>OY728155.1:967553786-970082147 GCA_963277665.1 Viscum album
GTGCTGGTCTTAAATGTAAAAGACATGTTCTCTTGATTTTTCACTATATTTACAACACTAAAGAATATATTAAGATCATGAAAATATTAATTTTTGTGAAGAAATTTTTCTATGAGTTTAATCTAAAGTATATTACAAATATTTTTTTGATTGAATATTTGAATAAGAGATTTTGAGGATTTTCATTTGGTAATGGTTGGATTGTCATTTTTTAAGTAAGACTTTTGATTTCATTACTTATATTATTTTTAAGTAAATTTTAAGGGCCTCAAATTAAAAATTAGACCATCCCAATAGACCATCATAGGCCAAGCTTGACCACAACACTATGGGACCCATAGGTTAACCACACTCAAGGAAGTAGCCCAGGCCAACTAGTGGGTGGTAGAGTAGGTATAGTGCTAGCTATGTGAAGTTGAGCCCACATATAAGGCCCACAGAGTGTGCATGTTGCACCGCACATAGATTGGGCCAGAAGCTCACATAGCCAAAGGATGGTGGTGGGTGTGTGCATATGGAATGGGTGCCGAACCCCGTATTCAGCTCAACTGGTCAATGGTCATTGATTTTCTTATAAAGTAGGGGAATTCCCTATAGATTTTTTATGTGGGATATAGTGAAAGAGGACACTATTCATCCATTTTAAAAAACCCATGGACTTTTCCTCTATCATCTGATCGCCATGATCACATAAATCTATTGAATATCGTGACCCGCCATTTTCATCTTTTACCTCTTAACAAGGTGTCTTCCCATGAAATCTTGAGATGACTACCAATATTCACTCGACATATCAAAGGCTCGAGACAAGGTTGAACAAACTAAACAAAGGCATGAAATTGATGTCTTTAATTCATAAAAATTTCAATAAAGTAGTAACATGAAGTTATCGAAAGAAAATCAGTGTTTCATGAATATGTCACATGAACGAAATGAAAACCCTCAGTGAAATCATGATGATTGATGGTTCAAACAATAGTAATGTGGCAACCAACCAAGATACCAAGTGGAATCACATGAATTCATGCATACAGTCATCATGGCATTGCAAGAACTTCACTGAGGCATTTCATGATCAACAAAGTTATCATGAAAATTATTCACATAGTTTGTGTGATCATTCCAATGCTTTCTAAAATTTATGGAATTTAATAAATACAGATACCTTTGGGAATTTGAAATCATCCTTAGAACACCAGTTTTATAGGATATGGAATTTTTATTAGAGGATAGATGGTGAGGAGTTTCCTATATAAACCAAGGCACCTCTAATAGTTCTATTGTAGAAAATATTGAACTCTCATGAAAAAGCGGTTCGCGTGATTCATTATCAAGAAGAAGAAGAACCCCACATGACTTCATCACATGAAATAAATCATGGATACAAAACATTTTCATGAACATGTGTCAGGAATAAACCCATGGGCCTTCAACCTATCATGGAAGAAGAAGAGGTTCATGTGAAGCCATCATATGGACAACACCTCCCATTCATGTGAAGCATCTGCAGACAAACCAGGGTCACATGAAGGACCCACATATAGTTTATTTAGATCTTGATAATTACTTTTGTGAAAAATAATGGGAATTGCATGATATATTCCTGTCTAGGAGTAGTTTCACTCATGATCCTTTCCAAGATTTCATGAGATCAGTGTGGTGGAAGGAAGACAGATCGTATGAACTCTTCTTGGTCAAGTAAAGGGAACTCTTGACAATCCTTACATAAAACTCATGTTAACCATACACCTAATGTGTTATCTTTATTAGATTAAAAATACTTGGAAGAAAAATACTAGAGGAAGTTAAAAGGGGTGATTGATATGTTTTGTGATAATATGATCACATGATACAAATATTACAATAGCATGACACAAATCATGTACTTCTCATGAGGTGGTGAGTTTTTGTGTGAAGTGGATAGATAGTGAAATAATCTTGTGGATTGTGAGAAATTTAGAATAAGATGATCCAGATGATATTTTACAAGATAAAATCTATTTCTTATCATAAATATTAATAAAGTGAGAATTTTCTAATCAAACTATCTTGAAGGCATAAAATAAAGATCTTCACCAATAGTTGTAGGAGGTGGAAATATTCTGAAGAGGTATTTCTTGTGTTGGTTGTGTTCATATTTGTTTCAAAAAGTGTGAAGATTTTGTTCTAGTGGGTCTCTGGAAAGCATTGTCTGATTATGTGCTATTGAAGAATTTTATGTTGTAACCACTTTTTATTATTGTTTAAAATATGTGATTGGGGTGTCTAACCAATCATAGTAAGGAGTAGGATCGCTTTCATACCAAACCTAGTAAAAAAAATTGTTCCTATGTTATTTTCTTTTACTACATTCGGGAAAGGTCATGAAATCACAAGAGTGTGTGGGATCCTAACAGGTTAATAAAGTTTAATCTCAAAAGAAAGAAAAATTGTAAAAACCACCATTGATTCACCCCTACCAGTGGTGTAACATCTCCCTCGGCACTTAAATTGGTATCAGAGTGCAAGTTCCCTCTATCAAGATCCACTATGTACTGGAGATGGATAATCTAAATTCTTTCAATAGTAGGTTTGTTCTTACTTTTGATAGAAAGAACTGTCACAGATGGAATAATAGTATATTTCTCTGTCTTCTATCTCTTGGCATTGAAGTTAAATATGTAGTTACTATAGGATTCCCACTTATCATTGAATATGCTCTTATTAATTTTATTAATAAGAGGAATATGTAAGTTTATGGTAAAGCTTAAAATTCAATTTTTATGTCTATTTTAGAAAAGTTCTACACAAAGGTTATGGGAATAAAAAATACCAAGAAAATCTGGGATAAATTGGAAAGAAGTTATGAAGGAAACATGAAATTCAAGGATTCCAAATTCAAATTTTGGGGGAGAAAATTTCAAGATATAAGGATGGGTAAAAAAGAAAATGTTTATAACTACTTCACAAGAGTCAATGAAATTGTTAGTAATATTCAGGGTTTTGGAGAAAAGTTATATGATTCAACTATTGTCAAAAAAATGATGAGAAATTTTCCTACATGTTTGATCCTAAAGTATCAGCTTTTGAAGATGGATATGATCTTAATATAAATTAATTACACAACATACTCATTTCATATGAAATATGAAAGATTCCAATTTTCAATAAGAAGATCAAAGATGGTATGGATTTTGAGGCCATGAGAAGGCTAAAAATTAGAGATGATGAAATTTCAGAATAAAGTGAATATGATGTTGAAGATGAAGATGAAGATAAATATTATAACAGAATAATTTATAATGTAAAAAAAGATTCAAGAATGGAAAGTTTAAGGATAAATTTAAATTACTATCAAGGTACTGAAACTGTAATGGAATTATACATTTTTATATAAATTGTCTTAAAAGGAATTCTATGGAACCTAAGACAGATGATGAGAAACCACAAAAAAATGAGAAGAGCTCAAAAGGAAAACCCAAATTCTATGAAATCAAGAAGAAATTAATTAAAATTAAAAATAATATTTTTTGTGCAAAAATAACAGGAAGATAACTCCACCTCAAAAAGCCAATCAGAAGATGAAACTGACTTCATGGATCATGTGGGAAAAGGGTTTTACACCTCTAGCAGTGAATATGATGAAAGTAAATGAATAGAGCTAGACCACATGTTGAATACTGAATTATAATTATTTTTAGAGAAAAATACAAAGATTGAGAAGGAAAGGAGACTGTTATTGAAATAAAAAAGAAAATATAACTAAGGGAAAGAAAGAATGTGAAATGAAAGAGACTCATTACATTAAAGAAATCAAAATACACAAACAAAAAGTGGATAAAATGGAAAATATGGTAAATGACCATGAAGAAAAACTTTTACTCAAAGAAAAAGAATAGTATAATAATTGGACTAAATGTATTGAATCATATAATATCTTGAAAAGGATTACAAAATATTTCATAAAGTCTATTGAGTTCAAGGAATAATCATCACAAACTGGTGAAAATAGGGGTTCAATGAAGTAGGTTAATTCAGTGCTCTATGGATGTCAAAATAAATCTGTTATCCCTAACAGTGCAGGTATGAAAATAAATTCTAGAAAAGTTTAGAGGATTATGACTAGTGATAAATCATCTTCTAAATCAACCAAAGAAATAAATTCTCTAAGAAGATCATTTCCCTTAGTGCAGATACAATCACAGTATATGGAAAGACAACAACAAAAATCTTCAAGATAGGGCTATTATCCGTTGGGAAGATCAATTTTTAGATAAAACTACTAGTTTAATGGAATTTTTTGGTACAAAACATATTTATTCTGGAATAACATGTCCCTGCTATAGATGAGACATGAACCAAGGGGGAGTGATTCTAAGAAAAGGAGAGTAAATCTTCAAAGTAAGAAATCAGTTATCAATAATTCATCATATCTTCCAACGCAAAACAAAATTGATTATTTAGAATAAATTTGTGGAATATGTTATCCTCAAGCTAATATTTCTGAAAAATTCATGTGTATTCTTCCAAAACAAATATCCATGGTTGAGAAAGGAATGGGAGTTAAAAAAGTGAATGAAGGAGAATACTTTTTTTCTGAAGTTACTTTGAAAGATAGTATAAAAACCAATAAATGGATTCTTTATGGTAGATTTTAATCATACATGATTGGTGACACAAAAATTCTAAGAAACATTGATAATCGTGAAGGAGGATCAGTAACTTTTGGAAATGATTACTCTCTAAAAATTAAAGGAGTTGGAAAAGCGTAGATTTAATCCCAAAATCTAAAGTATGATAATGTTTTATTTTTTGAAGGGATTAAACACAATTTTCTTAGTGTCATCCAACTTTTTGATGATATTCATGAGGTTTTGTTCAAAAAGGATTAATGTATCATCAAAATCATAAAAGATGAAAAACATATCACTTAAGGGAAAAGAACCATTGGTAATATATTTCAAATTGGTGACTCTGTCAATTCCTATTACTTGGGTTCCAAAGATAAAAACAACCTATGACATTGAAATATTTTCCATCTAGATTAAAGGATTATAAGTAAAATATTGAAGCATGATTGATGCACGCCTGTCGCGGGGCGTGGACAAAAACAGTTAAGTTTTTCCTAGTGCAGCACAGTGGCTGACAAGGGTCGTCTCTCTTGAGGAGCCTTCTCAAAGTAGTTCACTTACTTATTCTATATCACCTAAACTATCTCTTTTTGTGGTTTTTTTTATTAAATGAAGGTGATGAAAATATTTTTGGTTTTTTGATAATTAAAATAATGACATGAAAAATGTTAATTTAAACTATCATGCAAATCTAAACAGAATGAGTTAATAAGAAAGAACTTGGTTTTGGGGTTTAGTCTTGGATTCATTAATTATTCTCTTTTATATGTTGATTTTAGTTTGATAATACAAACATGAAATCTCATATTTGAATCACTACTCTTTTCCAGAATAGAAATAGTTTGAGTTTCATGTCATTAGGGGCCGTCACCCAATCGGGGACATTTGCTTCACCAATGCATGCAACCCAAATCTATCACAAACATAAAATAAACATTAAAGAAAATTCAAGAACACCTTGACCTCCCCCAGAGCCAAGTCTCGGGGTTAGCCTCTCATTTAAAAGAGTAAGATATCACAATGGTGGATGGATGTAGGAAGATAGATAGATTGAGAGAGAGAGAGAGAGAAAGAAAAGAAGAAAAGTGGATGGAGAAACACAGATGCATGGATTAATCAAAAAGAAATTCAAATTACAATTTAAATTAAAACTAAAACTAAACTAAAAATAAAATAAAATAAAAAGAAGAAATGAGGGAGTAATAGAGGAGCAGCATCAGCCCGTACCCTGGTGGGATCCCTCCTTGGATTTGGGTGTCGAGCTGATGATCTTGGAAGAAGTGGAGGGCCTCCTTTTATAGGCAGCATTCTATCCTCCAAAATTTTGCACGTTGTTGACCAAATAAATGGCTGATTCACGCATGAACCCTTTATTCAATGTTGTTGATAAATGTGTTGTCCGTTCACCACCAGAATTTCAGAGCATTTGGACCTCAAAAGAAGGAGTTATGAATTTTTCATTGAATGATTTTGTTTCTGGACGAAGATTCCAGGAAGGTTCATCCAAAATTATGTCGTTCAATGGATTCCTTAATAGCTTCAAAACTCCACAAAATTTATTTTAGAGCCGGACCTCTCTGTCCTCTTTCTATCCCAGATGTAATAACATCATTTGGATATGTTTAGGCCGAGTTTTGGTTCTATTAAATTGGAGTGGTCCATGTTGTCCGGCCGGAAAAATGTTAAACTTCAATGACTTTTTAGGACCAATAGATGGCTGAATCAGCTCCTGGTCTAGAAGAAAAAATTGGAGGAAATAAAATCAGGATTCTAGAAAAATTTTAATCACAAAATTTGGTAATATATTTTATTTGAAATGACAAAAATACCCTTGTGGTCAAAATCTGTCCAAAATCCAGAATTATGCATTTTTCTCAATTTTGGTCATTTTCATTATAAAATTCAAATCACCAAATATTTTAATAAAACATGTAAATACATGGGGTTTATAATTGAAAAAAAAGTAATAAATATTCATCATTTGATAAAAAAAATATGTAAGTAAATTTTCTCTATCAAATACCCCCACACATAAACCACGGTTGTCCTCAAGCATTAAATCTCAACATGGAAATCAGAGAACACCAATGTTACCAATATTCAAATTTCAATGAAATAAAATCAAAAAAATTTCAATGTAAAATCAAACTTTTAAAAATCTGCATAAAATATCAATTTAAGTTCCCATTTTTCAATGAAACCAATAATTCATATATTTTACTTTTCCCATTTGAAAATTGATGGAACTTATCTTTTCATTCATTCAAGTTCCTTGATTCATCATTATTAAACATGCCATGTCATGATTTAACTCACTTTTTTTCTCTCATCACTCATGATAAAATTCAAGTAGAGTTATGCTCATATCATGAGAACATGCTCCTTATACATAGGCTTGTAAATGAACTACTTTCTCCACTTTGTAAAGACAAAAGACACATAAAATCATGAGGACTTGAAATAAAGGATCAAATGACTCTGAGTCTTAAGGTTGGTAGGATTTGATGCTTTAAAAATTAAGTATCAAGGAGGAGGCTAATATCTGAAGTAAAATGCATGATATTAAAAGTAAAAGTGTAATGAAATTCTCCCCTTCAAAAATTGCAACACCCACTTCCCAAAACTCAAAAAAAAGTTTATGATCAAGTAAGCATAATGGATGATTTGTGCACCCTCTTGATTTTTTTTATTTTGTACTCTTTTTTTTTATTTTTTCGAAAGTTATGATTATATCAAACCTCACATCCATCACCTAACCACATACGATCATAAGATCGTCGGTCTGGAAAATGGTGATTTTTGGTTCTCCAAAATCAAAACCCATTTTTCTATTTTTTTTCTTTTTTGTCATTTTTTTAATTCAATAGGGGCAAAAAATAGAGTAAAATTAATGATTTCACAACCTTTTACAATTCCCACAATAACACCCATACACTTCTTCCTCACAATTTGTATCATCCCATCCACCATGATTCCATTTACCCCCACACTTCAACTTAAAAATATCATGCAAATACCAAGAGTTGGGTAGGAATGGATAAAAATGGCTTGATACATGGCTCATCCCTATAAAGGTCATTCATGGTCTCTATAGGCTAAATTAAGGATTGACGTAAAGGTGGTATTTTAAGGAAATGTATTTTTTCAAAGGATGCCTCAATCATTTTAAATGTGTTTTTGCACAGTCATAGTTTTTACAAGTTTCAATACAAGTTCTGGTCGGTTACATGTCCCAAGATCACTCAAGAAATGTGCTCAAGAATAAATAGGAAATACTTGGTCTAGAAATCCTCTCAGGAATAAGAAATATAAAATTAGACAATCACTCATGGCATGAATAATAATAATAAATCAATTCACATAAATTTCAAAAATTCAAAGCATGAAAGATGGTTGAAAATTTTCATTTACATGAATTAATTAATTCCTTAAAATCATGAGTCATCATTTCAATATCTATGCTTCATATTTAAAAATTCAATTCTGTATTTCAATCATTTAATCATATAAACATTGAAATCTAAAACATGGCATCACTAGGTTCCTAAGAAACTCATGTCTCCTAGATAAGTTGAGTAAAACATTAATTCAAGTGTGGGCATGCAATTTTATCTTTAAAGCTCAAAACGTGTTGTGGACTAAAATGTGGAGAGTTTAAAAGATAAAACACTAAAATTGAACTCCCTTTTTTCATAAAACTTATTCATGTCCTTCCTCTTCTCTTTATAGGGCTTCCTTCTTCCATCGTGATCCTATAAAATAAAATAACACAATTAAGCATAAGGATCATGTCTTTTAAGCTCAAAAATATAGGAGGGAGGGGGTTGCATGCAGCACTACATCTAGGAAAAGAAAAGAAATTGAAATCTAAACTCCTAGAAAGCATTTAAAGATAAATCTTGGTATGATCCCCCAAGTGGGCCCTGGCTTCTTTTACTACCTCCATAGGGCAGTACCAGCTGTTATCCAAAGTCTGATGGTGGTTGGGGCTTCTTTGACATGAACCACGACATGTGATTTTTCTCATCATCCACTTCTTCTTTCTTTTTTAGGAGGAATCCATGGATAGAGTATGCCATATCCTCCCCCTTTGCGATATGGTACAGCTTGGAAGGTCGGGGTAGGATGAAGTATCGAACCTCCACCACCATCGTTGCTCCTTGTGCAACATTCTCCATCTCTTCTTGTACTCCCTCTAGTGAATATTTGATGTCTTTAGGGTGCTCAAGGTGTTCCTCAACAGGTTCATCTTCTTTTGTTTATTCATCCTCCAAGGCATAATATGATTCATCTGATTCTAAAAATTCAAAAAAATTGGGAGTTATAATCAAATTTGTTTCAAGAAAATTAAAATAATTTGAGTTCAAGAATTTATTATCTCCCTAAGTTGGTTCATCTTGAATACTTTCTTCATTGGAAAGTTCCTCTTGGATTTGATCATCACAGGATGAAGTTAGGTAGTTAGGATCCTCCATTTTGAGTTTTTCCTCAACTTCATGGATGTCTTCAGTGAAATTCGGGAAGACCAGTGGCACTTCCTTCTTGGCCTCGAATCTTTTTAAGTCAGTTTGGAGTTCATCGACCATGGCCATCAAATCTTCCAGTGAGATCCATGTTGTTATGCCTCTTTCTTTCTACTTTACCATTATTATAAGCACATCAGCTCTTCGTTGGAGGGCCTTTTCAATGTAGTTTGTTTCTTTTTCTTTCACCTGTGAGTAATTTTTAGTCCATGTAGAATAATAATCATTTGAATTCATCATGGAAAGATTTTTTTTAAAAAATAAATAAAATATAACTAATATGTGAAAATAGAAAAATAAAATGAATAACTGATTGGCTCCCTGGCAACGGTGTCAGTTTTGACGCACGTCTGACGTGAGGTGTGGACAAAAACAATTAAATTTTTCCTAGTGCAGCACAGTGGCTGACAAGGGCCATCTCTCTTGAGGAGCCTTCTCAAAGTAGTTCACTTACTTCTTCTATATCACCTAAACTATCTATTTTTGTTGTTTTTTTTATTAAATGAAGGTGATGAAAATATTTTTGGGTTTTTTATAATTAAAATAATGACATGAAAAATGTTAATTTAAACTATCATGCAAATCTAAACAGAATGAGTTAATAAGAAAGAACTTGGTTTGGGGGTTTAGTCTTGGATTCATTCATTATTATATTTTATATATTGATTTTAGTTTGATAATACAAACATGAAATATCATATTTGAATCACTACTCTTTTCCAGAATAGAAATAGTTTGATTTTCATGTCATTGGGGGCCGTCACCCAATCTGGGACATTCGCCTCACCAATGCATGCAACCCAAATCTATAACAAACATAAAATAAACATTAAAGAAAATTCAAGAACACCTTGAACTCCCCCCGAGCCAAGTCTCAGGGTTATCCTATCATTTCCAAGAGTAAGAGATCACAATGGTGGATGGATGTAGGAAGATAGTGAGATTGATAGAGAGAGAGAGAGAAAGAAAAGAAGAAAAGTGGATGGAGAAACCGAGATGCATGGATTAATCGAAAAGAAATTCAAATTACAATTTAAATTAAAAATAAAACAAAAATAAAAAGAAAATAAAATAAAAATAATAAATGAGGGAGTAATAGAGGATCAGTAGCGGCCCGTGCCCCGGTGGGATCCCTCCTTGGCTTTGGGTGTCGAGCTGATGATCTTGGAAGAAGGGGAGGGCCTCCTTTTATAGGAAGCATTCTTTGCTCTGAAGGTTTGCACTGTTGACCCAATAAATGGCCGATTCACGCATGAACCCCTTCTTAAATGTTGTTAATAAATGTTTTTTACGTTCACCACCAAAATTTCAGAGCATTTGGACGCCGGAAGAAGGAGTTATGAATTTTTCATTGAAGGCTTCTGTTTCTGGACGAAGCTTCCAGGAAGGTTCATCCAAAATTATGTCGTTCAATGGCCGCCTTAATGACTTAAAAACTCCAAAAAAATTATTTCATAGCCATCCATCTATGTCCTAGTTCTATCTTAGGTGTAATAACATAATTTGGATATTTTTAGGCTGATTTTTGCTTCGGTTACAGTGGGGTGGTCCACGCTGTCAACCCGGGAAAATGTTAAACTTAAATGAATTTTTTGGAAAACTAGATGGCTGAATCATATCCTAGTTCAGAAGACAAAATTGGAGGAAATAAAATCAGGATTATAAAAAAAATTAATCACAAAATTTGGTCACATATTTTATTCTAAATGACAAAAATACCCTTGTGGTCAAAATCTGTCCAAAATCTGGAATTATGCATTTTTCTCAATTTTGCTCATTTTCATTCTAAAATTCAAATCACCCATTATTTTAATAAAACATGTAAATACATGGGGTTTATAATTGAAAAACAGTAAGAAATACTCATTATTTGATAAAAAATATGCATGTAAATTTTCTCTGTCAATGATATTGTGAGAGATTTTCCCAAGATAAAGAGAGAAAGTGATGAAATCTATGAAACCTATCAAAAAGGGAAATTAGCTCAAATTTTATAAAAAGGGGTGGATATTTTATCTTCAATACCCCTTGAACTTATTCGTACAAACTTATCTTCTTCAATGAGACAAAACTTTACCAGTTTTGATCTTTATTTCATTTCATTTATTGATGATTATACTCAGTTGACTAATGTCATGTTTATTAAACATAATTCAGAGGAAATTAAAATGATAAAAGTTTTTAGAAGGAAATTTGATAAGGACATGGGCCTCTATATCAAGAAATAGAGATAATATAATGGTAAGGATTTTACTTATGATGATTTTGAAATATATATTTACAAACATAGAATTAAGCATTAGTATAGAACACCGTATACTCCACAAAAAAATGGGGTACCTGAAAAGGAAAAATATTAGCACAGTAGATATGGGAGGGACTATGTTATCTGAGAATAAAATCTCAAATTATTTATGGAGGGAAGATTTATTTACTTTTATACATATAAAGAATATATATCTATTAAGACCAGAATCACAAAAGAGAGTATATGAAATGTGGTATAAGAAAAATCCAATAGTTAAATACTTTATAGATTTTGGAATCCCTTGTATTATAAATATCATGAACATAAATCTAGGAAATTTTGAAGAAAAAGAAGAGGATGTAATTTTCATGCGGTATCTATCTAATGGAAGTGGCTATAAATGCTGGAACAAATGCATGAATAAGCTAGTTGACTAAGTGATGTCTAAATTATTAAAAATAAGAAAAAAATTAGACACCTCAATTTATATAGATTTAAAATATTATGTATAAAATGGTATGAAAATGGAACAAAATAATGATAATGTTATTAAGAAATATACAAACACTACTGATATTCATTATGAACATAACAATGATGAATATGAAGCTGGTGGAAATAAGAGAAAAATTTATAATAAATTAAAGAAAGATGTTGAAATAGAAAATATCATTGGAAGTAAATAGGATCTTATTCAAACTAGAAGAATATTGATAACTAAAAATCAAACTGCACTAATTTCTCAAATTGAACCTCTTACAGTGGAAGAAGTAGTTGAACATGGGAATGTATACACACTATGAATGAGGAACTTGATTAGATCGAGAATAACTCCACTTGGGATCTTGTCCCAAGAACTAAAAATAAAAATGTTATTGGAACCAAATGGGTTTTTAGAAATAAGTTGAATGAAAAACGTGAGGTATCAACGAACAAAGCAAGGATGGTATGAAAAGGATATTCTCAAATGGAAGGAATTGACTTTAATGAAATTTTTTCACATATAGAAATACTGGAAACTATTAGAATGTTATTAGCAGTACTAGCACACAAAAATTATAAAGTTTATCAAATGGGTTTAAAATATTCCTTTATAAATGGTGATCTTGATGAAGAAGTATATATTGAACAACCTGATAGTTTTTTCTTAGAAAATGATGGAAACATGGTACAAAAAATGAATAAAGCCTTGTATGAATTGAAACAGTCCCCTAGAGTCTGGTATTCCAAATTAGATAGTTGTTTAAGGGATCTAAAATGTATAAAAGGAAAAGTTTATATAAACCATTATGTGATAGAAATGTCTAAAGGAACTCTCATAGTCATTATACATGTATATGACATCATATTTTTTGGTTAAAAGTTAATTTCTATGTGAAGAATTTATAGATAAGATGAAAAAGAATTTTTAGATATCCATGCTTGTTCAGATGACATACTTTCAAGATTTTAGATTGAGCAGAAACCAAATTATAGATTTCTATCTCAAGAAAAGTATGTCAGGGAATAGCTGAAAAGGTTTGGAATGGTAAATGAAAATAAATTTTAAAATCCCATTTATTTTTTAACTAAATTGTAAAAAGATGATCCAAGAAGTAGTGTTAACCATAAATAATTTATAAGAATAATTGTAAGTTTTCTCTATCTAATGGATTCAAGGCTAGATATAATTTATGCAATGACACTATATGATAGATTTCAAAGTGATCCTAAAGAGTTTCACTTTTTGGCTGTTGAGAGAGATATGAGATATTTAAAAGGAACTTTTCACTATGGGATAATATACAAACACAGTGTAGATTTGAAACTATTTGGTTTTACTAATGTTGATTGGGCGGGTGAATGTGAAGTTAGAAGATCGACTTTAGGTGGAACTTTCTTTTTGGGGGAGGGTTGTGTAAATTGGTTTAGAAAGAAATAGAATTCAATGAAACTATTCATAGATGAGGTATAATATGTAGCATCTACACATTCTTGTACACAGATGATTTGTATGAGAGTACAGTTAGAATATTTTGAAAATTGAAACTGAGAAACCACTAAAAATATCATGTGGTAATCATAGTGCTATACAGTTATCAAAAAAACTAGTTCAAAATTAATGATCTAAGAATATTTATATCCGATGTCACTTTATCAAATAAAATGTGTTAGGTAGATATATCAATCTAGAATATATTTCTTTAAAAAGATCAAGTTGCATACATTTTCACTAAAGTTATTATAAGAGAGAGATTTTTGGAACTCAGGATAAAACATCACATTCACCCTTCTCCTTTCACTTGATGAATACAAATAGGTTCCTCCTCATTCCTTATTATTTTATGTGTCTTGATATAACATGTAGGTAATGGAAGGAGAAGTGTTATTCATCATGGGATTCATTCAGTCCCATGATGATAAAATTGAGTGCGCCCCTTGAGGGGGGGATTTCATGAATAGAGGATGAGATAAAGGGAAAACTATATATTTTCCACTTGATCTATCTAATGTGTTTATTAAAGTATGGGTAGGATTTATCAGTTCATTTATGAATGTGAATATTTTTTCAACACCCTATAAGAACAATTGATATTTTTCAGCATGACTTCACATGTATGGTTGTTCATGGATAGCTTAGGAATCCTTGGTCATGTCCCTCTTGTTTTCTACACTAGGTTAGCCTATATAGAATTAGAGTTGATTAACTAAAGGCTCTTTTCAAATAAAAACATATGATATCATTTTTTTCTTGAAAATGTTCAAGAAATAATATTCAAAGGAAGGAGAACATGTTTTTCAGAATATGAGTTAAGAATACCCCATTTTCCCTTTACATGTTGATTGTAGATAAGGGGAGAAAATTTGGAACTGCATATTGACTTATGTTACGTGATGATATTTCCAAAAAAATAAAAAGAAGAAGATTGTTGTGCCTTAATTGCATTTATTTTCAATTAGTCAATATGTTTTAGTGGATAAAGTGGTGATGCCTGGAGAATTGGTATGGATCCATCTAATGGTATTGGATGTCAAGCTTTTCAAAATCTTCTTGTTAAATCTAGCGATTGACTGTTCTGATCTAAAATGAAAAAGTCATGTGATATAGAGTTTTTTCTATGTTTACAACAATAAATAATAGATTAAGTTCATGAAAATATTAATTTTTATAAACAATGGTTTTGATTATTTTAATTAGAATTCCATTGAAAATATTTATTTCATTGAATATTTAAATAATATATTTTGAGGATTTTCATTTGGTAATGGTTGGATTGGTATTTTTTAAGGAGGATTGAAATTTTATTACTTACATTAATTCGAAGTTAATTTTAGTGGCCTCATATTAAAAATTGGACCAGCACACTAGACCATTCTAGGTCAAGATTGACCTCAACAATGTGGGACCCATAAGTTAACCACGCTTAATGAATCAACTCATGTTATCCTATGAGTGGTAGAGGAGGCATAGTTCTCACTATGTGTGGTAAGGCCCAAGTATAAGGCATGTATAGTGTGTGCACTATAGTACACATAGTTTGGGCCAAAATAACCTAGGTACAAAGCCTAATGGTGGGTGGGTGCGTATGAAATAGGTGTTGAACCCTATAGTAGGCTCGACCGATCGGTGGTACCTTATTTTATTATAAAGTGGAAGGAAGTCACTATATATTTTCAATGTGGGACACAGTGAAAGTAGACACTATTTATCCACTTTAAAAACCCATGGACATTTCCTCGGTAATCTGATCGTGATGATCTCAACCATCCATTAAATCCCAGGCCTCGTTGTTTTAAACTACTTATCATCTTCAACCTCTTGATGAGGTGTCTTCCCGCATGAGCTCGAGATAACTTCCCATATTCACTCAACATTTCAAAGGCTCGAGACAAGGTTAAATAAACTGAATTTGTAACACCCCGAGCTTCCACGATACGCTTCTCTTTCAATAATGCAATAGCTGGCATTGTACGCAAGTTCGAGATTCTAACGCACCGCGACCAATCAAAATATCTATTATGAATAGTAATACCCACTTTCTGAAATTATATATATTTTATATTTCAAAATGGAATTCATTTTTGGATTCAGAATATCGAAATTATCCTATGTTGAATTTTTGGTATTTTTCTGAGAACTTTCAATTTTTTACGAATAGTGAAAAATACTTAAAAACAACATTTTTAATAAAAATAAATTATAGTGATAAATTATGATATATAGTGGTTTTAAAGTATAATTAGAATATATTTTTACCATTTTATCCAATGGTGGTCATTATAATTAATTTCACTTTGAAATTGGATATAAACAATTGTCAATCTTTTGATATATATTGTTCCTTAAAAACACGCTATTTGTTGTGACAGTGGGAATTAGTTATAAAATTAATTAATGAAACTTATATGTTTGGAATTTCGTAAAATAGAAATCATTTTTGAATTTGGAATATCAATTATAGCTTGGGGTGAAATTTTGGGATTGTTCTGAAAAACTTCAATTTTTGATGAATAGTGAAACCACTAAGTGGTAGTTAAAAAACTGATTTTTCATTTAAATGAAACATTACCACTTCTGTGATTTGATTTTCAAAAAACAGACATACATGGTTTTCATTAGGAAGTAAAATTTGGTTCAATGAGATTAAAATAATTTTTTGGTGAATAGTAACTTTTAAGTTTAATTAATCGCGATTAAAGGTAATTAGTGAAATTTTAGGTAAAAATGATATTATAAAAATATGAAAATACCCTTACACTTGTCCTACCCTTATTGGATGAGTCATGACCAACCAAGAAAATCCATGGGTAAACTTGGGGACCCCATAGAGCCACTTGGATAAGAAAATGACATTAATAACTTTTTATTTAAAGTAAAAATAAAATTGTCACAAACATGTGTTGTTTTACTAAAACAATTATTACATGGGGTTATATAGGTTAACCTTTTGACTATAAATATTAATTGGAAAGATAAAATGATTTCCTACATCATGGTAATTTTTTTATAATTTTTAGACGTTAAATAAATTAAATCTTTTATGACACCATGGTGATGCAGCGATTACCTCATTAATTAACAATTTAAATAAAATGGAAAGATAATGTAAAATCTAAGACTTAAACTTGTCAAAAACCTATTGGATGAGTAGATTTCTAACCCTTATCACCTTATACTATAAATATATCATTGTGGGACCTTTACAATCTGAAAATAATTTCATAATAATTTAATATTTCATTACTTTCCAAGAGTGCCCCTCCTCTCCTCTTATAAAAGGCCCCCACCTCTACCACCTTATGTTTTTGTTTTCCTTATGATTCTGTATTTTTCATTTATGGAATTATTTAATTTTATTTTTTCTATATTATGCTGAAGTTCAAGTTTAAAAAGGCTTTTGTTTTAGTTATACATTGCCTTAAATGTTAATGTTTATTTATGAAAGCTTTCGCTATATTGTTATCCTTACTGAGCATCTGAGCTCACCCCTTCCAATGTTTTAATTTTTCCAGGATGTGAAGAAGTATACTATGAATGACCTACAGGGATAGTATGAGGGGATATGAAGACAAAATGTTGTTTTAGTTTTTTTTTACTTTATGATGTAATGTAAGACTTATGAATGTATCTAGTGTTTCCAAGGCTACTAAACTAATCGGTCTTTCGAGACTTAATCTTTTGTGATCATTCCAATGTTACGAAATAATGCACCAACTCTGGGTAACTGGGTTCGGGGTGTTACATTTGGTATCAGAGGTAGTTTAGTACTAACCTTGGAAGCTAGATTTAGATAAACTCTGATTAGAGCACATAGCCCTAAGATAGACTTTGAATATTAGTATAGAATAACTTCCTATAATTTTGGTATTATAGAGATTTTATGAGTTTTCTGAGCAATACATCCCTGTATAGATATGAGCAGGTAGAGGCGGCTCTAGCACAGATGCACCTAGGGGTAAAACCCGAAAACACGGCTTTGAGCTAGACTCGAACAGGAACTGGTGCACGACAACGGGCCTTGCTGTACTCTTGGTTACGACACTCTCGGGGGATATGCTTAGGATAATTCTCGTTTTCTTTAAAAACCACTATGAAGGGTTATGAGTATATACTTCCACAAAGAAAACATTTATTATGATTATGGATTATATCCATAAATAGTTCAATTTATGTTAATTGTTTTACAAGTATGGAATTATGTATTTTGATTCATAAACTAATCCAGTTTATGCCATTGTTTAGAAATGGTGCCTAGTGGGAGGAATGGAAACCGTATAAATGCACACACTCCATGTAGGGATTTCCCTCCTGCTCAAGATAATTATTATGGAGCTGGAGATACAACTAGTGTTGATCAACTTATCACCATACTGGGACAACTCACTCAGGTTATGAATAATAACCTTACTCATATGGAGCACCCTGATCCACAACGTGGAGGATCCATTTTAGATCGCTTCATGAGGCAAAAACCGCCAACATTTAATGGGGGTACAAATCCATTAGTAGCTGAGCAATGGATAAACTCCTTAGAGAAAATATTCCATGCCTTGGGGAGTAGTGAAAGGGAAAAGGTTATCATGGTAGTTTACCGCCTCACTGGAGATGTTGATCAATGGTGGTCATTGATTCAAAACACAAAGGAAGATGATGAAGTATCGAATATGGAATTGAGGGAGTTCAAAGAGATTTTATTAGAAAAATACTTTCCTCGTGACCATCGAGTAGATATGGAAAGGCAATTTCTGAGTCTGAAACAAAAGGAGGATGAGAATGTCGCAAAGTATGAGGCCAACTTTACAAGGTTAGCAAGGCATGCAGCATATTATATACGTAACCCAAGAAGTAAGATTGATCGTTTCTTTGATGGGTTAAAACCATTTCTCCGTCGATCATTAGTCTCACAAACCTTCTCGTCATACGAAGATATTGTCTCATGTGCTATCAAGACAGAAAAGGATTTCTCTAAATCTTATGACAATAAAGTAAAGCAAGAGAAGAAGAGAACGGTGGAACAAGAGATAGATAAACAGAAAAAGGAAAAGAAGGATTTTCCATTATGAGATAATTGTGGGAAGAATCACCCCGGTACTTGCCTAAAAGGAATGGGAGTTTGTTATAAATGTGGAGAAAAGGGTCACCAGGCTCGTGATTGTAAGGGAAAGAAAGATGCTATCAATGTTGAATGCTAAAATTGTAGGGAAATAGGGCGTTATGCAAATTAATGTCCTAAGAATTAGGGAAACTTACCTCAGAAAAGGCCAAGGGATCAAGGAAAATCTTATGATGTTACTACAGTTGAAGTGGAATAATTAATGTATTGGTGCTTTTGGACTCAAGGATTATATTCTGGCTATAAGAATAATGTGATATATATAAGGATTGTACTGCAGTACTTGTTGTTTTAATTAAGGTTTTAATATGACGAAGGTAATCATATTTTTGTATGTGAAAATAATAGAAACTTTAGTTTGTTTGAGGAATCTAATGATACAATTGATTTTGAAAATTAAAGACCTTTTAGAGAAAGTTTGGACAGAGGTATTTTAGATAACTATAAAGGTTGGAATAGATTAAGTTGAACTTTGGATAGTATTTTTTAAGGTTAAAACATTTATGAAGATTATTTTTAGAATATTATAATACTATAGTTTTAGGAAAAGGACAACCTGCAGGTTGGGGGATAACTCGTCGCGTCAGACAAAGTTGCAGGAATCAAACCCACAACCATAGTGCGACTGGTCTTTATTACCTACCACTAGCCTACAGGAAGTCCCTAGTTATTATAAAATAGTTTTCCTAATCTAAATGGTATGTGGTAATATTTGGAACCTTCTACAATTAATATAAATAGAATATTTTTGAGTTCTGTTACCATTTGGAGTGAAAGATGGGTGTGTGGTAAAAATTTATTAAAGAATGAAAGTCTACATGACAAGTAAGTATATTTCCTTAAATTCTTAGTAAAACTCTTAAATAAATTCCTCAAATTTATGAAAGGTAACTTAAAACAAACATTTTGTTGGTTAACTTTTCCAACTGGGGATTCAATGACCGTTTAACCAATCACAAGTTTGTGATTTTCTTGCGGTTAACTTTCTCCAAACCCTGTTTTCTACAACTCTCCATCAGACCTTGATGGTCTATTTTTCCTCCATATCCATATTTTCATAGAATCCTAGTATGGGCTATCTCGGGTGACCTTTGTACATCTCTTTCTTTCTTTTAATGTTATTTTTTTATTAACCTTATTTCTGATATGGGCTTTCCACAAAGGTATTTTCTATTTTTAACATTTTATTTTCAAAGAAAAATTTCAAATTGCGAGGATGCAATTTATTGAAGGAGGGGAGAATGTAACACCCCAAGCTTCCACGATACGCTTCTCTTTCAATAATGCAATAGCTTGCATTGTATGCAAGTTCGAGATTCTAACGCACTGCGACCAATCAAAATAGCTATTATGAATAGTAATACCCACTTTTTGAAATTATATATATTTTATATTTCAAAATGGACTTCATTTGTGGATTAGGAATATCGAAATTATCCTATGTTGAATTTTTTGTATTTTTCTGAGAACTTCCAATTTTTTATGAATAGTGAAAAATACTTAAAAACAACTTTTTTAATCAAAATAAATTATAGTGATAAATTATACTATAGAGTGGTTTTAAATTATAATTAGAATATATTTTTACCATTTTATCCAATGGTGGTCATTATAATTAATTTCACTTTAAAATTGGACATAAACAATTGTCAATCTTTTGATATATATTGTTCCTTAAAAACACGCTATTTGTTGTGACAGTGGGAATTAGTTATAAAATTAATTAATGAAACTTATATGTTTGTAATTTTTTAAAATAGAAATCATTTTTTAATTTGTAATATAAATTATATCTTAGGGTGAAATTTTCGGATTGTTTCTGAAAAACTTCAATTTTTTATGAATAGTGAAACCACTAAGTGGTAGTTAAAAAACTGATTTTTCATTTAAATGAAACATTACCACTTTTGTGATTTGATTTTCAAAAATCCGACATACATGGTTTCATTAGGAAGTAAAATGTGGTTCAATGGGATTAAAATAATTTTTTGGTGAATAGTAACTTTTAAGTTTAATTAATCGCGATTAAAGGTAATTAGTGAAATTTAAGGTAAAAATGATATTATAAAAATATGAAAATACCCTTACACTTATCCTACCCTTATTGGATGAGTCATGACTGACCAAGACAATCCATGGATCAACTTGGGGACCCCATGGAGCCACTTGGATAAGAAAATGACATTAATAACTTTTTATTTAAAGTAAAAATAAAATTGTCACAAACATGTGTTGTTTTACTAAAACAATTATTACATGGGGTTATATAAGTTAAATTTTTAACTATAAATATACATTGGAGATTTAAAATGATTTCCTACATCATGGTAATTTTTTTATAATTTTTAGACGTTAAATAAATTAAATTCTTTATGACAGCATGATGATGCAGTGATTACCTCATTAATTAACGATTTAAATAAAATGAAAAGATAATGCAAAATATAAGACTTACACTTGTCAAAAACCTATTGGATGAGTTTATTTCGAACCCTTATCACCTTATCCTCAAAATATATCATTGTGGGACCTTTATAATTCGAAAATAATTTCATAATAATGTGATATTTCATTACTTTCCAAGAGTGCCCCTCCTCTCCTCTTATAAAAGGCCCCCACCTCTACCACCTTATTCACACCTTCAAGCCATTTGTCTTGGCCAAAATCTGCCCAAATACTCTCTCAACTTCCCTCTATTACTCCTAGAAGCCTCACTTTGGGCAGAATTCTTCCCAAGGAAGCCTTTGTCTCAAATCAAAAAGAGTTACCCGATTTTAAGGTAAAGTCTTCTCTAATGTTGTTTTGTTTTATTTTGCTTCTCCAACCCTCTAAACTCTTTTTATTGTTTTCTTTTGTAACAACACCAGTATTCTCAATATACTAGGATTTTTTTATGATAATTATTTGATTTACACTTACACACACATTCGTCTAATGGTTAAAGAACATACTGTTTCTGTGGTTGGCGAATTTCTGCCTCACAAAACAATGATTGTTCAATCTTCTTTTAACACCTCTCATGGTGGCCATTATGATGAAACTATTTTTATATATGATATATATTGTGTTTTTTTTCCTTATTATTCTGTATTTTTCATTTATGGCATTATTTAATTTTATTTTTTCCATACTATGTTGAATTTCAAGTTTAAAAAGGCTTTTGTTTTAGTTATACATTGCCTTAAATGTTAATGTTTATTTATGAAAGCTTCTGCTATATTGTTATCCTTACTGAGAATCTGAGATCACCCCTTCCAATGTTTTAATTTTTCCAGGATGTGAAGAAGTATACTATGAATGACCTACTGGGATAGTATGAGGGGATATGAAGACAAGATGTTGTTGTAGTTTTGTTTTACTTTATTATGTAATGTAAGACTTATGAATGTATCTAGTATTTCCAATGCTACTAAACTAATCGGTCTTTCGGGACTTGATCTTTTGTGATCATGCCAATGTTACACAATAATTCACCGACTCTGGGTAACTGGGGTCGGGGAGTTACAGAAGTAAGGAATGTAATCAATGTCTTTCATTCATGAGAATTCCATAAATTTGTTTCATGAATTTGTCTCAAAAAATGAGTAGAATTTCATGAATATGTCGCATGAATGAAATGAAAAATCTTAGTGATATCACTTGATGATTGATGGATCGGGAAATAGTAAGGTGATAATAAACTAAGATACTAAGTGGCTTCACATGAAGTCTTCTTGATAGTCATTGTGGCATCACAATAACTTCACCAAGGCATCACTTAATCAAATAAGTGGTCATGTGAATCATTCACATGGTTTGCGTGATCATTCTAACACTTATGAAATGTTTAGAAATTTATGAAATACCAAGATCTTCATGAATTTTACATATTCCTTGGAACACAATTTTTATACGAAGTGGAATTTTTATCTATGGATATATAGTAAAGAGTTTCCTATATAAATAGAGGCACCTCCAAGAGTTTTATTTCTGAAAATATTAATCTCTCATAAAAACAAAGGTTTGCATTATTCATTATCATGAAGAATAATAATCCCGCATGGCTTCATCATGTGAAGGAACTCGTGGACATAAAATATTATCATGTGAAGTTTTATGGAAGAAACCCATAGGCCTTCAAGGTCCCATGGAAGAATAATAGGTTTTTGTGAATCTATATTATGGACAGCACCTCTCATTCACATGAAGCATCTTTGGACAAATCAGGGTCATGTGAAGGACCTGCGCATAGTGTCTTAAGATATTTATTATGAATTTTATGAAAAATAGTGGGTATTGAATGATCTATTCACATGTATGAGGAGTTTCAATCATGATCCTTTCCAAGATTTCATGAGATCATTGTGGTTAAAAGACAATAGATAGCATGAACTCTTCATGGTCACACGAAGAGAATTGTTAAAAATACTTGAATACAACTCATGAAAACCATACACCTAATGTACCATCTTTATTAAATTAAAAAGGAATGGAAAAGGTCTATAGGATGTTAAAAAGGTTTATTGAGACATTTTTTTATCATGTGATCGCATAAGACAAATCATGTTATCACATAAGATAGATCATGTTCTTCACATGAGGTAGTGAATTTTTGCGTGAAGTAGATAGATAGTGAAATCATATAATGGATCGTGATAAATTTAGAAGATAGTGAAAAATAATCCATTTTACAACATAAAATATATTTCCTGACATAAATCATGATAAACTGAGCATTTTCTAATTAAATTATATTGAAGGATCAAAAGAAATATCTTCATCAATAGTTGCAGGAGTTAGAATTATTTTGAAGATGTATTTCTTATATTTGTTTTGTCCATATTTGTTTCATAAAATGTGAAGTTGTTCTAGTTGGACTCTATAAAGAATAGTGTGACTCTATGTTGTTGAAAAATTATATGTTGTAACAACTTGTGATTATAGTGGAGAATATGTAATTGGGGTATCTAACCAATCACAACAAGGAGCAGGATCACTTTGAGAATGAACCTTTTAAAAATTATATTTTACTATGTTATCTTTTTTTACTGTATTCGAGAAAGGTCATGAAATCATAAGAGTGGATCAGATCTTGACAGTTTAATAAAGGTTGATATCAAAATAAATAAAAATTGTAAAAAACACCACTGATTCTACCCCCCCTCCCCCCCCCCCTTAGTGTGTAGCATCTCCCTAATCACTTCACATGTGATAAATATTGTTTTTCTTCTTCGATATTTCTTCTACAAGAATGATAATGAAAATATTATTCATTGCAATGTCAAAAAATTTTATTTTCATATTATTCTTCAAGGGAACAATATTTCATTGATATTAGTAAAGTTAATTATGTTGTTTAAATATTTTTTGTCCTAAAACCACTTCTGGTGGTTATATTATTAATTTTATTTTCCTTAATAAAAAATAAGGTACAATGATTGTTGAAAATTTTCATATTCACCTTGTTCTTGATTTAAAATAAAATCATGTATATTTATATTCACTTTAGGGAATTAAATTTAATTTTTTTAATAAACATTATTGTTCTCTTCAGAAAATTAAATAACATTATTTTATTAGGTTTTATGATGTCTTCAATATAATGAAATAAATATTAAATTTTGTATTTTTATCCTCTTTAAGTGATGGATATCAATAAAATATATTTATGTTGTTCTTTTTGAATGTTTAATTTATTTTATATATTTTATAATAAATAAAATTAAATAGAAAATAAATGAAATAATACAATATTTTTTTAAAAATACAAATAATTAAATAATTAAATATCATCTCCACTATGATCATTTATATGTAATAATCATGTTGAACTCCTTTAAGGTGTAAAAATAAATATGAGATGTCAATTTTTATTATGTCATCAACATGTTTTATGGCATGATCAACGATGATCACTTCAACATATGAACATTTGACCACTTCAGGAGATGTTGTTTCATATTTTCATTTGATGAATGATGTTTATCTCAACACTAACCATGTTTATTATTAACAAAAATTTTATAATAATCAATCACATTTACTTCATGGAATGAAGTGATATTTTACAATGATGATTCATTACAACACTTCAATACCTCATTATTTTTTCCATACCAAAATATTAAGAAAAATAATTCATTTATTTTTTTTCAAAGCTATCAAGAGGGGGGGGATATAACAATATATGACATATAAAATAATAATCACTTGTTGATATAGCTCTTTGACACATGAAGAACCATTCCAAAATAATATATGGAAAAACATGAGACATAAATTTTTCATTTAAGAATTATCTTATGTTAATGATAGTGATTGAGGTAGTGTTGTCATGATGCACAATTAAGTGAAGACAATTATACTGATAATGTGTTATAAAGAGATATCATGACACTAATTGAAACTATGAAGTAATTTGAAATTAGTAAACCATATTTTATTTAATATAAATTGAAATTTCAATCAAAATATAAATCAATGAGTAACGAAAATGAGTACATAATCACATAGAAAAAGCAAGAAGAAAATGAAGACAAATAGTATAGAAAATAATATAATCAAAAGTATTATTTTATTATCACATTATCTTATATATGTAGCCTACATATACATTTCATAAATGGCCCATAATAATTCATATTTCCAAATAAGATCCAATAGTTATGATTTTTGATGTATGATATGGATTGAGAAAATGAATTACCATGATAATTAAATCCATGGAAATATAATTTATGAGAATCTCCCCATGAAAATTATGAAAATAATTTTAATTATTTCATTATATTTATTTAATGGAAATTGCATTTTAATTTTATAAATAATTCATTATTTGATCAGTATTACAATATTTTCCATTAAATAACATGTTGGTCTCTAATATATATTTAAATATTTATTTCACCATTTTTTTAAAAAGATTTAATCAATGTCCGTTTATGAAAATTAATTATTCATGTTTTTTGTCGTTAAAAGTTTTAAAAGATTCCATTAAATTAAATTAAATTATAGATATATAGATATTTTTTTAATATATATATATATATATAAATTTGTTCACAATACCCTAGGTACAACCCCCAGAAGTTTCCATTTCTATCAGGATTTATTCTAGACCAACATAGACATGGGAAAGTGTAGCTGACACATTCTCACTCTACCTTATACACCATGGTGGAATGGTGTAAGTGAAAGGATATATCATTTATTTATTGATATAATGAGGTCAATGATGGGTCCTGAATATCTTCCATTATTCGTTTAGGTATATGCATTACATGTTGCCACACGCATTCTAAATGGACTGCCAACTAAGGAAAAAAATGGAATACCATATGAATTAATGCATGGAAAGAAATATGTGTTGTCACATACGCATACATGGGGTCATGAATAGTTTGTTAAGGACATTTTAGGAAATAAACTAGCACCATGGGGCATGAATTATATCTTAATAGGGAATCCCAATGAAATAAGGAGATATTATCTATATAAACTATCAGATAAGAAGGTGATTGTTGTAAGAAAATCTATTTTTTGAGAGGGATCACATCCTCAAAAAATTATAGTGGGAGTGAGATTGAATTTTTTGAAGTTAATACTCAATATAAACAAGAGTTGGTAAAGGAACGGATTCCAATGGTCCTTGTAGAAGATGATGTTTGTGAAACACAAGTACTACATAGGATAACCATAAAGGTCATAAAACTAAAAAGATATGTATTTCTAGTAACTAAGGATGGTGAGTCATTATTGGTGTAGAATAATGATCATTTTTCTACAAGGAGGTAGTATAGAGCTCAAAATATGTAAGATGGAAATAATACATGGGTTCTGAAATAAATTCCATGTATTATAACTAAGTATGGGTTCTAGTTGATTCACTAGTTGATGTAAATCTCATTGGGTGAAATTGGGTATTCAATAGAAAACAAGATATGAAAGGTAAATTAAATTCCTAGAAATAAAGGCTAGTGTCTAAAGGGTTTGAGAAACATAACGAAAATAACTACAATAAAACCTTTTTTTTGTTTCAATGTTTAAATCTATCAGAATTCTACTTTTCATAACTACTTTTCATAATAATAATATTTTTCATATGGATTTCAAAATAGATTTCCTTAATAGAAAAATTTAGGAAAATTTCTATATGACTTAACTTGAAGGGTTTGTAACTCTAGGAAATTCCAATAAGATATGAAAGTTATAGAGATAAATTTATTGATTGAAGCAAGAATCTATTTCCTAAAAAATTCGATTTGATAAATCCATAAGAGATTTTGGTTTCATATAAAACTAATGCATGCCATGTGTTTTTTAATGAATTAGTGGGAGTGTATTTTTATTCCTAGTAGTATATATTGGTGACATATTTCTTATTAAAAATGATATCCAAATATTACATTTAATTATGGGTTGTTTAAATAATTACTTCTCTATAAAAGACTTAAGTGAAGAAGAATATATCTTTATAATCAATATAATACATAATAGATCCAAACGGATACTTTGACTAAGTCACAGTACATATATTGACCAGATACTAAAGAGATTTAGTATGGAATAATCCATGAGGGGATTGGTTTTAGTGTCACATGGTATACATATCTCCAAGAAAATGTTTCCTCAAATACAATAGAAGAGATAGAGAGAGAGTGTGTGTGTGATATTCCATATACTTATATAATAGGATTAATAATGTATTTTATGTTATTTTCTTGGATTGATGTTTCCTATGCTTTGATAATTGAAGGTAGATATCGAGCTGGCATAGGAGAACAACATTGGAATGATGTTAAGGCTATCCTTAAGTATCTGAGTTATATGAAGCATATGTTCCTAGTATATGAAGGAGATGAGGATAAATTCATCAGAGGATATGCTAATGATTGTTTCCAAACTTATCAAAATGATATGAATTCACAATCCGGATATGTATCCAGTCTCAATAGAGGAACTGTGAGCTGGAAGAGTTCAAAAAATCCAGTTGTCACTGATTCTATAAGGGATTATGAATATATAATGACTTCTAATATAGATAAAGAAGTTGTTTAGATTCAAAAATTCAACCAAGATCTTGAATTTCTTCCTAGAATCAGATATCATATCACATTGTATTATGATAATACTGCAATGGTGGCTCTCGCTAATGAGACAAGGTCATATAAACAGTTGAAGAACATACTCTTCAAATTTCACCTCTTAAGGTATTTTTCTCGAAGGATTGAAGTTCTATGGGTATAGTTTTACAGAAGAAAACATGGATAGACCCTTAAATAAAGATTTATCTCATTAGAATATTGAATATAATGTGAGAGATAATAGACAAAAAGTCATTAACAGTTGGATCTAATGCAAGTGGGAGTCTGTTGGAGTTGGTTCTCAAAGGTAACTATCACATTGAAAGTTCATAACAATTCCCCACAATGATTAGAACCTATAAGTTCCATGAAATTATTATAAAATATATGTTCCATGGTTGGTTGATATCATTTTACAGGACACAAATGATACAGTCCATCAGGGGTGTGAGTATTGGTATTACAGAGACTTGGCTCTAATACTAATTGTTGGATCTAAATGTATATGTAGATGGAAAAATATAAGAGGGGGTGAATTGTAAGTTTAAAAACTTTCATTTTTAATCTTAAAAGAATTTAGTTTAAAACAATTTAAACTAATTGAATTCACAAAACCTCTTCAGTATTAAAACAATAATTAGACTGGACCTTTGGATATGATGAATATTGTAATCAAGTTGATTTTGATATGTATTCCACGAGTCATATTTAGAAACTAATTCTATTCACAGTAAGCATGGTAAGTATCATAATCACAGATTTTATGATGATCAGAGTAAAAAATAATGATTCTATCATAAATCATATAGTATAGAATTTTTACTAAAAAAATCTATCGGTTTCATCAAATTTAACATGTATTGTTTCCTCAATAGTACAAGAATTTTTACTAAAAACTCTATAATCCTTAAAAGTGGTGGAATAGCCTAAGAATATACCTTCATCAAATTTAGATTCAAATTTTTGTAAATTATATTTTGTATTCAATATGAATACTTTTCATCCAAATACTCTGAAGTATAAAAAAAATTTTTGCACGTCCATAACTCATAAGGATTTTTATTAATAAAGAGTCGAATTAAAACTCGATTTATAGTATATAAAGTAGTACTAACAACTTCAACCCAAAATTATTTAGCAATTTAGTATTCACTCAACATGGTTATTGTTATTTACTAAAGAATACAATTTCTTCTTTCAACAATATCATTTTTCTAAGGAGTTCTATGAGTTAAAAAGTTATGAGTAATGCCTTTTTTACTACAAAAAGTTTCAAAATCAGAATTTTCAAATTCTCCACCATGATCACTATGAATAGTTATCAAGGGAAGGTTTTTCTCATTTTTAAATTTGGCTATGAAAGTTTTAAAAAATAAAAAGTATTCAATTTTCTTTTCTAAAAAATAGACTCATGTATATCTAATGTAGTCATCAACTAAAAAAAATACATATTACTTAACTCTAATACTTCCATTTTGTGTAGGACCAAAAAGATCCATGTGAACTAACTATAAATAATTAGCAGTTGATACCTCACTAATAGATTTAAATATGAACTTATATTGTTTTCCAAATTAACAAGGGTCACAAACTTTTGAAGAATCAAATCTAAGTTTAGGTAGATCCTTGACAATTCTTTTATTAGTTAGTTTTTATAAGTTTCTAAGGTTATAGTGTCCTAATATTATATTCCATATCCAAGATTGATCTTCCATTGCACTAAGGTAAGTTATGTATTGACTCTTAAGGACTTCTATGTTTAGCATGTAAACATTCTCATGCTGATGGGAAGAAATAATTAATTCATCCTTGGAATTGTGTACTACACATTATCATTCCAAAAATTCACAAGGTAAACTTCATCACATAATTGATTTATTCTTATAAGATTGTGCTTAAAAAATTTTACAAATAAAATATTTGAAATTAAAGATTTTCCAAGAAGAATAATGTTACATATACCAACAATCTTTCCTTGAGAATTATCTATGAAGGTAACTCTTCCACCTTTTAATTCAATAATATTTTAAAAGAATAATTTTTTACCAATCATATTCCTAGAACAAACACTATCCATGTATCGTATATTCTTGTTGTTGGTACTTCTTTTGTTTTCCTGAAATCAAAACAATTAGAATTTTGGAACCCAAACCTTCTTGGATCTGAAAATATTAGAAAATAAAATTTTAGGAATCTAATTTTTTTTTTGAAAAATGTGCTTTGTGAAATCCTAAAGATTGAATTTTATTTAAAGAACAATTTTAATTCCAATAACCTCCACTTTGACATTTTGTTCAAAATGGATCATTTTTAGGAACAAAATAATTGTTACTAAAAAATATTTTTTAATGAGTATATCTCATTCCTAAACTATTACCTTGTGGATAGAGTTGTTTGTACATTTTATCAAATCCATTATTACCAGTGGTAATGTTTTATAAAATTTTATTTAAATAAAAAATTTAAGACTTTAGTTTTATAACTAAATTTTTATCCACATTAGTATTTGTTTCAGAAGTGATTTTTTTTCTAAAACATTTTTATTAGAAATGAATTTTTAAAAATCCTTAGAAAGACTATTCTTCTCAGAATTATCCATTTCAATATTTTTAGAAATATAATCAATTTCAAAAAAAATATCAAGATCTTTTGAGATATTTGATACATATTTTATCAAAAAAATTATTCTAGAATTTTCTTTCTCAAGTTTCTTACTTACTTTACAATTCTCACTTTCAAGAAATTTAGAAAATCTAGAGAATTCTTCATATAAAGGTAAAGTATTATTTTCAACTGAAGAATTTTCTTTATTAGAAGAAATATAACCTTTATCGTCATTGTAGTTTTCATTTAAGGACATATTTGTTAAATAATTGTAAGTGTTCACCTTATCTATAAGACATTGATTTTCCAAAATAATTCTAGAATAGAGGCCAATATTCCTCTATTTGTAATTTTCATTGTCTGAAGGATCATCTTAAGAATCTCCTCCACTAGCACTCCATGAGTCATTAGCTTTTAAGACTTTATTTCCTTTTGTCTTGTAATACTTTTTTTGATTTCTATTATGATTCCTTTCCTTTCTGTCTTTTCTTTTGAGTTTTGGACAATCGAGTCTTATATGTCTATCTCTTTTACAATTGTAACAAGTAACTTCAGAATATTTCTTGTCCTTCCTTTCCTTGTTACTTTTATTGCACCAATATTAAAAATAATTTTTACCCAAAATCTTGTTTATTATTCGATCAATATTGGCCAACTCATTCTCATAATGTTTAAAATCACTTGAGTCATATTAAACAATAACTTTCTTTTTCTTTGACAACTTAATTATCTTTTCAGGAGTTTGATCTTTAATTTGATTTAAAGCACAAGTAAATACAACTCCACTATTATTATTTTGGACTTTATTATCATCTATTTTCAATTTATTCTTTTATTATAAAAGAGTTCCAAAATTATCATCAGGATTTAAATTAGTAATATTTCTTTATTCATAAACTTCTATTCTCTTTGATTCTCATTTATTTGGCATGATATCTATAATCTTTTCCACAATGATTTCATCATTTAATCCTTTTCACCCTGATCTTGTAAACTATTCACATTTTTCACGAACCTTTGTTGAACCTTAACAACTGGTTCTCTATAAATGAATTCAAAATCCTGATAATCTACTCTTAGTATGGATCTTTTTGTTTCAATAACTTTAGAACAACTGAAATGAGTAATCTCTGTCTTCTTCCAAATATGGTTGGTTACTTCACAAGATGAAATCTAGCAATATATATTTCTATTCATAAAACAAAGTATTTTTTACCTTATAATTCAATTGATATTCTTGTTTCTCTTGATTAGTAAAGGTTCTAACTTCCTTGTCAAAAAATTTATAGTCTCTGGTCAGAATAACAAAGTTATCAACTCTAGTGTTGATTACAAAGGTCTTCATTCTATCTCTCCATTATTCATAATCATTTCCATAAAAAATAGTGGTCTTGTGGGATTTAGATTGTCTATAGAACCAATATTTAGTCCTTCTATCTTTTCAAATAGATACAAACAAAATATTTTCCACAATACATGTTAGTGTAACAAATATTTATAAACAAAAATTTTATAACAGGAAATGAAACTAACTTGGAAAAAAATTAGCAAGTATATGATCAATGGAAAACTCCTATAATACCAAATGTGAGTATCAGTATTGTAGATACTTTTCTTCGATACCAATTTTTTGATAAATATGTATATATAGATAGAAAAATACAATATGGGGTGAATTGTAAGTTTAAAAAATTTTGCTTTTAATATTAAAATATTTTAGTTTAAGAAAATTTAAACTAATTAAATCCACAAAACCTCTTAAGTATTAAAACAATAATTGGACCAGACCTTTGGATCTGATGAATATCGTAATCAATTTGATTTCGATATGTATTTCACAGGTCGTATTTATAAAGTAATCATATTCACAGTAAGTGTAGTAAGTATCATAATCATAGTCATTACGATGATCAAATCAAAACAAAATAATGATTCTATCATAAATATTATAGAATCGTACAAGGTAATTGGAATGATCGTAATCACAAAAATTGTAATTGTGATTTAATATAATATGAAATAGATGTATCATAATTAAAATAATTATGATAAATTAAATACATATAGAAAAATGAATTAAATAACTTTCTATTACAAATACAGCAGAAATGAAATAATAGTATATAAATACAACTATTTTAACCCAAAGAGTATAGTATCTAATAACCTAGGATAAAGGTCCCTTGATTTATACTTTCAAGAAATTTTGTCTTACCCACACTAGAGTAATCCCTCGATAAAATGATCAACTTTAATCTATTTGACTATCCTCGGCATCCATAAATAAAGAAGGTGATTGGATTATTTGCCTTTCTAGCCTTGGAATCCCTCAATCAAGATAATTAGGGGAACCTCTATCTTTCTATCCATGTAATCCCTCAATCGTAATCACAAAAATTGGTTTCGCACAACACAAAACAAACTCTGGAAAATTAAAAGTATATGGAACAAGTAGTTCACAACTTGTAAACATCAGAGTTTTCACATGTTGAAAATTTAGTAGAGCTCTCACACGATGTCTCGAATTCATTTCTTGGTCTCATTCAAACAACCTTGTATTTATAGGCATTCATCCCAACAGTCATCTTGATCTCCAACAGTCAGATTTTCTCCTAAAATATTAGAGGGACTTGGACACCTATCACTATAATGGTCATATTGAAACTGAAAGTATAAAATCATTTTGATTATCATATAATATATGAAATAGTTTTTATTTAAAATAAATCCTTTTATTATGATGCAGTTTTTTAAAAATGAAAAAATAAAACAAATGAGTCATATGATTTTCGTTATGAGAGTCAGTACGATTTATATCATTATGAAAATATTGTTAGTACAGAAGACTAGAAAATATGTACGATATGAATCATATCTGATGTGTGTGATATTAATTGTATCTGGGAACATTATGATAATCATGTAATAATTCATTACTATAATTATCATGAGTACAATTTTTATCATATTCATTATAAAAATTGTAATGATAATATATAAATTTATTTTCACAAATCAAAAGACTTGAAGTAAGTAAGATAAAAACATTATTGTAATACCTTATTCATAAAATAGTTAGTAATTAATCATTGAAGAAAGAATTTGTTATTTCTAAAAAAAATAATAGATAAGTCAAAAATATACTTTTGACTCAACAAGGGGTGGAGACTCATAGTACTTTGATAAACTTTCTTATTGTGTACATCCTTGGTAATATTAAATGTAAGAGATTATGAGAACATGACATGACAATAAGAAATCCACATTTAAATGTGTCATTAGATATTTGTATTTTTGGAGATCTATTGGATCTTTGGACTTCAAGATTATTATTAAATCATATTATGAGTCACATACTTTGATATATTGATGAAAACTGTAAATATATATGATCATAGTGAGGTAGGATATGTTTGTTGAATCATGAGTAATATTTCATTAATGAATAATGTGAGAAATGATGTCTCCCTTCGTATTTTAGTGGAAGTTAATATCTAAGGCCCTTTGATGAGAATGAAATGTACTAATTAATTTTATGTCCATGGAATTCTATTGGGAAGTTAATTTTCATAAATCTAAAGAAAGATACATTGATCGCATAGGTTGATAACACCAATATGAAACCTTCTTGATTGGAAATATCAAGATAAAGGGATTATATTTCACATTTTACATTTATATGAGGTTATATTTCATTGTAACATTAATTTATTTCTTCATACCCAAATGGCCCTAAGGCCTTCATTTTTATTGATTTTTGATAATCCCTCTTTCAAGGGATGAGGGGGAACCCTTACAAGGATCATAGGCTCATAGATTACATGGCTCGTAGTCTTAGGAGATTACATGACTCGAAGGTCTTAGGGAATTCGACCAGACTATCTATAAGGAATTTCTCCTCCCCAGCATCTGCATTGTGATAGTAGCTCTCCACCTTTGCATGGCCATCTGGCTAGGATTCCCGTGAAAGAACAAGCTGGTACCGATGGTATACTCATACCCTCTCATTCTGACAAATCCATTTGGCTCTACTCTAGTGAGTGCACCTGCTCTGAATCCTCTTCTGGGGTTGTTCCTTTTTTTTCTAGAGTCTGTTCGGGATAACTACATGTGCCCCAAAGGCCTTGAGGTGGCCCGAAGGCCTTAATGGTGGCCCGAAAGCCCTACTGACCCAAAGACCTGGGTGGACCAAAATCCTTAAGGACTCCAAGCCCAAACCGGTTTCCCAAGGTGAATAGTTCCAGCTTTTACAGTACCGAATAGTACCTGCTACAGTAACTGCTACAGTACCCACACAGTGTATAGTTCTGCTACAGTACTTGTACAGTGTACAGATCTGCTACCGTACCCACACAGTGTATAGTTCTACTACAGTACTACTATAGTACTTGCTACAATACCATAAATATGCCTCTACCTGAGAAATGGGAATAAAGGGTAATGCACTAATTATATTCAAAATATTAATTAAATTAAATATGAATTTAACATGTTGAATAAATATTATCCTCATGCATGGTTTAATAATTATTTGTGTTAGTTTGATTGAAAGTATTCAATCAATGGTTATTATAGAGAATATATATTTGAGTTGAATATTTAATAAATATTTATTCACTGTGTAATTATTTATTAAATATATGGATATATAAAATTTATTTGTTCTAGTTCATTCGCAAGGTAACAAATATTTAAATATTTAGTTACATGAATATTTAACAAATATTTATTCACTCGTTTTATGAATATAATATTTATTTTGTTATTTATGGATAATGTTGTGATATTTATTTGATTAAATAAATAATCATTATTCAAGGAATGATAAATATTAAGAAGGATTGGTGGTTCAATCTTAATGGTCCAATAAGAAATGTCATATTAAATATTATTTGAATAAATATTAATTTATTTATTTAATAAAAATAATATTTATATTATTTGTGATTTTAGAATATATTAAGTAAATGATAATTATTCTATTATTATTTATACATGGTCTTAATCTAGGATTAATAAAATAATAAGGGCCCTTGTGAAATTATTAATTTATAACCCTAACTCTATTTAAACCCAGTTAAGACATTTTCTGAAACCCTAGACACATTCTAATCATTGTGTACAATGAGTTATAGATAGGATTATCTCAATCCCTAGGGATATATCCTTGTAGAACACTCTCAAGAATGGAGATCAATTCTCCTCCTCCTACAGAATGATTCATTCACGCATTGAAGGATTCGGTTGCAATCAACAGTGATCACCACAAGTGTTAGATCCATCCATTCTAGAACCTATAAGATTCTAAGGTGATGATCATAGGTTCACATAACATGTGTGGATCACTGCTATAAGTGATCTACCCATGATTCGTCTGACAAAATGATAGTGCAACAAGAGGTCTTCACCTGATTATCAACAATGAATAAAGAATTCAATGAAAGGTAATTATTTAATTAAATAAATTAATTATAAATTATATTTGAAAAGGTCATATCTTCTTGGTTTTGATGATTCCATCAATTAATCTTCAATTTAATTTTATTGTTCATGATTTTATTCATCATTTATATCTCATAGTTATTATTGATTACCACAAGCACTTCTGTTATGCCCAGAACCATCAATCAATTATAGGATAACATATAACAAGACATGCTGTTATTGATATATTCAGTTTCCTATTTAAGTAAAATTTTATTTATTACCTTCCACTCATGATGAATAATGATTTCATACAATCAATTCAACCACACTTGTGTGTATAATCAAACTATTCATTTTCAACACATTACAACTAAATTATTCATATAAGTGTTGTGAACGTCTTATAAATGGTTATGCTAGACCATTTTATATATGGTATATGATACTCAATATTTATTTTAATTAACATACATAATAGGAGATGTATACTCACCGGTAAATAATTATACATGCAACCATTCAATAGATGCATCTTTTTTATAATATTTAATTGGTTCACATCCTAGGTTAGTGCACCCATTTATATTTTAGAATTAATAATTCACAAAAATATTGGAAATCCACTTCAAACATAGCTAGTGATGGTATAAATAATTTACCTTAATAATAGATAATCCATGGAAAATCATCATATAGTTGGCATTTATAATAACATAATGTGAATGAATAATTCTTTTATAAGTGGTAATTTAGTATACATACATCCATTAAATAAATTCATCATTATCCAAATGATGGATGTATATTATTTTATCAATATATTGACATTAATGTATAATTATATCAATAGTTTTCATTATAATAGATCTTGTATGACCTAAATGATTATGTAATGTATTTAATATGTTAAAATGGTAAACTTTGGTTTTACGATAATTTATTTGATTGAATATATTATAATAATGTTAACAAAATATTTAGGTTAAAATTTTGTATATTATGAATGATTTTTATATATAGAGGTATTTGACACCTCCTTTATCTAATGTCCATGTTAGGTCAGAGAAATATGGTAAGAGGGGGGTGAATTTCCTTTTTAAAAATTAATGTGATAAATATGAAAGGTAATAAAAAACAAAAAAGATGTTATAAAAGATATTATGATAACATACAATCATTCATAATAATCAAAGTAAAGAAAAACATAAATAAATTAATTAAGAATAGGCTTAGCAAAAAAGCGAATAGATAAGACACGCATTGATAATGGAGTTCGTCAATAGCACACGAAGGTGCCCCTACGTATCCACCACTCAAGAAGGTGTGAGAGGGTATATAAACCCTTAGTTTTAATGGAAACAATGAACCAAATAATTCCCTTAATTTTTAATGGATAAATCAAGAAACCAAGAGCCCTTGGTTTTAACAAGAACTAAGAACCAAACAAATAATCTTTTACTTTCAAATGGAGAATCGAGAAACCAATGATGAGAAGGAGGGATAAAAGAAATGGTTTTTATTTTTGGAAAACCCATTAAAAATTCATCTCAACTCTCACTAAAATATAAGAAGTATAAAGAAGGTGAGAAAGAGATATTATAATTAAGGGAGAGAGGAAGCTAATGGGTAATATAACCAAGAACAAAGGCTCAAGAAGAATAAATAGAAAATTCCCAAAAAACATTGGAAAAAATATATTCGATGGTGCTTGATGATGGTCAATGAAGATCACACCTTTGGATGGTTTTCTTTGATATTCACAATTCCCATAGAGAATTTTCACTTTAATCTTCTTTGATGAAGGATGATAATTATGCAACTTTTATGCTCTTTGAATATGGAGGAATAATCCTAGAGAATTGGAGAATGTAAAGTTTTTCATTTGAAGGGAACTATAATTGGACAATAAAAAAATCCTCCCTTGTCCTATTTTTATAGACTCTTAGGATGATAGGGTTTTCCAAGGTTGAGAAACATCTTAATGAGCCAAGAGGGGACAAAATTGACCATTATTAAAGCTTCCTAGATGGTTTTGGAATTTCTTCACTAGCTAGCTACCTAATAACACCGGCTAGCTGGTATGCAAGTCAGTAGAATTTGTAAGACTAGATCCTCCACTGGCTACCCGACGGATTCCACCAACTACCTAATAGCCTCCATTGGTTGTTCGATGGAGTATTGCTAAAGATGGGTGCTACTGGATATTTTTCTAATTAGTTAGTGTACTCCTATTATTTGACCGGTGCTTCACTACTGCACTTGACTTGAAATAAATCCTTTAATCCAACTTTGAATCTATCTTAATTATTGTTTCCTTCTTACCATTATAACTCAATATAAGAACAAGAAATTCACTTAAAGAAACATTAAATAAGCTAGAAATAAATTAAAGTGTCTGTAATTATTAAAAAAATTTAACTTTGAGGTATAATAATCTCCCCCTTTTTGATGATCATAAACACTTGATATAAAAATCAAGAAAATTAAGTGGTAAAATATAAAAGGGAATGAGTTGCCTAATTTTCATAAAACTACATATCCCCCCCTTATGATATTTTGAAACAAAAATATCCCCCTTGAAGAAACATTATTTTAAACCAATATTATTTTATTTTTACCTCCATAAAAAACTTATCCCCCTGTAATATTATTAAAATAGAACTTTCAAATCAAGAAAGTTATATGAATAAGATAATATGATAAAAATTGAGGAGAATTTCAGAAAAAACATTTTAACAACACGTAAAAAAATCCAACTCTCTCTTAATAAGAAAAGGTCATGTTAAATTATGAGGATATACAAAAAAAACATGCTCCAATATAAAGAGTCAAATGACTAAACTCAAGAAGTCAGTGTATATATCAACAATTAGGCTCCTCCAGAAAAAAAAAGAACAAGTCAATAAAAAATTCCTTTACAAAATAGAAACTTTTGAAAACAAGTATTTTTTAAACATGTATAAAGATATTCAAGGAATTATAAAATAGTTGAAAAGAATTAAAAAGATCATTAAAATAGATAAATAGATAAAACATTCTTTTAAGAAGAGATTTTCATGTGATCATAAGACAAATAATTGAAAACCTTCTTAGATAAGAGAGAGGATAAAATGAAATGATCATTAAAACAAATCCCCCTAAATGAAATAACAAGATACTTCCTAGATTTTTCAATAATTCCAACTCCATGATTTTCCTTTTGACAGAAACATTCTTTGAGTGGGATCATCATTTACTATATGGACACCATATAATAGGTCAATTAAGGTCTGTGGTGATTCCCTGCTAGTATTAAAAAAATTCCTTTCAGTACCCTTGAGGGTTTGACAGTATTAACACAAGATGATTTGGGAATTGAAAAAAAATTATTTCCAAAAAAATTAGAAAGTAAAGATTTTGGAACCCAAGCCAATTTAGATTTTTGAAGAAGATTATAAGAAATATGGATAGACTCGGTTCTTACATATCTAGCATTTTTACAATCACATTCATATAATAGATGCTCATATTTATGACAATATTTTTAAAACTTATTTTGAGAAACTCCATTAAAAAAGGTAGTAGTTTTCAATGAACTTGAATTATTATTTAAAAAACCAAAACCATAATTATTTCTATTAATGCATTAAGAACCAAGGATCATGTGAAGTGTTTTTTTCCTTTGGGGAATTTTTAAATGTTCTCTTTTGAGATCCTTCATTATAGTTTTTAAAACTTCAACATCCGGTGGATTTTTTAATTTTAAAATCAAATCATATTTTTCTTTTAAAATAAGTTTTTTTTCATTTAAAACATGTTTTTATTTATCATTATTATTTTTTAAATTAGAATTAACATTTAAGAAACATTTTCCAAGTTCCTCATGGATTATGGGTCTAGATGAAAAAAGAGGAGGTTTAGAAGAGGAATGAGAAAGAGAGTGAGAAATTGGAGAACTAACCTCTTTACCATCTATTAGATATTCCATGAGTCATTTAGTTCTTTCATCGCTTGATGAGGATGAATCATTCCAAGTTGAAATTTTAAGAGGTTTCTTTCATTTCTTCTTCTCTTTTAGCCACTTTTTGTATTTTTGGAAACCTGTTCTAATATTCCCCTTTTTGTTACATTCATATCACATCACCTATATCATTTAAATTTGATATTTCTTTTCAACACATTGGGATGATTTATTCTTATTTGGAAGTTTGTACATCATTTTGACAATTTTTTTAAGTTTTCCTTCATCTTCAGTGTCACTTCGAGAAGAATTTTCATCTTTGATTTCTTTACAGGAAATTTTATTCTTGGATTCCATAGCTTTCATTCCTTCTTTCATTACATTGTGTTTAATTTTTTTATTATATTTCATTAAGGATTTGATGAGTTATTCAACTGTCATATTTTCAATGTCTTTGGCTTCTTGGATTATTGTCACTTTGGGAGCCTGAGAATTAGGAAAACTCATAGGATTCTCTTCGTGATAATTTTTGTGGACAATCTATCACTAAGAGATTTTCTTCCATTACAAATGTTAGTGAAACAAGTAAACATGCTAGTAATATATTCATTTTCATGCATAGAGAAACTTTAAAAATATTGATGATACATGTCCAATCTATTTTTCTTTACTTTATTCATTCCTTTATGTGTGACTTATAATAATTTCCATATTTCATAAGCTATTTTACAGGATGAATCACGATTAAACTCATTATGATCAAGACCACAATGTAAAGAATTCATAAACTTTCCATTTAATTAAAAAGATCTAATGTCTTGGGGATTCCATTTATCTTCTGATTCATTTGTATAGGTGTAAACATGCATAACCATTTTCCAAACAGGATATCCAATGCTTCCAACAAAAATTGACATGTGATTTTTCCAATAAAAATAATAGGTTTCCTCAAAAACACAAGCATGCGAATAAGAATTAGATTCCATAATAAATAGGATGAGTTTTTAAATTGGTTAGTATTTTTAAAAAAAATTGAAAACAAAAAATTTGAGAAAAAACAAAAAGTATCCTTTGATACCAATTATTAGATTAGAGAAATATGGCTAGAGGGGGTGAATTTCCTTTTTAAAAATTAACGTTATAAATATGAAAGGTAATGAAAAATAAAATGATGTTATAAAATATATGATGATAACATGAAATCATTTGTAATAATAAAAGTAAATAGTATTAGAAATAAAGTAATTAAGCACATATGTAGCAGAAAAGTAAATAGACAAGACACACATTGATGATAGATTTTGGAAATAGCACAAAAAGGTTCCCTTTCATCTCCTCCCCTCAAGAAGGCTTGAGAGGGTATATAACTCCTTGGTTTTAACAGGAATCAAGAACCAAATAAGTCCCATGATTTTGAGTTTATAAAGAAAGAAATCAAGAACCCTTGGTTTTAATGGGAAAAATGACTAAATAAAGAATCCATTACTTTTTAATGGAGAAGTATGAAACCAGTTATGAGAGGTTGGGAGAAATTTATGGTTTTCCTTTTTGGAAAACCCATTACAAAGTTGTATCTACTCTCAGTAAAAGATAAGAAGTAGAGGGAAGGTGTGAGAGAGGGAGATTACAATTGAGATAGAGGTATATAATGGGTTATAAAACAAAGAACAAAATCTCAAGAAGAAGAAATAAAAATTGCATAAAGAAATATTAGAACAAATATATTAGATGATTCTTGATGATAATTGATGAAGATCATTCCTTTAGATGGTTCCCATTGATGTTCACAATTCCCACGGAGATTTTTTACTTTTATCTTCCTTGTAAAAGGATGATAATGATAGAACTTTGAATGTTTTTAAAGATGGAGAAATAATCCTCAAGCATTGGGGAATGGAGCGTGATTTGTTTGAAGCACACTACAATTGGATGATAAAAAAATCCACCCTTGTTCTCCTTTTATAACCTCATAGGATGTTTAGGTCATCCAAGGTTGATCCACATATTAATGAGATTATTGGGACTAAAATTGACCATCATTAAAGCTACCTAAAAGGTTATTTTATTCCACTACTGGCTAGCCACCTGATGCCACTAGCTAGCCGGTGTTCAAGGCAGTAGTTGTTGTATGACTGGATCCTTTACCGCCTACCCGATGGCCTCCACTGCCTAGCTGGTGGGATACTAATGGAGATGGATTCTACTAGATGTTGTTTTGGTTAGTCAATGCACTCTTACTATATGGTCGGTGCTTTACTACTGCACTTGACTTAAAATATCTCCTTTAAGAATACTTTGAAGTCGTCTTAAGGCCAATTTCTTTCCTATCATTATAACTCAACAAAAAACACAAGAAATGCACTAAAAACAACATGAACCAAATTAGGAAAAAATTAAAGTCTTTTTGATCATTAAAAAAATTAAACTATGAGGTACAACAGGGGTATATACTAACTCTTCATGTGTTTGGATTAACAATAAACATATCTGAGTTTTTTTTTTGAAATGTTTAATTAAAATAATATTTATAAAACTTTTTCATCAAGATAGACATACATAAGATATCCATGATCATCCATTATGCATACTTAACACTTTCATTGAATGGGATGAAAACCTGAAATACTCAAATTGTTCATTATTATTATAATTTACACTTTTAGTGGTGGATTATCAACTAATGAATTCATAATTTATTCATAACAAGTTAGTCTCATTTCCAAGTGGATCTTGTATACATTGGAACTTCTGACCAAACTGTTTTAAAATATATCTAATAGGGAGAGGTGCCTCAGTGTATTTTAAGGCTGGTGAATGTGGCATTAAGAATCAATGTGGAAGAATCTTTTGGATTCACAACACATACCTCATTGTAATTGTAATTATATTTCATAGAATAATTTTTATAATAATACTCACTTCAATAAATAAAGGAGAAATCAATTGATGTAATTTTATGACTCCCCAAATATTCATGATAAAAAAAATAAAATACGGGTAACATGAATTTTATGAATAATTTCATTCACCTCAAGGAATGGAATAAAGAAATTAAAGTTACATTTACACTTGGGAATGAATTCATTCATGGGACTTCATGATTCATGAATGATTATTCATTATTTATCAAAAATGACCATCATATTCAAAAATGTTAATCTTATTTTTCCTGATGATCATTGTTTAACCACTACATATGGTAAAATTATTTTCATAAAATATATTGGATTATAAAAATTCTATAACATTGTAATCTCATATATGATCTATAGGAAGAGTAACATCCACTTCAAGGGATAATATCAAATGAATTACACAAGATGACATTGATAATTCATAAGCACGTGATAAAAATAATTATTTTTCTTCGATATTTCGGTTACAAAAGAAAAAAAATGATAAATGAAAATATTATTCAACATAATATAAAAAGATGTTATTTTTATATCATCCTTCAAGGGAATAATATTTCATAAATATTAATAAAATTCATTATTCTATTTAAATATTTTTTGGTTACAAATCAATTATAGTGATTACATTATTATTTTCTTATTTTTCTTACAAATGAGGGAGATGAACGAGGGAAACAAGCGTGGAATGACAGCGAAGAATGCGGCCGATATTGAAGCTTCACAGATGTGGTTGCAGGGGATGATCATATCAGATCTGTTGATTCTGTTGCTTCTCCGCCTCTTGCTGGTTCTTTTCAACCGAAGTAGTTTCGCCATAGGGGTCATGTGGCCATCATGTTTTCAAATGAGGAGGTTCAATTTCTCTCTTCTGATCTCAGATTTTTTCTTGTTGGTAAATTCATTCATCATCGTCCCTCTTTGATCTTTCGACGGAAAGCATTCGAATCCATTGTATTTGTTGATTTTGAAATCGGTCTTCTCAACTTGATGAATATTGTGATAAGACTTTCCTCTGAAAATGATTACAATTGGCTTTGGTCTAGGGATTCTTAGAGCTTTGGGGGATACTCGATGAAAGTCCTAAAATGGTCCCCTATGTTTGATTGCAACATTGAATCACTGATTTCCCCTGTCTGGTTAGGTTTCCCGGGTCTGCCGATGCATTTTTTTCAAATAGATTGCCCTTTTCCTATTGCTAAACTTATAGGGAATCCTATTAAATTGGATTCTCCTACTTGAAACCTCACAAGGACATCGGTTTCACGTGTGTGTGTGTTGAGGTTGATCTTACGTAGCACCTGCCTGAAGTTATTTGGATCCAGAATGGGGATGCTGTATTTTTTCAAGAAGTGGTCTATGAATCCTTACCGAGTTACTAATCTAATTTCCTACATCTTATACACTCCTTTGGATATTGTGGCTCTGGGAAGGACCCTTTGAGCACTCGTAAGTTTGGGAAACCTTTGCTGAATGGAGGAAAACCAGTCTGGATTGAGAAAGACCAGAGGCCTCCTGTTGAACAGGCTGAACCCTCTAATGCTAAGGTCCCACTTATGACTTTACCTGTCATGGATTCCTGCCCAGCACAGCCTTTATGTGCTCAAGATTCTGTTTTCTCTGGGTTTGTGGATGCGGTCAATAATGATGAGCCTTTCATTGACACCTTAGGAACTTCCCCAACCACTAATGAGATAGCGCAATAGGATCACTCAGTTTCTGGTGATTCTAATCTTGATGATAATAAGAAAGCATATAAAATTGAGGAGGAATACCTGCACTCGAGCGCCAAAAAAGGTAAGAAACCTTTTACTGATCCTGATGGTTTTATCATTCCGAATCCTAAGAAGACTCGAAAACGAATTGACTACTCTAAGTTGGAGAGGACCATTGTCACTAGATCTTCAGGTCTTCTAATGGAGGAAATTAATATTTCTTCACAACTTGTGCTCAACAAAAATCCTTCTACATAAAAAACCTCTAACGAAGAGGTCTCCTCATCATCAGATGAAGAGGCCTCCTACTCTTTGATTAAGGAGCGAGAGGATAGAATTAAGCTTAGAAACTGCACTCGGGTGATTAAAGAAGGATACAAGGAGGACTTCTACCCTTGGATTGAGGAACAAGAAAAGTTGTCTTTTAGAAGATATTGTAACAAGGAAATATCTATTGATGATTATCTTAGTATTAGAGAGCGTATGTTTGATAGAGTGGAACTTGAACTTGATCAAAACCCTGATTTTGATTATCTTCAGCTTTAGTGGTAATAGTGATTTTTCACTCATGGTCTGCTTATCGTTTTAGCACAACCATTGTAGGGTATTAGAGCTCATTTTTCTTTGAGGAGTTTTGCATTTATTTTCTGACTTGGGTGGCTATTTTTGGTGTTCATCATGGTTTCATTGGTGCTTTACGAGGCTTTGTTTATCCTCTTCTCTTTCCACTTGGTTTCTGATATGAAGCTCAGGGGGGTTCTGCTTCTTTTACAGACCTGCTTCTTTCAATGGAGTCCTGGGCATTGGGGGCTACCCCATGTCCTTACAGAAATGGTTTGGAGGTATTCCTTGTCAATTTTTCTCCTCTTTTCATTTTTTCTCTTGCTGGTACAAGCTCTCTGTACCTCGTGTAATCACTTGTCTTTTACATTTTCCTTAATAAATTTTGGAGCGCTGCTCTATGGCTTTTGGTTAAATATCATACAATGATCACTACTACAGATCACGCTTTTAAAATCACTAGAAATTGTTTTTCTCAGCACTAAAAAATAATTGTCGATCTAAGAATGGTGAAAATTTGGCATTTATCAGTGCTAATAAAGGTACCATTTTTCAGTGCTTTTTTTAGTACTGGTAAAATTTATTTATTTTAGTGCTTGCCCTTACTGCTTTTTTAATGCTTCTCCCTCACATTGGTCAGTGCTTTTCACCCACCTACCCTGACTAGAATGTGTGTTGCCCCCCACCCTTTTTCAGTGCTTGGAATACCCCTTTGTCAACACTTTTAGACTCCTCGACCACCTGTTCGCCCCCGTGTGTGCCTGTACTTGAACCTTGGACCTCCCTTGTGCAATTTGAACGTATTTACCACTATCCCAAGTTGTTTTATTCTATATTTGATGATATATATATATACACACACATAGATATTTTTTATTCATATGTTTATATAATTATTTTTAAAAACATTTATAAAATATATGTTGGTGTGTGTGTGATATATATATATACTTATATTTATTTAAATGTATTATATATTAATATTGATTTAAATATATTAGAATATAAATATTAATATATATCCTCTTATTAATACACACACACATGTATATATAAACATTATATATACATTTTTATATGAATATATATATATATTCATATATTTTTATAATATAAAAAAGGATAGATATTATTTTAAATAAAATGGATAATAATTAATTTCATATGAATTATATAATTATTTTTAAAAACTTTTTTAAAATATGTTTATATATTGTATATTTATATATAAATTTTATACATTACATATATATATTTATATGTCTATATATTTGCATATAATTCTATATTTAGATATAAATTTGTTATAATGTATTTATAAATATTTATTATAAATACATTTATATACTATATTTAATCATAATGATATATTTATAAAAATAAATTTATATATAATGTATTCACACAATATAGATACACACACACAGACACATATATTTACACACATATGTGCATGTTTATATTTCGCACGTACAAGCACAAATATTTACATATATGTATTTATTTACATATATTAGAATATACAAATAAATTTATATCTAAAATAATTGGGGCTGAAACTGCTTTTTTATTATGAAAGTAAAGAGAATAAATTCAGTCTATAATGAAAAAGGACAAGAAGACCCTTTTAAACGAAGCTAAAATCCAATCGAATATTATAAAAATAGGGTATTCCAACTAAAAACTCAGTTTTGGAGGCCTTCCGAACCTTTTTTGAGCTCAAAAAAATATTGATCCGAGTACCCTCTCATGAACTGAGTGTAGATCTATTCACAGACTTCGATTAAATATGTTGTAGAGCCTCAATAGACACCTGGATCAAAAGTTATGATTATTTGAAGTTCAAGTCATGTTTTTAGCTCATCTTAGATCGTTCAATAATTTATTGGATTTTTATATCATCCAATTGTTATTAAATGACTATTACTCGATAATAACTAACAAATTATTAACTAATATTATTTTTTAGTTATTTTATAAGTTTCTTTCACTAAATATCTTATATATTAAGTGTAAATACATATTTAGTCTTCTAAAAATCATATTTAATAAAATATATTATATTTATATCAATATATCAATATTATATTAATATAAATATATTTAAATATTAATATATTATTTTTAATGATATTTATTATTTTATAAAATATAGCTTTTATCAGTGCTAATAAAAAAGCGCCGACAAAGGATATCATTTATCGATTTCAAATAAAAGCATTGATACCCTTTATGAGTACTAAAATAAAAGTGTTGGTAAAAGGTACCACTTATTAGTGCTGATAAACTTCACATTTATCAATGTTATCAAAAAGCATTGATAAAAACCACATTTATGAGTGATTTTTGATATCATTAATAAAAGTGACCTTTATCAGTGCTAGAAAAAATGATGATAAAGTGTACTTTTCATCAGTGATGATAAAAATTATCCTTTATCACTATTTTTTTCTAGTGCCGATAAATGTAATATTTGTCAGCACTTTTAGCAAACATTGATAAAGGCTATGGTGTTGAATAAACCCAAATTTTTAGTAGTTGATCATTGGAAAATATCATATTCACCTTAAACTTGATTTTAAAATAAGATTGTGTTTATTCACATTCACTTCAAGGAATGAAGTATTATTTTTTTAATAAAAATTCTCATTCATTTCAGGGAATAGGATAAAATTATTTTACCAGGTTCCATGATGTCTTCAAGACAATAACATGAATATTCAATTCAACATTTTCATCCCCTTTCTGAGATGAATATCAGTAAAATATATTTATGTCGTTCTTAATGAACATTTAATTTATTTCATATATTTTATAAGAAATAAAATGAAAGAGAAAAGAAATGAAATAATAGAAAATTTATTAAAAAAATCAAAATAAATATATATCATCTATGATGTGAGCTTTTATACATAACCATCAAGTTCAACACCATTGGGGGTATAAAATAAATAGGAGATGTCAAAGTTTTTTTATGTCATTGTGATGGTTCATGACACGATCAATGATGGTTCATCATTCAACCACTTTTGATAACGCCATTTCATATTTTCATTTGATGAATGGTGTTTGTCTCGATATCAACCATATTGATTATTAACACAACTTCAACAATAACCAATCACTTTCACTTTTGGGAATGAAGTGAGATTTGATAGTCGTGAATCATTACAACTGTTAAATAGCTCATTGTTTTTTCTCATAACAAAAGATTAAGCAAAATAATTCATATATATTTTTCAACCTTATCAAGAGGGGAGGGGTAAATATAATAATACATGACATAAAAATAATACTAGTTTGTTGATATATCTCTTCGACACATGAAGGAATATGCCAAAAGAATATCTAGAAAATTTTGGGCGCCTTCCTGGTTGGCGCACCGGGTAATGCCTCCTCAAATAGTGCCCACGGGTTTCTCTTTTAATGTGGTGTTTTTAATGCGGGCCAAGACCACGTGAATTAATTCATGCGGTGACACTCTTTTGACGTGGAAACATAATTTGACGCTAATTATTTTTCCTATATAAGGAGGCAGAGTCAAGGCATTTCAACATCACTGGTAGTAACAACACTGAGAGCAAATCCCATTTAGTGATTGCCTTTGTTCGATGATCATCTTTACTGCTCTCCATCTTTTGATCCACACTTTAATCTTTAGTATTACTTTTGAGATCCCTTCCATTTTTTGGAGTCTCTACCATGTACCTCTTGATTTTAGTGGATTCCTCTTTCTGGACTAGGTCCGGTGGTTTTTCCCTTTTGGGTTTTCCACGTAAAAATTTCTGGTGTCAACTTTATTTTCTGCACATTTAATTCTGTCGTTGTGCATTCGCTTCTATTTGGGGGGAAAGATTCAATTTCCACTGCACATTCGCTTTTACTATTGTTTGCGCGTTCGTCTCTTTCCCATCTTTCCCAATATCTGTTATCATAGGGTTTGGTTATTTTTTTCATATTTATTATGGAGGCCAATTATAGTTGGATGATTTTGCTGAATGGTACCAACTACCATATGTGGTGACTTAAAATGAAGGATCTGCTTTTTGTCAAGCGAATGCATCTTCCAGTGTTTAGTACCCAGAATCCATAGAGGATGTCAGATGAAGAATGGGTTTTCAATCATGAGATGGTTTGTGGATTCATTCGCCAATGGGTTGAAGACAACGTGATGAACCACATTGTCAACATCTCTCATGACAGAACTTTGTGGGAGAAGCTTAAGACGACCTATGCTTCGAAGACGGGAAACAATAAACTGTTTCTTCTCAAGAAAATGATGAACTTGAGGTACAAAAAAGGTACATATATTTCTGATTATTTAAGTGAATATCAAGTATGTTTTGATCAGTTTTCTGGCAAGGGTATCAATTTTGAAGATGAGGTTTTAGCTCTTTTGATGCTTAACACTTTACTTGATTCATGGGAGAATTTACTTGTTGCTCTAAACGGTTCTGCTCCTAATGGTGTTGTGACATTTAGTTTTGTCAAGTCTACTATTTTAAATAAAGAGTTCAAGAGACGCACTCAGGAGAAATCTTCTTCAGAGCTTTTGGTCACAGAGAATAGGGGGAGAAGCTAGGATCGGGGGCAGAGCAGTCGAGATAAGAGCATAGGCAGAAGCAAATCCGTACCGAAGCAGAGAGATTTTGAAAGTCATCATTGTGGTAAGAAGGGGCATATTAAGAAGTTTTGTTATAAACTAAAAAGAGAGAACATATTGAAGGAAAATCCACAGAAGAAAAATATCGATGGAGATGATCTTGTTTCCACTGCTACAGGGGGTGATCTTGTTATTGTTTATGACTCCATTAACATTGCTTCTCATGATTCTTGCTGGGTTGTTGACAGGGGTTCCTGTTTTCACGTGACATTGAAGAATGAGTTCTTTACATCTTACAGCCTAGGTAATTTTGGGATTTTGAAGATAGGCAATGATGGTCATGCTGACGTTGTAGGCATCGGGACTGTTTGTTTAAAGACCAGTATAGAAAGTAACCTGATTTTGAAGAATGTATGACATTCACATGAGGTTCGTTTGAATCTTATCTCTACCAACGTCTCTTTGATTGTGGCTTGAGGGAAGAAGCAATCAGGTTTGCACTGGACTAGAGCTTCTATTTCGTGTGATACTTCTTGCGTTGTTGAGTGCAGTGTTTCGTCCAAGTTGTGGCATAAGAGGCTCAGTCACATCAGTGAGAAAGGTCTTGGTTTTTTGTCCAAGATAAATCTTCTTCCAGATTTGAAGAGTGTCAAATTGGACACATGTGATCATTGCATGGGTGGAAAACAGAGCAGAGGGAGTTTTAGTAGTCATCCTCCACACAGGAAGTCGCAGGTACTTGAGTTAGTACATTCTGATGTTTGTGGTCCTTTGAAATTGAAGACCTTTAGTGGAGGTCTTTATTTTGTTACATTTATTGATGACTACTCCCTAAAGCTCTGGGTTTATGTTTTGAAATCCAAAAGTCAGGTGCTCATTGTTTTTAAGCAATTTCATGTTTCTGTTGAGTGAGAATCAGGCAAGAAATTGAAATGTATTCTCACTGAAAATTGGGGAGTGTATTGTGATCCATTTGATCAGTATTGCGGGCAGGAAGGTATTTGGCATCAGAAGACGCCGCCCAAGACACCTCAGCTGAATGGTGTAGCTGAGAGGATGAACATGACTTTTCTAGAAAGAGTTCGTTGTTTGCTTTCAGAATCAAAGTTTCCTGGACATTTTTGGGGGGAGGCTTTACTTACTACAGCTTATATTATAAATTTATCACCTGCGGTTTCTTTGCAGACAGACACTATTGACAAATTTTGGTATGGAAAAGAGATCAGGTACGATCACTTGCGTGTTTTTGGTTGTAAGGATTTTGTTCATGTGCCTAGAGATGAGAGATCCAAGCTTGATGGTAAGACACGCCAGTGTATTTTTATTGGATATGGACACGATGAGTTTGGGAACATGTTTTATGATCCTGTTTTAAAGAAACTTGTCAGAAGTCATGATGCAGTGTTTAAGGGGGATCAAAGCATTGTAGACATTGATAAGGGAGAAAAAGATGCTTCTCCAACTTCTGATGGTTTTGTCAGTCTTGAACGAGGTTCTGATTCACATTTACCTCATATTGTTGATTCTGATAATCATGTTGATGTACAGAATGATTCACAAGGTGAACAGGTTGGAGTTGAAGTTTCCAATGAACCTTTTTTTTCTAATGATCCGGTTCAGGGGTTATTAATGAACCCACAGTTCCACTCCGGAGGTCATCTCGGCATCGCACCATTTCTACTCGATATTCACCTGATGAGTATGTGCTTCTCGCTAAAGGGGGAGTACCAGAATCTTTTGATGAGTCAATAGAGTGTAAATACCCATAAATTTCAAGGAAAAAAATTCTTAAATTCTTTGGGATTTTACGAGCACGCAATTTCTGACGGCACCTGATTCCGAGGCCCGGTGTGCCCGGAATCAATTTCTGAAGTTTAGCTCGGGTACGTTTAGTGAACGAACGAGCGGGTTTTTCTATCTTTTGAACCGGTGCTCGGAATTGAAATCTGAGGGCACCGATGGAACCGCAGTGCCGGTAATTGCTTAAGAGGACCTTTTCCGAAGGTGCGTTTTCTCAGGAGGAGTTGCTAAAAATTGAGGATTAAATCTGAAGTAAATAAAATTGTGGTACAAATTTTATTATTATCTTAGGATGGTTATATCCTACATGGGGTAGTTGGGGTGGGACCCTCAAGACCCTAACTACCCATGTTAGGATATTTGTGAGGTGGGGCCCACATGATCCCCACCCCTTCACATTCCTTAAACCTCCTCTAACTCCCCCATTAAGTGGGTGACTTCTCCTCTCCTCACCTTCCCCACTTTAATTCTTGCCAAAATAACACTTAATTAATTAGACAACTCAAGTTTAATTAATGAAGTGAATTTGTTTGAATTTTGAGTTTTTGAATTGCATGGAAAAATAATAAAATAAGGGAAGGCCTTATTTTATTTGGTTAGTTCTTGGTTGTGTGAGAGAATTTGGGGAGAGAGAGCTCTTTTCTCTTTTGAAGGAACTTCATCTTCTCTGGAGAAGAACGTCTCTACTTCAACGAAACACGCTAATTCTCCAACAAAGAATGTCGACTCGGTGGTTCCGGTTTTCTCCATCCTCTTCTTCCTTCGCGACAAGGGAGGAGACGCCGACGACGGAAATGACGCCAACATCTGCGGCGCTTGACAACTGCAAACTTCCTTCGAGGTAGGGGTTATTTACGTTCATGATTAATTTAACGTTCTTTGTTAATTAATTTGGCCGATTGTTATCAACATAACGGGAGGAGATCGGACCGCACAAACACGGGCGATCATCCTCCCCTTTTTATTTGTTGATCCTCTTTGTACCTTGCGGAGAAGGCAGTGCGGTGCCGTTGCACCACGTGGAAACGAAAAGGGGTCAGGGCCAAAGCAGGCCGTGGCGATGGTGTGCAGCGCCGTCGTGCCGCGCCGGTGAGGCCGAAGGAGGCCGCGGTCGGGGCGGGCCGCGGCAGAGGGGTGCGGCGCCGTCGCGCCGCGCCTGTCAGACAGGATCTGTGACAGTTCTTCAAAGGGGTGGCCGGCAAAGCCGACCGCCGGCGCCACCTGGAGGTGGGACCCCCTCGGGTCACGCAGTTACAAAAGGTCGGCCTTAATGGCCGGGCGTTTTGGAAACAGGGGGGCGGCGCCCCCCCTTCGCACCCCGCTCGGCCGCGAGCCGAGCCGCGACTGGCCTCCGAGTCGGCCCGCATCCAGCCAGGCTGGACCATGCCCAAATGGTCCAAACTCAGACCCGGGTTGGGTCGACCCGGTTCGGGCCGACCCAGGGGGTATTGGACCAGGCCTGAACCCCCTAATTTCGGACAGATTCGTTCAAATGCTCATATCATGGGATACGAACCTCCGATCGACGCACTGTCAGTTGCGTTGGGATCCTTGGATCAAGATGGCAGTTTCAGTATATTAAACTCAAGCTTTAGGTAAATCTTGGGTACGTCTGGGTTGGTTCGAACCTGAAACCAACCAGGCCCTTGGAGCAAAAACGCTTATAACATAACGACCGGACGTACGAACGACGTGCCGTCAGTTACGTTGAATTCCTCTTTGTGAGACGGTTCTTTTGGCTTACTCTGCTTGAGGTTTGGATGCAGCTGGAGTGTGGTCGGGTTGGTTCTAACTTAAAAACCAACCGGGCCCCTGGGATGAAAAACCCAATATCTCTCAGACCGGGCGTCTGATTGACGTGTCGTCTGTCGCATTGAGTTCTTATTGACGAGACGGAACTTTGTGATACATCAACTCTGGACTTCATGACAGTTGATGTATCGACCCCTTGGCTCGTGGAGCGGATCCTCCCGGAATCGAGCGTTCTGTGTGCGGGAACCCTAGAGCAGGCTGCGACTGCGATGATGATGGTGACTGTACTTGGATCATACGTGGGTTCGGCAGTGAGGACGACTTTATTTGGATCATACGTGGGTTCGGAAGTGATGACGACTGTACTTGGATCCTACGTGGGTTCAGCAGTGATGGTTACTATACTTGGATCCTACGTGGGTTCGGCAGCGACGACTTATGTACTTGGATCCTACGTGGGTTCGACAAAGGAGATGATTCAGAGGCTACATCTAATCATCTCCACCCCTCTTCGTGAATAGTATACCTATGTGAGATGAGTCTTGACTTTCAATCATTACCAATGGTGTGATGGACTTATTGTCCTGTGTGGACTTAGTTGTGCTTTCCTGTGTGGATTGGGCTGTGTTTTTCCTGTGTGGACTGGGCTGTGTTTTTCCTGTGTGGACTGGGTTGTACTTGGGATCGTGAGTTGGAGCTGAACTAGAATTGTTAACTTAGGTATATGTGTGGGCATATAACTAAGTAGAGTTGGTTGATACTTCGTGTTTTTATATTTCCTTGTGATTTATCCTTTGTGGATTATAGGAGACCTTCGGGGGTCTCAGGGTCCCTACTGAGTATCGTATACTCACCCCTGCACGGGCTATGCCCACACTACGTTGTGTTGGTTGCAGAAAATGGACAACAATGATCGTGGTTGAGGTTTGTGGAGCGGGACGGTACCCGGTGGTGGACTAACAGGCGGGACATACACGGAGCGGACGATCGGACCCGAGGAGCTGAGGAGACCATCTGTACCCACCCTTTAGGTAGGATAGCCAGAGGATGACTCGGTGGTTGCTGATTTACTTTACTGCTGTTGTACTTTCTTTCAGTTGTACTGTACTTTCAGTTGGGTTTTTATTATGGCCCATTTACTTTCAGTACTTACTTTTGTACTCAGTTTACTTAGTGTTTACTTCAGCTTGTGTACTCTGTGGTGTTTGTTTTATTATATAAAGGCAATGTCTTCCCTTTTATTGGGATTTACGCCTTTGGTGCTAGTCACCAGCCCCTGGCCTATGGGAGGCGGGCTTGGGGTAGTCACGGCACGGGCCCCGAGGACGGGTCATGACAAATTAGTATCAGAGGAGTCGGTTTTACCGCAGAACTTAGGACTCTGATAATTTCTTCTATGTGAAGCAATAGTGTTAAGGGTAATGAGTGTGGTTATCAGTCCAGGGAGTCCAGTGTTGGTGCGGCGGCCGACGTTTCCATACACCAAGACCCTGACTTCTGATTTCCGACTCAATGCACGAAAACATTGATTGCATGTGTGTTTCAAAAAATTTCTTTGTGATTACTTTGTGTCAGCTCATCAGGTATACTATATTAACCATGGCGCACCTGTTTCTTTTCAGGATGGCCCCATGACGGCAGCCAGCTAGGGTTCCGAGTTTGGTGTGAGACGGCAGCCCACCGAGTGACGAGGCCTCGATATAGGGCTCCATTACAGCGGAGGCACCGGCGGTACCTCTACCCGCCGAGCCACCAATGCCACTAGCCCCAACAGCTGAGGGTGCACGTCACCTGAGTTTACTGCACAAGTTTCAGCGTCAAAGACCGCCCAGGTTCCGTGGGGAGACGGACCCTCAGGCAGTCGAGGATTGGATGGAGGCTGTTGTTCGAGTCTTCAGATTAGTAGGGACACCAGCTAACCTCATGGTGATCTTTTTAGCGAGTCTCTTGCACGCAGCAGCAGGTAGATGGTGGAGCCTGATACTCCAGGTGAATGACAAGGCATCTCTCCTTTGGTCAGACTTCGAGAGCCTTTTCCGCTCAGAGTTCATTCCAGCCACCCTCTGTGCAGTGCGCATTCAGGAGTTACTAAAGCTGCGGCAGGGTAGCATGACAGTAGCCCAGTACTCGGCGAGATTTACCGACCTCTCACGCTACTCCACGGACATGGTACGGGACCCATTCTTTCGGGCCCGGACCTTCGAGCAGGGACTAAGTCATGAGATCAGGGCTTCGATGATCTCTCTCAGCATTCCGACGCGGGCCGGAGTACTGGAGCGAGCCCTTATTGTGGAGAGATTTCTTCCTGAGCCTACACCACCAGCGAGGTCTACTGCAGGGTGACACGTAGCGGAGTCTTCTGCAGCTGGAAATAGACAGATGTCGCAGAGGTCCAAGCGGACCAGACCATCAGGTGGGCGACCTCAGGATACTGGTTCGGAGGTGCGGGGCACACGCAGTAGAGCCAGTCATACGAGAGGAAGGCAGTGTTATGCATGCGGCGGGTAGGGCCACATGGCTCGTGACTGCACAACCCGCCATGTAGAGGGGTGGCAGACAGTTGAGGGACCACCCAAGAAGAGGCAGAGGTTCGACCGTGGCGGTCCACAGGGAGCAGGTGGACGAGGTAGAGGAGATGTCCGAACACCAGGTGGTGGACGACGCTTCAGGGCTCTACCACCACCACCACCAGGAGGTCCACCCCGACCACAGGGAGCTGGCGGATAGAGGCAGGCTCATCTTCAGGCAGTGGAGGCCTATAACCACGGTGCACCTGAGATGATTCGAGGTACGATCTATGTCTACTCCACCCTTGCTGCAGTTCTTATAGACACAGGTTCGAGTCATTCTTTTATTGTTTCTTCCCTTGTTCAGATCTCGGAGATTCCAACGGAGCCGTTGGCTCGATCCTTACGGCTAGAGACTCCTACGGGAGCAGACTCGACGATTACGCACTGGTGCCAACAGTGTGAGTTTACTCTAGGAGGTGAGGCTGGGATCTTCTTGTAGCAGCATTGAGGCCTTACGACTTCATCTTGGGCATGGATTGATTATCTACGGTCCATGCTCAGATCGACTGTATTAGGCGCAAGGTGCGATGTGTCCGCACCGAAGGGAGCAGGTTCACCTTCACTGGCGAGAAGGGAGCCTTTGCAGCGCAGGATGGACTCACACAGAGGAGAGGATAGCCGATCACTTGTCAGTTGTCTAGTCTCATCCTGGGAGTAGTTGATGTGAGGAGTCTGAGTTTTCTTGTTGTGGTGGATCAGTATGCGGACGTTTTTCCTGACGATGTTCTAGGACTACCTCCTCGCATAGAGGTAGACTTCTATATTTACTTGTACCTGGGGACATCCCTGATATCTACTCTAGCATATCGGATGGCTCCCGCTAAGCTTCGACAGCTACGGGTACAGCTGGAGGACTTGCAGGACAAGGGATTCATCCTACCCAGTGTTTCACCCTGGGCTTCCCCGATTTTGTTCTCTAAGAAGGCGGACGGGATCATGTGACTGTGTGTCGACTACCGTCGCCTGAATCAGGTGACTGTAAAGAACAAGTATCCACTTCCGAGGATTGATGAACTCTTTGATCAGCTCAAGGGAGCACGCTGGTTCTCGAAGATAGACCTCAGGTCGGGCTATCATCAGCTCAGAGTTCGAGATGAGGATGTGCAGAAGACGGCCTTCAGGTGTCGGTATGGCCACTATGAGTTCTTGGTTATGCCATTCGGTGTAACCAAAACTACAGAAGTGTTCATGAGTCTCATAAATAGGATCTTCTAGCCTTACCTCGAACTATTTGTTGTAGTCTTCATCGACGACATATTGATTTACTCGATTACTGAGGAGGAGCACACCTACCACTTGCGGTTTGTAGTGGACACACTCCGAGAGCACCATCTTTATGGTAAGCTCTCGAAGTGTCAGTTATGGATTCGAGAGGTCCACTTCTTGGGACACATCATCTCTGAGGCGGGATTTGCGGTGGATCCTGCGAAGATCGAGGCAGTGGTAGCTTGGGAGCCACCCAGGAGCGTGACAGAGGTGCGGAGTTTCCTAGGTCTGGATGGGTACTATCAGAGATTTGTGACAGACTTCTCCAGAGTTTCAGCACCACTTTCAGCTTTTATGAAGAAGGGGAAACCCTTCGTGTGGTCAGATAGATGTCAGTAGAGCTTCCAGGAGCTGAGACAGAGATTGATCAGTGCACCCATCTTGAGGTTACCGGAGGAGGGAGTAGAGTACGTAGTTTACTGCGATGCATCAGGGACCAGACTTGGGTGTGTCCTGATGCAGGAGTGGGCAGTGATCGCCTATGGTTCACGATAGTTGAGGAAACACGAGTAGAACTATGCTACCCATGACCTGGAGTTAGCAGTAGTGGTCTTCGCCCTGAAGATGTGATGTCACTATCTGATGGGCGAGCGCTTTACAGTCTATTCTGACCACCAGAGTCTCAGGTACATCTTCTCACAGAAGGACCTGAACCTGAGACAGCGGCGATGGTTCGAGTTCCTCCCGGACTATAACTTTGAGATAGTCTATACTCCTAGGAAGGGGAACGTAGTAGATGATGCTCTCAGCAGGAGGTCGGGCATTCAGCTACTTGGAGAGGCGACGGAGCAGCTAGCCGCGTTGCAAATATCCTTTGTGGACAGTGATAGAGCAGCCTTTCTACAGTCACCCACAGTCACTCCTCCACTACTTCAATGGGTCAGAGAGGCACAGCGTGGGGACGTTTACTGTGAGACTCGACGTGCACAGATATCCTCAGGACAGGCACCTGATGGATTTTCTGTAGGAGGAGAGCACGTCATCCTTTTCAGAGGACGTACCATGGTACCAGTTACATTACAGGAGGAGGTGCTGAGAGAGTTTCACACTTCCCCATTAGAGGTACATCCAGGAGTGGTGAAGATGTATCAGGATCTCAGACGACAGCACTGGTGGCCGGGTATGAAGAAGGTTGTGGAAGAGTTCGTTTCACGTTGCCTCATCTGCCAGCAGGTGAAGGCGGAGCACCAGGTTCCAGCAGGCTTGGTACAGCCCTTGGAGGTCCCGGAGTGGAAGTGGGATGGGATATCTATGGATTTTGTGACAGGTATTCCACGTACTTCTAGAGGACACGACTCCATTTGGGTGATCGTTGACCGACTCACCAATTCGGCCCACTTCTTACCTATCAAAGAGCAGGGCTCAATGGAGAGCTTGGGACGCCTCTACGTTCAGGAGATCGCACGGCTTCATGGTGTGTCATCGAATATCATTTCCGATCGAGATTCTTTCTTTACATCCCGACTTTGGAAGGGGTTGTAGGAGGCATTTGAGACACAGCTACGCCTGAGCACCGCCTTTCACCCTTAGATGGATGACCAGATGGAGAGGACCATTCAGACTCTCGAGAACATGCTCCGTGCATGTGTCCTTGACTTTGGTCGCAGCTGGGAGGATCACCTACTCTTGGTGTAGTTTTCGTACAACAACAGCTACCACTCCACCATCAGGATGGAACAATACGAGGCATTGTACGACCAACCTTGCAGATCACCTTTGTGCTGGACAGACCCTGGGGAGTCAGCACTTGTAGGACCATAGATGGTCCAGGCCACGACGGAGAAGGTACAGATCATCCAGGAGCATATGAGGACTGCTCAGAGCCAACAGAATTCCTATGCTGACAGGAGGCGGAGACCACTGGAGTTTGAGGATGGAGACCACGTTTTCTTATGGGTCTCACCTCGACGTGGATTATGGAGATTTGGTCGGGGCGGTAAGTTATCTTCGCGCTTCATCGAACCATTTCAGGTTCTCAGCAGGATAGGCGAGGTGGCTTATCACCTGGCTCTTCCACCTCAGTTGCACCGGGTTCACGACGTCTTTCACGTATCTCAGCTGAGGAGATACGTGCATGACTCGACGCATATCATTGATCACGGGGAGCTAGACATCGATGACAGGGTGACGTTTGCGGAGGTTCCGGTGAAGATCGAGGATTGAAAGGAGTGGGTCCTAAGTGGATGATCGATTCCTCTAGTGCGCATCAGGTGGCAGCATGGGAATCTCCAAGAGAGAACATGAGAGAGGGAGGATCAGATGCGTGCTCAGTACCCTCATTTGTTCCCCTAGTTTGTGATATATCTTTACGAGGATGTAAAGCCCTGAGGTGGGAGTAATGTAAAGACTTGTAAATTTTAAGGAAAAAAATTATTAAATTCTTTGGGATTTTACGAGCACACAGTTTCTGACGGCACCTGATTCCGAGGCCCGGTGTGCCCGGAATCAATTTCCGAAGTTTAGCTCGGGTACGTTCAGTGAACGAACGAGCGGGTTTTTCTATCTTTTGAACCGGTGCTCGGAATTGAAATATGAGGGAACTGATGGAACCGCAGCGCCGGTAATTACTTAAGAGGACCTTTTTCGAAGGTGTGTTGGCTCGGGAGGAGTTGTTAAAAATTGAGGATTAAATGTGAAGTAAATAAAATTGTGGTACAAATTTTATTCATATCTTAGGATGGTTATATCCTACATGGGGTAGTTGGGGTGGGACCCACAATACCCTAACTACCCATGTTAGGATATTTGTGAGGTGGGGCCCACACGAGCCCCACCCCTTCACATTCCTTAAACCTCCTCTAACTCCCCCATTAAGTGGGTGACTTCTCCTCTCCTCACCTTCCCCACTTTAATTCTTGTCAACATAACACCTAATTAATTAGACAACTCAAGTTTAATTAATGAAGTGAATTTGTTTGAATTTTGAGTTTTTGAATAGCATGGAAAAATAATAAAATAAGGGAAGGCCTTGTTTTATTTGGTTAGTTCTTGGTTGTGTGAGAGAATTTGGGGAGAGAGAGCTCTTTTCTCTTTTGAAAGAACTTCATCTTCTCCGGCGAAGAACATCTCCACTTCAACGAAGAACGCTAATTCTCGGACGAAGAATGTTGGCTCGGCGGTTCTGGTTTTCTCCATCCTCTTCTTCCTTCGTGACAAGGGAGGAGACGCCGACGACGACGGAAACGACGCTGAAGTATGCGGTGCTTGACAACCGCAAACTTTCTTTGTGGTAGGGGTTATTTACATTCATGATTAATTTAACATTCTTCGTTAATTAATTTGGCCGATTATTATCAACATAACGGGAGGAGATCGGACCGCACAAACACGACCGATCCTCCTCCCCTTTTTATTTGTTGATCCTCATTGTACCTTGCGGCGAAGGCGACGCGGTGCCATTGCACCGCGCGAAAACAAAAAGGGGTCGCGACCGAAGCGGGCCACGGCGAGGGTGTGTCGCGCGCGTTGCGCCGCACCGGTGAGGCTGAAGGAGGTCGCGGCCAGGAGCGGGCCGCGGCGGAGGGGCGCGGCGCCGTCCCGCCGCGCCGGAGATTCAAGGGGGCCACAGACAAAGGCCACGGCGGTTCTTCAAAGGGGCGGCCGGCAGAGCCGGCCGTCGGCGCCACCTGGAGGCGGGACCCCCTCGGGTCCCGCAGTTACAAAAGGTCGGCCTTAATGGCCGGCCGTTTCGGAAACAGGGGGCGGCGCCCCCCCTCCGCACCCCGCTCGGCCGCGAGCCGAGCTGCAGCCGGCCTCCAAGTTGGGACGCAGGCCATGCCCCGCCGCGGGTCGGGCCGTTCCCAAATGGGCCGGACCCGGACCCGGTTCGGGCCGAACCAGGGGGTATCGGACCGGGTCGGACCGGGCCTGAACCCCCTAATTTCAGATAGATTCGTTCAAACGCCCATATCTTGGGATATAGACCTCCGATCGATGCACCGTCAGTTGCATTGGGATCCTTGAATTGAGACGGTCGTTTAGGTATATTACAATCAAGTTTTTTGGTAAAGTTTGGGTACGGCCGGGTTGGTTCGAACCCGAAACCAACCGGGCCCTTGGAGCAGAAACGCTTATAACATAACGACCGAACGTCCGAACGACGTGTCGTCAGTTACGTTGAATTCCTCTTTGTGAGACGGTTCTTTTGGCTTACTTCGCTTGAGGTTTGGACGCAGCTGGAGTGCGGTCGGGTTGGTTCTAACTTAAAAATCAACCGGGCCCCTGGGACGAAAAGCCCAATATCTCTCACAGACCGGGCGTCCGATTGACGCGTTGTCTATCGCGTTGAGTTCCTATTGACGAGACGGAACTTTATGATACATCAACTCTGGACTTAATGACAGTTGATGTATCGACCCCTTGGCTTGTGGAGTGGATCCTCCCGGAATCGAGTGTGCTGTGTGCGGGAACCCTAGAGCTGGCTGCGACTACGACGACGATGGCGACTGTACTTGGATCCTACGTGGGTTCGGCAGCGAGGAAAACTGTACTTGGATCCTATGTGGGTTCGGCAGCGATGACGATTGTACTTGGATCTTACGTGGGTTCCGCAGCGAGGGTTACAGTATTTGGATCTTACGTGGGTTCGGCAGCGACGACTTCTGTACTTGGATCCAACGTGGGTTCGGCAGAGGAGATGATTCAGAGGCTACATCTAATCATCTCCACTCCTCTTCGTGAATAGTATACATGTGTGAGTTGAGTCTTGACTTTCAATCATTACCATTGGTGTGATTGACTTGTTGTCCTGTGTGGACTTAGTTGTGCTTTCCAGTGTGGACTGGGTTGTGTTTTTCCTATATAGACTGGGCTGTGTTTTTCCTGTGTGGACTGGGTTGTACTTGGGCTCGTGAGTTGGAGTCGAACTGGAATTGTTAACTTAGGTATATGTATGGGCATATACCTAAGTAGAGTTGGTTGATACTTCGTGTTTGTATCTTTCCTTGTGACTTATCCTTTGTGGATTCTGGGAGACCTTCAGGGGTCTCGGGGTCCCTACTGAGTATCGTATAATCACCCCTGCACGGGTTATGCCCGCACTACGTTGTGTTGGTTACAGACGACGGACAGCACTGATCGTGGTTGAGGTTTGTGGAGCGGGACGGTACCCGGAGGTGGACTAACAGGCGGGACGTACACGGAACGGACGACCAGACCCGAGGAGCTGAGGAGACCATCAGTACCCACCCTTCATGTGGGATAGCCGGAGGACGACTCGGTGGTTACTGATTTACTTTACTGTTGCTGTACTTTCTTTCAGTTGTACTGCACTTTCAGTTGGGTTTGTATTCTGGCCCATTTACTTTCAGCACTTACTTTTGTACTCAGTTTACTTAGTGTTTACTTTAGCTTGTGTACTCTGTGGTGTTTGTTTTCTTATATAAAGGCAATGTCGTCCCTTTTATCGGGATTTACGCCTTTGGTGCTAGTCGTCAGCCCCTGGCCTATGGGAGGCGGGCTTGGGGTAGTCACGGCACGGGCCCCGAGGATGGGTCGTGACATGGAGAGTGAACAGAATGACAGATGGGTTGCGGCAATGGATGACGAGATGACATCATTGCACAACAACCACACTTTTGAGCTGGTGAAGTTACCGACAAGGAATAGAGCTTTGCAAAATCGGTGGATTTATTATATTTAAAACGAAGAATCCAGTTCCCTTCCACGATACAGGGCAAGGTTAGTTGTCAAAGTCTTCCGTCAGAAGAAAGGTATTGATTTTGATGAGATTTTCTCACCTGATGTCAAAATGTCTTCCATTCGGGTTGTTCTTGGTTTGACTACTAGTTTAGATTTGCAGATTGAGCAGATGGATGTGAAGACAACATTCCTCTATGGAGATTTAGATGAGGAGATTTATATGGAGCAACCAGAGGGTTTTGTTGAAACAGGTAAAGAAAATCATGTCTGCAGGTTGAAGAAGAGTTTGTACGGTTTGAAGCAAGTTCCGAGTCAGTGGTATAAGAAGTTTGAATATGTCATTTCTCATCAGGGTTTCAGGAAAAAATCTTCTGATCATTGTGTTTTTGTTCAGAGATTTACTGATAATGATTTTATTATACAGTTTCTTTATGTTTATGATATGCTCATTGTTGGCCATGATACTTCTAGAATTGACAGATTGAATAAGGATCTTTGTCAGTCTTTTGCGATGAAAGACTTGGGGCTAGCACGACAGATTCTTGGCATGACGATCTCCCGTGACAGGAAGGCCAAGAAGTTGTGGTTATCTCAGGAGAGATACATTGAGAAGGTTCTTCAGAGATTTTCTATGAATAGAGCGAAAGTGGTTAGTAGTCCTTTTGCTTTACATTTTAAGCTCAGCACCAGTTAGTCACCTTCTACTGATGAAGAGAGAGAGGAAATGCAGCACATACCTTATTCATCTGCTGTTGGCTGTTTGATGTATGCAATGGTATGTACTAGACCTGATATAGCTCGTGCAGTTGGTGTGGTTAGTCGTTTTCTATCAAATCTAGGTAGAGAGCATTGGAGAGTAGTGAACTACATTTTTCGTTATCTTTGTGGTACTTCTGATTTGAGATTGTGTTTTGGCAAAGGGGAACCTATGCTTTGTGGCTTTACAGATTCAGATATGGCAGGAGATATCGACTCGAGGAAGTCTACTTCAGGCTATTTGATCATTTTTGCAGGGGGAGCTGTATCTTGGCAGTCTAGATTGCAGAGATGTGTTGTTTTATCTACCACAGAGTCAGAGTTTATTGCAGCTACTGAGGCGTGCAAAGGATTGTTGTGGATGAAAACTTTTATTCGAGAGCTCGGTTTAAATCAGGACAGGTATGTTTTTTTTTGTGATAGTTAGAGTGCTATTTGTTTGGGAAAGAATTCCACTTTTCATGGTAGGTCAAAACATATTGATGTTCGATATCATTGGATCTGCAACGTCCTTGATTCGAGACAGTTAGAGCTTGAGAAGATCCACACTGATGACAATGGGTCAGATATGTTAACCAAGAGTTTACCCAGGGGAAATTTTGAGACTTGCCGACATATTGCAGGGTTGGCGGTGATCCCCACTTGAGTCGAAGAGGGAGTTTGTTGGGCGCCTTCCTGGTTGGCGCACCGGGTAACGCCTACTCAAATGGTGCCCACGCGGTTTCTCTTTTAATGTGGTGCTTTTAATGCGGGTCAAGACCGCGTGAATTAATTCACGCGGTGACACTCTTTTGACGCGGCAACATTATTTGACGCTGATTCTTTTTCCTATATAAGGAGGCAGAGGTAAGGCACTTCAACATCACCGACAACAACAACACCGAGAGCAAATCCCATTTGGTGATCGCTTTTCTTCGACGATCATCTTTACTGCTCGCCATCTTTTGATCCACACTTTTATTCTTGAGTATTACTTTTGATATCCCTTCCATTTTTTGAAGTCTCTACCGTGTACCTCTTGATTTTAGTGGATTCCTCTTTCTGGACTAGGTCTCGTGGTTTTCCCCTTTTGGGTTTTCCATGTAAAAAATTCCGGTGTCAACTTTATTTTCCGCACATTTAATTTTGTTGCTGCGCATCCGCTTCTATTTGGGGGGAAAGATTCAATTTCCGCTGCGCGTTCGCTTTTACTATTGTTTGCGCGTTCGTTGCTTTCCCGTCTTTTCCAACCGAAAAACATGACACATTTTTCATGTTAGAATTATTTTCAGTTAATGATAACGATTTAGGTAGCGTCGTCATGATGCACAATGCAGAGACGATTGTATTGATAACGTGTTGTTAAACAAGATCGCGACATTGATCACGATATTGTTGTTGATTGTAAATAAATTCCAATGTCGATCAAACATGAGAGAGACGAACCAAAAAGAGTATATAATCACAAAGCAAAAGTAGGAGGAAGATGGGGACAAATAGTTGAGAGAATAATATAATCAAAAGTATTGTTTTATTATCACATTATCGCATGTATGTAGCCTATGTATACATCACATCAACGGTCCATAATAATCCTCATATCAAAACAAGATCCCATGATTAAATTTTGACGCATGACATAGATTGAGAAAATGAATTACCACGATAATTAAATCGATAGAAAACGAGAATCACCCCCATAAATATTACGACATTCATATCAACTATTTCATTATATTTATTTTAAGGACATTACGTTTTCAATTTTTAAATAATGGTATAATTAAATGCCGTTTATTCAAGTTTTGAAGCTGCCAGTACTTTAAATATATATATAAAGTAGTTCAAAATTCGTAGGGCACCCCCCCCCCAGAATTTTCCATTTCCAGTGGGATTTGTGCTGGAGGGGCAGGGAGGTGGGCACGTGTAGCCGACGGGGTATCCTTCGAGGAAGACGTGTCCCTTTGAATTCTTCAACGAAATTCACTGCCATAAAAAAAATACTCTGTCCCTTTGAATTCTTCATTATTATCTTTCCAAATGAAGATGCACCGAAACCCTCCCGAAACCTCGCCGAAACCCCTCCACCTCATCTACTGCTTCCGCCCCCTCCATATATTGTCACAAGGGTATGGAAACTCATCCTCACACAAAAATGGAAAACCATGGAATCCTCCGTCGTAAACCATCCCGGAAGCCGAGCAGGGGTGGGGCGGCGGCGTGCCGGAAGCACCCCAACAACCGCCAGTCCCCCGGCGTCTGCTCCCTCTGCCTCCGGGAGAGGCTCGCCAAGCTTGCCTCCGTCGGAGCCTCCTACCGCCGCCGCATCCACGACGCCTCCTCCGACGGCGCTTCTTCGTCGTCGCTGTCCTCTTTATCCTCCTCATACTCCTCCACGCCCTCCCACTGCGATTCGCCCAGTCCGGCTACCGGAGGAAGGGGTCGGGGGTTCTCACTGTGGGCGCTGCCCAAGAGCCGATCCGCGGCGGAGGGCGGCGGAGGGAAGGGAGGCGGGGTGGGGTTCTGGTCCAGGCTGCTGCCGCTTCGGGCGGGAAGCCATGTTCCAGGTGAGGTGCAGTCCAGAGCCATCAGAGAGAATTCGCGACGTGGATGAGTAGTAGGGATTTATTTGTTTTTTTTTTTTTTTTGCCTTCTTTAGAGAGAAACCGATATATTACGATTGGGACGCTGTTGATAAAAAAACGAGACAGATCTAGGAATTGTGTAAACGATTTTCATCAAAACAAAACCTTTGTGTTGAATCTTTAGCCCCCGTCAAATTGCGGGCTAAAACCATTTATTCTAATAGTGTTGCACGTATGACTATATAATGAGCTTCCTATAATTAAGTCTTACATCCAAATGAGATAAAAGGAGGAGCAAGAGGAGGCTGTTCTTGTATTCCTTTTCCTCCTTATAATAAAATTTGTTCTTTGTCCATTTTCCTTCTTTGCCATCATAATAATGGTATCAAAGCATATTGGCAGTGAAACTGCCACTATTGTTATATGGTGGTCGGTATAACTTGACACTACAAAAATTTCCGGTCTACGGGTTATGTAATGAGCTACATGCTCACTGGGCTTTCGGGCCAAATATATATGGCGTAATTAAATCGGTGGTTGACTGGGTTATGACTTGGAGGGATATGACCTGACTTTCAGGACTATGTGTGTACGGTGTGTGTGTTTGATGTAATTATACCCCCCAAACTCATTATATATATATATACACTCAAAAGGTTCAAGCGACAATCGAGTTCGCGCCTAAAAAATTTATTAGAAAATAAAAGATAGAAAAGAAAGAGGATGGGCATGACCAAACAAAGACGCATGCCCTCGTCCAAAAAGGAAAACTACTAATAAAAAACAAGATCATTCTCATAATCACGATCAGAGTCATCATCGTCATCAGTAGTTTCTCACTTTGATTGTGAGTTCCTTTGATTGAAGACCATAATCACTTCTTCTTGAGTTTTTGCTACTCCAGTGTGAGCCCCTTGAAAGAAGACTTGGTAGAAAAATTTTGTCCACGCTCTCGTGCACCGACCCAATCATCACGACCACATCCTCGACCACGATTTTTTTGGATGTCGACCTCGCTGTCAGGTCTTAACTTTTTGCTAACCCCTCTTGATTCTTCCTTGTCCATCTCCATAAGTGGTATATTCCTTAACAGTAAGATTCTCAGTGTCCACAGAAGAGACATCAACATCATTGCAACTGTCAATAGACTTAGGATCTGGCATAAAAGTCTTAGACTTCAATGGAGACACTTCGTTCATTTTTAATTTACCATTGTACGCACTTTCCATAATCATTTGTTCATGATCAACTAATTGTTGCACCACATCTTCATCAATGAATTGATTATCCATTGCCGCATCAATAGTATCAACGACTACCCTTGAAATGGGGGGCATGAGTTTAATTCCTTATTTGAGCCTTCCCGCATAAGAGTACAAGATGTACCACTTGCATTCAAGTTGTCATCCAAGATGCCAACATTAGAAGTTTGTTTTGTAATACCATCACAACCCAAAGCATCGTCAACTAATTTTTTATCCCCCTTAATTGGTGTGGAACAATCTCGAGGAGATGCAACAACATCTCTATATGAAGGTGGTTTCATATTACGAAAGGTAGGTGAGAAATGAGAAAGCCCCCGTACATCATCCATAGAGCATTCTTCAGTAAGATCAGCCCATGTCTTACTCTTCCAAGCAGCTTCCACATAAGGCCCATCAACAAGAGTATCCCTATTTTTGGAAATCACCTTATCATGAGTAATAGTCTCAGCTTCATTATCATTGTGACCAGTAGAGGTTCTACCAAGACCCTTAGTAATCCTCCGTCTACAATTATCAGCTTCATGACCTCTCAAATTACAAACAACACAAAATAACCCTCTTCAGCAATGTTCTTTGACATGCCCAATGTTTTGGAAACCAATACAAAACAATAGTATTTTGTACCTAATATAAAGATCAAAATTGAAGCCTGTTGTTAACAACGTTACAAACTCAATGGGAGATGAACTAAGATCCACCTCAACCAGAAAGCGCGCAAAAAAGCCAAAATGGGCCTCCTCAGTTGCTCGATCAAGTTTGATCGGGGTACCAATTGACGAAGCAATGTCAAACAAAATTTACGGATGCCATAAGATCTAATTCAAACCGCAAATCTAGACCAAACCTAAGTTCTTGTGTTGGAGACAACAAAAGTATTGAAACGAGGGTCGCAATCTTGAATGCACATAGTCTGTGGCTTGAGTGAGATCTACCCAAACCCCCATACTTTTCGCTTTAGCTCTTCAGAGGGAAAAAGGATGTGGAAATGACCCTTCTCAATAGGGATGTGAAAACCCCAAACTACAGCTAGCCGACACTCCAAGTCTTCAGTCCTCCATGGTTTTTTACCAGTTGTCAGCACCACTCATCCAATGATCGAGAATTTGCAGATCTGAAACCTATCCAAAAGCAGATCCTGACAGACCCAAATATGGACCGAATTACCTCATCAAAAGAAATGCGCAACAACACCATCCTTGCTCACGACAAAGCAAGGTTCTGCATCTCAAGATCTATTAGAGGCCGAAATTAACAGAGCAACATTCGACACCAGACCATATGAGAGGTGGGATTTGGAATCAGACGGCCCTGCATCCCAAGTCCTCAAGCGAAGACTGCAAAGAGACACAACATCAGCAACACCCCTTATGGGAGTCGAATATGCCTTCTAAGAGAAACACAACTGCAAGAACATCTCGATTTGGGGTTGCCATAACCAACAAACCCTAGGCACCATCATGGAAGAACGAGACCTCCCACATACCCTGTAGGTTCCGGGCGTAGCAGAAGCACGTTGGTGGGAGTGCCCATCTTTAATTTTAGCATTAACAACGATCAATCCGAGATCCGTCACGATGTAAAACGCCAGATCTTCGGAATAGAACGAAGAATGAAAAACAAAATAGGGAGTCCCAGAACCATAGAGATAGGATCATCATATGTTGGTTATAATTAACTTAATTAATTGACAAGAATTACCTTGATGAAATTATTTCTTCGTTGATATCTCCAGTCACGATCCGGTGTGATCCGTCGTTGCATTGTAGAATCCAAATGTAGGATTCCTCTAGCGCTGATCCACATGTTCTCAACGTATCTCTAGACGTCACCGAAGGGATATCCGGGTACTAGCGTGGAAGAACCTTCGCTTGCAATGTATGCCTTCGATCGCCTTGATCCGGAGGTGGTGGATCTCTCTCGGTCTTGAGAGCGTTCTTAGAGAAAGGGGTTCTTTCAGCCTTGAGAGAACTCTCCAGAATTGTTTTTCACAACGATTCTCTCTAGAAAAGTGTTGGGGTTGTGAGGATATTTATAATCAGTTTTGAGGTTATAGAGTTATGACAATAAATAAATGCGTTATGCGTTTTATTTATTTCATTAAATCTTATTGAAAACCCCCCATGTCGAGTGATTAATTCCTTGACATGCACCCACATTGATTATAATAAATATCATTTAATAAAACGATATTATTTCATCAAAATCCTGACGGGAAAAACTACACGACGTGTAATCATTAATACACGGCGTGTACTTGTTTTCCATGAAAACTACCTGGCGTGTACATTCAATGTACATGGCATGTTTATCTTGCTTTCATTTTTCTTTATTTCCTCCACCACATTTATTAGACCTTGAGTAATGGATATTTATTTCTTAAATAACTGTAACTGCATTACTCACTAATAAATATATATTATTTCGCCCACAATATATTCTCTTGAATAACTAGTGTCAAAATAAATGCGATCAGACATCCTTAAATAATTATTAAACCACAGTCAGGAATAATCTTTATTTAACTTGTTAAATTAATATTTAACTAAGATACATGGACACACTTAATGTGTGACCCTCTATGCCTCTTTCTCAGTGGAATTAGACGGAACCTACCTAAAGTCCAAAGTTAGTGTCTAGCAACACGCCAAGGCACCCATAGAAAAAAAAGTTAATGCCGTAATGACGTGTCACCTCATACGAATGCTTACCGTGTAATATAATCCATTTCTCATGATATCTCGAATCAAGCGGGTTGCATGCTAGTGCCATCAACCCATGTGCTCGATTATTCTTTCTTTGACTTTCCAGAATTGAACTTTCCCATTCCTTACCATGAGCATTGATTTATTTAGGCTATATCAATTCTATCAAAGGGACTGAGATATCTACTTCCATTATGGAATAGAAGAGAAAAATCCTTTCTCGCATTATCTATTAATGTAGTATTACTCATGACGCACCCAACGTATCCTACCTCACTACGAACAGTGTGTCGTCACAGTTTTCGTCAATAAATCTAAGTGCGCGAGTTGTAATACCCATTAATAATAATCTTGAAGTCCAAGGACCAATACACACTTCCGCATATAGGAACATCCAATGACACTATGAAATGTGGATTTCCTACTTTCGGGTCTCGTTCTCATAATATCCTCCTGGATATTACCAAGGGCGCACACCATGAGAAGGTGCCTCAAAGTTTTATGAGTCCTCACCTATAATATCCTGTATTATTTGTGTCCCTCAAATAACATCATCCAACCATAGAACATATATTCAAGAACAGTGTTATGGCACTTCCGGGTTCTCATCATAGCAGGGATCCTCTATGACCCTTTAATGAAACAGCTATCCTTGGGACATTATTACATGCATTGTCATGCAGAAGAACAATCAAGATGTGATAAGGTGTTTATTTAATGAATAAAGTACAAAGTAGTTGGTTCTAAGCCACCAACTCCAAAAGAATCCTACTTGGACTAGAGCCAACTGCTAACAACCTTTAACCCGCTAGCTCTCACATGATATTCATGCTTCTGCTGAGATGGGACTTTAGTTATGGGGTCCACCACGTTCTCTTCCATGGATACTATTCTCACTGCAACTTCACCCCTTTGATATAAATCCCTCAGGAGGTGATACTTTCAGAGTATTTTCTTTTTCTGTTGATGTGACCTTGGTTCTTTCGCAAGATCCACCACTGTAGTATTATCACAATACAACGTGATAAGATCTTTACTGCTAGGCACCACATCAAGCTCCTGGACAAAGTTCCGAATCCATACGGCTTCCTTGGATGCATCGAAAGCCGCTATATATTCGGACTCTACTGTAGAATCAGCGACAACTGGCGGCTTTGAACTCTTCCAGCTCACAGCTCCTCCATTGAGATAGAAAACATATCCATATTGCGACTTCATATCGTTCTGATCTATCTAAAAACTAGCATCAACATACCCTCTGATGACAAGCTCCTCTTCTCCTCCATACACCAGGAACATATCCTTAGTTCTTCTCAGATACTTAAGGATAGTCTTAACAGCAGTCTAATGCTGTTCTCCTGGATCTGCTTGATACCTGCCTACCATGCTCAGTGCATAGGAAACATCAAGCCTGGTATATAACATGGCCTACATGATGGATCCTATAGCCGAAGTGTATGGGATCTTACTCATTCTATCTTTCTCCTGTTGTGTCTGGAGACACATTTTCGTAGAAAGATGTAAGCCATGTGATACTGGAACCAATCCCCTCTTGGATTGTTCCATACTAAATATCTTTAGTATCTGGTCAATTTATGTACCCTGACTTAGTCCAAGCAGCTTCTTAGATCTATCACGAATAATCTTGATCCCTAGAATGTAGGCTGCTTCACCAAAGTCCTTCATGGAGAAACACTTGTTCAACCAGTCCTTAACTGAATGTAAGACTGGTACATCGTTTCGAATAAGCAATATGTCGTCAACATATACTACTAGGATACAGATTGCATTCCCATTAAACTGCTTATAAAAATATGGACCACATTCATTCTTAATGAACCCAAATTCCTTTATGGCTTCATCAAATCAAATGTTCCATGACCAAGATGCTTGCTTTAATCCATAAATGGATTTCTGTAACTTGTAAACCCATTTGGCTTCACCTGGTGTCACAAAACCTTCTGGTTGTGTCATATAGACATCTTCCTGAAGGTTCCCATTAATGAATTCTGTTTTGAAATCCATTTTCCAAATCTCGTAGTCATGGTAAGCTGCTATGACAAGTATGATTCTTATGGATTTAAACATGGAAACTGGCGATAAGGTTTCATCATAGTCAATTCCTTGACGTTGTCTGAATCCTTTAGCTACTAGCCTTGCTTTATAGGTGCTAACTTGACCTTCCATGTCTAGTTTTCTCTAGAATACCCATTTGCATCCAATAGGCTTTACATCAATTGGCTCATCGACCAGAACCCAGACTATGTTTTTATACATGGAATCCATCTAAGAATTCATAGCTTCCAGCCATCTTGCAACTTCCGATATTTCTACCGCTTCCTTGTAGGAGATAGGTTCATCATTTTCCAACAATAATGATTCACCATCCTCGGTGACTAGGAAACCAAATCTCTCTGGTTCCCTTACCTCTCTTGAGATCCTACGCAGTACTTGTGTTTCTGGAACCTCTTCCATGGGGACCTATGGAACTTGTTCCTATACCAACTTCTGTGTATCTTGAGCATCAACTTCATCAAAGTCAATCTTGCTCTCAATATCCTTTTTGAGGATGTTCTCCCTCTCAATAAAGATGGTTTGTCTAGTGACAATCACTTTCTTGTCTGAAGGGTTGTATAGGCAATATTCTTTCATTTCCTTGGGATATCCTATAAAGATACACCTCGTGCCCTGGGGTGCTAGTTTGTTGCCTAAGAAGGCCTTAAAAAATGCCTCACATCCCCATACACGTGTGTGAGACAAAATGGGTTTCTTTCCATTCCATAACTCGGATGGAATTCCATTTTCCGCCTTAGTTGGTACTCGGTTTAATGTGTATGCTTCAGTTTGTAATGCATATCCCCAAAAGGATAATGGAAGATCTGCATGACTCATCATTGACCTCACCATGTCCAACAAGGTGCGGTTCCTCCTTTCACTAACACCATTCCACTTTGGTGTATAAGGAGGAGTGAGCTGAGATAGAATCCAAGACTCCTGTAGAAGATCGATGAACTCTTGGTTCATATATTCTCCACCTCGATCCGATCAAAGTTTCTTTATATTCTTACCAAGCTGATTCTCTACTTCATTCTTGAATTCCTTAAATTTATCTAAGCCTTCTGACTTTTACCTCATTAAGTAGACATAACCATATCTACTCAAATCATCAGTAAAAGTAATGAAGTAAGAATAGCTGCCTCTAGCTTCTACTAGAAATGGTCCACACACATCCATGTGCACTAATCCTAGAAGCTCTTTGGCTCTTTCACCTTGTCCACCAAAAGACAGCTTGGTCATTTTACCTTGTAAACAAGCATGGCATCTATCAAGTGGTTTTAGCTCAGTAGAGTCTAAATAGCCATCTTGGTAGAGCTTTGTCAAGCGCTTCTCATTTACATGACTGAGACAGTGATGCCACAACTGGGTGATGTATAAGTCATGTGAGTTTGTTTCATTATCGATTGCCAATAGTTGGTTTTTATAATTTAATACATAAAAACCATTATTTAAATGTGCCATACCATAACATATGTTGTTCTTATAAAAGAGACAACCCTTATTTCCAAAAATTGAAAATAAATCCATATATATCCAAACAAGATACAAAAATTATGTTCTTGGTAACACTAGGCACATAATAATAGTTATGTAAAACCAAAATCATCCCAGTCAGCAATGAGAGGTGGTAATCGCCAATGGCCAACACAGCCAACCTCGCGCCATTAGCGGATCTAATATCCACCTCTCCCATGACAATATTTCTAAATCTACTTGGTTTCTACATTTGAATATAGATGTGATCCCCACAAGCTGTATCAGATACCCAATGTGTAGAAATGGAAATATTACACTCGATAACAAACAAACCTTTAGCATCCCCATGATTTTGGGTGCAATTCCTCTTCCAGTGGCCTTGCTTGCCACATAAAAAACATATCGCCTCTTATTCCTTGCCCTACCTTTGGATATTCCCCTTCTTGGAAGGATGTCGCTCATGGGGCTTCTAACTATTTATAAGTCTTTGGCCACTTTTCCTTGTCCTTTCTTTTCTTATTCACCATAAGGACTATGGGTTTTTCACGCCCCATGTCCTTATCTGCCTGGTGAATTAAGGTCAGAAGTTCCGATAGACTCTTCTTATTTTTGCTCATGTTATAATTGACAATGAAGCTAGATAAGGTCTTGGGAAATGATGATAGGATGAGATCTGTATGAAACTCATCCGGGAACTTAATCCCTAAGATGTCCAGGCGTTCAATGTAGCCAATGAGATTGACTACATGAGGCCCAACTGGTGAAAACTCTCCAAGCTTAGTTTTAAACAAAGCGTTGGAGATCTCATATCTCCCATGTATCGCCTTCTCTTGGTAGAGATCCTTAAGGTGAGGCATCATGCTATACGCGTCCATATTTTCATGTTGCTTCAAGAGCTCATTAGACATGGCCGATAACATGAAACACTGGACATCTGTGGCATCATCCATGTGTTTCATATAGAGATATAGTTCCTCATCACTGGCCTCTTTTCCAGGCGCAGCTGGAATAGGCTCTTCCAGCACATACAACTTCCTTTCGTGGCGAAGGATGACACGTAAACGCCTCTGCCACTCTTGGAAATTGGTTCTGGTGAGAAGGTTTTTCCTTCTAGAGTATGGTTCACAATGATATTTTTGAAGTCATTTTTCTTTCCGTTTATACAAATTAAGATGAAAAAAGTTTTTAGTACTTTATTATAAAAACCGAGACAAATAAAAAAACTAATACTTATTAGTCTCCCACTATTTTATCGAAATACAATAGCCCTCACCATTGACTTCAAAATATTCTGTTTCCTAAATATTCTAGTGGCAAGGATACATATTTCCCTTCGTATTACCCCAACTAGGGTTGGTCAAGCAACTTGAAGGGTTTTAGGTAGGCATTATAAATGCCAACTGCATTAACTCGCAGCTCCTTGATCCGCTGGGTGGACTCCCCAATCCCGAAATCCTTTTATTTTGGATTTCCTCAACCTTTGCCTCTTGGTCACACCAATTCCTATTATGGCAGTCAACCCTTGATGTGAACCAAGTCAAGTCAACCCAAAACCTTGAATTTGAATTCCCCGATAATTGAAATCACCCCAACTAGTGTTGGTCAAGCACTTTGAACTATGGTTCGATTCTAACCAAGATTATGGAAGGCTATACCAACTTAATATTTCTTTGAGGGATTTTATCATTATATGTAATTGCAATTTTATTATCTTTGACTACATGCTTGTTAATATTAAATGGGATATACTTAAGTGATTAACCATGTTTAAGATAATATTTACACATAACCCGGTCTTATTTTAGTTCTATCTTGCATGCTTGTTTAATTCATTAATTGTGTGATCGTGACAACACACCTATAATAAATAAACCATGCAACTGACAGAAATAAAATAAATGGTATGATCATGAGCTTGTTCTATTAGTTACTTTATCTAGTAGTTGATAAACTAACCCAATACCTAGGGGAGAAACACCTTGAACCTTTCAGGTTTGAGTTTACAACTTTCCACCTGTCCACCTTTGTATCTCCTTCGATTGGTTTCACCTTGGCTCCTGACTTGAGCCGCCTCCACTAGCTTGGGAGCTCTATCCATTACATATGCATTTATCTCACACACAGGTGAGGGGTAAAAATGGGTTTTTACATAAAAGAATCCTTGGGCACGCAGACCCTACATATTAATGAGGAGAAGGCTCGCAGACCAACAAATTTAATTTAAATAAATAAATTAAAAGAAACCATTCACATACAAAGGTATTGGTCTAGCTCAAGATCAACCATACATACAATGATATTTACGCATAAATAAAACTAGCATTCAATTCTTTAATCGTTATTGTTTAAGATAAATCATACTCAAATAAATTAATTATATTTAATTAATCAATCCTTTTATCTTAAACCCTTTTCTGAATTTCCTTGAGATTCTCATCCACCATAATTTTAAACAAATAAATTCATTTAAAATTATCTTTGCACGTAACTTATACCTTGGAGGCAACCTGGTGAATTCCCATTCATTACACAGATGTTAAATTAAACACATATATATAAATAAACTATCATGTGTTGTGCCTCAGCTTTAAGCCTGCACTATGGTACACGTCTTAAGGTTTTGTATAATATAATAATAAATTTTAATAAATCTGCATAATTTGGATGAGTACACGGCGTGTAGTTCTGACTACACAATGTGTACTTTTGTTCACCGTCCATCCGAAGTACATGCCTGGGGACATGGCGTGTGGATGTACTTTAGAAATTTTCGGAGTACACGACATGTTCTTTTGGGCACACGTCCTGTAGTATCCGCGTTACACAGTTTCCAGCCGTCCAAGCCGTGTACAGGGTACACGGTCCAACCCTAACCCGAAGGGACTACATGTCGTGTTCAGTTGGACCACACTGCGAGTAATCTAGAAACCGTGTGCCACCTGTTCCTTGTTAACACATGGTGTCATAAATGACTTAGATAGGATCCAATACACGACCTAATTTGGTGGATCAGTCAATGAATTGAACCTAGACTACATGACATGTACTTCAGAATACACACCGTGTATTCTGGTGTTATACAACCAGGAGCGTTTGGCACCTCCGGATGAGTTCCTCTATTTTATTTTAATCAAAATTAAAAGAAAAATTCATTTCTGTATGGTGAATGGGAAACGAGAGGGGAGGACTATATCTCGAGATTTAGATTTTTAAGAATGATTAACTTGAATTGAAACAACTAAATTATTAAATGCGTAAATCACCAATGAAAAACTAAATAATTATAATCAACGATATGACCACTTTGATAACACTTGTAGATTCTCGGCACAATGGAAGCGCGTTGGTGGGAGTGCCCAACTTTAATTTTAGAATTAACAATGATCAATCCGAGATCCGTCACGATGTAAAACGCTGGATCTTCGGAATAGAATGAAGAATAAAAAACAAAAGAGGGAGTCCCATAACCATAGAGATAGGATCATCATATGTTGGTTATAATTAATTTAATTAGTTGAAAAGAATTACCTTGATGGAATTCTTTCTTCGTTGATATCTCCGGTCACGATCCGGTGTGATCCATCGTTGGGTCATAGAATCCAAGTGTAGGATTTCTCTAATGGTGATCCACACATGCTCCATGTATCTCTGGACATCGTCAAAGGGATATATGGGTGCTAGCACAGAAGAACCTTCGCTTGCGATGTCTGCCTTCGATCACCTTGATCCAGTGGTGGGGGATCTCTCTCGGTCTTGAGAGCATTCTTGAAGGAAGGAGTTCTTTCGACCTTGAGAGAACTCTCCAGAATTTTTGTGCACAAGGATTCTCTCTAGAAAAGTGTTGGGGTTGTGAGGATATTTATAATCGGGTTTGAGGTTATAGAGTTTTGACAATAAATAAATGCATTACACGTTTTATTTATTTCATTAACTCTTATTGAAAACCCCCATGCCGAGTGATTAATTCCTTGACATGCACCCACGCTGGTTATAATAAATATCATTTAATAAAATGATATTATTTCCTCAAAATCTCGACTGGAAAAACTACATGGCATGTAATAATTAATACACAGTGTGTACTCAATTTCCATGAAAACTATAGGGTGTGTACATTCAATGTACACAACGTGTTTATCTTGCTTTCATTTTTCTTTATTTCCTCCATCACATTTATTAGACCTTGAGTAATGGCTATTTATTTCTTAAATAAATGTAACTGCATTAATCGCTAATAAATATATATTATTTCGCCCACAATATATTCTCTCAAATAACTATTTTTGAAATAAATGTGACCAGACATCCTTAAATAATTATTAAACCACAGTCAAGAATAATCTTTATTTAACTTTTTAAATTAATATTTAACTGAGATACATGGACACACTTAGTGTGTGACCGAGCCTGCCTAAAGTCCAAGGTTAGCATCTAGAAACACGCCAAGGAACCCATAGAAAAAGAAGTTAACACCGCAATGATGTGTCGCCTCATACGAACGCTTACCGTGTAATATAATCCCTTTGTCACGATATCTCGAATCAAGCGGGATGCATGCTAGTGCCATCAACCCATGTGCTTGATTATTCTTTCTTTGACTTTCCAGAATTGAACTCTCCCATTCCTTACCATGACCATGAATTTATTTAGGCTATATCAATTCCATAAAAGGGCCTAATATATCTACTTTCGTTATGGAATAGAAGAGAAAAATCCTTTCTCGCATTATCTATTAATGTAGTATTACTCGTGACAGACCCAACGTATCTTACCTCACTGCGAACAGTGTGTCGTCACAGTTTTTGTCAATACATCTAAGTGTGCGAGTTGTAATACCCATTAATAATAATCTTGAAGTCCAAGGACCAATACACACGTCTGTATATAGGAACATCCAATGACACTATGAAATGTGGATTTCCTATTGGAGGGTCTCGTTCTCATAATATCCTTCTGGATATTACCAAGGGCACACACCATGAGAAGGTGCCTCAAAGTTTTATGAGTCCTCACCCCTAATGGCCTGTATTATTTGTGTCCCTCAAATAACATAATCCGTCCATAGAACATATATTCAAGAACAATGTTATGGCACTTTCGGGTTCTCATCATAGCAGGGATCCGCTATGACCCTTTAATACAATAGCTACCCTTGGGACATTATCACATGCATTGTCACACAGAAGAATAATCAAGATGTGATAAGGTGTTTATTTAATGAATAAAGTACAAAGTAGTTGGTTCTAGGCCACCAACTCCAACATACCCTGCATCCTCCTCCCCATATATATATATGTATGTATATATATAATTATAAAATTACAATAAATTCATTTATTATAACTTTATAAATATACATATTTATATATTAATACACACACACACACACACATATATAAATATATTTATATTTATATACAAATATTTATACATATATACAAATAATTATAATTATAATTATAATTAATATATATATGTAAATAATTATAAAATTATAATAAATATATTTATTATATTTAAAATTATAATTATAAATAAATATATATTTATTTACAGTAATAAATATTCATAAATAAATATTTATTTATAATTATAAGTATAAATAAATATACATTTATTTAAATAATTATGATATTATAATAAATATATATAATTAAATTTATAATTTCATAATTATTTAAATAAATATAAATTTATTTATAGTTATAATTATACATCTATTATAATTTTATAAATAAATAAATAAATAAATATATATATATTAATGAATATATATATATTTATTAATAATTATATCTACACTTAGGTATATGATTCATGTCATACCCATAAACTTATTATGTTCTCATAAATACTTATAAAATTAAAATAAATATATTTAAATAATAAAAATATTTATTATATTTATAATTATAAAATTTTAATTATATATAAATACTTTTTAAATATATTTGTCACGACCCGTCCCCTAGGACCTATGCCGTGACTACCCCAAGCCCGCCTTCTATAGGCCAGGGCTTGGCGACTAGCACCAAAAGGCGTATTCCCTAAAACTGGGAAGACATTGCCTTTATAACCTATAAACACACACAACTAAGAACACAACAAGATACGAACACAAGTAAACTGTATAGTAAACAGGGTGTGGACAGTAAAGGGGCCAGAATACAAGCTCAATTGGAAAGTACAAGAAAACTGAAACATCTCATATGAACACCCACCAAGGATCTTACCTGAAGGGTAGGTACAACTCTCGAACGGTCCTCTCTGCAGTACATATGGTCTAAGGTCCACCTCCGAGATGCCTTCAGACCTGGTACCCTCGTCCTCAGTCAACACTGTTTGTCATCTGGACCAAACACAACAAGGTGAGGGCATAGCCCGTGCAGGGGTGAGTATAACGATACTCAGTAGGGACCCCGAGACCCTCAAAGGTCTCACAAAATCCACAACTGTTAAACCACAAAGCATGAAAACAACTAAAAACCCTACATAGGTATATGCCCATACATATATCTAAGTTATCAAGTATACCCATCTCATTCATGAGGAAACACAATGCCCCAATCTTTAGCCAAGGTACAATTATTCCACAAAGGAAAGAATACCACGAATGTGACCACCACGAAGGTAAATACCACAAAGGTACGTCACACAGAAGAATATCAAAAAGATATCACCACGAAGGTAAGTACCACAAAGGTATGCCACACATAAGATTACCATGAAGTTAAAGACTTATCTCACACAAGGTATAACATAGGTACAGTTGTAAAGATGGTTAGATGTAACTACTGAATCATCTTACTCTGTTAAGAGGCAGACCCATGTAGGATCCTAAATCATCAAACCCAGGTAGGATCCCAGATCATCATACCCACATATGATCATAGTACAACAGACCCACGTAGGATCCTAGAGTAGTCCCACATGTATTCCTAGAGTAGATCCAAGAGGGATACTGGAACACAGATCTATGTAGGATCCCAAAACACAGACCTACATAGGATCCCTTTCTCATGTTACAGCCAGCTACAGGGTTCCCACACTAAGCTCACTTGATTCCGAGAGGATCCACTCCTCAAGCCACAAGTTGATACTTCAACTTCCATGAAGTCCCAAGAAGAAGTATACCAAAGGACCGCCACGTAATAGGGGTCTCAACGCAATAGACAGTACGTCAATCAGACGCCTAGTCTGTAAGTTATTGGCCTTTTAGTCCCGAGGGCCCGGTTGGATTCGTGTTCGATCCAACCCGAACATACCCCAACTTTATCCAAAACTCAACTGGGGTATATCAAAAGGGCCATCTCGATCCAAGGTTTTTGTCACCACATATGGTTCGTCAAACGGATGCTCGTAGCTCAAGATATGGCCGAAAGAGCGAAAAGGGTCGAAACTGGTCCGGGTCCGGTCCGACCTGACTCGGGTCCGGCCCTGGGTCCGACCTAGCCCGCTGGGTCTGGCCCACCGGCACGACCCATCCCTCAATGGGAATCTCGGGATGGCAGCCCGCTAGGTGGTCTACTTTGCTCGCGGCTGGCTGGACGACTAGCCCTCCTCCGTGTGGTGCGGTCGCACGCTTCGCCATCACCGGTAGCTGGCAGCGAGCCGACCGCCCCTCCATCACCGCCGCGGCCTTGTGATGTGGCCCCTGCACACCGGGTGGCATGGATGCGCGCCGCCGCCACCTTCACAAGGCCGAACTTGGGCCGACCTCCACCCTCGCTCCACCGTGGCCGACGGGCCACAACCGTTCTCCAGCGGCGCGGTGCGCCGCTGTCTTCGCGGCCAGTTAGAGTGCCGACCACCGCTCTCGAGTCCCACCGGTGCCGGTTGCCGGCATGGGTCGCCAATGATGTTCCTCAGGTCAACGGTTGCACCCCGGTGGCCCATTCTTCATTTTGTAGACTTCCACACTCGTCTCGAGACGTCGCTATTGATTTAAAACCACCATAATCCACAAAGGTTGCAGAGAGGTCGGGCCGTGTTCATTTGGCCCGAACCCTCTGCGTTAGAACGGTAACAAGGGGATTATTTTTTCTTGATTCATGAAGAAAATCAAGAATGGGTAAGGGGTATTAAAAATAACAAACCCTACCTTGTCATTCGTTGTAGGAGTCAAGAGGTAGAAGATGAAGTCGTTGAAGAACGTCAGTTTTTGTTTCTTCAGCAAAGCGCTTCTGATCCAGGCTTGGGGTCGGTTCCTCATTCTTCATTGGAGAGGAAAAGTTCTTCGTTGGAGAGAACATTTCTCCACAATTCTCCCAAGCTCCTTTTCCAATTAAATCCTCCCACCCAACAAAAATGAAGAGCCAACTTATTAAAAATAAGTCTAACAATTAATTAAAGTTGACACATTTAATTAATTGTAGTTGGCTCAATTTATTAATTGGAGATTTGAGAGGTTTTCCCCCATTAAGAGGGGTTCGGGTGGTCCCCACCACCAAGAATTTAAATTGGGGGTTTTCTTTCTCGGGTAGTCCCCACCTCCATAATTTAAAAAGAGTGGTTATAAAAAGAAAATAAAAGTTGTTCTTTATTTTATTTTTATTTCCACGAAAGCACGAAAACTAAATTTCACCATCGACCTACTGCGGTCGAGGTGAATGCCTCTTTAAGAGAATAACGGCGCTGCATGTTCAATGGTGTCCTCATATTTCAATTCTGAGCACCGGTTCAAAAGTTACAAAAAACCCTCTCACACGCTTACTGAACGTACTTAAAAAAAGTTCCGAAATTCATTCCGGGAACACCAGGCCTTAGAATCACGCCTTGTCAATTTTTGTGGACTCATAAAATTCCCATATAATTAAAAAAAATTACATGGAATTTCCAGGTCTTTACATTTCCCCACCTCAGGGCTTTGTGTCCCTGAAAGCCACATCCCAAAAACTAGGAAAACAAGTGGGGGTAATGAGCATGAATCTAAGTCTCCTGCTCCCATGTGCTCTCTTGGAGGTTCCCGTGCTGCCAACGTACACACACCAAAGGTATCGATCACACATGAAGGACTCTATGCTGTTGATCCTCAATCTCCACTAGAACCTTTGTAATTGTCGCCCCATTGTCGATGTACAGCTCTCCCTAATCAATTATGTGTAAAGGGTCGAGCACGTATCTCCTCAGTTGGGATATGTAGAAGATGTGGTGTACTCGGTGCAGCTGAGGTGGAAGAGATAAGCAGTAAGCCACCTCGCCAACTCTGCTAAGGATCTGAAAGGGTCCGATGAACCTCAGAGATAACTTGCCGCCTCATCCAAATCTCTGCAAACCTCGTCGGGGTGAGACCCATAGAAAGACTTGGTCTCCATCCTCGAACACCAAAGGTCTTCATATCCTGTTGACATAAGACTTCTGCCTGCTCTGTGCAGTATTCATCCGCTCCTGGATGATCTGCAACTTCTCTTTGTTAGCCCATACCATATCTGGTCCCATGAGTGCTGATTCCCCTAAGTCAGTCTAGAACAAAGGCGATATGCATGGTCGACCATACAATGCCTCGAAAGGTGCCATCCCAATGGTGGAGTGATAACTGTTATTGTAAGAAAACTCCACCAAGGGAAAGTGATCCTCCTAACTGCAACTGAAGTCGAGGATTCAAGCACACAACATGTCTTCGAGGGTTTGAATGGTCCGATCAGTCTGACCATCCGTCTGAGGATGGAAGGCGGTGCTCAAACAAAGATGCATCCCGAAGGCCTCCTACAACCCCTTACATAGTCGGGAAGTGAAACATGCATCACAATCAGAGACAATCATCTAGGGTAATCCATGTAGTCACACATTCTTTTGAAAATAGAGGCATCCTAAGCTCTCTACTTAAACCTACTCTCTGATCGGTAGGAAGTGGGATGACTTGGTGAGTCGTTCAACGATCACCCAAATAGAATCATGAGCTCTAGATGTACGTGGAAGTCCTGTCATGAAGTCCATGGATATTCCATCTCACTTCTACTATGGAACCTCTAAAGGCTGCACTTAGCCTACTGGTACCTAATGCTTTGCCTTCACTTACTGACAAGTGAGGCACCGAGAGACAAACTCTGCTACTACTTTCTTCATTCCCAACCACCAGTGATATCATCAGAGATCTTGGTACATCTTTTACACTCTTGGATATACCATTAGAGGGGATGTGTGGAACTCCCATAACACTTCCTCCTGAAGCGAAATTGGTACCATGGTACGTCCTTTAAAAAGGATGACATGCTCCCCACCTTCAGAAAATCCATCAGGTGCCTGTCTTGTGGATATCTGAGCATGTCGAGCCTCATAGTCAGTGTCCCCATGCTACGCCTCCCTGACTCGCTGAAGAAGTGGTGGAGTGACTGTAAGAGATTGAAAAAAAGCGGCTCCATCTCGTTCCACAAAGGATATCTGTAAAGCGGTCAGCTGCTCCATCACCTCACCAAGCAGCTGTATACAAGATCTCCTACTAAGTGCATCTTATACAACGTTCCACTTCCTAGGAGTATAGACTATCTCAAATTTATATTCCTAGAGGAACTCAATCCAATGCCGCTGTCACAGGTTCAGGTCATTCTGTGAGAAGACATACCTAAGACTCTTGTGATCCGAGTAGACTGTAAAACGTTCACCCATCAAGTAATGTCACCACATCTTCAAGGCAAATACCACTACTGATAACTCCAGGTCATGGGTAGCGTAGTTCTTCTCATGTTATTTCAGATGTCGAGAACCATACATGATAACTACTCGCTCCTACATCAGGACACATCTGAGCCCAGTCCCTGATGCGTCAAAGTAGACTACGTACCCAACGCCCTCCTCCGAAAGCCTCAAGATGGGGGAACTAGTCAGTCTATGCCTCAACTCCTAAAAACTCCACTGGAATCTCTCCGACCACATGAAGGGTTTCCCCTTCTTCGTCAATGCTGATAAAGGTGATGTAACTCTGGAGAAATCTGACACAAATCTCCGGTAGTATCTGGCCAAACCTAGGAAACTCCATACCTCCGTCACACTCCTGGGTGGATCCCAAGCAAGTACCACCTCAATCTTCATTGGATCTACCGTAACTCCAGCCTCCGAGATGACATGTCCCAGAAAGTGAACCTAACAGATCCAGAACTGGCACTTATAGAGCTTACCATAAAGTTGGTGCTCTCGGAGTGTGTCCAGAAGTATCTGTAAATGATAACCATGCTCCTCCTCGGTATCCAAGTAGATCAGAATGTCTTCGATGAAGACTACTACAAAGCAATCAAGGTATAGCTAAAAGATCCTGTCCATGAGTCCCATGAACACTTCTGGAGTGTTGGTCATGCCGAATTACATGAACAAAAACTCATAATGGTTGTACCGACATCTGAAAGCCGTCTTCTGCACATCCTCGTCTCGTACTCTGAGCTGGTCATAGCCTGATCTGAGGTCTATCTTTGAGAACCATCGTGCTTCCTTCAGCTGATCAAAGAAGCTGTCAATCCTCAGGAGTGGGTACATGTTCTTCATGGTCACCTGGTTTAGGCGTCGATAGTCAACAAAAATTCTCAAGCTCCCATCCGCCTTCTTGGTGAACAAAATCAGGACTGACCAAGGAGAAACACTGGGCCGAATGAATCCCTTCCCCTATAAGTCCTCTAGCTATACCCACAGCTCACGAAGCTCCGCGGGAGCCATCCAATACTCTGATGTAGATATTGGTGTCATCCTGGGGTACAAGTCAATGTAAAAGTCCACCTCTCTGTGAGGAGGTAGACCTGGAACATCATCAGGGAAGACATCCGCGTACTGGTCCACCACTACAGGATAACTCAGACTCTCCACATCAACCGCTCTAAGGGTAAGGCTAGCCAACTGATGAGTGATCGGCTGCACTCTCCCCTGAGTAAGTCCATCATGTGATTTAAAGGCTCCCTTCTCGCCGGTGAAGGTAAACCTAGTCTCATCCCCGCAGATACACTGCACTTTTAACCTAATATATGAGTATGGACTGTAGATAACCAGTCCATACCCAAGATTACGTCGTAAGGCCTCGATGTTGCTACTAGGAGATCCCAGCTGAAGCTATCGCCTCCTAGAGTAAGCTCACACTGCCAACACCAGTGTGCAATCATCAAATCATATCCTGTAGAAGTCTCTAGCTATAAGGATCGAGCCAACGACTTCGTCGGAATCTACAAGCTCCAAACAAGGGTAGTGGCAATAAAAGAATGACTGGAATCTGTGTCTATAAGTACTGCAGCTAAGGTGGAGTAGACACAGATCGTACCTCGTATCATCTCCGGAGCACCGTGATCATAGGCTTCAGCTGCCTGGAGCTGAGCACTCCCCTATCCACCTGATCCCTATGGTTGGGGAAGACCAATTGGTGGTGGTGGCGGTAACATCTCGAATCGTTGCCCACCGCCAGCTGCACGGCTAGCTCCTCTGCTACGTCTGCCTTCTCCCTACAGACCTCCTCGGTTGAACCTCTGTCTCTACATGGGCGGTCCTTAGACCTTCCAATGATCATCCGTACGATGGGTCGGGCAGTTACGAGCCATGTGACCCTGCCCTCCACATGTGTAACACTACCTGCTCCTCACATGACTGACTCTATCTCCAGTTCCCCGCACAACCGACCCTGAATCCCGCGGTCGTCCACCTATAGGTCTGGTCCTCTTGGACCTCTGTGACATTTTTCTGCTGGCAGCTGCAGAAGACTCCGCTACGTGATGCCCAGTGTTGGGTCTCATTGCTAGTGACTGTTCAGCAAGAAAACTCTCCACTAAGAGGGCTCTCTCTAACACCCCCGCCAGCATTGGGATGCTAAGATAAATCATTGAATCCTTGATCTCCCGCCTGAGTCCCTAATCGAAGGTCCGGTCCCTGAAGAATGTGCCCCACACCATATCAGTGGAGTAGAGTGAGAGGTCGGTGAACCTCGCTGAGTACTGAGCCACAGTCATGCTGCCCTACTACAGATGAAGAAGCTCCTGAATGCACACTGCATGAAGGGTCGCTGGGAAAAACTCTGCCCGAAATAGGCTCTCAATGTCTACCGGGAGAAGTGTCACCTCGTCGTGAACCTGGAGAATCAATCTCCACCATCTGCCTGCTGCGTCCTGTAGAAGGCTGGAGGCAAGGATCGCCATGAGATCATCTGGTGTCCCTACCAGTTAGAAGACTCTCACCATGACCTCCAACAAACCCTCAGCCGCCTGTGGGTCCGTCTCACCCCTGAACCTGGGTGGACTTTGGTGCTGGAACTCGTGCAACGTGCTCAAGCGTCATGCACCCTCTACTGCTAGGGCTGGTGGAATCAGTGGCCCAACAGGTAATGGTACTGCTAGTGACTCTACTAATAAAGGTCCCTACACTGAGGCCTCATTGCTCGGTGGGATATCCTTGCGCACTATACCCAGAACCCTAGCTGGCTGTCTGCGTGGAGGCATCTTGAAAAGAAACAGGTACACCATGGTCAATAAGTTATACCTGGTGAGTTGACTCAAAGAGTTCATAAATAAAACTTTTCAAAACACAGACGCAATTGATGTTTTCATGCACTGAGTCAGAAATCAGAAGTCAGGGTCCCGGTGTATGGATACGTCGGCCGCCACACCAACACTGGATTCCCTGAACTGATAACCACACTCACTACACTTTACACTATTTCCGTTAAAAAGATCAGAGTCCAATGTTCTATGGTAGAACCGACTCCTCTGATACCAATTTTTCATGACCCGTCCTCTAAGGCCCGTGCCGTGACTACCCCAAGCCCGCCTTCCATAGGCCAGGGGCTGGCGACTAGCACCGAAAGGCGTATTACCTAAAATCGGGAAGGCATTGCCATTATAACCTGTAAACACACACAATCAAGCACACAACAAGATACAAACACAAGTAAACTATATAGTAAATAGGGTGTGTACAGTAAGAAAAAGGGGCCAGAATACAAGCCCAACTGGAAAGTAAAAGAAAATTGAAACATCTCATGTGAACACCAGCCAAGGATCCTACCTGAAGGGTAGGTACAGCTCTTGAACAGTCTTCTCTGTGGTACGCCTCGTCTAAGGTCCACCTCCGATCTGCCTCCAGACCTGGTACCCTCATCCTCAGTCAGCGCTATCCGTCATCTGCACCAAACACAACAAGGTGCGGGCATAGCCCATGCAGGGGTGAGTATAACGATACTTAGTAGGGACCTCGAGACCCTCAAAGGTCTCACAAAATTCACAAAGGTTAAACCAAAAATCATGAAAACAACTGACAACCCTACTTAGGTATATGCCCAAACATATATCTAAGTTATCAATTATACCCATCTCATTCATAAGGAAAGACAAGACCCCAATCCATAGCCAAAGTACAACTGTTCCATGAAGAAAATAATACCACGAAGGTAACCACCACAAACGTAAGTACCACAAAGGTACGCCACATAGAAGAATATCACAAAGATATCACCACGAAGGTAAGTACCACAAAGGTACGCCACATAGAAGATTACCATGAAGGCAAAGACTTAGCTCACACCAGGTATAACATAGGTACAATAGTAAAGATGATTATATGTAACTACAGAATCATCTTACTCTGTTAAGAGGCATACCCACGTAGGATCCTAAATCATCAGACCCACGTAAGATCCTAGATTATGAGACCCACATAGTTTCTTAGTACAACATACCCACGTAGGATCCTATAGTAGTCCCACGTGGATTCCAAGAGTGGATCCAAGAGGGATACTGGAACATAAACCCACATATGCTCCCAAAACACAAGCCCACATATGATCCCTTTCTCATGTTACAGCCAGCTACAGGGTTCCCGTAATAAGCTCGCTTGATTCAGGGAGGATCCGCTCCTCAAGACACAGTTCGATAATCCATCTACCACGAAGTCCCAAGAATAAGTTTCCCAAAGGACCGCCACGTAATAGGGGTCTCAACACAACATACGGTGCGTCAATCAGATGCTCGGTCTGTAAGTTATTGGCCTTTTAGTCTTGAGGGCCTGGTTGGATTCGTGTTTGATCCAACCCTACCATACCCCAAATTTTTCCAAAACTAAAGTGGGGTATAAAAAAGGTACATCTCGATCCAAGGTTTCCGGCTCCGCATACGGTTTGTCAAACAGATGCCTGTAGCTCAAGATATGGCAGAAAGAGAGAAAAGGGTCGAAACTGGTCCGGGTCCGGTCCGACCCGGCCTGGGCCGACCCGACCCAGTTCGGGTGGACCCGATCTGACTCAGGTCCGGCCCGGTCCGGCCCGCTGGGCGGATCTCGATGGGAATCCCCGCGATGGGCGGCCCACTGGGTGGCCCGCTCGTCTCGTGGCTGGACGGACGACCAACCCTCCTCCACGCGGTGCAGTCGTGCGTCACGCCATCACCAGCGGGCGACAGCAAGCCGAACGCCCCTCCATCGTCGATGCGGCCTTGTGCCACGACCCCTGCACACTGGGCGGTGTAGACGCGCGCCAACACCACCGTCACGCGGACGACCGTGTGCCGGCCGTCGCCCTCGCTCCGCCGCGGCCGACGGGCCACGACCCTTCTTCAGCGGCACGGCGCACTGTCGTCTTCGTGGCCGACCGGAGTGCTCTCCACCGCTCCCAAGCCCCACCGGTGCCAGTCACCGACACGGGTCACCGACAACGTTCCTCGGGTCACCGAGCATGCCCCAGTGTCCTGTTCTTCATTCCTTAGACTTCCGCACTCATCTCGGGATGTTGCCATTGATTTAAAACCACCACAATCCACAAAGGTTACGGAGAGGTCGGGCTGTGTTTGTTTGGCCCAAACCCTCCGCGTTAGAACGGTAACAAGCAATTTATTTGTTTTTGAATCATGAAGAATGTCAAGAATGGGAAAGGTGTTTTTGAAAATAACAAACCCTACCTTGTCGTTCGTTGGAGGAGTCAAGAGGTAGAAGATGAAGTCGTTGAAGAACGTCGGCGTTTGTTGCTTCCGCAAATCGCTTCCGATCCAGGATCGGGGCCGGTTCCTCATTCTTCATTGTAGAGGAAAAGATCTTCGTTGGAGAGAACGTTTCTCCACAATTCTCCCAAGCTCCTTTTCCAATGAAATCCTCCCACCCAACAAAAATGAAGAGCCAACTTATTAAAAATAAGTCTAAAAATTAATTAAAGTTGACACATTTAATTAGTTGTAGTTGGCTCAATTTATTAATTGGAGAGTTGAGAGGTTTCCCCCATTAAGAGGGGTTCAGGTGGTCCCCACCACAAAGAATTTAAATTGGGGGTTTTCTAGCTCAGGTAGTCCCCACCTCCATAATTTAAAAAGAGAGGTTATAAAAATAAGATAAAAGTTGTTCTTTATTTTATTTTTATTTCCACAAAAACATGAAAACTAAATTTCACCCTTGACCTAATGCGGTCGAGGTGAAGGTCTCTTTAAGTGAATAACGGCGTTGCGAGTTCAATGGTGTCCTCAGATTTTAATTTCAAGCACTGATTCAAAAGTAACAAAAACTCCCTCACACGCTTACTGAACGTACTTAAAAAAAAGTTCAGAAATTCATTTCGGGCACACTAGGCCTCGGAATTACGCACCGTCAATTTTCACGGACTCATAAAATTCCCATATAATTAATAAAAAATTTACATGAAATTTTCAGGTCTTTAGAATATTTATAATTAATAATTTTTAATTATATAAAGAAGTGATACTTGTTTCGATGTGGGTTCTGTTCCATGCTTTCACCTCTTTCTCCACTGCACTTTTACCTTTTATTAATAAATTTGTAGTCATGAGTTTCACTCTCAAACCCATGAGTGAGCCTTTTGAGTATATATAGATATATTTAAAAAATTATAGATTTATAATAAATATATTAATTATATATATATTTATATAATTATAAATAGAATATAGATATTTTTTTATAATTTTATAGTTATTTAAAAAAATAAATATTTATTTATACTTATAATTATAAATAAATATACATATATTTAAATAATTATAAAATTATAATAAATATATTAATTATATATATTTATACAATTATAAATATAATATAGATATTTATTATAATTTTATAATTATTTAAATAAATATATAATTATTTATAATTATAACTATAAATTTATATATTTATATTTATAATATATATCTATATTATATTTATAATTATATAAATATATATAATTAATAGATTTATTATATATAATTAAAAATATAATAAATATATTTATTATAATTTTGAAATTATTTAAATAAATATATATTTGTTAACATTAGATCTTTATCAACATTTTTTTGGTGCTAATAAAGATAGACCTTTATCAGCGCTATAATTTTAGTACCGATAAAGACGTCATTTATTAGCACTTTCTATTTTAGCACTGATAAAATATACCATTATCAACGCTTTCCAACAAGCACTGATAAAAACCTTTCGTTTTATTATAAAAGAAACTCTACCAGTACCCTGTTGCTGCTCGCACTCAAGCTCTCATGGAACCAAACATCTTTCGTTGCTTCCTCTTACCACTGCTGCCTCCTGCCTCCGCTCCCTCCAGTGCCGCCGCTGCCGAACCAGCTTTGTCGCTGCCCTCTATAGCCTCTGTTGTCACCGCAGCCACCGCCGACCCCGACTTCACTTCTACTGGACCCTACTACTGCCGCCAGACCTCCAAATCTAAGGTATGTTCTTATTTTCAATTTCTTATGTCCTCTTTATTATTTCTATTTCTCTAAATGGTCATGACATTCAAATAAATGGTTAATTATATTCTAAAATTTGGAGTTTTTGGTGTCTAGGGTGTATGTAGTCCCTATATATCTTTATCTACATTCATTTGAAGAAAGTGTTTCAATTAAACTTTTCCAATATTGGAGATTCTATACTCTTTCATCTATTTGACATAACCTAGTGTGGTTAATGGTTTTAAATTCATTGAAAAATAATTGTACTTATATCAATGATATGATTTATCATTGATTTTAAAAAATCATGGTTTAATTTATTTTTTTCAGAACATAATGACTTGTTTTGATTGAATTAAAAATGTCAATATTTTATTTACATCTTCTTTTTCATGCACTTCTTTATTTCTAATATATATTTGAAATTTTATCATGTTTAATTATGGGTGTTGATGTGTAAGTGGATGCTTCAATGGATGTTATACCATGTTGACATGATAGTTTTATAAATGTGTTTCATCGATTATTAATGTTGGGATTTTAGAAAAACATCATGAGAATATTTAGGTAGAGATGTGGGAATTATAGAGACATGAGTTATAATATTCTGGTCACACATTTATAGTACCCCTATGATACCAATGAAAGGAAAACGTCAAAATTTTATAGCGGTGTTTCATAGTCACTTGTTAAAGATATAATGATAATGGGATGTAGAGGTCACCATAGGGAATAAAGAGACAATATTCATTTTGTGTTATTTTAAGATATTTACTATAAAGTTCCTCTCTTGCAAATAAATTTATTTTTGGTTTACCTTTATATTTTGGATCATGTGAAAATCTTTTATAGATTTATATTTTATAAAATGTTGGTTATTTTTGATTCATGTATCTTTTATAAAGTGCCTCTCTTGGGATTTATGTCTTTGTGAGAATGCCTAAGTGTCTCTTTTAAAATGATTCAAGTATTTTGAAATGTTTCTTAAAAAAATATATGTGTTCAACATATCTTTTTTTGGTTTTAAATAGATTTAAAATGATTTAAACACTTTACATGGAATTAGGTTGCATGCCAAGTGTTTTTCAACTCACCCAATTGGATTTCATAAAGGAATGTGAATGTTTTGAAAGTGTATTTAATGTCAGTTTCATTTTAACAAGGGGTGTGTAAAGTTTTAAATGAAAATTTGTAAAATATAGAGGGTTGTCGCTTATTTTAAATGATTAAGACTGTTGGTTCATGAAGTTGCCTTGAATGCGTTAAAAAAAGAAATTGTGGTTTTGTGAAAGAGTGCTCAGAACTTGTTGGTTTATTTTAAAAAGGATGTGTTATTTTAAAGAGGAATTTGTTTAATTGGTTGTTTTTTAATGGGATTTCAAGTGGGATTTTATAAATAGTTTTCAAAGTACATCTAAAATATAGTTTTGAAATAATATTTTAAGTTTATATTTTTATAGAATTAGGAAAACCATTACATTATATAAGGAAGACAAGTAGATTGATAATAACACCATGGAAAGGGCATGTCACTAACTCTATCCAACCCACATGATATCCATAATGACCTCAATCTTGAAAAAGGTGAATTAATGTTTAACCCCATTGCAACCCCTAAACCTAATTTGCATCCAACACCACCTGCGTGGTTTAAATTAGGTGAGTTCTCTATAATTACATCTTATTTCTAGTTTGATGTTATCTTCTAAGAGGATGAGTCTCAGGAACAAATGTAATAATAACTATCATTAAAATATTGAGTTCCCCTTATTTTAAAGTCCCATTTTTTTGTATTTATTTTGTTAAATATTAATATTACCAAATCCAATAGGATGGATATGAATAAAGAATGGATGGATGCCAATTATACGATAAAAGAGTATGAAGATGGAGTAAAAGAGTTCATCAAGTTTGAAAAAGATCATGCATATGAACCTTATCAAATCCTTTGTTTGTGTTTACACTATTGTTATTCAAGAATAATTACTCTAGATGAGTTGGAAGAACACTTTATCTGTCATGGAATAGATCAAAGTTATAAATGTTGGAATAAACATGGGGAAAAAGAGAATATAACTAGTGGATGGGATAACACTGCATTTTATGGATCATCTGATATGATTATAAGTGTGGACAACTAAGAAGACCATACCTAGGATGTGAGTATAGATGTGAATGATGATGAAGTTCATATTGAGGAAATGCCAAGGATAGTTAAAGATGAACTTCGTGATTATCCAATTTTTTTTTGAGAAGTTAAAGAGTTGTGCAAAGACGCCATTGTATGTTGGTTACACTAAATATATAACATTTCTAGCCATACTAAAGCTGTATAATTTGAATGCAGGAAACATATAGAGTGATTCCAGTTTTATGGAACTACTTTCTCTATTAAATGACATGATCCCAGAAGATAATGAGCTCCCTAGATGAACATATAATGACAAATGAATGCTATGCTCGATGGGTATGATCTCTATAAGAATACACACCTGTCTTAATGACTTTATACTATTTATCAAGGACCACAAATCACTTACAGAATAACCAAAGTGTGGTGCTTCTTGATACAAGAAAGATGAATCTGGTCTTATGAAATTTGTATGGTACTTTCCAATCATTCCAAGGTTTAGAAACCTATATGAAAGTGAAGATACTTCAAGGAAATTAAAGTGGAATGCAAATATAAGAAATAAATATGGGAAATTACTTCACCTAAAAGAATATCCTTAGTGGAATAAAATTGATCATGAGTATCCTGAATTTGGAAACGAGCCGAGAAACCTTAATCTTGCGTTATGTACAGATGGAGTGAATCCTTTTGATTTTCAAAGCAGCACTCACAGTACATTGCCTGTTATGTTGGTAAGTTATAACTTTCCACCATGGTTATTCATGAAATAAAAATATATCATGTTATCTATGATTATATCAAGACCAAAACAACTAGGTAATGATATTGATTTTTATTTGGCTCCATTAATTGAGGATTTGAAATTGTTGTGGGATTTAGATGTTACGTCGTATGATTCTTATAGAAATGAAGATTTCGCGTTGAGATACATGTTGTGTGGGACAATAAATGACTTTCTTGCTTATAAATTTTTTTTCAGGATATAACATTAAATAAAATCAAGGGTGTACCATTTGCGAACAAGGTACACATTCAATTAGGTTAAAACATTCATTGAAGACTGTGTTTCTAGGACATCACAGATCTCTCCCCTGATGGAATAAGTACTGATATTATAAGACATCATTCGATGGAAGTTCAGAAGAACATACAACACTGTATCCACTAGTAGGTGATCAACTGTTTGAGAAATTAGAAGATGTGGACACTGCTTTTGGTAAATTGTTTTCGAAAAACCTTACAATTTTTTTTTTGAAAAAAGAGATCAATTTTTTTGAATTACTATAATGGAATTGTTTATACGACAGAAATTTTTTGATGTTATGCATATTGAAAAACATATATGTGATAGTGTTATAGGAACTTTGCTAAATGAACCCAAAAAAACAAAGTACGGAATTAAATCTAGGTTGGACATGGTTGACATGGGAATACGAGAAGAGTTGGGGCCAATGAAGGGTGAAAAAAAAACTTTTATTCCTCAAGTTTCTTACACTCTTTCCATGTTGGAGAGCTATATATTTTTCAACTTCTTAAATGATACAAAGGTATTAGAGGGGTATTCATTGAATATCAAAAATATCATGTCATTGACCGATTTAAAGTGAAAGGGTCTGAAATCACATGACTACCATGTTTTGATGCAAGATCTAATTCCTATAGCTTCACATTGAATTTTTCCCAATAATGTCCATCATACATTAACTAAGATATATTTATTCTTTAAATCTATATACAGAAAAGTTATAGACCTTATGAAATTGCTGACTATAGAAAGAGAAATTGTTGTCATGTTATATGAATTGAAAATGTTCTTCCCGCCAACATTCTTTTATATAATGGTTCATTTAGTGAGATATATTCAACTATGTGGCCCTATACACTATAGATGGATGTACCCCATTGAACGATATATAAAGATTTTGAAAGGGTATGTCAAAAACCAAAGTTGGCCAGAGGGTTGTATTGTAGAGCAATATATTATTGAGGAAGCCGTTGAATTTTATACCTCATACCTGTTTGGTGTGGAAATCATCGGTCTACCAAAATCTCATCACACTGGGAGACTTGCGGGTGTAAGAATTTCTAGAAGAGATGTTGTCATAATCAATATTACAAATTGGGAGTAGGCCCACCTTTACATTTTTCATAATAGTTTGGAGGTTTCCCCATACGATGAAACCCAAAAATAATTTCTTAGGCATTTGAATCCATCAAGGGATGAAAGATGGATATCGAATACACATAATCAACAGTTTATAGTATGGTTTTAAGACCATATTTTTAAGAAGTCATATGAAAATCCAGATTCAATTTCAGAATGACTTCGATGGCTATCCAAAGGACCAAGTGTGTGTGTATTATCTTATAATGGTTATGAAATTAATGTTTATACATTCTATGACACTCCTAGGAATTCCCTTTTAAAAAAGAAATAAAGAATGGTTATACATTCTATACAAATGAACATGATGAAGGCAATACCATGAAAAATAGTGGAGTTACACTTATGGATAAAGTGATGCATGTTTCTGGTACTAAGGACATAAATCCAATTTATGTGAATATGTCATACTTTGGAATCATCAAAAAAATATAGTAGTTGAATTATATAACATTCCAAGTGACGATTTTTCAATGAAAGTGGGTTGATACTAGGAGTTCAATTAAAATAGGTGAATTGGGATTCTTGAAAGTTGATTTTAACAAGGAAGGGTAAAAAGAAGAACCATTTATAATGGAATAATAGGCAGTACACGTATTTTATGTTCTAGATCCCACAAACTTAAAGTGGTTAATTGTTCTATTATTGACCAAAACCACTGAATGTTCAGATGAAAATTCATCTAAGTATTACCCTTTCATTGGGATGTCACAATCATTTCATAGTGTTCCAAATGTATAAGACATTTTTTATTTCAGAGAAGACCACAATGAAGGGATTTGGATAGTTGATATAGGGTTCAAATCCCTTAAGCCTTTAAAAAAAGATATAGTTCAATAATCAGGTTATATTTTTTTTGTAATATATATTGTGTTACCTCATGTTAATATCTGTATGCTGATATATTTATGTAATCTAAATAAAATTTCAAACCACTTCTACAGATAATGACTTCTACACGTGCTAGTGCTCCAAATTGTGAGGAACAACATGTCTCTCAACCTACTGCTGCTTGTAGTGCAGAGGAACAATGACCTTCTACACATTCCTATGCTCCCAATCTTGAAGAGAAATAGGTTTCTCAACCTGTTACTGCTCCCAGTGCATAGGTATAATGACCATCTACATATACTGATGATACTAATATAGAGGAACAACATATTGATGATGTGGAATATAAAGAAATGGTAGGTGAAAAAGGACTGGTGTAGAAAAAAAAGGGTCTCTGTAGTTTGATGATGTTAGAAAAAATAGTTAAGGTGAAAATCAAAGGCATCAATTATGAGGTCAGATGGAATGCATGGGGCCAACATGTTAACTGTAAGAAGGCCATGTTCAGTAGTTACATTGGAATCATCACTCGACAATGCATGATGATTGACGTAGATTCATGGCACAATGTTGTGCTCATGCTTAATACACTGATGTGGGAAGAGATTTTAGTAACATTATGATATGATTTATTTATTTTACTAAAAAATAAAATAATGAAACATTGAATTACTCTTCATCATCCCTTGTAGAGTGAATTTATAGTAGATGAATCCCACAAGAAATATATATTAATGCTTGTTGTAAGGATTCACAGAGGCTTTCATACAATTCTAATGAGACATCATCTTAAAGATGCTGAAGGGAAAATAAACTCACACTCACCGCTTATGTATGCACACATGATAACCCAAGAAGCGTGGGACACATTTACTGGACGTCTTGCAGATGTGTCTTTTTAGGTATATTGTGGATAATAATACATTGTTTGATGATACATGTATTCATCACTTTGATTGAAAATTTTTTATTTGTGAAACAACAACTAAGTAATGAAAATAAGGAAAAGATAGAAAAACCAACATACCCCTACCATAAAGCATGGATGGGGTATGCTTCACTTTAAAAAAAATTGGTATGTATTTTAAATCTATCGTAATTATTTTATGTGACATAAAACAATAGCATAATTATGTTCCTCTATTTATATACAGACTGATGACTCCAAATCCAAAGCCACTTCCATCCCACACCATGTACTATGGAAGGAGGTACATGTAAATAAAGATGGGTTACTAATAGATGAAAACACACAAAATGTGTGAGAAACATTTATAAGTACGACACAATAACAATTTATTTTTATTTAAATCAGTATTATATAATAATTATTACTTATTTTCCTATATTTTATATCTGACATAGTCATAGGAATCAATAACACCTGTACCATATGAACACCTACTATCGGTGGCCTTGAAGCTGCTAGAACAGTATGACCACATCAGAGATTTGGGTTTTGAGGTGACACATCGAACATATTTTGAGTAAAAAACAAGTTGAGGATAGAGATAAAGAAATAAAATAGATGAGAGAAAGACTAGCCACCCTTTAAGAACAATTCCAATGGTAGAGAGAGATGTTAGAAAATTTTATGGGGGGGGAGAGAAGAAACAACTCAAGAACAACCATTGCGTGAAGACCCCGCCCCACCCCCACTGGCTTTGAGGTGAGACATTCCCCTCAATGAGCTATCTTAGTCATGGTAATCAATATTCTAATAATTGTTTCTATGAAATGTAAATTAGATAAACATTGATACCTTTCCTGTACTGATATTCTACAGGGTGAAAATGGAGGTGATTTATATCTATCAACACCCACCCATTGCCTTGTATAGAGGGATACACTGTTCAATATATAATACGATAGTTTACACAATAGACCACTTCCAACAGGTCATGTGAGAGTGGCGATTAGCATAGATCATGAGTTGAGCACCGAGAAACCTATTCCACTTGATGACGATGATATTCATACGGTCGAATGAGCTGTTGGAACATTCATCGCATGGCTATAAAATCTTGTAAAAAACATGTCGACAAGGAGGTATTCATTTCCAATTTATTTTTCAAGATAAACCTTTAACAATTAAGGGAAAAAAGTTTGAACCAATGAATGATATTATAGATAGAAAAAGGGAATAGGGTGAAATGAAATCCTAACTCAAAACCATCTAAAGGATCGAACAAATGATCGAAAAGATCTTTCAAAAGTACCTTTACCCCACCCATTATATATTTGTATTTAATAACATTGAAGGTTCATGTGGATATAAAGTTAAAAAATGGTAGTAGTCACCTAGTTTATTTTGAAGAAAATATGTATGGAGAGGTAGGTGAATACTACATTGGTTATGAGAATGTAAATGAAATCCTTGAATATGATTGGATAGGCACCTCTATTGTAAATGTATACATGAGTTATGTTTTCACGGTTTGATTTTTCAAAAGTTGATACCGTGTTAATTGTGACTAAATACATTTCATATTTCTAATAGGTGTATATATCAAAAAAATTTGAAGGTGTTTCCTCATGAAAAAAAATTGGTCTTGTTTTTCCTCACACCACCTCTACAGAACAAACAAAAACAGAATCCATAAAAAAATGAAATAGTGGAAGGCCTAGTCAAATCGTTTGAAATAAAACTTTCAGATGACAGACTCTTATTAATACCAATGATACAAGGGTAAAACTCTACAATTTTTTCAAATCAAATATCTTTTAAATTATTTTATTAATTATTCATTTTTGTGTTTTTAGGTTACATTGGATGCTCATTACGGTCAATTTGGATAATCCAAAGATTTATTTCCAAGATTCAATGCATGGATACCCAATAAACTGACCACACATGATGGGATTTGTCAATTTTTAATACACTAAATCCAAAATTTTATAACTAAACATCTAGTTATATAATTTATATTATCATTTAATGAGGATTATCTTATGATAGGGTGGTGCATCAATATCATGAAAAACAAGGAATGAGGGCAGGATCTAAGCACAAGGACCCTAAAAAGTTCTAAAAATAGAATAGTATCATGGTATATGTAATAATATTTCATTATCCAAACAAATATCAAAATTAATTAATTATTATACTCAATGTTTTTGTAGTGTCTGAAATAAATAAATAGAAAAGTTTGTGGTTATTATGCTTGTAAATTTATGAGAGAGATCATATTCCATGAGCAAACTAGCATCCCCGAAGAGGTATTTTTGAAGATAATTAATATTCAATTTAAAATATTTATTAATCCTTTGTGTATTAATATTTTTCCAGTACTACTATGACAGTCTAAAATACTCATATTCACAAGATGATATTGATTTTATTAGAAATGAATGGGAAACATACCTGATGGAAGAATGCACACAAATAACATGAAGATGTGACATCCATAGAAGTAGTGGATTGTTTCATATTTATGTTTAATTTAATTATTTTTAGTATTAATCACATAATAATTGTTTTCTTATACAGGTTGATTCCTTTATTTGAGTTGGGGTGGTTTGTTCGAAGTTTCTCATGCCCATAAGAGATTGGGATTTGAGGCTACAACTAAGATAATGAAAATAAATAAATGTGTCAAGAATGTATACACACATCATGAAAAGGTGAATTCCTACTACTTATTTAATTAATTTTTCATCATTTTATCAACTATTTTTAAGTTAATTTCCTTTCCATTTTTATTTAACACTTATTTAGTTTTTTTCATAGATATTTAAGCTTTCCATTACTTCTCTTTATTGAGCTGCCAACGCTGCATAGACTTGATGTTACTTATCTAAAAAAACTTTCTCATTGAAAACCAGAAGAATGGAGGAAGATTATGCAATCATTTTGGTGACTTCTCATGACATAATGGGCACATGAGCTTCCTCTACTCTCAACAATGAGAAAAGTTTTTCAGCTACGAACATCGAGTTAATATGCGGTGTTTAAAATTAAATAAATAAATTCAATATAAATCATGATAAAATTGATATTTAAGGTTTTTTAAGACTTTGGGATGTGTAGGAATTAGCCTCACCTCAATACGACACATGGTGTGACAGGTATGACACCAAGTTCTTATTTCTATTTAAAATTGATATAAATTTTAGTAAAAAAGACAATTGATATACTCAAAACCAAGAAAACCTATTAATATTATTTTGATACTTTAAAAAAAGTCCATAAGTCATTTGTGACATGTAGGAATCATCCTCACCTCAATCTGATACATGATGTTCCCAGTATGACTCAAAGTGTTTCTTTTTATTTAAAATTATCATTAATTTTAGTAAAGCAAATAAGTGACACACTAAAAACCAAGTCAATAAATTTATATTGTTTTAATACTTTAGGAAAATGATCCATAAGTCATTTATGACATGTAAGAGTCATCCACACCTCAATATGATGCACAGTGAGACTGGTATGACAAAAAAGTGTGTCTATTTATTTAAATTTGACATTAATTTTATTAAAAAGAACAAGTGACATATTGAAAACTGAGAAAAAACATTCGGATTGTTTTGATACTTTAATAAAACGATCCATATGTCATTTGTGATGTATAGGAATCAACTATACTTCAATCAGAAGAATATTGTAACTGCTATAACTCTAAGTGTGTCCATTTATTTAAAATTGACATTAATTTTAGTAAAAAAAACAAGTGACACACTGAAAACCAAGAAAACATATTCAGATAGTTTTTATAATTTATGAAAATGATATATAAGTCATTTGTGACATGTAGGAATCAACTACACCTCAATATAATGCACAATGTGACAAGTATAATTCTATGCGTCTATTTTTTTTTTAAAAATTGATATTAAATTTAGTACAAAGAACAAGTGACATACTAAAAACTGAAAAAAAACATTCAAATTGTTTTGATACTTTATGAAACCGATCCATAAGTCATTTATAACATGTAGGAATCAACTTAACCTTAATCCATCTAACGGTGTGACCGCTATAACTCTAAGTGTGACTTTTTATTTAAAATTGACATTAATTTTAGTAAAAAAGAACAAGTAACATTTTGAAAACTGAGAAAATTCATTTGGATTGTTTTTATAATTTTTAAAAAATATCCGTAAGTCATTTTTGATGTGTATGAATTAAAAAAAACCTCAATATGATACATAGTGTGACTGGTATAATTGCAAGTGTTTATATTTATTTAAAATTGACATTAATTTTAGTATAAAGAACAAGTGACATATTGGAAACTGAGCAAACACATTATGATTGTCTTGATACTTTAGGAAAATAATCCATAAGTCATTTTTGATGTGTAGGAATCAAACTAACTTCAATAAGATTCATGTTGTGACCACTATATCTATAAGTGTGTCTTTTTATTTAAAATTGACATCAGTTTTAGTAAAAAGAATAAGTAACATACTGAAAACCAATAAAACACATTTATATTATTTTGATAATTTATGAAAAAGATTTATAAGTCATTTATGATGTGCATGAATCAACCACACGTCAATATGATGCACGGTGTGACTAGAATCACTCAAAGTGTCTCTTTTTATTTAAAATTGACATTAATTTTAGTAAAAAAAACAAGTGACATACTAAAAACTGATAAAATGAATTCATTTTTTTTTTTTGAAATTTAGGAAAATGATATATGAGTCATTTTTGATGCGTAGGATTCAACCTCACCTTAATCCAGCCCACGGTGTGACCGTTATGACTCCAAGTGTGACTTTTTTATTTACAATTGACATTAATTTAAATAAAAAGACCAATTAACATTCTAAAAACTAAGAAAATGCATTAATATTATTTTTATACTTTAGTAAAATGATCCATGAGTCATTTTTTATGTGTAGGAATCAACCACATATGAATCCGACATATAGAGTGACTGGTATGACTAAAAGTGTCTGTTATCAGTTTAAAATTGACATTTTACTTCAAAACACGTCACTCAATGAAAACCAAGAAAACATGATTTGATTATCCTGATAATTTAGTAAAAATATTCATATGTAATTTTTGATTTGTATGAAGTCGTCTCACATCAAACCGATACATGATGCGACCAGTATGAATCAAAATGCGTGTTTCCAATTTGAAATGACATTTAGTAAAAAAACCGACATACTAAAAACTGAGAAAATACATTCAGATTATTTTTATAATTTAGAACAATGATCCATCAGTAATTTTTGATAGATAGGAATCAATTGAACCTCATTCTGATACACAGTGTGACCGGTATAACTCCAAATGTGTCATTATTTAAAATCGACATTACTTTTAGTAAAAGAAAAAGTGACATACTCAAAACCGATCAAACAAATTCAGATTGTTTTGATATTTTATGCCAACAATACATAAATAATTTGTGAAATGTATGAATCAAACTCACCTCAATATGATTCACGGTGTGACCCATATAACTCAAAATGTGTTTTTTTATTAAAAATTGAAATTTTATTAATGTATTCTTTCATATTAATGTTTAATTTATTTCTTTATAGTATTACTAAAATAATATTTGTTTTCCTATATAGGAGGAATATTTTGATCAATATGATAATATTTTTTCAGAAATTGATACCATGGGCATACATTTTTGAGAGAGGATCACAAACATCAAAAGATGAAACATTAATTTTTAAATGTTTGTTGGATAATTGTAAATGTAATTATATAAAACATTGTTTGAAATGTATATAAAAATGTTTTTTATATACCATGGGATTTTTTTTGTATTCATGATTTCAATTAAATATATATAGAATTTTTTGAAATTATAGGTTTTTACTGGGTGTGTTGTTATATTAACAACACACTTACAACAAGCTAGACCTTTATCAACACTTTTTTAGCACTGATAAAGGGGACCTCCCCTTTATAAATGTTGTGATTAATAACAATTTTATAGAACTATTAAAAGCATTTTTTCTTGTTGTAAAATGGTATATCTGCAGCAGTTATCCACTTAATCTATCAACCTCCACATCATCTCATCTGAAACCAATCATATCATCTCATCAACTGTAACAAAAAATAAGACAAAAATTAAAACTAGCATAATAAATTAGAATTACAATAGAATCATTGATAAAATTTAAACATACCACAAAAGCTAAGAACCATCATGAATTCCATCTAAAGAATTTCATGGATTAGAATGGTCAACTTCCTGACTAATACTGAAATATGTCACCTATAATAAAAACCAAAACATTTATGAAACGAGATGTGAAAGAGAAAAGACACAGAATATATTTAGAATGTTACACATAAAATTTGTTATTTTTTTAATAAAACTGAATAAATTTTAATATAAAAAATAATATATCATGAAAAATACGTTGAAAACATAAAATTACCTATTTAATATATGACTCAACACCTAAAACTAAAAATAAATAAGTATATAATATTCTAATTATTTTTTAAATCAAAGTGTGATATGCTTGAAATTTATTTAATAAACAAATTTTAAAAACTTTTATATTTTACAAATAACCCAACGGTGGTTTTACCATGATTTTATGTCAATATGAGATTGTTTTCTATGGTTTTGACCGTTATACACACGTTTTCGTATCTTAAAACACAAAAAATATGTTTATGGGAATCCCAAAAAAATCGTAACTCATAATGATGTTCCTTAAGTTCCTATATTTCAAAAATCAATATAAAATCCTTTTCCTATAATTTCATTTTAATCTTGAATTATTTTCCTGGTTTTGGCCCCCTAATACACATTTTTAAAAGAGTCAGTACCTTTAAAAACTATTTACCAAGTCACTCTGATCACACCATACGTCGTATTGATGTGTTTTCTACGTGTTCACATAAAAATAACTCAATGATGGTTTTTACATGATTTCAAATCAATCTGGGATTTTTTCTGTGGTTTTAAATGTTACACACATGTTTTTGTGTTTTAAAATAGTAAAAATACATTTACAGGAATCTCGAGAAAACCGTAAATTGGAATGGAATTCCTTCAGTTAATACATTTCAAAAACCAATCTATGATTATTATCCTCTGATTTAATTTCAATATAACATTGTTCTATTAGTTTTAACCCTATGACACATGTTTTTAACAGCTTCATTACCTTTAAAAACTATTTACCGAGTCATTTTGACCACATTATACTTCAAATTTATATGTTGTCTGTGCATACATGTCACAAATAAATCAACGGTGGTGGTTCCAGGATTTAATGTCGTTATGATGTCATTTTATATGGTTTGAACCATTACACACACATTTTAGTGTTTTAAGAAACTAAAAACATGATTACATGCATCTTTGGAAAACCATTACTCTGAATGATGTGTCATCAATTCGTACATTTAAAAAATCAATTGGCAGTCATTTTTCTATGATTTCATATTAATCCGATATCATTTTCCTATTTTTTATCCATCAAAACATGTTTTTAAAGGATTTAGTACTCTTAAAAACCATTTACCAAGTCATTCTAACCACACCGCACATCAAATTAAAATGTTGTCTACAAGTACACATAAAAAATAACCCAACAGTTGTTGTCCCATGATTTAACATCAATCTGATGTCATTTTCTATGGTTTGGATTGTTACATGCACATTTTAGTGTTTTAAAACACAAAAATTAATTAACAATTAATAAAAAATCAATTAACAATTACTTATAATTACTAAAATAATTAATTAATAATTTTTATTCACATCTATAAATTTTTTATATTCTAAATGACTTTATGTCAGAGTATATTTTATAAATTGATTCTAGAATAGATCCTTACATTATATTCTAGGTATGATAATAACTTTAGTTTTTCATCTACCTTGACCTCGATATGTAATTTAAGTTATGAACTTGAATTTAGTTGTTGAATATATTTTGTGTATATTAAGAATTAGAGTTTCCATGAATTGAATTATCTCTTGAGTAAAGTATCCTTAGGTTGAGGGGCTTTGGGTTGGACCACATACTTTCTTAGAGGCTTGACTTGGTTAGGAAAGTGAATGGGGCTGACTATCTGTCACTCTGGGTTTACTCATGTGGAGTTTTCCAATCTCATATAAATCTATGATTTTACATGACGTGTTCATATAACTCATTCATATGATGCACGTGGATATGTATGAATATGTTTGACTTTGATTTTTGGGTAAGTAACATAAACTAATGGGTTGTGTAAAGAGTTACATATCAATATGGTTTGGACATATTTATTTGGTGGAGGGAATTTGATTCTAACCTAATTTACTAGAATCATAAATACATAAAAAGGAATAACATGAGATAATATGGTGAGATTAAATCCCCCTCAAATACTAAGTGTGAGATTTCATCAAAATGTTGAAATATTCTAAAATCTTATATTGTGTCTTCGATTATATTTAATTAATAATGATGGTTTATTTTAGATAAAAAGATGGATGACTATATTTATTGCAATGGTCAAATAATTGAGAATGAACAAGGATGTAGTTATAGTATATGGACAAAAGGAGTTGTGATGTGTGGAGGCTGTACAACTTTGGAATCTGTTCAAATAAAAATTCATCGAAAGTTAAAACTGATGACAAATAAAGTGATAGAGTCCATCATATACATACATATTCAATCTAAAGATTGATTGTGGCATGTGGAATATCTAGTAACTAATAATGAAGAATAGAAACACATAATATCATTAGTTAAGTATCAACCTTAGAATCAAATGATGGTGTTGTATGTCACTATAGCTACAATGGAGGTTCCATCGACATTGGAAGTTGGTACATCAAAACTTCATGATAGAATGTCATATCCTCATGCAATAACACCTCAAGAAGTTCCATCAGCAATGATATTTGTTCCATCACATCCTCCGACCACAAATTTATATCCTCAAGTTGTGATGTCTCATAAAGGAAGTTATGTTTCTATGGATAGTCCTCCATATAATTTAGATACATTGGTCTATAATTTTGAGGATGATGATAATTTAGAACAAGAATATAGTGAGGAAGTTGAAGAAGAAGAGCATGCTGAAGAACAGTCTATACCCACTCTTATGAGGTTCAGCCTAACTTTGAACCATCCTCCACTATTGGATTTATGGTCTAACAAAGTCATTAATCGCTCTCTATAATTTGATTGGTTAGTTATTAGTCATAGTAAATAATTTCTAGGAATTATTAGTGGAACAAATCAAGTGTTGGATGAAGGTGTTCTATATATTGGAAGAGAGTTTTAGAGAAAAGAAGCAATGAAAAATGTTATGAAACAATATCACATTGAAAGGCATTACAATTATGTTGTAGAAGATTCAAAGAGTTATTATTATGCGATCTAGTGTGACAAATATTATTCAAACTATCAGATGCGTTTGTGAGCTATAATTGATAACACTTTTCACTGTTGGCACATCACTAGATTTACTACACACACATGTGTGATTCTAATATTGTCACATGAACAATCGTTATTAAATGGAGAGTTTATTTCAAATATTATTGTTTAAATGATAAGATAATTGAAATATGTTCATATCATTTTGGTGGTGGAGAGATTCAAATGAATCTTGTGTATCAAATATCTTACTGGAAGGCATGGGTGGCATGATAGAAGGTTATTGTAAAATTTTATGGTGACTTGGATGACTCTTATCTACTTTTACCCCATCTTATGAAGCTTTTATTCCACAACAATCAAGTGATATATCAGTTAAATACTATTAAATATATTAACCAACACAACCATGTTGATCAGTCCATGATTGTGTTTGATAGATTGATTTGGACATTTTTACCATGTGTGGAAACTTTTAGACATTGCAAGAAGTTCATACAGATTGATGGTACATTTTTTATGGAAAGGATATTGGAACTTTATTGATTTATGCCACACAAGATGTAAATTGATCCCCTATACCTTAGTCATTTTCTATTGTCGAGAATGAGAACTTCTCATCATGGATCTGGTTTATGGCCTGCCTTAGAGAGTTTGTTAGGGTGAAGAATGGATTTCTCTTATTTTAGATCTTCATTGAGCAATTAAGGAGGCAGTACGTTCTGAGGGTGTGTCCTAGAGACCACCCTATACTCATCATCGATACTATATTTAAAACATTTCCAATAATGTTTGAAATAAGTTCAAGGAGGAGTCCATGAAGAAAGAAATCATAAAAATTGGTATGAATGTCCATTTTTGTTTTAAAAATCATTGTCATAGTTATTATGATATGTTCTCAGATTAGTTCTTGTTTATTAGCATACGAGCCTCATCAACAAAGGATGGAGGAGCGTCTTGAAAATATTCACAGAGCTAATCCAAAATTTTATGATTACATGATGAAAATTCAAATGCATAAATGGTCGTTGGCATATGATGATGAGAGGAGATATGGATATATTATGACCAACATCATATAATGTATAAAAGGAGTTTTCAAAGGAGTTTAGATATTAAACATCAAAGATAATTAAGAATATTTGATTATATATTAATTAGATGAGACAAAATTATAATATAATATTAGTATAGAGTTTTAAATGTAAATTACAGGTTTGGTACAAGAGACCTTATATCATAGTGTAAAGTATTTTGTGGATTGAGGAAAGCTGACTGAAGAGGGTTTGAACAGAGGGACGCACAATGGTCATAATTTCTAGTAAGAACTAGATAGAGTTCTTTAGGAGGCTGCAACATTTTGAGTCACATAATTTGATATTACAGAGAAACGATTTGAGTTCACTAAGACCTATGATGCTATGTCTTGTAGCAGTGGTTGTGTGTGAGTCATTTTACTAGATAATCGTTACTGTGAATGTTGAAAATTTCAATAATTTTGATATCCTTTCATACATGTGATCATAGCATGTGCTTATGTACACTTATCTTGGGAATAGTTCGCTGATCCAATTTATATACTATATAGTATTAATTAATACTATAGTTCTATGTGGATTCCTATTGGGGAATACCAGAATTTTTGGATATCAGATGGCACACCCACGCTTCTACCAAAATTTACAAGGCTATGACCAAAAGGGAGGTTAAAGTCAAATCGTATTCAGAATGATATGGGTAGTCCTAGATAATGGGAACCTGGATAGAGGTGCAACATATGAAACCAAGAAGATCACACGAGGACATGTTACCCTAGATGCATAGAGGAATCATCTAATAGTTAAAAGGATTCATGTACCCTATCAGTTATTGTAAAACTTTGTACATGTAATCATTTTTTCATTATCACCATTTGTAATCATATTTTTCTTATTTGGTTAAAGAATATTCACATTTATAAAAAAATACATAGAAGGTATGAATATAATGTATCATTTTTTGCATGTGTAATTTATATATAGTATGAATTTTAAAAATATAATTATATACTATAATATATACATACATGTAGTATATAAAAGAATAGATATCAAAACTATATTTTATATTACATTGTTAAATATAAAGTTTATACCTATTTAATAAAACTATAAACATAATGAAAATATAACAATTATTCTTTCCAAAAAGATATATTTCAATTCTCAAATATCATATGTTTTGTGTTAAATTGAAATCATTTTCAAACATAATAAAAATTTTATGAAGGATTTTTTGTGATTCTAAAATAAATAATTAAAAGTAAAAAAACATAACATATATTCAATTATTTATAGGGAAATCTAATTTAAATAAATTTCATATGTTACATGATAAAAAATTTTATAGAAAAAATATTATACAATGAAAAAGTTACATTTCATAATTTAAAAAACAAAATGTTCATTAGTAAATAATTCATGTTAAATATGTTATGTGTAAGTTTAAAATCATTTCATAGTATAAAAAAATCATCTCATAAAGGAAATGTTGTGCGCTTAAAAACTAAAATAGAAAACACATAACATACACGGTCACTTGAAGGAACATAATTAATATTTATAAAAAACCAAAATGAAACTTAAAAAATATTTTATACAAAATCATAAAAATATGTATGATTTAAATAGTTATCAAAATTAATGTTATACTATTCATATATTCAGATGGAGAAACCTCTATTATCTACCCAGCAGTTGCACATGTCATGCGATGTGTTGGTATGAGGACCTTTTAGACTTCTCGTTGTTTGTAGAGAATATCATTTTCATCATGATGCACATCCAGCATCCATTTTTCCATACCTCATACGTTTTAGATTTTATGGAGTCACTATGTGCGAATTCAAGACCATTGATCACCACTTGATTTATGCATTGGTTAAGAGATAGAAGCCAGAGACACACACATTTCTTATCCCTGAGGGATAGATGAACATCACTTAAGAGGACTTCAACTACATGCCCGGTCTACCCATCCATAGACAGGTAGTTATGGGTTCCCACTAGTGGAGACTAGTGTGCAGTCATACACCGTCTACTATGCATTGACATCATCGATATACCACATGTCCTCCAGGGTTCCCGATTTCTCATGGGGTGGCTAGATGAGAATTTCACCATCATTATTGATGATGCAGATGAGGAGAGGCTTATTCGGTACACACATGCATATATTATGTGACTGATCGGAGGTATGTTGTATGTTGACTACTCCACCACCTTGATACACATGATGTATCTACTATTACTTGAGGATCTTGATCGGATGACTAGATACAGTTGGGGGTTCGCTGTATTATCAGATATGTGTAGATGTATCTGTATCGGTTGTCGAGATAATGCACATTAGATTATAGGTTGTATGGATCTAGTATATATGTGGTCCTAGGGTTTTTTTACATGCATCACTCCTAGAGTTGTCACACCACTTCCACATCAGCTATTTAAGGGCTGTCCTCAGGGACATTAATATTTTTATGTCATTATTTTGAGTTACTTAGTAAATTTATCAATGAATTTTATAAAATTACCATATATTACTTATTTTTAACCTATTGGAGTTAGGCTCAACATTATGAATATAATCTGAGACATAGTGTGCATATATTTTGATAGATATTTGATACTATACAACCAACTGATGTAAGTTAAAAATCATTTTTTTTGTAGAAAAATTAATTTTATTATTAATTTTTTAATTTATTTCAATGTTATATTAGTAAAATTATCATTCTAATTTATGAATTATTTTTTTGAGTTTATATTTCATATTTTATGGACCCTGTATACAGGTTTTTTCTATGCATCACTTCCACCATATTGCACAACTATGATTAGAGATCATGGTGCAATGGTACCACTCATCCACTTACACATCATTTAGTTACACCATCTAGACCAAGTCAAGCATCATTTTGGATATATACAACATATACCCATGACATCACACCAACCTGATGGGTTACAATCCATTATGCTTACCGGTAGAACGAAATCAAACTAGCCGAAGTTTCATGAACATTATATCGAGTATTGGGAAACATGTTCCCAATACAGTATCTTTCAGCATAGATATCCCACAACATTATATTAGTTAGATGATCATGTGGATTATGCAGATTGGTACTGACGACACGCAATCATGTACCATATGCGTTAGGGGATTGACTTTCAGAATTTGATATGTTTACTAAGATTTATTTTTATTTTTTTAGCTCATGTTTCATATTAATTTGAATGTTATTTCATTTGTAGTTAAATGAAATTGATTGTATTGTACATATCATGGATCCTCAGGAGGAGGAATTGATTTTTCAGGATATAGTTCATCCAAATCTAGTGGTTCTTAGAGATCCTCTCTATTTCATACGTGAGAGTGTCTATGATGAGGAGCCACAGTTATATCTAGATACATATGTTCCAGTTGAGGATCCTGGGAATGATGATGTACCTTCTGTGCCTGCTGAGGATGATGCATGTCCACCACCACCGCTATCCTGAGGAAAAATATGAGGACATCAGCGAGGGAAGAGGCAATGACATAGACGTCCGATATAGGCTCTTGTAGATGCTACTGCACCTCAGAGAGATGATCCTGCACAACCGACTAGGGATCTTACACATCTAAGAGATGCTTATGTTCCACATATGTCATCACCACTGACTATGATGAACTATGAGTTGGGTGTGACAACACATATTGTGGCGACCCCCACTCTTACCGATGATGACTTCTTTAATATCAAACTTTCGCCATTTTTAGGTGCTATGGGGCCATATGGATCAACATATGATGTTGGGCGGTCCTCCACATATGATTTATGGTAGTACTCTACACAGTACCATGAGGAGCCACCCAAGAACCATAATAAGAGGAACCCACACCTATAACTAGGACACCGAAGTGATAGAGACGTCAGATATAGAGTAGACGTGGGGTTCATACGTCGTGTTGTGGTACCGAGGGGCATCGATATTTATGTACTCTGATGTCATATTGTATATATTAACAAACATATTTATTGAGATAATTAATTTTTATTTTATAAAAATAAAAATAAATTCGAAAATATAGTAAAGAAAAACTAATTTACATGAACTATTAATAAATAAAAACAAACTACGAACAGTTCAATGTTTCACTTAGATTACACTTATAGTTTATATATTATATGATTTCTTGTAACATAATAGTGGTACTTATAAATTATTGCCACATTCCTTCCACTAGTGAAAATGGGATCTATACCTTCAATGTTGATTTGTTTTGTTGTTATAGACCTCCTTTCAAGTTGTTAAGGAAATCTCAAAAAAAGTACAACTGTTATGTTTTGAAACAACAATATTTTTTGTCATTAAAACTATTTTTCATTAAATTTATTTGAAAATCTCTTTTTATTTTTTAATAATTTACTATATATTTACTCAGTATGAAAAATTTTCATTTAAATTGCATTTATAATTTATAATTTATAGACTTTCAAAGTCACATACTTGTAACATTATTATGTTTCATGTATGTGACTTCGAAAGCATATAAATTATAAAGTATAAATACAATCTAAATGAAATTTGTTACACTGATTAAATATATAATAAATTATTGAAAAATTAAAAGAAACTCAAAAATATAGTAAACAATTTTTTTACATGTCACAACTTTATTGTTTAAAAACATTACATTTACATTTTACATAATTTATGAGCATATTTCTTATTAAGTATTATATTATTAATTCAATTATTATGAAAATTATTAATTACATTATTATTATTGAATTTTATTATTTTTGATATATATATATATATAAATATTTAAGATTAAAAATAAATATACATATTTTTTTAAAATATTTATATTTTTATAAATATAAAATTATAATAAATATATTTAATTAAAAAATATATTTATTATATTTATAATTATATAAATAAAAATTTATTTATAATTATATATATTTATATATATTTATAATTAAATTTATAAATACAAATTTTCAATTATTTAAATATAGTTATAATTATATAAATATTGATTTATAGTTATATACATTGTTTTTATTTATAATTATATACATTTATTTATTTATTTTCAAATTTTAATTATAGTAATTATATTATTAAATACTTATTATTTTATTATTTTATTATTTTATTAATTATATAAATTAAAATACATTTGTATATATAAATAAATAATTTTTTAAATTTATTTGTAAATATAATTTAATAATTATATAACTATAAATATAAATATATTTATATAAATATATTTATATATTTATTAATAGTTTTTATAATAATTATATGTTTAAACATATTTTAAATTTATCTATAAATAAATTTTTATAACCATATAAATATAAATCTATAAATATAGATTTGTAATTATATAATTATAAATACAATTATAAATAATTTCATATTTTTAAATATATATATTTAAATATATTCAAAGAATTACAATTATTTATTTATAAATATAATTATAAATATATATTTAAAATTATAAATAAATATAACTATAAATAAATAAATATATGTATATTATTATAAATATATATGATATATTTGGAGGGGGCATAAGGGTGAAAAAAGCCACTTGATGTGGTGTTTTTTAAAATACCCCCAAAAAACCAGATGATATGGCACTTCACCACCCATTTACCAAAATATCAAAACCCAACACCTGTATAATTAAAAAAAAACTCCATCACTAATTTTTACTCTTTGAATCATCTAATTAAGATCCAAAGTGCTCATTTATATGATAAGAGCCTTAAGAGTTCCAAGTGATAGAAAGGGAGGAGCAAGAGGGGGTGGTTCTTGTATTCCTTTTCCTCCATGAAATAAAATTCCATTATCTTTCCATTTATATTCTTTATGATCATAAAAAGTGGTATCGAAGAAGGTTGACAGTGAAACTATGATAGGCATAGGTGAATACATCATTATTCCGATGTCAATGACTTTTTTGGCCGCTATATGGAGGCCGAGATAGGTTTACTTGGCACTACAAAAAAAGCTAGCATTAGTGGCAGTTTTTTCTTCAATCAATTGTGGTTTAAACCGTTGCCTAATCATTTAGTGGTGGTTATTTAAACTTATGCGTATTGCACGATCACCAATCATTTCATGACGTCTTATTTAATTTATTAGTGGTTTTTGTATCTGTCTTTTATGGAGCATTTTTTTGGCAGTTTCAGTTTTATTTAGCATTAGTTAAAAAAAATAAACCTAAAAATAAAATATATAAGGTTAATCTAATCACCACTAATAACTTTCCCGGCGGTTAGGTTTAGCGACAGTTACTATTAACCCCCACTAATTAGGATTTTCATTAACTTATTTATTGAAGATTTTAAAAACCGCTATTATTATTTATTTTAAAATTTAATTTTTTTAAAAAATTAATCAAAAAATATAAATATAAAAACTCTGACATGTAATAAAATAAAACATAAATACATGATACATACATCATATATATATCATACATCAATAGTCAGCGTAACGCCAGTCACCATAACCTCAGTCAACCCACACATCAGTCATTAATATATACATATAAAATATATCCAACAACAACCCATGCCTAATATACATCCTCCCCATGATCTACACTACATTCATATGCCTCCACATCATCTCATCAACTAAAACCTACCACATCATCTCATTAATTGCAACAAAAATAAGACAAAAATTAAAACTAAACATAATAAATCTGAATTACAGTAAAACCATTGATAAAATTTAAACATACCATAGAAATTAAGAACCATCATAACTACCTTCTAAAGAATGTCATGGATCAGAACGATCAACCTCCTACCTATTTTTGGCATCTTTCACCCATAATAAAAACTAGAACATTTAATAAAAGAAATGAGAAAGGGAAAAGAAACAAAAATATTCAGAATGTTGCAGATAAAAATTGTTATTTTGTTAATAAAATAGAACAATTTTTCCTATAAAACAAATAATACATCATGAAAAAAACTTTTAATCAATAAAATTACCTATTTAAGATATGATTCAACACTTGAAACTAAAAAGTAATAAGTATATAACTTTCAAATTAATTTTTAAATTGGCATGCAATGTGCTTGAAATTTACTTAATAAACAAATTTTAAATAACTTGATGTGAAAACATGTCTTATATTTTAAAAATAACTCAATGGTGGTTGTACCATGATTTTACGTCAATATAAGATTGTTTACTATGGTTTTGATTGTTACACACATATTTTAGTGTTTTAAAACACTAAAAACATGTTTACATGCATCCTGAACAAACCATAACTCAGAATGATGTGTCTTCAGTTACTATATTTTAAAAATCAATGTATGGTCATTTTTATATAATTTTAATTTTAATCTGATGTCATTTTACTAGTTTTGACCCCCAACACACATTTTTAAAGGCTTCGATACCTTTAAAAACTGTTTACTGAGTCACTTTGACCACATTGCACATCAGAATAATGTGTTGTCTGAATTTACATGTTGCAAATAAATCAAAGGTGGGTTTCCCATGATTACACTTCAATATGAGATTTTTTCTATGGTTTTTACCATTACACGCAAGTTTTAGTGTTTTCAAACACTAAAAATGTGTTTACGGGTATCCCTGGAAAACCTTAACTAAAAAACATGTGGGTTCGGTTCCTATATTTCAAAAATTAATCTATGGTTGTTTCCCTCTAATTTAATTTCAATGTTATGTTTTTCTCCAGGTTTTGAACCTCTGACACACATTTTTAAATGCTTTGGTAGCTTTAAAAACTATTTACCGAGTCATTCCGACCACACTGCACATCAGATTGATGTGTTGTATTCACCTACACATAAAAAATAACTCAAAATAGGTATTCCATGATTTCATTTCATTCTGAGTCCGTTTTATATGGTTTGGAACATTACATGCATGTTTTAGTGTTTTAAAACACTAAAAAATGTTTACAGAAATACCTGGAAAACTATAACTTAGAATGACGTGCCATCAGTTCTTACATTTAAAAAATCAATCGAAGGCCATTTTCCTTTGATTTAAGTCTATATAATATCTTCTTATTGGTTTTTACTCCTCTATACATGTTTTTAAATGATTCAGTACCTTTATAAATTGTTTATTGAGTAATTCTGACCACATCACACTTTAGATTGACGTGTTGTCTATGCGTACACATAAAAAATAACTCAATGGTGGGTTTCCCATGATTTCACATCAATCCGATATCATTTTATGTGGTTTTGACTGTTACATGTAGATTTTAGTGTTTCAAAACAAAAAAAAAATTAACAATTAATAAAAAATCAATTAACAGTTACTTGTAATTACTAAAATAATTAATTAATAATTTTTAATTATATCTATAATTTTTTTATATTATGAATGACTGTATGTCATAGTAAATTTGATAAATTTCTTCTAAAATAGATCCTTACAATACATTCTAGGTATGATAATGAATTTAGTTTTTCATCAACCTTAAATTTAGTTTGTAATTGAAGTTATCAAATTAAATTTAATTGTTGAATATATTTTGTGCATATTAAGTGTTAGAGTTGTCATGAAGTGAATTTTATCTTGAGTAAAGTATCCCTGGGTAGAGGGGATTTGGTTCAGACCACCTACTTTCCTAGAGGCATGACTTGGCTAGTAAAGTGAATGAGGTTGGATATCTTTCACTTTAGGATTACTCATGTGTAGTTTTCCAATCTCATATAACTCTACGATTTTACATGACACGTTCATGTACCTCATGCATATGATGCATGTTGATATGTATGGATATGATTGAATTCTATTTTTGGGTAAGTAACACAAACTAATGGGTTGTGTAAATAGTTACGCATCAATATGGTTTGAACATATTGATTTGGGGGAGGGAATAATATTCTAACCTAAATTACTGGAAGCATACATACATAAAAAGAAATAAAATGAGATAATATAGTAAACTTAAATCCCCCTCAAATAGTGTGACATTTCATCGAAATGTTGAAATGTTTGAAATTAAAATATTGTGTCTTTGGTCATATTTAATTAATAATGATGGTTCATTTTAGATAAAAAAATATGGCTGCCTATATTTATTGTAATGGTTAAATAATTGAGGATAAATAAGGATTTAGTTCTAGTATATGACTAAAATGAGTTGTGATACTTGGAGGATGTATAACTTTGGAATATATTCAAAGAAAAATTCATCAAAAGTTAAAACTGATGACGAATCAAGTGATAGAGTCCATCATATACAGACATATTTAATTTAAAGATAGGTTGTGGCATGTGTCATATCTAGTAACTAATGATGAATAATGGGAACACATACAATAATTAGTTAAGTATAAACATGAGAATAAAATGATGGAGTTGTATGTCATTATAGATACAATAGAGGATCCATCAACAATGGAACTTGGTCTATCACAACTTCATGATGTAATATCATATCCTCATACAATAACACCTCAAGAAGTTCTATCAACAATGGTACTTGTTCCATCATATCCTACAACCACAATTTCATATCTTCAAGTTGTGATGTCTTATAGAGGAAGTGATGTTTCTATGAATACTCCTCCACATACTTTAAATGTATTGGCTGATAATTTTGAGGATGATGAAAATTTATAACGAGAAGATGAAGAGGAAGGTGAAGAATAAGAGTATGTTGAAGAACAGTTTATGCCCACTCCTTTGAGGTTTAACCTATTTTTTAACTATCCTCCACTATAGGATTCGTGATTTACCGAAGGCATGAATTACTTGCCACAATTTGATTGGTCAATAAATACTACTAGTACAGAATTTCTTGGAATTATTGGTGGCATAAATCGAGTCTCAGATTAAGGGATTACTTATATTAGAAGAGAGTTTGAGTGAAAATAAGCAATGGAAAATGTGATAATACAATATCTCATTGAAAGACATTACAATTATGTTGTAAAAGCATAAAAGATATTTTATTATGTGATTTGATGTGACAAATATGATTCAAACTATGATATGCATATGCAATCTATAATTGATAACACTTTTTACTGTTGTAGCATCACTAGATTTAATCAAAACACATGTGTGAACCCAAGTTTGTCACATGAACACTCTTCATTAGATGCTAAGTTTGTTTCAAATATTATTATTGAAATGATAAGAGTATGTTAAGATGTTCATATCATTTTGGTGGTGGAGATAATCAAACAACTTTTTGGGTATCAAATCTCTTACTAGAAGGCATGGATGTCATGACCTAAGGATATTTTAAGAGTTTACATTGACTGAGATGACTCTTATCGAGTTTTACCACATCTTATGGAGCTTTTATTTTACAAAAATCAAGTGATCTATCAGTCATATACTACTGAATATGTTAACCAATACAAAAAATTTGATCAGTCGATGGTTTCATTTTATAGATTGATTTTGAAATTTTTACCATGTATAGAAGCTTTTAGAAATTTCAAGCAGTTCATACATATTTATGGAACATTTTTGTATATAAATTATACTATACCTATATTGATTACTATCACACAAGATGATAATCAATCCCCTATACCTTTTTTATTTTTTATTATTGAGAAGGAGAACTTCTCATCATGGATATGGTTTATGTCCTGCCTTAGAGAGTTTGTTATAGGTACATAATGGATTTGTCTTATTTCATATCATCATCGAGAAATCAAGGTGGCGGTACAGTCTGAGAGTCTACCATGGAGATTTCCCTATGACCATCATCAATACTATATTAGACACATTTCCAAAAATGTGAAAAATAAGTTCAAGGGAAAGTCCATGAAAAAATAAATTATACAAACAAGTATGAATATAATTTTTTGTTTTAAAAATCATTATCATAGTTATTGACATATGTTTTAAGATTAGTTCTTGTTTTCTAGCATATGAGCGTCAACAACAAAGGATGGATGAGTGACTTGAAGATATTCATATAGTTAATCCAAAAGTTTATGATTACACAATGAAAATTACAAAGAATAAATGGTTGTTGACATATGATGATGGGAGGATATATGGACATATGAATAATAACATCATAGAATGTATAAATGGAGTTTTCAATGGAGTTTGGAAATTAACCATCACAGGTAATTAATAATATTTGATTATATGTTAATTAAAAGAGATACAATTAGAATATAACATTAGTATAATGTTTTAAATGTAAATTATAAGTTTGGTACAAGAGACCTTCTATCATAGTGTAAATTATTTTATGGAATGAGGAAAGTAAGTTGAAGAGGGTCAGAATAGAGGGATTCACTATGGTTACAATTTCTAGTGTGAACTAGATAGAGTCCTTCAAAAGGATGAAACATTTCAAGTCAATTCATTTGATAGTGGAGAGAAATAATTTGAGGTCACTGAGACCTATATTGATATGGATTGTAGAAGTGGTCATGTGTGAGTCATTTTACTAGAGAAACATTACTATGAATGTGGAAACTTTCAAGAATTATGATATCCTTGCAGCCATCTGATCGCAATATGCACTTTTGTACACTTATTTTGGGACTAGTTTATTGATCTAGTTTATTGACTAGAGAGTATTAATGACTACTATAGTTTTTTTTGGATTCCTATTGGGGAATACAAATTTTTTGGCTGTTTGATGGCACACCCACACTTTTACTGAACTTGACTAGGCTATGACCAAAAGGGAGGCCAAAGTTGACTCGTATTCAGAATGAGATGGATTGGTCCTATGAATGGGCATGTGGACGGAGGTGCAACATATCCAGCCAAAAAGGTCACATGAGGACACATTTCCCTAGATGCATAGGGAAATCATCTAATAGTTAAAATGATTCATGCACTCTATCAGTTATTGTAAAAGTTTGTACATGTATTTTTTTTCATTATCACTATTTTTAATAATATTTTTCTTATTTGGTTCAATAATATTCACATTTATCAAAAAAAATACATAGAAGTTATGCATATAATGTATTATTTTTTTCATGTGTAATTTATATATAGTATAATTTTAGAAAATATACTTAAATATTATAATACATAAATATATGTAGTATATAAAAGAATAGATATCAACACTATATTTTATATCACATTGTTAAATGTAATGTTTATATATATTTAATAAAAATATAAACATAATGAACATATAACAATTATTCTTTCCAAAAATATATATGTCAATTCTCAAATAACATATGTTTTATATTAAATTTAAATCATTTTCAAACATAATAAAAATTTTATGAAGTATTTTTTTGTGCTTCTAAAATAAATAATCATAAGTATAATCACATAATATATATTCAATTATTAATAGGTAAATTCAATTTAAATAAATTTATAAGTTACATGATAAAACATTTTATATAAAAAATGTTCTATAATGAAAAAGTTACATTTCATAATTTAAAAAATAAAGTATTATTTAATAAAAAATTCATGTTAAACCTATTATGTGTAATTTTAAACTCATTTCATAGTATAACATAACTATTTTACAAAGTAAATGATGTATGATTCAAAATTAAAATAGAAAACACATATTATATATGGTCACATGAAAGAACATACTTCATATTTACAAAAAACCCAAAATAAACCTAAAAAATATTTTATACGAAATCACAAAAACATGTATGAGTTAAATATCTATTGAAATTAATGTTATATTGTTTGTACATTTAGATGGATCACCCTATGTTATCTTCCCAATAGTCACATGTGTCACGTGATGTGTTGGAACAAGGACCTCTTAGAATTATTCTTGTTCATATAGAACATAATTTTTATCATGATGGCCCTCTACAACATCCATTTGTCCATATCTCAAATTTTCTAGACTTTATGGAGTCTCCATGTGTGATTTCAAGACCATTGATCACTACTTGATTACTGCATTGGTTAAGAGATAGCGACTAGAAACACATAAATTTAATCTATATAAGGGAGAGATGACCATTACTTTAGTGGATGTCACCTACATACTCGATATACCCATCCATATACAGATAGTTACGGGTTCCACTAGTGGAGACTGATGTGTGGTCATACACCGTCTATTAGGAGTTGACATCGTTGGCATACCAAATGTCCTCTAGGGTTTTTGCTTGCGTATAAGGTAGATTGATGAGCATTTAACTGTCATTACTGATGATCTAGATGAGAAGATTCTTATTCAGCACACATGATTATATATTATGCAACTAATCGAAGGTATGTTGTGTGTCGAACACTCCACCACCTTGGTACACATGATGTACCTACCATTACTTGAGGATCTTGACCATATGGCTAGATATAGTTGGGGGTCCACTATATTATCAAATATGTGTAGATGTATCTATATTGATTTTTGATTAGACGCACATTAGATTTCAGGTTGTATAGAATTTGTTCAGATGTGGGCCTTGGAGAATTTTCCACACATCATTCCGGGAGTTGTTACACCACTTCCACAACAGCTATTTCAAGATTTTCCTTAGGGACGCTAGTATGATTACATCATTACTTCAAGTTATTTAGTAAATTTATTAGTGTCTTTTATAAACTTACCATATATTACTTCTTTTTAACCAGGTGGATTCATGCTCAACATCATGAACATACCTCAAGACATAGTGTGCCTAGATTTCGAGATATATTTTATGCTATACTGCCAGTTGATATAAAAAAATTAATTTTGTTATTACTTTTTTAAGTTATTTCAATGTTATATTAGTAAATTTATCATGATAATTTATGAATTATTTTTTGAGTTTACATTTTAGGTTTCATGGACCTTGTATATAGGTTTTTTCTATGCATCGCTTCCACCATACGGCACAACTATGATTGGAGATCATGGTGCATGGGTGCTACTCATCCACTTCCACATCATTGAGTGGAACCATCTAGATCGAGTCATGTTCCAATTTGTTTATATACAACATATCACCATGGAACCATGATATCCATATGGGTTACATTCTATTATGCTTATAGGTATACATACGATAGGATGATCACAATTTCATGCACATTATATCAAGTATTGGGACACGCATTACCAATACGGCATCTTTCAACACAAATATCTCAAAGTATGCTATTAGTTACAAGATCAGGGGGATTATGCATATTAGTACTAATGAAAAACAATAACGTATGTTACAAATCAAGGGATTGACATTCAACAGTTGGTATGTTTACTAAGATTTATTATATTTGTTTAGCTCAGGTTTCTTATTAATTTGAATGTTATTTCATTTGAAGTTAGATGACCTTGATCGTCTTGTACATATCATAGATCCTAAAGAGGTTGAATTTATTAGGTGGGATTTAGTTCACTTAGATCTAGTGGTTCTCAAAGATACTATGCATTTTATACATGAGAATGTCTATAATGAGGAGCCACAGTTATATCCCGATCCATATGCTCTGGTTGAAGCTCCTAGGGATGATGATGTCCTTGCTGTTCCTGCTGAGGACAATGCACCACCACCGCCACCGCCAATCTGAGGATAGATATGAGGACATTATTGAGGGAAGATGTGGAGGCATAAAAGTATAATAGAGGCTTTCAAAGATACTACTATACCACATAGAGATAATCCTACACAAACAACTGAGGATCTTGCACAGTCGAGAGATGTTTATGTGCCACACATGTTATATCTTCTAACTATGATGGACTATGAGCTAGGTGTGGTAACACAATTTGTGGTGCCCCCTACTCCTGATGATGATGACTTCTTTGATATCACACTTCCTCCAATTTTAGGAGCTCTGGGGCTATATGGATCCACATATGATGTTGGGTGGTCCTCCACATATGATTTTTCATAGTCCTCTACATAGAACCATGGGGAGGCACCTACAATACCGTAAGAGGAGAAACTCACTCCTATAACTAGGACACTAAAGTGACAAATATGTCATATGCAGAGTGGGTGTAAGGTTCATATGCCAGGTTGTGGTACTGAAGGGCATCGATGCTGATGTATTCTAATGTCACATTATATATATTAAAAAATATATTTATTGAGATAATTAATTGTTGTTTTATACAAATAAAAAGAAATTAAAAAATATAGTAAAGAAAAACTAATTTACATGAACTATTAATAGATAAAAACAAAATATGAACAGTTTAAAGTTTCACTTAGATTGTACTTATAGTTTATATCTTTTAAGATTTCATGTAACATAATAGTTGTACTTATAAATTATTGTGACATTTATTTCACTACCATAAATGAGATCTATACCTTTAACATTGATTTATTCTATTACTTTAGATCTCCTTTCGAGTCATCAAGGAAATGTCAGAAAAAGTAAAACTGTTATGTTTTGAAATAACAATATTTTGTGTCATTAAATTTATTTTTCATGAACTTCCTTTGAAAAATTATTTTCATTTTTTAATAATTAATTATAAATTTACTCAGTAGGACAAATTTCATTTAAATTGTATTTATACTTTATAATTTATAGACTTTCAAAGTCATATACTTGCAACATTATTATGTTTCATGTATGCGACTTGGAAATCATATAAACTACAAAGTATAAATATAATCTAAATGAAATTTATTACACTAACTAAATATATAATAAGTTATTGAAAAATGAAAATAAACTAAAAAATATAGTAAACAAAAATTATTTTAGATGACACAAACTTTATTATTTAAAATCATTACATTTATAGTTTACATGATTTATGGACATATTTATTATTAAGTATTATATTATTAATTAAATTATTATGAAAATTATTAATTAATTTATTATTATTGAATGTTATTATTTTTGATGTATATATATATATTAAAAATTAAAAATAAATATACATATTTTTTTCAAAATATTTATACGATTGTAAATATAAAATTAGATATTTACATAATTATAAAATTATAATAAATATATTTAATTAATAAATATATTTATTATATTTATAATTACATATTTATAATTATATAAATAAAATTTTATTTATAATTATATGTATTTATAATTAAATTTATAAATACATATTTTGAATTCTTTAAATGTAGTTATAATTATATAAATATTGATTTATAATTATATACATTTGTATTTATTTATAATCATACACATTTATTTATTTATTTTAAATTTGTAATTATAATAATTATATTATTAAATACTTATTATATTATTAATTATATAAATTAAAATACATTTTTATATATAAATATATTTATTTTAAATTTATTTGTAAAAATAATTTAATAATTTAATAATTATATATATATATATTTATATAGTTATTAATATTTTTTATAATAATATATGTTTAAAAATATTTTAAATTCATTTATAAATAAATATTTATAACTATATAAATATATTTTTATAAATATAGATTTATAAATATATAATTATAACTATAATTATATATAATTTCATATTTTAAATATATATTTATAAATATATTCAAAGAATTGAAATTATTTATTTATAAATATAATTATAAATATATATTTACAATTATAAATAAATATAATTATAAATATATATATATGATATATTTGGAGGGGGGCATAAGGGTGCAAAATTCCACTTGATGTGGCATTTTGTAAAATACCCAAAAATACCAGATGATATAGTGCTTCACCACCCATTTTACCAAAATATCAAAACCCTACACCCATTTAATTAAAAAAACACCCCATAAACCATTTTGCCTCCTTGAATCATCCAATTCAGAGCCAAAGTGCTCATTTGTATGTTAAGAGCCTTGAGAGCTTCAAGTGAGAGAAAGGAAGGAGCAAGAGGGGGTGGTTCTTGTATACCTTTTCCCCTATGATATAAAATTCCATTTCCTTTATTTATGATCATAACAAGTGGTAGGTCGATCGTGAAACTACGATGAGCATAGGTGAAGGCGTCATTATTCCAATGTCAAAGACTTTTTCAGCTGCCATATGGTGATCTTTATAGGTACACTTGGCACAACAAAAAAATAATGAATTAGAGAAATTTTTTATTCAATCGGTGGTGGTTTAAACCGCCATCTAATCGTTTCATTACTGTTATTTAAATCACTATGTATTGCACCATCACCTGTCATTTCATGATGGTTTGTTTAATTCAGTAGTGGTTTTTGGATGTGTTGTTTATGGATCATTTAGTGGCAGTTTTAGTTTTATTTTGCAGTGTTTTTTAATAAATTAACCTAAAAATAAAATAGGCAAGATGAACCTAACCACCACTAATAAATTTTGCGGTTTTTAGGTTTAGCGATAGTTACTATTAATCACCACTAATTAGGATCTTCATTAATTAATTTAGTGGTGGTTTCTAAAATCTTCCGCTAAATATTTATTTTAATGTTTATTTTAAAAAAATATTTAATAGAAAAACATAAATATAAAAACTATGACATGTAATAAACTAAAACATAAATGCATGATACATATATCATACATACATTATACATACATAGTAATATATACATATATCGATAGTTAACATAACATCAGTCACTATAACCTCATTCAATCCATACATCAATCATCAATATATACATATAAAATATGTCCAACAAAAACTCAAGCATAATATAGTTCCTCCCCATGACTTCCACTACATTTGTATGCCTCCACATCATCTCATAAATTGAAACCGACCATACATATCTTCAACTTTAACAAAAAAGAAGTCAAAAATTAAAACTAAACATAATAAATCAGAATTATAGTAGAATCATTTATAAAATTTAAACATACCAAAGAAACTAAGAACCATCATGATAGAATTCTGAAGAATGTCATGGATCAGAATGGCCAACCTCCTACCTATTTACATCATCTTTCACCTACAATAAAAACCACAGCATTTAAGAAAATAAATGAAAAAGGGAAAAGACACAGAATATATTCAGAATGTTTCACATAAAATTTGTTATTTTTCTAATAAAAAAGAATACATTTTAATATAAAACAAATAATCTATCATGAAAAACACTTTGAAAACATAAACTTACCTATTTAAGATATGATTCTACACTTGAATCAAAAAATGAATAAGTATATAACATTCTAATTAATTTTTAAATCAACGTGCGATGTGCTTAAAATTTACTTAATAATTTTTTTTAAATACTTTGACATGAGAACATGTCCTATATTTAAAAAATAACTCAACGGTGGTTTTCCCATGATTTCATGTTAATATGATATTGTTTTCTATGGTTTTGACTGTAACACACATGTTTTAGTGTTTTAAAACACTAAAAACACATTTATGGGAATCTTGGACAAACCCTAACTCAGAATGATGTCATGTCACTTCCTACATTTCAAAAATAAATCTACGATCATTTTTCTCTAATTTCACTTCAATATTATGTCTTTTTTCTTATTTTGATACCCCGACACACGTTTTTAAAGGCTTCAGTACCTTTAAAAACTATTTAGCTAGTCATTCCAACCACACCGAACATTGTAATGACATGTTTTATACACACACATTTAAAAAAACTCAATAGTGGTTTTCCCATGATTTCACATCAATATGAGATTTTTTGATATGGTTTTGACCGTTACACACACGTTTTAGTGTTTTAAAACACTAAAAACGTGTTTATGAGTATCCCAGGGAAACCTTAACTTGGAATGAAATACCTTCAATTCCTACATTTCAAAAATAAATATAGAGACATTTTAATCTGATTTTATTTCAACCCAACATTGTTTTCCAGGTTTTTATCTCCCAACACACATTTTTAAAGGCTTCGGTACCTTTAAAACTATTTATTGAGTCATTCCGGCCACACTAAATGTCATATTAATGTAATGTCTACGAACACACATAAAAAATAACTAAATGGTGGGTTTCATATGATTCCACATAATTATGAGGTTGCTTTCTATGGTTTGGACCGTTACACACACATTTTAGTGTTTTAAAATACTAAAAACGCGTTTATGGGCATCTTGGGAAAACCGTAACTCAGAATGATATACCCTTAGTTCCTACATTTAAAAAATAAATTTAAGGTAATTATTATTTTATTTCATGTTAATATTATGTTTTTTTCTTTTTTTTGACCCCCACCACACGTTTTTAAAGGCTTTAATACCCTTACAAACTATTTACCAACTCATTCCAACCACACTTCATGCCAGATTGATGTGTTGTCTATGCTTACACATCACAAATAACTCAAAAGTGTATTTTCTATGATTTCAAATTAATATGAGTTTTTTATATGCTTTTGATTGGCACACACATGTTTTAGTGTTTTAAAACACTAAAGTGCATTTACAGGAATCTCAAAAAAACCATAACTTAGAATGAAATTCCGTCTGTTCCTATATTTCAAAAATCAATTGATGGTAGTTTTCCATTGATTTTATGTCAATAAAATGTCATTTTACTAATCTTGACCCCCCGAGAAGCATTTTTAAAGGATTCAGTACCTTTAAAAACTATTTACTAAGTAATTTCGACTACACCACATGTCAGATTGATGTTCTTTCTACCCATACACATAAAAAATAACTTAAAAGTGGTTTCAAAATAATTTTACATAAATCTAAAGTATTTTTATATGGTTTGGACCATTACACATATGTTTTAGTGTTTTAAAACACTAAAAATGCATTTACGAGCATCTGAGGGGGGTGGGGGGGGGGGGTCAGCTATAACTCAGAATGAAATTTAGTCCATTACTACATTTAAAAAATTAATAAAATATCATTCTTATCTGATTTAATGCCAATATGATGTTATTTTCTTGATTTAGACCCCCCAACACCCATTTTTAAAGGCTTCAGTACCTTTACAAACTATTTACCGAGTCATTCCGACCACACCACACATCATATTGATTTGTTTTCTATGAGTACATGTCAAAAATATCTCAATGGTGATTTACCATGATTTCAATTCAATATAAGGTCATTTTCTATGGTTTGGACCTTTACATGCATGTTTTAGTGTCTTAAAACACTAAAAACCTGCTTATAGGCATCCTGAGAAAACTGTAACTCAGAATGACATGATATTAGTATCTACATTTCAAAAATCAATATAAGGTAATTTTAATATGATTTAATTTCAATATAACATTGTTTTTATTGTTTTGACCCCCAACACATGTTTTTGAAGGCTTTGGTACTTTTACAAACTGTTTACCAAGTCATTCCGACCACACTGTATGTTAGTTTGATGTGTTGTCTGCATGTACACATAAAAAATAACTCAATGGTGATTTTTATATGATTTAACATAAACCCAAGGTCGTTTTCAATGTTTTGGATCATTACATGCATGTTTTAGTATTTTAAAACACTAAAAACACATTTACAGGCATCCCGGGTAAACAGTAACTCGTAATGACATGTCATCAGTTAATATATTTTAAAAATAAATTGAAGGTATTTTTTTTATTATTTCACGTCAATACAACATCATTTACCTTATTTTAAATCCCTAAAACACATTTTTAAAGGCTTCATTGCCTTTTAAAACTGTTTACCAAGTCATTCTGACCACACTGCACATTATATTACATGTACACATAAAAAATAACTAAAAATTGGTTTTAACTTGATTTCATCATAATACAAGGCCATTTTATATGGTTTGGACCGTTACACGCTTGTTTTAGGGTTTTAAAACACTAAAAACGCGTTTACGGGCATCCTGGGAAAACCGTAACTCAGAATGATGTGCCGTCAGTTCTTACATTTCAAAAGTAAATTGAAGGACATTTTACTATGATTTGATATCAATTTGATGTCTTTTTCCTGGTTTTCACTACCATACACACATTTTTAAAGGCTTCAGTACCATTACAAACTGTTTACTGAGTCATTTAGACCACACCACATATCATATTGACATTTTTTTTGTGAGTACTGACCGATTTGTCATGACATGTCAAATTGATAGTGATTTAAAGAAGATTTTTTATTCTTGGTTAGACCCTAGGTTGTATCTCAAGGAGTGTTGGTATCTTATAGTGTGTATTTTTAATAAAGATTACTAAAATAAGGGGGTAATTTTGAAAACAGTTTTAAGAAAATAACTTAACTTAAAGAGTTTAATAGTTGCTAGAATAAGCTGGTGATTTAAGAATTATGAGAGGATGAGATCACTTCAAGTTCACTACACATCTTATATATTTCATTATTCTGAAAATTTCACATGGTTTTGTTTATTTCTTTGGTTGAGGGTTGTCAAGATCTCTATTCCCCTCTTGCCTCTTAAAACTTTGCACAAAGTACCAACCCTTGACAAAACAATCGTGTTGTCAAGGTTTGGACTTCAAGAAAATATTAAAGGCTACTAAATAATACTAATATATTCTGTATGTGTGAGAGAAAGAGTATCATTGTGTTTCCCAATCAGAACAACCCAAGTTTCTCACTTGAAATTTCAACCCAATCGGTATTGAAATGAAAAGAGGTTCACTTAATTAAACCCAAGAAATGAATTCATAGGAGAAACATGTTTAGATGAATCATAAGTGAAATAATAAAAACAAAAATTACACAAAACCAGTAGAGTATGAAGTACTGTAACTCCCTCCCAAGTATGTGTAGCTCCCTCTAAATGATCATCCACCGTTTAGCTAGCCATTAAGAGGAGGAGAAGGCTCGAGTGGAATTTTTTCCTTCATCCATGATCCCCCTATGAGGATAGGGGCCTCCAGAACTTCTAGGATGAGGAGAGGACTCATATGGAACTCCAAGTTGGCAGCAATTCACTCCTTGGACGAACTTTCAAATGAGGATCCCAAGCATCCATTTTATAGGCAAAGTAGAAGGTGGTTTTGGGCACACAGATTGTGTAAAACCACTTGGCCCATGGTTTTAGACTACGTGAAAGTCGAATATTGATTTGAAAAAAAAACTAGAAACATGTTTACCCACATATTGAATATCTCAACCTAATGTTTGGAACCATTTGAGCAACTAAATCTCGAGATAGGGAAAGATCACAACACACCACTTTTAACTTCATGCAGATTCGGTATTCTGGACAGATTAGGTCGTTTGGGAAACCAAATATCTGAATGAGGCTTGGGTTCCATCATATGAAATGTATCCCAATGAATTTTGGACCATCCCACAAAATATAATCCCATTTGGATTCACAGTTTAGTATAATTATGCATTTTAATAAATTAGTGTGCTTGGATCCTGTGCAGCTTGGCCCATTTTTCTTGGACTTCACCATGACCCTACAAATCACCTCCACCTTCAATGAAATTATCAAAAAAGTAAGATTTCCCTTTTTAACAGTGAGAAACAAAATATAATGTAATCAAACATGAAGTGAAATTTGTTATTATTTTTTATAATTTTCAATACAAAACTAGTTTAACACAGTGGTGTAAGGGTGAAAATGAAACAGTGAATCACAATGTGATTACACACCCATACCTAAACATTTTCATTCCTGGGCAAAGTAATATTTCCAAAAATTATTCATGTAGATATTTAAAACTTCATAAAGATTTAGCATTCATTGAAAATTTAATTTCTGATAGAAATGTGATCAAACAAAAAATCACACTGAGGAGTTATTCTCAGTGATCAAACAAAAAGATGTCTCAAAAATTGTATTAGCATGAAATTAAAGGAGTTGAATGATACAAATTTGAGAAAATTGTTCAAAAGATAACCATTTCACCAATTCTCCACATGTGTGTGTGACAACCATTTCATGCTATTCTTTCCACTTTCTATCAAGTAAATATAAGTTATTTTAAAAATTGTCTACTAATTTGATCCTTTCCACCGAACCTGCCCTATATCATTTTCAATCAAATTCAAAGAACTACTCACTTTAGCATTCCCAGAAGTCAAACCATAATATAATAACCTAGATATCCCCATATGTTTCACATTTCATCACTCTTGTCATTTATTATTTTTTTCAAAAGTTTCACTTGGAATAAATCTTACACTCTTCTCCAAACCCATGTTTAATATCCTCATGACACTAATTGTAATAGTTATAACAAGATCAAAGATAGAGGAAGGGTGGTTTTTGACCTACCCAATATAAAACCCTTTTTTTATTTTTTTATTTTTTTATGAGGGAGTACAACAGTTGGATAATAGGTACACACACATAGGTCAATCTCGTACAGTAATGAAATAGATCGGATAAGGAACGAACATATAGAAAAATGATTATGGAAAGTAGAGAAAAATCAACCAAACTTATATTTACCTTTTATTAAGTAGAAATTTTCACACTTTATGATTGGGTGAAAAGTTTTGTAAAGAAATTAAGTGACACAAATTTTCCTTAAACTATTCACAAAAAGGGCACCATTCTTCTCAAAGGTTTCAAAATGATACAACCATTTATATCATAAAAAAATAACTAAATTTCAACACAAAGTCACACTATAGTATTTAATTCTTGCTAAAATGAACATTTCATCAATTTTTTTGAATTCTAAAACAACATGAAATACATAAATTCTACATGCATTTTCAATAACTTCCATGATTAAACCGGCATCATTTTCCATGATAAAGTGGGCATAAAAAAAGTAATATTCGGTCACAAAGGTGAGTGAGAGGGAAAGGGGGAAAGTAAAAATACAATTAAGCAATCTAAAAAGAGAAAAATAAGAAAGATAATGAAAAATTATAACTAACCTAGGAATATAACCATCCCCCACACCTAAAGTGTGCAGTGTCCTCACTATAATAAAAGATAATATGGGAAGGAAGGATAAAACCTGGAGAGTTTCATTCATAGATTACTTCTTGAACATGGAGTTACTCCCTCAGGGAATCTAGAATGGATTCACGGAAGTGCTTTAGCCACTGCCCATTGACAGTGAAGGTTTGTTTGGTTTCATAATTTTTAACCTGGAAAACACCAAATAGAGAGAGACATTAGTAATAGTGTATGTTCTAAACTAGTAGGAACAAAGCTTACCTAGATGTAACTTTAGTCTTGAATTATAGAGGAGGACCTTCTACCCAATGTGGAACTGATGATGAAGGATGATACAGTCATGGATAGCCTTGGTTTTCTCCTTATAAATCCTGGAGTTCTCATATTCATCTCTTCTCATCCCTCCGTCATCTGAATCTGAAACTTCCTTTGAGAACCTGAACCAGAAAGATTAGAATTGCATTATTTAATGGCCCAGTAGTCCTGGTGATCAATCTCAACAGGGCGGTGAAACATCTTTCCAAACACTAGCCTATATGGTGACATACCAATGGGAGTTTTGAAAGCAATATGATAAGCCCATAAGGAATCATTAAGTCTAAGACTCCAATCTTTTCTATTAGGTTGAACCATTTTTTCAAGAATATATTTTACATCCCTATTTGACACCTAATATTAAACATTTTTCTATGGATGATATGCAGTAGACACTATATTCCCAACCCCATACCAACAAAAAAGAGATTGCATTGTTCTGTTGTAGAAATGAGAAACATGGTCACTGATGATGAACCTAGGTAATCCAAACCTCCAGAAAATTTGGGTTCTCGAAAATTCCACAACTACCTTAGAATCATCAGTACTTGTATCTCGTGAATCTACCCATTTTGAAACATAATCCATGCTAAAATAATGTACAAGTTACCAAATGAATTGGGGAATATTCCCATAAATTCAATGCCCCAAACATTGAAAATGTCATGGAAGATCAAGGGTTTTTTTGGTATCTCATTTCTTTTAGATACATTCCACATTCTTTGATAGTGAGGAGATGATTTATAGAAGTCATGGGAATACCAAAACAATATGGGACCAAAGAGACCAGAATCGAGGACCTTGCAAGCAGTCTGTTGGGGACCAAAGTATCCCCCACAATCAAGAGTGTGGAAAAACCAAAGGACAGACTAAAACTCGCAATTAGGAACACAACGCCTGAGGACTTGATCACTATAGGTGCGAAAAAGGTAGGAGTCATCCCAAATGTTCCAATGAGACTCATGTTTTAGATGGTCAGCCTAGTTTTTCCTGAAATCAGTAGGAATGCAAGATGCTACCAAATAATTTACATTTTCAGCATACTATGGAATAACATCTTACACTCGGTACAATTGATCATCAAGAAACATGCCATTTATGAGAATATAGGGGGATGATTTAATGTCTATGGATGGGTGAATCCTACTGATATGGTTATCCACCACATTCTCTACTCCATCTTTATCCCTAATTTCTAAATTGAATTCCTGAAGGAGGAGGATCTAGCGAATGAGATGTGGGTTGGCTTCTGGTTTCTTAAAGAGATACCGGAGGGCGGCATGGTCTGAGAACACAATGACTCTGGACCACAAAAGATACAAACTGAATTTATCTAAGGCAAAAAAATGGTAAGAAATTATTTTTATGTTGTGGTGTAGTTTTTTGGCCAGGGTCCAAATTACGTGAGGCATATGCAATGACATGTGGAGCTCAATCGACCCTTTATGATAAGACTGCCCCAACTGCATAGTTAGAGGCATCACACATGAGCTCAAATGGTAAATCCCACCAAAGTGGTTGGATTATTAGGGGTGATTCGAGACTCCATTTTAACTTATTAAAATATTCCTCACATTATTTATCAAAAACAAATTATTTTTCTTTTTGGAGTAATTGGGGGAGGGGGAGTGAAATTTTACTAAAGTCACGAATGAAACGATGGTAAAATCCAGCATGACCTAGGAAATATCGCACATCCTATACATTCTTAGGTAATGGTAAGGAAGAAATGACATCCAATTTTGATTTATCTACTTGGATACCATCCCTATAAATAACATTCCCCAAAACTATACTTTTTTTCACCATGAAATTGAATTTCTCATAATTTAATACGAGATTCTTTTCAATACAGCAATGTAGGAATGAACCAAGACTACTCAAACATTCATCAAAAGAGTATCCATAAATAGTGAAATCATACATGAATACTTCCATGAAATTCTCCAGGTAATCCAAAAAAAATAGTAACCATGCATCAATGGAAAGTACCCAAAGCATTGCATAAACCAAACGACATCCTCCTATATAAAAATGTGCTAAAGGGGCAAGTTAAGGTTGTCTTTTCCTGATCCTCAGGGGCAATATGGATTTGAAAATATCCAAAATGCCCATCAAGAAAATAGTAATGGTACTTCCCTGCTATCCTCTCAAGCATTTGGTCAATGAATGGAAATGGGAAATGGTTCTTCCTAGTGTGTTTATAGTAAGACCTGTTTTTTTAGGAACCACTTGTACTGGATTGAACCATTGGCTATCAGATATAAGGTAAATGATTCCAGAAGCCAATAATTTTGTTACCTCCGTTTAACAACATTTAGGAGGTTTGGGTTCAATTGATGTTGTGACTACCTCACTAGTTTAACCTCATAATTTTAAAATATATGATGTGTAAAAATTTATGGGGTGATACCAATAATGTCTACAAGTGTCCATCCCAAAGCTTGTTTATAATCCCTTAAAAGTTTAAGAAGTCACAATTCATGCTTTGGAGGGAGTGAACTAGCAATGATGACAGGCATCTTATTTCCATTCTTAAGATATGAATATTTTAAATCTTGAAGCAATTATTTTAGTTCCAATTCAGGCGGAGTTTGGATTTATGGGAGTGTGTGTGAATGTGAGAGGTCACTAATCTCATCTAACCGCTCAATGGTATCATCCTTAGAGGAGGAATGAGCTTTTAAAAGCTTAGCAGTATCATCGAAGGTCATTGGATCTTCAATGTTTAAGAAATTATGAATTAATAAACACATATGAAACTTTTCTAGACCAATACAACAATTAATTCAAGATCCATTACCAATAAATTAAATCATAGATGAAAACTTAGAAATGAGATCAGGGGAATGAAAAGAAGTGTTTTTAGAGGAAGGGATTACATCAATTGAATTTATAGAGAGAGATGAATGTTCTTCTGAGTGGTGCTTTATGGAATGAAGGATGTTGAAATAGACTATGTCACCACCAAATTCCATATATAATGTACCATTATGGACATTAATTAGGGTTTCGTCAGTTTTCAAGAAGGATGTCCCCAATATAATCAGGGCATGTCCATTAATCCTATGATCTTCCATTTTAAGCACATAAAAATCAGTAGGAAAAATTAAATTTTGCACCCTCACAAGAACATCCTCTAACACACTGAAGGGGTGTGTGGTACTCCAGTTGTCCAGTTGAACAAAAATTCTAGTGGTCTTCAGTTCCCTGACTTACAATGAAGAGTTAATGTAGTGAGGCATCACATTTATAGAAACACATAAATAAAGAATAGCATTGGAAAATGAATACTCCCCTGTGGTGCATGGAATTGAGAATGTCCCAGGATCATTGTACTTGGTGCGAAGTGATGGCTCTATTAATGCTAATACATTCCTCCCCAAGATCACCTTTTCATATTCATTAATTCTGCTTTGATGTGTACACATATCCTTTAGAAACTTTGCGTATCTAAGAATTTTCTTCATGGAATAAATCAAGGGGATGTTAACCTACACATTTTTGAAAATTTACAATATTTCATTATCAAGTTCCGTTTCTTTTTGTTTTCTTGGTTGGGTGGAACTTTGAATAAATGGAAGAGGAATGGTTGGGATAGGTGACTCATTAATAGAAACACTCTTTTCTTTGGAAGGGATTCTCTCAGGACAAGGTTCTACCTCATTTGGAGCATTTCAAGTGGTTGGGATGGTGGTTTCCTTAGGAGTGGATGAATATATTAGTGGGTTCATTTGGATTTTAAGTTGAGTTCCACTCTTAAGGGTGATGGAACTGACATTTACCTTATACCTAGGGTTAACTACTAGTTGAGAGGGTAGTTTACCTGACCAATGACTTTGAATTTCACCCACTGAGTTATCTAGTTGTCCTAATTGGGTTTTGAGGTCTTGTATGGTTGCCTAAGTGGTTTTTTGTAATTGGATATTGTTAGCAGCCATTTGTTTCATTATATCTTTTAAGCTAGTATCAGGGTTTGGAGGGGGTTGTTAGAAGGGCCTTTGGGGTGGTTAAGGATTTCTGGGTGGTGGTGGCAGATGACTACTCTACCCTGGTTAGTTCCCTTGTTGTTGAGGTTGGTTTGAATTCCCCCCTTTCCTATAGTCTTGGTATTCTTTCCACCTAGGGTTGGATGGATAGTGAGGTTCTTGCCTAAAGGGTTGGTTATAGGGGAAACCTAGAAAGATTATCTCACAAATCTCAAAAGTTTCTCTTAATTGGGGGCATTGGTCAGAGTAGTGGGTGTCAGAAGAACATATACCACAATAGATGGAAGAAGGAGATAGGGATTTCCATTGATAAAGAGCAAGTTGTCAAAGAAGGGTAATTACCTCTTTGAACTTTGTGTCCACCTTCTTCTCAAATTCTGTACATTTCACCTCATGGACACATCGAATGGGTATACTAGACTGTGAACCAAATTGTTGAGTGTTTTGTGTCATGTTCTTAATTAGGGTTCTTACAACAATTAGGGTCTTATCAACTAGCGCACCACCTGCAGCATTATCAATCATATTTCTATCAATAGGAATTAAACCTTCATAAAAATATTGAATTAAAAGTTGATCACTTATTTCGTGGTGTGGGAAACTTGAACACAACATTTTAAAAAGTTTTCAATATTCATGTAATGTTTCCCCTTTTGAATTCCTTATAACACAAATTTCTTTCCTTATAGTTACAATTTTAGATGATGGAAAATATTTTTCAAGAAAATGACGTTTCATGTTCGCCCAACCTCTAATTGGTGAATTAACATAGTAAATCCAATCTTTTGTAGTATCTTCTAATGACAAAGGTAATTCCCTTAGATATACTTTGTATTTATCCACATTAGTAGGTTTTAAAGTAGAACACATAATGTTAAATTCTTTTAAGTTCTTATGTGTATCTTCTCCCGTGAGTCCATGAAATCTTGGTAATAAATGAATTAAAATGGATTTCGATTCAAAATTTGGTGTCTTGCCTTGCATTTGAATATAGGTGGGCTGAATATCAACATCAGGTGAGGTTAGTTGTTTTAATGTTCGATTGTTTTCAGCCATATTATGCAAGTTTATTTCAGATTTGATATTGGTTCCAGAAGAAGAAGAGGAAGAATCAAGAAGAGTGTCAATGTTTTGTGTGTCCTCCTTTGAAGGGTTCTCTTGTGCGTCTCGGTGTCACTGATGTAGGATCCTCTATGGTTTGGGTTCGAAAGGTGGTAAGTCTCTTAGAGTTGAATGCGTCATTCAAAAAACCTAAAAAATAAATAAATCAGAATACAAAATATAGGTAAAGTTATAAGATAAAAAAAATAAATATTCACAAAATTTACAAAAATCTTATAAAAAACACGCACTAAAACCAAAGCGCTCCTTGAAAACAACGCCAAAATTTGACCATGTTATCATGACACGTCAAATTGATAGTGATTTAAAGAATATTTTTAGTCAATTGAAGACCCTAGGTCATCTCTCAAGGATTTCCAGTATCTTATAGTGTGTATTTTTAATAAATATAACTAAAAGAAGGGGGTAATTTCTAAAAGAGTTTTAAGAAAATAACTTAACTTAAATATTTTAATAGTTGATAGAATAAGGTAGTGATTTAAGAATTATGAGAGGAGGATATCACTTAAAGTTCACTACACATTTGGATAGTTCATTGTTCTAAAAATTTCACATGGTTTTGTTAAATTCTTTGGTTGAGGGTTGACAAGATCTTGATTCCCCTCTTGCCTCTTAAAACAATGCACAAAGTACCAACCCTTGAAACAACAATCATGTTGTCAAGATTTGGTCTTCAAGAATTTATTAAAGGCTAAAAAATAATACTAATATCTTTTTTATGTGTGAGAGAAAGAGGATCCATGTGTTTCCCAATCACAACAACCCATGTTTCCCACTTGAAATTTCAACCTAATCAGTGTTGAAATGAAAAGCGGTTCACTTAATTAAACCCAAGAAATTAATTTAGAGGAGAAACATGTTTAGATAAAGAATAAGAGAAATAACCCACACAAAAATTACACAAAACCAGTAGAGTATCAATTGTCGGAACTTCCTCCCAAGTATGTGTAGCTCCCTCGAAATGATTGTCCACCGTTTAACTCTCCATCGAGAGGAGGAGAAGGTTCGGGTGGAAATTTTCCTTCATACTTGATACCTATATGAGTATACGGGACTAAAAAACTTCTAGGATGAGGATAGAACTCCCATGGAACTCTAAATTGGATGAAATTCACTCATTGGCCGAACTTTCAAATGAGAAGCCCAAGCTTCCATTTTATAGGAAAAGTGGAAGGTGGTTTTGTGCCACAGATTGTGTAAAACCACTTGTCCCATGGTTTTAGACTACTTGAAAGTAGAATATCACTTTGTAAAAAATTAGAAACATGTTTCCCAAACTCTTTAATATCTCCACCGAATGTTTTTTACCATTTGGACTACTAGAGCCCGAGATATGGACAGATCACAACACACCACTTTTGACTTCATGAAGATTCGGTGTGTAGGACATATCATGTCATTTGGGAAACCATATGGCCAAATGAGGCTAGTGTTCCTTCATATGAAATGTATCACAATGAATTTTTGACCAGATCACAATCTTTCATCCCATTTGGATGCATGGTTAAGTAGAAGTATGTAGTTTAGTAAATTGGTGTGCTTGGATCCTATGTAGCTTGGCCCATTTTTCTTGGACTTCATCATGGGACCTCTAAATCACCTCCACCTTCAATGAAATTATCAAAAAAAGTAACATTTCCATTTTTATAGTTATAAACACAAAATAATGGAATAAAAAATGAAGTAAAATTGGTTATTATTTTTCTAATTTTCAATACAAATCTAATTTAACACAGTGGTGTAAGGGTGAAAATGAAATAGTGAAGTGCATTGTGATCAATTATACATAAAAAATAACTAAAAATTGGCTTTACCATGATTTAAAATCAATATTAGGACATTTTATCTGGTTTGGACCATTAAACATATGTTTTAGCATTTTAAAACACTATAAAACATTTATGGTTAACTTAGGAAAACCGTAACTTAGAATGATGTGATGTTGATTCAAACATTTCAGAAATAAATCAAATATATATTTCATCTAATTTAATTTCAATTCTATGTCGTTTTATTAGTTCCCCCCTAGACACACATTTTTAAGGATTTAACACCTTTACAAACTACTTACCGAGTCATTCTAACCACATTGTATGTCATATTGGCATTTTGTATGTGCGTACATGTCACAAATAACTCAAAGGTAGTTTTACCATGATTTGATGGAAATATGAGGTTGTTTTATATGGTTTTTACCATTACACGTGCATTTTTGTGTTTTAAAACACCAAAATCACATTTAAAGCCATCCTAGGAAAACTGTAACTTGGATTGACATGCCGTGAGTTCTTAAATTTCAAAAATAAATAAATAGTCATTGTTCTATGATTTCATGTCATCCTGACATCATTTTCCCAGTTTTTACCCCTGACACATGCTTTTAAAGGCTTATGTACCTTTACAAATTGATTACTGAGTCAAAACTGAGAAAATGAGATTGAATTGTTTTCAAAACTTAGGATAAAGATATATAATTCATTTTTTACATTTAGGAATCAAACACATGTCAATCCATCACAATATGTGTTTGGTATGACTCAAAGTACTTGTTTTCAATATAAAAGATTCATTTTAGTTTTATTTATGGAAGTTGTATGTATTCTTTGAAAATGTGTGAATGATCTATTAAATTTAGAATTTACCTCAGTAGGATGATCTATAAGGCTATAAATTTCCTTGGGGACCATGTCGATCATCTACTGAAATAAAAAAACTAAATCATTTTCCATTGTCGACTGCCACTATCACATGTTTTCCTATAAGATCCTTATTCTTGAACCTTTTATTTCAACCTTGTAATTTCTCTTTATGATCCCCGATCAACATCACTACTCAAACCCCCAATTGGTGTAGTAGTAATTGATAACGACACCCTACCAAAAATAGATGAGGGAGTAGTCCTAGAATCTATCCACCATACACATATGGGATTCTTCTTCCCTAAAATGACTACAACTACATAATTCTGGGAAATTGATGATGATTGTGAAAGGTTCACATCCCATAATTCTTAAATTTTAACCTATTAATACAAAAATATTAACAATGATTTTTTTAAAATATCTGAACTTTATAATATTATCTAATTTATAAATTTTTTATTACTATTTATTATTATTTCATTACTATAAAAACATAATATTGAAAAATATATTAAAACAACAAAAAATACTTAAACCCAATTAATTGGGGGTATATGTATCTAATGACACCAAATTGGAATCATTTGATCCATGTAGTCACCCATTTAATTAGGTTTAAGGATTTTTTGTTGTTATAATAGATTTTTCATTATTATGTTTTTATAATAATGAAATAACATGAAATGTTAATGAAAAGTACTTACTCCAATGTCTTTGGTAGGGTCACTTACATAATTACCATTGGGTTTCTTATACAATTTAAACCACATCTATGTTCGACTAACAGAGTGACCTAATTCATTATCCTTTATAAAAAAAATATAAAAAGTTTGAAAACAACATTTACTTATAAAAAAATGATATAAATAGTATTTAATAAAATACAAACCAAAATTTTTCTTTTTCTCAAAAAACTCTGAGACCCATTGATGTGATGAATGAATTATTTCTCACGATTCACAATTTTTTTTATCAAATCCTAAAAAAATAGAAACATTAATAAAAATTATAATTTTATTATTTTTATGTTATTAAGATATTGTAAAATATGAAATTACATTATGATATGAATCTTTATTAATATCGACAAACAACTTCCATTTATCATGATAAATGCCTTCATGCACTTTCTCATACATCTGTTGTGATCTCAGAGATGTGTCATTAAACTCATTCCACAATCTTCATTTAAAATCTCTCCATTTCATGACCAAATTTTTCAGAGTCCATGGGAATGAAACAAAGTCAAGGAAATCAAAATGAAAAAACATCTATAAATAAAAACATAACACTTTATAAGTACATTACAAAAGTTTACGCATGTATTTTAAATTAGTTATCAAGGAATATTAAATTAATATTAAATTTAATTGAGCATAGAACAAATCATTTTTCCAAGATGTAGGAATATGCCTTCAATCTTTACAATGAATGGGAAAGCTCACCATTTTGCAAGAAAGTTTCCCATAGATTCCAGCAGCATCACCGATAGGCACACCAAACTCATCAAATGAAATGATAAACTTGAATTATTTTAGGTCCCATACATATTCCATGTTAATATTTATATCCCTTATATTTTTATCTTTATCTATTTGAAAAATTAATAAAATAATTAATAAAATATATTGTTTTTTATACAATGACATACATACTAGTAATGATAACCCGCCAATATACCATAGATAGAGTGGTGGACAACTAATCTATCATAAAAGGTGAATCAGATGGTGGGATACCAATAACATCTGAGTAAATGGATGAATCTCTAGCAGTCTTAGGTACAACGGAATCACTTGGATCCACTTAAGCTGAAAGTAGTGGTGGCGTGCTCTGAGATACTAATCTACTAGGATCTTGGAATTTTTTTTGTTCTTGTTATTCCTGAAATTCAAATGGTTCATACATATTAAATGTATAGAAAATATAAAACTAAAAAAAATTTACAAAAAAAGGAAAAATAGAACAATGTATATATGTATGAAACACTTATCAATGAGAAGTTGTAATATATTTTCATTACCAATTTATAAATTAAATTACATTTATCTTCATTGTCTTCATTGTTATCAACCTTTATTGTAACAAGAGCTTCATTTTACCTCTTTATTACAAGTTCTATTGTTTTGATATTACCAGGAAAAAACTTTTCAATGTTTTTTGGTTAATGAGGTTCATTGTCACAATGTACCAATTGATATTCATCACCCACATCATATAAGTCTCTTTGCTTTAAATGTACAAAAAACTCCAAACTTTATGTATTTTATCATGCACATAATAAAACATATCCACTTGTGAATCCAAGATAAATGGATCATGCTCTGTATGCTCACCGGTATGGATCAAGTGAGAGAAGATGCCATAAGTAAAATGTTAAAAATATTTCATTATTCCCCTATCAATGTTGATACACTTATATTTGAATAAGGAAACTAAAAACTAACCATGATAGTTTAATTCAATTATATCATTCATCTTTCCACAGTATCCCACCTCTTCAAGTGTAAATACAACACTATTTTTGGGTATTCAAGTCTTCTTCATGATAAATTGTATGAAAACTGAAGCCATGAATATTGTAGGCTTCGAATCTATTAGCATACCTTAGAGTAACTTTAGCCAAAAACTTCAAATAATTTGAAATTTCAGCTCAATTTTCAACATTAATTATCTAGAAAAAAAGATATAAGGTGTTACTTTAATATAGAAAAATAACTACACATCAATGATATGAATATGAGTATATACTTACATGACATGTGAACCATTCAATAATATCATTATTAACAACTTTTTTAATTCCAGCTCATTTTAACCACATACCCTTAGTCTCCTATTTGATTTCAATTGAAATTATTCAATAAATGGATCTGTAATAAGACTATTGAGTAGCACATATCTATATGCTTATAGAAACTCCAATCCAGTCAGTGTAAAATTTAACCCCATTCCAAAAAGTCTTGTAATATTTATAAATACTGAATACTGGGTTTCAGAATGAAAATTAGTGGAGATGTCATCAAAATGTCCAACATGATTGAGTATAGTCTCAATCCCATTCGAATACATAGAAAAAAAGGGCAATAAATCTTCAGCTATGTAACCTTCAGCAATAAATCCTTCAGGCTGAGATTTATTCCTCACATATTATTTCAAATAACCCATGTACTCGATTTAAAAATAATAATAAACATATTAAAAAAAATTATACAATGATTTGATAAAATTGTATTCTCCAATGAAAATAAAAATAATATCAACATACCTCTCAATTGGATACATCCATCAATAGTGTACCAGTCCACAATGTTTAGCTTCTTAAACAAAATGAATAGTTAAATGAATCTTGACTGTAAAGAATTAAGGGGAAAATAACATTTCTAAATGAAAAAGTTTCAGAATAATTATTTCTTGAAGTTCACCAAGATCAGTTGGATTTAGAGTTTTTTTTTATAAATATCTCTTAAAAAGTTACAAAACTCAACTAGAACCACAATTATTTTTTTAGGAAACATATTATATAATTCCAATGAAAACAAATACTCCATCAGAATATGAAATTCATGAATTTTAAATCCATGTAACTTTAGATGTCTTAAGTCAACTCACCCTGATATGTTACCTGAATATCCATCTGGAACTTTTATATTATGTAAATTTCAAAGTAATATGTCTTTATCATGATTTTTTATTATGAAAATAACTAAAGGATACTCTTATTTTCCCACAAACCATGATTTATATTCATTGAATTCAAACCCTTATGATCATTAAGGTGATCTTTCGATTTACCCTGCTCATTAAGCAATGTGAAAATTACATTGTCACAAACGTTCTTCTCAATATGCATTATGTCAAGATTATGACATATCAAATTAAACTCCAAATATAGAAGTTTGAATACTATACTATTTTTATTCCATTATTGTATTCTAGCTACTTTAGATACTGTATATCATACCCTTCCACCTTCTTTAAACTGATTACATTTTCTGAATTCTTCAATGACTTTCATTAATTTTCCCAAGATTTATGAACCAGATAACACCTTCGGTGGATTTCTCAATTCAATAACTCCATTTAATTATGTATTATTAAACATTAATTTATGAGAAGTATAAATAAATCAATAATTAAACATAAAACACAATTTTATGCTATGAGGTAATCTTTTAGGTTCAAAATCAAAATTAAAAACTAGACAAGACAAACCAGTATGAGTGTTTTAACTGGTTAAATTTACTACTCCAGGAAAGTCACTAATTTTCCACATTCTCACAATTATTTTACTAGAGTTTAAAGGTATACATCAATGTCATTTCAAGGAATTTTCTTTCTAAGAATAATCATTAAAATAATGAAATAATTATTCTCTAAACATATCAATGGAGGTAGTTTATACAAGACCAAAAGAAATAGGAAAATTAGATAATTAGTAATTAAAGTACCAAATGGGTTAAAACCATTAGAAGCTAATCCAAAACGTACATTCCTCATATCTGAAGAAAAATATAGATTAGTATCATTACTATCAAATTTGATAATATTCATTTAATTTGACATCCAATACATCAAGATGAAGTGATAATAATAATCTAATTATTTCAAAAATATCTAGTATATCCAATAGATATATTAAATTAATTATAAACATTAGTTAATCCCAAAAATATGAAAATTAATATTTTTAAAATAAATTATTTTATTTTTCAATTATTTAAATAAATATTGTTTTAGAATTGAAGAAGAATTTAAGGTAATTATATAATTTATAAAAATTAAAAATAAATTTATATAATAAAAATAATTTCATTAATTTCAAAATATACATTTAGGTTCATTCATATCTCTATTTTTCCCCTATGTGGACATATAAATGATATTAAATACAAAGAGAGTGACATTTTGTAACTATCTTTGATTTAAATAATATATAAGTTATTTTCATGGGAAAGTTTCCATTAAACAACTCCAATTAAATATTAAGGTGATAAGGGTCTAATACTATTTATCCAATAATTTTTAGAAAAGTTTAGGTCACATTATCACCCTTATCTTTAAGATTTAATCCATATTTAATTTCTTTAACTCTTACAATGACAATATGTGTTTTTACTGCTTAAGAGTTAATATAGTTACTATAAAATGTCAAACAAACCATAAATGAGTCATGTATGAAATTTTAAACTTTAAACCAATCAGTTGGATGAATTTTATATTTTAATTAATTTTATATCATTTAATAAAATATTATTTATTTTAAAATATCATTAATGTCAATTTTGACACTATTCCTTACTTGGATTTTTAAAAATATCCTAACTGAAAGATAACTTTGAACCAAAAACTTTAATACATCACTAATATGTATAGGTCATATATAAAATTATTTTATGACATTAATTAGGTCAAATTAAATTTATTTTAATATTTTTAATAACATTTATTTGAAATGACCATTAATTAAACAATCACTACATCATCATTGTGAAAGCCTTTAATTTAATTACTTATTCCCTAAAAATTAAAAAAAAATATCAAGATAAAGATAAAAATTTTATATTTAAAAATAATATTTATAGTTGAATATATCTTCTGAATAACCACATATTAAAATTTTAATACTTATTAAAAACATGAGTACGACATATTGGACTTTCCTTATAATAAAATACTATAAAAGCCTTAAGTCATTCAATTTTTTCCAAGACGACATAAAATTGGCCAAAATATGATTTTATTTGACATTAACACATCAAAAAAAAAATTAAAAGTGTTATGGTAATTTTATAACACTTATAATATTATTTTTACCCTTAATTACTCGATTTACCCTTAACCGTGGTGATTAAAAATTACCAAAGTTACTATTCATAATGTCCAAAAATAAAAGGGATATATTCAATACATTTTTACCTTATAATTAAAAATATGGAATCAATTTTTTAAAATTCAAAACACATAAATTTTAAAAATTAATAAAAAATTAATCCCATTGATGGAATGAGAAAATGAGTTTTAAAAGTAAAAACCCTCAAAAGATTAAAATGTTTTTATATTAAAATTCAATATGAAATTGACTCTGATGGAATAAATTGGATTAAATGACAAAAAAATTATCATATTATAATTTATAACCAATTAAAATTATAATTTAAAACTATTAATTATTTAGACAAAAAATTTGTTTCCAATTGAAATGCATTATTTTTTCATTATTCATCAAAACATGAAACTTATCACAAAAATACCAAAAAATACGTCACAATAAATTTTGATATTACTATTTAAATTAATAAGTTTATTTTTTCAAATATAATTTATAAAGATGTCAAAAATATATTTAAAACAAGTGTTCCATCAAAAGGCGATAAAACTACCTTTAGAAAAATATAGCCTTTTAATATGTAAAATGGGATTTATTCTTATCTTATAACAATAAAATAATTTGTATGAGTGTAAAAATATTTTATTAAACATATAACATATAAGTTTAATAATTTAGTTAATATTATTTATTCCCACTAATTTATCAGTCGGGTTAAGAAAACATTTCATTGTTCATTTAATCTAGGCGATGTGTGCAATGTAAGCTTTAGAAAAGATTAAATTTAAAAAGAGACATAACATACAATCTTGGGAAGCTACATTATCCCCTCGAAAAAAATTCTTCCTCACAATTTGATATTTCACTTCAAAAATCAAAGGTTCATAATTGAAAATTCATTTGTGGGAAGTCTACATCAGAAATAGGATTAATAAAACACCATCTTAATAAGAGGGAAATGGAAGTGAAAAGGTTACCACAAAACTTGCCTTTTGAATTGGAGAACATTAGCTATAAGTGAATGCAATGATATGGAATATAAATATAACTATCATGTTTTTATGGAGAGTTATAGATAACATTTTCATTATAAAGTTAACCATCACAAAACTATAGATTTTTTATCTTCTAAAAGACCATTGATTTCTTAGTAAGAAAATTAAACATATAATGTTTTTTGTTTCAAAATAATTTTCCTAGAGTTGAGGTATTATTTTAATATATAGATAAGAACTTGAGAAAAAAACTTACTCAATTACTTTACTTTTCATAAGCATAATATCATCCTTTGGTTGTGCTTTGAACTATTTTTACTTTAGCCCTTACACCTAGAAATGAATGTTCACGATGAATTTTTCATACCTTAGGTTATTTTATGAGTCATATGATCCATGAGTAATTCCTTTATCCTTTAAATGTTTACTAAAACCAAAATTGTTATCACATGTTATCCAATATAACGAATCATACTTTAACCTCAAACAATAATATCAAAATTTAAACCTAATCCATTCCAACCTTAATAATTGTACAAAATACATTTGTCTAAATTCACAGTCTAAAAAGGTCTCTAAATTTCCAAAATCAACTTAACATCAGATTTTAAAAATAACATAATGTTTATAGTATTGTCACATACCAAATATATTAATACATTTATCACCTTAACTCCTTAATGAAAACTTTTATGCTTCCAAATCCTTAAATAAGAAGTATTGTAGTACAATCCTTATTTATTCCATAATTCTTATGAACAATACATAATTGATAAAATACTCAAATGACATAATTCTTTAATCCAAGCATAATTATATTAATTGTTCATCTTAATATGTGGTTGTAGCATAAGAATGATAATTATCTACTATCTTCTTTTAGGGTATATTCCTTTGACGTTTGAGACATTAATTTGTGTAGTGTCTTGTATCCTTGTTGTTAAACCATTGTACATTAGAAACCTTTTTATTACCCTTACAATAACAAGAATGGTGGTCTATATCTCAACACTTATAGAAAACTCTCATTTCTTTTAATCAAGTACTAGGGTGTTTCTTTCCACAATTATCACATGTGGGAAAAATACTTCTTTCTATTATTTCCTTTTTCTATATTTTCCTTAGTTGTACTCTTATTCTCATGATTACCTTCAAAGACATAATACTTAGAGAATTATTTCTTTATCTTGTTATCACATGATACTATGTCCTCATATGATGAGAATGTTTTGGAGACTAGTTAACTTCTAAATACTATCTTAAAACTATCAAAGAAATGATCATTCTTACTCTTTAGATTATCTGTATTTCTATGGTTTCCATTCCTTCTGTTAGGTACCATTTCTAAAGGATTAAATACACTAGATTAAATCATCACATTATGAAACATAATGTATAATCTTAGAAATATTGAATCACATAACCTAAAATTAAAATTTATGTATAAATAAACTATAAATCATAATCTAATTTTATTTGGATATAATTCTAAATTTTATCATATGATTTCACTCTCTAATCTATGTTTTCCTAAATCTAGTTCCCAATGTTTCTACTAAACTTTTTTTTAATACCAACTATAATGAACCCAAATCCTGTATCCTAGATTTTGTGCATTCTTTATTACATTGGAATAAAATTCAATAAATCATATCCTAAAGGACCGAATAGTTTATTAGTCTTGGTAAACTAGATACATATTTTAAATTCAAATTACATTTTAAACATAAAATACAAAAATAATTTCATTAAGTCTACCATTATTCCCCCTTTGTGTAACCATACATATCAATCATAATAAACTTTATGGAAACTTGGGGAAAATTAAAAATAAGAAAATGGGTTAGCTAAAATGCTCAGTAAGGTTTAAGTATAGTGTAATATAACATGAATTAATGAGAATAATCAATATGGCATGGTAAATAACTGAACACACATGTCGTGTAATCAATAAAATAAGAATGAAAATACATCCATAGATTTTGTCATAGTGAAAATAATCTGGATAGCAATAACTTAAATGAAGGAAATTATTAATTTTTGATGTTTAAACTATTAAGATATATCCTCTAGATAGTTTCTTTCAAGATGAATCCTCTTTCCATTTTAATTTTATGGGTAGAAACCCATCTGATTTTTCTTGGAAAAAAACATAAAGGGTTTTTCACCAACTAATTTCATCAAAAGAAACTATTGATTCATCTAGGGGATTTCATTAACAAGTCCCCAACCCATAGGGATTTTATTAAATGGTCCTCAACCCATATCATACCATTCCAAAGAATTCCTCATATATCAAATGATCAATTTAAAAAGATATTTTTAAATTAAAGTATCACGTACCACTTTGAAATATTTAAATCATAATACCTATAAAAGTAAATAATTATCAAATGAAAAATTTAATACAATTAATATAAAGAGATTAAATATATGATATATAAATGGGGAAATACACCACAAAAAATAAATAAGTGGTGAATAAGACATATCTCACAAAAATAAAAGTGATATGAAAATCCCTTAGCTTGAAATTTACTTTATTGTAATGTGATTTAAAATCCTTTATAATGGTTTAAATAAGGTTATTAATTTATAAAATAAATATATCCATATTTATTATATCATATATCATCTTTTTATATTATTTTATCACCCATTTGTTGATAATATTTTGTTATTATCCTTGTTTTGGGTGTTTACTGCTTCATTTTCCTATACATGTTTTGTCGTGTAAGTCATATTTCATAGGATATATTTAGATAATATATATATATATAATGATATTAAGTTCGTAGATATAATATTCATTCATTATATACATTCTTGGAATCATTATTGGATGTTAAACATGGAAAATGAATCGCATCGCGTCGTGGAGATGGTAAGTCGTACGTACGCACGAGCAACAGTATAATTCCCCTCATGGTGAAAGGGTAAAAAATTGGATGGAATTTTAATTTTTTAATAATTAATATCATTTCATATTTATTATATATATCAATCATTTCTATCATTATACCCATCCAAGTAAAGTGGTGATGAAAAACATATTACACCACAGTGTAGAGACGATAAGTCGTACGTACGCACACACAATGTTTTTCTATTTTGTAATATGGATAAAATGTAAAATATGGTTGTCCCATAATCATAATAAAATATAATAATATATAATATAATGTATTTATTACTTTATAATGGAAACAACACATGAAGAGGATGTGGAAGCTGAAACAAACTTGAAAGAGTTGATAAAAAGGACTACCTCTTCTTCGGCGAACTTCCTTTAATATCTTTTTATATGATCAAGGGTAGGTATTTTGGAAGTAAAAAAATCTATATAACTTGTCTAATGACATTGTTAATAGAAATGGGTAGGGTTTTGTTGAGATATATGGTTAAAATTGGTGTGAGGAAGTGAGGAAGGATGCGCCCTTTTATAATTGAGGTGAGGGTCACTTTCGAAAATCCTCAAAATTTTAAAATATAATAATGCTATTCTAGAGCCAAGGACTTAAAAAATGGGATATAAATGAATAGGGTAATAAATTTTCAATCATTTCTTATCTCCTTTATGATTATTTAACATTATTGTGATTTGTAAATAATTTAATAAAATATTAATTCAATAAGGTATCATTATTGTCATATTTGATACTATTCGTTTAATTTAAATTCCAATACATAAATAAAAAGTGAGAATTTAAATATTATGAATTAAAATATCTATAATATATCCAATATATCTATAAAAGTAATTTTACATGTTAATTCATCCCAAATATGTGAAAATTAATACCTTAAAAAAATCTGTTAATTAAATAAACAATGTTTAAGCATTAAAAAAGCATTAAAAGGTAATTATATAATTTCTAAAAAATAAAAACAAATTTATATAATTATAATTATTGCATTAATATAAAAACATAAATTTATTTTCATTCATATCTTGATTTTTTCTCTATGTGGACATATAAATGATATTAAATAAAATGAGAGTGACATTTTGTAACTATCTTTGATTTAAATAATATATAAGTTATTTTCATGGAAAAGTGTCCATTAAACAACTCAAATTAGATATTAAGGTGATAAGGTTCGAATAATATTAATAAAATAATTTTTAGACAAGTTTAGGTTACATTATTACCCTTATCTTTTGGCTTTAACCCTTTTTTAATCTCTTTAACTCTTACTATGACAACATGTTTTTTACAGCTTAAGGGTTAATAAAGATACTATAAAATGCCAAACGAACCATAAATGAGTCATGTATTAAATTTTAAACTTTATCCCAATCAATTTTGTGAATTTTAGACTTTCTTAAATTTTATATCATTTAATAAAATGTTATTTATTTTAAAATATAATTAATGTCAATTTTGATAATATTCATTACCTAATTTTTTAAAAATATCCTAACTACAATATAATTTCAAAAAAAAAACTTTAATACATTACTAATATGTCTAGGTATTCTATAAAATCCATGCATGACATTAATTATCTAAAATTAAATTTATTTTAATATTTTTAATAACATTTATTTGATATGTCCATTAATTAAACAATTATTGCATCATCATTGTGCAAGCCTTTAATTTAATTATTTCCTCTCTAAAAATTAAAAATAAATTATCATGATGAAGATTAAAATTTTATATTTCAAATTACTATTTATAGTTGAAAATATAATCACATATTAAAAATGTAATACTTATTAAAAACATTAGTTTGAAATATTGAACTTTCCTTAGAATAAAATACTATAAAAGATTTAAAGTCATACAAGTGGCTTCAGGAGGCCCTAAAATCATCCAAAATATGATTATGGGGAAAATAAAATCATCCAATAAATTTTTTACAAGTGTTAGGGTAGTTTTATCGTACTTATAATATTATTTTTACACTTAATTACCGGATTTACCCTTAACCATTGTAATTAAAAAAATACCAAAGTTAATATTCGTAATGTTCATAAATAACAGAGAACTATTTAATTAATTTTTACCTTATTATCACAAATATTAAATCCATTTTTTAAAATTAAAAACTTGGAAATTTCAGAAATTAATTAAAAATTAATCCCTTTGACGGAACGAGAAAACGAGTTTTTAAAGTAAAAACCTTCAAAAGATTGAAATTTTTTTATATCCAAATTAAATGTGAAATTGATTCTAATGAAATAAATTTTATTAAATAATAAAAAATTGATTTTATTATACTTTAAAACAAATTAATAATATAATTTAACACTATAAATTATTGAGACGAAAAATCTATTTTGAATTAAAATGCAGTATTTTTTACTATTCATCAAAAAATGAAAACTATCACAAAAATACCCAAAAACTAGTCAAAGTAAATTTTTATATTACTATTTCAAATAAGAAGTTTAATTTTTCAAATAAAATTTATAAAAGTGTCAGAAACTATATTTAAAATAAGTGTTCCATCAAAAGGCAGTAAAAATGCCTTTAGAAAAATATAGTCTTTTAATGCATAAAATGTGATTTATTCTTATCTTATGCCTATAAAATAATTTGTATGAATGTAAAAAAATATTAAACTATAACATATAAATTTCATAATTTGGTTGATATTATTCATGCGTCTCGGTTTAACAGCTAGGTTAAAATAATATTTCATTGTTCTTTTAAGCTGGGTGATGCGTGCAACGTAAGATTTAGAAAAGAATAACTTTAAAAACATAAATACCATAAAATATTAGGGTGTTTCAAGTTTTGAGGCATGTTTTTGGCATTTTTAGACCAATTCCACCACAACCTCCTCGTGTCGTGTTCCAAGAGGGTGGCGATGGCCGTGCTTCAGACTTGGTGGGTCCTAAGCCTCCAGTATTACCACCCAGAGTGCCACTTGAGGCACCACCTGTTATACCTGATATGAGAAATGATTCTCAGATTTGTGATATTTTATTGCGTCTGATGCATCCCATGCAAGGTGCTCCATTACCTGCACCTACGATGGCTGATCTGACTCGTGATTTCTAGCAGCAGCATACTCCCACCTTCTTGGGGGATGTCAGTTCATAGGATGTTGAGTCATGGATAGTGGTCACCATGTCTATCATTGAGTATATAGAGACTCCTCCATAGCAGATGGTCAATCTTGATGCTTACATGATGCAGGATTTGGCCAAGTGCTGACGGGATGCGATTACCCTGGCCGGTTGCCATCAGGGCATGGTATAGGCTGATTTCCAAACTACCTTCTATGATCAATTCTTTCCTCAGATACTGAGAGTTAGTTGATATAGAGATATCATGCATCTAGAGTAGGGTGTTATGTCTGTTATGTATTATTCAGTTCATTTTACTGAGTTACAACTCTTTTCACTATTTCTAGTTAGTGATGAGAGTTCACTTGCATGAAATTTCTAGGATAGGATCCATTATATCATCCGTATTCAGGTGAATTTATTTTTCCTACCTACTTTGTCATGACCCGTCCTCGGGGATCGTGCCGTGACTACCCCAAGCCCACCTTCCATAGGCCAGGGGCTGGCGACTAGCACCAAATATGAATCCATGATAAAAAGGGAAGGTATTGCCTTTTAACCTGTAACACACACACACACAGTCCAAACACAAGCAGTAGAGGAAACAAGTACTAAAATAGAAAAGTAAGGTGTGCTAAAAGTAAGTGGGCCAGTATACAAAACCAACTGAACAACAAGTAAAAGTATAAGAAAAATGGAAAACAACTCCTAGATTGTTTTCCCAAGAATCCTACCTGACGAGTAGGTACAGATCTCGATCAAATCGTCCCTATGGTACATCCCGTCTAGTCCAGCTCCGAGTAGCCTCTGTCCGTCACCCTCAGCCTTGATCACTGCTGTCCACCATCTGCACAGAACACAACAAGGTGCGGGCGAAGTCCGTGCAGGGGTGAGTATAACAATACTGAGTAGGGGACCCCGAGAACCCCGAAGGTCTCCAAGAATCCACAAATGATAAAATACAGAAGAAAGATACAAACACGAAGTATCAACCAAACCTACTTAGGTATATGCCCATACATATACCTAAGTTACCAGTCACAATCCCGACTCCAACTCTCAATCCCACACACAACCCAGTCCACAAAGGAAGTAAATTCAATCACATCGATGATAATGATTGAAATACAAGACTCATCCCACATAGTTATACATCTTTCTTAGCGCGATAGAGATGATCAGATGTAGTCACTAATTCATCTAAGATGCCAGACCCACACAGGATATAGGACCAGCTAAGCTGTCGGACCCACACAGGATACTGAACTAGCTACTCTGTCAGACCCACACAGGATACAAGAACAAAATTCAGAACTGTCAAGCCCATGTAGGATTCCGGTACAGTAGTCATCACTGTCGAACCCACGGAGGATTCCAGTTTAGTAGACATTGCTGTCGAACCCACATAAGATTCTGGTACAGTATTCATCACTGTCGAACCCACAGAGGATTCCGGTTCAGTAGTCATCACTCTCGAACCCACATAGGATTCTGGTATAGTAGTCGTGACTGTCGAACCCACATAGGATTCTGGTACAGTAGTCGTCGCTATCGAACCCACGTAGGATTCCGGTACAGTAGTCATCACAGCTAGCTCTAGGGTTCCCGCACACAACACGCTCGATTCCAGGAGGATCCTCTCCTCAAGTCAAGTTATGATACATCAACTATCGCGAAGTCTAGAGTTGATGTATCCCAAAGTTCGGTCACATCAAAAGGAACCCAACGCGACAGACGACGCGTCAGTTAGACGCCCGGTCTGAGAGTTATTGGCTTTTTCGTTCCAGGGGCCCGATTGAATTTATGATCGATCCAAACCTGGCCATTTTTCAAAGTTTTTAAAAACTCACTTAGAGTATCGCAAAGAACCTCCTCTTCGTGAGGGTCCTAGTGCCGCAGACGACGCATCGATCGGACGCGCGGTCTAGGAGATATTCGAATTTAAGCGGAGTCGGGCCCGGCTCGTCAAGCCGAGTGGGCTGGCAGGTCGGCCCGACCCAACTTGGAGGGCCCGACCCAGTTGGGGATTCGGCCCGACCCAGTGGGGTGTGGCCCACCTGTGGACCCGGCCCGCGCTGCGGGTCCGTTCGGTTTTCCCGGCGACGCCAAGCGGCGCCGCCTCTCCCTGCCTTGCCGGCCGAAGCCGGCCGGTTCTGCCCGGCGCATGCGGCCCACATAGCGGGCCGTAGTTCTCCACTGTGTGGCGCCTGTGGGCTCCGCGGTCCACCAGTCTGGCCGGCAGGCAGCCGGCCGGTTCGCTCAGTAGAGCGGCCCGCATAAGTAGGCCAAAATTCCTCCGCCGCGCGGCGCCTACGGGCGCCACGCTCCTCCAACACGGTCGACCGTATCCCGCCGATTCTTCCAACCCAGCCGGCATGAGGCCGACCAGTTCTTCTCTGGCCGAGTGGCCCATGGTTTTGGGCTGCGATCCTCCTCTAATAGGTACATTTGGGCACCACGGTCTTCCAACGGGTCGGCCGGTCGGCCGCCTCCGCACTTCCACCATGGTACGATGACGTCGCGGATCCACTACCCTCCGTGTGATGCAACGACGCCGCGCCACCTCTGCCTCCGACGTGAAACAATATAAACCCACGGAGGGATGTTGGGCCGTGTTTTTTCGGCCCGCACCCTTCACGATATATGATAAAAAATGGCCACCGTCGAACAAAGTAAGCATCGAAGAGTGTGGAAATAATTTAAAGTAATCAAAACACCCTACCTTGATTTCAATGTTCGCTTGACAGTGTCGTGGGAAGAGAATTTGAAGACATCGCTGTACGTTGCACCCGTCACATGCCGTAGATTTCGGACTCGAGCATCTTCCTCGTTCTTCGTTGGAGAGGACATCATTCTTCATTGGATATGTTCTTCATTCTTCTTTAGAGATATTCTTTGCAGGAAGAACACTTTCTTTCCAATTCTCCCAAAGCCTCCCAATAGAATAATTGCCAAGGAAAAATAAAATATTAGGCTCCCTAATATTTTAATGTTTCCATGCCTTTAAAAATAATTCAAAAACTCAAATTAATTAATGAAGTCATTAATTAATTATGTTGGCACGATTAAGGGGGAGGGAGGTAGAGAGTTCACCCAAATTAAAAAAAGTGGGTTGGCTCATTAAATTCAAGGGGATTTTAAGGGGTTCAAGGGGAGTTTAGGGGTTAGGTGCTTGTGTGGGACCCACCACAAAATATCCTCCCATGGGAAGTTATGTGGGGGTGGGACCCACCTCCAACTTCCCTTTGGAGAAATTAACCACCACACATTTTAAAAAAACATGCTACACATATTTTTTATTAAATTTAGAAATTCCCCAAAAATTAACTTCCACTCCTGATAAAACGCAACTGCGGTGAAGGTCTCCTTAAGAGAATACCGGCACTGTGAGTTCATCAGTGTCCTCAGATTTCAATTCCGAGCACCGGTTCAAAAGATATAAAATCCCTCACGTACGTTTACTGAACGTAGCCAAACAAAACTTCAGAAATTGATTCCGGGCTCACAGGGCCTCAGAATCAAGCACCATTAGAAACTACGGACTCGTAAAATTCCCACGTATTTAAGAAGAAAAAATCCACGGAATTTCCGGGTCTTTTAATTCTCCCCACTACAGGTCTTTACATCCCCATAAGCTACAAAACACATTAAGGGAACAAATGGGGGTACTGAGCACGCATTTGAGCCTCCCACTCCCATGTGTTCTCCTGGAGGTTCCCGTGCTGCCAACGAACGCGCACCAGAGGAATCGGCTGTCCACACAGGACCCGCTCCTATCAATCCTCAATATCCACTGGAACCACCATGAATGTCTCCCCCTCATCGATGTTCAGCTCCCCGTGGTCGATGATGTGGGATGAGTCCTGCACGTATCTCCTCAGATGAGATACGTGAAAGACATCGTGCACCCGATGTAACTGAGGTGAAAGAGCCAGGCGGTAAGCCACCTCGCCTACCCTGTTGAGGACCTGAAAAGGTCCAATGAATCGTGGAGATAACTTTCCGCCTCAGCCAAATCTCCGTAGACCTCATCAAGGTGAGGCCCATAGGAAGACGTGGTCGCCATCCTCGAACTCTAGTGGTCTCCGTCTACTATCAGCATATGACTTCTGTCTGCTCTGTGCAGTCTTCATCCGCTCCTAGATGATCTACACCTTCTCCGTCGTAGCCTGCACCATCTCTGGTCCTACAAGTGATGAATCCTCTGGGTCAGTCCAACATAGAGGCGATCTACAAGGTCGGTCGTACAACACCTCGTAAGGCGCTATCCCGATGGTGGAGTGGTAGCTTTTGTTGTACGCAAACTCCACCAAGGGTAAGTGATCCTCCTAGCTGCGAACAAAATCGAGGGCATATGCACGGAGCATGTCCTCGAGAGTCTGAATGGTTCTCTTAGTCTAGCCATCCTTCTGAGGATGGAAGGTGGTGCTCAAGAGAAACTGCGTCTCGAAAGCCTCCTGCAACCCCCTCCATAGCCGGGAAGTGAATCGGGAATCTCAATCGGAGATGATCGTCGATGGAACACCATGAAGCTGTACGATCTTCTGTATATAGAGGAATCCCAAGCTCTCTACTGGGCCTTACTCTCTGATCAGTAGGAAATGGGCTGACTTGGTGAGTCAGTCGACAATCACCCAGATAGAGTTGTGTCCTCTGGATGTACGTGGGAGTCCCATCACTAAATCTAGGGATATCCTGTCCCACTTCCACTCTAGGATCTATAAGGGCTGAACCAAGGCTATTGTAACCTGGTGCTCTGCCTTCACTTATTGACAAGTGGGGCATCATGAGACAAACTTTGCTACCGCCTTCTTCATACCCGTCCACCAGTGTTATCGTCTGAGGTCCTGATACATCTTCTCCACTATTGGATGTACCACTAGAGGGGAAGTGTGGAACTCCCTAAACACCTCCTCCTGTAGTGAAATTGGTACCATGGTATGTCCTCTGAAGAGGATGACGTGCTCCCCACCTTCAGAAAACCCATTAGGTGCCTTACCTGAGGATATCTGAGCTCATAGCGTCTCACAGTCAATGTTCCCACGCTGTGCCTCTCCGACTCACTGAATAAGTGGAGGAGTGACTGTGAGATATTAAAGAAAGGCTGCTCCATCTCTATCCACAAAGGATATCTCCAACGTGGCTAGCTGCTCTGTCAAATCTCTTAGCAGCTGAATGCTCGACCTTCTGCTGAGAGCATCTGCTACAACGTTCCCCTTCCTAGGAGTATGGACTATCTCGAAGTCATAGTCCTGGAGGAACTCGATCCATCGTCACTGTCTCAGGTTCAGTTCCTTCTGTGAGAAGATGTATCTGAGACTATGGTGGTTAGAGTAGACTGTAAAATGCTCGCCCATCAGATAGTGTCGCTACATATTCAAGGAGAAGACCATTGCTGCTAACTCCAGGTCATGGGTAGCGTAGTTCTGCTCATTCTGTCTCAACTCACATGAACCATATGAGATCACTACTCGCTCCTGTATCAGGACACATCCAAGTCCGGTCCCTGATGCATCGCAGTAAACTACATACTCTATGCCCTCCTCCGGTAGCCTTAAGATGGGCGCACTAGTCAATATCTGCCTCATCTCCTGAAAGCTCTGCTGGTATCTCTCTGACCACACTAAGGGTTTCCCCTTCTTCTTCAATTCTGAAATCAGTGCTACAACTCTAGAGAAGTTTTTCACAAATCTCCGATAGTACCCATCCAATCCTAGAAAACTCCATACCTCCGTCACACTCCTAGGTGGCTCCCAAGCAAGTACTGCCTCGATCTTCGCTGGATCCATTGCAACTCCAGCCTCCGAGATAACGTGTCCCAAGAAGTGAACATCTCGAATCCAAAAATGGAACTTCGAGAGCTTACCATAAAGCTGGTTCTCTCAGAGTGTGTCTAGTACTACCGGAAAATGGTAGACGTGATCCTCCGTAGTAGTCGAGTAAATCAGTACGTCGTCGATGAAGACTATGACAAAGAGATCAAGGTAAGGCTGAAAGATCCTATTCATGAGACTCATGAACACTACTGGAGCATTGGTTGGGAATTACCAAGAACTTGTAGTGGCCATACCGACACCTGAAGGCCGTCTTCTACACATCCTCATCTTGAACTTTGAGCTGGTGATAGCCCGACCTGAGGTCTATCTTCGAGAACCATCGTGCTCCCTTGAACTGATCAAAGAAGTCGTCAATCCTCGGGAGTGGGTACTTGTTCTTCACGGTCACCTAATTCAAGTGATGATATTCGACACACAGTCTCAAGCTCCCACCCGCATACTGATCCACCACAACAAGAAAACTTGGACTCCACACATCAACCGCTCCGAGGATGAGACTAGCCAACTGACGTGTGATCGGCTTCCCCCTCCTCTACGTAAGTCCATCCTACGCTAAAAAGGCTCCCTTCTCACCGGTGAAGGTGAACCTGGTCCCATCCATGCAGACACACCACACTTTGCACCTAATATAGTCAATCTAATCATAAACTGTGGATAACCAGTCCATACCCAAGATGATGTTGTAAGGCCTTGACGCCACTACAAGAAGATCCCAGCCAAAGCTCTCACCTCCTAGAGTAAGATCACACTACTGGAACCAGTGTGTAATTATCAAGTCTACTCCCATAAGAGTCTCTAGCCATAAGGATCAAGCCAACGACTCTGTCAGAATCTCCGAGCTCTGAATGAGGGCAGTGGAAATAAAAGAATGACTCACACCTGTGTCTATAAGTACTGCATCAAGGGTGGAGTAGACATAGATAGTACCTTGAATAATCTCAGGTGTGTCGTGGTCATAGGCCTCAACTACCTGGAGCTGAGCCCGCCTCTGTCCGGCAGCTCCCTGTGGTTGGGGTGGAGCTCTTGGTGGTGGTGGTGGTAGAGCCTTGAAACGTCGTCCACCACCCGCTGCTCGACCATCTCCTCTGCCACATCCGCCTGCTCCCGGTGGACCACCACGGTAGAACCTCTGAATCTTCCTAGGAGGTCCCTCTATTGTCTTCTTTTCATCTTCAAGGTAGGTCCTGAAGTCACGGGCCATGTGGCCCTACCCACCGTATGCATAGCACTGCCTGCTCCTCGTATAGCTGGCTCTGTCTCATGTGCCCCGCACAACCGAACCTGTATCCTGGGGTCGCCCACCTGATGGCCTGGTCTGCTTGGACCTCTCTGTCATCTATTTACTGCCAACTGTAGAAGACTCTGCCACGTGTCTCCATGTGATGGGTCTTGCTGTTGGTGACTGATCAGCGAGAAAACTTCCCACTAGAAGGGCTCACTCCAGCACCCCCGCTTGTGTCGGAATGCTGAGGGGAATAATCGAAGCCCTGATCTCATGCCGGAGTCCCTGATCGATGGTCCGGGCCTTAAATAATGGGTCCCATACCATGTACGTGGGGTAGTGTGAGAGGTCAGTGAACCTCGTTGAGTACTGAGATACTGTCATGTTGCCTTGCTGTAGATGAAGTAACTCCCGAATCCGCACCACACGAAGGGTGGCTGGAACAAACTCAGAGCGAAAGAGACTCTCATAGTCGGTCTAGAGTAATGATGCCTCATCATGCACCTGGAGCATCAGGCTCCACCATATGCCTAATGATGCATGTAGGAGACTCGCGACAAGGATCACCATGAGATTGGCTGGTGTCCCTACCAATCTAAAGACTCTCACGACAGCCTCTAGCCAATTCTCAGCTGCCTGTGGGTCCGTCTCTCCCCAGAACTTGGGTGGCCTCTTTCACTAGAACTCGTGAAACACACTCAGGTGGCGTTCACTCTCTGCTGCTGGAGTTGGTGGTATCGGTGGCCCAGCGGGTAGTGGTACCACTGGTGCCTCTACTATGATAGGGCCCTACACCGAGGCCTCGTCGCTCGGTGGGCTACCATCTCATACGAAACTCAGAACCCTAGCTGGCTACCTTTGTGGGGCCATCATGAAAGGAAACAGGTGCACCATGGTTAAAACAATATACCTGGTGTGCTGACACAAAATAATCAAGAAGAAAAATTTTCAAAGGAAACACACACTCAATCAGTGTTTTGATGCACTGAGTCGGAAATCAGAAGTCAGAGTCCTAGTGTATGGATACGTCGGCCTCCGCACCAACAACGGTTTCCCTAAACTGATAACCACACCCAAAACACTTAACACTATTTCCACTTAAAAGAATCAGAGTCCAAGTAATGTGGTAGAACCGACTCCTCTGATACCAATTTGTCATGACCTGTCCTCGGGGCCCGTGCCGTGACTACCGCAATCCCGCCTTCCACAGGACAGAGGCTGGCGACTAGCACCAAAGGAGAATCCCTGATAAAAAGGGAAGGCATTGACTTTTAACCTATAACACACACACAGTCCAAACATAAGTAGTAGAGGAAACAAGTACTAAAATAGAAAAGTAAGATGTGATAAAAGTTAGTGGGCCAGTATACAAACCCAACTGAACAACAAGTACAAGTATAAGAAAAAGGGAAAACAGCTCCATGATCGTTCGCCCGAGAATCCTACCTGAATGGTAGGTACAAAACTCGATCAACTCATCCCTATGGTACGTCCCGTCTAGTACAGCTCTGAGCAGCCTCTATCCGTCACCCTCAGCCTCGATCACTGTTGTCCACCGTCTGCACAGAACACAACAAGGTGCGGGTGAAGCCTAGGCAGGGGTGAGTATAACAATACTCAGTAGGGGACCCCGAGACCTCCGAAGGTCTCCCAGAATCCACAAAGGATAAACCATAGAAGAAAGATACAAACACAAAGTATCAACCAAACCTACTTAGGTATATTCCCATACATATACCAAAGTTACCAGTCACAGTCCCGACTCCAACTCTCGAGCCCACGCACAACCCAATCCACAAAGGAAGTAAAGTCAATCACATCTATGATAACGATTGAAAGACAATACTCAAACCACATAGGTATACATATTTAGTAGAGCGATAGAGATGATCAGATGTAGTCACTGATTCATCGAAACTGTCGGACCCACACAGGATATAAGACCAGCTAAGCTGTCGGACCCACACAGGATACGGGACTAGCTACTCTTTTGGACACACATAGGATAAAGGAACAAAATTCAGAATTGTCGAACCCACATAGGATTCCGGTACAGTAGTCATCGCTGTCGAACCCATGGAGGATTCCGGTTCAGTAGTCATCGCTGTTGAACCCACGTAGGATTCCTGTATAGTAGTCACCGATGTGAAACCCACGTAGGATTCCGGTTCAGTAGTCATCGCTGTCGAACCCACGCAGGATTCCGGTATAGTAGTAATCGCTGTCGAACCCACGTAAGATTCTGGTATAGTAGTCGTCGCTGATGAACCCACGTAGGATTCCAGTACAGTAGTCGTCGAGGCCAGCTCTAGGGTTCCCACACACAGCACGCTCGATTTCGGGAGGATCCGCTCCTCGAGTCAAGTGACGATACATCAACTATCACGAAGTCCTGAGTTGATGTATCCCAAAGTTCCGTCTCATCAAAAGGAACCCAACGCGACTGACGGCGCGTCAATCGGACGCCCGGTCTGAAAGTTATTGGCTTTTCCATTCTAGGGGCCCGGTTGGATTTATGCTCAATCCAAACCTGGATGTTTTCCAAACTTGTCAAAAACTCATTTAGAGTATTGAAAAAGGACCTCCTCATCATGAGGGTCCCAGTGCCGCAGACGGTGCATCGATCAGACGCGCGGTCTAGGAGATATTCGAATTTAAGCGGAGTCGGGCCCGACCCGTCAAGCCCAGTGGGCTGGCGGGTCGGCCCGACCCGGTTCGGTGGGTCCGACCCGACTAGGGGTTGTACTGGCCCAAATTGGTGGGTCCGAACCGACTGGGGAGTTGGCCCGGCCCGGTAGGGCGCGGCCCACCCGCGGACCCGGCCCGCGCTGCATGCCGGTTCGGGTCTCCCGACGGCACCGTCTCTCCCTACCCGGCCGGCCATAGCCAGCCGTTTCTACCTGGTGCACGTGGCCTGCACAGCGGGCTGCGGTTATCCACCACACGGCGCCTACAGTCACTGTGGTCCACCAGCCCGGCCAGTAGGCGGCCGACCGGTTCGCCCAACAGAGCGGCCCGCGGAAGGGGGCCGCTGTTCCTCTGCTGCGTGGCGCCTGCGGGCGCCGTGATCCTCCAGCCCGGCCGGCATGAGGCCGGCCGGTTCTTCTTCGGCCGAGTGGCCCGTGTTTTCGGGCCGTATTCCTCCTTTACACGGCGCCTTCGGGCGGCACGGTCTTCCAGCGGGCCGGCCGGTCGGCCACCTCTACACTTCCACCGTGACTCGACGGTGCCGCGGACCCGCTACCCTCCACGTGACGCAACGACGCTGCGCCACCTCTGTCTCTGACATCAAACAATATAAACCAATGGAGGGACGTCGGGTAGTGTTTGTTTGGCCCGTGCCCTCCGCGTTATATGATAACTAATGGACACCATCAAACAAAGTAAGCATCAAAGAGAGTGTAAATAATTTAAAGTAATCAAAACCCCCTACCTTGATTTCAATGTTTGCTTGACTATGCTGCGGGAAGAGAATTCGAAGATGTTGTCATACGTTGTGCCCATCACACACCGCCGATTCCGGGCTCGAGCGTCTTCCTTGTTCTTCATCGGAGAGGACATCGTTCTTCGTTGGAGTTGTTCTTCATTATTCATTAGAGATGTTCTTCGTGGGAAGAACACTTTCTTTCCAATTCTCCAAAATCCTCCCAACAGAATAATTTCCAAGGAAAAATAAAATATCAGGCTCCCTAATATTTTAATGTTTCCATGCCTTTAAAAAGAATTCAAAAACTCAAATTAATTAATAAAGACATTAATTAATTGTGTTGGCACAATTAAGGGGGAGGGAGGTGGAGAGTTCATCCAAATTAAAAAAAAGTGGGTTGGCTCATTAAATTCAAGGGGAATTTAAGGGGTTCAAGGGGAGTTGAGGGGTTAGGTCCTCAGGTGGGCCCCACCACATAATATCCTCCCATGGGAGGTTATGTGGGGGTGGGACCCACCTACGACTTCCCTTTGGAGAAATTAACCACCGCACATTTAAAAAAAATATGCTACACATATTTTTTATTAAATTTAGAAATTCCCCAAAAATTAACTTCTACTCCTGATAAAACGCAAATACGGTGAAAGTGTCCTTAAGCGAATACTGGCGCTGCAAGTTCATCAATGTCCTCAGATTTCAATTCTGAGCATCGGTTCAAAAGATATAAAATCCCACATGTACGTTTACTGAACGTAACTGAACAAAACTTCAGAAATTGATTTCGGGCACACTGGGCCTCAGAATCAAGCGCCATTAGAAACTACAGACTCATAAAAATTCCATGTATTTAAGAAAAAAAAATTTCACAGAATTTCTGGGTCTTTACATACTTTCTCTAAGATAGTCAATAAATCACTTATAACTGGGCACAACCTTAGGGAAGGAAATATTATCAGGTATAGAGGATTAGAATTGAGGTAGGCCAGTAGTTCTTCTGATAGTAGGAAATGTTCCCTAAAGGTTTCTCATTAAGGTAGTGGCAACTAGAGTACCCATATTGGTAACTCTTTGGTGTGAAATAAGTGTGAAAGATAGGGGCATCTGAATCCCCAATGTGATAGAGAGCCTCTAGATTGTCAGTCTTGTGACTGTATGGGGTATCTTTAGATATTCTATTAGACCTTTACATCTACTTCTAGTGGAAGAGGATCCCCACTAGCTTTACCTTTAGGGTCAGGTTCTTTTACGCCATGTTAGGCGGGGAGTTGGAGTAGCACTGGAAGGATTGGTCAAGGAGGATTTCATAGTTGTGGTAGCTGAACTCCTGATCACCAGCAGAGCAGTATTACTCAGGGTATTACATATGTCGCATAGGGTTGTAGATTGGGCCAGTTACATTCATACAACCGATACCTAAGGATCAGAGTGTAGGACCATCTATATTATGAGGTACTATTCTAGTAGCATCCTCTATAGTGTCTACGTTATTTTATATAATTGTTTCACACTCCTTCATCTATTTATCTATCTTGGAAAATATCTAGGTGTAAATACAATATTAGTATTGTGTAATAACCCTAGATACACCGTTGGGAGTAAGATCATATAGAATACATGGATGTAGAGATTATCCCCTTGAGATATGCAGTTACACTTTCTTGTGGGATCTCTTTGTTCTTGAGATGGTGGGATTTCATTTCATTCTCAGGATGGATTTTTTTGGTTTTGTATCATGCCTTTTTAGACTGTTATCGCCATACAATATCTTTTATATCACTAGAGGGAAGTAGTTATCTACACAAGGATGAGTGGGAAGTCCAGGCTAGTAGAGTAGAACCAGAGCATCATTGGCTAGGATGAGTGACCACACATATTTCTAATCTCTTCATGGAAGATTGGGGTATACATCAAGATGAATTCCCTCTGAAATTATATTGTTTCATGGATGATTTTACCAATGATTTTTATGGATTACATCCTAATAGATAGGTATATTTTAGGATTTAACTCATTCTAGGAGTAGCTCCAATGTCCATTCCTCCATACAGGATGGAACCTACTGAGCTCCAAGAGATCAAGTAGTAGTTGGAGGACTTAGAGGCCAAAATTTTTATATGGCCTAGTATTTCCTCTTGGGGTTCTCCGATGATTTTCACTAATAAGAAGGATGAGACCCTTCATTTGTTCATGGATTATAGACGGTTGAACCAGATTACAGTCAAGAACCAGTATCCATTTCCTTGAATAGATGATCTATTTGACCAACTCCGAGGATTTAGGGTGTTTTATAAGATCGATCATGATGACTAAAGACATGAGGTACCTTGGATACACCCTTGGGACTAGTAATTGATTATACTATTTTACCTTGTATGATTTCCTTGGACTCAGATAGAATTACATTATTGTGGAATGCCTTAGAAGATGCCCCTTGGATTACACTATTACCCCTTTTATCCAGGCTACAGGTTACTACTAATTTAGCTCGACCCCTAAGTTCATGGATGCCTTGGTGATTCCCTTGGATCCCTTTCACTATTAATATCATTACAAGATGTATTGTTATACCTTGGATCCTCTGTAATAATATCATCATCTTGGATGCCTTGTTATATATTGGATCTGTTATCATTATTACTACCATGTCAATATGTTTGTGATGGTTATGCCTTACATGACTTAGATATATAAATTGGAACATAATTAATTAATGAACAAGCTATATGTTCAGACACCAGCTGAGGCTAAAGTAGGTACTTGGTTATTTACATTACTGTACTACTTTAATTTTCTATAATCATGATTTCAAACTATTTTAGTTTATATTAAATATACTAGATGTTATATATTTCATTGGTTATAGTCTACTGAGATTTATCTCATACCCTATTCAGTCCACCATTGGAACCTGGGTAGATTACATGTATGCAGGTGTTGATAAAGGAAAGTGTGTCACTTAAAAAACTTGACTACTTGATTGTATTAAGATGGATCTTGGAAGTAGATGACCGGGACATGGCTTGGGATACTTGACAGTTTTTTATTTACTTTTGATAATTATATATAAAATTTATTGTCTACTACTTTGTATCCATGTTTTACAGCTTATTATATACATGAAATATCATCGTCACCTTTTGTATGTGATTACCAATTTCTTCAGTTGTTTATTATTCAGTCTTCTTCTGTTGTGCTATATTTTTAATTATATTAATTCCACTAATTTACCTAATATTATTACATTATCTGATTTTCTACACTCTAGTAATGATGGAATAGTCTCCCCACAAACACACCACATGCCCTTGCTTCAAGTCATCATCCTCTTGTGTTTGGAGAGATGAGCTTGAGGACATGTGCCCCACCAGGCTCAGGGTGCCTCTTAATGGAATCCGGCTTTAGGATGCTACACAAATGGTGGAGAGTGTACTATAGGTTTAGGAATGGTGTGTCAATTTTTTCATATGATAAATCATTATATGTTGAGGATGATTTTATTGGTGAGTTGATAATGATTATAATTTGATATTTTTCATTGGTCCTCTGTTATGAGTGGAATGGACACATCCAATCATTATGTGATGTAATGGATCAAGCATGGGACATGTAAGAATGACCTCATGTGAGTAGGGTCATGGATGCTTAAGGGCAGTCCATCAGTGTTTAAGGTGGTTCTTAGAAGTCAATGAGTAGGTAACTTTTATTATATCTAGTTATATAGATAATTATAGATTTGGGATTCATATATGGTATTGCATAGTTTGGGCATTAGCATTGTGATCGAGATTGTTTTTATGTAATCTGAACATGAGTTGAATTAGATGTGCATCAGTGCTCAAGGGAGATCATAATGGTTGGTTTGGTTGGATAGGGATCCAATCATTGAATTACACCAAAATTTGGGTTTTTTACTTTGGTGTGGCTGTTGAATGACCTCAGGAATCCTTCATGAGTTAATGTGTTGTAATTGGATGATGAGATAGTGGTTTAGTAGTTGAATCAAAGAATTTTTTAAAAGGATTTATCTAATTAGGTATGGAATTTTTTTTCATGTATAAATGGGTGTGGTGATATGGAAACCACCCCAACCAAGTTATTAGATCATTGATAATGTGTTTCAACAGATGATTCTATTAGTGAGGAGCATCATTGCTTTGAATCAAACCCTATGTGTAGAGGCATATGGTGAGTATCACCATGATCTAATATATGGATTGAATTAATACACCATGGTTTATCTAGATAGAAAAGTTTTTTGAAGTGTCTTCTAGGTGTTTTGGTGATACAGATGGGTGATAAGCTCATTTTTTAATATAGAATACACCTCATTATGAGAGTTGCATAGTGGAAGGTCATTTGGTGTTTTGGAGTAGCACACAGTTAGTCAATGATGAATTGAAGACCATAATTTTTGGGATTATTGTTTGAAATATTTAAGATACTTCCTAGGTAGAATAATTGTTATGGTGGGGATTTTGTAAAGAATCTTGTCTGTGCAGGTTGGGGACATTCGGAAGGAATTTGAATTTTTATTTTAATGAGAGGTCCATCTGGATAATTGATGTTTTGGTCTCAATTTTGAGTGTTAGAACATATAAAAATATTTATTTTGAATGTGGTTTAATACTCGTATAAGTTAAGGGTTCTTGGTCCAACGTCAGAGAGGGATTAGGTAACCTATGGGATGAGTTTTTGTTATTATAGCAATTCATGAAATGACCCATAAGGGACTCTCTATGAATGGGGTTGAATAAGGGAGGAACCATCCACCCCAAACATTAAATGAAATTTACAATGGTTTTATGATGTGAATGTTTTGATTGAAAACCCTTTATGTCATGAACCTCTTGGTTCATGCTATGAATGGTGTTCAGTTCTTTGTTTTCTTAAATAAAATATAAAATTCCATTTTTCCCTCATATTATTTTTAATCACAAACCCCTTCCTCCTTATCCTTTACCCTCATGATGAATAGGTGTATCTTCCCACTTTTTCACTTTGATACCTATGGTTAAGGGATATGATTTGGTGCAATTTATTCCATGGATCAAGGTGAGTTCTCCTCCTCTTTTTATATTTCATCATCTTATTCTTCCATCTAGGATTTTGGAGATTTTGTCTTAGGGTTTTAGTGTTGATTCCACTTGGTTATAGTGGAATCATCTGATTATTATGGGGATCTCATATGGCTTGGATAGAGGAAATCCCGAGATAACGTCTCCTTGCTCTTTATTTTGATGGAGGTATGTCGAATTATGAATTTTACTAGAGTTTTTAGTAAAATTAGGTTAAATTAGCCCATTATTTGGGTAATAAAATTAGTGTTTTTGAATGGATTAGGTTTGGGTGTGTGTTGGTAGTGGACCACACCCCATTTTTCCCTGTTTCGACAAGATGGTGATGCTCACTCAGTTTTTAAGTGTCATACCTAGTTTAATTAAATTGTAAATAAAATATAAAATTAATTGTAATTGTTTAAATTATTATAACTTGATTATAATTAATTAATTTTGATTCTTTGGAAGGAGTTAAGGCCTTATAATGATAGGTTATGTGTAACGACCCAAATTTTCATTAATGGAAAATCCCTCTTGATCCAGTTAAATGTTTCTTTATGTTTTTATAAGATGTCAACTTCTTTAAGTTTTACGTTAAGATTTGTGACCGTTACTTTTATAGCCGTTGAACAGTGATCATCTGGGTAGTTTAAATATAAGGCTTTAACGAACCAATTTTCTACTCAGACAAAGGAAGCGATGGCCTCATCCAGTAGAATTGCCCCTTACGAAGCCCATTTGTCGGAGCTCGGTAAAGAGGTGGCGTCTTTGGGCTTTGCCCTTGACCAAGCCCAAGCTGAGCTTCATCAAGTCAAGCTCGAACGTGATCGTCTACGGGAAAAATGGAAGTTGATAGAGATTACCACTCGAGCGATGTTATCCGAGCAGCCCCAAGAGTCTGTCACCATCGCGCACCTTACCCTTAGGTCTTATGCGGCTATTTTAAGGGGTTATGTAACAAATAAGTAGAACCATGTTCATGTACATTATTTTTTTATATATAATAATGAATATAATTTCTAGTCATTTTTGATACATTGTAATTAGTTTTTAAAGTACAAATGGTGTTTTTAGTTATTATTTAATTAAGAATTATATTTTATTAAATTAAAGGATTTTTGAATTAAATAATATTTTAATAAAATATTATTATTAATATTAAATTAATTGTCATTAATTATAAATGATCTTATAATTTTATGAATTCAATTAAAATGTTTATTAAGGTTTGAAAGCCATTTCTGTCAAAACCCGTGAATTTTTTTATAAATGTCGGTTTTTATTTTAAAAGTGAAAATTCACATATTTAGAAAATTATTTAGATAAAATAAATATTATTTTTGGAATCAGGACGTCGAAATTATCCAACGGTGAATTTTTCATAATTTTCTGAGACAGTCCAATTTTTGGGTAAAAATTAAATACCATTTAAATATATAATGTGTTTTATGACATCATAATGACCCAATGGTGATCTAATAAAATACCATAATCCTTAGGCTCGGCCAATATATGTTTTATCATTAAAATAATGAGGTTTTGGGTTTGTTTGACTCACTTTTCAAAGCATTAATGGAGCCCTCAAGACTTATTCAACACTTTGCCTTTTTAAATTAATTTCCATGGGAGTGTGACTCACCTCCACATAAGCAACCCTAATTTTTTTAATAAGTTCGGACCTTGGACTTGTAAAATATTTTTTTCCTCTTTCCTTTTCCAGAAACCATGGGCTAATACCATGGGATGGTTTGTGGTTTGGATTATTTTAATATAAGGGGTCCCAAACCTAAATAATAAAGAATTCTCTCACCTTTGCTATATAAACCCACCCAAGCTCCCACTTCCTCCTCACTCAAAGCCCTTTAAGTTCGTACAACCTCTGACCTACTCTCTCTAGAATCCTCTCAAGGTGCCCCAAGCTCCCAAGAAGCCTCTCACAAGCCTCTCTCTAGCCTTTGGAAGCACACTTCCAAGTAAGGTTTTTTCTTCCTTTCTCATTTTTTTCAATTTTCTTTAAGTTGTATTGCCCTTTTAATTTCATTTATGAATGTTGGGGTATGGTTTCGCACCTCTACCATACTGCCCTCTTATTTTTTGAATGATGGGAGACCCCTTTCTCTCTCATTAAATGCCTCCCATGTACACTCGTTACTATGCCGAAATTCCGAAAGGAACCTTTTTCTCCTCTTCTATATTCAAGCAATACTTTTGTATCATGAATCTAAATTCCTTTTCAATTGTTGGGACATGTATCTATATGACCTTCTTACTGTCCATTACATGTAAATATGATGAGGAACCCCTTTCTCTCTCATCAGCCTTTTTTATGAATTCTTATGTCACGCCGTTACGCTGCCGAAATCACACCGATTTTCTAAGCCAATATCATTGTGTAGTGAATACCATGTCCATTTCTCCATCAAGGGTATTCACCTTTATGCACGTTTACTTATTGATTGTAAAGTTTCATGTATGAATTCCACATTCCTTTATCGTGGAATAAATTATTATGTTTTATGAATCCATGTTTTATGATCCATGTGGCACACTTATGCATGAAATGAAATGTTTAAGAAGGGTGCGCCCTGATAGCGCTCCAATGCATTGGGTAAAGTATAGTATCATGATACGTCATGTGCAATGAGTGTTGACTCATGCTAATTCAAGTGCAACGAGGGTTTACTCGTGCTTCAAGTGCAATGAGGGTTTACTCATGCTCCATGTGCAATGAGCCTTGGCTCATGCTAATTCAATGTTAAGTGTTGTTGCCACATTTCCATGTTATGATTATCATGCTTTATCATGCCTTTATGTTCATGTCTCTATTATGCTCTATTGATATGAATATTGTCTAACATGTATTGTACTCCTCATGTTATTCATTGTGTACTCCCTTACTGGGATTTATAGCTCACCCTTTTCTTATGCATGTCCTCAGGTTATCCCATGCAATGCTAAGTACGAAGGAATGTAGTGGTCATGTAAAGGAAGTTTTCAATAAGGATATTGTATTTCAAGTTTAAAGTTTTTATGTAATGATCCTAAGCCCCAAAGACACTAAACCTCTCGATCTCCTTTGTTGTATCAAGTGAAGTTTTATGTAATAAAGCATGTTTAAGTTGTGATAAAAATCAGGGTTGTCATATTATGACCAATTGATCTTGTAAGTATCTCATAAAGGATGGGTGATCATATATTAAAAAGGGGATGCCTTCATAAATGAGATAGTTATTCCTTGAGCAAACCCTTTAGTATTATGAATTTTATTTATATGTAATGTGATATGTGTGTTCTTGAAACTATGGGAAATGGACCCCTTTTATCAAATAATTTTTTTAATTTAAATTTAATTTCCATGTATGAATTGAACAAACCCCATCATTAACTGAGGCATCAATCTAATACAGTGATTCCTCATTGTAGAGGAGAGTGTTGGATTGGTAATGAGGTGAATGAGTAGGATGTGAAAGAACCATGATATTCCTTAGAGTTGTTGGGAAAGTACAATGATCATGGGTTGAGAATTTATTCCCTCTTGACATGTGAACATCGGGTAGGGTGACTTGGGTGGGATTTTTGGGATGGTTTGGGTACGTGAGAATAGAAATAGTCATGACTTGGGATGTGATATGGGCTTTATAACACCTGTTTAGAGTAGTGAAAATGTGATTATGCCTATGAGGATAATGATATTGTGATTTGATTATGACTATGCTAAAGGAAATAATACCCTTAGAGTGATGGGTGATGACTCAAGAAATAAGATTGAGATAGAGGAACCCTTGGAGGGTTCCCGTTTTTTGAACCTAGGGGACCCCAGAGGGTGCCCCAGTAATATAACAACCATATAAAGGGAGCATAAAAGTATGGATAGTGATGGTTTTAGGTGTCACCTTAGAAATTGAATTTGTGTTCTGAGCCTTGTATGGATTTGGTGGTGATGTTTGGTCATCTGTATAAGAGGTCAACCCATGTTATGTGAGACGAGTTTGAGAAGATCATTAAATGGAATTTTATTATTATCATAATGAGATATTATGGTTGGGGAACACTTCCCTCACCACTTTAAGTTTAATTCCTAGGTGGTTACCTAGGATTAATATATTGAGCATGGTATTGTATGGATTCCATGTAAATGATCCTTGGATACAATTATTATGCCTGAAACTATGATTTCCTAGTGTCACCCCTTAGGAATTAGTAGTTATTACTGATACTTATAGATGGCTTGGACATACTCCTTGGATCCTTTGATGATTCTTAATACATATGGAATGCACAAGATGTTGGGATTTTTCTCTTGGGTCAGTATGATCACCTGGATCATGAAATGGTTATTAAAATTTTGGTGGAGAGGATTGAGTATTCCTTGTTAAATATCCTCCTATTATCTCTCCCAGTCTACTATTGATGAGTCTTTTTAAACCTCATCTTCAGTAGTAGGTGGTACTGGTACATTTTTTGGATGATGAATTTATCCTTTTTAACTTTAACATTGATAGATGTTTGGTTTTTTGATGTCTTTAATAGTTGGGTTCTCTTGTAATATTAAATATATTCTTATAATCACCTTCTTCCCTTTTTCATCCAAAATATTGTATTTTAACCCCGTGTCTCTATATTCAATAAAGTTTCATGGATTAGATCCCATGTATAGCTTTTTCCTAAGCTATTTGGATACATGTTCAAAATATAAACATCCAAATACTCATAAATGAGACTAATAGGGATGTTTATCGGGCCATATATTTTGTGGAAATTTGAAATTCTAGAAGGATGGTGGTGATATTTTGATGAGGTAGCATAAAACTCGAATAGATTCTCCCTAGAATGGTTTGGGTAGCTTATACAAACTAATCATGATATTGGACTTATCTATTATGGTTTTGTTTATCATTTATAAAACTTTATTTTGTCGTGGGTTGCATAAGATCATTCTCTCATATCAGATTCCATGGCTCTTATAATAGGAATCAAACTCCCTAGACATGTACCCTCCTATGTTGGTCTGAATGATGACAATTCAATTTCTTTCCAGTTTCGAGCTCCACCATGGCATGGAACATATTTAAGTAGTCCAGAACATGGCCCTTTGTTCATTATAAAACTAATCCACACCTTTTGAGATGAATCATCAATAAGGTTTGCCATTTTTTATCTCTCGGTGATTCCAGGTCCATAGGACCACATACATTAGAATTCACCAGATCAAGAATCTCTGATCTCCATGATGAAATGGTACTGAATGATACTCTATGCTAATTATTGTACAAGAAATAGTTTTTAGGATATAGTGATACATCATTTTCAACACTATTGTACTTCTTATTTTTAAGTGTTTATATCCATATTTTACTCATTTGGCTAATTTTCCTATGCCATAGATTGAATGAAACCTCTACTTTTATAGTATTGAGTCTTCCTACATATATCATCACATGAATTTTGTATGACATGCCCCATTTGTGTCCTTTGGAAATGAGAATGGATCCTTTCATCATCTTCTATGCTCTATTTCTAAGGATTTCATCGTGACTTTGTCTATCAAAGGCTATCCCTGATAATAGGTTGAGATGAAGGCATGGAACATGCCAAACATCTTTCAGGGTGATTGTATATCCAATTTTTATCTTGATTTGGATATCACTCATGCCAATGATCTCTGTTGAACTGGAATTCCCCATCTTGACAACACCAAAGTCACCAGATTCATAAGTCAAAAAATACTCATTATGTGGATTGACGTGGTACGATGTTATAGTATTAACCACCCATTCTGTTTCTTAACATGATAAGTGAAACAAGTATATTCCTTATCTTTGAATAAAAATATAACTTCTCTAGTAAACATTATCTATGTATCTTCATTTATTATTTTCTAGTTACTACCATAGTTCTTTTATTATAGTAACTTTCAATAGTTTTTATTTAAGTGTGCCTCTATGACATAATGGAATCATTTGTATATTGAACTCATACCATATGTGGAACTTCTTATACTCTTTATTTAACCTTTGATTCTTACCCCTCAACCACCTTCTTTTAATCTCCCTTGATTATCCAAGATGATAGTTTACATATTATTATAACTTTTATCCTTCCTTCGATCCTACTTGTTGAATAGTGCATCCTTTACCATTGTCATCATAAGTTTTCCTCTGGGTGTTAAGTTATTGGGGAAGACCACAAATGTATCCCAACTATCAAGAAGTGTGAAAAGTAGGTGTTTCAGTTGATCCTCATCACTTAGAGTCTTACCTTCAACCACTAGTTGATTTATCATTCTCTTAAACTCACTGGTGTGTTCACTACTAGAAAATGGGTTTTCATGGAGGGCCAAATCAGGCAACCGCCAAATAGAAGTTTCTATTTATAACATTATCAACTTCCAAATCACAATATCCAGACATTATCAACTCCGCTACACATATTTCATCCCTCTTGTCGGGCTTAACCCCCCCAAGAACCAAACCCGCTACCCCCCACCTCCTCTCTATCATCCATTGTCACCCCCCTCACTGTATCACATCGCCTCTATCAGCTGCCACTTCTGTTCACCATCGAGCCCCCTCACAGCACTATGCTGCCTCCCCCTGCCACCAATCCCCCATCCCAATACCCTACGCTCCTCACCATTGAGCCCCCTCACCCACCTCCTCATTGATTCGTGTCACCTGCCCCATCTGTCAAGCCCCATCCCACCCCAGTCCTCTCCTGGTCATCAACCCCCATCCCACTTCCCTTCTTTACCTATCGTCGAGCCCCCATCAATTACACCTACTCACCCCCACCATCGAGCCCCCATTCTCCCCTCACTGTCGATCTCCAATCCCCCACTCCCCCACTATGGACCCCCTACATGATAGCCTCCATCACGATGGAACTCTTCAAGTTTGTACTGCCACTGGTATATATCTATTTTAGATGACTAGTGAAAACTTCTCTCACAATTAGGATATCCAATTACCTAAACTCTAAAAAATATGATTTTCTCTGATTATAGTAATTACATTATGATCTTATTCTACTATGAGTGTTTGAAATCATCATCAATTAAAGCAATATTTATTCAATGGGTTGTAATTAATCGATGTTCATGGGTAATTCGATTCGGTCTATATCAATGTATCATTATTATCTTCACTTCTTATTAATACAATTATCTATTTTATAATTTTCCTACTAATAATCAGCAATAATGATGACATGATTTAGGGATTATAATTTACCTTTAAATAATTCTTTTAATTACAATTATAAATGTTTACATTAATATTTGGTTTAGCATATATCAATGTTTATAGATAATTTGGTTCTATCTATATCAATGTTTTAGTGGCTTCTTCACATTTTATTAATACAACAACTATTTTATAATTTTCCAACTATTGATATGAAATAAATATGACATGATTTGGGAATTATAGTCATCTTATGATAACCATTAAATCATTATATCTAATATCTATATATATCATACATTAAATAAAATTTGTATTATTTATTTCAATTACCACTAATATGTTATTTATAATCTTCTAATCTTTTATTTATCATCTGTTATTTAATTCAATTTCTGTAATCAATTATATATCATATGTTATTTATTTCAATTACTATAATGTATTATTTATTTGTATGCTAATATGATATTTATGCGTCTTCTAATATGTTATTTATGTGTTTATTATTTATTTCTGATTCTTTAGGTATTCATCAAGAATTTATTATTTCAGCATTATTATATTGAATTAAAATTTATGTAAACTATTTTCAGTATGTGGATTAAACTGTTTATGATTTTGAATCAATACTTTGAATCTGATGTTAATTTGTAATTTACAACTAGATATATAATTTTTATAGATCATTTTTCTAATTATGGATTCATTGATGTTCTTCTTGTAACTCCATCTAAGATTATGAAATATTCCTTTACAGAACCTATCAGTAAGTAGTCTTGTGATGCTTTATTTGACATTAAATCGTAAATAATTGAAAATAGTGCTTATAAAAAATCAATGTATGAACTTTATAATACAAGTTTCCAAACAGGACCACATGTGTATCATGTCAAATAAATTATATGTATCAACTAACATTAATAATGATTAGTTAGTTCCCTTACTTGAGTTAATGAAATAGAAGATGTTGAACACATGAAAAGTTTAGGTAATTCAATGAATTATTCACTGTGTTTAGAAATTAATGTCCTTACAAGGACTTCATATTTAGCATTAAAATGAATATAATGGTTTAGAGTTCTTATGGGATAATCAAATTTGGAAATTTTTTAGTTATTACTAACTTAATTAATATAAATAATTCATTTATTTTTATACTGGATCAGCTAATAGTTTAAATTGAGAGCTTCAACTTTTTATAAGTCTAAAACTTGTAGCTAAAACACTATTGAATTTTCTGGACCTTATTCATCATGGTTTCATGTAGCTACACACCATAAACTTTCCCACACATAATGAGAAAGAAATTATAGCAGTAAAAAAAAGATATCTTTTTGGACGCAAAAATCTAAGCAAGAACAAAAGGGATAAAATACAGTAAACCAATTTAGGTATGGTCTCTTCCATAAATTATATGTTTGTTTTTTTCCATATTTTACATTTTCTTTATTTAATATATTTTTTCACATTTGTTTCCCTTTATGTTGTTTTCTTATGTATATTACTTCTTCTGGAGGATTGAAATGTTTCTATGACATTATTTCCCTAAAACTTTCATTTTTACTATGTGATGAGTATATCTTACTTAATTATTTATAATTTCATTAATCTAATTTGTGGGGAATGAAAGGTAATAAGGTAGGGTTTTTATTTCCCATCTTTAATTTTGAATTTTTAGTATTTTGTAAAAATAAATAATACATTTGTAACATCATGTATTTGAAGCATATGTATTTGGAGTTCATTCTTAGTGTGCATATTATAGCAGCATGGATTTGTGTCATATGAATCACTATGAATTTTTTATATGTATCAGGAGTTCAATTCTAATATTAAGTGGTATGATTTTTTTGTTATCATTGTGTGAAATATATAAAAATATAAATGGTAGTTCTTTCTCATTGTGCATTTGTAGTAGTGAGTGAGAGAGAGATAGGGGTGATTCCTAGATAAGGGGGTGAATGTCTTTAGGGGTTCAATAATCCTATGTTTATAATAAAAATAAGGTTTAAGGGGAAATATTTAAGGGTTTTGTGATCCTACGTGTATAATAAAAATGTTAAATGAGAAATCATTAGGGGTTCAGTCATTGTGGATTTCATTCCAGATAATATAAAGAATTTTTTTTGCAATAATTTTGAATTTGAGTTTGTCCATAGATTCCTTTTATACAACTACTCGCCTTTTTTTGTAATGTTTATTACTTATTTTGAAGATTTTAAATTTTTTGGTTGTATGTTGGAACCCACAATGATGAGTGGTTTTAAATGTTTGTTTTCATTGATTCCTTTGAAGTTTTGACATACCAAATGCAATTGGTAATGCTCTAATCAATTAAATTTACAATTATTTCCTATGTAGGGTTTTTTGAAATTATAAGTAATTATTATGTCATGAAAGGAGTAGGGATTTTTTTACTTATCCATTAAGGAAAAATTATATATGGATACTAAAGTTATGCATTTTTCTTATTTCTTTTAATTATTCTCTTAATTTATAGATTCTATTAAAGTATAAAATTTGAATTGTAGTTTTTCATTTTCAAACTATGGATTACTATGAAAATGTAGTTTTACTACACATAATGTTTTAACAATAATAATAACTATGAAAATGTGTCTATTTAATCAATTTTAAGTTTAAAATATGTGCTATATATAACTGTATTTTTTTTCAAATACTTTATATTAAAATGTGTTTAACCATGCATCCCATATTTTTTTTATGAACATTCCTTTACTCATCCATCATCTACATTTATTTTATGACTATCAAATTACACATACTTATGTATTATTCCCCCAAATGTTTGTTTAATTTATTCCAATTTTTTAAAAATTGTTAGTTATTTATATTTCTACACAACTACACATGATATCTTCTTTAGACCATCAAATCAAAGATTTTTCCTTAAATACATTTATATTTATTCTTAACCTTTTATTCAATCAGTAAATACTCACCCAAACATGCATTGTTTCTAAAAATAGTATATAAATTGAAGCTCAAGGTACCTATTAGAAAATAAGGTCATAGTTTAAACCAACATTCATATATTGCAAGTATTTATTTATTTTTTAACATCTTAATTGAATTTTCTTTATTTCCTTTTAATGTCTCTAATTATTTTCAGTTTTATATGTTTTCATGACATAAATAAAAAATGGTTGGAAAATGAAAACATTGCATATCTAGTTTCAGATGGCAGTGTTCAATTACAGGTCTATTGATTTGGTTTTTTTGAAGTTTTTTTCATCTTGATTATTTCATCCAATAGTTTCTCTTTTATATTTTATATTAAAATTAATTTTTATACCGGTTTATATTTTCTCATTATTTTATGAATATGTTTATATTTATTAAAAAATTATTAATTATACATGATTGTAAAGGTTATTTTTTTGTATTATTGTTTTATATTATTTGTTTATATTTTTTTATACAGGTTTATATTTTTTTAAAAAATATTCCACTTAAATATATAGGTTCATATTTTTTTCTTATTATATAAAAAATTATGTACAATTTTTTTTTATAGAGGTATATATTTGTTCATATATTTTTATAAATGTTCATATTTGTTAAAAAAATGATTACACTTAAATATATAGAGAGAAAGTTTGATGAGATTGAATTTAGTACACACTTTTCCACTAAATCTTCCCATAAGGTTGATATCTAATGAATATTTTTATTTTTATGCAGGAAATATATTTCCCCCCTCGGGCTAGGACCTGATGTGAACTTCTATTTTTCTTTACAAAATGTTTTAAATGAATATGAGGCCAATGTGGTATATACCCAAGAAATATTGATCGCAATAATGCCTCTAAATTATTTTAGTGAATTTATTAGTGCCTTTTAATCACTCTAACAATTTATTATAATAATTATATATATGTTGAATAAAAAATTATATAATGAAATATTTTATGACATAATATTCCTACCATTAGTTTAAAATGAACCACTCGTTATTTTTATCCATTTATATTATAGTTTGATTGTTGTCTATGTGGGAATTAGTAGGATGCAATAGATGGTGTGATAGTTCATTACAAAGGATAAGTAATTATTATGATAGTGGAGATCCCATGGATAAAAAGAAGATAGCCAAGAGTATTAGTATGGAAGCCAAATTTTCTAGATACTAAAATACTAGTAACCTTGATGAAAATAACCATGAAATGAATGTAGAAAATTATTGTCCCATTTCACATATTTTATGAACATGTTCTCGATCAAATATTATTAGAATTTAGTTGAAACTGTATCTTAACCTTCACTTTGTTTGATTTTTTCATGTGTTAGGAAGAAATCAAAGTAAGTCTGTCTCTCCTTTCCTCCTCAATTTGATCATCCTCTTCTTTTAAAATTCATTTATGAGTGCAGGTGTCACGCCTTGGGTGGAGGTGACATAGCCAAGTCAATTTTTCAATTGGTGAACATCAAGGGTCTGAGCACCACTCATGTCAATATCCATGTACAAGTTTGGGCACCCTCATGAAACTATTTTTATAATTTTTTTTCTATCCTCATGCACTAGTTCCACCTTTGTATCCCTTAATCTAGTTTTTAGATTCACATGAGCAATAAACTTGTAACTGAATTCTTGGTATACACATATCTATACCATCCTACCAATCCATATTTATATGTTTAAAACTATATATTAAAACATTAATAACTCCATTTTTTCACAATATAAATTCATGTGAATTATAGGAGTCTCCCTCAAGCCAAGTATAGAAGTGTCTATGGTTTACCCATGGTATATGAATTTGACTAATGATATAACATTTATTCAAATTTAGGCTACTTTTTATTTTATATTCATCTTTCCCTTAAACTTTAAATCTATTCTAATTTTTTACCTACCTTAATAACTCATGTTATTTCCTCTAACCAGTCATCTAATTTCTATTAAACGGACATTTGTTCATTTTATTTCTACCAACCCCACTATATTGAATCATTTCACTTACTCTAGATATGCTTCTAGTATTCTTCTTGTATTAACTTTATTATTGTTGTAGATATAAAATTGAAAATTATATTCAAGATTAAAGTTCTATTTAAATGGAAAATTAAATTTCATTTTACATTAATGTTTTATTACATTATGATCTACTAAAATTGTGATCACATTGCAATTTAAATTAAAGCCCCTACTACATAATTATTTTCTTGTGTACTTTATTTCTGAATTTGTTATGTTTTGGTGGTAGTTTGTGGTGTTTTTTTGTATCTATACGTATATTTAAAGTCATATTGAGTTATCAGTGATCATGGTGTTCATATTTGATTTCATATGTGAATTTGATTTGAATGTGATTGAGGTTAGAAAATTATATAACCCCCATTTTGAGTGATATTTTACATTTTAAAACAACTCTTTAAATTTTTCATCTTAATCTTGAATTGAGATTTATTTACAATGAACTACCCATTTCATCTTCTTGTATTTCCTGACTATGTTTTTCTAATCTTATTTGTTGAATGTTTTCTTTGTAAGGGACGAAACTCCATTTTAGTTTATAGTGTTTCAAATTCCAAAATTGTTGAAATTATGAAGCCTCAAATTAATTCTAATATGATTCTTTAACCTTATAGCTTGAAAATTGAAATTGAAATTTAATTATCAATTTTATTAACTATGAAAATGATAACAAGAATAAATTTCTATGATTATTTCACTAACCATGTCACAAGATTAAGTAGAATATAATTATAAATAATTTTAATGTAATCATTCCTAATAAATTAATATTTACCTTAACTCATGGAATAAAAATCAAAACCATTTTATGCTAATATTTATAAACCATCACTTTATGTTTATAAACAAACAATATTAATTAATTTATTATTTTCATCATTTTTTTTATTTTTCATCATTTTTTATATTTCCCCCCTCCTCATAACTATTGTAATTATTTATATTTCCTTATAAAGTCTTTGATTATTTTTAGTTTTATATGTTTTCATGAAGTCAAGACAAAATTGTTTGAAAAAAACATCGGATATCCAATTTCTGATGTCATTGGTTGATTACAAGTTTATTTTCTTCTAAATTTTTTCCATTAATCTTCAATCTATAATTCTTTATGAATGAGAAAAAAACATATCACATTGGGTTATCTTGGTAAAAATGTCTAATAAAGAAGAAATTAATAGTATTTGTTCTTTTCTTGGTGGACATATTATAACTTTGGTCCATTTTAATTCTTGGTTTCTACATTTTATGGATTCATGTGTTTATTTTATGGCTTCACATTTGGTCCATTTTAATTCATGGGTTCTATATTTTTTTACTTCACCTAGATTTTTGTGATACACATGTGTTTAATTTAATTAAACATCAGTTTATTTTGAATCACTAGTGATTTTTATACTATATTGTTTGGTAAGATTTTAAATTTGGATATGATTTTTCTCTTTTGATAAAAACTATTCATATTCAGGATTATTGGATTAAATTACATTGAGGTATAATGAACCGTTAATTTAAATGAGTTTAAGTTGTCTTTACTCATATCAAAATCACTGATTACATTCTAGGTAAATAAAATAGAATTATGTGAATAATTGCAACACCCATAATGTTATTATTTAGTGTATAATTTATTATTTGTTTATTCTTTCATTTTTCTTGTGAATTTGAGTAAAAAATATTTTTGAGACATTATCTAGGTTTCATTAATAGCATGCATGGTTATCCTAATTATGTAAAGAGTTCATGTAGCCTATTTTTCATGTACAATAGATTATAAATGGTTAGAAACATAAAAGGGTAACCATGAAACCCGATCATGCATTCTACCTAGATTTTTAAATTTTTGTTTCTCTTCCACTATTTTTATTTAAGTATCCTATTTATTTTTATCCCGTTATTTGTAAGACTTATAGGGATCCTTAATGTTAGAGTCATCCCATCTATTCCACTTCCTCCTTCATTACACATAAGTTTTTATTAAAATAGCGGTAAGAACCACTTGAAAAGGAACATCAATAAGGACCTAACTAGTACAGTCATATAACATCATTTCAGACACCATTTTTTGCATTCAAGAGATTCAAGAACACTTTTAGATGATCTATCACATATACCTTAAAATAAAATTCATATACTACCCTGTTTTCTTCTCCCAAATTATAATGAAATGATGTTATTTAAACTATAATATCATGAAAATTCTCAAAATATAAAAAATTGATCATTGGGTGATGGAAGGGCTCACCACAAACTTAAAAAAAATCATAAAAGTAGTCTTCATTCTTGTCAGTGGTAAATTGAACTCTATAAAAAGAGTAAGTACAATCAATAGAGACCATGAATCATGTATGATTCCACCATTATAGATGTCATGTATATTTGGATTCATACCACTAGTGGGTAGGGATCCAACAGACTTAATGAACCTAACAGGCGATCTATGTATGACCAGATATTGGGTTATTTGTGAATCCTTTAGGAGAGATCAATGATCAATGAAATTTTTTCCATTGTATATATTTAGGATTAATAAAAGTTTAGTGATGACTGAAATTATGTAGATAATCCCAAATAACCTAATATTTGTCCATAAAGATCACACTATATAGCTGGCCTTCAGAGGAATATGTCTTTATAGTGTAAAACCAGACCTCTAGAATAGAATAGAATGAGTTAAAATATAGGTTATTACTCTGATGTTTTCGAGTAGTATCAAAACTGTATGATCCCAATCACTTCCAAGGAATAAGTGGTCTCATTTTTCAACTCTTGAGTTAAAGTAGAAAATGCATTTTTAGGAGCTGCAAATTACTCTCTATTAGATTACATTATCAGTAGTAAACCTCTAAATTTTTCTTGCTAAATGTAGAAACTCATATTCGATAGAATAAGACCCCCCATGGTTCCTTCACTACAGGGTCTGCAATCTGTAATCATGTATGAGTTACCCATCTCTGCTCCAAAGATGACCTTCCATCTGTGTGTATACTATTTTTCCTCAATTTTAAACTCGTAACACATAGTATAGTTGATTTTTTTTATTTGGGTGCATTTTGTTATTAATTTTAGTTCTTTCAAATGAAATATTCTCTATAATTATGAAAATGGTTTATAGATATAACTTAATCAATTTAATAATTATGTAATTAACTTTTACTTAAAATTCAAACTGATAACATTTTAAATTATTAATATTGCATTCATATGTTATATATTTCTTTTAAATTACTATGTGAGTGTATATTGACTAATGGTATATACCCCTCCATCGATAGTGTTGATCTACATGATGTTGAAGTCTTCACTTATATCACATTCATAAACTTTTTCAACTTTATCTCATTTTAGCGTGTTAACTTTCACTGACATGTTACTTAACATGTTATTTACAAAGATGTTTAGAAAGTAATTTTGATTAAGAAAGATTTGATGCATTTGATGAAACCAACACTAATTTCACTAGAGTATATTCAACTACAGAGGATGTTAGAAATTAGTTAAAAATAAAAATTTAATAGATAGAAATACTATCATTTGATATGTTTAAATGTTTCATTAAAATCAAATAGATCATTGTTTAAAGTTATTTTTTGATTTTTTATGTATTAAATTTTATTTTATTTTCCATTTATTTTTATTCCTATATTTTGGTCTACTTGGAATGGAAGGATATGCGATTTTTAAAGGTTTGAAACCCTTTAAAAACACATGGGGTTAAAAACCAACTGATAAAACTTTTAATGCTATGAAATTAGGCAAAACAACCTTAGATGGAATTTTTAAATGGTCGAGCAGACAGTACGTCAATCAGAGGTGTTGTTTTCCTAGGATGATAGAAAACACACTTTTAGTATCCTAAAACACTAAAACATGCATTTAATGGTCATATATATATATAATGACTATGGAATGACTTGAAATCACAAGAAAACTATATTATTATTATTCATGATTGTATGAGTATATGGCACATCAATCAGATGTGCATTCTTACCGAAACGATAGAATATGCGGTTTTTAAAGGTTTGACACCCTTTAAAAAGGCGTGTTTGGGGGTCAAAACCAACTGAATGGCATCCAAATGCCATGAAATCAGATGATAACAATCCTAGAGTGAATTTTGAAATGTTTGAGCCGACAAAATTTCAATCTGAGGCGGTGTTTTCCTAGGAGAACCAAAAATGAACTTTTAGTGTCATAAAACACCAAAAAGCACGTTTAATGGATATACCCATAAAAAACCCCATTAATGATGTTAAATCATGTTAAATCCATCTACTTATTATTTTTTATGTGCACAAGGATATAGAATATCAATTGGATGTGAGGTCTTCATGGAATTACCGAATATGTGTTTTTTAAAGGTTTGACGCCCTTTAAAGACACATGGAGGGGTCAAAACCAATCGAACGACCTCCAAATTTAATGAAATCAGACAAAAAAAATAGAGTTAATTTTGAAATATTCTAGTATACATTAGGTTAATTGGTGGTTTCATTTTCTAGAGATGATAGAAAATGCACTTTTAGTGTCATAAAACACTAAAATATGCATTTAATAGTCAGATCTATAGAAAAAAAACCTTGTAATGACTTTAAATAATAGGAATAATATATTATTATTATTATTGATGTGTATGAGGATATGAAATGTCAATTGTACGTGTAGTATTCCCAGAATGGCCAAATTTATGGTTTTTAAAGGTTCGACACCCTTTAAAAAGGTGATTCCTGAGGTAAAAACCAATAGAAAGACATCTGAATGTTGTGAAATTAGACGAGAAAAAAATTAGAGTGAATTTTGAAATGGTCTAGTAGATATAACATGAATCTGATGTGGTTTTTTCCTGATAGGACTGAAAATGCACTTTTAGGGTCATAAAACACCAAAATGCATGATTAATGGTCAGATTCAAAATAATGACTCCAAAATGATGTGAAGTTATAAGAAGGATATAAAATTATTATTTTTAATGTGTACGAGAAGACAGAACATCAATTGGACATTTGGTATGCCCGGAACAACCAAATATTTTGTTTTTAATGGTTTGATGCCCTTTAAAAATACACACGGGTTCAAAACCAACTGAACATCCTTCAAATGCCATGAAATCAGAAGATAAAATTTTTAGAGTGAATTGTGAAATTATTTATCATACAATATGTCAAATGAAGTTTTTTTTCCTAAGATGATGGAAAATGCACTTTTAGTGTCGACCAAAACATACGTTTAACCATCAGATGTATAGAAAATTACCTCATAATGACTTGAAATCATAATAAAACTATCTTATTATTATTTTTATGCATATGAGTAAATGGAATGTCAATAAAATGAGAAGTGTTCCCAAAAGGATCAGATATGCGGTTTTTGAAGCTTCAACGCCCTTTAAAAATGTCTGTCAAGCGGTTCAAAACCAACCAAATGGCATACAAATTCGATGATATCAAACGATAACAATCGTAAAGTGAATTTTGAAATGATCGAGTAGATGGAATGTAAATCTGACCTGGTGTTTTCTCGGGACAACTAAAAATAAACTTATAGTGTCATAAAACACCAAAACACACATTTAATGTTCATATCAATAGAAAAATACCTCAGAATGATGTGAAATCATAGGAAAATTGTCTACTTTTTATTTGTGACATTTCTAAGGAGACAGAATATCAATCAGACATGTGCTCTACCCAGACCTAATGAATATGTTTTTTTAAAGGTTAGATTCCCATTAAAAATGCAAGGGGGTAAAAACAAACCAAATTACCTCTAAATGGCATGAAATAAAAAAAATTAACTATTGAGTGAATTTTGTTTAGGTTGATTAGGTGATACATTAATAAGAGGTTTCATTTTCCTATGATGATTGAAAATGAACTTTTAGTGTCATAAAACACCAAAACGTGTGTTTTACAGTCAAATATATAAAAAATGACATCTGAATGAATTTTAATCCCAATAAAACTATATTATTATTATTAATGATGTGTACAAGCTGAAGAAACATCAATAGTATGAGTGGTCTGCTCAAAATGACCAAATATGTTATTTTTAAAGGTTTGACACACTTTATAAAGGTATGTTCAGGGGTCAAAACCAACCAAACAACATCTGAAATCTATGAAATCAGACAAAAAAAATCTAGAGTGAATTTTGAAATGTTTGAGTATAAGGAATGTCAATCTGAGATAGCGTTTTCCTAGGAGAATATAAAATTCACTTTTAGTGGAATAAAACACCAAAATTCATGTTTAACAGTCATATCCATAGTAAACGAGTGCTTGGGTTTCTTCCCAGCATTTTCTCCACCATTCTGTCCCTCCTGTTTCCCCCCTCGCGGTGAAGATCCTTCTTCGGTGCTCCTCCTATTCTCTCCTTATTGTTACCCTGCTCTCCTCCTAACCTCATTCTCTCTCTCTCAGCAACAAGGGTTCATCTTCCCATCGCCTTCAGCTTCTCTGTGTTTCTTCTTCTTTAGTCCTATTTTCCACTTTCCCTCTGGTGAAGGTGCTTCGGTCTTCCTCAAACTGAAGACGTCTTCTTCGGTCTTCCTTGAATCGATGGTATTTTATTCGGTCTCCCTCAAATCGACATCTTCTTCGGTCTTCTTCTTATCAACGACAATATTTTGCCTGGGTTGCCTTGCTTCTACTTTGATGGTTCTTGTTTTTTCTACCTTGTTGACGATTCCTTCATTCAGAGACCTCGGTCTCTTGAACCATTGCTCTGGACCTACATTCCGCTGCTCCTATCCTGGTCGGATCAGGAGTGGGGGTTACAATGGGGTTTTGGGATGTGTGGTTCGGCGACTGTTAATGTTACAGGCACGAGGTTCTCGACGTTGGCATTGGGTTTTCGGCTTTCTTTCTCATGCTACCAGTGAAGGTTTGTTTGATTCTTCCCAGCGATCAATATATTTGATGATTCTTCAATGGTGTTCCATTTTGTGGTTCGAGTTTGGTTTTGTCTACGTTTGGTTATGGTGGTGGCCATCAGTGTTTCTCATGATGGTGTCGTGACAATGATTCATGATTTGCGATGAGGTGAGCTCAATCTACTTTGAAGGCTTGTTTTCTTCTAGTTTTCTGGGCAATAACGACGACTTGTTGTGCTATTTTACAGTGGATTCAATAGACTCTGATGTCTCCGACGAGTGGTGTTATTTCCAGAAGGTGACGTTGATATCAGCGATAGGACTAAATTGATGATAGTGGTGACTCATGTTGATGGCTGATGACGTGACCTTTGATAGTTGGCGTAATGGTTTTGGCTGATGTGGGTAATCTTGGAATGCAATCTATTTCCTTTGAATTTCGAATTTTGAATAGGCATTTTCTTTTAGTTCTTTGTTCCCGCCTGTAGGTTACCATGCACCCAAAAACCAGCTTTTGAAAATAAAATAAAAAATGAATTCTCAGTCAGTCATAGTAAACGACCTCATAATGATGTGAAATCATATGAAAACTGTATTATTATTATTTTTGACATGTACAATGAGAAGACACATCAATTTTATGTGTGATCTTCCCGAAACGATCGAATATGCAGTTTTTAAAGGTTTGACACCCTTTAAAAACATGTGGTGGGTCAAAACTAACAAAATGATATCTGAATTCCCTGAAATCAGATGACAGAACCCATAGAGTGAATTTTGAAAAGGTGAAGTAGACATTATGTCAATCCGAGGTGTTGTTTACCTAGGATGATGGAAAACACACTTTTAGTGTTATAAAACACTAATACGTGTCTCTAATTGTCCGATATATATATAAAAACCTCATAATGACTTGAAATCATATTAAAAAAAATCTAATTATTATTCCTGAAGTGTATGAGTAGACGACACATCAATATGATGAGAGGCCAGTCCAGAACCACTGAATATGCAGTTTTTAAAGGTTTGACGCCCTTTAAAAATGTGCGTCTGGGGGTCAAAACCAACCAAACAACATCTAAATTCTATGAAATTAGATGGAAATATACATATAATGAATTTTGAAATGTAATAGTAAAAAAATGTCAATCTGAGCTAGAAATTTTCTTGAGAGGATCGAAAATGCACTTTTAATGTCATAAAACACCAAAACATGCATTTAATGATTAGATCCATAGAAAACGAACCTATATTTACTTGAAATCCTAGTAAAACCATATTATTATAATTATTGACATGAATGAGGAGACGACCCATCAATCATACATGAAATCTTCCCGGAACAACCAAATATGCAGTTTTTAAAGCATTGGCACTCTTTAAAAACATACAAGAGGTAAAAACAAACCTAAAAACCTCTGAATTCAATGAAATATATCTAAAACAACTATAGATTTAATTTTAAAATAGTATATTATATGTTATTCCAATCAGAGGTTTTATTTTTCTGTGATGATAAAAAACACACCTTTTGTGTCATAAAAGACCAAAACGTCCGTTTAAAAGTCGAATATATAGAAAATGACCTCAGAATGACATTAAGTCATAGGAAAACCATATTATTATTATTTGGGACATGTAAGAGTATATAACATGTCAATTGGATGAGTGTTATTCCCAAGACCATTGAATATGCAGTTTTTCAAGGTTCAACACCCTTTAAAAAGGTTCATACAGGGGTCAAAACTAATCGAACAAAATCTAAATACCATAAAATTAGATGAAAAAACAGTAGAGTGAATTGTGAAATGTTCAAGTAAGTAGAATTTTAATCTGTGCTAGCGTTTTCCTAGGAGGATCAAAAACATACTTTAGTGTCATAAAACACCAAAACACACATTTTACAGTCTAATCCATAGAAAACAACCCTAGAATGATGTGAAATCATAGGAAAACTATATAATTATTATTTATGATGTTTTCAAGGATTATTCACATAAATTAGGCATGTGTTCTGCCCTCACCAACCAAATATGTTGTTTTTAAAGGTTTGATTCCCTTTAAAAATGCACAGGGGGTCAAAACCAACTGAAAGACCTCTAAATGTTGTGAAATCGAACGAAAGAAACCATAGAGTAAATTTTGAAATATTCTAGTAGAAAGTACATCAATTAGAGGTTTTTTTTCTAGTATGTTGGAAAATGCACTTTTAGTGTCATAAAACACAAAAACATGTGTTTAATGGTCAGATATATAGAAAACAAACTTGGAATGAATTAAAATCACAACAGAACCATCTAATTATTATTTTTGATGTGTACAAGTATATGTAACATCAATCAGACAAGAAGTCTTCCCAAAATGACCAAATATGCAGTTTTAAAGGTTCGAAACCCTTTAAAAACATGCATTCAAGGGTCAAAACCAACCAAATGAAATTCAAATGTCATGAAATCAGAAAAAAATAGATTTAATTGGGAAATAGTCAAGTATATGGAACATCAATCGGATCTAGTGTTTTCCCAAGGGAACTGAAAATAAACTTTTTGTGTCATAAAACACAAAAATGTGTGTTTAACTGTCAGATCCATAGAAAATGACCCCCTAATGACTTGAAATCATTGTAAAACTATCTTATTATTATTTTTAATGTGTAAATGGAGATAAAAAGTCAATTGGATGTGTGATATGAAAATAAGGACTGAATATGTGGTTTTTAAATATTTGACGTCCTTTAAAAACACATGGGGGTCAAAACCAACTGAACACCCTCTAAATGTTGTGAAATCAGACAAAAATAACCATAAAGTAGATATCAAAATGGATGAGTAGACAGTATGTCAATCAGAGGTTTTGTTTTCCTAGGATGACATAAACACACTTTTGGAGTCATACAACACCAAAACATGCATTTAATGGCCAAATCTATAGCAAACGACCTTGGAATGACTTTAAATCACAGGAAAATCATCATCTTATTATTATTATTAATGTGTATGAGTAGAAAAAATGTCAATAGAATGTGTGGTCTGTTTGGAATGATAGAATAAAAAGTTTTAAATTTTAAAAAAATGATTATAATTTATTAATATATTCTCAAAATCAAATAACATCAGTATTTTGTACTAATTTTTAATTGAAATATTTTATTTCATTTCAATTATTAGTTGTAATATTTTTACTATAATAATTATTTTATTAAATTTTGTCATGTATTTTTATTTGATGATGGGTGTGAAGCTTGGAATATGATGAGGCATAGAGATTTTTGTGCCCATGGTTTTACATATTTTGGAAATATTTATTGTATTTTTTAAATATGGTGGTTTTTGTAATTATTCTATGATTTTTTTAAAATATATATATATATATAGTGTACATCATATGGTAGTCTCTATAGTATAGACGACACTATAAAAAAAGAGGTCTTAGTAGTAGTTTATTAGCAGTGGTTCTAATAGCTGCTGCTAAATAAATCATTTAAATATAATTTAAAATTAGTAGGGGTTTCAATGAAACCATCACTAATTGTTTTTTATATATAGTAGATGTTTTGTTTAAAACACCACTAATCATTAAAAAATAACACAAATTCAACCCCCCCAAACACACACACACACTCGATTCCCTATCCACCCCCACCCCCACTCCGACCGCCCCTCTCCCTCAATCGATCACGCCTCTCCCCAAGGCTAGAGACATGTTAACCATCCAATAATGATTCTAAGAATTTATATAATGAATAAATATTATATCTATTAACTTAATATCATTCTGTATATGAAATAAATATATTCTATGAAATAGGACTTACATGAAAAAACATGCATAGGAAAATGAAGCAGTAAACACCCGAAACTAGGGTAATAATGAAATATTATCAACAAATGGGAGATAAAATAATATAATAAGATCATATATGACATCATAAACATAGATATGGTTCTGTTATAAATTAATAACATGATTTAAACCATTATACAGGTGGTCAAATCATGTTCAACTAAAGTAAAGCACAAGGTAATGGATTTTCATCTCACTTTTATTTTTGTGAGATATGTATTATTCACCACTTATTTATTTTTTGTGGTGTACTACCCCATTGATAAATCATATCATGAATCTATTTATATTCATTTTATTAAATGTTTAAATTTGATAATTTTTTACTTTTTTGGGGCTGATGTTTTAAATATTTCAAATTGGTATGGGACAATTTGATTTAAAAATATCTTTTAATCCATTATTTAATATACGAGGAATGATTTTAACGTGTACGAAACGGGTTCAGGACCATTTAATTCAATCCCTATAGGTTGGGGACTAGTTAATGCAACCCCCTTGATGAATTGGTAGTCTCTTGAGATGAAATCAGTTGGTGGAAAACCCTTCATGTTTGTTTCCAAGAATAATTATAGGGGTGTCTACCCATAGACTTAAACTGAAAAGAGGATTGATCTTGAAGGTAAATATCTAGAGGATATATATTGATAGTTTAGATGTTCGACATTAATAATTTCCTTCATTTCAGTTATTACTATCCAGAGGATTTTCACTCTGATAAAATCTATGGATGCATTTTCATTTTCAGTTTATTGATTACATGACATGTGTATTCAATTATTTACCATTCTTTGTTGATTATGCTCATTAATTCAAGTTAGATTCTACTGTACTAAACCCAAAATGATCATTTGAGATCACCCCTTTTCTTATGTTTAATTTTCATTATGTTTCCAAGAAGTTTATTATGATTGATATGTAGGGTTACACAAAGGGGGAATAATGGGGGACTCAATGTTTTTTTTATATTTTATGTTTAAAATGTAATTTGAATTTCAAATATTTATCTAGTTTACAAAGGCTAATAAAATATTCAATTCTTTGGGATCTGATTTCTTATATATTTTTCCAATGTAATAAAGAAAGGCACCAACTCTGGGCTAATAGAGTTGGGGTCGTTATAGAATAATCTTCAAGAAGATAGATAGAAAGAGAGGAAGACGAATGAAAGGAAAGGGCTCACTATCCATGGTATACTACCCAAAATATCCTCTTAGAAGAAAAAATATTAGTATGTGTTCAAGTATAAATTAAAGGGTTCAATTAGATTAAGGGTCATCTATACCTTTCCTTATCATTTACTGGAACCATTTCATTTCATAGGCCAAGTTTCAAATTTTTATGTTGCATTATCTTATAAAATTATATCAAAATTTAATTTTAATTGGATTGTTAGTCCCAGTGAATTAGGTCCCATACACCTTATCACTAAAATCAACACCCATTTAATTCTATTTAACCTAGTATACATTTAAAATTAGAATGTAACAAGTTATATATGATGGATCGAATCACTAAAATACTTATTCCAACCCACAAGGGACTATACAACTCATTAATTGAAACAAAAAATCATTCAATCACAACCAAAGAGTTGTATAATCATAATATAAAAACAAGGATCGCTCAATAATCACATGCCTATCAAGAAATGAAAGCAGTGATATGCACCTATATGGCATGGAATATACATGGAATGTGAATTATAGGTGCGTATAAATATGTATGTAAAAATTTACTTTCCCTCATATCATCAGGCCAAGGATGTAAGAAATGCTCAATCATAATAATAATAATAATGATTATAAAATGTTTGCATTACCAAATGGTGAAATGATATCAACTGTAATAGGAAAATACAAAATAACATTCATAATTCAAGAAACTTTGTATTTACTATGAAAATGAGTTAGCTACACCCAAGCATGCCTTATAACCAAGTTCCAAGAATTCCTAATATATTAAATATTATCTCTAAATAGTAAAGTAATAAAGGAACTACTCTGATTCCACTTTGTGACATTATGGATATGGATACCACTTAGAGGTTCCCCAAACCCAATGGGCCACATGGACTCAACTACATCTCCCCAAATTCTAGAGGCTTTTGATTAGTAGCGAGAGCCTAGGGTGTGTCTGTGAGGAGACTATTCCCTCATTACCAGATTGTAACATAGTGGATAATGTAATAACAACAGGTAAATTAGGAGAAGAAATATAAGTAAATATATGGAAAACATAAGTAGATTGAATAATAAATAACTGAAGAAACTTGTAATCATATAAAAAAGCTGATGATGATATGTCATGTATCTAATAAGATGGAAAAAATGGATACAAAGAAGCAGACAATACATTATGTATAAAATTTAAAAAAATACACCAAAATATGTCCAGTATCTTCTGCCCTATCCTAGTCATCTACTAACAAGATTCATCATAATATAATAAATTAATCAAGTGTCTGAATCAGTATGCTTCCCTTTGTCAACACCTGCATACATGTAATATTCCTGGGTGCCAATGGCAGCCCAGATAGGGTGTGAGATAAATCTCAGTAGGCCACCACCAATGGTGTCTATAACATCCAGTTTGTGTAATATAAACTAAAATTATTTATAATTATGATTATAGAAAGGTAAAACAGTATAGTAATGTAAATACCCAAGTACCTGCTTTTAGCCTCAACTGGTGTCTGAACTCATAACAAATTCATTAATTAATTATGTTCCAGTTTATATATGTAAGTCATGTGAGGCATAACCAACATTGACATCTCTACATGGTAATAATAATGATAATAGATCCAAGATACACTGAGGCATCTAAGATGATTATATTATTATAGATAATTCAAGGTATAATAAGGCATCCTGTAATGATATTAATAATGAAAGGGATCTAAGGTAATCACTAATGAATCCATATGGATTTACTTATACTACTCCTCAAGAAAAACCTCAACAGGTCCCATCATCTCACATGTGTTAGTCCTCCCAATTCATGCTCATCTATCATGTTAATAACCAACTAGGATTAATCTGGATCATCTGTTCCACCACACACGATCCATTTTTGATGTCTCCTCCACTATGAAGGTATATTTACCCTTTTCATTAAAACCCAAATAAGTCATTCTATAATGCCTTCCATAGAAACCATCAGTCCTCATCTTGCACACGGATAATCAATGATTCACATTTAAAATTAGCACCATGTGTAACAAGAACATGCTATTTTAGTTTCATTGAAAATTAACAAGTGCACACTCTCATACAACCTAATCACAGAACCTAACTCATGCTCCCATGTTATGAACATCACTAAATCTAAACCCAACTAACTAAATCAAAAAGCATGGTCCTTGGCATGTCAATAACATATATCCAGAATCATCCTCAAAACTCCTCTTTAAAATTGTGCCTCAACCCATGCCAAAGTCCATTATACCAACTCTTACCAACCAATATCATTACTAAACTAGAAGACTCTAACATACTCTACCCATCCAAGATATAACCATCTAGGATTATAATCCACTATATCATCGAGAACCATACCCAAAATAAACTAGGCCAAGCACTCAACTAGCACTTCCCTTAAAAACTAGGATTTGATACCCAAGTCACTATAACTCAGAGTGATTTTCTTCATAAAAACACAAGGCATTTCATAAGACAATACTCTACACCTTGAAGTACCTCTAGTGTATCAATCCTAGGGAAAGAACCCACTTGTGCCTTACACATTCACAATATCTAAGGAATCACTATATATATATATATCCCATACTCAGTAGCACATCTTGTGTATCCATATGAAGTCCAAAGCATCTACCCATGCTTCCCATCCACACGACACTCACAATATCGACTGACCCTTATATACCAAAACTCATCTCATCCTTAATACCTAACTCACCAATATCACAAATTGAATCTCAAATGTACTTAGCTCTCCCCCCAAACCCATAGGTCACATATCACATAGATCACATCTCACGGGAAACACCTCTCTATTCTGATTTCCAATATCACACAAAAAATCACATGAAAAACTTCCCACTATGGGGTCTCACATACACATACACATACCCAACATCACATGCCAAGTCATCATCCTACTAGGGAACTAATCCTCATTTGGATTTTTTATATGAGACTACCCCCTTGAGGAACATGATCTCATCTCAAAACCTATATATGTAATGACATTATACCAATAAAATCTTTGTCAAATACACCATATTCAGACGGTTTGGTTATATATAATTTCAACAAGAATATATATGAAAAAACTCCATATAGTTTGTTGTTGACAATTTAATTGAATGAACCCTTTTTACATGTCTAGAACCAGTACTAGTATACTAATTACCCTGAATGGGTTGATCATAAAGGAATAAAGTTCCTATACCGATCTACTAGGGTCTCTATATATTCCTTATATGAAGAAATATATAGTCATTATCAAGTAGAATCACTCCATATGACCCACATGAACTGTTATTATAAGAACTAAATATTACGATCATCTAAGTAGAATTCCACTACCAAGTTATATAGGACAATTAAATATAATATTTTCCTAGCACATTGAATATTTAAACCCTATATATTCAGTTAAATCAACCACACACAGGAATGGGCATGTCATTTTAATTCTACACGCCAAATATGATGTATCCACACGAGCCTCTTGCCAATAGGACAATAGTTAAAAATCACATAAATCATAAATCTCAAAACTCAAATGTATTACACTGGGTAAAATCATACAACCATAAAATTAGAAAATGAGAACAAGAATACCCTATCCCTGGTAACCTATACCTCCAATTAGGAAGAGTATTTGGAATGCACTAGTTCAATATCCATCACAATCATTGACACATTCATATGAAACTTGTATACTATCTCCTTAAATAGTAAGAATACCAAAAATATAGTTACATTCTATGATTTTAGTAATATAAAATATATGATACCTCTTTGTAACATCCTTTCCCTAGTTTACTCTAAATAGTAACCATACCCAGTCTCCATGTGACTCTAGGAGCACCTCCCTATAAACCATAGGCTTCTGACTAGTAGTAGGGTTCTAGGATATTACTATGGGGAAACTATACCCCATACCAGTGAGATAAATAAAAATAGAAAAATAACCAAGAATCATCCATTATAAATAAATATTGCACATAGAATCAATACAGTACAACCATCCATAATAAATGAATACATAAGTAGGTAGTCAAACAGACTCATGGTCATGCTTGTACACAACAAATGATCACCCAAAGGGTCAATCACATATAAAAAAATAGAATAATAAAATAGAATTGATATTCTACTTAAATCCCTGAGCTTCACTTTATCCAGTATCTAAATCTCATCCAAACAATCTTTCTTGAACATGATACACTGGCCCTTTTTCTAACCTGAACCTATGATAAGTAAAGATATGCTTGAGTACCCAAGTTATATGGATGACCATGTAGGGTGTGAGTATAACTCAGTAGGGAAAAATCAACGTGGTTCTTTACATAACTAGTAAATTCATTGTAAACATGTGATATTCTAAGAAAAATAAATTAAATAGCATAGAATCATAAATAAAATAACCATCATCAATCCTTAGGTTCTAACATGATAACCAAGATAAACCCAAACCTATTTTATATACTACCAGAGTGTCTATGAGAATGTGACCCAACCTTTACAACTATTACAACGAATATCAATCCAATGACTAATTCCTAGGAGAAATTTCTATATAATCTATTAGTATCAAGATGAATAACCAATTATTTGGAGAAAGCTCTAAGCAATAAAATAGTAGCATCATATATAATCACTGATTCATTGGGGTTTACCTGAGGAAATAAAAGTATATGGTACCATTATTGATTATAAGGATAAATTTTAAGGTAATCATGTATACTCGAAGGCTGAATCCTTGTACCCTGGGAATTATATAGTCATTAGTCCTAAAGAGGATCCATAATAGGTAATCCTAGATAATCCAATAATATCATTTTCTAAGGTGATCCAAAAGAGGTAATATTGACTGATCGATAGTCATCAGGCTCCATGCCCATCCTTAAGAGGTAATACTTAGGATCATTATCTCATGTTATGCCTCATGTTATATCCATGTTAATATATCATGTTCCATTTCCTTTGTTTATATCTTACTTAGATTTATGCTCATCCTTTTCTATTGATGCATGTCCCCAAGAAATCACTTGTAGTGAGGTGAACTAGGATAAACTAATAAATTAGTATTTTAAGAGGATTGAATAAATATTATCTCTATGTTTTCGTTATAAAATTCATATATTATATACCTAGTTTACAATACGCTAAACCACAAAAGTTCTTTTGATGTTATCAATGTAATATTTTATTAAGGAGTTATTATAAAAATCATGTATTAAAAATATGATTCACCATAGGCAGTGCCTAATGGATTTCATATCTGGTATAAGGAACATTGTGACTTCTAATTATGTGGCCACCCTAGTGATATTTCAATGTGGAACTCACTATATGTGTTAACTGTTCATAATTTAAGTGACACAAAATATAATATTGATACAACATTAGTTCAATTGTTTTTATTGAAAAACTGGTTTCACATGATCTCAGTAATTCTCATGGAGAAACATTAATAGAAGAGAGCTACTGTGCGATGTGGAAAGGTAGAACCACCAGTTAGGAGAAACCTAATGGATTTCATAATGGGCCTATGGAACTCTATGTATTACAAATAGGTGGCCTCCCTAATTATATTTCAACGCGGGACTCACCGTATATAATAAATTTTCATTATTTAAGTAGTAGGAAATACTTGAATGATACAACATCATTTCAATTTTATTCATTGAATAATTGGATTCAAATAACCCTAATTATTCTCACATAATGTCCCACCATTTAAGAAGTTAGAGATCTTGAGTTATTATTTCATATTTTATATGGGATTTATTGAGGATCAAATAAATACTATGAATACATGAAAAGTGATAGTCATAAGTTTGTATATGTCATAACCACTGTAATATAGGGTTGAAGATAAAAAAATGTCCTGTGAATTATTTCCACTGTGAATATCATTCCTGAAGAATCATAGTGAACCAGAATAGGAAAGGTTGAGTAAATGTGAATCGAAATATGTTGGCACTCAAAGAATAAGTATTTCATAAAATTGGAGCTATTATTTGTAAGGTTTAGAAAGGATAATTGTTTGGTTGAAGTATTCATGATTTTTTGATATCAAAATGTTCTAATACTCTTAAGGCTGACATACTTGTAAGGTTACTTTAGCCTTATGAAGCACGTAAGATTCATGACCCTTGTAAGGTTCTTGATTGTTATAAGGTATATTTTAAAGAGACTTATAAAGTGAGAAACATAATAATATATTTTAGGGTATTTTAAAATCTGACGATGCTAGGTATACAGAGCTTTAAAAGACACAAATATCACTATTATTTTTATCATGATTCTGTTAGAAGATGAAATAAGAATAGGAATCCATGATAGTTTTATACAGAGAAGCAAGGATCCATGGGATTGAGAATTATTATTCATTAATAAATTCATATATGGATTATAGAGTATATTTTTTAGAAATATGAAGATTCAAATGTTGATGTTAAGTTTAATGGAAGAATATATGATAATTTCTACAAGTATATATAATTTTTAAATAAGTTTTATAATAAGATATTTCTATAGAGGTTTAGAAGGCCTTGATAATTTTGAATCATCATAAATTTTGATCCTTAAATCATTTTAAAATGAATTCAAGGACAAGAAATCAGGTATTTGAAATTAATAATTTCACGGAGATTTTAATTATGGTATTAATGTAGTTTAGTGAATACAGATAAGGAAAAAGAATTAAAAAACAATAATTCTATATATATATACCATATGTCAAATACATAGTATAATTCATGAGAAACAAAGTTGTTTCTAAATAAATTATCATTGAGTATAAAATATAAAAAATGATCCCTATATATCTCATCATATATATTCTAGGAGTTGAATAAAGATAGTGAAGAAGACCCAGTGAAGTTCTGTTGCATTAAAGAAGAATAAGAGGGAAGAAGGTTGTGTTGTAGAGTTCAATTCAAACTAAAAGAAGAGTCTTGAATTTGTGCCAAAATATAAGAGGATGAATTTATCATATAATACCTTTTATTTTACTCCTATGAGGAATAAAAAGAATAAGTTTTACACTTTTTTACTCATAAAAGAATAAGAGGTTATTTTCACTATGAAAATAAAATAATTAGGAAGTGTTACATTAATAATTTTATGAAATTAGAATAAGAATATAAAGAAGAAAAATAATAATAAAAGAATCAATAGTTTGAAAGAGGTCTATTAGTGAATCTTCTTCGGCTGTTAAACTTAATTTATTTACATTTTAATTGTGGGATACACTTGATTGTAGGATACATCGAAAAAATGTTAGGATATATTTAACACCAGTTTTATGATAATACCTACTCATTTGTACTTACATGTTATTAATATTGGGACATGTGATCTCATAGGATTCCAAAAAACACTGAGTATGATCCTTCTCATTTTTAGAGTTAAACCTTATAGATCTTCTGTTCCTCTTTTGTGTGTAAATTATAATTTTTTGGATGAAAATTTGAAGTTTAGAATGGAGAACAAGTGATCTATTCACTAAATAGAGAAGAGGTTAATGGAAAGGGATAAAAAAGGTTTTGAATTAGGTAAATTTTCACCACCACTAATTCAACCCCCTCTTAGTGTTGAATATAACCCTAATTGGTCCATTAAATTGGAATGTGATAACAATTCACCACTTATTAGATTCTCTAATTTTTTAGTTATTCCCTTTTAAATATTTGAGTCACTTTATGGATTTATCGTGAAGTTTAATTTTTGGGAAGATATATTTATTTTAAATTAGAACTCTATCTCTACATATACCTTAATAAACTATAAAAATAAAGAGAATAAATTAAGGAAAGTTTCCCTCTTGATCAAAGATAAATGAGGTTTGATTTCTCTATGCTATGATTGTAAAGAAGAAAAATATAGTTTGGAAGGAGAATAATTGATAGTGCAACATACTACCAAGGTGATAGGTAATATATCTACCTCAACTAAAAAAAGGTATTTTGTTGATCATGAGGCATCTAAGTTTTTATAAAATATTATCAAAATGATTCTATCACTTGCGTGAGTGGTCATATATCAAAGAATATATCATTTGATGCATTAAATATTTTCCTTCATACATTTTTTTAATGAATTAGACTCTCTTTTTTGTTCGGTTTCTGAGATCATGCATGGTGAAATCAATCAAGTTGAAGAATAGTTAAATTTTTTTAATGAATCCTTTAAATATAAGTTTCCTACATGTATAATGTCCTACAAACAAAAAATATACATATATGAAGTTAATATGGAACTTTAAGAGATATTATATGTGTTTTAAAATGAATGGATCAAAGAAGTTCAAGAGGAGGATAAAATCAGGAAGTCTCTTCAAGAGAAGATCCATTCATTAGAAGAAAATTAGTAAAACAATATTGATTTTAAGAAAGCACAATTGGAGGTTAAATCCAAGAAGATCAAGGAGTTTGACACATTGTTACAATAGAAGGTGAAAATGCATTATGAATAAGTTGAAAGAATTATATGAAAAGTGAATATAAATTAAAGTTGATATATGAGGGGAAGAATATTCACAATATATAGAATCATGAGTTTGAGGTTAAATTGGAAAATATTGAAATTTCTCATGATGTGATATCTGAAGAAGCATATGGAATAAATTATGTTACCACACATGTTCCCAAGGGGTATTATTATGTCAAAATACCTTATAATAGTTGAAAAAAATCTTGATATCCTATAATGATCATTATTTTATAGACTTGAAAAAATAGGTACTATTCATACCTAAATAGAAAGATTATTTTAAATACATTTCTATAGATTAAGTAGGTTTAGAATTAAAATATTAATAAATAAAGATGAGGTAAAGTGATGTTAATCCTACCACTATGTCAAGGATGGATAAAATAGTATGTATGATATATAGTTAACCAAAATAATTCCAACCAGTTAAATACAAATCTCAAAAAAAACTTGCTATCAATTTTAGAAAATCTGGAAAACATGTCATTTATAAATTAAGATAAATATTTGTGGGTAGTTATGTAATATGTTTGGGATTAGGTTATTTAATTTTTGGCACAATATATCAATATTTTATGATTTGATAAATCCTATATTATGGAGGAGTAATCCAAAGTTGATGCAATATTCACAATTTAAAGGGAAGAATTTATTTTCTATAAAAAATTTGAAATGTTAAGGTACCTATATTAAGTATGTAATTAATGTGGTCACATAGATCAAGCATAAATTTTAAACTCATTTGAGCATGTATAAAAATACAATAGAGATATAATACCACATAAGATGATGAAGGAAGTTGAGACAACCTTGGTAATGTAGTTAAATTAAGATGAATATTAGAATACTCCCAATAATATTCAAAAGAAGAATAGTGACATATCCATAAACAAAAAGATGAAGGAAAACTAGATTCATATACTAATCAATAAGCCCTAAAGGAGCACCATGTCAAGAATAAATATTTGATTCTATTATAAAATAAGGAGACATATCTTGGATACATGAAAAAAAATCCATGGATGCATGTGTAAATAAATCCATGCAAGATAATAATGGATGATTATTTTAAGAAATAAGCAAAGACTAATTTAGTGAAATTAATTCTTAATAATATATGTATAATAACCAAATAGGCTGAGATAATTTCTAAATATTGTTTGATTATTTAGACATATTATTTGAAAAATCTAGAAAAATAGAGGGAGCATAACTGAAATCATGTGAAAAAGGGAATGAAGATATTCCACATAAGGAAGATGAATTTCTTGTTAAGTTGAAAACTAATGATAACCTATACGTTTCATAAGTGGGAGGTGTAATAAGGTTGGAAACACTACTAAATATTGTTTAATGATGTTTCCTATATAAGAAGAATTTATAAATAATATTAATTTTTCCCCACATGATACTTTTTTCTTAATGAAAAAACACAAGAGAAGTATCTCAAACAAAGAAGGTTAGTAATGTAATAATTCCATGCCACCCAAAGAAAAATTACATATAAAATATAGTTGTGCAAGCATGAATTCTAGAGATAAAGGAGAATTTTTGTTGATAAAATCCTCTCAACCCTACTATTTACACTAATGAACATGAAGTTATATCTTATTCCCCATTATTCATGTCGTATTTGTGTGCTAATGATATAAGGAATTAAAGGTGAAGTTGGATCTTAGGGGAAGAACTAGAGAAGATGAGAATTTTTTCAAAACTCGACAATATAAATGACGTGAAACAAGCTTTCCAATCAGGAAAATAGTTTGAAAAATGATATATCCTGGTAAAATATCAACTTGGGATATCTTCGGATACTACTAAATTCATAGATATACCTTTATTTAGACTCTATGGATTGTATTTTTGAGAGGGAAACAAATGACTAAGTTCCATGAGAATTTTCCATTCACTATTGAGATTATACAAAATAGAAATCTAGAAGGTGCTTGAAGAAGATTTATTGGAAAATGTATGAATTCATGCCATATCATCCTTGGTTACATAATTCATACAATAATATTAATTGGGAAAAATTGATATTAACTAATAATACAAAAGTGAGTGTTTGGATAATATTCAAGGCTAATTTCTAAAGTTCAAAACCTACTACTTATGTTTGAATTCTTTTAACCTATGTGTTGAAGTGTGTACAAGAATTCAAGTTGAAATAAAAATGAAAAATATATTTATCAATTGGTGTTTATTTTTATAGTATTAAGATATTTTGATGAACTTTTAAGGACATATGGAAATGATTTTTAGTTATAATATTCTCTTTATAATGGAAAATATTTTTTTGTCTAAATTAAACCATCTTATTTTCTACACCTATTATGGTTCACATATACTTAGAGTGGAATGGTTTATAGAAAATTTATTATGTTTTAATTGATACCATTCTCTCTCATGCACTTTGTATTTATTTCAATAATGGGAAGATAACAAAAATGAAATTAAAGGTTAATAAATATTGAGGAGAGAAGAAAATTAGAAAAAAGATAAATGGAGGTATCCATATTGAAATATCATTTTATTGGCTAATAAAAATAGATACAAAGGAGTATTTATTGATACCACTTTGTGTGTGTTCATTTTTTTTCAATGTGTGTCAATGTTAATGTAGAATAAATTAAGCTTGATGTCAATATTGAATTAAAAATTGGAAAGAAGTAGAATGGTATGGATGTTGTTCAGAGAACCCAACGGAAGTATGTTTTGGAGAAGTATTTCCAAGTATGGTGTCATTTTTGTTGTAAGTAAGGGTTGTAAGACAAATATTAGAAGTTTGAATTTACTTTAGTTATTCATATAAAAAATTAATAGTTCTTACATTTAGAGTATTGGTGATTCATTTTAATGAAGAAAAAATATTGTTGTATCATTTGAGTACCATAGAGAATTTATAATAGTGAATATTTTTATCTATGATGATGGTATTTGAGAAGTTCCATATATATATATTTTCATGATTAAATAACATAATATTTTGAAAATATATTTTGATAAAGTTAAAGAAATAAAATGTAGAGAAGTTTGAGGGTTGGTATTTGGTTTTAGAGTATTTGACATTACTTTATTTTCCCAAACTCTTATTATATATATACACATATATATTATTATTGGAATGTAAATTATGAAGGAGTTAAGTGATTTTTTTCTAAATTAAGGCCAAACAAATACCCAAGAAACCTAGTCATCTTGGAGAGAAAATAGGCTGAGCTCAAAGGGGATATAGTAAAGAGGAACATAGAGGATACACAAGGTTTCATAGTTCAAAATAGATAGTGTGAGAATTAGGTAGTGCTAAGAGATAATAGCTACTATGAAGGGTGGCATTGAAGAGTCATCATGTAAGTAGGCCCTAAGGGATTTCACAGATAGTCTATGAAAGGTTGTGGTTTATAAACAAGTGGCCACCCCAATGATATTTTGATTCAAGACTCACCATATTCATTCACTATTCATCATTTAAATTGAACATGATATAAAATTGATATGACATTATCTAAATTTTATTCCTCATGTAATTAGTTTTGTGTAAAACTATTAATTCTCACATTGTGTTCCTCCATTGAAGAAGATATAGATCTCTATTTGTGATGCCATAGTTCATGTGGGAGTTATTTAGGATCATGGGAAGACCATGGATACATATAAAGAAATAATTGTAAGTTTTTATATGTCATACTAATTATAAGGTGAGTATGAAGATGTTTCATGTTCTATAAATTAACTTCACCATTAATAACATTCATGTTTAAACAAATTGAATAGGTAGAAGAAAATTTGAGTCACTATGAATCAAAATAAGTTCACACTTGAAGAACTGGGATCCATAAGATTTGAGATATTTTTTATAAGTTTGAAAAATGAGCATCATAAAGTTGAATTTATCATAAATATAAGATCTCATAAGGTTCCAGAACTCTTAATGTTGATATGTTGATTTGGTTTAATTAAAATTATGAATCAAAAAAGGTTCATGAACCTCATAAGTTTTATTATTGTTGTAAGTTACATTTTAGAGAACCTTATGAATTAGAAAACATAATAATATATTCTATTGGATTTTAAAATTTAACTATGTTCGATAATCTAGGATTTCATAAAGATAAATATCACGATGACATTTATTATGAATCTAACAGAACATGGAAGAATAAAATGAATCCCTGATCATTTAATTCCATGACGTATGGAGCCATGAACCTGATGATTATTATGCATGAATACATGCATACAAGGATATTGGAGGAGATTTTGTGGAAGGAAGAAGATGCCAAGATTGATGAAAATTTAAAAGGTAAAATATGTGATTGTTTTTACATATATATATTGTTTCAGTATTGATTTATAATAATTGATTTTTGAAAAGTTTTAGAAGGCCATGATAATTTTGAAATATGACAGATTCCATTTACTTAGGAATTTTAAATGATTTTAAGGATGAGAATTAGGGATTTTAAAATTATGTATTTTTTGGATGGATATTAAAATTAGGGTATTCACATAGTGTAGTGAGTATCAAGAGGGAGAAAAAATGAAAAAGAACACTACTAGATATATACACACACATATAGAAACACACACACACACACACACACACACAAACACCACTGGTTGAAGACTAAAAAATGTGTGTAAGAACCAATATAATTTATAATTAAAATTTCATTGAGTATCAAAGTGATAAAATAATACCCAACTCTATCATATTATATATTCTAATATTTTAATAAATATATTGAAGAAGACTCAATGTAGTTCTATTTCACTATGCCAGAAAAAGGAATAAGGAAGTACAATGAAATCCAGTTCTCACAAAAATAACAATCTTTCATTTTTTAAAAATGAAGGAGAGGAAGTGATACCATAATCCCTTATAGTTTTTTAATATGAGGAATAAAAATAAAAAGTTTTATTCTTTTCTATACATATAATAAGAGGACATCATTTCCACTATACAAATAAAATAAGCAATAAGTGTTAATTTCATGTCGGTATGAATGTATTAGTAGAATAATAAGAACAAGAAGCACACAAAAAATATGGAATAAGTCTATTGGTTAAGTATTTTTGGTTATTAAACTACATTTCATATCATTTTAAGTGTGGGATTCATTTCAATGTGATATTCATCGAATCACTTTTTGGGAGACATGTAATATGGGTTATAGGATAATCCATTCTCATTTATACTCACTGTTTGATGCTAGTGGAATGTTTGATATCTAATGAATCAAAATCACACTACGTACCGACCTTATCATTTTGAGAGGTGAACCTTGTTAATATTCTATGATTCTTGTGTTTATAAATTCAGATTCACTACATATAAATATGAAGGTGATAAGAGAGAATGAAATATCCATTCACCCAATAGTGCATTGGTAAAATGAATAGGGTAAAAATGGTTTTAAATTGGGTAATAGATAATCGAAATTTATTTCCCCCCTTTAATTGTCAAACATATATCTATTTGGTCCTCTCATGTCCCTTAGGTACCCTCACATTATTTTTTAATATATACACTATTATAAATATATTTCCATTTATGATTTCACTTATATACTAGTGTATTTTTGAATCATTTAGATAAGTTGTTTTCTTTTTAATAGAATGGTATAAATGTGTAACCATTGTTTATTTAAAAAAAATATAAAATATTAATTTATTGCTTATATTTAAAACTATCAAAACATGCATTATTTTCTAAAGTTTATACAAAGAGCATGTGGTGGAATATTACTAAGAATATTCACCCACACCTTACACACACATAAACAAACACTATAATTGTATGTTAACTTTATATTATATGATGTAAGTAAAGGAATAAAAATGACTTTGAGTATGTGGTTATTCAGTAACTTTTTTTTGAGTTCATATGGGGGTACAATGGGGAGATACAATGCTATCTCTTATAGATGGTTATCTTAGATATGTTTTGTTATGTCTGTTTATTATATGATTCTAATATATATATTTATCATATGTCCTAAACTTACCATATCCCTTATTACTTAAATATGTATACACGTTGGTATTTTATATTTTTGTAACCTAAGACACCTTGGGGGTGGGGGGCTAAAATAGGGTGGCTATTAATTGAAGTTTTTCTTTTAATTGATTTTATCTCTTTTGTATATTGTTCTCATGTTAGTAAGAACAATGATTAACTTATTTATCAATTAATTTATCACATCATATAATAGAATACAGTAATGTAAAGCATACATAGGGAACATGGATTTAACATGGTTCACTACAAATCACTTCCAATTTTACTTGATATAATGGCAATATACTAGGGGAAACACCACTCACTATCGTTGTTGCAATTTTTTTTAAGAAAGATTCATTATCGATCCTTGGTTCAATATCTATTCTTCCATCTATGAACTTTTTGGTGAAGTAAGTCCTCAATTTATAAACTTGAGGGTATCTTAAATCGTTTATAAACATGAAGTCCTCTTCCAGATTGGAATAAATTTCTGATACACCTTACATCCTAATATCAAGATAGACAATCCATTAAGATTCATGTTCATTGATCTCCTCCTTCAATGATGGATAATATCAACTATAAAATGTGAGATTTTAGTCTCTATATTCCAAAATATCATAGTTTCAAAACTTCTTTTCAAGATAAAGATAATTATAAATTGGAATTATCTTATTTCACTCTTTATTAATCTATAATTGAGTATTTTAATGGATCTCCTTATTTATCCCTTAATCCTTCTCATTTGAACCAAAACAGATATGTTAATGGAGTCCAATATATATCTTCTTATTCATCTATTCCATATGTATCGATATCACTCTCTTCTACGGGGGTTTCAATAGATTTACACTTTTTATCTTCTAAAATTAAGATATAACAATATGATCTGAATCCATATCTTTTCATAACATCTATAGGTAAATTAAATAAGTATATACAACTTCCACACCTCTCCATTAATGGATTATATCACACATTTTCCCTCAAATATCATTGATCTTACTAAGTGTCCTAATTTTAGTGTGGTAAAACATATATTTTTAATTTGAATAAATGATTCAAATATTACTCCATGATCTCCACATTTTAATTTAAAATTTTTAGCAAAAATCCCCCAGGAGTGATTTTTGGGTAGTGGTCGATGAAAATAAAGTGAAAAAAATATCCAAGGTTACTTATTTAGTCTAATGAATCACATATCATGAAATTTTAAAGAGGTTTTGTTGAGTTACATATGATTTATAATTAACAAGTTTTCAATTTTTTTGGGATTTTTTCAAAGTGTTGGGAATTTCCTTGAATACATATGATACAATGGGAATGGTGAAAGTGACTAAGTTCAGAAATTCCCTATATATGGGAGAATTTTTACTTCACATGTACAAGGAAATAATGGTTAAGTCTTAGAGTACCCTATATACAATTTATGTAATATTTTTATGTATGTTTCATTAGAGGATATAAATTCAACAAAGTCATGAAATTTGTTGGATACCTACAGTTCACCTTGAGTGCATACGATGTGTTAGATAAATGAAATTTAGAAAAGTATTGGAATTATGAAGAATACCTATGATATAACTGGGACATGTATTATACATCAAATATGTATAAAATATAAAAAGTGGATTATTTCCTATATACATATGATATATTAGGTTTATACATACTAAAAAACACTTATTCACTAGAAGATTTTGTTTTGTATAAAGCAGTAATTTATTTTTGAAATCAAGGATGATGCATAAGAAGAAGATTTATATGTATGATAAGAAAATTTAACTCTAGATGGAGTGATTTATAAGAACACATGATTTTTATGTATGATGAATCAATTAAGAAAATATAGGAAAGAGTTTCTCACTGCTTCATCAATGTGAATGCAATAAATTTCCTTAGGAAGTATGGATTAAAATCCTTATTATCAATTAAAAATTATGATTGATTATTTGCTAAAATATTAATGAATATTCAAGGGTATTTTTTTGGAATTAAATATTGAAATATTCTTGGTTTATTTAAATATGAGATATTTGTTTCCACATGCATGGATGTTCTATGTTGGTTTTTTGAGATTCAAGCAGCCAATTATTTAGGAAGGTAAATATATGAATTAAATGAAATATTTTGACTCTATTTTAAAGAATATAATGATTCCAGTCCTCTAGAGTTTCCACTTTTTAAATATAGAAATATTTATAAAGTGGAAATTTGATGAAAAATATTGAACATATAAATAAAAGAGAAGATGGAGAGACTCTATAGATAGACAAATAGAGAAGGATGAAATTATTTATATTTAGGATAAGATAAGTATGAGATGAGATACTGATAGAGGATTGATTTTTTAGAATTTAAATAAAATAATTCTATAAATTTAATAGAAATAAAGGAGAATTACATGGTTGTGCTGGATAGTCATACAAAAAGAAGGATATTTTATAGGAGGTTCTCTTAATGGAAGTTTATATATATTATACTGAGTGAAACACTATCTCTAACATAACTCTTCAACTACCATTCATGGGAGAAGAAGATTGTTACAATAGGAGTATTCCATTCCATTCTATTAGAGGATACATGTGATCATAATTTGTTAAAGGTTGTAATCTAGAAGTGTAACACCCTAATATATTAATATATGACTAATTTTAAATGAGACAAATGCTTTCGATATATTTCTTTACACGTAACACTGAACTTAAACAAAATAGTAATATATTTGGATAACATATAAATATTTAAGTTTCACCATTAAAACCTAACCATTTAATTATCAAGAATGAATAATAATAACTGATTTATGAAATATATTTATGAATAAAATAAATATCACATTTCATATTAATTAAATTCAATTAGTTTACATAAAATTACTAATAAGCCCATTTATTTTTTAGAAAAGTATTTTTCTAAAAATTTATTTTTATGATATATGCATTCCTATTTCAAGAGATGCATAATTAAAGATTCTAAATTATGTTTTATTTTATTAATTATTTAATTCTTATTTATTTGGTAAATTATATGAAATAATAATAATAGTCAATATTTGAGAATGTCATTTTCGAACAAAAATAAGTTTTAATTATATTTTATGATTTTATTCTAAAATTTAATTCTCAAATTTTTGATATTTAATATTAAAAAATTAGTATTATTTTTTGGATAATGTATAATAATATAATATTAATATTGTTTTTTGGTATTTTTCTAAAATAATTGATTTTATTGTGAATAGTGAAAAATACCATTTTCGAAAATACAAAGACTTTTATGGCATCACTTGGATATAATCATAAAATAAAACTTATGTGAACTTTTTTATTTAAAAAATAAATTTTTTCATGAGTGAAATTATATATTTTAAAAAATTATTTTTGAATTATAAACTTATATTTGATATTTTAGAAGGCAAGAAATATTTTCTCAATTTTATTTTTCATAAATTATATATTTTTATTTTAAAATTTATTTTTATAACTTTAATAAATTTAATAAAATGAAATTTATTTTAAATTTTAAATTAATTGTTTCAAATTATCTGATAAGGACCAATTTATTTTAATCCTAAATAATAAGTTACCTTAGATAAAAACTAGTTACTGTAGTAAATGGTTAAATGAAAGAAGTAATAATTCAAGGGTAAAGGGCTTGAAACATGGTAAACACTTGTTTTTAATTGAGTGTTTGAGATATTCTAGACCTTATATCACCCTAAAGTGGTTCCTTTCATAAAAATTAAAATGTTCCATACTTATTCCTGAAGTTTCCTTTGACACCTATCTGGTTCAGGATGGACAAGTCATGAATTGAGTTGAAGTAGAAATGATTCCTTGGTATTCCTGTATTACGCATAAAATCAAGAATAGTTGATAAAACCCCACTGAATGAGAAGGAAAAGATGTCATGAATCACCTTATTCTGAGAAAACTAAATAAAATGAATAAGTTCAGTAGTAGTGACTCAAAAAAGATCTAGAAATTATGGAGAAAGCGCAGTTGAATACCAGCCTTGGAGGAATTCTTGGATAGAAGACACACAAGGCATATAGATTTTAAAGATATCATAAATATCCATCCACATGGATGAGTCAGTAACATAACTAAGAAACAAATGATCAATGTCTTCCCTATGTTGATGGCAAAGAACACATGCAGAGAAAGGTGAAATACCACATTTTTGAAGGAAAAAGTTAGTAGGAAGCTTTCCATGAGCCAATATCTAGGAAAATGCTGTCAGAGAAGGATTGATAATGTTCATATGAAAATCCACCAACCACTTATAACCTATGTTTCAAGATAAAGAATGTTTGTAAAAAATTGTAGAGGAGATAAAGCCAATGACAGTAGGTTCCCATGCCCAAAAATCCTCTCTGTTAGAGAAACATTTGCTATTAATAATATTGAAAATATGATTTGAGAGACACCAATATTATCAAGGTGGTCCTTAATCGTGGAATTCAGATCAAAATTAAAGTCATCATTCATGAAGGCATCAAAAGGGGGACAACCATTCCAGTTGTCCTTCCAAAAGGATAAAGATGATTTCTTTAAAAAAATCCATCTGGCATGATAATCAATATAAGAAAAAATGTATTTAAAAGTTGGCCAAATAAATGAATTCAGATGATTAAAAACCCTATTTCCGAGACTATCCCTAAATTAATTTTGGATAATGTCAAGAGACTTAAAATTACTATTTAAAAGCCTCCATATGAACGATGTCTACAAAGAATCATTAAACAGTTCAAGATTTTTAATACCAAGTCCCCCTACATCATAAGGTTTACAACAATTATTCCATGAGAATGTGGCTAATTTCTTGTCTAGAATGTTACCAATCCAAATGAAAATTTTAATATAGAAATTAATGCTCTTGATGAGAGAGACCAGCCACTTATAGACCATGAAAGAATAAAAAAAGTTATAAATAATCACAGCCTTGACCAAATATACACAACCCACCAAGGGGAGTGATTTTCCCTTCAAAGTTGCAAGATTCCTTCTGATTTTACTAAGAATATCTGAAAAGTAACATTCTTTAGGCCTCCCCCAAAACATTGGAACACCCAAATATGTAAAGGGAAGAACTCCCTCATGAATACCTAATTCTATGAAAATGTCCATCTTCTTGGAAATGTGAAAATTCCTACCAAAGCAGATGAAGGACTTACTCCAACTAATCTCCAAACCTGAAAGTTTTTCATAATGCAAAAGGGCCTGCTTAATGTTTTTTACATTTCTCTTACCCCCATTAGTGAATAAAATGATATCATTACCATACAAAAAAAGAGTGGGAGCAATAATTATTATACCAGTACTAATAGAATTCAATTTCCCATTTCCAGTGTTTTCGATGCTTTCACCGGGGCCCGCGCATCTGTTTTTTTTGAGGACGACGCAACTTTCCCCCCTCATCCCCACTTTCCAAAGGCGGTCAACATCTGTCACTTATTTAGGGACATTTTCTCCTTGATCGAAACAAGATGAAGGGATGTCGGTTCTTTCTTATGTAGATTCCTCCCCGGAATTCATTACCTATTCCGGGTCTCCCTTATAGATTAATAAGTTGTTCGTGAAGCTCTTCCCAGTGCCATATCTTCATGGATTCTGGTTAATTACATCGCTTCTGTCAGGAAATTCCAAGGGGTTCGGCTAGGGAAGCAACCTTCGGTTGGGGGAGTAGTCACGTTGGACATCACTGGCGTGTCTGGATGCTAGAACACTAGCACATCTGGTTTTCTTCCCCTTATGATAGGGATTCTCGAGGGAATGTAAGCTGGAGGCATCCCACGTTGAATGTGGGGAATTTTATTCCATAGGCATGCCTTTGAGGTTTTCCTCAGCTTCCTGTGTTTAAAACAGGTTATGCAACAATTTTGAACATCTAGCAAAGACGGATAAGACTGATTAGAACATTGATAAGAGTGGATCAGATCGGTGACACCTCTGGAGGGAACACTGATGATGGGGATAACGTGTGGTTAGTTACCCAGTTACTACTAAGAGCAGTGAGGAAATGAGATGGAATGATCCTAAAGGGATGTGGTGGCCCAGGTGAGAATCAGAGCGGATGATAGAGGGTCGAGAGTAGGTGAAGGATGAAATGGAACTGACATGAGGATGACAGTAGTGTTGGGCTTGATCCTCGAAGAGACTTCCAAAGTATTCCTATGGTAGGGAATCAAAGTCTATGTAGTTCGGTGGGGTTATTAGACACCTAAGGAGGCGACTCGTATGGTTGGGACCCAGAATAAGTGGAACCTCTGGGTTTGGGAATGAAATCAGGGCACACAGAGGACATCTACCTGAAGACATGCTATGCCTTACACGTGATTAGTATCCCAGGGTGGTCTGACGCTCGAGGGGTGGACCAGAGATGTGGCTCCCAACAGGGGGGACACCAGCGTTTACCATTATTTGGTGTTGGACCTCAAGGAGGATTCTTATGTACCCTACCTAGGAGACAAATATTAAACCCATGTAGTTCATCTCATGATAGCTTACCGTCGATTGGGGAATTCAATGACTTATCATCGAATGGGGGCACAACGACTTACCACTGGATGGAGTTACAATGGCTTACCATTGGATGGGAAAACAATAGATTAATGATGGATATGGTCAAAATGGCTTATCGTTGGATGGAGTTACAACGGATTACCTATGGATGGGATCACAACATCTTACCACTGGATAGGGTCACAATGGCTTACCACTAGATGATGTTAAACCTCATGGAGTCTTCCTACGTACCCTATCTAGGAGAGAGGGATCAAATCCCACACAGTTCGAATGGGTATAGTTTGAAATCTTGTGGGACGAAAAGGGGGATACAATTTAACTTCATGCAAGATGAGGTTGGACCGACATGAAGGGGGTGGGAAAAACTGGGTGTTGGGATTGATCCTCAGGGATGCTTCCTACGTACCTTACCATGGAACGGATCAAAGTCCATGTATTTCATAATGGTGGCTGGTGAACCAACATGAAGGGGATTCGGAACCAATGGTGGTCAGGATTCAACCTCAGGGAGGATTATTATATACTTTTCCTTAGAAAGGATCAAAGTCCACGTAGTTCGAAATTGGTACTGGTGAACTGACGTGAAGGTGTCAGAATCAATGGTTATAGGGATTGAACCTCAGGGAGGCATCCTATGTACATTGGCTTGGCAAGGATCAAAGTCCACGTAGTTCAGAATGGGTGTTGGTGAACCGACGTGAAGGGGTTGAAACTGATGGTTGTTGGGCTTGAACCTCAGGGAGGCGTCCGACGTACCTTGCCTTGGCAAGGATCAAAATCAACATAGTTAGGATTGGTGGCTGGTGAACCTACATGAAGGGGGTCAGAACCAGGTTTTTGGGCTTGAACCTCAGGGAGGCATCCTACATACCTTGCCTTGGCAAGGATCAAAGTCCACATAGTTCGGAATGGGTGCTGGTGAACCGACGTGAAGGGGCCAGAACTGATGGTTGTTGGGCGTTAACCTCAAGGAGGTGTCCTACGTACCTTTCCTTGGCAAGGATCAAAGTCCACGTAGTTCAGAAGTATGTTGGTGTGGGGCTTACACTCTGGTCTTCCCAGAGAGGATTTCATGGTCGATGCTTACTCTAATCCCACATGAGTCATGCTTGGTGTGAGAAACAGGAGGCAACGAAGACCTGACAACCACGCCATGAAAGGTGCATCTGTAGGAAGTGGTATGGGGCTTACACGTGATTATCAGCCCAGGGAGATGGATATTGAGACTTACTCCAGTATAGAGGCCCATGCAGTGACAAATCCCATTGGGAGAGGGATTTGTCTTGGAATAGAGGATGGTTCTAGTGCCCATCCCCCCTTCTAGTCTTTTTCTAGGAAGAAGATAGGAGGAACAAGGATGTTTCCTCCCACAAGAAAGGCTTGGGGCTTACACCAGGATGGCTTCCGTTTCCCCGTGGATAGATGCTACTCCAACGAGGAGGATCTCATTCCATGTGAGGAAGATTTCACTCCCATGGAGAACAGTGGGAATAGAGAATGTCCGAGGTGGGTCACCTCACATGTGATGCATGGGGCGAGGCCATAGTTTAATGTCATGTACTGAGGACGATGGTGCTTGGCACTTTAACGTCCTGCAACTCAGACAAGGAAAGTTCACTCGGCACCCCCTCAGGACTTACATGACTAATACTGGCCCACCCTTGGGGAAGGGAAGGCATTAGCAATGCCATGGGGTTGGGGTGTTATGGAATGATCCAATGAGGGGTCCACATTAGAGTGGCTATGAGAAGAAGCAATAGCCATTAGCATGCCTATGTGAAGAAGCATGAGGCAAATCAACGTAATGGGAAGCACCGCCCAAGGGACTTTGAAATTACTCTATGAAAACTTGGAGGGTCTGACGGGAAAAGGAGTTTCAGAGAAATGGGATTCATAGTAAGAGGCATTGTTAAGATCTAGTGCTCCATGTAGTGGAGGATCTTTTCAAAGGGGCGTGCTTCATGAAGTGAAGTGGACTAGCCTAGGAATAGGGCATTGGTGCATATGGAAGGTGCATCGCGAAGTGGAAAGGATTTCATAGAGAAGTGCTTTGCGAAGCAAGGGTGCCTTGCGAAGCATTGCATTGTGAAGCAATGTGCTTCGCGAAGCACAGTGGCTCCACCTTATCATAGGGTGTACATGTGCATGGAGGGTACTTTGTGAAGCATAAGTGCTACGTGAAGACCCGAGTACCCTTGGGGATCCCCTTATTTCATGAAGACCCATGGGCTCCGCGAAGGGCATCCCCCTTTGAAGAATAGTTTAATTTAAGCAAAGGGAAAGGCACCTCGCGATGCTAAAGTACCTTAAAGAGCTCATTGTTCGTAGAGAAGAAATTGCTTTGTGATTTGAGAGATAATAAGGAGAAAGGTTGGAGGATCCATCCTTTGGGCTCGAGGGGATCCCAATATTTATAGGCAAGAGGTGCTGCGAAGCAGAGATTGCTGGGTATGAAGACACGTGGCACTTTGTCATAACTGCAGAGCCTCCCACCTCCTTGGTCCGAGGTGGATTCACAAACGTCAATCCGAATCATGGAGCCTCCTACCTCCTTGCTCCGCAGAGGCTTTTCAAATTTAAAACGGGTTCGTGGAGCCTCCCGCCTCCTTTCTCTGCGATGACTTCACATAGGGGAAGCTTCACACAGGCCGCGGTGTGACAGGGTTCTGCAGGAAAGCTTTACGAGGCAGCCCCAAGGGCCTCGTGTTTGCTTCTCCTCTTCACAAATTTTGGCACCAACAAATTCACCCTCCAACTTGGAGCCAAAGATAAAATGAGGTTCGAAGTCTGAGGGTCAATCGCCAACATTCCCCAATCAATCGCAAAGAAGACTCGCGAAGGAGGCTCGTGAGGCGAAGAGATCACGCGTGGGTTGACTACACTGCGACGCTCACCATGGTCAGATTCTATACAAAGCACCAGGGGTCCTTGCCTATAAATAGGGGAGGTAGACCTCTCTTTTTTACTTTCTCACCTCCGCATTTTGGCATTTATCACTTTCAATCTGTAAAGCTCCGTATACTCCTCGATTAATCTCCGTGAATCGGGCCTTTTTCTTCACAGCGCACATCACATCTTTGAATTCACGATGGTGCACTCTGTGGCTTGCATCCAAAGGCTGAGGTAGGTCTCCATGATTTTGTTACTGGGATTGAGCTCTGCAAAAGGGATTCGCGAATGATATCTACAAAAGGGCTTTGAAAACCAAAAAAAAAACACCCAAATCTTAAAAACTGAATGGTTTACCAAGAGGCTTCCAGGGGATCCTTGTGGATGCTTCCCGAAGGGAGGAGATGGTGGATATCTTGGGTATAAGGGAGTTCGTACGGAGAAATTCTAACCATAATTCACTGGTGGAGCTGTTTTCGGAAAGCCAAAAGAACTACCCACTGTGCAAGAGGCTGCCTCTGTATGGTTTTGGACTGAGGGATAACGTCTTCATCCATGAAGCGAGTAGGGACGAGCCAACTTACTAGTTCAGGAGCATGCTGTGCCAATGTCAGTGGTTCAGGGTAGCTGACGACCATACTTGGGAGGACTTCACGCCTGTCAATGATGACTATCTGTAAAATCACTTGAACAATGTTGAAGGGAAAGAACTGAAGCCAAAAACATCTTCCCCACTGTATCACACAATCTTAAAGGCATACTTGAGGAACCTAAAAAGGGGTGGTCTGATGAGTGGGATCTACGCCAGGGTAGCAACTTCATAGATGAGTGAGCCTGGGCCTACTAGGTAGGTGCCTCGTGTGAGGAATTCAGGGAAGTGCTAAGAAGAGTGGGCCTATATGAGGTGGTTTGGGTCTCCCAATTCCATATCTATCATCCAAAGCAGATTATGTCAGAATTGCTGAGAAGATGGTCGTCGAGGACCAATACCTTCCATTTGGACCATGGAGAGGTTGGCATCAGTTTATGGGACCTGCATCATATATCGGGGGTCCCAATACTAGGGACGATGTATGATGAGTTCCTCCACGTTATGGTTGCATGGGAGGATCCATAGTAGATGCCACCACTGGTGATGGCATTGATGGACCTAGTGTCGGGAGAGGACAAGTAGTCAGTAAGGTACGTCTACTTAAAATGGTGGTTCAAGCAGTTCTTGAATTTCCTAGAAAATAGGGAGTTCCCTATGAGGCCTCGAACTTGACCGAAGGGGGCTGAACGTGGAAATGAACACTCATACTGGTGGATTTTGGAGGATAGACAGTAGAAGATGTGGGGATTCAGCATTAGTACCGAGCAGAAACTAGTAGTCAGGTTGGCTACATTCATTGTGGTGCTCATATGTGGTTGGATCCTTCCGGTGAGAGACACGAACATGTGTGTGAGACTGAGCATGTTTATCATGGATTACATGCTGGCTATAGGAGGACAGGTCAACCTCGGGATCCCAATTCTCACCAAGCTATACAAGATGTCATGAAATATCAGTGATGGGAAGACGCCATAGAGAATATGTGGTCCATTCCACCTCCTGTATGGGTGGATAGCGGCGCATGTCAGGGGGATCTATAAATATCCGAACCCTATCTCTCCTACAGGATTGAACTTACACCCATCCATTATGAATGCTATATGGAGATTTCCGGACATGCTGACTGTGCAGGTGATACTGAACCAGGTCTGGAAGGTAGACGAGTTAAATTTTCACCCATTCCCATTGCCAACAGGTGTGTTCATTTATGATGGCCAGGGAATAGAAGAGAATTAGTCCTACCTTCTGGCCTTTCAAGGTGGAGAGTCCTGGTGGCATGGGTGGACTGCAAGTCCCTCTGTGAGCCGTACACCCCGCATCTATTCACAAGGCAGTTTGAGTGTATGCAGTGGTCTAACCCACAGGTCTATTTGGGGGTGCTCTATGAGGACCAAATGTGTGTAATGAGTCAGATGTGGCTCATGTTCACATGGTAATATGGGAAAATGCGGAATGAGCCACCTCTTCCCACAACCATCTTCAGACTTGTGAAGGAGTATGCCAAAAGCAGGGAGGCAGCCTACCCTAGGGAGATGCTGATGCAGCCGACCGTTTGGGCCAGCGATGGGGTGCCTCCCCAACCTTGAGTTCAGGACTGGAAGGCAGTGAGGACATCTCTTGGTATCAGGGCTGTAGTGGCAGCGATGCCCGCATGGGTCGAAGGGGAGGTAGTAGTGGATCCAATGGCGACAGTTGACCCGATGGTCCTAGAGGAGTAGAGTCATCCGGAGGGGAGGCCACCAAGGGGATTCCACAGGATATCCACCCGGGCTCCGGGGAAGCAACTGTGTCACATAGAGAAAATGGAGAATTATATCTTCTCAGAGGCTTGGGACATATGGCATGTCAACCAGATATTCCTCAACCCGTCTGAGATGTGGAAACACCTGAACCATCTTGGGATGGTTTTTTCGGGGATCAACCTTGTCAAGGCTAGCTTTGCAGTATCCCAGGTGGAGGCAGAGCAATACCTGGCCGAGTTGGAGGACTTCGTGCGCTCCCATGGTTCCCTGCGTCCAATGAAAGAATGGTAAAGGTGTTGTTAGAGCAAACGAACCCTCCGCAGTTGTCGACTATGGAATTGAGGGAGCACTTTCCTCTACCAGAAGAATCAGATAAATCCTTCTGGGGGGAGGAGGCCGATAGAGGGAGCCCTCTAGAGGAGGGTGGAGTTGGCGATTCAGACACAAAACTTGAAGAGTTTGCAGAGGTCCTCGAGGAAAAACCCGAACCCAATTTTTTGGGGTATGCTTCTAGGTCACTTTGGACTCTTCACTAATATTTGAACTATGTAGGAGGACCTCATACATAGAACCCATTCCCGTCCTACAATAGATGCAGATACGAGGTCTTCAGGATCCACTACCGTGGATATGGAGATTACTACGTCCAGTAGGTCCCGGACACCCAAGGTGGTTCATGCGAAGTTTCCAAACTTCCCAACAACATATGGAGGGCCATTCCTCGGGGTTACCACTGCAACAACCTAGGATCGAGACTGAAAATTTGATCTTTGAAAGTCTCCTTTACGAAATTCATGACTGCCACCCATTGACCCAGAAAACTGACATCCGTGTCCTTTTTGGTATGCACAGTTATTCAAATGGTGTGGGATAACTTGGAGAGGTTGGTTGGTACTACTGGCGCTACCTTTCCCAGGGGAACACTGGAATTCATGGAGGCGAATATCCAGATTGACCAAGCTATGGAGATCCCGATCATTGGTGGGACTATTAGCAGGGCAGCGCCTAAGATTATTAAGGTGGTATCTGATGATGAAGACTGATTGGATAGAATGAGTCATTCCATACCTGATCAAACACCAGATGCCGACCCTGCTGACAATGTCTTAGGGGTGTTCCCCGTGTATGATCCGGCCTACCTCGCATACTAGGATGAGACGACCTCTGATGATAAGGATAGAAAAATAGTTCATCACTGGTCATGGAAGATGATCAAGCACTTCATCGATGACACCCCTCAAGCAAAATGGATAGACCAGATGGAGAGAATTCATTCACTACTGTGTGAACTGTGTTCTAGGGGGGTGAATTCCCAATGTCCCAAAATGCTCGTCTGAGATCTCATGGCGGAGAAGATTCGGGAGTATTGCCGTGGCATTGGCTTGGGTTGGTAGCGGAGAAAAGCGGTGCACATCAAGAGGCTCCAGGAGGCTGAAAATGAGATTCAATGACTACAGGTCCGAGCATATGAGCATTCCACTTTTTTCACCATGCAATCAGAGCTCATATCACAGCTGAAGTCCCAGCTGGTAGAGGTCGAAGAGTAGATGAAGCAAGACTATGCGGAGATGGCTATCGTTCAGAGCGATGAGGAGTGGACCCGGGTTGTGGATGATGAAATGTTCCCCATTTATGATGAGGAGGATAGGTAACTAAACAGGTTGCAATAGATACTGGACTCCACGAGCCAGAGGGTAGTGGAGCTACAATGCTCTTTTGACGAGGTTAACCCGTCCATGGGAGGGGTCGATCCTAGAGTTTTATGACACATGTAACATTGGAACACACCTTCATGCTTTGATTATTCATGCTAGATGCATGCATGAGTTATATTATTTCCTTTGGTCTTCTATAGGTCCATCACATTCATGAAACATCCAGTGACCAATCCCTAAGATCACGTGGGTCAGGCCTGATGTGAGAAACAAGGGATGACCAGCTTGTTATTCCATCCGAATATAAGGGTGCTGACCAAAATTCGAAGGGTTTAACCAACCAATTTAGATTTCTAGGAGGAAAGAGGGAGGCCCGACTGGAGGACGAAATTCTTAGAACAACCGACTTGCCATTTTCCTAATGTGTTCTAGCGCATGAGCGGGGTAACGCCAGGGGCGTCAACAACAATCCAAACATAGAGGAATGGGAGGTGTGAATCACGATACCCAAAGTTTGAAAAATTGTGGGGGGTGGTGTGACAAGAAGGATAACTATTGACCGTGTTTGAAACACAATATCCTTATTGTGTTAGCCTAATATGGGGATAAAAATAGAGGGTCGACCGCTGACCATGTTTGAAACAAGGGGCCTGACTCAAAATATCATCCATTAGTCTTCCAGAACATTGACCCAAGATAGTAGGTGAGCCGTAGGCCGATCATCCATACTGTTAGGGGTTTCCTTTAGGCGTGAAAGAGAATGAGGGTCTGAATAAAGGGCATGAAAATCATGGAGGGGGTAGTGATGGGTTGTTCGAATGGAGTCCAACACTCTTGAAATTACACCACCGTGATAAATACACATTAGGTGGGCACATCGGTTTGATTAGGGATCATACCTTCTTCCGAACAGGACCTCCCTGGTGAGGACCAGGAATTATGAACACGTAGATTAACTTCGCATGGCTTGGATTATGTGCATAGTTTTAAGGTCACACTGCCTGGACCGTAATTATAGCTGAGGGGCCAGCAGGGTTAATGACCCTGAGGCTAGGCCCAAGGCGAAATTCCTAGGTGTCACTACGTATCTCATGAAGATGAGAATCAAGCCAAATGTAGTTCTGAGAATGTAGTTTAATGTCTTTCGGGATGAGGAAAGGCATGCGTGGCATGGATGCACCAGTACATGTCCTAACAAACTACTTAGCCCACGTGAGTCATGCTCGATGTGGGAAACAAGGAGTAGTAATGGAACTTTCTTAGTATTGGGAGGCACACATTAGGGGCAATGGGATACTAGGTGAATGACTTCCCCATAATGATGAACCACCTACTTAACACACCTAGATGCACGAAGGGGTAAATCCGAGCATGTGGTAATTCCACTTGAATATAAGGAAGTGGAAGAATGTGAAACATGATTCTCATGATCTGGACCACAATGATGGTGGAATGACGATAGAGGAGAACTATTGACCATGTTTGAAACACATCATCTATATCGCGTTAGCCTAGAATGGGGACAAATAAATGAGGGTCGACCGCTGAACATGTTTGAAATATAGGATGTTTCACAAATGTCGTCCAAGGTCCTCAGGGACGTTGTCCCAAGACGGTAGGTAAGACAATTTGGAATGAGACCCGGTCGTAAAGTGGATCCCTTCATAATTAGAAAAGTATGAAGATCCAAATAACGGGCTCACAAATCTTGGACATGGAACAAGGGAAATGTCCCCATGAAAATTTCACACTTTGGGCTCCTTATCACAATGCATATGAGTACACCAATAAGACATATCAGATAGAGAGATTTGAGTCCCCTTCCAAGGACAAGGGTCCTGGGGTTGCATGATTCCAGCTTAAGTTCATAGGATGGGCCATTAAGGGGAGATTGATTTAATGGACTATGCACAGGGTGACGAAGTAGCCAAACCCAAAGCATAGTTCCCAGAGGGAGATCTTACTTTAGGGTTGTAGACCTCAAACCAGATTGTGAAAAGACAAGAGAGTCACATGGTGTGGATGTTGAAAAACCTGACATGAATGAGATCCCAAGGGTTACTCTACATACCACATGTTTCTAAAATAGTTTGGGCCAAGGGGCTAAAGAAAGGGTGGATTTTAGATTCCTGGGGCTAGACCCGAAGACAAGATGCCTGGGCATTCCTACATATCCAATGAGGATGAGAATCAAGACATACGTAGTTCTGGAAGATGTCGTGCAGTTTAAAATTCTATGGAAAGGATACAGAGTGGTCTTAGTTTATGGTCATAGAGCTCATACCATAGACAAAACTGAAGGAGGGAGACACATGGTGAAGTAATTACTAAACCTAATGTGAATGAGGACCGTAGGAGTTCGTATCACCCTAATGCGCTCCCTAGGAAACTTTTAGGTCAAGGGACCAAAAGTAAAAGTTAGGCTAGGCCCAAGGAAAAGTTCCCAGGCGTTCCTACATACCCCATGAGAATGGGAATCAAGCCATACATAGTTCTGAAAGATGACATATAAGGAGATCTTAGTTTAAGGTATTAGAGCTTAGACCATGATGAAGTGACACTCTTCCAAGCGAGCACAGACCTTGACCGAATCCATAAGACCACATGAGTCAAAATATGTGTGGGAAACAAGGGCGGAAGAGGTCTTTTCAACACATGGGATATACAGAATGGGGAAATCGGTGCAGAGCCCCAAATGACGCCTTACCACGGCTTTGTCCTCCTAACATGAAAATGTGCACTGAGTGATAGTACCAAGAGTGTAGAAATTCCACATGTACATGATGGGGTGGAGAATTATGTGAATCATGTAATATACATTTACGGATTTATGGGGTTGGCGTGACGATGGAGGATAACTATTGATCATGTTTGAAACAAAACATCTATATCGTGTGACTTGAAATGGGAAAAAAATGAGCATCAACCGCTGACCTTATTTACAATGTGGGACTTATATCAATTTTTTGTTTGAAACCCTCAAGGACATTGGCACATAATGGTAGGAGAGACCTTGGACAAGAATCCATGCCATTTGGGGGTCCCTTCAGATGTGAAAGATAATGAAAGCCCAAATTAAGGGGAACATGAAGCCTGAGAAATGGGTGAAAGCTTGTCCAGGTAGAATCTGACACTCCAGGATCTGAACTAGAGTACTCCTGAGCACATTGGCAAATCACAAAAGAGGGTGGAGGGACCCAACATAAGAGCAGCCGACTTGAAAAGATGAGTGTAGGGCAAGGGAGCGAAGGGTGCTTAGGAGAGAGAGGTAAATGGAATGGTTGTTATAAACCTGACGTGAATGAGGAAAATAGTCCCATACCACGCCATATACCCCTCTCCTAGAAGAACACTTGCTAAAGGTACAAGATAATGAGGAGGTTCCTAAGAAATAGGGCTGGACCCGAAGACCAGATGTTCGGGCAGTCCTACGTATCCCGTGAGAATGGGAATCAATCCATACGTAGTTCTAAAAAATGTTGTGCAGTTTAACGTCATGTGGTAAGGATAGTGGATATCTTAGTTTATGGTCATAGATCTCAGACCGTAGATTCCTAGTTTAATGGCCTGTGTGTGGGACATGAAAAGAGGAAAAAAATGAGGGAGCCATCTTGCCTGCTACGTGGGAAGCCATAACATGACAACAATGATCAAGGATAACCACTGACCATGCTTGCAAATCATTATCCGTATTGTATCAATAGGGATGGGGGAAAATAATTGAGCATCGACTATTGACCACTTTTGCAACACGGGACTTGTATCAATTATCATCCAGAATCCTCAAGAACGCTAGCTTGAAATGGTATGAGAGACCTTGGGCCTAGAATCCATGATGTTCGAGGGTTATTTTAGATGTGAAAGATGCTAGAGAACCCAAATGATGGGGCACATAAAGTTTGGTGGAACTTGTGCAGTTTAATGTCTTGCGGTAAGGACGAGAGATGAAGGAGTGATGTGTCTCAATAGGATATGTATGGCATGGAAGAAATAACCCACCATGAATGTGGACAAAATCCCATACCACACCACACAATCCTAGAGGAGAACTTAGGCTAGGGGCCAAAAAAAGGTTGAGGGACCTGGGACAAAGGTGTCTCAGACAGCTATAGACACATGACCCTTTATGCGGGTAATGCCAGACCAAATCTCCTAAGCCCATGTGAGCAATTATTGATGTTGGAAACAAGGAATATGATCAAGATCTCCCTAACATATAAGGGTATAGAAATGAGGGAAGAAGATCAGGCAGTGTCTGTTCCAACCAGATCAATACTCCTGTCCAAGGTGGATGGAGATTTGAAGATGTAGAAGGACTAAATGAAATCGCTACATGAAAAATTTGGGACTTATAGAGGTTGAGACAATGATGGAGGATGGATTTTGACCATATTCGAAACACAAAATCCATATTGTGTTACCTAAAATAGGAACGAAAAATGAACATCGACCACATACCATATTCTCAATGTGGGACTTGTATCAATTTATCATCCGAAATCCTCGAGGATGTTGGCCTAAAATGGTAGGAGATACCTTGAGCTGAAACTCCATGCCTTTTGGAGGTCCTTTCTGGTGTGAAGGGTGATGGATACAAAAAATAGAGAGGATTAGAAGAGCATAAACACGCTTGTGTAGTTTACCGTCATCCAAGATGAGATTCAAGGGGAGACCTTGGAGTTTGGGGGCTAGGCATACAGACAAAATGTCTAGAAGGTCCTACATATCCCATGAGGATGGAAATCAAGCCATATGTAGTTATGGAGGGACATGTAGTTTAATTCCATGTGGTAAGGAAGTGGGAGGATAGAAGAACGAGGAGGGGCACATGGCACAACCTTCTTAATCTCACCGTGAGTGGGCCCAAAGAAGCTTAGGCTACACCACATGGGATCCTCCAAGGGAACTACACCTAGGATGGGTAGTCAAACGAGAAGAGAATGGGGAATGGACTCAGGACAATGCGTTCAAGAATTCCTAAGTATCCCATGAGGATGGGAATCAAGCCATACATAGTTCTTGAGATGCAATTTAATGTTTTTTAGGACAAGACAATTTAAGGCCGTGCAAGAACCTTACAATTTAAGGTCATGATGGACCAGACAGTTTAGGGTCGTGCCGAACCACAATTTAGTTTAGGGTCATGTAGGACCATACAATTTAAGGTCAGGCGGGACTATAGAACTTTGGAAAAGTATTTGTTAAGGAACTTGGCATTGGTGGGAGGATTTATACACTCACCATCCATTGTAACCAGAGGGCGTTGTGGAGCTTGTTCGACCAACTCCTCTTGTTCTAACCAACCATTTTCTACAGAATATTAGAGAGGGTTTTGTTGAATGCCTTGATCTGTTCATTTTCTTGTGCATGATAATGAGAGCTATGGTTATAACAGATGTTATACTTAGCGTACAATTTCTTCAGCTCAGCTACCCAGAAGTTCATGTCGTTATCGGTGAGGATATTGGGAGGGAATCTAAATTGGTAAATGATGTTAGAACTCACAAAGTCAATAATAAAACAAGCCTTGACCTCCTTGAGTAGGACTGCCTCTGCCCATTTTGAGAATAAATCCGTAGCGATCAGGATGAACCTGTACTGGAGAGCTGTTGCTGGTGGATATGGTCCCACAACATCGAGTCCCTAGACCGCAAAGGGCCAAGAGTACTTGGTAATGTGGGGAGGCTCTGGTGGATGAAGGATAAATTTGGCATGAATTTGGAATGCATGGCACCTTTTGGCGAACTCAATGCAATCATGGATCATGGAGGTTGAAAAATACCTCAGCCTACAGATCTAGTGAGATAGTTTCGGCCTGGTTTGATGAGCCCCACATGAACCTGAATACACCTCCTGCATGACTTAAGAAATCTCAAATCCTTGAATGAAATGGAGGAGAATCCCATCAAACCCCTCTTATAGAGGATCTTCTCAAAACTAGGACTACTCTAGAGGGTAAACTATAATGTTCGGTGTCAGATTCACTCACGTTCGGCCCAATCCTCCGGGAGATTACTATTTTGGAGATACTCGACAAAGGAGGTTCTCTATTCGAGAGTTACCTCAATCATTGCATCTGGGGGACTTAGAGGTCCTGACATGGAGGCACTGGCAGTGATGTGGATCACATGTGGGCTATCATTGTCTTCTGGAGTGATGAGAGCAACGAATCTATGGTGTACCACATGGATAATCAAATCATCCTATTCAGGCTCTGCAAGTGATGAAGATAGACTGGCCAAGGCATCAGCTCGACTGTTTTGGGATCGAGGGACGTGAGTGACTTATGGATGAGACAGGAACTGAGCCATCAGCCGGAGGGTGTGTTCCAACAATGGTACGAGCTCTGTCTTTCTGACGACATAATCACTGTTTATCTGCTTGATGACTAGTTCAGTGTCCCCTTTCACATGAAAGTGGGGAACATCAATCTAAAGGGCCAACTCGAGGCCAGAAATGAGAGCTTGATACTCTGACTCATTGTTGGTGCAGCCTTCTGACAACAAGAATGAATACGACACAATGGATTATGCTAGGGTAATAACGACAACACCTAGGACTACTCTATTAAAACTGGGGTCATCAAGACTTCTTCCAGTGGGGCTCTAGGAAGCACCATCAACTTGAATTTTCTAGCACAACATGGCTTGCTCTACCGAGATAATTTCCTCATCGGGAAAATAAAGGTCCAGAGATAGGTCCACAGGAGCTGGATAGGAGACAAGGAAATTTTCCAACTCTTTACCCTTAGTAGATTTCTGCAGGACAAACCTGATGTCAAATTGCCGGAGGATCACTACCCACAGAGCCAGACGACATGTCAACATGGGGTGGTTCGGGATGTACTTATTCAGATCTACTTAGGATACCAGTTGTATCTCATGGTGCTACAAGTAATGACTCAATTTCTGGACTGAAAATACCAGCGCAAGGCAGATCTTCTCGATAGAAGAGTATCTGGTCTCCATATCAAGGTTCATACAACTAAGATAGTAGAGACTGTTCTTTTTACCCTCATTGTTCTTCTGGGCGATAAGGGTGCTAAGAGGTGATTCCGGTGCAGTCACATAAAGGACCAATGAATTTCTAGAGATGGGTCGAATTAAGACTGGAGGCTAGTGTAGATAATTCTTGATTTATTTAAAAGCAGTATGATACTCTTCACCTCACTTGTAGATAGTGATTTTTTTCATGAGCCAAGAAAAAATCTTACACTTTCCTGCCATATTTGTGATGAATCGTCATATGTAGGATAAGTGGACTTAGAAAAATCGAATATCCTGAATGTTTCTCAGAGGAGACATCTGGCTAATGGCCTTGATATTCTATGGGTCCATCTCAATGCCCTTGTACTTGAAAATGAAGCCAAGGAACTTTCTAGAGGTGACCTCGAAGGCACACTTTAATGGGTTCATAGTCATGTGGTGAGAACAGAGAAATAAAAACACTTTATCAAGGTCTTTGAGATGGTCCTGATGCTGGAAATATTTGACCACTAGATCATCCACATAACAATCCACCAATTCCCCAAGGATCGGCTTAAATATGCGATGCATGGAACACTGATAGGTGGATCCTGCATTCTTTAAACCGAAGGGAATGACTTGGTAATAGAAAGTACCTTGTGGTTCATTGAAGGCTGTAGAATCCTTATCCTCAGGGGCCATTTGGATCTAGTTGTATCCAGAATACCCATCTATGAAGGAGAGGTCCTGGAACCCAGCTGTGGCGTCGATCAATAGTTTCATCACAGGTAGGATAAAATCATCCTTTGGGAAGTGACAGTTGAGATCCTGGAAGTCGATGTAGAATTTTATTTGTCCATTCTTCTTCCTGATAGGTACAATATTGTCTAACCATCTATTTTACTTTAAATCCTTGAAAAAATTGGCTATGATGAGCTTGTTAACTTTGGCCTCGATCGTGGCACCATGGGAAGGGTGCATTTTTCTAGGAGCTGCTTGTACTCGTGATGATTTTCTGGGAGACCGAGGTGTTGAAAAACTACCTGAGGATATAGTCATGGAATCCCTTCAAAACTCCAGGTGAATAAATCATAGTGATTCTTGAGGAAGTCCACATACGATTGTTTCTCCTTGATGGGCATAGCAACACTGATCAATGTGGGTTTCAGGTTTGTCTCGCTATCGAGGTTCACTTGCACCAATTCATCGACTATGGTGAAAATACCTCTTCAAATGTGGGGGTATCATTCTATAAGTCCTCTTATTCACTTATATAAGAGGGATACTCAGTGGGAGAAGTTTCCTCTAAGTCAACGGATCTTGATGGGAAACTGGTATCGGCTTGAGCAGTGGTGGACCCTGCATTGGGGTACTCCTGTACTACCGAAACCAAAGCGATGGAAGCAGTTAATCTGATCACATCCAGTCTTCAGCCCAAGGGGCCACACTTGATGATATCGAAGCAGCAGTGGTGCGTCGTCTTGATCAGATTTATCCCAGCCCAACAGAACAAGAAAATATGATGTATTGCTATCGCCATGGGGAGGACATCCCGATACCTTATGAGCACAGGGGGCTCTGGCATCACCCAAGCCTGATTCATGTAGAAGTATGAGGTGATATTTTAGCATCACATAGACTTGGGAATGTTCTCCCCACTTGTTATATAAACAACGAAGCATTGTCCCATGTCCGGGGTTGTAGCCTATAATCGAAGGATTAGAAAGATATAGGAATCATCTAGATCTGTCCACGGGTCAGTCACAGCTGTAGCATGATCAACCTCATTAGCCGGAATCTGCTTGTCTTTTCTCTTGTAATAGTCAACATCCAGATAGTGGGCTTAACATGTGGCAAAGGGAGATGCATCACCTTGGAGTACGCCCACTCGACCATTGAGGGAGTACTTACGACACTTGTGATATGATGAAGGGACCACTGCATGAAGTTGGGGCCATGGCCTTCCCATCAATGCATTGTAGGCGGTGTCCTGGGAGGAAACCATGAATGCAGTGCTAGCCACTAGGCCACCGAACTGGGTCTTCAAGAAGATCTTTCCAACCGATGTCTATTTCATCATGTCATAACCTTGTTTTTTTAGGTTAGAGTGACTCAAATAATCTTCAGACAACTGTAGTTTTCGCATTGTTCGAGTTGGGATTAGGTTGATCCCAGAGCCTATGTCGACAAGACAATGACGAACCTCCATGCCATTAAACTGGCCGATGATGTATAGTGGGAGAATATTCCCATGTATGGGAGAGCCTTCATCTTCTACAGAGAACAAGATTATGGTCTAGCATTCAACATTCTCGATCGCCTCAGTGTAGAAGGCTTCTGCGACAGAAACCTCTATCTCAAACTAGAAGGGGCTTCTTAAAGCCTTGGTGAGGGCCTCACGCATATCTGATGGAAGGAGAAGGGCCTCAAGGATGGATATCTTTGATGTAATGCTAGAAAGATGATTGAGGAAACCATACTTCTGTGCCTGGTGTGAACTTATACTTACAGGAGGTTGCTCTATGACTGGAGGTATGAAGGGCCCTTTCGGCTGGACTGGCAACTGACTGGTGCTAGGAATGTCCCTCTACTCACTAATCAAAGCCTGTAGAGTTACCATTGGATGAGGGACAGATGAATGAGACTAGTCTGTAGTAGAGCGTGGCTAGTCACAATGTAGTCGAGGTGGATCTGCCAGATCAAGTAACACAAACTGGGGAGAAGGTAGACCTAATGACACCGGATGAGAAGGATGCACGCGCTGAGATCTAAGATGGGCCTACTTTCTGGCTTTGGTAGCATGAACATCCTGGTTGGGAATACTGACTAAGGCACTCCAACGACCCATATTGCCACGGCTCCATCGACACTGATGATGACTGGGGATGTTGGGAGGATCCACCTGGTGCTCCTCATTGTTAGGAATCATGTAGGGGTTTACTAGATCTACAGTATTAACAGAGGCATACCCTTGACTATCACTCAAAGAGTCATCCACTATTGAACGAATTCTAGGAGGAATATCCATCTCTGGGGGCCTAAAGTAACCAAGGGTATGGGATGAAGACGACATTGGCGGGGGACTTTGTTTTCCCTTGCATCGCCAGTGTTTTATCTTCTGGGAAGAGGATGGATGAGATGCTGACATAGAAGTACTGGAAGTGGATGGAACAACCTCTTCTAGCCTTCCACATTCAAGAAAACGTACAATCCCCTACTCCAAAGCACTTCATAAATAACCAGGGACTTGAGTCTCATTAAACGAGTATGTCTGGTTCCCCTTGTCCGGGAAGGGGGCCCTGGGAGGCTGACCCTAACGAGGGGCTGGAGGATCTTGTTGAGGAGGTGGAATCTGGTTGTCTCGCCTGGGTGGTGGTGGTGTGTTTTGTAGGGGCTCTTGCCGATTATGGTGTGGGTGCTGTTGGGCCGGAGGCTGCACCTAAGGTGGAGGGCCTCTGCGAGGGTGTGGGGGTGGCTCCACTGGAAATAACTTTAGTTTCCTAGGGTCCTCTATTTGTGCCATTATAGTGGGCTTGGACTTGGAATCCCTCTTCACAGGGATTAAAGGAGGAAACAAATGTGTCTGGCTGGCCATTTGTAAGGATTATTCTAGGCCCTTGGCTTTATCAAAGAAGTCTCGAAATCCCCCAGGGTAGTTCTGGATAATCAAAGAGGGGACTAGTTCCATCTTGACATTCCCCATAGACATCATCAGTAGTTTCTCCCGAGTCAGTGGCATGTCAAGGGAGTATGTGAGCCCTTTCCACTGGGTAAAAAAGTCTGCGACGCTCTCTTCAGGCCTCCATTTCCACTTGAAGAGGTCTGTGATACTTGTCTTTAGAGTGTAGGAACTGAACTGGTAAAGAAATTGCCTATGAAGATCTTCCCAACCAGCTACTGATCTGATGAGTAGCTGGTTGTACCATATGAACGCAGGCCCTTCCAATGTCTACACAAAGCATCGGATTTTGGCAGCCTCCAGCTGTTCTGGAGTTCCCAACATGGGCCCACATCTTGAAATGAAGTGGTCCAAATGCTATAGTGGACCACCCATCCCATTAAAGGGGGAATATGTGGGATATTAGAAACCCAGGGGTGCTGGCATATCATATACCCACGCTGGATATAGCTTTCCATCAGGTGGGATTTCCACCTGTCAAGACTCCAATGCCTCGAGATGGTAAATGAGTGCCAACATTGAATCATCTGGCTAGGGATTCCTGTCTTGATGGGGATCCCTGACCACTAGTGTGTTGTCATGTTCTTCAACACGATAAGTAGGCATAGCGGCTCATGGAGTGGCTGGTGGAATAACCTGTGGAGAAACTGGGGGAACCTTAGCTGGGTCCCGAGGATTTTCACATCGTTCAGGAGGATTTGGTGATACGTAATGTTCCCTCTTTCTATAGGCTCTGGCTTCGACCTTATCTATGGGGGCACGCTGGTCAGGGTCACCTAGAGGCAATTCGCTGGGGGGAAGTTGTGTCTACCCCGACTACCCCGTTCGAGGATCACTATAGTCCGGTCGTCACTCTGCAATGCGTTCAACAAGGAGGTCATCGATCATCTTCTTGTGTTCTGCAAGTTGCTGATGCAACAATTTTTTTTCAGGATTTTCTTCTACCTTCTGAACTGAGCCATATGGGTCAATGGGTTTGGTGACTCCGAGGTGATCTTTGATCTTGTTCAGATTCTGACTAATGGTTAATGACTCAATAGGTATAGGAAGACCCATTAAATTCCTTTGATGGCAAGTTATCCTTCCCAATGGGTCCAATAGGTATGATACTTCCTTGGGGTGTATATCCTCTCCAAAAAGATCTAGGTCATTCTTACCCCCGGCGGGTCGACCATGTTAACTATGACTCTACCCAGAGGCATATCCTCTATGTCACCCAACAAATCAGTATGGTTCCAGATAGAACTGAAATAGAGGGCCGTGTACTACCCCCAACCAAGGATTTTCACACAGGGAGAAGCTTCCTTGATTATCCTGCGGAGCACTTTAAAGCTCTGGACACATCATTGTTGGAGGGTTCTATGGCAGCCTGGCGACACATGGTGCTGGCCATGGGGAGTGCAGCCAGATCAACCAAACAACATTATTGAACGATGTCTTCGAAGTGCACTTGATTCTTGGGGTAGGCCACTCGTCAATGTTGAAGGTAGAAATTAGTCGCCCAGAGGGTTTGGTGAAAGCATCTAACCTCCACTTGGGTGAGTGCATCCAGTTCACTGAAATTCGGTGCTATAACCAGCCAAAAAATCTCTAGGAAATGGTATGCTGTGAGAATGTACCACAAACTCCTTGGTCCTGACTCAGGTTCTGGGCCTTCATTGCCCCACTCGTTAACTAGAGGCGGCTAGTATAACACCCCAAACATTTTATGGTATGCTTCTATTAAATACATTATATTCATAGTCTATATTTCATGAAGAACTATGTCTTTTGTGAATCAAAACATTATAGGAGAAAATTATAAGCTATCCATTAAACATAAATTTTCCACTTCTATGTTTTGAATCTCAAAAAATGGCCATGTAGAGTTGTGACCAGTAAGTCATTTTAAGTCTGATGAAACCAACTTGATTTTTTGATGAATAGTAACATACCCTTATGTATAGTAAAATTAATAGTAATATGACCCTTATAAATAGTAAATAATGAAAATATTTTATTTTCTTAAGGTAATATGATAATGAGATCTTAATTAATTTTTCAATGTGATATAGAACTAATTATACCTTTAAAATTGTTATTTTTTGAATTAACTATGATTTTATTTAAAAATTAAATTAAAAATACTTAGAAAATTATTTTTAAAAAATGGATTTCATTTTTTAATTCTACACATCGAAAAATGGTTAGGGTAAATTTTTTGGATTTTTCTAAAATACATGAATTTGCCATGAATAGTAAAAATACAGTTTTGAGTTTTCAGTAGTTTAATGACATCATAATGATGTAATAATTAAATATAAAAGTATGGTAGAATTGTGTATAGTAAATTATGACATTAGGTGTTCCAAGTGGCCAAAAATATGGGCAAATACCATGGGCAAGCCCATGGTTTGGAAAAAACCACTAATGAGGTGTCCCTTTGAAATTATTAAACAATTACCTCTCATTTTCTATAAATACCCACCCATCCATTCGTTTTATTTCATTAAAAATCCCTCATACTAGAATCTCTGGTGGTTTTACCTCTCTATGAGTCCTCCCAAGGTGTCCTTAAGCCCCCAAGGTCCTATCCTTCAAGATCTAGGAGTTACTCTACAAGGTAAGGGAATCCTTCATTCTCTTCTTTAAGTCGACACTTATTTTATGTTAGCTATTTGAAATTCCTTTCTCATATGTTGTGATTTTATTTTATTTATTCTTCATACTTTAATTTTGATTTAAATATTATGATATACCCTTTTTTTCTCATCATTTCATTTTATGAAATTTTAAGTGACCTCGTTAGGCTGCCGAATTTTCCTAAGGGATCTCTCAACTTTTCTTTTATTTTCAAGATCACCTCTTTTATTTTTCTCTTCTCCCCTCATCTGTCCAAATGACCATGATAAACTCAATTATAATCTATATATTGGAATTATATCATGTGAATTTAATAACCATCATCAATATTCTTACTCCCCCCTTTTTATTTTTATAAGTGAAATCAACGTCCATGAGGTTCCAATTTATAACCTTTGTGGACAACATAGTTTTGTTCTTCACTTTATCCTTAATTATTGGGCATGAAACCATTTTAATGGTTGAAACAAATTTTAATATATTTATTTCATCTCATTAATTTTCTGGAATCTTTACACACTCATAATACGGAATAATAATACAAAACGAGTTCATTGTATACAAAACTACCAAGCTAAATCCAAGCGTTTATAAAAAACTTTTAACTATTGATTCATCCTCATGTATATAACCTATAATCATTATAAGATCATTTATATCTATTTAATTTTACTAATAATATATATTAACAACTCTGGATATTTATCCACATTTCCAATGAACTTCCATTCTTGAGATCAAGTAAATGAATCATGAAAACCAAGGAAGAAAATGCTTCCAAAACAATAAAATTGAACCTCTTAAACCCATTAAAAGGGCCATGAATGAACCTAATAAGGTTATGATAAATCAATTAAATATATATGAGGTTCTGTAATTATTAATTAATGAATCTAAATTTGATTATTCAGGTCATTAAGACAAACTAATAACACACTCGAGCATAAGGTAATGGGTTTCCCATCTCACTTTCATTTCTGTGAGATTTTCATCGTTCGCCACTTATTTAATATATTTGTTATAAGTGTACTTCTATTTGATATAAAATAACATTATTATCTTTTTATTCATGTTATTAAATTATTCATTTGATGTTCATTACATTCTGTTCATATGATTTGACTGATTACATTGTGGTAAGAGACTTTGTCTCAACTTCTATTTGGTTGTGACTAACTTTGTATGGTGCACCTAATAATCCTTATGTGGTGTACCTACTTCCCATTTGAGATAAATTTTCATTTGAAATTATATTTTTATTAAATATCCATAATCTTATATCATGGATATGTTTGTTTTCTAAACCGTATACCATTTTACATACTGTGTTTATTTGGAAAGTTATTTGAGTTAAGGAAATATTGATGAATCTGTATACTCTACTCTATACGGATATTGAAAAGGCATATTGATCTTGTATTGAATCAATGTATAAATAATGCTTTGGACATGCGGTGTCGGGTGGGGCTCGCTATAGCCCCTCGATGCATTAGTAGGTCTCATGAGACAAACCAGTTTGCGACAGACCCTTCGAGTTTGTTTCCAAAAAATTAGATGGGTTTCTACCCATAGAACTAAACCGTTTTTACGGTATTATGGTTTCATGTGCCAGATACATGGCGTCCAATTAATAAGCATTCTCTTTATTCATTATCAGTTATTATTATTATCCATGAGGTTTTCACTATGACAAAATCTATAGATGTAGTTTCATTCTCAGTTTATTAATGGCATTAGTTTTTTATTTATTCACCATGCCATATTGATTATGTCATATTGAATACGATTCAATTATTATTGTATTCATGCTTCCACTATTTTTAAACATTACCAAGCATTTAAGCTCACCCCTTTCATTTTTTACTTTCAACAGGTGACAAAGAGGAGATCATTTATTGAGTTCTTGTGGATATAGTTTTTAGTTTTCATTATGTATTGTATTTTGTAACTTTTCTTTCAATGTAATTTGTGTTACATCGATGTATCTTGTTTCATCAATAATACTAAACTGATCATTACTTTGGGATTTTTCATTCCTTCTAACCATGCCAATATCACAAGTAATGCACCGACTCTAGACTAGAGGGGTCGAGGTGTGACAGTTGGTATCATTGGAAGTTTAGTAGGAAACTTGGAAACTAGAGTAGGAAATATATAGTAGGGAACAAATCCCTAATGTAGTATTTGAGAATAAATGTACGAGAATGTCCTTGTATTTTGGTATGGAATAGATTATGTGAATCCTTCTAGAAAATACATCCCTGTCTGGATACGAGTAGGTAGAGGTGGCTCTGGCACAGATGTATCTAGGGGTAAAACTAAAAAACACCATATTAAGCTAGACTCGAATGGGAAATGGTGCATGAAAATGGGCCTTGCTGTACTCTTGGTTATGACACTCCTGGGGGATATTCTTAGGATAATTCACATTTTCTTTACAATCCATTATGAAGGAGTTTAATGTAAATTTTTCCATAGAGAAATCATGTTTATAAGATTAACTATGCATAGAATTTCAATCTATGTTGAGTGATTTTCTATTTGAGGTTCATAAACTAATCTAGTGTGTTCCATTATTTAGAAATGGAATCTAACAGAATAAGGGGAATAAATACTCGTGGGCAAGGTAGGGATCTCCCTACTGAGCAAGTTAACACAATCAATGTTGGAGCAGATCAAATCATGACCATATTGGGACAACTTACTCAGGTTGTAACTAATAATCATTCCACACCTGTGTTGTATTGTTTTATGCAGTAGAATCCCCCATATTTTTGTGGGAATACTAACCCAGTGGTTTCTGAGCAATGGATCAAGTCCCTTGAAAAGATATTCATGGAATTAAGATGCAATGAAAATGAAAAGGTAGTACTGGCAGTATATTGTCTCAAGGGCGATGCTAATCAATGGTGGTCCTTGATTCATAATACCATGGAGGAAGAATAAATATAAGATATGAAATGGAAGAATTTTAAGGAAATATTTTTTGAAAAATATTTCCCTCACGAGTAACGAACTAAAATGAAGAGGAAATTACTTATCTTAAAACAAAGGGAAGAAGACAATGTTGTAGAGTATGAGGCTACTTTCACAAGGTTGGCTAGGTATGCGGTGGATTACATATGTGACTCGGCAGACAAGATTTGTCATTTCTTTGAAGGTCTTAATCCAAATCTTTGAAGGGCATTGGATTCTCAATCATTTTCATCATATGATGAAATTGTATCAAGTGCCATCAAAAGAGAGAGGGAATTTTTTAGATCAAATATTTTCAAAGGAAACTAAGATAAGAAGCGGTACTCTGATAACAAAGGAAAAAGAGAAGCACCAAAGAAGAGAAAGGTAACAAATATATTCCCTTTATGTGAGAACTGTGGAAATAATCATCTCGGGAAATGCTTGAAAGGCATGGGAGTATGCTATAACTGCGGAGAAAAGGGTCATCAATCTAATGAATGCAATGGGAAGAAATAATTCAATGATATTCAATGCTACAATTGCAGAGAGATGAGACACTATGAAAATGAGTGTCCTAAGCGTCAAGGAAACTTGACTCAAAAAAGGCCAAGAGAGAAAGGAAGAGCCTAAGAGATTACAACCGCAGAGGTTGAAGTTCCTAATGAAGTGGTGGCAGGTAATTTAATTGTTTCCTCAAACTAATCCAATGATTTATTTGATTCTTGATCATCGCATTCATTTATATCTTCCCAGTTTTCTAAGAAAATTAGATATGTCCAATTTGATTTAATAAGGGAGTTTTCAGTTAAAACTCATAGGGGATGTATCATTGCAACCAAGACATGTCGACTAGTCCCCCTCTAGAAACCAAAATGTGCTCTAGTTGCTAACCTTATCATCATACCTATGACTAAATTTGATATAATTATAGGTATGGATTGGATGTCAAATTATGATGCAAAGATTTATTATAAGAAGAAGGAAGTTACAATTTTTGAAAATGGTGTAGAAACCCTTGTCTTTAGGGCAGAAACTTCGCCACCTGATTCTTATCTAGAATCAAACCCAGTAGCTCTATTGAATTCAATAATTGGAGAGGAAGTTAAACCAATAACTATGGGAAAGAAAATAAATATTCAAATTGAAGATGTTCACATAGTGAAATAGTACATTGATGTATTTCCATAGGATTTACCTGGACATCCTCGAGAGCAGGAAGTTGAGTTATCTATTGATTTAATTCATGATGCAAGACCTATATCAAAGACTCCCTATAGAATGGCCACTATATAATTAGTAGATCTAAAGAAACAACTAGAGGATTTGAGTGAAAAAGGATTTATTCAACTTAGTATTTCTTCCTGGGGATCCCCTGCCCTCTTTTTCTAGAAGAAAGATGGATCCATGAGGCTTTGCATTTATTACAGAAAAATCAATGCTATTAAAATAAATAATAAGTATCCTCTGCCCCAAATTGATGATTTGTTTGACCAAATTCATGGAGATCAATACTTTCAATGATTTACCTTTGATCTGGATATCATCAGTTTTGTGTGAGGAAGGAAGATATTTCTAAGACAACATTTTGGACCAGGTATGGGCATTACAGGTTTACAATGATGCCTTTTGGACTGACAAATGCACCCTCTATTTTCCTGGATTTAATGAATAGATTTTTCAAGGAATATCTTGATAACTTTGTTGTTGTATTCATCAATGATATCCTCATATACTCAAAAATCTATGAAGACCATGAGAAACACTTACGGATTATTTTGAGAACTCTTGGAAGAAATAAATTATATGGGAATTTCAGCAAGTGCAAATTCTGGCTTCAATCAGTTTTTTGGGCCATATTGTCTCTAAGGATGGAATCCTAGTTGATCCTATGAAGACAAAGGCAATCCAAGATTGTCCCACCCCAACAAACATAACTGAGGTACATAGTTTTATTGGCTTAGTAGGTTATTATAGGCATTTCGTTCAGAATTTTGCCCGACTGGCTAACCCGCTAACCAAGCTCACACGTAAAGGAGTTAAGTTTGTGTGAACAAAAGAATGTACAAAATGCTTCGATGAATTGAAAAGAAGATTGGTCAATGCTTCAATTTTTACACTTTCATCTGGAAGTGATGGATTTGTAATATACATAGATGCATCAAAGAATGGATTGGGTTGCATCCTTATGAAAAATGATAAAGTTATTGCTTATGAATCAAGAAAGTTGAAGACTCATGAGAAAAATTATCCAACTCATGATCTTGAGTTAGCAGCTGTAATCTTTTCTTTGAAAATATGGAGGCATTATCTCTACGAAGAGAGATGTGATATTTATACGGACCACAAGAGTTTGAAATATATTTTCACACAAAAAGAACTCAACATGAGGCAAAGAAGATGGCTCAAGTTACTCAAAGATTACTATTTTTCAATACACTACCACCCAGGAAAGGAGAATAAGGTGGAAGATGCATTAAGCAGGAATGATCATGGCCTTCTAACTCAAATGATGAATGAAATAGATCCTATGTTCATGGATCTACTGAAGATGGATATGAGAATTGTTAAGGAAGGTGAAAATCACTCCTATTTCAAATGATAGATAAACCATATTTACTAGAGAAGATAAAAATTTCTCAACATGATGATGAGAATCTGCACAAGAAAAGTAATACAGTCAAGGACGAGAGACTGGCTAACTTTGTGTATGAAGAAGGAGTTATGAAAATTGGGAAGAGTTTATGTGTTCCATCAGTACCTGAGATAAAAAGGGAACTATTAGACGATGCTCATAGCTCAATTTTCTATATAAACATGGGTAGCACCAAGATGTATAGAGATATGAAGGAATATTTTTGGTGGGGTAATATGAAGCGAGAAATTGATGACTACGTGTCAAGGTGTCTAGTTTGTCAACAAGAAAAGGCAGAGAGACAATATCCCAAAGGAGTGATGAGACATATACATATTCTTATGTGGAAGTGGGATAACATTACGATGTATTTTGACATCAGACTACCAAGGACACCTAGAAGGAATGATGCAATATGGGTAATTGTTGATTGTATCACTAAATCAGCACATTTCCTTCCAATAAAATAGGATTTACCACTTGAGTTCCTGGAAAGACTTTATATTAATGAATTTGTGAGACTTCATGGTGCACCTCTATCAATTGTCTTTGATCGAGATCCTCAGTTTACATCAAAATCCTGGAAAAGTATCCAAAAGGCTTTGAATATTGAGCTTCATATGAGTACCGCATATCACCCCCAAAACAACGGACAATCTGAACGGACTATTCAAACTCTATATGATATATTGATTTCATGTTCTCTTGACTTCCAAGATATGTGGGATCAATACTTGCCTTTGGTGTAATTTTCATACAACAATAGTTTGCATTCTAGTATTCAAATGGCTCCATATGAAGCATTATATGGAAAGAGATGTCGAACACCAACTTCTTGGGATGAAGTTGATGAGAGGAAACTTATAGGCCCAAAACTTATTAAAGAGACCATGAAAAAGGTGAAGAAAATACAATCCCATATTAAAGAAGCCCAATGTAGGCAGAAGAGTTATGCTGACAACCGGAGAAAGGACATGGAATTCCAAGTGTGGGATCATGTATTTTTGAAAGTATCTCCATGGAAGGGTGTCTTAATGTTCGGTAAGAAAGGGAAACTGAACCCCATGTACATCAGACCATTTGAAATTTTGGGAAGAATAGGAGCTATAGCTTACCATTTAGCGATACTGCCAAATATCTCCATAGTTCATGATGTGTTCTACGTATCATTGCTAAAGAAGTATGTGCCAGACCTAACACAAGTTCTCACATATGAAGAAATAGAACTAGAACCTGATTTTTCATACTATGAAAAGCCTATCAGGATTCTTGAAATAAGGGAGCAGGTATTGAGAAATCAAAAAACTCATATAGTAAAGGTTCTTTAGAGAAACCAGAATATGGAGGAAGCAACATGGGAACCAAAGGATTTCATGAAGATTAACCACCCACATCTTTTTGGTGGACTTTATACATAAAATTTCGAGGATGAAATTTCTGAATGAGGGAATAATATAACACCCTAAACATTTTATGAGATTATTATATTAAATAAATTCTATTCATAGACTATATTTCATGAAGCAATATGTATTTTTTGAATCAAAACATTACAGGAGAAACTTATAAGCTATCCATTAAACATAAATTTTCCACTTCTGTTTTGAATTTCGAAAAACGGTCATCTAGAGTTGTGACCAGTAAGTAATGTGGAGTCTGATAGAACCAACTTGATTTTTTGATGAATAGTAACATACCGTTATGAATAGTTAAATAAATAGTAATATGACTGTAACACCTCGAGTTTCCACGATACGCTTCTCTTTCAATAATGCAATAGTTTGCATTGTACGCAAGTTCGAGATTCTAACACACCGCGACCAATCAAAATAGCCATTATGAATATTAATAACCACTTTTTGAAATTATATATATTTTATATTTAAAAATGGACTTCATTTTTGGATTTGGAATATCGAAATTAGCCTATGTTGAATTTTTGGTATTTGTCTGAGAACTTCCAATTTTTTATGAATAGTGAAAAAATACTTAAAAACAACTTTTTTAATCAAAATAATTTATAGTGATAAATTATACTATTGACTGGTTTTAAAGTATAATTAGAATATATTTTTACAATTTTATCCAATGGTGGTCATTAGAATTAATTTCACTTTGAAATTGGACATAAACAATTGTCATTCTTTTGATATTTATTGTTTCTTAAAAACACGCTATTTGTTGTGACAATGAGAATTAGTTATAAAATTAATTAATTCAACTTATATGTTTGGAATTTTTTAAAATAGACATCATTTTTGAATTCGGAATATCAATTATAGCTTAGGTTGAAATTTTTGCATTGTTCTGAAAAACTTCAATTTTTGATGAATAGTGAAACCACTAAGTGGTAGTTAAAAAACTGATTTTTCGTTTAAATGAAACATTACCACTTCTGTGATTTTATTTTCAAAAATCTGACATACATGGTTTTCATTAGGAAGTAAAATGTGGTTCAATGGGATTAAAATAATTTTTTGGTGAATAGTAACTTTTAAGTTTAATTAATCGCTATTAAAGGTAATTAGTGGAATTTAAGGTAAAAATGATGTTATAAAAATATGAAAATACCTTTAAAATTGTCATACCTCTATTTGATGAGTCATGACCGACCAATAAAATCCATGGGTCAAGTTGGGGACCCCATGGAGACACTTTGGTAGGAAAATGACATTAAAAACTTTTTATTTAATGTTAAAATAAAAATGTCACAAACATGAGTTGTTTTACTGAAACAATTTTTAAATGGGGTTATAAAAGTCATATTTTTGACTATAAATATTCATTAGAAAGGTAAAAATATTTCCTACATCAGGATAATTTTTGTATAATTTTTAGACATTAAATAAATTAAATTATTTATGACACCATGATGATGCAGCGATTACCTCATTAATTAACGATTTAAATAAAATGAAAAGATAACGTAAACTATAAGGCTTACACTTGTCAAAAACCTATTGGATGAGTAGATTTAGAACACTTATCACCTTAGCATCTAAATATATCATTGAGGGACCTTTAGAATCCGAAAAACATTTCTTAATAAAGTAACATTTCATGACATTCCAAGAGTGCCCCTCCTCTCCTCTTATAAAAGGCCCCCACCACTACCACCTTACTCACACCTTGAAGCCATTTTTTCTCGGCCAACCTCTACCCAAATACTCTCCCAACTTCCCTCTCTTACTCCTAGAAGCCTCACTTTAAGCAGAATACTTCCCAAGTAAGCCTTTGGCTCAAATCAAAAAGAGTTACCCGATTTTAAAGGTAGTGTTTTCTCTTGTGTTCTTATGTTTTATTTTGCTTCTGCAACCCCCTAAACTATTTTTATTCATTTCTTTTGTAACAACACCAGTATCCGAAATATACTAGGATTTTTTTATGATAATTATTTGATTTACACTTACACACACCTTCGTCTAATGGTTAAAGAACATACTGTTTCTGTGGTTGGCGAAATACTGCCTCACGAAATGATGATTGTTCAGCACTCATATAACACCTTCAAAGGTGGCCATTATGATGACACTATTTTCATATATGATATATATATTATGTTTATGTTTTTATTATGCTTCTGTATTTCTCATTTATGGCATACCTTTATGATTTCCATTATGGGTAAACACGATAATTTCATTTTAGGAAGTGCGGACTACCGCCCCCTCAAAGTGATTTGAATCGTTAGTTCCATATGTGGGATGTATAAAGGATGTAGTAAATGGTATTATACATTATATTATACTGGAATTATATTATAACTTTATATAATTATAATTTCATTCCCTTAAATACGAAACAGAAATGAAAGTAGCGTTCATGCGTATGTACGGCTTACCGTCTCCATGAACGGTGCATTTAATTTCTTACCTCTAAATGTTATGTAATATTATAAATGCATGTATATAATGGACATATATGATATATATGATATATACATCATGAATATAATTCTAGATATAATGAATATTTCACCACATGAACAACTTGTAATTATGAGAAGTGTATTTTTGACTCAAGTACCAAATATCGACAAAATGACCGTTATTAACTTAAATAATTACATAATGTTCATAACATAGTAATAAGTGATATAAAAGGAATAATGAACATGGAAAAGGTTCTTAAGAAAATAGAAATTAACTCTAGTTTATTATTCAGGAGGTTAAAGAGCGGTCGAGTCAAGTCGGACACGAGGTAAGGGAATTTCTTAACCCAATTTCCATTCTTTGGGTTAATCTCCTACTTTCAAATTACGTCATGATATTATTATGTCCTATCTTGTATTTTTAATTTATTTATGTTTACTTATAATAAATACACATAATAGATCTATTTTATTTTAAAAATGATCTTTGTAAGGACTTCGTCTCAATCTCCTTTCCTTGAGGCAAATTTGGTTTTATACACAAATTTCATTTATATGGTGTATAAACCCCTTTGAATTTTACTTTTATTCAAAAGGAATCTTTTTATTCGAAGTGTTTTTACTAAATGAAAAAAGGAAGGTTTTTTCTTACGTATGTGGCGACAATGAATTCTCTGCCGCCGTGACTATTATTTGAGTTTCGACTTCCTATATAAGCCATAACTTTTTTTAAAAGAAAAATAAATATCATGTTTTACTTTTCTTTTATTTTGGTATTGAAAATGGTTTTGATAAAGTTTTTATTATATCAATGTGTTGTATTGATATCTTGTGATTGAAGTGTGGAAATATTATGTTTCCTTTATGCATGTTTTATGTGATACAATTATGTCATGGTTTATGATATGTCTAAACCTGTTCATATGAAAAATGAATTGGACTTAATAAGTGACGGGTGGAGCCCTCTATAGCTCCTTGATGCATCGGTAGGTCTCATAAGACAAACTAGTGTCTTGGGATGAGGCCTTGACAATATCTTATTTGTAGTCTTGGCACGAGGCCTTGGCTACGTGGTTATGATAGTTTGGCATTATACATTCCATCATTATGAAAGTGGTTATTGATATTGCATGTTATTATTTGACCAGTAGAATATCTATGTGAATAAGTAAATGGCATTATCTCATTTTACTTTTTCCATATTATGTTGAAGTTCAAGTTTAAAAGGCTTTTGTTTTAGTCATACATTGCATTAAATGTTTATGTTTATTTATGAAAGCTTCCGCTATATTTTTATCCTTACTGAGCATCTGATCTCACCCCTTCCAATGTTTTAATTTTTCCAGGATGTGAAGAAGTATATTATGAATGACCTATGGGGATAATATGAGGGGATATGAAGACAATATGTTGTTGTAGTTTTGTTTTAATTTATGATGTAATGTAACATTTATGAATGTATCTAGTGTTTCCAAGGCTACTAAACTAAACGGTCTTTCAAGACTTTATCTTTTGTGATCATACCAATGTTACGCAATAATGCACCGACTCTGGGTAACTGGGGTCGGGGCGTTACAATGACGATTGCCTCCTGCTTGAAATAACTCATTTTGATCTCCTCATAATAATCCTAGGGTTAGTATTTTATAGATAAAATAACCTAAATAATGTCTATAGAGATATTTATAATATAATTTTCCTGGTTTGGGTTGATCTATAAGGCTCAACGTGATGTAAAGAAGAGAGAGGACGAGTGTCGTTTTATAAGGGAGGGAGAAGGCGCACTTGGAATTTCTTAAAATATTAAAATATAATAAATTCATTCTCAAGAAAAATGATACCAAATATAAATGAATTCTAATAAAAATAGTATATGGTGGAAATAACATCATAAAATTAATTTTATATAGGTTTTTGTTTCATTTTAAATCATATCATAACCCCTTCATTAATCATTTTTTACCTCAACCACGATAAAAACTAATTCAATATTAAAGGGTTAAGAATATTCCCATAAATTGAAAAATTAATCATAAATGATTTTTTTATATTTTAAACAATATTACATTCATTTGGTAATTTTTTTAATTTTAAATCATTTAATAAAAAATATTATATATTTCAAAATATCATTAATATCAATTTTTGTAATATTCATTTAATTGGGATTTTAAACCCCAAGAAAAAGTGGGGATTAAAATGTAATATCTTCACACATACCTAATATTTTATATGTATATAGAAATTTTTTGTAACAAAATAATTCAATTAAATCCTATTACTTTTAATATTTTTGAAATCTTTTATTTAAAATTTCTATTAATTCTATAAACACTCTCTCGGCATTTCATAAGTGTTTAAGGTAATTATTCAATCAATAAAAAAAAGAAATAAATTACTATGATAAAAATAATTAATTTATATTTTAAATAAACATATATAATGAAAGTTTTCCTATTTTTAATCTTATGTAAAAAATTTAGAGTTATTAAAGTCAAAAGAGTGACATTTTGTATTTATTATTTTCTTAAATCAATATAAAATTCATATTCAAAGAAATATGGAACCAAATGGACATATATTTTATATTTTTATGGAATTTTATAAAATAAACCCATAAAATAGAATAAATATAGGTTTTATATTGATTTTAAAACCTTATCCCAAAGTTTTAGCCCTTTTTTACCTATTTTACGCTAACCAAGGTGATAAAAATTTACTATGGCTACTATTTATATTGATCAAAATAAATGGGTACTATTTAAAAATTTTATCTTAATGATTTTAAATATAGAATGTATTTTTCATGATTCAATTTCTATACATAAGATAAATTAATTTTAAAATAATCATGAAAAAGGTGATGAAAACTACTTTTTAGAAAAATACATTTTAGGCATAAAATTGGGTTTATTCTTATCCCATGCCTAGAAAAAACAATAGATGAATATTCAAACATATGAAATATAAAAATTTTATTAAAAATAATTCACCAATAGTGATAAATTTAATTTATTTAAATAAAGACACATTACACCCATAAAAACAATTTTTTTTTCTTAAAAACGTTACTTTTATATAAAAATGTTTTTTTATTTTCATATCTAATCAATTGATAACTAGTGAATGTATTTTATACAAGTTTAAACCATAAATTTTTTATAATTTAGTTATTTCTATTCATACCCCCAATTTAATAGCTAGGTTATAATATTATAATGCATTATAGTTGATTCTTACTTAGGTTTGCATGTATCACAAGCTATCAGGGAAATTAAATTTATTTAAAAAGGAAAATATAATAAAATTTTAGGATATTACATTTTACCCCCCTTAAATTTAATTTCTCCCTTGAAATTCCATTACTTAAATACAAAAAAATGAGGTCATCTCTATTTCATTACATCCTTGGGTTCCCATGTAGTTTTATCAAATTTATGATTCCTTGAGAGAACTTTAATTGGGTTTGTAGCCTTTTTTTATAACAATTTACATCTACGATCCAAGATTTCAATTAGATTTTTATTTATAGAAATGTTCATCATCTAGTAGTAAATCCTATCATGACCCCTCCCTCCTAAGATACCATAATGAGGGTAGAAATATAATGACCCCTGAGTCCCACCTACAGTAGCCCCTGGGTTGGTGACTAGCATTGAGGGTATAAAAATCAAATGAAATGGGATAAATCACGCTATAAAATAATATAGGATCGAAAGATGTTATGAATCATCCACACAAAACTCCATGGAATAATATTATAAGAAACCAAAACCATACCACAATGCTTGTATAAATAGAACTGATACTAATAAAAGTATCCAAAGTAAATACACAAAAGAAAAGATAAGGCAACAAAACAATAACTATCCAATGATTGGAGCTCCTAATGTCCAAAATGTTCCATTAACCATCCTAGAAATTGGAATGTTTTTTATATACATAGGGTGAGTATGCAAGTATACTTAGTAGAAAAACCAAATCCTCTCAGGCACATGTGAACGAATCATACTAATTAACCATTGAGAAAATAGAAAAACAAAATAACACCTATACAGGTACACTAACCAAACCCAACCTCACTGAGGCGCACTCAAAAAATAAATAAATCTAAGTATTATAATATAGTATGAGTCACATCGATAAAGGGTACCCCACACCGCATTCCTGCTGTAATTCTGCTCTCACACCCCAATGTATTACGTCTTGGAGGTCCCATATCTTCTATCTATCACACCACCCCACAAACACAATCACATAACATCAAACTCAAAAACACCTAGGCTTGCCGCCCTACAAGCACGACCACATCACATCTCGCTCGAACACACATGGGCCATCACACATCCAAAAATATAACAAGAGCAGTAGGGTATCATGAACATGAAGGAAATAAACCTTATCCCCTCCTCTTACCATTCATGAACCCCATAATAATCCACCTCATCCCATATCATTCTACCTGTATACACCAAGGCTTTGTCAAATATCACCTGAAAACACTGAGGTTTGCCTCCCCACAAGCATGACCACATCACAACTCACCTAAAGACATCTGGGGTATCACAAACACCATCTAGTTCATTAAGAGACCTCCAACCATCATAGCTGGTGAAATAACTACCTAACCTAAAAGAGAGAGTGGGTACCCATCCCTCCATCCTCCTATCCAGATGTCATGGAAAACATCCCCATGTTACTGTGCGGGTGTTTCAAAAAGTGCTCGATGTGGGTGGGGTGTGTATAGAAATCACAAAGAATATAAAAGTTTATAAATATATCCACCCAAAAAGCCTAACCTATGGGTACACAACAAAAAAACACCAAATCACAACATCCAAACTATTTCTACCACCTCTAAATGTGTAACACCCCACAAGCCACAAGTCACATTTCCCATTTCCAACCTATTCCCAATTTCCAACAAATACATTTCATTATTAAGAATCAGACACATTAAACCACACATACCATAATTTATTTATTCATTATCCATTATTATCCCATTAACCAAACCGAACCCCCATCCATTTCAAACATTGTTAAACAATTATTTATTCCATCACTACTTGGGAATTTAGTAAAAAGAAATCAAACATCAAAAATATCTCATCTTCTTCATCAAACCATTGACTTTCCAAACCCAAAGCATGGCCATACAACCACCACCTCACATCCCCAAAATCATGAATAAAACCACCACCTCACTTCCCCTAAACCATGACCAAACACTCACCACCTCGCTACCCCAATAGTACGACCAAACAACCAACACCTCGCCACCTAAAAAATAGCCCACAAGACACCTCTCCACCCAAAATCCTGGCTATCTAACCACCGTATCACTCTAAAAGCATAACCAACAACAACCAACATCACCAAATCACATCGTAAGCATTCATCACCATCCCACAACCACAAATACATAACACAACACAACACATCATAATAATTTTTTATATTCTCAAAAGGGGATTTTATAACATTTTACTTTAATTTAAGGGCGTCATCACATAAGCCAAAATCTTGGGGAAACAATTTAATCATACAAATAATAGTGGTTCAAAAATTTATATTTTTAGGATGATATCCCCAAAAATAAAAACACACAACAATCACAGTACATATCATCCAGTATAATCAAAGTCCCCAACTGCCACAATTTTTAGTAGGGAATAAATCCTATACAATCCCAACATCACAATAACAAAAAACCTTTAAGAACGTGAAAATCAAACCCCTTTACCCTTAAATTTTAGTTTAACTAATTCTTTATATTTTATTAATATATATCAACCATAACCCATAGATAAAAAAGAGAAAACCCCTTATGAATGATACATAATAAATAGAAATGAGGGATTCCCCACCTCAAATAATCTTTTCTGTCCCACTACGCACTGTAGAGAAAATAAGAATCACACACAAACTCCAACCGCACCATGGGAAATTTCCGATCAACCCACACCACACCAAAATATCATCAAAGAGTATCCTAAATAACACCAAAAACCAAAAAATATCATCACAGAGAATCAAAAAGAGAAGAATAAGAGGAAACTAACCAATAAGAAGGAAGGTCATAACACCCATCACCAAAATACAACCACCATAACCAATATATTTAACAAGGGATAAGAGGTATAAAAGATTTACTTGGGGTGCCTAGGGCTCATTAAAAATGAGAGAGTAGATGCAACCAAATGAATAAGATTATGCCAAGAAAAATAACTTGAAACCATGAACCCCACTAGTTTCACATCATGTAAATTTTACACACCATGTAATACTCATGTTTCCCAAAATTTCAACCTTTCACAAAAAATGCATCTTCTTGGAATTTATTTAATACACATCATGAATCCCACTTACACAAAAAGTAATAATCTCACAAGATACCCTATATTTGATTTACAAGATATTAAATTTTTGGATATATAATCCATGAACAACCTTTACACATCATGTAGAAATTTCATGATGTGTATTTCCTGCAGTAGCTCTGCTGCACCTCCATCCTCCATTAAAAACTCTCAGAACCTCCCCTAAACACCTTTAACCACAAAAAATGAGAAATTAATGGACTGATAAAGCATTTTTAATTACATCATATGCATATCAAATGATCATCACCCTAATGAATTCCAAACTAAGACTAGAAAAAAGGGGTTTGAGTAATCACCCTATGAGATACCTCTCAAGGATCTCATCATACCTCAAATGACACTACCATCCAAACACGCTAATCCAAATGACCAAAAACATCTCCAAAAACCTCATCACCACAAAATCAAATCACCATAACCATCCAACCTCACAAACAATGTAAAACCATCTCAAACTCCACACATCCCAAAAAAACAACCACTATAACCAAAAAATAAACCATCAGGGAAAAATGAATTATGAAAGTCTATCCTCCATGTCAAGATACTATCCGCTCTCGGTGGAACTGATTTTCCCACATGGCTTTTATCACATCATAGTTAATTAATCTCTATTAGGAATCATGACCTACCCTTTTAATATTTCATAAATTTATCACACATCATACATAAAAAACAAAGAAAAACAGATCATGTTATAAAACAAGATCCAATTGTCACATCAAAATCAAAATATAAAATGAGAAACTCAAAACAACTATGGGTACTGGGTATGAAACTACATCCCTAACTCCCAAGTACTCTCCTCCAGGACACCATGGCTCCAAAACACATGAACCAAAGGAATGTTCCATCCATGCAGTGCCATCTCTTGGTGATCCTAGATCTCTACTGGACACTCCAAAAAAGTCACATCAACCTCAATATACAAATATTCCTAGTCAATGACATGAGAGTCATTGTAAAGATATCAGCGAAGTTAAGAGACATGGAACACATCGTGGATTCTCTCCAGATACGGTGGTACTTTCAACTAATACATCATCTCTCCAGCTTTCCCCAACACCTTCAAGGACACAAAAAACCTAGGAGAAATCTTACTACCCCTCTGAAACCTATGATGTCCACATCGAGGGGAAACCATCCAAGGTAGTTCTCATACAATCAGCACAATACTTCTACCTACACTGCTTTCATCCTCTCATGAACAAACTAAACCTTCTCTATTCTAATCTAAACCACATCAGGACTAAGAACTACTACCTCCCCAGTCTCTATCCAATATAATGGAGACCAACACAATCCCTCTTACAAGTCCTCAAATAGAGCCATACCAATAGAAGAGTGATATCTATTATTATAAGAAAACACAAAAAAGGGAAAGTGTCATATCCAATATCAACCAAATTATAAGATGTAAACCTACAAAATATCCTCTAGTGTCTAGATGGTATACTCCATTTTTTCCATCTGTCTGAGGGTGAAAAGTATCATTGAGGCATAACTGAGTGCCAAAATCATTCTAAAATCCCCTATATACTGATGAGGTAAAATGTACATCCCAATATAAGATAATTGATATTGTAACTCCATGAAACTTAACCACCTCATCCTCATACCTCTTAGACAAACCATGAACTATGCCTAACTTATTTATCATTAATAAGTGGGTCAATTTCACCAACTGATCCATGATCACCCAGATAGCATCACAATCTCCATGAGATCTTGGTAACTATATGACAAAATATATCAACATGTCATCCAATTTCCACTTGGGAACATCCAAAAGATGTATCTGTAAAGCCCCGAACCCAGCTACCCAGAGTCGGTGCATTACTTCGTAACATTGGCATGATCACAAAAGATCAAGTCTCGAAAGACCGATTAGTTTAGTAGCCTTGGAAACACTAGATACATTCACAAGTCTTAAATTACATCATAAAGTGAAAAACTAATAACAAAGTCTTCATAGTCCACACTCATATCCTCTTCTGACTATCCCTGCAGGTCATTCATAAAATACTTCTTCACATCCTGGAAATTATTAAAACATTGAAAGGGGTGAGCTCATATGCTCAGTAAGGATAAAAATATTGCGGAAGCTTTCATAAATAAACATAAAAATTTAAGGCAATGTATAACTAAAACAAAAGCCTTTTTAAACATGAACATCAACATAATATTGCAAAAGTAAAATGAGATAATGCCATTCACTTCTTCACATGGATATCCTACTGGTCGAATAATCACATGCAATATCAATAACCACTTTCATAATGATGGAATGCATAATGCCAGACTATCATAACCACGTAGTCAAGGCCTCGTGCCAAGACCACAAATAAGATTTTGTCAAGGCCTTGTGCCAAGACACTAGTTTGTCTCATGAGACCTGCCGATGCATCGAGGAGCTATAGCGGGCTCCACCCATCACTTATTAAGTCCAGTGCATTCCTCATATGAATAGGTTCAAACATATCATAAACCATAACATAATCTTATCACATAAAACATGCATAAAGGAAACATAACAGTTCCACATTTCAATCACAAGATATAAATACAACACATTGATATAATAAAAATGCTTTCAAAACCATTTTCAATACCAAAATAAAAGAAAGTTAAAACTTTGTATTTATTTTTCATTAAAAAAATGATGGCTTGTAGAGGAAGCCGAAACTCAAATAATGGTCACGGCGGCGGAGAAGTCGTTGTCGCCGCATAAGTACGGAAAGAAAAACATTCCCTTTTTGTCGTTTAGTAAAACGCTTAGTATAAAAAATATTCCTTTAGAATAAACGTAAAAGTCAAAGGGGTTTATACACCGTATAAAAGAAAGTTGTGTATAAAACCAAATATGACTCAATGAAAGGAGATTGAGACGAAGTCCTTAAAATGATCATTTTTAAAATAAAATAGATCTATTATGTGTATTCACTATAGGTACACATAAAGAATACAAAATAAGACATAATAATATCATGACATAATTGGAAAGTAGGAGATTAACCCAAATAATGGAAATTGGGTTAAGAAGTTCCCTTACCTCGTGTCTGACTTGACTCAACCGTTCTTTAACCTCCTCAAAATCGGGTAACTCTTTTTGATTTGAGCCAAAGGCTTCCTTGGGAAGAGTTCTGCCCAAAGTGAGGCTTCTAGGAGTAAGAGAGGGATGTTGGGAGAGTATTTGGGCAGAGGTTGGCCGAGCCAAATGGCTTGAAGGTTTGAATAAGGTGGGAGAGGTGGGGGCCTTTTATAAGTGGAGAGGAGGGGCTCTTTTGGGAAAGATTGAAATGTTACATTATTACACAATGCTTTTCGGATTCTAAATGACTCAAACTTATATAATTCGTGGCTAAGGTGATAAGGGTTCGAAATCTACCCATCCAATAGTCTTTGGACAAGTGTAAGCCTTGGATTGTACATTATCTTCTCATTTTATTTAAATCGTTAAATAATGAGGTCATCGCCGCATCATAATGATGTCATAAATAATTTAATTTATTTAATGTCTAAAAATTATAAAAAAAATACTATGATGTAGGAAATCTTTTTATATTTCTAATGAATATTTATAGTCAAAATTTGGACTTGTGTAACCCCACTTAAAAACTATTTTAGTAAAACATTTCATGTTTGTGTCATTTTTTACTTTAACATTAAATAAAAGGTATTTATGTCATTTTCCAACTAAAGTGGCTCCATGGGGTCCCCAAGTTTACCCATGGGTTGTCTTGGTCGGCCATGACTCATCCAATAGGAGTAGGACAAGTGTCATGCTCATCTCATATTATTAAAACATTATTTGTACCTTAAACTACACTAATTACCTCTAATCGCGATTAAGAACTTAAAAGTTACTATTCACCAAAAAATTATTTTAATCTCATTGAATCGAATTTTACTTCTTAATGACAACCATGTATGTCGGATTTTTGAAAATCAAAACACAGAAGTGGTAATATTTCATTTAAACGAAAAATCAGTTATTTAACTACCACTTAGTGGTTTCACTATTCATCAAAAATTGATGTTTTTCAGAACAAGGCCAAAATTTCACCCTATGCTATAATTGATATTCTGAATTCAAAAATGATGTCTATTTTACAAAATTCCAAACATATAAGTTGCATTAATTAATTTTATAATTAATTCCCGCTGTTACGACAAATATCGTGTTTTTAAGAAACAATTTATATCAAAAGATTGGCAATTGTTTATGTCCAATTTCAATGTTAAATTAATTCTAATGACCACCATTGGATAAAATGGTAAAAATATATTCTAATTATACCTTAAAACCACTAAATAGTATAATTTATCACAATAAATTATTTTGATTAAAAAGTTGTTTTAAGTATTTTTCACTATTCATAAAAAATTAGAAGTTCTCAGAAAAATACCAAAAATTCAACATAGGCTAATTTCGATATTCCGAATCCAAAAATAAAGTCCATTTTGAAATATAAAATATCTATAATTTTAAAAAGTGGTTATTACTATTCATAACGTCTACTTTGATTAGTCGCGGTGTTTTAGAACTCGAAGTTGCGTACAATGCAAGCTATTGCATTATTGAATGAGAAGCGTATCGTGGAAGATCGGGGTGTTACATTCTCCCCTCCTTCAATAAATTGCGTCCTCGCAATTTGAAATTTTTCTTTGAAAATAAAAGGTTGAAAAGAGAAAATACCTTTGTGGAAAACCCACATCGGAAATAAGATTAATAAAATTTAGCCTTAATAAGAGGGAAAGGGAAATGAAAAAGTCACCCCCAATTATGATCTCGATTAGGAGAACATTGGTGGCAATTAGAGACATATAATTGGAGGAAAAACGTAAATATTTGTAGGGAGTGATTGAGGTCATCAATTACAATCAACTATCAAATTGAGGGCCTCAGAGCCTTCAATCTATGTTGATTTAAAATATCATCAGTTCAATGAGACATAAGGTATTAGGATAACACATTTTTTTGTTTTAATATCCCTTTAATAAAGTTTAAGAATTAATTTATTCATTTAATAAGAGATAAGTATATATATATTTATGCTTGACAATTAGAGTTTCAACCTTCAACTCATCTTTCAATCAAAAAGATTATAGAACTCAAAAATATTATACTTAAACTAATTGTATAAGGTTCCAAATGTTAACACATACCATTTAGATTAGTAAAACTATTTTGTAATAACCAGGGACTTCCTATAGGCTAGTGGTAGGAAATAAAGGCTTGTCGCACTATGGTTGTGGGTTCGATTCCTGCAGCTTTGTCCGACGCGATGGGTTATTCCCCACCCTGCAGGTTGTCCTTTTTCTAAAACTATAGTATTATAATATTCCAAAAATAATCTTCAGAAATGCTTTAACCTTAAAAAATACTATCCATGGTTCAACTTAATCCATTCCAACCTTAATAGTTATCCAAAATACCTCCGTCAAGACTTTCTCTAAAAGGTCTCTAAATTCCAAAATCAATTGTAACATCAAATTCCCCAAACAAAGAAAAGTTTCTCTTATTGTCACATACTAAAAATATGATTACCTTAATCATATTAAAACCTTACTGAAATCAAAAAGTACTACAGTACAATCCTTATATATATATCACATTATTCTAATAACCAGAATATAATCCATGAGTCCAAAAGCACCAATACATTAATTATTCCGCTTCAACTGTAGTAACAGCATAAGATTGTCCTTGATCCCTTGGCCTTTTTTGAGGTAAGTTTCCCTAATTCTTAGGACATTCATTTGCGTAATGCCCCATTTCCCTACAATTGTAGCATTCAACTTTGATAGCCTCTTTCTTTCCCTTGCAATCACGAGCCTGGTGACCTTTTTCTCCACATTTATAACAAACTCCCATTCCTTTTAGGCAAGTACCAGGGTGATTCTTCCCAAAATTATCACATAATGGAAAATCCTTCTTTCCCCTTTTCCGTTTATCTATCTCTTGTTCCACCGTTCTCTTCTTCTCTTGCTTTACTTTGTTGTCATAAGACTTAGAGAATTCCTTTTCTGTCTTGATAGCACACGAGACAATATCTTCGTATGATGAGAAGGATTTTGATACTAATGATCGACGGAGAAATGGTTTTAACCCATCAAAGAAACGATAAATCTTACTCCTTGGGTTACGTATATAATCGGCAGCATGTCTCGCTAACCTTGTAAAGTTAGCCTCATACTTTGCGACATTCTCATCCTCCTTCTGCCTCAGACTCAGAAATTGCCTTTCCATATCTGCTCGATGGTCACGAGGAAAGTATTTTTCTAAGAAAAGATCTTTGAACTCCCTCCATTCCATATTCGATACGTCATCATCTTCCTTTGTGTTTTGAATCAGCGACCACCACTGATCGGCATCTCCAGCGAGGCGGTAAACTGCCATGACAACCTTCTCCCTTTCACTACTCCCCAAGGCATGGAATATTTTCTCTAAGGAATTTATCCATTGCTCAGCTACTATAGGATTTGTACTCCCATTGAAGGCTGGTGGTTGTTGCCTCATGAAGCGGTCTAACATTGATCCTCCACGTTGCGGATCAGGGTGCTCCATACGAGTAAGGTTATTATTCATAACCTGCGTGAGTTGTCCCAGTACGGTGAGAAGCTGATCAGCACCAGTTGTATCACTAGCTCCACCATAATTATCTTGAGCAGGAGGGAAATACCTACATGGAGTGCGTGCATTGATACAGTTTCCATTTCTTCCACTAGGTGCCATTTCTAAACAATGGCATAAACTAGATCAGTTTATGAATCAAAATACATAATCCCATACTTATAAAACACTTAACATAAATTGAACTATTTATGGATATAATCCATAATCATAAAAATGTTTTCTTTGAGGAAGTATATACTCATAAACCCTTCATAATGATTTGTAAAGAAAATGAGAGTTATCCTAAGCATATCCCCCGGGAGTGTCGTAACCAAGAGTGCAGTAAGGCCCGTTGTCGTGCACTAGTTCCCGTTCGAGTCTAGCTCAAAGCGGTGTTTTCGGGTTTTACCCCTAGGTACATCTGTGCCAGAGCCGCCTCTACCTGCTCGTATCCAGACAGGGATGTACTGCTCGGAAAACTCACAAAATCTCTAAAATACCATAATTCTAGGAAGTTCTTCTATACTAATCCTCAAAGTTCATCTTAGGTCTACGTGATCTAATCAGAGTTTATCTAAATCTAGCTTCCAAGGTTAGTACTAAACTGCCTCTGATACCAACTGTAACGCCCCGACCCCAGCTACCCAGAGTCGGTGCATTACTTCGTAACATTGGCATGATCACAAAAGATCAAGTCTCGAAAGACCGATTAGTTTAGTAGCCTTGGAAACACTAGATACATTCACAAGTCTTACATTACATCATAAAGTGAAAAACTAATAACAAATTCTTCATAGTCCACACTCATATCCTCTTCTGACAATCCCTGCAGGTCATTCATAAAATACTTCTTCACATCCTGGAAAGTATTAAAACATTGAAAGGGGTGAGCTCAGATGCTCAGTAAGGATAACAATATTGCGGAAGCTTTCATAAATAAACATAAAAATTTAAGGCAATGTATATCTAAAACAAAAGCCTTTTTAAACATGAACATCAACATAATATGGAAAAAGTAAAATGAGATAATTCCATTCACTTCTTCACATGGATATCTTACTGGTCGAATAATCACATGCAATATCAATAACCGCTTTCATAATGATGGAATGCATAATGCCAGACTATCATAACCACGTAGTCAAGGCCTCGTGCCAAGACCACAAATAAGATTTTGTCAAGGCCTTGTGCCAAGACACTAGTTTGTCTCATGAGACCTTCCGATGCATCGAGGAGCTATAGCGGGCTCCACCCGTCACTTATTAAGTCCAATGCATTCCTCATATGAATATGTTTAAACATATCATAAACCATAACATAATCGTATCACTTAAAATATGCATAAAGGAAACATAACAGTTCCACATTTCAATCACAAGATATAAATACAACACATTGATATAATAAAAAAGCTTTCAAAACCATTTTAAATACCAAAATAAAAGAAAGTTAAAACTTTGTATTTATTTTTCATTAAAAAAAATGATGGCTTGTAGAGGAAGCCGAAACTCAAATAATGGTCACGGCGGCGACGAAGTCGTTGTCGCCGCATAAGTACGGAAAGAAAAACATTCCCTTTTTGTCGTTTAGTAAAACGCTTCATATAAAAAAGATTCCTTTAGAATAAACGTAAAAGTCAAAGGGGTTTATATACCGTATAAAAGAAAGTTGTGTATAAAACCAAATATGACTCAATGAAAGGATATTGAGACAAAGTCCTTAAAAAGATCATTTTAAAATAAAATAGATCTATTATGTGTATTCACTATAGGTACACATAAAGAAAGTGAAAATACAAGATAATACATAATAATATCATGACATAATTGGAAAGTAGGAAATTAACCCAAAGAATGGAAATTGGGTTAAGAAGTTCCCTTACCTCGTGTCTGACTTGACTCAACCGTTCTTTAACCTCCTCAAAATCGGGTAACTCTTTTTGATTTGAGCCAAAGGCTTCCTTGGGAAGCGTTCTGCCCAAAGTGAGGCTTCTAGGAGTAAGAGAGGGATGTTGGGAGAGTATTTGGGCAGAGGTTGGCCGAGCCAAATGGCTTGAAGGTGTGAATAAGGAGGGAGAGGTGGGGGCCTTTTATAAGTGGAGAGGAGGGGCTCTTTTGGGAAAGATTGAAATGTTACATTATTACACAATGATTTTCGGATTATAAAGGTCCCACACTTATATAATTCGTGGATAAGGTGATAAGGGTTCGAAATCTACCCATCCAATTGTCTTTGGACAAGTGTAAGCCTTGGATTGTACATTATCTTCTCATTTTATTTAAATCGTTAAATAATGAGGTCATCACCGCATCATAATGATGTCATAAATAATTTAATTTATTTAATGTCTAAAAATTATAAAAAAAATACTATGATGTAGGAAATCTTTTTATATTTCTAATGAATATTTATAGTCAAAATTTGGACTTGTGTAACCCCACTTAAAAACTGTTTTAGTAAAACATTTCATGTTTGTGTCATTTTTTACTTTAACATTAAATAAAAGGTATTTATGTCATTTTCCAACTAAAGTGGCTCCATGGGGTCCCCAAGTTGACCCATGGGTTGTCTTGGTCGGCCATGACTCATCCAATAGGAGTAGGACAAGTTTCATGCTTATCTCATATTATTAAAACATTATTTGTACCTTAAACTACACTAATTACCTCTAATCGCGATTAAGAACTTAAAAGTTACTATTCACCAAAAAATTATTTTAATCTCATTGAACCACATTTTACTTCTTAATGAAAACCATGTATGTCGGATTTTTGAAAATCAAAACACAGAAGTGGTAATATTTCATTTAAATGAAAAATCAGTTATTTAACTACCACTTAGTGGTTTCACTATTCATAAAAAATTGATGTTTTTCAGAACAAGGCCAAAATTTCACCCTAAGCTATAATTGATATTCCGAATTCAAAAATGATGTCTATTTTAAAAAATTCCAAACATATAAGTTGCATTAATTAATTTTATAATTAATTCCCGCTGTTACGACAAATAGCGTGTTTTTAAGAAACAATTTATATCAAAAGATTGGCAATTGTTTATGTCCAATTTCAATGTTAAATTAATTCTAATGACCACCATTGGATAAAATGGTAAAAATATATTCTAATTATACCTTAAAACCACTAAATAGTATAATTTATCACAATAAATTATTTTGATTAAAAAGTTGTTTTAAGTATTTTTCACTATTCATAAAAAATTAGAAGTTCTCAGAAAAATAACAAAAATTCAACATAGGCTAATTTCTATATTCCGAATCCAAAAATGAAGTCCATTTTGAAATATAAAATATCTATATTTTTAAAAAGTGGTTATTACTATTCATAACGGCTACTTTGATCAGTCGCGGTGTTTTAGAACTCGAAGTTGCGTACAATGCAAGCTATTGCATTATTGAATGAGAAGAGTATCGTGGAATCTCGGGGTGTTATAGTATCAAACTACCTAGAACATGATTCTTGACCTTTACATTCTTAAAAACTATGCACTTCACCAAAAAATATGTCATCGGCCATTTCATCATAGGCCACCAAAACTATATCCTCAAAGCATAGAACATATTGGAAACTTCTGGGTGTACAACCAATGGTGGATATGAAGATAAAAAAGAATACCCTCTCACATCACTATAATAAGAATTGACCTCTCAAAAAATAATAACCATTTATTACTATCCTCCAACTATACCTATGAAACATTATTGTGGGAAACATGATCATGCATTACCTCTATCTCCAAGTCTCCCCGTTGATACTTCTCCACCTACTGCATAAGAGAATACTATAAAATAATATGAAATAATCATTGTATACCATAAACCACCCTTTCATCTAAATTCAAGACTTCCAACTCCTCCATTTCTCCCTAAGAAGCCCCTTTCTTCCGAACAACATTCTTACCTGACTTCCTGCTCAAAGTGTCAACCACAAAATTTCATTTTATTGATGTAAAAGAGATCTAAAAATCATAATCTTGAATAAATTACATCCAAATCCATTTTTTCAAACTAATATCACACTTATAAAAGATATACCTCAAGCTATTGAGATTCATAAATACCAAAAAGCACTCCCCAATGAAGTAATGCCACCACAAATTTAGTAAAAAAACCACCACTGCTAACTCCGGATCATTTGTGGCATAACTATTATCATGGGGATGTAACACCTTAGAACCATAAGAGATAAAATCCCACCTCTACATAAATACACATCTCATGACCAAGATGGAAGCATCACAAAACACCTCAGACATCACCCCCTCCTCAGGAAACTATAGCACTGCCGCACAAAACTACTTCCCCTTCAGGTAACTAAATGATTCCTAACACTAATCAATCCACACAAAACCCTGGTCCTTCTTGGTCAAATTTGTCAATGGGTAAGAAAATTGAAAGAAATCAGGCACAAATCTATAATAATATCCTACAAGACTAAGAAAACCATGAACCTATGCCACATTATTGGGTGCTTCCCAAGAAACAACTAAATAAACCTTAGATAAGCCCGCTTACATACCCTACTGAGACACAACATGAACAAGGAAATACGAATCTCATGTATAGAATATACACTTTGAAAACATTCCAAAGTGCTGGTGGTGTCAAATAACCCGAAATATAGTTCTAAGATGACTGACATGGTCCTCCTCTGAATTTTATTAGATCAAGATATCATCGATGAATACGACAAGAAACAAATATAGGAACTCAAGTAACATGTAGTTTATAAGCCACATAAAAATTCGTGGTGCGTTTGTAACATCAAATGATATGAATACAAACTCAAAGTGACCATACCTTTATCTGAATGCAGTCTTCAGGATATCTCTCTCCTTCACCCTCAAATAGTAATATCCATACAATAGATTGATCATATAAAACCAAATCACCCCTCTCAGATAGTTGAAATTGTTATCTATCCTTGTAAGATGGTAATGGTTCTAGATTTTCACATTATTCGACCTCCGTTAGTCTATGTACAAACTCAGACTACAATCCACCTTTTTGGAGAAAAAAACTAGAGAACCCATTTATAACATCCCAGATAAATAATAAAATATGATATTTTCATATTTATTAATATATTTGAATTAAATAATAATTTTTACGTTAATGGGGATGCTATTTTCAGTGGAGTACTCAATACGCAACAACAAGTTTCTTTAAAATCTTACGTTGCACACAACGTTGGGTCATACTGAAAAATAATAATATAATATTATTTTAAATGGTAGTTAACACCTAGTCGTTGTATTGGAATGAATGAACAGAACTAATTAATATATGATTATACATGTTTTTTAAATGTTTTTAAATTTATCCAATAAAAGTTAGAGGCTTAAAATGTGAATGAATCCAATTTTAAGCATAAATACTCTAATATTCTTTAAAAGGCCAATTTACAGCCTTTTGATGGAGAACCCTATTTAAATCTAGTTTTAGTCACTTTTATTTGTTCTATTTGACAAAATAAAATTCTTCTTTAGAATCGGGACATAAAAATTTACTTTTGGTAAATGTTTTGGTATTTTTCTGATAAAATTCATTTTTTAATTAATGGTAAAAAAAAACTGCATTTTAATTCAAAACCGCCTTTTAATCAAATTTGTTTATATGGTTAGATTATCTTTTTAATTGGTTTTAAAGTGTAATTAGATTATTTTTTTACCATTTAATCAAATTTTGGTCATTTGAAGTAATTTCACTTTGAAATTGGACATAAACAAGTGTCAATATTTTGATAGTTAATATTTCTTAAAAACACGCTTTTTTGTTTTGACAATAGGAATTAATTTTAAATTAATTTCTGCTAATTTTGTGTTTTAAATTTGGAAATATAGATTCTATATTTGGAATGAGGAGGTCCAAATTGTGTAAATAGGTAACTTTTATTTTTCTACATTATGAATATTTACTTCGGTAAATATTTTATTTGCCATGTTTAAAGGGTAAATACGGTACATAAGGGTAAACAAATATTAGTATAATAATATTAAATTATCAAACATGTGTTAAAATCCTATTTTTTGAGAAATAGTCGACCATGGTCATCCTTTGGTTGATTTTTGGACCCCATGGAGCCACTTAAGAGTGATAATGACACTTTATATTAATTAATTTAATGAAAAGACAAAAATGACTTAAACATATATCTTTTAGTAAATCAATTTTTACAAGGGGTTATATAAGTTATCTCTTCAACTATAAAAATTAATTAGAAATCTAAAAATATTTCCTACATCATGGGATTTGTTTTTATAAATTTTAGACATCAAATAAATAAAATCATTTATGACACAAGGATGATGCAATGATTACCTTAACAATGAATTATTAAATAAAAGAGATTATAAAAAATAAAAAAATATAAAAAACCTATCAAATTATTATTGGATAATTTTATTTCAAACAAGAGTCATATTATATTTTAATTAAATAAGTTTTGGACCTTTATAAACTGAAAATAATTATATAATAAAAATAATATTTTCAATCATTCCTAAAGAGCCCCTCCTCCCCCTTATAAACATCCATCACCTATAACCCATTACTCACACCTATCAAGCCACTTGGCTTGTCCAAAATCTTCCCATTTAATCTCCCTACATCCCTATATTCCACTTATAAGCCTTACCTTAGGTAGAAGACACTTCAATAAATACTTTTGGTTCAAACCAATGGGAGTTACCTGATTTAAAGGTAACATCTTCTCTTAAGTTCTTTTCTTTTATTTTACTTCTCCAACCCCCTAAAATCTTTTTATTTATTTATTTTATAAAAACAATAGTATCCTCAATATAATAGGGTGTATTTATAATAAGTATTAAAACTACCCTTATACACACCTCCATCAAATGGGTAGACGACGAACTAACGCCTCACGAAACAATGATTTTTCAATTATCTCTTACCACATCTTATGGGGAAAATTATGATGGAAATGTATTTATATATGATATATATTATTTTTATGTTTTTTATATTCTTATTTATTTTTATTTATAGCATAACTTTATGGTTTTCATAATGGGTAACCGTGATAAATTCATTTGAGGAAGTGCGGACCACCGCCCCCTCAAAGTGATATTACTCGTTAATGCCATTAGTGGGATGTATGAAGGATGGAGTTAATGAAATTATATATGATATTATACTGGAATTATAATATATCTATGTATAATTATGTTTTCATTCCATTAAAATATGAAATATAAATGAAAGTTGCGTTCATGCGTACATACGACTTACCGTCTCCATGAATGGTGCATTTCATTTCTTATCTCCAAATGTTATGTACTTTTATAAATACATATATATAATGGATTTATATGATATATAAATCGTGAATATCATTATGGAGATATTTTAATTTTGACCACATGGACAACTTGTAATTATAAGAAGTTTATTTTTGAATTAAGTACCAAATATCGACACAATGGCCGTTATTAACTTAAATGATTACATAATGTTTGTAACATGATAATAAGTGATATAAAAGGAATAATAAACTTAAAAAAGGTTCTTAATCAAGTATAAATTAACTTTAGTTTATTATTCAGGTTATTAAAGAACGAACGGGTCATGTTGGACACGAGGTAAGGGAACTTCTTAACCCAATTTACATTCTTTGGGTTAAACTTCTACCTTTTGATTATGTCGTACTATGATTATGTGAGATATAAATTTGGATATCATATATTTTATTTATACATTATTTATGTGTACTTATAGTTAATACACATAATTTTTATATTTTGTTTGCAAAATGTTCTTTGTAAGGGACTTCGTCTCAATCTCCTTTCATTGAGGCATATTTTGTTTTATACACGACATTCTTTTATACGATGTATAAACACCTTTGAATTTTCATTTCATTCAAATGGAATATTTTTCTATGAGGTGTTTTACTAAATGACAAAAAGGACTGTTTCGTTTTAATGTACGTGGTGACAATGGCATTTATGCTGCCGTGAGTTTTACTAGTTCTTTGGATTCCTTAACTAGCCGTAATGTTTTTAAAGGAAAACAGATACCATATAACCTTTTTTAGGTATTTTGGTATTGAAAATGGTTTTGAGAAAGAATTGATTATTTCAATATCTTAAAATGATATATTTTGATTTAAATGTGGAAATGTTATCTTTGCTTTATGCTTGTTTTATGTGTTATGAATATGTTATGGTTCTTGGGCATTGTTTACGTGTACAGGTAGTTCCGTGATAAACCTAGGGAAGGTGACTCCGAGATAGCTCTCTAATGCATTGGGTAACGTGACAGAGGTAAATGATAATGTTTCTCCAAATAGATTTAGGGAATATACTATGATGGGTATTCCAAATTTAACTCCCTACATAGATGTGAAAGCTACAATGTAAGTATGTTATGGATGCCACAAGTTACCATTAAGATTTATGTTTTCTATGTGTTATTCATAAATCTTATGATTTCATGAGTTATGTTAAAAATCTTATGTTTTTATGGGATAATGTTTTCTTTCTTTATTTTATAACCCTTATTGAGCTTTTTATGCTAATCCCATGTTTTGGAATGTTTTTTATAGGACTTAAAGATGAATAGGGTCAAGGATGGGATCAAGGAAAAGTTTTGCTGTCTAAAACATGGAACTAGACATGAGTCTTTTTTTCAAGAGTTTTTATTTTATGAAAAAATGGATACTCATTAGAAGTTTCTACATGTAACATTCAAGTTGTAATGTATATGTTATGGCCTAATTATCTAAAAATATAAACCTGAATAGATCCTCAATGCGAATCATTAACTTAATTCAAGATTATGTAATGTTTAAGGCTGGAGCTCTATAGTTTGTATCATAGGTCAGTTTAGACAACATTAGGAGTTAGAATAATATTAAATTAATATTAATAAATTAATTTATGAAATGATATAGAATTTAAAGATTACCATGTTTGTTCGCCTAAGATATGTTTGTTCGGAATAGTTTTTCATAGAGGAATCATGGCAGCTATGTTAGGACTATATCAGGAAGAAATGACCTTCCAAATCAGAATCCTGAGATGGTAAGAATCAGAATTAAATAGTTTACTATAGTGATGGCTCAATTGACTCAGGTAATAAATGGTGGTTGTATTTATAGATGATATTTTGGTATATTATAAAAGTAAAGAGGAGCATGAAAGTCACTTAAGGATTGTTTTGAAAACCTTAAAAGAAAGGGAATTATATGGAATGTTTAGTAAGACTGAATTTTGGTTGTAAAAAATTTATTTCCTTGGTCATATTATTTCTAAATAATGCATAATTTTTGATTCTTCTAAAACAAATATTGTTGAATAATTGACAAGACCCACAAATATAACTAAGATTCGTAGTTTTCTTGGTTTAATAGGTTATTACCAGAGGTTTGTTGTAAATTTTTCACGGTTATCGAGCCCACTAACTAAATTAACTCTAAAAGGTGTTAAGTTCATCTAGAAAAAATAATTTGATGATTTTTTGTAGGAATTGAAAAGAATATTTGTGAATGCTCTAGTTTTGACACTACCTTCCAGAAATGGTGAGTTTTTTATCTACAATGATGCTTTATTGAAAGGACTTGGCTATGTCCTTATGCAGAATGATCAGGAAATTTCTTATGATTCACATCAGTGGAAATCTCATGAGTCAAATTACCCAACCATTGATTTTGAATTAGCTAATGTTGTTTTTTCTTTAAAAAATTTGGAGGCATCATTTGTATGGAGTAAAGTGTAAAATATATACTTATCACAAGTATATGTTCACTCATAAGGAATTGAACATAAGATATAGGAGATGGTTAGAATTAATCAAGGATTATGATTGCACAATCCATGACCATAAGGAAAAATAAAATAAAGTGGCTGATGCTTTCAATCAAAAAAGTAATGCTTCATTAATCATGCTATGTTTGGAATGAGATCCTTTGGTTTTTGATTTCATGAACTTTTGCATGGAAGTTGTTGGTGTAGGAAATTCCTTTTTTTTGTTTCAGGTGTCAGTGAAATCATCTCTATCAGACAGAATTAAGCAAGCACAGAAGGAAGACAATGAGTTGTAAGAAAATGTAGAGTTGGTTCATAAGGGTAAGTTTCCTGATTTTAACAATGATAATGATTGTATTGTGAGATTTGGGAAGCGATTATGTTTTCCTTGTGATTTGAAGTTGAAGAATGAGTTTTTATGTGAAACTCATAGTTCTCTATTTTCAGTTCATACTGGTAGTAGTAATATGTACATAGATCTTCAGGAGTATTACTGGAGGGATGGAATGAAAAGAGATATTTCTGACTTTATCATGAAGTGTTTGAATTATCAATAGGTTAAAGAAGAGCGATAGTTACTGAAAGGGATTCCTCATCCTTTACCAGTGCCAGAGTGGAAATGGGAAAATATATCCATGGAATTTGTTGTGAGATTTCCAAAGACATATTGAGGTAATAATGCAATCTGGGTTATTGTTGATCGATTGACTATATCTACTCATTTCCTTCCCATTTGAGATTCTTTTCCTTCAGATCAACTTTATCAGTTGTATGTTAAATAAATAGTTAGGTTTCATGGAGTTAACCTCTCCATTGTATCTGATCATGATCCTAGGTTTAAATATAACTTTTGGAAAGGCCTTCAGAAGTTGTTGGGTACTAAATTAAATTTTAGTACAACTTTTCATCCTCAATCAGATGGGTAGTCAGAAAAAACAATTCAATCCTTGGAGAACATGCTATGTGATTGTTCACTGGATTACTAGGGAAGTTGGGACCAACAACTTTCTTTGGTTTAATTTTCTTATAATAACAGTTTTCATTCCAGTATACAGATTACTCCATTTGAGGGATTATATGGAAAGTGGTGTCGAACTCCATCTTTTTGGGATGAAGTAGGTGAAAGGAAGTTTATGGGATCATAATTGGTCGAATAGATGGCAGAAAAAGTTCAATTGATTTAGAAGAACATGATAACAACTCAGAGTAGGCAGAAAAGCTATGCGGATAACTAGAGGAGGTATCTTTCTTTCAAGGATGGTGATCATGTCTTTCTCAAAGTTTCTTTATGGAAAAATGTGATGCGTTTTTGTAAGAAGGGAAAGCAGAGTCCGAGGTTCGTTGGGCCCTATAAAATCCTAGAGAAATTTGGATCAGTTGCCTATAGAGTGGCCTTACCTCCATGTTTATCCAAGGTACACAATGTTTTTTGTGTTTCAATGTTGAGGAAGTATATGCCAGATCCATATCATGTTTTGAGCCCATAGGATGTTCAATAAGAATAGAATCTCTCTTATGAGGAACAACTAGTCCAGATTCTTGGCCAAAGAGAGAATGTGTTGCAGAATAAGGTAATTAATCTGGTAAAAGTTTTGTGGAAAAACCATATGGTTGAGGAGGCAACGTGGGAATCTGAAAATGCTATGAAGGATAAATACCCCGATTTATTTGACTAGTGAATAAAATTGCAAGGACACAATTTCCAAAAGGGGAGAAGGATGTAACATCCCAGGTAAATAATGAAATATAATATTTTCATATGAATTATTATTTTTGAATTAAATATTAATTTTTATATTAAAGGGGATGCTATTTCCGATGGCATACCCGATACGCAACAACGAGTTTGTTTGAAATCTTACGTTGCACACAACGTTGGGTTATACTGAAAAATAATTATATAATATTTTTTTAAATGGTAGTTAACGCCTAGCCGTTGTATTGGCTATAATGAATAGAAATAACTAAAATATGATTATACATGTCTGTTAAATGTTTTTACATTTATCCAATAAAATTTAGAGGCATAAAATGTTAATGAATCCAATTTTAAGTATAAATATTCTAATATTCCTAAAAAGGTCAATTTACCGCCTTTGAAGATGAACCCTATTTAAATCTAGTTTTGGTAAATTATATATGTTCTATTTGACAAAATAAAAATATTCTTTAGAACCAGGACATCAAAATTTAATTTGGGTAAATTTTTGGTATTTTTCTGATAAAATTCATTTTTTAATGAATAGTGAAACATACTGCATTTAAATTCAAAATTTCCTTTTAATATAATTTATTTATATGGTTATATTACCTTTTTAATTATTTTAAAAGTGTAATTAGATTATGTTTTTACTATTTAATCCAATTTTGGTCATCAAAAGTAATTTCACTTTGAAATAGGACTTAAACAAGTGTCAATCTTTTGATAGTTATTATTTCTTAAAAACATGCTTTTTTGTTTTGACAACGAGAATTAATTTTAAATTAATTTCTTCCACTTCTGTGTTTTGAATTTGGAAAAATAGATTCCATATTTTCAATCATGAGGTTCAAATTATGTAAATAGGTAACTTTTATTTTTAGACATTACGAATATTTTGATAAATATTTCATTTACCATGGTTAAAGGGTAAATTTGGTAAATAAGGGTAAAAAAATATTGTTATAATAATATTAAATTACCCTAACACATGTCATTATCCTATTGGTTGATACATTTTAGACCATGGGCATCCTTGGGTCTATTTTGGGACCCCACGGAGCCACTTAAGAGTGATAATGACACTTTATATTAATTAATTTAAAGTAAAGACAAAAATGGCTTAAACATATATCTTTTAGTAAATAAATTTTTACATGTGGTTATATAAGTTATCTCTTAGACTATAATTATTAATTATAAAGTTAAAAATATTTCCTACATCATGTTATTTTTTTATAATTTTTAGACATCAAATAAATAAAATTATTTACGAAACAATGATGATGAACTGATTACCTTAATAACGAATGATTTAAATAAATGAGATTATAAAAATTAAAAAAATATCAAAAACATGTCAAATTATTATTGGATAATTTTATTTCAAACAATATTCATCTTTATCCTTTAATTAAATTAGCTTTGTACCTTTATAAACCGAAAATAATTATATAATAAAAATAATATTTTCGATCTTTCCTAAAGAGCCCCTCCTCCCCCTCATAAAAAGCCATCACCTCTAACCCATTACTCACTCATTTCAAGCCCCTTTTCTCATAAAAAATATTCCCAATTAAGCTCCCTACATCCCTATATTCCAACTATAAGCCTTAACTTTAGGTAGAAGGCACTTCAAGAAATCCGTTCGGTTCAAACCAAAGAGAGTTACCCGATTTAAAGGTAACATATTCTCTTAAGTTATTTTCCTTTATTTTACTTATCCAAACCTCTAACCTATTTTTATTCCTTTTTTATAACAAAACCAGTATCCTAAATATAATAGGTTGTTTTTATAAGAAATATTTGAACTACACTTACACACGCCTTCATCTAATGGGTATAGAACATAATGTTTCTATGGACAGCGAACTAACGCCTCATGAAACGATGATTGTTCAATTATCTCATACCACCTCTTATGGTGGCCATTATGATGGAACTATATTTATATTTGATATATATTATGTTTATGTTTTCTATATGATTCTGTATTTTTTTATTTATAGTATACCTTTATGGTTTCTATAATGGGTAAACGCGATAATTTCATTTGAGGAAGTGCGAACTACCGCCCCTCAAAGTGATATGACTTGTTCATGCCATACATAGGACATATAAAGGATGGAGTTAATGAAATTATATATGATATTATACTGTAATTATGATATACCAATTTATAATTAGGTTTTCATTCCATTAAAATACGAAATAGAAATGAAAGTAGCGTTCATGCGTAGGTACGACTTACCATCTCCATGAACAATGAATTTCATTTCTTATCTCCAATTGTTATATACTGTTATAAATACATATATATACTGGATATATATGATATATATGATATCTATATCATGAATATAATTATGGAGATAATGGAATTTTGACCACATGGATAACTTGTAATTATAAGAAGTTCATTTTTGACTCAAGTACCAAATATCGACAAAACGATCATTATTAAATGATTACATAATGTTTGTAACATGGTAATAAGTGATATAAAAGGAATAATAAAATTAAAAAAAGGTTCTAAAGAAATTATAAATTAACTTTAGTATATTATTCAGGAAATTAATGGACGAATGGGTCAAGTCGGACACGAGGTAAGGGAACTTCTTAACCCAATTTCCATTCTTTGGGTTAAACTTATACTTTTTGATTATGCTGTAATATGATTATGTGAGATATAACTTTTGATATCATATCTTGTGTTTATAATTTCTTTATGTATACTTATATCTAATACACATAATTGATATATTTTATTTACATAATGATCTTTGTAATGGACTTCTTCTCAATCTCCTTTCATTGAGGAATATTTTGTTTTATACATGAATTTCTTTTATACTGTGTATAAACACCTTTGAATTTTCATTTCATTCAAAGGGAATCTTTTTTCTAAAAGGAATTTTACTAAATGACAAAAAATAATGTTTATTTTTAATGTATGTGGTGACAACAAACTTTCCACTACCGTGAGTATTATTTGATATTTGGCTTCCTTAACAAGATGTAATGTTTTTAAAGGAAAATAAATACCATATACCCTTTTTATGTATTTTGGTATTGAAAATGGTTTTGAGAAATCATTGATTATTTAAATATCTTTAAATGATATATTTTGATTGAAATGTGGAAATTTTATCTTTCCTTTATTCTTGTTTTATGTGTTATGAACATGTTATGGTTCTTGGGAATTATTTACGTATACAGGTAATTCCGTGATAAAACTAGAGTGGGTGAGCCCGATATAGCTCTCCGATGCATTAGGTAACATGATAGAGGTAGACAATAATGTTTCTACTAAGAGATTTAGGGAATATACTATGATGAGTATTCCAAATGTAACTCCCTACATAGATGTGAAAGCTACAATGTAAGTATGTTATGGTTTCCACAAGTTACCATTAAGATTTATGTTTTCTATGTGTTATTCATAAATCTTATGATTTAATGAGGTATGTTAAAAAGCTTATGTTTTGATGGAATAATTTTTTCTTTCTTTGTTTTATAACCCTTACTGATATTTTTATACTCATCCCAAGTTTTGAAATGTTTTTCATAGAACTTTAAGATGAATAGGGTCAAGGATGGGATCAAAGAAAAGTCATGCTATCTAAAACATGGAAATAGACATGACTCTTTTTTTTCAAGAGTTTTGATTCTATTAAATAAATGGATATTGAGTAGAAGTGTCTACATGTAATATTCAAGTTTTAATGTATATGTTATGGGCTAATTCTATAAAACTATAAACCTAAAAAGATCCTCAATTTGGATTATTAACTTAATTCAAGATTATGTAATGTTTAAGGCTGGGGAATTATACCCTTGGTGACACATTAGTTCAGATAAACCCTTCTACATTAGACCATCTATTTTAATAATCATGTCCTATAACTTAGAAGTTTACATCTAATAAAAAGCCATCAAAATAAGAGAAGTACCAGGCTGCAAGTCTATCCCAAACTCAATATCACGTGGAGGGGGTAGTATCCCATCCTACTCAAAAAAACATCAACAAACTCCCCAATGACCCTAGGAAACTATACCATCCCAATTTATTCTAATTTCATAGACAAACCATCCATCAAAAAAAGAAGGGGATTAATACAGAAACTTACCACATGAAAACCCCAATCACCAACGAAAAACCACATGTTGGCCATCCACATATAAGAAAATGACTCTACTATGGATGCATTCAATAAAAGAATATATGAAATAAAACCACTAATTATTGAGGATAACATCATATTGTTAAAAATGTATCAATAAAATATCCCCATGGGATTGATGTGTCCCCATCATCAGTTTATAACCCCAACCCACACTGAATAAGCTAGTCTGGCCTCCAAATGGTGTAGTCAAAACCAGGGGAACTAGAATAATCTCAAAATATAATCTGAGTGAATTTATTAGATTGGTAAAAAAGGTGTGAAAATATCCTAAATCAAACAAGGCACAAAAAAATTTTCAAAACAAATTGATCGTACCTCTAATGATCTATGGTCCCTATGTAACTATCACCTACACTACATACAACTGTCCATGACCAGATTCTCTACCTCTCTAATGATGACCAACTCCATGACCACACTCAGATTAGGGTCCCTAAACATGATGCACATCTTGGTGTTGACCTCTACCTACTCCATCTCCTCTCATTGGATCATAATCTTGTGACCCATGTTACCGAAACAGTCTCACTAAGAAATACTGCTAAGGATAGCACATAAATAGTTCACATCCACCAAACTAAGTTGAGGGAACCACTGGGTACTGGTTCTGGATATGTCCATAAACCCCACAAACAAAACACATTGTACTTATATCTCTAGAAAAATCCTGGAAACTACTGGACCTAGAAGGCCAAATTTTTTTTTTCCAGTTCAACTCCTTGATAGTCAAAATCTCAAAGGTCTTGACACCTAAGACCTTAAATTTACAACTATAATTATTAAGGAACCCTGATAGTTTCCATTTCATGAAAAAAATCTTTATGAGTACATCCACTTGATCAAATCCTCCTGCTTCTGAACCTCCAGATACATTGTAAACGTAAAAGGAGTAGATGCATACTGTATAGAAGAGAAGAAATCTGTTAGGTCAGAATAATACAAATATGACACAAGAGGGGAGGGGGGTGGATTGGGTCTTTTTGGTAATATTCTTGAATTATGGATTTAAAATTCCTTTGTGATTTTTTCAGATATGCAACATTTTCTTCTGTAATAAGAATGAGAATTAGATAACATAAAGAAAGAACACCACAAATTTACAGTGGTTTAGGGCACAATGATCCCCTAGTCCACTCCAACAATTCTCTCTCTCTCTCTTTATGAGATTTTTGAATTGAACTAGAATGGTCCTCTTATCACAAGACCTTCAAATCCATAATATAGTACAGGTAGTTGACACATATACAACAAGGCTAAAACAGATTATTCTGGTTCTTTAACAGGGTACCAATTATCCACATATTAATACAAGAAGCTGACACTTCACCACAATTGAGTACAACTGGTTGATACTCTAAAAAATCAAAAGATTTTTATTTGTTGATGGTTCAGGCAGATCTTCACAGTTGAAGTAGGAGAAACTGATAGTAGAAGGATCTTCTTATTCATAAATGAAAGTCTTTAATAAAGAATAATTCTGAAGTGATGTTGGTTGAAAATGATCTTCAACATGAATATAAACAAACAACACTAGTAATAATATAGCAACATGGGGTTAAAATATGTATAACTCCCAAGTTTATCCTCTTTTGCAAATAATAGAGTCAATCATTTGTTGCAACATATCTGTAAAATATATTCATGAGAAAGCTATCATATGTGTATGAATCTTGTATCACCCATATCAAATTTATATATGATTTGAAAATATTTGGTTTATATAAATAGATTTATTTTGGCCAAACAGTTCCAAGAAAATCTCTTGATAGATCACAAATATTTAAATTCAAAAATAGTCAAGGGGAGTCATAAATTCCCTTAATAATTGGAGTGAATTTCTTCGATGAATATGGTTCTTTGAAATAATAATAATGAGATTTGAATCGGTTGTAAACAAGCTTTGAATTGACCAATAATTCTATCAAGACGGTTGCAAAAATCATGTATAAAATTACGAATTTAAATCTCTCATGTTGAATAGTAAAATGCAGGGTTCCTTAAAAAAATGACAAAAATAGAAAACATAGCATTCATTTTCCGAACATAAGGTTGACAATGTAAGGTTGATCATAAAAGTATTGTTGATGATCCATATATTTGTCTCTCAAACATGGGGTTCCTTACTTATGTAGGGATCCTTAACCATACTTTCTTCTATTGAAAAACGTAAGGTTCCATCCAAACATAAGGTTCTTTAACCATACTTTTTTGATAACATAAGTTTGACTAACCATACATAATGTTATAAACGTAGGGTTTCTTTGTTATGTGTTGTTCCAAGTGTAGGGTTCATTCCTTATGTTACATTTATCAACGTAGAGTATGAACATTATTTCCTGAATATATTAAAATGCTTTCAGAACACTTTAAAAAATATTCCATGAGAATTAAAAGATTGAATATAATTCTAGAATAAACATTATAATGAATTTTAATTTCCTAAAATACAAATAAAGTAATATCATTAGTAAAACAAACAAGGGTATTTGTGAGTATCAAAATCAATAATATTTATAGAGTATTATTGAGATAATACATGCCCAACAATCTCCCCCATTTTTATGATAAAAAATCTCATAAAATAGATAACTAGAAAATATAGGATTTTGTAAACATATTTAAATAAAAATTACGATTTCAGCTTCATATTAATATTTTTATAAAAATACATTTCAATGATATGTTGAATAAAATGTTGCGTTTACCCAATTTTCACCCCCTTTTTGTGATATAAAAAAAATAGCATTAAAAGGATTATAACACTTTAATTTTTTTACAGAACAATAAATGAATATTTATATTGTGCTGTTTGGATAAATAAGATATGGTTTCTAGTAGTATAGATAAACATATCTGAAAATATAAGAATTAAGTACTTCAAGGAATTTTTATTATAATTTTTTTACAGATAAATTAGAGGTTTTTGGCTCTGGAAAAGGTTTAGAAAAAAAGTCTAGTAAAAGGTGAAAGAATTTGGCCAGGGGTAGGTTTTGGTGCTAGTTGAGCTACTTGAAAAACTTATTCCAATTTTGTCAACTGATCTTGTAACCTTTCTGAAATTTTATTGATCATCTTCCTTATCAAAATACTTGAATCTTGACTATCTTTCATATTTTCAATCAAATTGAATTTTAGAAAGTCATGTAGATTATCCTTTATTAGTATAAATAAAGATAACTTAACACTTAACTCATTAAGCAGCATCTAGATGCTAGGTTCACTTGAAGTCAGTTTCTCAAAAAATATTTCTCTGATTTTCCAACAAGACTGATAAGGGTTCACTATTGTACTGTAGTTTCTGAATCCTATCATTCATATATTTCATTATAGATGTGATGGCTTGAAACCTTCTCATCAGATCTAGGGAGGTTGGAGGGTCATAATTAGAAGATGTTGACTAACTGATACTCCCCTTAATGGATTCAAATCGACTTCCCAAACACTATTTCAAATTATAAAAATCTGTCTTAGGAATAGATTCTGATTTTAGATTTCCTAATTGATCCAACATCTCTCTTTTAATGGCATAAAAATAAATTTTGGACACAAAAGTTTCTTTGATCTCATAAAGCCGAGTCTAAACAAAATATTATTCCATCCTTGGAGCATATGAATTTTTCAAATCATCAAAATATTTTATGGATACTTTTATCTACTACCGAAGACTATAATTCTCTTCTTGAACCTTGTTTAACTCAACTATGAGATCTTAAATTTTATTTATCAGTGAATCAAATGTTTTTACATCAAGATTCTTTGATTGAATAAAAAATTCCAAAATAACTATGGGATTAACATTAGAATTTTACACAGATTTCTCACTTGAACCTGATATACCGTCAAATACCTCTATCTTTTCTCAAAAAACATATGAAGTTATTTCTATAGAAAAACCAATGATAGAGATATCATGATTTTCAATGATCTTAGATTTCTGAGTGACTGATTTTTGAACTTGTTTTTCTCCTTGAGAAACTTCTTTCTGGTTATCTGGTTGAGGATCATCCTAAAGCTCTTGATCTTGGATCTCTTCTTATTGAACCTCAACATGATCTGATTCTTCCAAATTAACTGAATGAGTTGCATATCCAGATCCTAATACTAATTCTTTATGATGGGGTTATTCTCTACTCATTGGTTTAAAAAAAAGTTCCCCATGAACTTCTTCTTCTTTTGAAACTTATGAAACTATATCTTTATCAACAAATAAAATCTTTCTCTTGGTAGGGTGAGAAACATTGGATTCCCCAAATTCTTCATTTCTTAATTTTCTTTTCTCCCCTTGAGAAAAATATCAATATTTCTAGTGTTCATCTACACCAATATGCATTAGGTTTCCTTTCACTATACTCCAAAAAAACCAAATTTCATAGGAGTATGAGAATTCAATAAATTTATGTGATGGAATTTGACTCTAGAATCAAAAATACGAATCATATTATTACTAAGGAAATTATGAGATAGGATCCTTCCATAAGGGTAGAATGAAATTATTGCCTCTGAATGGAAATAATTACTCAGATATCTCATCATATATCTAGGAAAATTTAATTTTACATCACTAATAAAAAACATAATGTACATGTATGAGTATAATTTTTTTTACATTAGCAACTCTTGGAGCAATAGCAGTGTGAATAAACGTTACTTAAAATTTCTGATCTACCAAAAGATCCTTAACAAAAATTTACCTAATTATTGTTGAACCAAACATAAATGATATGATGTCCTCTGACTTGTGATCATTATTTCCAATTGATCGAAGATCAAAGTAAAATACTCATTCATGAAGGAATTTTAAAATTTGATCAATTTCAACTGAATAAATTGAAAATTAATTATCTTACATTTGAGAGGTTATTAAATATTTTTATTCCCCTAAACTAAATTGAAAACTGATAAAAAAGTGATTTATTTATACTTTATAAAGAAAATATGTATTTTCTTCGTTGAATAGAAACTCCAAACCATGAAACTCAAGAGCTTGTTTGAGTAGAAGTTTCGTCTCATACAACCACTCAAAATCGACAACATTTCCTTAAATAATATTTCCGTAGGGAACACAATAATGCTTCAGACCACGTTTTTCACCTTCATTGGTTCACTTGGTCTTCATCATTTCTGAGAATATGAAGGTTAAAGGTTTTTAGATTCTAAGGTTTAGGAGAAAATGAGGGTTCTGGGAGGCAAAACATTTCAAAAACCAAAAGGTAAGGAATGTTAAAGGGTCTTCTGATGGATGAGAACATATTCTGGTTTCTCATGATGATTATGTAGGGTAATCATTAATTTTTAGTTTTTGAAAACATGGGATTTAATACTAAAAATGAGCGAAATTTATTTATGAAAAAAATAAAATACTAATTTGAAAGTGAAATTAAAGTAAATGAATAAAGTAAATAAACAAATTTGATCAAACTAAATTGAAACAAATTAAAGATAAATTTATTAAAAGAAATAAAATAATAAAAACTTATTTAAAATTAAATAAACCTAACCCTCCCTTAATAAAATCAAAACTTTCCATGGGAAGTGGTTTAGTGAAAATATCAGCTAATTGATATTCATTATCAAAAAATTATAAAGATATATCCTTTTAAAGAACACAATCTCTTAGAAAATGACGACTTATATCAATATACATAGTCCTAGAATGACTTATATGACTTTTTATAAATATTTATAGCACTTTAATTATCACATAAAATATGTATATTATTAAAATTTTGGTCAAAGTCTAGTAGAGTATTTTTTATCCACAATACTTGGGCACAAAAACTGCCAGAAGAAACATATTATACCTCAACTGTTGATAGGGAAAATGAGTTTTGTTTCTTACTCGACCATGATACTAAATATTTTCCGAAAAAAGTGATAGGTTCATAAAGTTATATTTCTATCTAATCTATATCCTCCAAAATAAAAATCTGAATGTGAAATTAAATTAAAATCACAGTTTTTTTTGTAATGAAGAGAATAAAAAATAGTTCCTTTTAAAAATCAAAAATAATCTTTTAATAGCTATAAGATGTAATTATTTTGGATTTGATAGAAATATAGCACAAAAACATATAGAAAACATAATTTATAGTCTTCTTGTAGTAAGATATAACAAACTACCAATCATACCTTTATATAACCTTTTGTCAACAGGTTTTCGAGCTTCATCCAAATCATGTTTTTTATTGGTACACATGGGAGTTGTATATATCTTGTTTTTCTCGAGTCCAAACTTTTTCAATAAATCAAGAATATATTTTTAGTGATTTAAAAAATTTCCATAATCTTTTTGATAAAAATGAAATCCAAAAAAGAAATTCATTTCTCCCATAATACTCATTACAAATTATTTTTTCATTAGTTTTAAAAAATCATTATAAATATTTTTATTTGTTGAACTGAAAATAACATCATCAATATAAATTTTTACTAATACAATATTATAACAAATAGTTTTCTTAAAAAGTGATGGATCTATCAATCCAACAGTAAATCCATTTTTTAAAAGAAAAGGACTTAATATTTCTTATCAGGCTCTAGGTTCTTGTTTAAGGCCATAGAGAGATTTATTAAGTTTAAAAACAGATTTGTTTGAGGATTTTCAAAATAGAGAGGTTGTTCAACATAAAACCCTCCATTAAATATCCATTTAAAAAGGAAAATTTAACATCCATATAATATAATTTAAAATTCTTAGGAGATGAATAAGATAAAAGGATTCTATGGATTCTAGTATAGCTATAGGGTAAAAGGTCTCATTATAATCTATACCTTCTTATATGTTATATCCTTTTGTTACTAATCTAGATTTTTTTCTTATTATGATCCCATGATCATCCTATTTTTTTCTAAAGAACCACTTAGTTCCTATTACTGGATAATTGGTTAGTATTTCTATTAATTTCGAAAATTAATTTCTTCTAAACTGGTTTACCTATTCTTACATTGCTAACATCAAAATTTCATCTTATAAGTCTTCCTCAATAGATTTAAGTTCTAACTAATATAGAAAGGTAAAAAATTTGGCTTGGTTTCCAAAATTTCTTATAGTTCTATTTCCCATGTCTGGGTATCCTATAATAGTTTCTAAAGTATTATTTTTTATGATTCTAGACTATTTAGATAGGAAAATTTTAGGTACTTTAGTTTCATGTACTTCTGAATTGGACAGAATTTTATTTGTATCATTTTTAAAATCATCTTTAGAGGATTCAAGTCTCATATTGTTAAATGAGTAAGTAATTTTATCAGTTTGATCCTTCTCATTAACAAACATTTCAGTTTCATCAAACTTCATATGAACTAATTCTTGAACAATCCTTGATATTTTTTAAACACTGTACATGATTTAGAGATTGTAAAATATACTACAAATATTCCTTTACCAGGTTTTGAATCAAACGTACCTAGGTTTTACTTGGTTTTCAAGATATAAACCTTACATCAAAAAAACATTAAACTACTTTAATTTAGGTTTTCTGTTATTCTAAATTTTATATGGTGTCCTTTTAAAAATATTCCTTATTAAAACTCTATTCATTATATAGAAGGATGTTCTTACAACTTCTGACCAAAAATAGGTAGGAAGAATATATTTATTTATCATAGCCCTCAACATTTCTTTAATAGTTTTATTTCTCTTTTTTACAATTCTATTTTGTTGAGGTGTTATTGGTAAAGAGAAGGTGTGTTTAATACCTAGGTTTGAGAAAAACTAATTAAATTATTGATTCTCAAATTATACACAAAGATAACTTCTCAATTAAATTATTTTAAAATCTATTTCATTTTGATTATTTTTTAAAAAAATTTCAAAAATAGTGAATACTTCAGTTTTGAGTTTTAGAAAATATACCCAAGTAAATCATGAATAATCATCAACTAAAATATAGAAATATAATTTCCCAGCCAAACTTCCTACTTTATATGGTCTAAACAAATACATGTAGATAAGTTCTAAAGGTTTTTATGAAGCAATTTTGTTAATAGATTTGAAATTGTGTTGTTTTCCAATTTGGAGTGTATCAAAAAATATATCATTATCAAATTTAAGACAATTAAAATTAGAAACTAACTATTTTTTAGATAATTTAGGTAAATCATATATATTACAATGAAAAAATATCATATGCTATATCCATGACTCATTTCTCTTAGCAGTTAAACAATTCAATTTCTATTTACATAAGTAATTTAAATCCAAATTATAAAAATTATCATTTCTAGGTTCTCTAAACTAAATCAATTTGTATTTAAAAGTTGAGAAGGAATTGTTATAAAAATCAACAAAGAAACTATCATCACAATGTTTAGAGATACCTAGCAAGTTGTGTTTTTCCATTGTACATATAGTACTTTATTGATTTTGATTGTCTTTGGATCTCTTATAGTTCCTACTCCAATTATCTCCCCTTTTTCATTATCACGAAAAGAGACTAGACCTCTATCATTTTGAGTTGATGCATAGAAATTTGATGAGTCTCCACTCATGTGTCTGGAATTGCCACTATTTATATACCATATAGCATTCTTGTTCTTGTGGCCTTTTTCCTGCAAAATAATGTAAACATTTTTTTTGTTTTGGTACTCATATTTTCTTAGGTCTAGTAGTGTCACCAATTAGTGATATGGGAATCCATATTTTCCTAATTTTACCATACTTTAGAACACTTGATTCAAATATACTTTTAGAAGTGAAATCCTTTTTAATACCACTAATTTGAGGATTTCTCAAAAAATAGTTGTTAGTGAAACAAAATTTTGTTCCACAATAATAAAATATTGAATTTTTTGAATTGGGAGAAAATTAATTCTTATACATTTTTTATTTTTCACCCTTAATCCATATTCCAAATTTTTCTATTTTAATAACATTATTTTCAAGAATCTCATTTTAAATTTTATATCTAGTAAAAATAAGAGCAATACTTTTATAAGATTCTACTTCATCATGTAATTCTTTAATCGTTTTATCACGATCAATATAATTTGATATAGAAGAATTGAATTTTTCATCTAAATCTTAATGCTATTTTAGCATAGTATCTCTTTCTCCTAAAATAACATTGTGAATATTTTTCGATGATTTATGATTCTTTAATAAATAATCATATTTATCTTATAAAATTGAACATTAATTATCTAATTTATCATTTGAGAAACTATCAGTGTTAAAGGTAGAAGAATAATAAGTTTGTTCCTCTTCTTATTCCTTATCCATAAATCTCAAATTTTCTTTAAGATTTTGTGGATATTTCTCCAAATAAAATTTTTAGGAGTTACTGGAGTTTTTGGATAAACTCCACGGATCTTTTACTACTCCTTTTTCCTTTATTCTCATAAGCATTTTTTTCTGATATTTATTTTTTGACCTTATTCTTTCATATTTGAATTGAGGGAAATCAAGTCTGATGTGACCCAATTTTTTACATTCATATCATCAAACTTCTTGAGGTTATTTATCACACTTCTTAAAGTATTTTTTGAATAATCTTTTCTTATTGTAGAATTTACTTAATTTTATGGATAGCTAAGCCAATTGCATTTATGAATTTGAGTAATCTATTTTTTCCTATTTTTTCTTCTTGTTATGTTTTTCTGTTATGATTCTAAGATGTTACTTTTAGGGAAGTATTTTCCCTTTTCAGTAAAACCTTATGATCTTCAACTTCAGCTTGTATTTATGATTCATACATCATCAATGTTCCAATCAGTTCCTTCATAGTCAAATTCTGAACAAGAAATATTGATGAATTACAAATCATATACCATTCCACTTAGAAGGAAGTACTCTGAGTAGTTTTAGTGTTTTATCAAATTGACTTATGGGATCTCCTAAGGTATTAATATTTTCAACAATCTCTATTAACCTTTCATTAATTTATGTGATGCTTTCACCATCAATCAATCTAAAGTTATCAAACTTTAGCTTAGCAGTAGTATATCTCATCTATCTTATATTGTTTGTTCCATCATAAGCAACTAAAATAGTTTTCCACATATCATAAGAAGTATGAAATTGTGATACATGACTAAAATAGTCAAGACCACGTATATAGATAATAAAATTAATTTCTTTTGAATTGATGTCATATTCAACTTCTGTTTTAGTATTCCAAGTCTCTGGTTTTTCAAGAATCACATAAGGAGTAACTATTTTTGAATAAATTATGAATCAAATATTCTTTATTTAGATAGTAATTCAAGATTTCTAGTATCCATAATTTTATCCATTAATGTATGAAGCATGAACCATAACCATTCCTTCTTTGAGATCAACCATTAACATCTACTTTGTATATACCTTATACTTCTCATTTTTCTATAGATTTATCAAAAAATCTCACCTTTGATAGAAATTATTAGGTCAGAATAATATAAATATAACACTAGAGGTGGGTGAATTGTGTGTTTTCAATAATATTTAAAAATTATAGCTTTAAAATCCATTTGTGTTTTATTCAGATATGCATCATTTTCTTCTGTAATAAGAATGAGCAGCTAATAACAGAAATAAATATCACAACAAATTTATGGTCATTTAGGGCACAAAGATCCCCTAGTCCACTCCACCAATGATCTCTCAGAAATCTTGGTGAATTTCACTTGCAAGGTCCTCTTATCACAAGGCCATCAAATCCACAATTTAGTACAGGCAGTTGACACCTTTACAAAAAGTCTAAAATATAACCTTCTTGTTCTTTAACAGGAAACCAATTATCCACATCGTAATACAAGAATCTAACACTTCACCACAACTGAGTACGAGCAGTTGATTCTCCAATAAATCAAAAGAGTTTGATTTGTTAATGGTTTGGGTTGATCTTCACAGTTGCAACAACAATAATTGACAGTAGATAGATATTATTCTTTATATATTAATGTCTTTATGGAAAAATAATTATGAAGTGATCCTGGTTGAAAATGATCTTCAATATGAATATCAACTTACAGTAGTAGTAATCTTACAACAGTATGAGATTAAAATATGTACGTCTACAAAGTGTTGCCTCTTATGAAAAAAATAGAGTCAATCTATTATTGCAGTAGATCTATAAAATATATTCATGAGAATATAGTCATATGTGTATGAATATTGTATCACTCATAACACATGTACATATGATTTTAAAATACTATGTTCAAATAAATATCTTTCTTTTGGTTGAAAAGATCCAAGAAAATTTCCTGATAGATCACAAATATTAAATTTCAAGAAAAATAAAGGAGATTGATAACATTCATTAAGAATAGGAGTGAATTTCTCTGATGAATATGGTTCCTTGAAGCAATCATAATGATATTTTAATAGTTCATAAACGAGCTTTGAATCAGTCTATAATTCTGTCAAGAAAGTTTTAGAAATCGTAGATAAAATTGTGAATTTAAATCTCTGACATTGAATAGTCAAATATAGGGTTCCTTTAAAAAATGAAAAAAATAAAAAATGTAGAGTTCAACTATGTAGATTTCATTTTCTTAATGTAATATTGAAAATGTAAGGTTGATCATAGAAGTAAGGTTGATGATCCATATGTTTGTATCTCAAATGTAGAGTTTCTTAGTTACATAGGTTTATTTAAGCATACTTTCTTATCTTGAAAAATGTAAGGTTCCATAAAAACATAAGGTTTTTTAACCATAATTTTATAATAAAATAGGGTTGATTAACCATATGTACTATTCTAAACATAGGGTTCATTCCTTATGCACTATTCCAAGCGTAGGGTTTATTCTTTATGTTGTATTTATCAACATAGGGTATGCAATGTTTCCAAAATATATTAAAATGAAATTTGAACACTTTAATGAAAATTCCTTGTGAATTTAAATCTTGAATATAATTCTAGAATAAATATTATAATAAATATTAATTTCATTAAATACACTTAAAGCAATATCATTTGTAAAACAAACAGTGGTATTTGTGAACCTCAAAATCAATAAGATTTATAGAGTATTGTTGAAACAATATATTCCCAAAAAGTTACTCCTAAAGAAATATCACACAATTCTCCTTATATAGAAAAAGATTTGGGGAAAATCCCAAAAGGTCCGTGAACATGATTCCCACCTCCCACACTGACATAATACAATGTTCAAGAGAAATCAGATCATGACTCTTTATTGCCTTCATATTTGATGAAAGGAAATATTCCTAAATATCTTTCTAAAAGTTGATCCATGAAACATCTTCCTCCTTCCACTCTCTTAGATACAATTCCCACCAATGATGCCCAACTCCCCACATTTTACAAACTTTTAAAGGGACCTAGTATCCCACCATGGATGAGATGAAACTAAAAGCTATCTCAAGATTCTCCGTCCATCTCTTTGTATCCACATCTGAAACACTTCCCTCATACTTATCTAAAGAATGACGCTATAAAGAATACAATTCCCTCCCCAAATCCTCATCCTCCCCTACTAGATCAAACCTATAGATATAAACAGAATCATCTTTCTTAACCTCAACTACTCAATCCACATGCAGATGAAAAATAGGAGACATAGCTAGAAATAAAACAATAATTTTCCTTGAATAGGTAGTCTGTAATTTTATTAATATTTATTTTAATTAATTTTATCCATTTTAACCTTACCAAAGAAACCAAATTAAAACTAGAATGCAAGTCACCATGATTCATGTACATCCCCTTGGCATATTCCCTATAAATAGGTCCACCTCACTTGGTCTTTCAAAAACCTCAGAGTCTGTGCACTAGATCATGAGGGGGGGGGGGGGGCTAAAATCCCAATTCATATCTTGTCTCCTAAGCCTATGTCATGCACTGAGGTCAACTGACACTATTTCCATACCAAACAATTAAATAATCACCATTACTATCTACAAAATCCATTATATCTATCAACCATAATCTTTTATACCACTCTCTCATGACCCCCTCTCTTAAAAGATACCACAATGAGGGGAATAAGAAAATTAACCCATAAGTCCCACCTCCAGTAGGCCTTAGTTTCTTGAATAACATCAAGGGTTTAAAATCTCATGAAATTGGAGGAATTACCCTCTTTAATAATGTAGGATCAAGAGATAATGAGAATCATCCACAAAAAACTTAATGAAATTATATAATAAGAAACTGAAACCATCCTACAATGCATCTAAAAATAGAACTGATACAGATAAATTTCTCTAAAAGTTAATACCTAAAAGAAAATTTAAGGTAATGACACATCATCTATCCAAAGATCCAAGATAGTAATATCTATCATAGTCCATGTAATCCTCCTAGAAACTTGAAAATAGTTTATATATGTAGGGTGAGCATACATGTATACTTAGTAAAAATACAAAAGTCTCTTGTGAACCTGTGAAAGAAGCATATTAATCTAGACATGAGAAACTAGTAGAACCCAAAAACACCTATACACATATACTAACTAAAACCAACCTAACTAAGGCTCACTCAGAAAATAATGAAAGCCAAGTAATATAATGTAACATGAGTCACATTGTTAAAGGTTCCCCACACCACTTTCTCACTATTATTCCACTCTCACACTAAAATTTCATATGTCTTGGTGCTCCCATAAATTCCGTATGTCACACCACCCCACAAGAATAATCACATCACATAATAACTTCAAACACCCGGGCTCACCACCCAACAAACATGACCACATCATGTCTCTCCTAAAAACACATAGACCATCACACATCCACAACCATAAACAATGTAGCAGGTTATCGTTAACATGATGTACATCAACCCCATGTCCTCATCCTACCATGAAATAACCCAATTGTAAGAAACTTTATCCCATCTCATAATACCCGCATACACCTGTGCTATGTTACTACTATACAAAAAAACACCTGAGCTCACCACCACAAAAGAACAACCACATCACAAATGGTATAAAGACACCTGGGATATCAATACAACCATCTAGTACACTAATAGACCTCTGACCATCACAACCTGTAAAATACTTACCTCACTTGGAAGGGAGAACATGAAAGAGCGGGTACCCAACAATCCATCAACCCCACTGGATGTCAGGAAAAACAAATTTCACACCACATAAGACAAAAGACACATTTCACATTTCTAACTGATTCCCATTATCAATGAAATTCATTTCATTATTCTGAATTAACCACATTAAACCTCACAACCCATCATTTATTTATTCATTATCCATTCTCATCCCATTATCAAAACCAAAAACCCAACCATTTCAAAAATTATTAAATTATTATTTATTCCATCACTACCTGGGAATTTAGAACAAATTAACCACACCCCAAAAACATCTCATCATATCCATCACACCATTTCCTCACTTCCCACAAAGTATGGACAAATTCCAACAACCTCATCACCCCAAAATCTTGGTCAAACAAACACCACCTCACCACCCCAAAATAATTCCCAAATAACCACCACCACGCCACCCTAAAGAATATCCAATCAACCACCACCTCCCCACCACAAAATAAGCATGAACGAAACCACATCACCACCCTAAAATCAAGGCCTATGAACCACATTATCTCCCCAAAAGCATGGAAAACAACAACCACCATCCCAAAATCACAATGCAAACAACCATTTCTATCCCACAAGCATGGACACACATCAAAACCCCACATGATCCTTTTACATATTTTCAAATGGCTATTTTATCACATTTCACTTTATTTTTGGGGTGTTATAACATAATCCATAATCTTGGGGTAGCCATTTTATTATCCAAATATAAGTGGTCAAATAATTTCCATTCTTATGGTGATATCAATAAAATCCCAAAAAATGAAACAGTCAGAGAACATATCATCCATTGCTAAAAAATCCCCCAATGGCCATAATTTTCATTAGGGAATCAAGACCATATAGTCATAATATCATAATAATAAAAAAGTAGTAAAAATATGCGACTCAAACCAATTTACCATTTAATTTTAATTTAATAAATTATTTATCTTTAACTAATACAACACTACCATAACCCATAGAAAAAAATAGAAAATCCCTACCTCATGAAACATAATAAAGAGAAACTAGAGATTCCCTACATTAAAGAAGCTTTGTTGACAAACTGCACATCACATGGGAAAAACAAAGAGACCCCAAACCATAACCACAATATATTAAACCAAATATCAACAGACACAATACAAAAGGATTATAAAAATGCATCCCAAATCACACACAAAACCATAAAAACATCATTTTACCACATCCCCAATATATGAATAAGAGAAAAATAACCAAGAATAAGGAATGGCTAACCACAGATCACTAATGGTAAACTCCCATAACCAATTGATTGAATAAGGTAGAAGAAGAATAGAAGGTCTCCTAGAGGAACCTAGGGATATTCTAAAATGAGAGAGAGATAGGTATGACCGAATAAATAATATTTGGTTGAGAAAAAGAACTTAAAATAGGTATACCCCCAATTTCAAATCATGTAAAATTTTTAATAGTGTTTAATCCTTGGGTTTTCCCAAAATTTTCAAATTTCACAAAAAAAAATCTCATAAACATTTTTTTAATACACGTCTTGAATCTCAATTACACGATATGTAATCATATCATGGGATAACCCTTAGATGATTTACAAGGTGTGAAAATACTGTTTATTCAATCCATGAACAACCTTTACATGTTGTGTAGAAAATACATCACCTATATTTCCTATAGTTTGTTTATTTCACATCCAACCTTCAGTAAAAACTCATAAAACCTCCCCTAAACACCTCTAACCACCAAAATCAGAAAATTAATATACCGGGAAGGCACATAACATTAAAAAACCTCTCAGTTTAGTATATACGAAATATTAGGTTTGTAATTCCTTAAGAGAGATACATGGAGTACATCATGAACTTGGGAGAGGTTCGGTGGAATCTCTAAGCGATAAGTTTCCGTGCCTACTTGATCAAGAATCTAAATTGAGAAAATATACCTAATGATCAATTTTCATTTCTTCCTTTTTCTAATAATAATATTTGATGGATAAATTCATAGAAACAACTTATCACCAAATTTGAATGCTTGATATCACCAATGATTTTCACCATAAATTTTCTATCTACTCTAAGATACGTTGATGTGCTATTGAATTACTATGAAATTTAAATTCGATTTCCTTAGCTAGATCAGGTCCCTATAGATTTATTTCTCCAAATCCATCCTAGCATGTTATAGTTCTACAATTATTTCTATAGAGGGATTCATAAATATCCATTTGAATGCTTGAGTGAAATCTATTATTTCTAGAAAAATCAAGTATAGGAAGGTGTTGATCCCAAACACCTTTGAGATCCATAGGACAAGATCTAAAAATATCTTCTAGGATTTGAATGGTTCTCTCAGTCTGACCATCTATGTGAGGATTATATAATGTACTTAAACTTAACTATATATCCATATCCCATTGAATAATTTTCCCACACTTATATTTAATCCTCAAATCACGATCATATATAATAGAATGTGGTACTCCTTGAAACATTACCAAATAAGTTTTTTAAATTCTATAAACATGATCAAGTGATAAATATTCTCTGATAGTAATAAATTGTGAAAACTTTGTAAGACAATTGAATATGACATGATATTATTATAGACTTTAGAGTTTTGGGGAGTTTGATGAAATAAAACATGGTTGTATTTTCACAACTACAAAAATGACCTATTTCTATGGATTAGGTCCATAAAGGTAGGCCAAAAAACCATAAAAAGAGGGTATAACAATGATTTCCCTAACCATGATAGATAAAGTCATTGTAATAATGGTTTTAAACTACTATGGTTTAAACTATGGTAGTGGTTCATGTGCATAAATAGAATAAACCATTGCATTAAGTATATTTATCCAAAGTTTAACCATGGAAAATTTACCCTAACATGATGGTTAGAACCACCCCAATTTAAGGCTACAACCATAGTTTTAGCTGTTTAAATTCATAGCTACAACCGTAATTTAACTTTGGAAATTTTCCCATAGTACCATGGTTAAAAATATGGTAATTAGAAACAACATTGATAGTTAAAACCTTAGATATATCCTCTATATTCGATAAAAATTTCATACTTCTACAGTTTAAACCGTGTAAATATCCTCTATATACTAAAAAAACTCTTACCCTACATGATATAGCTTCAAAAACACAAATTATCTAGTTATCGTAGCTTAAAACATCACTCATATCCTTCAAAAACCACCAAAAAAATAAAATCATTTATCATTTAAATGATTTTAATAATAATTTGAAATAAATTTAATGAATCATAAATACATTTTTTAACTATATTATGATAACTTAAAATGGAAATAATGAAATGATTCCATATAATATCAGGTATTATAATTCACTCCACAAATCATGGAACACTTGTTTTATTAGTCATGTTATATGAATTATGAAACAATAAATTAACCTAAAAATATTGTTGTCTTATGAGAATTATTTCAAAATCTCCTCATTCACTCACTTTCACTAAAAAATTATATATATAATATACTTGCACACCCACAAATTTCAATTAGTCAAACTAATTTGAAAAGAAATTCCTACATACCAATAGATAAGTAATGTAGCTGAAAATGATAATGGAAGGAAGTGTGGAAAACACACTTCTTGATGATCTATAATATTGTAGACTAAGATTAAAACTGTCCCTATAAATCAACACCTAGTTATAAAGGCCACTTTCCATCCCCTAAATCATTATGCGTTCAATTTATACATATAAAAGGTGTTATTTATAGTGAGTAAGAAAATAATCCTTAGTAAAAACTATAACAAACTATGTTAACTCAATGAGTTATTATGTAAAAATATAAATAATAGTGTAATTTAAAAAATGGTTATTTACCTTAAGGGTCAATTATTCCATACTGTGGAATTTCACAACTAGGTCCACCATAAGTCACATGTAAGTGACCATTACTATGGTTCAAACATAGAAGAACATAGTTAGTGATAAACATCTCATACATCACTTAAAACATAATATATTACATCATTTATTACCCATGACAACCCATGTTGTCATTTTATTCACTATGCATGACATGTGAAATAAATATGGAAATTATTATCTATTATCAATATTGAAGATTATAATTTCTACAACCCCATACACATAAATAACCACTAATAATGTCACAATATCCCATATATCATTTTAAGGTTATTTTCCCAACCATTACCCAATTATTCTTCCTTTGTAACCATTTAAGGATTAATTTATAACTTAATTACATATAAACTTCACATGTAACTCACATATTAAGAAACTTGGTTAAGGAACATCATCATACATTTTAGTTTAACATGCATTTGACATTCTCCCCCATTAAAATAAATACCATATTCCTCTTAAAAATTATTCTGAGCGTTTAGAAATCCATTTAAAGCATACCAATCTTACACTTTGGTAAAAAAGGTCCTAATGTCCCATATTTCTTGTAAATATTAATTAACCAACCATTACCCAATTATTTTTCCTATGTTACATTTAAGGATTCATTTCTAACTTAATTACATATTAATTTAGCATATAACTAACATGTTAACAAAACCAGTTAAGGAAAATCATCACATATTCTAGTTTAACATGCATTATACATTCTTTCCTCCCCAAAAAAATTCCATATACCATTAAGTTTTTTTCCTAGAATTTATCAAACCATTTAAAGACTATTAATCTTCCACTTTGGTAAAACAAGGTCTCAGTATCCCATATTTCATGTCAAGATTAATTTCCCAACCATTACCCAATTATTCTTCCAATGTAACCATTTAAGGATTCATTTTTAGCTCTATTACATATAATTTCATCATATAACTCACTCCTTAACAAACATGGTTAAAGAAAATCATCAAAAATTATGGTTTGACATAAAATGGATGTGATTCCCCCTTTAAATCCAAAATATATATTTTCCTTTGAAAATATGTGAGGCAGTTCAATTTGCTTAATCCATGTTGTTTATTTTTATGTATTCATAGATTATTTTGAGTTAAATTTATAAACACATAAATTCAATATCCATGGAAACAAAATAGCAATAAATAGTACACATAAATTTTAGAACATTGAGATAAATATATGGTAATACATTATATATCTATGATATCTAACATCGATAGATAGTTCAAAATGGATGGATAAAATGACGCAATATATGGTATATGGAAAATTTAATATAATGTTTAAATTGAAAAATGTTTGATTTAGTGGCCTGAAGTAGAAAGCATGAGAAAACATTTCATGAAAAATACATATACATGTATAGAAAAGCACATAAATATATAAAAGAATTCATATATACAAAAAAACATAGATATATGTATAGTACTGAATAGATATATATATAAATATATATATGTATAAAATAATACATACATATACATGTATAGAAGAATACACACAGATATATAGTTGAATACTTATGTGTATCAGAATACATATATATGTATAATAGTGAACACACACACACACACATATGTATTCATGTATGTATAATAGAATACATACATATGTATAGAAGAATGCATATATATATATATATATATGCAAAGAGAAAGACACACACACACACACGTATGTATAGAATAATACACACACATATATAGCTGAATACTCATGTATATGAGAACACACACACATATATATATATATGTATAACAATGAATACATACATACATATATATATATATATATATATATAAAGTATGTATGTTTATATGTATGTATAACAGAATACATATATATGTATATCAGAATACATACACACACACACACATATATATATATGAAAAGAAGAATGCATATATACATATATGAATTTCATATATATATATACAAACACACATTTGGAATACATATATATGTATAACTGAATGCATATATAAATATATATTATCCAAATATGAATTGCATATATAAATAGAAAAATAATAGATAACTGATAACATATAATATTTTATTATATATGTATAGGAGAAAATTATCATACCCTATGATATTAGAAAATACGAATAGAAAGTAATGGATTTAATGTTTTTAATATTAATAATGAGAATTATAAATAAAATTATTAAGTGAATATTTTTTTCATACTTGAAACCAAATATAAGTAGTTTCACTTCTTGAAAACACATTACAAAAATGGCATCTACCATTTGAACTATCTAGATGTGAAATATTTAACTAGGAAAAAATGAATATAAAAATAAAATAATATTAAAGGATACATGACTTCTATTTTAGTTTATAAAACAAAACCATTTTACAAACTTTTTATAAAGTGAAAAAAAATTATGTCTTTGAATCTAATGAGTTTCATGCACAACTAGAAAATCCAACATAAACTTTTTTTACCAGAAAACCAATCACTATCTAATATGAAAGGAAAAAAACAAATTTTACTCCAACCTATAAAACAAAAGTATTCACTATAGAGTAATAGAGGGACTACGTAAAATTTTATCCATATAAAAAATAAAAATAGGGTTTTGATGTAAATAAATTTAAACTTTCTCAATAATAACATGACATCTTGAGATTTATAGCACAGTCTTCCTCCTAGAATATAAAAAAATCATTTTTTAAAGCATCATCATCCCTCTAAAATTCAGAAAAACATTATTGTTTTTGAATGTATACAACAAAAATAAAAGATTGAATTTTAAAGCATAATTAAAAAGAAATATGGACACAACATACCTCATGTTAACATTATCATATTCAAACGGAGAGTTAAATTTGATGAAGGAATGGTAGTTAGTGATGAAATTTGAAGTTTGTTCATTTAAAAATGAAAAAAATATGATTATGAGAAGTATTTGGTTAAGGATAGAATGGAGCCTCCAATTAAAACATTGAAATGCACATTTTCATCCCAAGTTTCAAAAAACTACTTATACTAAAAAAATAAACTAAAAATTACCTTATACAATTCCTTGTTTCATCATTCTCTATAAATTTTTATTTTAAGACATATATATCATTTTAGAGAAATTGATATAAAAATTGGCATATACATGTTCAATATATATATATATATATATATAATGTTTAAAACATATGAATATATATTTATATATATATATATGTTTTTATGTTCTATAAGTATATATATAGGACACATTTTTATTCTAGAATAATTGTAATATATGTATATATAAATATATTCCACTGATATTTATATGTATGTGTGTGTGAAAAAATATAAATCACGATGACATAGTTCATGTTGGGTAAAAAAATTGAAAAAAAATAAAATTATTTGAAATTGAAATAGGTAAAAAACCATATAACGATATAGTTGATGGTGAATTGTGATTTTAACTTTGATTTTTTTTATTTAAATACAAAATTGTATAAATTTTAATAACATGTGATATATATATATACCTGACATTTAATAATGAAAGTTAATAAATATATAGGATAACATATATATATCAAGTATAATATCAAAAATAACTTACATAAATATATGAACATAGTTATTCTATTGAAATCTTATTAATATTATTTTTTATTTCATATTATAGTGTAAAAGTAAAATTATTAATTAGTGAAAACACATAGTTATATGCAAGAAAATTGAATATGTGAAATAAAAAACAATGTGATAAAAGAGTGTCATCTAAAAATATAATAATCAAACAGTGAACATGGAAGGGTATGAAATGAATTAGAAGATGCAAAGGCCATAAAATTTAATGAAATAAAAGAGATAATTGATTCATAAAGTATAAATTATTTATAAGAAAACCATGAGAAGTAAAAATAGTAAACAATCAACACTGTTTTGTATAAAGACTTATAAAATTAGAAATTTAGAAACAATAAAAATACAATTTGTTATAGAAAGACTTATAGTGAGGTATATCTATTATATAAATTCCATTAGATAAATTTTATTAAATAGAGAACCAAACCACATCATGTTTTAAATTGTTCTATAACCTTCATCGCTTTGGACCAACTTGCACAGTAACAATATCAATTGGTTATCGTGATGAAATCATTGGGATAATGTTTATCAAGACTATGAGGTCATTTAAAGGATGTTAAAATATAAATGGTTTAATTATTACGAATTAAAAAATCATGAAAGAATATAAATTCATAACCAATATATAATAAATTTACTTTTGATTGAATTTAGTCGGGGAACTGTACCTATATAACATGTAATACACTGGCAAAAAATCCACTAACCTAGTGCCCTAATCCAGTCCGCTACATAACATCAGACATGCCTCCCTGTATACCAGAGGTTGCCGGATACCAGTGAGGGTCTACTGTGACACATGAGGAGACTATACCATCTTTATTAGAGTAATAAACAATATATAAATTAAAATAATGAAAACAGTAATAAAAATAAACATGCATCACAAATCCATTTATCAAAACTTATACATGCTCACAATCAAATTGTAAATATGTCATTTATGTCATGTCATATAGTGATAAGTGCAAGAAAATACAAAAATGACTACAAATTAAAAATCCCCATATAGGTCCAAACACCAAGTTCGGTTCCCTCATCCATCCACATCCCAATCCCACGTTAACCATCTAGCACATGGTCCTTGCCCTTGTCCTGACCAACAACAATGAAGTTTGCTTGGGTACCCAATAGTGACCCAAGTAGGGTGTGAGTAAAACTCAGTAAGCCACCAAAAACGGTGTCTATAAAATATCCAGTCCAAATAAATAATGTATTCAAAGGTGAAATAAAAAAATTTGGATTAAAAAAATATAAATTAATCTCCATCCTTTAATATTCAAAATATTTACCACTTTCTTATTTAGTTCCAAGTGTTATCCATATTAATAATATTCACTTTGGCCTATTCCAATCAACTAAAAAAAATATAATGGGGGGTAAAATTCATAATTCATAAGGAAAATCACATCACAAAAGAATATAATTTTTTTTAAACATACTTCAGAGGCCTATTCCAGGTTATCACATCACCTGCATTCGTTAGTTGCATATATCCTTAGTCTGACACCCTAACCCATTCAATCTAGGGGTGGGTCCTAGTGCCTCATTTTATCCCAACCCATGGAAGTATAGCCTGAGTAAAATACCCCATACATACCACTTAATCATGTGTACATGATTATTTAAATGTTTAACGCATTTACTATTTATATTCTAAAAACCATTTAACACGTTAGAGCTTGAAAAAACATCCCCTTATTCCATGTTACCAAATGAATACAATTAGAATCATTTTCGTTCCATAAACCTATGTTAAAAAACTAAAAATAATTATCATTATATTACCTTCATAAACTTGTGTTAACATGATAAATCTAATTATCATAGGTTCTATCCCATAAACACTTAAATTTACCATTTAACATCACATTTTGAACTTCAAGGATGAGGCACAACCCATGGGTGTCCTTTAGCCAGGTTTAATTGACCTCAACAGATCCCATGAGGATCTTGAGGGGTTCAATTGATCATTCAATTATCCAATATAATATTTCCTACCATGGATCCCAAATGGTCAACAAAGGAACACCCAAGCACAACTACACAGACACAAAAATATATCAAGACTATGGGATATAACTTATATACCACTTATCACGATTTTGTAGACAAACGCTCAATTAACCCTTTCCTATTGATTTGAACTAAAACCAACTTCAAAGACAAAAACTATATTTTCTTTCTAAAAAATTGAGGTTTTAGGGTTTCATAAGGAGAATAATGATCATAAAATACATATATATGAAAATATAGGCAATAGGAGTGTTAGAATCACCCATCTCTTCAATCATCACCCAACAAATCTTTAAAAAAAATTAGAAATGATAAAGATCGATCATTGGAAAGTTTAGGAGGAAGAGTTACTCACCCATGTCTATGGTAGGAATAAAGGGAAATAAAATTGGGTAAGGTTTCATAAATTTTACGGGGGGGGGGGGGGGTGGGGGTGGGGGTGGGGGTGGGGGGGTGGGGTGCTTTGAAAAATTACCCGATGTTTAAGGAGGCACACAGTTTGGCTCAACATTTGGCCAAACCATGTGTTAACCATGTGCCACCCTCTTTATAGGAGGGGTAGGTCACATGGCCTCTTGGGAAGCCTACATAGTTTTTAAAACTAGGATGCAACCATATGAGATGGATCTTTCCAATACCACATGGTTTGTCCTCCTACGATGCATGGTTCTACCAACTGTGAACCACCGCTCTCTAGGGTGCATAGTTTTGGCAAACGGTTAGCACTAACTGTGCACCAATCATGCCCCTACAACGGATATCCTATTTTCATCTTATTAATAAAATAAATACTTTGGAAACCCATGAGACTCCTCATAATCCAAGGGAACATTACTTAACCATTTGAAAAGAGTTAAACCAAACCTTAAATAAGAATGTACCTCATTAGAAGTCCAAGATCTTATAATCTCTCCACCTTATAACCGATCATCCTCGAGCTTCCCTCCTAAGCATCACTGAGCTTCTAAAATAAAGAGATAAGGACACTATGCCTGTATATCTATATCCCTATCCAAAGTATATTCCTTAATATTACCATGATGACACAACACTTGAACCAATTCCATGGTCTTTCTTCATAAAAATTTCTCACTATGATCCAAAATTCTATCCGTATTCTCCTCAAAGTATACACGAGCCTTAAATTATAAATCATTTCCATAAATCACCTGATATGGGTTGGGGTGATACTATAGAAGCCGTGACACATGAAAAACATCATGAATTCAACTATACCACTGTGTAAGACCCAATCGGTACACCACCAATATGTTTCTCTACACAATCTCTAATAGCCCCATGTATCTGGGTGCCAACTAATCATGTTTCTAAATCTAATGGTGACCAAATCTTTGTGACACCAAAAGTAATACACGATTACCCACCATAAAATCAATAGGTCGATGATGTTCGTCTATATATAACTTATTCCTACTCCGATCCTTATCCAAATATTTCTGAATCAACTAAATATAATTTGATGTTTCCTGCATGAGACTCATAATCAACTAATCTAATTATCCAACCTCAATCCAATATAATAGATATGTACACTTCCTATTATAGAGTGCCTTATATGGTTAAATATAAATAGTCACATGATAACTGTTATTATAGGAAAACTCTAAAAGTGCTAAGTGATTTCCCTAAGATCCACCAAAGTATAGAACACATGACCTCAACATGTCCTCTAGCACCTAAATAGCACACTCCAACTTCCCATCTATTTGGTGGTGGAAAGCCATACTAAAAAAAACTTGGGTTCTAGGATCCTTCTGAAACCTTAATTAGAAGCATTAAGTAAAACAAGGATCCCAATACAAAAATAATAATCTAAGGTTCCCCATGCAACTACATTATCTGTAGAACATATAGGTCACCCAACTGAACTAAGGTAAAATAATCCCATATCAGTAAGAAATGATCCACCTTGTTCAATCAATCCAAAACCACCCATATAGAATCATTATTCATTGGATTCCTTATAAGAAACACCATAAAATACATGGTGACATCATCCCACTTCCATTTTGAAATGGGATATGACTGTAACATACCACCTGACTGCTGATTCTTGGCCTTTACCTATTGAAAAGTGTAGCATCGCATCATGAAACCTAAATCTGTTTTCTTCATCACTGGAAAGAAATACTACCTACTAAGATCAAGATACATTTTGGTCAAACCTGGGTATACTTCCCAATTCGAGGAATGGGATTAAAGAATCAAATCCTCTCATATGAAATTAGGTTTAACCACAAAAAAATAAATAAATGATCTAATCATCACCGATAGTCCAGTTGGAAGGTGACTCCACAAATTCTAGAATTTCCCTCAAAGCTAGACACTCAGGGTACTTATATTTCCTCTCTTTTACGCGAATCAAAATCACAGACTCAACTTCTAAGAATGCGATAGTAATATGTTCCTGGCCCTCTTGAACCTCTATATGAATCTTTACAAACATTTGACATCATCTTCCACTTAGATCTAGACTCATGGACTATCTTATCCTTTATCTTCCTACTCAAATAATCTGTAAGACTATTTCCCTTCCCCATAATGTAAAATAACTCAAAATTGAAAGAATTCACGTACTCAACCCATATCCATTATCGACGATTGATGTCATGCTAGTAGAATATATAATTATGGTTTTTATGATCAGTATACATAATGATCTTTTCACCAAGAAGGTAGTGACACCAACATTTTAAAGAATAAACCAGCACAACCAACTCAAGATCATGTATATGGTAATTTTGTTCATGTGGCTTTAAATTTTGTTACCCATACTCCATGACACGATTTCCCTACATCAATACTACCTAAATTCACACACCAAAGGCATCACAAAACAAAGTATACTTCTTACATAGCTCATGTATGATCAACATTAGTGTAGTATTCAAGAATTTATTGAGCTCCTAGAAGGCACCATCACATGCTCTAGACCAATTTAACATGATACCCATCTTGTTTAATCACAAGAGTGGTGCTACCAAGTGAAAAAAGTCCTTGATGAAACTCCAATAATAGATCACCAAACCCAAAAAGATTATAATGTCAAAAAAATTCTTGGGATTCTCCCAAGATACAACCGTTAGAACCATCTTTGGGTCTAGTGATACACCTTCATAAGAAATGATGTTTCCTAAGAAATGTACCTTATAAATCCAAAACTGACACTTAGAAATCTTTGCATATAGCCTATAATCTCTTAATGTACTTAGGAAAATGTCAAGATGTTGGGAATGACCATCTTGAGTTTTTAAGTAAACTAAGATTTAATCTAAAAAAAACTACAAATTGATCCAGGTCTGGGTGTTCGATTTAGTTCATTAAGTCCATAAACACATAAGGAGTATTTTTCAACCTGAAGGGCATCATGATGACCCCGTATAAACCTAACATGCTCTAGAAAGATGTATGTGACATATCAGAAAGTATCAAACTTTTTTGATGATACCCAAACCTCAAATCAATTTTAGAGAAAATGGAACAACCTTACAACTAATTAAAAAGATCATTAGTACATTGGATAGAGTATAGGTTCTTAGCTATCATCTGATTCAACCTTCATTAATTGAAATAAAACCACAAAATCCCATCATACTTCTTAGAAAACAAAACTAGAGATACCCAAGGTGATGTACTTAGATGGATAAATCATTTATTCACTAGTACCTCAAACTAGGTCTTGAGTTTCTAATGTTATTTTTCTTTTATATTAGATGTTGTGGAATGAATTATGGTGTATCTCCAAACATCAGTTCAATCATGAACTTGATCTCTCTCTCAGGAGAAAACCTTAAGAAGTCCTCTAGAAGCATATCCTAGATCTGATCCACCACAGGATGAAATAAAAGCTTCTATACTTCCCCATAATCATGCATAAGACATGCCACTTGTGCTGTGATATCACATATATTCTAACAAAATATTACTACAAGACCTTCCTAAATATTCCACTCCCTTAAATAAACAAAAGTTTTACCCTCCAGTTACGTGAATGTGACCCTTCAGTGATAAAAATCAATATTTTCATGATACAACACCATCCATTCCATTACCAATATTTGGTTAAACACTGACATCTCAACCAAAAATAATTCCTTTAGAAAATAGTACCCACTAACCTTGAGGGAACACCCCTTAAATTATTGAATATTTTTTTCACACTCCCAATGGTGTGTGAACCAACATAACCCCACACATATGTTCCACTAATAGACCCAACAAATTAAAAAATTGAGCATAGATAAAAGAATACGAGGCCCTAGTATCAAATAACGCATTGGATAGAGAGGAATCAACAAGGATCATACGTTAAATGATTGATGGTCCCACCGCACTACCACCAGGAGCTGGATGAAATGCATGCATATGACCTGTCCATATCCCAAGAGCTCTGATTTGAGTCCATAGTGCTAAACTACTCAGTTGGCAAGGATGATCTAGTCCCAAAGTACCACATCTGATACCTCAACTAGGACGACCAATAGAACTCCAACTGCCTTCTTGGTAGAGGTTAGTAGATCTCATTATTTCACTATGTATCTACCTTGATCCTCCATTGGTGCCCACACACTAAGGGTTCCTACATAATCCTTGTACATTCCCCATCCCTCCGCATGTTCCAAACTCAACTAATGGTTGGGGACACTAACCACGCATGTGTCTTGTTCTACCACACTTATAATAGAACACCTGATCACCACACTGAGAGATCAATCCTCTTACCCAACTACTCTTTCTACTACCTCGTGATAAAAACTCTAAAAACAATGCTTCTGACTATTTGGAGTCATAACCCTAGTCTGCATAGATGGAACCACATGTCCACCACTTGAATCCTCCTTCAGATACCCTTTAGAAATGAGGACTTGATCCACCAACTTATCAAACCCATTTAAACAAAATATAATTACATAGGAATTGATCTCATGTCTATGTCAATCTCGAAAACACCTCCTTTTATCCGCCACATCCCCTACCAACATTGGAACAAATCGATGTAAGTCAATAAAGAGGGTAACATAATCCATCACTATCATAGTTCCCTTGGTCAACCTTATAAATTCTATAGCTTTCACCTATCTTAGAGTCTTTAGGTATAAATGTTTTAGAAAATTTTCCTGGAAATCATTCCACAACATGACATCTTCCTACTTAGTCTGACACATGATATCCCACCATCACTTCCTCAGTCTTTGCAATATATAAGCCGCTAACTTGAATCTATTCTCAAGAGGAGTCTCCAAGTGATCCAAAATCATCAAGATGAAATCTATCAAAAACTCATTTTCCTCAGGTCTACCCTCTCCAAAAAACATCATAGGGTGGTGTAGCTGACACTCTCTAGCCATATCAAATATACTTGGCACAACCCACAAGGGATCTCACTCTATCATCTGTATAAAATAAGAAAAGTTATCTCAAAACGTATCATCCCCTATATTATTTGTAACAAAATGGGTTTGTTTCTCCTCTAATGGTGGATAATTCATGATGATTTCCTCTTTCCATCCAACTGGTGGATTCCATCATGGAGGCTTCTCTCTAGAATAACAAACACACATCTAAAACACATAACATAAGGTTTTCAAAATTACCCAAAAGAGGTCTCACTGCTATCCACAAACAACCAATTCCATATACACTATCACAATAGACAAGATCACATCTATATCACTATTATCAACCACCACTATATTGGTAAATGGTCAACATCATTTTAACTCGAAACTTACCTAAACACATTCCTTTTACACCACTTTTTGATGCATTTCAATTTCACCCACAAAATATTTCCATTTAGGCACTAGTTTAACCATTTCACAAACATCTTTCAATTATTTATACAATTAAAAATTATCTATTAGGCACATTTTTATTTAAGACTCAATGTAATTTAAAATTAGTTTTTAATTCCCATACCTGACCATAACCTGTTTTCCCAAGTGTTCATAACATCATTCATGTCAAATATATTCCAAATTTCCTAAGAATGATGCATGCATATGAAAATCCCATGATATTTTGTTCTATGATAAAAATATTATTCAATATTAACAACACAAATAAAGTGTATCAACCAAGTTTAAATAACATTCAACTATAACAATGAACATCAATAACAATAACCCCACCCTTGGTACTTGGGTTTCCCTCCATACATGGATGAGATACGCCCATGCATGGGATTATTTCCAAGGACTGAAACTTCTTATTCTCCATATAACACCCCTAAATAGCAAAGAAATAAAAAATAAAATCCACTCTAACACCACTTTATATTTCTTAGCATGGAATCCACTAACCTGGTGCCCTGATCCAGTCCACTACCTGGCCTCTGGCACGCCTCCCCATACATAAGAAGCTACCGACTGGTAGAAAGGGTCTAGTGTGACAAATCGGGAGTCTATACCCTTTTTACCAAAGTAATACATAATATATAAATAAGAAATAATGAAAACAATAATAACAATAAAAATGCATCACAAATCCATTTACCAAAACTGGTAAATATCCACAACCAAACAATAAATATATCATGTATTTTCATGTCATATAGTTCCAAGTGTAAGAAACCCAAAAATGATTAACACTGAAGAATCCCAAAAACAAGTCTTGACACAAAGTCTGCATCCCTCATCCATCCACATCCCAATTCCACATCAACCATCTAGCACGTGTCTATTTACCTTTTCCTCACATACAATCATGAAGTCTTCTTGGGTACCCAATGGTAGCCTGAGTAGTGTATGAGTACAACTCAGTAGGACACCACCAAAGATGTCCACAAAATGTCTAGTGTAAATAAATAATGTATATAGTGGAACAATAAGAAAATAGAGGTAAGAAAGAGATAAATCAAGCTACATTATTTAATAATAAAAACATTTACCACTTTTACCTTTAGTTCTAAGTGTTATCCATATTCATCAAATTCACTTTGGCTTATGCCTATAAACTAAAGAACATGCAAGGGGGGTAAAGTTCTATAATTCTTAGGGACAATCATTTCTAAAAACAATATAGTAATATATTAACTTACCTCCAATCCTCAGTCTAGTTGATCACATCACATGCATTCATTAGGGACATAATACCTCAGTCTAACACCATAACCCATGCGATCTAGGGTTGGGGCATAGAGCCTAAATCTAACCCGACCCTTGGGAGTATATCCATACCCCACAAATAACACTTAATCATATGTAAATTCTTTTTAACTATTTAACACATTTACTATTTACATGCCACAACCCATTTAACACATTCAAGATTGACCAAACACCCCCTTTTTCCATGTTATCGACTAAACACAATTAATATTAATTTTATTCGAAAAAACCATTTTAATAAACTAAACACAATTTACATTGTTCTCCATTTATAAAACCATGTTAAAATGACAAAATTACATATCATAGGTACTATCCCATAAACCCTTCAATTTACTAATTAACATCACATTTTCAAATTCAAGGATGAGGCACACCCCATGGGTGTCCTTTATCATGGTCCAATTATTGTCAATAGATCCCATAGGGATCTTGAGGGGTTCAATTAATAATTAAATTAATATATTTGACATGTCTTAACAAGGTGATCAAATGGTCAACATAGTAACACTCACAAAAAACCATATACATATAAAACAACATAAATACTATGAGATTTAACTTATATACCACCTACCTAAAGTTCGCAGATGAAAACTCACTTAACCCTTTCCCTTGATTCGAACTCAAACCACATTAAAATCCACAACCTAGTTTTTTTTGGAAAAAGAAAGGTTTTAGGGCATCAGAAGAATAAGAACAATCATAATATCCCTATCTAAGAAAATAGAGGCAAGAGGACTGTTAGAGTCACCCAAATCATTGATCCACACCCAAAATATCTTCAAATGTATTAGAAACAAGGTATACATATCCTTTGGATGTTTTGGAGAAAGCTTTTATCACCCTTGGATTCCATAGAGAGAAAGGGGAAGAAAATAGCTTAAGGTTTCATAAAGATCGATGGGAAAAAATGGGAAATTACCCCATTTTTAATGAAGTTAATGGTTTGGAAGCACAGTTGGATAAACCATATGCCAACTGTGCACCTTCCGCTATCCAATATGGGGTCGGGTTGGATGGCCTCATAAGAAGCCTGCATGGTTTGGCCCCTACCATGCACAGTTTTACCAACCATGCACCACCCCTCCTAGAACACCATCGATACTCTTCATACTCCTAGGAACCATTACTTTAACCATTTCAAGAGAGTTAAAAGAAAACTTATACTAGAACATACCTCATTAGAAGTTCAATATCTTACATAACATGCCCTAATGTGATATCTCTATTTATAAAAATAATAATTTATGAAAAAATAATTTCTAAGCAGAACATAATGAAATGGATCAACAATGAAGAATAATATATAAATATTTCCATTAAAGAATTGAAGAAATAATATTTAAAAAAAATTAAAATGAAGTGTAATAAAAAATGGTGATTTTATTATACATATAAGGAATATTTTTATGTTTCATAATTTATATAGAATATGCATATAGAATATGCAATGTAGAAGAGGGTCAGAATATCCACATAATAAGAGGGAAAGAGTACATGATATATACACCTTAAGAAATAAATAATATTTTTTATAAATATAAAAAATTAGTATATTTAATTTTGGAAATGGAAAAATTAAGAGAGTGAAAGAAATGAAGACATTAAGAAAAAATGTTTTTATTTCAGATTAGGGGATTGGTATGAAAAATAATAATGTTACCACTTAACAGTGATGAAGGCCTTTATCTATATATATTTTTTCTAAACCACTAGAATAAATTTTATATTATAAAAATAAGGTTAATAGAATTTAGAGTTTTAAATTATGGATTAAAGAAATTAGATTATGGGAGAAATAGATTGGTAGACTACTTTTTGGGAAGGGGTAAACATAAATATAACCCTTATGAATAGAGTAAGAGTTGGGGTCATTGAAATCATGGATCATAGAGATAATTTGGAGATTCTAGGTATGTTGGTTGGAAATTGAGAAACATAAATTATAGTATAATTCTTGAGATAATGAAATCTGATAGGAGAGTGGTTGAAGGAGTAAGAGCTAACTTCAATTGTGCTGTATATTGGAGAGTGAATCCAAGAAGGTTAACAATTTCCTAGTAGAGTATGAGAGGAAAGCTAAAGTCATTGGTCGGGAGGAGTAGGGGTGAAGTAGAGAGTATTTATAGATGAGAATGCATGGAGGGAGGGAGATTAGGGAAGGGTGAAAGTAGAATTCATGAAATGTTTTGGAGGGAAAAACTTGCGATGGTTTGACACATGTGTATTGTAAAACCTATGTTTAATATATATGGTTCATAAAATATAACTACTAAAAAGTTTTCCTAGCATTGGGAAAACCATTTAATGCATACAAATCTTACACTTTATCAATCTCAAGTATATGTCAAATACCCAAAGCACTCTAAGTGCTTTCTATAAGTTTATTCACCCCTTTATACTCTTAAAATACTATTCTTAGATTTGTATAATCCATCAACGATAGTCTATTAATTTCTATAAATCTTTCAATATTGAGTTTCATTCACCATAGTAGTCTCAACATTCTTATACCTCATAAAAACTAATTTCCACATGCATAAATGAGCATTTGATTAGTAATTATACCCCTTAAAACCAACAAGCTATGTTTAACTCATAACAAGGAAATAATTAAAGTTATAATTTTAGAATATAAAATTAAAAAGTATTTCTTCACACATAATATACCATTATTCCCATTCATTATTAATTTTTTATCCTTATTTTACTATCTAAAATCATCACATAATTGTCCATTTATCTTATAATTTTCATATTCACCTTTCCCCAACCAGTTTATTAGTTTAAACATTTTCAAACTTAATTCGAATCCTATATCACCATTTTAGGGTCGCAATCATCATTATACCAATCAAAAGAAATCTATTTTTAACCAATTAGACTAATTAAATATCAAATAAACACAAAGAAAAAAATTAAATGAATAATAAATCCATAATTCACTTATGAACACATATAAAGGCCATGTTAATGTGATAGGTCATATAACTAAAACAAGGGAAGGAATCATCTTATAGTATACACCCATATCTTTTGTAAGAGAATTAGGATTCAATAATCTAATGAACTAGAATGAATTAAAACACAATTATAAATATATAATGGTCAAACCCTTATAATTTAAAAACATGCTGGAACAATAGAGTTAAAAGAAAATTACTCAAGTGATAATTGTAAAATTTATGTCATTTAGTGATCGATGCTTGAATTTTAATTTCCTGAAAAAGGTCAGGTAACCTAATGACTCAAGTAATAATTCTTCAACACAATGGAACAACATAAAAAAATAATAGAATTCATTTTTGAATTACATATCAATAAATATTTCATTATCAAATAATTTTATTATAAAATTTAAGTGTACAATTAAAAAACCATGAAATAGGGAAGGAAACATAATTAACATAAGAACATACAGATAACCTATCTCATTATAAATAATTTTTAGAATATATAATAACAAAAAATTTGATGAGAATTTTTTTTAATGAAACCCAGTGGCCTGATCAAAAATATTTTTTCATTGGAACCTGTCATAATACTAAGAATATTTACTATCTTATCAGATAAGAAATTCAGTTATAAGGTAAAAAATAAAATAATAATCAAATATTTGGATTGAATAAATATATACAAAAAATAAAAATATTAATTTTGATGATAACTTTATGAGTCACTAACCGTATTATAGTATTTTATATTAAATAGAGTATGAGATAATTAACTATAATTAAGATGTTTCACCTCCTAAAATAAATATAAGGAAAGAATTTTTTTAAACAATTAGAATGAAAAATGACACAATAAAACAATTTTTATACCTTTAAAAATACTTTTTGAATATTTTTTGAAAAACAAAAGGAAATGAGGAGAAATATAATTTTTATGTTATATTTTCACATAGAGTAATAAATTTCTTGAATTATGATATGACAACATGAAACCAAACACTAGATATTTTTGTGAAAGTGAGATACCTACAAAAATATGCAAGACAACATGTTTGAAGTGATCCATTTCAATATAATTATATCATAGAATAGATTAATCATCTAAATATTTTCTTGATAAAATTAAGGAAATCTCAAGTAAGTGGGAAATTTTTAATTTATGGTAAAACAATAATATCAATAATTAATTTAATTAATGACTTAATATATTCAAATATCCAGATTAAATAATGTTTATAATGGTTCTAAAAGTTTTTTTTTCATGTTATAATAAATTAAGAATAATTAATTTAGATTGATTTTTTTTGAAGCACTAATAATAATTTTTTTATAAATTTATATATAGATTGAAGTAAATAAGTTTACCATTAAAAACATTAAAATTCATTGGGTGGAGATATACAAGAAAATTTCAATGAATGGTTCCAAGAAGATTACAAAAATAGAATAAAAGGATATAAATTTTAAACAAGATTAATTTAAATTAGAAGAATGTAAATACAAATTAGAAGTTTAATAGAATATTATAAGTAACATACTATAGGGGAAGGGAATCGTGGTCTTGAGGGAATGTCATGGTTTGGGAGGACTACTTATGGGTGGAGGAGGTGTAATAATATATCATAAAAAAATATACTCTATTGGGTGGCCGAATAGGGTTACTAAGAAGTCATGATATGGAGTTAATTGTGACTATAGGTATGGGTTTGAGTGATGAATCAAAGAGGGGGGGGGGGTGTGGACATTTCCGAAGAGGAGGATCTTGGAGAGGTGGGGTTTCCATTTCGAAGCTCCATCAAGCCGCATTAAGCTACATCAGAGGTGGAGGATCACATGTAGGTGGGGAGTCTATATTGGTATAGAGATGGGGAGGCTATGTTGGAGTTGCATTGACATGGAAGTGGGATAGATGAATTAGAGCCTCCTGGGAGGAGTAGGATCACTAGGAAAAAATATATAGATGCTGGGACTCAATCATAAAGAAGGGAAGTGGGGGATAATAAAATATCTGTGGAGTAAGGCTCAATCACAAAAAGGGGATATGGTGGGAGGAATCAATCATGAAGAGGGGTTAGAAATTAGGGAAATTTATTTCCAAAGTTTGAATAAATTGTGGCAGCAGAAAACCTATCTCCCTAGATTTAATAAAAGGAGGAAATAGGTTAATAAAAATAGGGAATTTTTCTAGTAGTGTTTTTCATTTACATTATGGTATGGGTAATGCTTATAATATACATTTATAATTCTGTGTATCATCCTTAACTTTCTGGCACACGAAGAAATGAGATACATACTTTGTAATATATATCTTCATTATATCCCACTAGAAATACTCTTTAAAATCACTATACATCATCAAACATGAAGGATGAATAGTGAATGATAAATTATGACCCTCATAAATAATGGTATGGAAAAAACACATAAATGGTTCTAGAACATTATAATTCGATCACAATCAATTTTGAACTTAGAAACATTTATGACCTTATTCTGAATTTCCACATCTTATTTCTATACCTCTTTAATGCTCACATGGATATATCGTTGGACACTCATTTTAGAGAGATAATATTTGTATCATTATATTAAAATTTCCAGATAAATCCTTTTAAAATCCAGAAACGTTGTATTTTTGGAGATCCTCATTTTATATAAGATAAAATGACCCTTTCAACATAAAGTATCTACCACCTTGTTTACTTTCCCAGGGTGGTAATGTATTAAGCAGTCATGATCTTTAATCAACTCTAACCATCTTCTCTAGTTCATATTCATCTCTTTTTTATTGAATATATCATATAGAATTTTTTTATTAGTATATATATAACACCCTTATCTGTAAGGTTATGCCTCCATTAATTTAATTTTGAAATTACAGTAGCTAACATTAAATCATGATTTTGGATATTTTCCTCATGAGCATTAAATTATCATGAGGAATAAGATATCACCACATCATTATGTATGATAATGTATCCCAATCCCTTCCTTGATACATCACTATATGTTATAAACCCTTCTCTACTACAGGTTTATGTAAGAATATGTGGATTGACTAACCTTATCTTTAGTTCCTTGAAATTTTATTCACATTCAGTTCTCCAAACCAAATTGTATCCCTACTGAGTTAACTTGGTGATTGTATTGTAAATTTATGTGAAATTTAATATAAATCATTTATAATATCTATCCAAACCAAGAAAACTATGGAAATTAGTCACTATAGTTGGTCTGTGAAATTTTTTAATAACTTAATTCTTTGACAAATCAACATATATACCCTTAGTTGAGATTATATGACCAAAAAATGAAACTTTATACAACCAAAATTAAAACATGGTAAAATTTTCAAACAATTATTCTTTCCTTAGGGTCTTTAGTTATACACACCCTGAGCCTAGTAGCCCATAGTCAGTGGTAATGTTATTACATTGGTTCTAGATACGAGAGATCTCATCCCAAATGACCAAATAGTTCAGTAGTATTAGAAAAATAGATATATACATTAATTTCACATTTGATCTGAAATATTTAAATATAGTATAGTATTTTCATTGATAAAAAACTATTTTATTTAATATATCCATGTATATAAATCATAAATCATTTTCTAGAATCCTGTAGAAAGGAAATATAAGGGGTTAACTTAGTTGATCAGTAAGGGTATGTGTATAGTGGAAGAAACATGAATAAATAATGAATAATCAATATGGAAAGGTAAATATCAGAAAAACACATTCTATTTAATCAATAAATTGAGTATGGAAATTAATATGGAAAGAATAAATAATGATTAAATAATTCAATATAAATAATGACATGATCTTGAAACTATTCCCCATATATTATAACTAATAAAATAATCACATGGAAATTAATACTAATCTCATAAATAGGTAATTAAAAATTAAAAACATAATAAATATACCATCAAGGCCTTGTGTTATGACATATTACATAAATGGGTAACTCCTTGGCCAAATTTCCAATTTAGTTTAACTCATGAGACCTACCAATGCATCGACGTGATATAATAGGCCCTCTCTATCACTTATTAAGTCTAATGATTTACTCATATAAAAGGGGAGAAAAATAATCAATGTAAACATTAATATTTAAAAACTATCAAACAAAATGATAATAATTTCTCCAATCAATAAACATAATCATAATCTATACAAAGTAATATAGAGAATGGTAAAAAATAGTACATCCCCAACCAAACTGATCATAAACCATATGGATACATTATAATTATGGTATCATTACATCATATCCCTAGTGGATCATAATTAAGAAAATATATTTTTTCATTGATGAATAGAAATACCATAAAAATCCATTAAAAACATTCTTGAGAAAGAAAACCTTTTCACCTTAAGGTTATCTTTTAAAATAGAAAAATTTATTGAATATTAGAAAAATTTGTTTTTGAAAACATCCTTGAAAACTTGTGAATGAATCTTCGAATCACTGATTGGTCCTCATGGTTTGGAAATTCTATTCATGATGTATAATTTAAAAAACATTCATTTCACACGTTTTTATGAAAGGTAAAAAAACTTGTTTGTAAAATAATAGGAAGATTCCATTTAAAATATTTTTTAAAAATAAAATTAGTGGCAAAAAATACTTTCAAACACTATTGAAAACATTTTTATAAAACATGGATTTGGAAGAAAAATAATTTCTGATCGAAATGAGAAATAAAGTTAGCTTTTCTTAAAATAATTTACTTAATAATTTTAAGTATAAAAAATAGGAAATGGTAATATTGCCATAAAATTTCATAAATAACTATATTATAATAAAAAATATTGGGTTTAATATAAAAATATCATATAATCCCCTCAACGGAGACTTATATATAAAAAATTCCAAATAATGATTAGATTGTGAATTAAACCCTTATAGCTTTGGTAACTTTTGAATCATAACTCCCTTGAAATAAATAAATTCAAATGAAAATTTGAATACCATTAATATAAATATATTCATGATATAACATATCAAAGGGGATGTATATGAAAAAAATAAAAATAAATAATTGGTAAATATGGAATATGTCCCACGGAAGTAAAAGTGAGATGAGAAAACCATAGCTCATGTCCGACTTTCATTGTATGCATTTGGAATTCCTATTTAATAATTATAGATTTATTATGAATATATAATATATAATTTATCATATATATCATACCGTATATGATTTAATTAAAATATTTTATCACTTATTTATTCACAATTATCTATCTAAATCACTTTTTCGAGTAATAACTGCTTCTTTTTTCATGAACATTTTGGTTCAGTCGTTTGGTCATTTTAATTTGATCATGCATCCACCAAATCTATAAAGTTAATAATGAATTAATTTTTATAAATTTCCATTATATAATTTTTTAGAGTCACTATAAAAGTTATATATTGAAAAATGAGTTACACCATTCATGAAGATGGTAGACTGTGCGTATGTATGAATTTGGTTTTCATTTTTTGACAGATGTAATGAAAGAAAGGTAAAAAATAATTTACATTTATATAATATCTATTATATCATATTAATAATATAGGTTCATAAAAAAACATCCTTATTACCATCCTTGTCCAAATAAAATGGAATATGAATCACATCGCTTTATGGAGGCGGTGGTCCACACATATGAACGAGCGACATTATCATTTTCCAAAGGATTGAATGGTAAGAAGGTATATGTGATATTATACTCCTAAATGTATAATTATTTCATAAATTTCATACATATATATTAAATACATCATTATATCTATCTGTGAGGAGTGTTGTTGGAGAATGAATTACATCGGTTCAGGAGGCAGTAGTCCTCTACACACACGATCAACGATTTTATTTCCAATTTGATGGAATAAGATATGGATATAGGTTATTCCATAAATATAATGACATATAATTATATATTTTATATTTAAGTTATTATTATTTAATTATTAATAAATGGATGAATGTGGTAGGAGAAGAAGTAAAAAGAAAGTGCTTAGTGGAGATAATTACCTTCAATTAGGGAAACCTCATTTGGATATCTTATTGAGGACCCTAGGGTTGATCTATTTGTTAGAAAAAACTCTAGAACATGGATAAGATATTGGGGATACATTTTGGTAGATTTAGGTCAATAAAAATGGCTTAATATGTGTGAGTAAGTGAGAGGTGGATGTGACCTTTTATAATTAAGGAGGAGTGACATTTTCATAAATACCAAAAACTATTCTGTAATGGGATGTCACTATCAACCTAAGTGCATCCAAAATTTATAAATAATATTCTAGAGGTATGTTAAGTTCTATAAAGGCCACTAAAACATAAAAATAAACATTTTTTAAAAATTTTATTTCCTTATCCTCTAATTTTACTTATTTTTTCTATTTTAGTTTTCACCTCACTTACTAGTTTTTTTATTTACCAAGGAAATTTATTATTAAAGAATAAAAATAAATGATTCTTATTAGATAATTTTAAGAGAATTATTCTGAAATTTAAATCTAATTTATCAAATTAAATTCCTATATGTGTGGAAAATTAAATTTAACACTGGTGCATATAAGGAAGAAAACCCTACTTTAACCTTAACTGCGGCAATTAATTATTTATTTTATTTGTTACTCATTATGAAAAATAATTAATTTAAACTTATTTAAGGATAGTAATTATTCTGATTCATAATATGGAATATATTTTATCAAATTAAATTCATAATATTACATAATTTAATTTAAAATTAAACCCAGATGTGTGACGAGAGTGTGATTATCCAAAGAAATTGTTTTCTTAAGTACAAATAGTTTTTATATAAAAATTCAATATAAAGTTGATTCTAATTACCTAAATTTGAATAATAATAATAATATTATTAAACTAATAGTTATTTTAAAACTATATTAAAATAAAATTTAACTTTGTAATGCTTTAAATGAAAAGGTAGTTTTCAAATATAAATCATTATATTTATTATTCATCGAAAAAACTAATATTTTCAGAAAATTATCAAAAAGTAACTTTAATATAATCTTTAAATAGACATTTCAAAAATTAAGTTCTTTTTTTAAAATAAATTTTCTAAAATTAGTAAAAATTATTTACAAATATGTGTGAAAAACTTGATGAAATTTCTTTTTATAAGAAACACGAGTTTTAAGCATAAAACTGGATTTATTCTTATCCAATGATTAGAAATAGTATTATATAAATGATAAAAAATTTATTTGAATATATAATATATTAATTTCATTAAAATAATTAACCAATAGTTATTAATTTAATTTATTATGATAAAAACACTTTGCATGAATACAAATTATTTTTTCATAAAAACATTTCTTTTACTTTCAAATGTTTTTTATTATAATTAAAAATAAATTGATAACCAATAAATTTATTTTATACCTATGAAAACCATATAATTTTCATAATTTAGTTATTCCTATTTATAACTTCCAATTTAACGACTAAATTATAATGGTATACCATATTACAATTAATTTTGACTCAGGGTTGCATGTATCGTAGGATATTGAAGATATTTAAAAATAATTACAACATAAAGTATTGATGTTTTTCATTCTCCCAACCTTCAATAAATTGTGTACTAAATATTTGAATTTTTTATCAGAAATTAAGTTTTTTAAAATTTGAAGTTACTTTATGGAAAATCTATATCGTAAATGGGTTAATAAAACATCCAATTTAAAAGAGAGAAATAGAAATATGAAGGTTGTCTAGAATAACACATAAAATGTTTCCTAAGGAAAAAAAATCAGTAGGAAGAAAAATCCTTGAAGAAAATAGTAATGCCCAAATAATTATGGATATTTATTGAGATCATTAACCATAATAAATTTAATGACAAAGAGAAAGCTAAAAATCACAAAACCATAAATAGATGAGGTTCCAAAATGACCATTGAGTTATAAAAAATGAAGGTAAATGTATATCATTTTTATTTCAAGGCCCATTTCCTAAAGTTGAGTTATTATGTTAATATTAAGATAAAGAACACCTAAAATTATACTAACTTGAAATATTTTTATTTCATAATCACAATTTTATCATTGGGTTGTTCTTAAATATATTTCCATATCATTTATTACTCCAAGAAATGAATATCCAAGTGGAATTTGTTTATAGAAAAATAACTAAAATTAACATTTAATGAATTATAAGATCATTAATAGAATAATAATCCATTCCTAATATTTTTAAATATTATCCAAATCTGAAATGGTTAACAAAAGGTAAGATAATAAAAGAAATTTATAAACCATCATATGAGGAAATAATAAATTTTACTTCAAAATATGAACCAAAGATCGAGCATAGATTATTAAAAAATAAATAACCCTATGTTATAATTAAACTCAATAACCTCAACATAAATGAAGGGTTTTACCTAAAATTTTATCTCATACCCTTTATCTTGCACCTCCAAAAATGTAATATCATTCTTCCCCAATAATCCTTTACATTGAACCTAAAACCCCATAAAATACCTCCCGAAATATTTTTAATCACCTAAAAATCATAAAAAATCATAAATATTTGTTCATATAATATGTTTACTATAATAAAATTAATATTTATTCATAAAAACTTTTAAGTAAAGATAATTTCATACTAACCAAGAGATCACGTATACCAGTGGTAGACGACGCACCCTTACCACCCTTCAAGTTTGATGTCAAACCACATGACCACACCTATGGTGACAACTTGTTTCCTAGAATATGAGTTGTAATTTTTATAAAAATATATTATTATAACTGATATAACATTCAAAAATATATAATTAATATCCTAAAAAAATTTATTAGTCATCGAAAAAAAAAAAATTAACCACAAGGATTTTCTATATAACTTATTTTTTCTATGAAATAAAATAGTATTAATTGAATATTATCACCTTAACATCAATGATCATATTAACCCTAAATTTTATAAATAAATTTAAACATATATAGAGATAATTATTCCTCAAATAATACTTAATGATAGACCTAAGGGTTATATATACTTCAACCTAATGAAATATATCCCAAGATGTCATTAATCACATGAAAATACTGTCACTTAAGACCTCAAAATGGGTTTATAAGGCTTTGAAATAATGATCAACCTTAAACTCATAAACCCATGATGGTATCCATAATTCACGAGTTACTCATATATAGATAAATATATACTTCTAAAAAAATTAATACAATACTTAGATATTACATGATTCATATAACCAAAACACCATTTTTAAGAATACTTCTACAATATAATTATTGAATCCCAATAAATAAATACTTAATTTTTTTACTTCAACATAGGTCCTTACTGAGTTTAAGAGTTAACTTTTAAAATACTTCATTAAGTCAAATAATTACCAAGTTTACCACATTCATGACAACATTATATAATGAAATCACTTGGATTAATTTTCTTTCCCTATATTAAACTCCTCACATTTCCCCATCAATTAATTTCTCTATTCATTTCTCTTCTACACATAAAACATTTTCTTCTTCTTTTAAGAAATTATCCTAGGTTTCTCTTTCCAAATTTATAACTTTAATTAAATTAATAATTCATTATTCTATTGTCTATACCACTTGTTCTCTTAGAGGACACCGTCATTCTATTCTTTAGTTAGTCCGAAAGTTGGTTAAGATATATGTTTTTAAACATATATTAGGATAATTTATTAACCATAATCCTAATATCTTTCACTTGAGTCATCATACCATTTAGATGCTAATAATCAACAAATTTTCCATCATATTCAATATTAACATGATTATTTTGGGTTCCATCCATTAACTAAAAACAAACAACATAGTGTGAGAAAAAATAATCATAGTGGAAAACTAGATAATCATTTATAGGAATTCTAAATCATGAAACATTATTTTCAATAGAATAAACCTTAGGGTTAACCTAGTTCATTCATTTTCATTATCTATTCAAATCATTCATGATGTTTCATGAATAAATTATGAATTTACCCAAGAATATCCCTTAGGAGTGTCAAAATATGTGTAGAGTAAGGCATATTTTGGTGCACTAAGTGATGATTGAGTAAAATCCCAATGCACCCATTTTAGAGTTTTTACCCCTAGGTACAACCTTTCCAAATCGATGTCCACTTTTAGTAGCCATATATGGATGTATTGATAGGAAAAACATATATTCACTACCTCAAAAAACTTTATTATGTTATCTAATACTTAGATTTATCCTCAAAGGTAGTGATATAGAGATATATTGTAATCTATGTTTTTCTAAATCTAGTTTTCAATATTTATACTAAATTTTCTCTAATACCAACTGTAAAGAACCCAACCCTATTATCCTAGACTCGATGGTTACTTTATAACATTGGTTCTAGATACAAGAAATAACATATCAAAGGACTTAATAGTTTAGCAGTGTTGGAAAACAATATACATACTTTAATGTCACATTAAATTTGAAAACATAAAATAAAATACAATATTTTCTTTGAGAACGCCACTATTCCCTTTAGTATATCCCTACATATAAAACAAAATACATTTCCTTGAATCCATGGGAAAGAAAATATAATAAATGGGTGAGCTTAGATACATAGTAAGGGTATACATACAACATAATCTATCATGAATAAATGAGGAAGAATCAATATGGTTAGGTTAATATTTGAAAAAATATGCATTTAATCAATGGATTGTGCATTAAAAATAATCTTAGATAAATAAATGATGATAAAATAATTTCTTATATATAAATAAAAATATTATCTTGAAAATATTCCATATATATCATAAATAATCAAATAATCACATGTAAATCAATAACTAATATCATAATGAGGGAATTCATAATTCTATACATCATAAAAAGACCACCAAGGCCTTGTGATAAGACATCTTACATAAATGGGTAAGGCCTTGGCTGAATACCCAATCTAGTTTGTCTCATGAAACTTCTTGATAACTCGAGGGGATATAAAGGTCCTTTATGATCACTTATTAAGTCCAATTAATTCCTCATATGATAGGGAGTAAACATAATAAATATAAATATTTGTATTGAAAAAACTAGCATATTAAATGTTAATAATTTCCCCAATAAATAAACATAATTGTAAATCATCTAGAGTAGTGTATAGTATGGTATCATAATAGTACATCCTAAGTAAAAATGATCATAAAATATCCAGATAAATAATAAGGATGGAATCATTACATCATATCTATAGTAGAGAAAAAGTAAAATAAGGGTTGTTGTCTTTGTTGAATAGAAATTCCATAAAATGTCACTAAAATAATTCTTAGAAAAAAAAATAATACCATTTTCACTTTGTTATTAACTTTAAAAAACTAAAAATTTAAAGAATATTAAGTATTTTTTTCATTGAAAATTTACTTTTAAATGAATCTTAAAATCATTTAATGTTCATGACAGTGGGAAATTTCATTCATGCTGTTTAAGATAAAAAACACATTCCATTCAAAATTTTATAAGAAAATTCAAAAAGTAACTTGTATTGAAAATGATAGGAAGATTCATTTTAGAAAATTTAGTAAAAATACAGTTATGGGCGAAAATTGATTTAAACAATCATAGTAGAATATGAAAAATATTTCTGAAAATATTTTTAGAAAACATGTATATGGAAGAAAAACACTTTCAACTGAAGAGAGAAATAATGTTGTATTTTTTTAAAATAATTTTCTCAATAACTTTAAACACCGAAGGGATAAAAATGATACTGTTACTTGAAAATTTCATAAATAAACATTGGTTAATAATATAAACTGGTTTTAATAAATAATGATTAAATATTTTCCCCAATGGGGTCTTAAACATAAAAAATCTTGAATAATGATGAGATTGTGAATTAAACCCTTACCTCTTTGGAAACTTTTGAATCATAACCCCAAATAAAGAAATAAATTCAAATAAAACTTTAAATAAAATATAGATAAATGTATTAAAGATATAACATATCAAAGTGGAAGTATATACACCACATAAAAATAAATAAGTGGTGAATAAGGAATATGCCTCACAGATGATAAAGTAAGATGAGAAACCATTACCTCACATCCAAATTTCATCATATGTATCTGAAACTATTATATAATAAATAAATATTTATTATAAATATATTATAGAAATATAACCATATATATATGATACCATATCTGGTTTAATTATAATCTTTTATTCCCCATTTATTTATAATTATTTGTTAAAATCACTATTTAAGGCAATGCATGCTTCTTTTTTCATGTATGTTTGGGTTTGGTAGTTTAGTTTTTTTTACATTTATGATTGTAAAATTATCTAATTTTTTTAAATAATGATTTAAATATCATATATATTCATTATATACATATTTATATTCAGCATAATATTTATATAATAAAAAATGAGTTAAACCATTCCTACTGGTGATATGCCGTATGTACGCTTGAATGCATTTTTCATTTTTTGATCGATGAAAAAAAATAAATGTAAATAATAATTAACATTTATAGAATAATTAATAAATAATAACCATCATATATTCTCATAAAATCCATCCTTATTACCATCCCTGTCAGAAAATGAAAAATGAATCAAATCACTTTGTAGAGGTGGTAGTCCACAGGTACACACGAGTGATGTTGTTATTTTCCAACAGATTGAAATGTATGAAGGTAGATTTTAGATTATAATTATATAAGTACAATTATATCATAAATATAATATATATATATATATATACATTAAATGAATCATTATATATATCCATGAGAGTTGGTGTTGGAAAAAAAATTACATCAGTCTGTGAGGCGGTAGTCCTTCGTACACATGATCGATAGTTTTGCTTCCCATTTATTGGACGAAGAGAGGGATATAAGTTATTACATAAACATAAAAACATATTATTATATGGTGTATACTTGTGTTTTTATATTTTAATTATTAATACATTAATAAATGTGGTAAGAGAGGAAGTAAAAAAGAAAAAGGCTAGTGAAAACAATTACATTCGCTTATGGAAACGTTCTTTGGATCTCTTATTAAAGACCCTAGGGTTGTTATTTTTGGAATAAAAATACATATATAATTTGGATAAGAATTTTTGGGAGATACTATTATAGGGTTTGTTCAATCTAAATTGATTAATAGGAATGAATAAGTGTGTGTGTAGGGGGGGGGGGGAGGTTCCCCTTCATAATTGAGGTAGGGTGACATTTTTGTAAATACCCAAAACTATTCAATAATGGGAAGTCAATATCAACCAAATTGTCTCTAAAATTGATAAATGTTATATTGGAGGTAATTTAAGTTTGATACCAACCTATAAAACGGAAAAATAAATATTTTTAAACATGTTATTCTCTTATCCTCTAAGATTACTTATTTGTACTATTTTAGTTTTTCCCACAGTAACTAATTTTCTTATTGACCTAGGTAATTTATCAGTTAAGTATAAAAATAAATAAGAATTATTAGATAACTTAGAAACATTTGTTCTTAATATGAATTTAAATTTATGAAATAAATTTCATATGTGTGTGGAAAATTAATTTTAACATAGGTACATGTTTTGTCGAAAACCCTGTTTTAACCTTAATTGTGGTAATTAATTTTTATTATCTTTACTTTTCATTAGAATATATTTTTTTTGAACTTATTAAATAATATTAATTATTATTATTAAAAATATTTAATAAAATTTATCAAATTAAATACACAAAATTTTCATAATTTAATTTAAAATTAAACCTGCAAGCGCGATGAAAATGCGGTTTTCTAAAGATAAGTTTTTTTAAGTTAAAATTTGTTTATATAAAAATTAAACATAAAAATGATTATAATTTAATAAATTAGATTAATAATAATAATTTTTTTACCAATTTTCCATTTAAAACAACTTTAAAATTGAATGGATCTATATAATGATTTAAACTAAATGACGATATTAAATAAGAGTCTGTATTTTTAGTTATTCATTGAAAAAATTATCATTTTCAAAAAATTATCAAACATTAACTCTACGAAATTTTTTACATGATGTTATAAAAATTAAATTTCTTTTTTTCAAATAAATTTTATAAAATTGGTATAAATTAATTTTAAAATAAGTTCACAATATTCCAGAGAACTATTTTTTCAAAGAAACCCTATTTTTAAGAATTAAACATGATTTATTCTTATCACATGTATAGAAAAAATATTCAATGAATGATGAAAAAATTTATTTTAATATATAATATATAAATTTAATTAAAATCAATCACCAATATTAACTAATTTAATTTATTAAGATAAAAAAAAATTACACACATGAAAATAGTTTTTTCATAAAACTATTTCTTTTACTTTCAAAAGTTTTTTAATTTTATTCCAAATCAATCGATAATCAATGAATTTATTTTATACATGGGTAAGATTTAATATTTTCATAATTTTTTAGTCCATCAAATTTAATAGCTAAGTTACAAAAATATATTTTATTATGGTTCATTTAGACTTTTGGTGGCATGTATAACATACAATAGATGATATTTAAAAAATAATTACATTATAAAATATTAGGATGTTACATCCATAAAATAATCAAGTGAAATCCAATTCCTTCTTTACTATTTGAATCAATATTAATATCATTTATAAAGACTGCCAAAAATTTATCATGTTAATATCTTTTAATTATATTCATTAATTCAATCAATATTATGATGGAATTATTATGTCCAAACAACATCACTATATAATCATAGTGTCCATATCTTGTATAGAATGATGTCTCGAGAATATCATCCTATTGGGACCTCAATTGATGCTATCCCTAATGAATATTAATCTTGAAAATGTATTGATCTCCATGAAGTTGATCAAACAAGTCATAAATATGATGCAATGTATACGTATTCTTGATTTTGATCTCGTTATGTTCATGAAAATCAATGTAGGGTCACATTGATCCATATTTTTTCTAAAAAAATTAAAGAGGAACCCCAAGGTGAAACATTTGAATAAATAAATACATTATCATAGGTTTTTCAGATTATCAAATGTGACTTATATTTCTCATAAATTGATGTTTTATTTATGTAGGTAGAGCCAATCCATGCTTAAGATAACCTAAAATTTAACTAATTTGATAATAACAAGATTTTAAAGAATCACATTCCCACAAACATCAACTAGAGAAGAATCACATACTAAAGATACAATAATTATACCCTTAGGGGTTTTCAAAATTAATTCAACATTTAATAATTAGGGTGAAATTTTTATAACCTTATAAAATTCTTTAGATATAGAAGAGTGGGTAGATCGGGATTCAAATAAGATATTTTCAGTTTTATAGTCAATGTTAAGTGTACTTTTCACCTCATCATTATTGTACCCCACATCACAAATATTTATCACATGATATTTCCATCCCTATAGGATTAATTGGTTGTTAAAATAAATCATAATTATTAACCTTTTTTTAGAGAATCAGTTATCATAATTATTATAATCGTTGAATTTGAAACATTAGAGTGTGGGTGGTGCATTATGTGGAGATTTATCCCCTTTCACATCATTAGATAAATTCTCCCCATCACTCCATCATTCAATTTCCCAATGTACTTCCTTTACACACATAAAACATTTACAATTTCTCTTAATAAAGTTTTCTCCATTTTTACTTCCACACTTCAAGAATAAAGGAAGAATAATCTTCTTTTCTTAGGGTTTTTTAGAATTTTCATTGAATTTCATATTTATTTTCTTATCAAAATAATGTGATTAATGTGTAACTCCAATATAAATTACCACCTTGATAGAAAATAAAATTATTTATTCAGAGCTACTGAAGTACCTTATGGTTAACGACCTTTGGATACTTTCTATTAAGACTATATAGAGTCAATCAATATTTATTTCTTGTTAGATGATAATAATATAAGTGTACCTCACAATTCCTGTCAGGTTTTTCTCCTAGATAATAATTCATTCATCATACTTCTACTTTATCTCAAGAAATTACTTCCCAATTTTCATATAAATAATATAAATAAATTACTTATTGAAAAATAAGATCTTATACTCATCCCACCCCATGGAGTAGATTTTATTTAATTTCCTTGTATTCTGGATAAGATTCCACCATTGATAAACTTCACCTTTCAAATAATATATGACCAAAATGACTTTTACATGATCTAAATTATGGAGAATATAAAATATCTTTTCAATGGAACTAATGTAACTCCCCTACCCCAGATACCTAGAGTCAGTGCATTATTACATAACATTGGCATGATCACAAGAAAGATCAAATCTCGAAAGACCGATTAGTTTAGTAGCCTTGGAAACACTATATATATTCATAAAGTTTTACATTACATCATAAAAATGAAAACTACAACAAAATAGTCTCCATAGTCTACACTCTTATCCCCTCATACTATCCCTGCAGTTCATTCACAATTTACTTCTTCACATCTTGGGAAAAATAAAACACAGAAAAGGGGTGATCTCAAATGCCCAGTAAGGATAACAATATAGAAAAAACCTTCATAAATAAGAATAAACATTTAAGGCAATGTAGAACTAAAACAAAAGCCTTTTAAACTTGAACTTCAACATAGTATGCAAAGAATAAAATGAAATAATGCCATTTACTTATTCACATGGATATTCTAATAATCAAATAATCACATGCAATATCAATAACCACTTTCATAATGATGGAATGCATAATTCCAGACTATCATAACCACATAGACAAGGCCTCGTGCCAAGACTACAAATAAGATTTTGCCAAGGCCTTATGCCAAGACACTAGTTTGTCTCATGAGACCTACCGATACATCGAGGAGCTATAGCGGGGTCCACCCGTCACATATTAAGTTCAATGCATTCCCATATGAAAAGGTTTTAACATAACATAAACATTTGTATTAAAAATAGCATACAAAATGTAAATAATTCATCCATAAACCATTAATGGTATAAAAATAACACATCCACAATCAAACATATCACAAAACCTTAAATACAATATAGAATTTTTGTATCATAATAAATCAACTTCAAATAAGCGTAAAATCCATCAAAGGATGTTAACATAGATGACATCAAAACTCTTTTTAGAGAAATATATATTTCTATTTTTAAATCATTTAAGGGTCATATATTTATAAAATAAAACATTTTCGTTGAAAATATTCTTATAAGCTTTTAAGGGAAGCTTCGACGATTTTATAACGGCAGAAAATAGCCGCACCTGCCATATAAGTTAAAAAAAACATTCTTACCTTAATTCTACTGAAAAGGTTAAAAAGCACCTTGTTTGGAAAATGACGGAAAGATTACTTTATAAAACTCTTATAAAAAGTCAAACAAGGGTATAAATAACTTAACCCATATTCTTGTAAATAGTAAAAATGTTTTGAAATACATTTTTAAGAAACATGGATGTGGATGATAAAGAGATCCCAGTATATTATTACGTATAAACAACCTCAGATAATGAAGAGATTGCGAAATAAACCCTTACCTTGTACTTTTACTTGGTTGAGAGTAGGTTAACCTCCTATATAATGGTGAAATAATTGTTATTAAATTATACAAGAATCATATACATTAATATGATATCATATATGATCTTTTAACATTTATTTGTTAATAATATCTTAGTATTATCGTTGTTTCGGGTGTTAACTTACTCGTTTTCTTTTATATGTTTTGTTATGTAAGACATGTTTGTCATGGATAGGTTGTATATTAATATTATCCAGAAGGATATCAAGTCCTTATATACTATTATTATTCATCAAATGAGAATTATACTTGAATGGATACGATGGAGAATGAATCTCATCGCGTTCATGGAGACAGTAGTCCGTACGTACGCACGAGCGACAATATCATTCTTTTGATATTAAAATAATATATAATTGGATGGTATATCATACATACAGAATAATTATCCTGTTATATTTATTATAAATATATGACCCTTAAATGTTATAGAATTAGGACATGTGTTAGGGTAATATTAATATCATTTTTATCATTAATTATCCTATTTACTTTTAACCGTGGTAAATAAAAGTAAAAACTTACTATTCACAAAAAATTATTTTCAACTCATTGAACCACATTTTACTCCTTGATATTAATCGTGTCTCTCAGATTTTAGAAATTCCACTCACAGAAGCGGTAAAATTAAGTTTTATGAAAAATTCATCTTTTTAACTACCACTTACTGGTTTCACTATTTATCAAAAATGAAGTTTTTCAGAAAAATACCAAAAATTTACCCTAGTCTAATTTCTATATTCCGAATCCAAAAATGAAGTCCATTTCGAAAGATAAAATTTATAAAATTTCAAAAATTAGGCATTACTATTCATAATGTCTAGTTTGATTGGTTGTAGTGTGTTAGAATCTCGAAGTTGCGTACAATGCACACCACTGCATTATTCAAAGTGAAACGTACCATGGAAGTTTGGGGTGTTACATTCTCCCATCCTTCAATAAATTGCGTTCTTGCAATTTGAAATTGTTCTTCGAAAATAAAAGGTTGAATATAGAAAATATATTTGTGGGAAAACCCACATCGGAAATTGGGTTGATAAAATTTAGTCTTAATAAGAGGAAAAGAGAAATGAAAGGGTCACCACCAAATTATGATCTCTATTCGGAGAACATTGGTGGAAATTTGAGACATATAATTGGTGAAAAAACGTAAATATTTATAGGTAGTGATTGAGGTCATCAATCACAAACAAGTGTAAAATTGAGGGCCTTAAATTCATCAATCTATGATGATATTAAATACCATCGGTTCAACAAAACATATGGTATTAGGATAACACATTTTTTTGTTTTAAGATCCCTTCACTATAGTATAAGAATTAATTTATTCATTGAATAAGAGAAGTAGAACTATATATACTTGACAAGTAGAGTCTCATCCTTTAACTAAGTTCTACCACAAACTCATCTTTGACTCTAAAAGATAATAGAACTTAAAAATAATATTCTATTTATCCTATTTGTATAGGGTTAAAAAAAAAATGAATTTATAATTAATCTATCAGAACCATTAAAAAAACGACATTATTCAATCCAGGACATCATGTGGGTCAGTGGTAGGTGATACACCCTTATTGCCCTTCGGTTGTGGGTTCAAGTCTCGCGACCTTACAGGACGCGACAAGTTGCCGCCCGACCTCCAGGTTGTGCTTTTATGGCAATCCAAAATACTCCAAACTAAAACTATCCAAAATACTTCAGTCCAAAATTTATAAGGAAGGTAAACACAATGAAGATCCTTTTTGCCGCGTAATAACATGTGAACACCTTCATCATGTATTCTTTTAAAACACAACAACATCCTAAATTTCTATAAAACCTTATTGATTACATTCATGATCCCTTATTACTTAAAGAATAATAGATATACTCCTTCAATCCAAAAATTTTGTAACCCAAACAATGATAGAATAACCAAATCATTAATCAGTTTCAAGGTAATCAAGAATATCCAATATAATTTATCCAAATCAATCATGTATTATTCTAAAATCACTACCTTGGTATCAGAACCCTATTATGGTTTATCTATCTCTCAACCATATATTTTCCAAAAATTTAACCTGCTATTGAGTCACTTTTCTTTGTTCCACAAAATCTCAAGTCCTTAATTAAATAGTACTGCAGTACAATCCTTATATACTCCATAATTATTATAACAAGTACATTGTTGATACAACTCTCAAATGACATAATCAACATAAGAACTCTAATCATTCATCTTCATCTGTGGTAGTATCATAACTTGATTATTATCCAATAGAATCATTTGCGGCATAGTATGATGACTGGGACATAGGTTCATATAGTGTCCAAACTTTTTGCAAATGAAGCATTGTACACTTGAAACCAATTTCTTACCCTTGCAGTAACGTAATTTATGCCCTTTTCCTCCACACTTTTAACAAACTCCCATTCCTTTCAGGCAAGTTCCAGGTTGTTTCTTCCCATAGTTATCACATATGGGAAAATTCTTCTTTTCCCTCTTCCCTTTATCTATCTTTCCCTCTTCCATCCTTTTCTTCTCTTGCTTCCCTTCAAATCCACAGGACTCAGTAAACTCTTTACTTATCTTATCAATACATGATATTATTTATTCATATGATGATAATACATGGTAGACTATTTCTCTTATAAATTCTGGCTTAAGACCATGAAATATATGATCCATCCTTCTCTTTGGATCATGTGCATTTCTGGAGTTCTCATTCCTTCTACTGGGTGCCATTTTAAAACAATGGAATACACTAGATTAGTTTATGAATAACAATACCTAATCCCAAACTTGTAAAACACAGAACATAAATTAAATATTTTATGGATATAATCCATAATCATAAAAATGTCTCCTTTGAGGAAGTATATACTCATAAACCCTTTATAATGGTTTGTAAAGAAAATGAGAATTATCCTAAGCATATCCCCCGGGAGTTTCGTAACCAAGAGTGCAGCAAGGCCTATTGTCGTGCACCAGTTCCCGTTCGAGTCTAGCTCAAAGAGGTGTTTTTGGGTTTTACCCCTAGGTACATCTGTGCCAAAACCACCTCTACCTGATCGTATCCAGACATGGATGTATTTCTTAGAAAACTCACAAAATCTCTACAATACCAAAATTCTAGGAAGTTATTCTATAATAATCCTCAAAGTCCATCTTAAATCTATGTGCTCTAATCAGAGTTTATCTAAATCTAGCTTCCATGGTTTGTACTAAACTTTCTCTGATACCAACTGTAACCCCACGACCCCAGATACCTAGAGTCGGTTCATTATTACATAACATTGGCATGATCACAGGAAAGATCAAATCTCAAAAGACTTATTAGTTTAGTAGCCTTAGAAACACTAGATATATTCATAAAGTTTTACATTACATCATAAAAATGAATACTACAACAACATAGTCTCCATAGTCTACAGTCTTATCCCCTCATAATATCCCTGCAGGTCATTCATAATTTACTTCTTCACATCTTGGGCAAAATAAAACATAGAAAAGGGGTGAGCTCAAATGCCCAGTAAGGATAACAATATAGTGGAAACTTTCATAAATAAGAACAAACATTTAAGGAAATGCAGAACTAAAACAAAAGCCTTTTAAAATTGAAATTCAACATAGTATGGAAAAAATAAAATGAAATAATTCCATTTACTTATTCACATGGATATTCTACTAATCAAATAATCACATGCAATATCAATAACCACTTTCATAATGATGGAATGCATAATGCCTGACTATCATAACCACATAGACAAGGCCTCGTGCCAAGACTACAAATAAGATTTTGGAAAGGCCTTGTGCCAAGACACTAGTTTGTCTCATGAAACCTACCGATGCATCGAGGAGCTATAGAGGGCTCCACCCGTCACATATTAAGTCCAATGCATTCCTATATGAAAAGGTTTAAACATAAAATAAACATTCGTATTAAAACTAGCATAAAAAATGTAAATACTTCATCCATAAACCATGAATGGTATAAAAATAACACATCCATAGTCAAACATATCAAAAAACTTTCAATACAATATAGAAGTTTTGTATCATAATAAATCAACTTCAAATAAGCATAAAATCCATCAAAGGATGTTGACATAGATAAAATAAAAACTCTTTTTAGAGAAATCTCTATTTCTATTTTGAATTCATTTAAGTGTCATATATTTATAAAATAAAACATTTTCTTTGAAAATATTCTTATAATCTTGTAAGGGAAGCTTCGACGATTTTATAACGGCGGAAAATAGCTGCACCCGCCGTATAAGTTAAAAAAACAATCTTACCCTAATTCTGTCGTAAAGGTTAAAAAGAACCTTGTTTGGAAAACGACGGAAATATTCCTTTATAAACCTCTTATAAAAAGTCAAAAAAGGGTATAAATAACTTTAACCCATATTCTTGTAAATAGTAAAAATGTTTTGAAATACATTTTTAAGAAACATGGATGTGGATGATAAAGAGATCCCAGTAGATTATTACATATAAGCAACCTCAAATAATGAAAAGATTGCGAAATAAACCCTTACTTTGTACTTTTCCTTGGTTGAGGGTAGGTTAACCTCCTGTATAATGGTGAAATAATTTTTATTAAATTATATAAGAATCATATACAATAATATGTTATCATATATGATCTTTTAACATTGATTTGTTAATAATATCTTAGTATTATCATTGTTTCGGGTGTTAACTTACTCATTTTCTTTTATATGTTTTCTTACGTAAGCCGTGTTTGTCATGGATAGGTTGCATATTAATCATATCCAGAATGATATAAAGTCCATAAATACTATTATTAATCCTCAAATGAGAATTATACTTGAATGGATACGATGGAGAATGAATCTCATCGCGTTCATGGAGACGGTTGTCCGTACGTACGCACGAGCGACAATATCATTATTTTGATATTAAAATAATATATAATTGGATGTTATATCATATATAAAGAATAATTATCATGTTATATTTATTATTTACATGAATTACACATCATTATTATACCCATCCAAATAATAATTTATTGAATAAAAATTACACCACGACGTGGAGACGGTAAGCCGTACGTACACACGTATGGTGACATGTTATTAAAAGGATGGATAGAATACTGAATATGGTTGTACAATATTTATAATAACATCACATTATATATAAGATACTGGAGTTATTATTTTATAATGGTAATAACAAAGAAATAATAAGTGGAAGAAGAAAGGAACTTGAAAAAGGGTGGTGAAATCATTACCTCTTCTTCGGGTTCTTCCTTTTGATTTGATCAAAAGGGCTCCTTAGGTTGGATTTATGACTAAAGTAAGGCCTATATAATGAAGTGAGGGAAGTTGATAGAGTATTTGGGTAGAGTTTGGCCGAGCCATATTGCTTTAAAGGTGTGAAGTAATGAGAAGGGGGAGTTCCCTTTTATAAGAGGGGTGAGGGGCACCTTTGGAAAATCTAGAAATATTATTTTATAATAAATTTATATTCGGTTTATAATAGATAAAAAGTTTATTATTTAAAGGTTAAGGTGTATATGGGTCTAAAAACACTCAACCAATAGAATTTATACAGGTTTGGGTCATTATATTAACCTTATCTTTAAGTATTAACTCTTAGTTAATAAGTTTCACTTTTACAACATCTCTTTGTATTTTTATATTATATGTTTAATAAACTTACTATATACATCCAAGAGACCCCCAAGTGGTCCATTAATGATACACCTATCATGATATATGTCTCTTGGCCGAACCTTAGAATTTTAGGAATTTAATATCAATTAATAATTTAATATTTGTTTTAAAAACTCTTTTATGTCAATTTTGATACTATTCAATAATTGATTTTTTTAAAAATTCTAACAGAATGATTACTTCTAAAAAAGTTAATTAAATGAATCCTAACATGTCATATTATCCTAGAAAATTATTTGTATTTATAAAAAGTCTCAAATTACATTTATTTGATATTTATAATATCAATTATTCTAATTTTTCACTATTATGGTAATTACTACATCATCATTGTGTCATAAATAAATTAAATTATTTAATGTCTAAAAATTAAAAATAAAATATCATTATGTAGGAAATCTATTTATATTTCAAATTAATATTTACAATTGAATTTATCTTATGTTTAACCCTATATTAAAAATGTTTTAGTAAATAAACTTTGATTTTAACTCTTTTAACTCTTCTTTGAATTAAATAATAATAAATGTCCTAATCTAATACAAGTGGACCTAAATGATAATATTTTACTCCTAAGATTGTTTCTGGTAGAGATAAATGTGTACAATAGAATTAGGACATGTGTTAGGGTAATATTAATATCATTTTTACCATTAATTACCCTATTTACTTTTAACCGTGGTAAATAAAAGTAAAAAGTTACTGTTCACCAAAAATTATTTTCATCTCATTGAACCACATTTTACTCCTTGATATTAACCGTTTCTCTAGGATTTTCTAAATTCCACTCTCAAAAGTGGTAAAATTATGTTTTATGTAAAATTTAGTTTTTTAACTACCACTTAGTGGTTTCACTATTCATCAAAAAATGAACTTTTTTCAGAAAAATACCAAAAATTCACCCTAGGCTAATTTTGATATTCCGAATCAAAAAATGAAGTCCATTTCGAAAGATAAAATTTACAAAATTTCAAAAAGTAGGCATTATTATTCATAATAGCTAGTTTGATTGGTTGTGGTGTGTTAGAATCTCGAAGTTACGTACAATGCACGCCATTGCGTTATTCAAAGGGAAACATACCGTGGAATCTTGGGGTGTTACAACTAATCCATTTTTTAACAACTAATGGATCAAAATAACCACTAAAAGACGATGAATGTTACCTCATGAAGAAATTAATAGGTCATCGTTCCCTCCTTTTCTGTTTTTTGGATTCTCATAATGATTCATAGATTGGAAAATTTGTGTAAGAATAAGGACATGATTTTCAATTATATATACCATAGAATTTGGTTTTTAAATATTAAAATAGTTTTACTATCTATAACATTCATCATTAACCTGATTCTTTTAAGTTATATCTAATGACTAAAACCAAAAATCACAGTGTAATAAAAAACAACCATAGTGGGAACTTTATAATCAGGAAAAATAAAATATAGAATTTCTAAATAATGACACCTTATTTTTAATATATGAAACCTTAGGTTTTATATTGGGAATTCACTATCATTATCTATTCAAATCCTTCATGATGATTCATAATGAAAATGTGAATTAACCTAAGAATATCCCCCAAGCGTGTCAAACCAAGTGAAAAATAAGGGAACACTCATCATGAATAAGAATGATGGATGAGATATACTCAAAAAAATATTTTTGGGGTTATTACCCATAGATTAATCGATTCCAAAACCAAATACACTTGTAGTATTCATATAAGAATGTTTTTTAGAAAAACCAAATTTTTTCTTTACCATAACTTAGGTACTTTTCCTATAAATAAATTATCCCGAGGGATCTTATTAAAGTTCTCTCATCATAGTTTACAAAGGAAACTCTACCTTATTCTAATACCAACTATAGTAACCCACACTTTTCATATATAGATATCACGTATCGGTAGATGAATGTTAACTAAAATGAAATAATAATCTAAATAAGAATCATAGAGGTCTTAAGTAAGATAAAACATCTCCCTAAGTTCTTATTAACTAGAAACATTCTTATAAATATAATACATAATACCTTTATTCATAAATTGGGGAAATGAAACATTAGAATTAGTGAGATCAGATGCCCAATAAGGGTAAATAATAGTGAAATCAATGATAAAATAAATGTATTATGAACATAATGGTATAATATCATGATCATAACATTTGAAAATCATACCCTTCATATCATATATCATAATATTGAGTCATGGAATATATCTTAGTATTTCATAATACATGATTCATAAAGTAATAAAATAAAATGATCTATTAAAGCATAACAGTGGAATAATATATAGATTTTTGGAATACAAATAAGTATAGAAAATAATTTTCTTAGTTTCCAAGGCTCACTTCCAAGACTATCATAGAGTATTGGGTTCAATACCTATTCTAAAATAGTATCCAATGTTCACTCCTAAAACTATTATAGTGGAGAGAGTCCCTTACTAAACTAGGTTCGCTCTTAATTTCAGTCCAATTTATTTCCTAAGATATCTATCATTACAATGCATTTGAGGGATATATAATTATGATCCCACCAATAAAATAATGAAAATCATAGATATGTGTTCCCAAAGGTCAAAAACATTAATTATATCATAAACCATAAAAGGAAATTTGTTTTAGAATCATTTATTCATCAATTAATCATACCATATCCTATGAATAAGGAATGTGTTTCATAAATATCTTTTCATTATAATTAAAAAACATCTAGAGAAATAATAAAGATGATATAATTGTATAACATCCCCATTAAAGATTAATTGAAATCAAAATGTGTCATGTTAGGTAAAAAATTTATTTAAATATCACTTGTAACATTTCTCTAGGTAAATACCCTTTTTATTTTAAAATAAATTATTAAATATATAAAAATTTACAAAAATATTATGGAAAAAGGATTTAATTTAAAATAAACCTTTAAAAATTTAATTTAATATTTAAATTATTGAGTGGTCATGTCTACATGAAATTCTATTGATGTCGTATAATTTAAAAGAAAACATTCCTTTTATACCGTTGTATAAAAAGTCAAAGAAGTACTTGATTTTGGAAAAAAGAATATTAATTTTATACCATTTTATAAAAATGCATAAATGGATAACAATTAATTTCATAAAATCATATAATAATTTTAAAATATTATTTAAAACATTTTAGTGAAAACATAGAGATGGAAGAAAAAGAATTTTTGACTGAAGATAGAAATAATTTCGATTTTCCTTAAAACAATTCTTTCAGTATCTTGAGTAAATAAAGGGTGGAAAATTAAAGAAACATTTAATCTCTATAAATAACTATAGGAGATCAAAATTAATTATTTTTTGAGAGATATATCATGAAATTTCATAATATAAAGTTAATCATAAAAAATCTTGTTAAATAATGAGATTGTAGCAAAAAACCCTTACCTTAGGTTTGACTTCTTTCATACATGTTAAAAAAATTTATATAATAAATATAGATTTATTATAAATATAATATACAATCATAATAATATATATAATATGATATATTATTTACTTATAAACTTATATAACATTTTTATAAACAATTATTTATTAAAATCAATATTTCATGTGATAATTACTTTAATTTTCATTTATGTTTTGGATCGGTAGTTTTGGTCCTTGTACTTTGATCATGATTCCATAATATAAAGTATTTTAATCATGATAAAAATATCATATATATTCTTATATACATATTTATAGTCATCTATAAATTTTAAATATAGAAAAATGAATTACACAGTTCATGGAGACAATATGTCGTTCGTATGCAAGAACTACGATTTCATTTTTTTACAGATGAAATGAAATAAAGGTGATTAATAATTAATCGTTATAGAATAATTATTATATCATATATATTAACTGAAAATATCCATATTACCATCCTTGTAAAATGGAAATAAAAAACAAATCACATCCCTTCATGGCGGTGGCAGTCCACACACACACACAAGAAAAATTAATGTTTCCAATAGATTAAAAGGTGAAATGGTAGTCCTAATATTATCATCATTGAAGAATAATTATGTCATAAATATAATATATAAACATTAAAACTATCATAGTAACCATCAATAAAATATGGTGATGAAAAATGAATTATATCCCTATGTGGAGATGGTAAGTCGTATGCACATGTGATTGATACTTTCACTTCCAATTTGATGACAAAGAAGGTGGATAATGGTGGTTTAATAGTCATAAAAAATTTTAGTATATTTTGGATATTTATTTTATTATTTCATGTTATATACCATATATTTAGAGGAGTGAGAAAAAGAATTAAAAAGAATGTGATCGGTCAATGGCATTACCTCTTCTTTAAAAGAACTCCATTGGACCTCCTCTTAAGAACTGTATGGTTGGTTATTTAGATAGAATATAACCTATATAACATGTATAGGTAAGTTTAGAAGATAATATTTAAGAGTTTTATTGAGATATAAGCCTCAAAGTGATGTAAATAAGGGAATGGAGGAGAATCCTTTTATACAGGAAGGAGATGACACCATTGGAATTTTTTAAAGGATTAAAATATTATAAATTTATTCTTAAGAAAAATGATTCCAAATGGAAATTAATTTGAATAAAAAGAGTATATGGAATAAATAAAATCATCTAATGAAATTTAGATTGGTTTTTTTTCATTTTAAACATTTTCTATTTGATCAACCCCTTTTTCAATCATTTTGACCTTAATCGTGATAACATCAATTTCAATCTTAAAGGGATATAAATGATACCATAAACTGATAAATAACTCATTAATGGAACATTATTTACATTTTCAACAAAATTTTATTTTCTTTGTTAAGGAAAATATTTTTTTCAGAATTTCATATCTTTTAATAAAATATTATATATTATTAAAATTATTAATTTCAATTTTAGAATTATTAATTTAATTTGTATTTAAAGACACCAAAAAATGAAATAAGAATATAATATTTTAAAAAATTCTTAATATGTCATTTATATCTAAAACATTATTACAGAATAGAAATTTAATTTAACGATATTACTTTTAATATTTATAAAATATTTTATTTTATTTTTATATTAATAGAATAAATATTTTTTTAGAGATTCATAAGTGTTTTGATAAATTTTAAATCCTTATCCCAAAGTTTTAACCCTATTTTACATGTTTTACCCTTACCGTGGGGAAAAAGTTAATATGGTTACTATTTATATTGAAAAAAATGGTCCTATTTAAAAAAATTTATCCTAATGACTAAAATTATGGAATTAATTTTTCAAGATTTGATTTCTAGAAGTGGAATAAAATCATTTTAAAATAAGTATGAAAATCCTGATGAAAAGTGCTTTTTAGAAAAATATATTTTTAAGCATAAAACTGAGTTTTTTCTTATCCCATGCATAGAAATAATAATATTTGAATGTTGTAACATTTTATTGAATACATAATATATAAATTTAATAAAAATAATTCAATAATAGTTATAAATTTATTTATTTAAAATAGAAACACATTATGTGCATAAAAATAGTTTTTAAAGCTCATCTTTTACTTTATAATGGTTTTTTAATTTCATTTTTAATCAATTTATAAGTGATTAATTTATTTTATACAAGTGTAAACCATAAATTTTTCACAATTTACCTTATCCTATTAATACCCAATAATTTAATATCTAGTTTATAATGGTATATTATGTTACAATTCATTTAGGCATGGGGTTTTATGTATCACAAGCTACTACAAAAATTAAATTTATTTGAAAAGAAATATATCATAAAACCTCAGGGTGTTACATTCAAACTAGATCAACCATTTTATAAATCCAAAATACTAATAAATAATATCATTTATAACATCAAAATGTCAGTTATACCTTTAAAATCTAAAATGTGATCTCCTCTTCCAAAAAAAACTTTCCAATATCTAATTGTTTAACAACTTCTAGAATAACATCAAGTTCGATTTATATCATTGTCGCGCATCATCAAATAATCTTTAAAAAATACAATAATTCACATTTGGTGTATTTATCCACAAAACCATGTATCTTAAAGTTAATCTCATTCATCATGTACTTGTCAATAAATATAATAGCTATTTTCAACAAATCCAACACATAAACTCCTGGTTAAAACATATATAAATTTTGGATTTATATGATTTTGTTAATTATGATTATTCTTATTATACATGTTTATGATTTGTATATGATTTATTGAGTTTTTTTATTTTGTATTTATACACTTATTTCAATAATTTTTGTTTCTCATGGAATATACCTACATTGTATTAAGTGGTCATTTTGTTTTCCTAAGAAAAACAAAATTCTTTGGTGGTATATTTATTTTTGAAAATTCATTCACATAGTATAAGATGATTCCACTCACACTAGTTTATAACCCATTGTAATAAATAATGTTCTTTTATCCTTCCAATTAACAATATTAGGCAGTAGTATTGGGTATCATAGGTTGGGCTTTTACATTTTGACATATTTACCTCATGTTGAAGGATTTGTAAAATATTATGTACTAAGAATTGAGGATGTTTCTTCCTAAAAGTTGGAATAAAACATTTTATTCCCATGTATTATGAACTAAAAATGGACACTATCATATTTTTTAAGGAGGGGTCAGACATAAGAAGCTCAAAAAAGAATTATTTAAAAAGATTATCATATTTGGTAGAGTATTTAACTAAGAAAAATGAAACCATGTTGATATTTTCATTCATTTAACTACATTTACCAAAAAATATATTTTTTTCATGTCAATATATAAATATTCATGTAATTAAATTTATACATGATATGTTATAGGATTCCAAAAATTCCTGTATAACAAAAAAAACAAATAATAGTTATTTCATTCCCATATCAGTAGTTAGAGACTGGGTACGACATCTGTCTGATTGGGTGTCCAAATTCGTATGAATACCCTTTTCTATTTATCTTCTCATCATATTGGGGTTTTATATTTCATGTTTATCAATTCCTTACTTACATTATTTGTTTACTTCATCATTACCATGCAGTTGTTTAATAGATAAGAGTTTGGCATCCTCAAGTAATTCATATTACTGTTTATTTTTACTTCCTCAGTGTTTTAAAAGTTTTTAAATTTTCAACACTAATAAAGACTTCAAACTTCCTCAATACTATAAAAACGATGAGGAAGTATGTTTTTTTTACCTTTTTTAAGTCAAAAATAAGAATTCCAAGCCTTACTCAACACTTCTTTTACACTAATAAATAGAACTAGACTATTTAAATTGATACAAACCACTATAGAAGTGGTTATAAATCTGTTGAACCCCATGAAACCATGAACATTTTTTTTATTTTCAACTATTATTTTTTTCTTTATTCGCAACCATTACTAAATAAAAGTAGTGGGATATGATCCCTCTCCCCAAAAATATAATTGGATCTCCTAGGCCACCAGTTTGGGAACTTATTCTTTATATATATTCATGTTCACATGTATACACACAAAATACACCCACACACACAAATTTCATATTCTTGTTTTTTAATATAGATATAAAATTATATATATAAATACAAATACATAAATATATATATTAATATTTTTATATTATAAATTATGTAATATGAAAATAAATATATAATTATAAATTAATATGAAGAATGAATAAATATATAAATATATTAAAATATATTTTCACACATATAATTAATTTTATAAACATAGGGGTAATATATATATATAATATAAATTTTAATTATAATATATATTTATTCTCTTACACTTTTTATATCAATATATATATCCCACATGTAAATATATACCTATATATATATATATAAATACTTCATGTATTTTACATATATAATTGTAATTATAAATATAATTATAAATAGAAAAAAAAATAAATATAAAATCAATGTGTGCGTATATAAGTATATAAAATATAAAATATATTTAAGTATATATATATATTTTATTTTTACATAAATTTAAATATATTGATAAATTAAAATATGATATTTATTTAACCAATTTTTTATCACCCTTTCATAGTGATATTTTAACATCATGAATGTGGGCCTTTCCCAGTTTTTAGTGTTAATAAAGGGGGTCTTTATCATCACATTTTTACAAGTGTGGAGAAAAATTTATATTTCTAAATAATTTGTATACGCACTATTAAAGGAAAAAATGTAATATTAATTATATTTTTGTAGCATCCCTTTACCCAACTCATGTAATACTCAAGGTATTTAACTTTACCATGGTGGTAGGCAAGATCTGTCATCCAATTCTATGGGTTATGCAAAGCATTCCTACCCAACATGCCCCTTCATATACATCCCAAAATATTCTATCCCACATAATAGACAAGTAAATTCCAATTCTATGTGTTTAGGTATTTAGACACCTTTTAAAAAAGTAATTTATAACACATACACATGCACACAATGATTTTTGCAAGTACTCGACGTGAACTTTTACATTAATCTATATATTTATGTACTTATATATATATATATTAGTGTGTTTATATATATATATATTAAGTATTTATATATTTATTTAAATTTGTATATTATATGTTTGATAAAATATTTTTTAATAAACTAGGAATGAAGCCTGTATTGATGGATATGCACATCTTAGGAAAACTAACCATTGTTGATTCAAATAACCAAATAAACCCTTTGGTAGAAGGATTATTATTTTTTTATTTTCTTTATAATTTCACTTCATTCTATTAATTATTTTAATTAAAAAATGAAATACATAATTTGATCCTTGTGTGAAAATGATTCGGAGTGTCCCGTGAGATCTAGCCATCAAAGTTAAGATCCTTCACCCATACATTTGTGTAAATGTATTTATTTTAATATGTTATTATTAAAAATAAATGTATTTTGTAAATAAATATTAAGATAAAAAAATATATAAAGAGTGTGGATGAGTTTATAACCAATGTTATATTTATTATAGGATAATCAAATCATTGAGTGTTTGAGACTTCACCTAGGTATCAATGCATAAGTAATCACTTTTACTCCACATATAACAAAAAATTCCATGTGTTTGTTTTATAATAAAAAATGAGGATGGAATTGGATTCGTTGGATGTATTGTTATCCCAGTACTTATCTTTCTGTATAATAATTCCTTCCAAAGGAATCTAGTCTAATTTCACCCATCTATATTTTAAAAAATCTTATACATGTCATGTTTTTTTATATTTATAATTTAATATATATGAAATATAAATATTAAAAATAATATGTTAATAAAATTATTAAAAATAATAATTAATTTGAAAATAAAAAATATTCACATACATGCAATGTATATAGATAATCTTGAAAAACTATATGCATTATAGTTTTTGAATTCATGCTTGACAATTTCTTCACCCCTTGACGTCATTCCTTTGATTCCTCCATGCTACCATAAAACCTTCCAATTTTTGAACTCAATTTATAAGATTTCAAGTATAAAATAATCATCAAACAATGATCCTGATATGAATTAATAAATTTATCCTCCCTCTATTTGATTATTTCAAATATTTCTATGAATTAATAGTAGATTATGAATTATCGGGTGAAAACTGTGGTACATAGAGAACACTAATTTACATATCATGTAGTTCCTGATAAATTGGAAATGAATATACATGTGTAAAATACTAACCAAATATAACTGTTTAACTGAGATAAAATTTAACATGGCCTATAATTTTCTCCTCAATCACTAGAATTAGGGACTAGCACTAGGGTTTAACATATATCATTTTTGGTGTGATTTAACCTCAAATGAATTACCACCTAATAAAACTAAAGAAGCAATAACAAATAATCATATCACTATAATAAAATTACAACATAAAAAATAAATTCACCAATTCCTAATGACCATGCACAAAACAATGTACTTTTATAACCAACATATATATTACAAAAAGAGAAATATATAATATAACATGAAAATAAAAGAAAAACAATCCTATAAATGACTATATATATTTTTTATAATCTCCCAATGATGTCACCTAGAATTATCTCTAATATAAAATGGTCTCTTTCCTCTCCCGATATTAGGACATATAAAATCGATATGCAGAAGAAGGGTGTACGAACAAGGTGTGAGAAATAATCATAGTAGAAACCACCATCAATATAAAAAGAACTCACAATTTAATATATTTTTATATGAGTGGAATAAAAAATTAAAATTATTTAATAAATCATAAAAAAACACATCATAATGTTTCGAGTACTTATCAAGACACCCCAATACCTTATAGACCTGATTCATAAAATTCTAGTAAATGCTTGGAATTTTGGTTATGAAATATCATACACTAACACATGCAATATAGAGAATCCCTACCAAAAAGAGGACATATATACTCTGCCTTTTAAACCCATGATATATATAGTCTTCTTTCCAAACCCATTCTATGGTATTCATCTCTACATAACAAAAGGTATATCTAAACCCATGGATCTTATTATGTTATTTCTATACCAAATCCTTCCCTGAATTGTTACCCAAGTTTATGGATAGTATATTTCAAAAATTTATATATTACTATTTATTAATATATTACCAAATTTAGAAATTCAACCAGATAATCGTACCCATTATCAGGTAATTCCATTTGTGATAAAGAATAACCAAAACATTTATCTTCATATACTTCAAAAATTTTCCGTAAACTAAAAACCTTTTATAAAATAATCATTTACATTGAAAATCATCATTTATTTCATGAAAAATAAAAAAATATTTATTTAAATCATTACCATGAGTTTCTAATAAAAAAAATATTTTAAATATGAAATTTTTTATTTCAACTCATGTTAAATACCTTAATATGTATATTCCCTTTCTCTTATTTCCCTTTAACCATACAATTCAAATAATTATCAATATAAATTATTGAAAGAAACAATTAGTTAAATAAAAAAATGTTGAAATGAAATTTTATCATTATCATTACACTTAACTTATTATTATCTTCTAAAATAATATAATATATCTCTATCAATTAACAACACTTAATTTTCTTAATAAATAAATATTTCATTAACAAAAAAGATTTATTCTAGTATATATTGATATTAAAAAATCATGCTTTACCTCTTTGATTCATAAAATATTTTTATAAATAGATCAAATCTCTTTTTACCCCTCTTAACACATTTTTTTTAACATTATATAGATACAAACACAATTTACATAAAATAAATCAATTAAAAACCACGTTGATGAGATAAGTCACTTATATCTAAAAAATCAATGATTCCATCATGAATGAGAAGATAAAACTTATTTTTAATCAATTTAACTTCTAGGATCCACTGAACCTATAAAAATATATAATAATGAGAATAATAAATATTAATTCAAATAATGTTTACCTCAAATCAAAATAAAAACTTGATAAATTGTGATGGATTCAATCCGTTATAAGAAATATTTTTTTCCTTAAATTAATTATTTGTAAAAGATATATTTTTAAATTAATATATTATATGAAATAATATTTCAATAGTGACATGATGATATGATCCATCACAAAAAATATCCCGTGATGCATTTTTTATGAACACCATCTTTAAAATATTCATCATTGATAATTAATGGATTTAGATAATAAATTATAAATAAAATATATATAGAGAAACTATAATAGACCATTATTGATAATAAAAATAACTTATATTTTTATGATGGATATACCATTAATTTTAATAGTATATATATCTAAAAAAATCAAATATAATTCTTGACTATTATATATTTCATTAATAATATATTATAAATAAAAAATAAAAAAATTTAAGTATATAAATAAAAATAAATATAAAAATTATTAAATACATAGTTTATAAAACCATTTATATAAAACTCACAATGGATGGGTGGAAAGGGGTAGGAGGGGAGATCAATAGGTGTAACATCATCAAGTGATAGTAGCAGAGAGAACTTCATCCCTAAACCTCATACCAATTCTGATATATATTAAACCATTTATTTAAGTTGTGTTGAGAAGTGATACATCAACTCTTATTAATCACCGGAGATCCTTATAATGATCTCATCCTAATATATCAGCCTCTCCTCAAATAAAAATTAGAAAAGATAATGAAATCACATGAATTTCTTTTTAGGTAGATAATGATAACATCGATAAAATACATTAATGTTGGAAGACAGGTTATTAAATATGATAATTATCTAAACAAATTGGTATTAGTGGAAGAGAAAATTACATAAATATTGAATACAGATATTTCAATTGTTAATTTTAGTAAAAGGTTGAAATATATGGTTAATGATAGTGGAAATAATTTTGGAGATGGTTTGGTAGGGTTGGAAAACGTTTTTGTTGAAGATTGGAAAACCACACCATAATTAGGTAAACCATGTCATGGTTTTCCATTAACAATCATGGTTGGAGGTGTTTCAATGGTAATAGTCTATATAATAAAGTTTTGTATAAAATTAATTATTGATTAGAAACCACAGGGGGGAAATAATATTGTTTATTCATTTACCACACCATATCTTTTAAACCACAGTCATGGCAGTCACTTCTTTTAGAGATTATATTTTAAAAGAATTTATAGACACCACAACATGAATAAACCATATTGTTATTGTCATTATGTTTTTTTAATAAAATATAGAGTCATTTTGGTCTCAGAAAGAGATCTTTTCATGGTTCATTTAGATTATTAGAAAATTATATGAGTTAGATAACCATGTCGTGGTATATTATGAGGCCCAATTGAGTGGTGAAAAACCATCAGGGGGAATGGTTACCAATGAATCAAATCTATAATCATTATTATAATGATTTTTTAAAATAGGATCCTTGAATGAAACCAAGTAATGAAGAGAGATAAAGTGAGATATAACATGAAATAATATTTTTATAGGGTATACACACTCTTTTTATTTAGTACATAATCCTTGACGTACAATGGTTTTGATCCCTTTATCCACACTATTATTTTATTATCATCAAGAATTTCAAATAGAGAAGGAATATGGTTATGTATTTCAAGTAATAGAAATATCTTTAGATAATTAATAATTGATCAATAATCTACTTCCCACCTCAAGTATCTACAAGGATGGATCTTGTGCATATCATCATTCCTCTGTAAAAACTCACCCTAATTTTATCTGGAATTCTCTTAAAAACTTACAGTTGAGTTTTTAAAAATGTTTTCATACTTATACAAGTGAAAACAAATTTATTTATATAAAAAGTCCACCATGGCATGTTGGGACCAACCATCATGTGGCCTTTCTGATACTATTCAGAACCAAAAACCACATTTTGATGTATTTATTATCTTTCCATTTTACAATTTCCATTTTATCCATAAAAAATATCACTACAAACCACTAGTACAAATTTATTTAGGACCATACATATTTTACCTCATCTCCAAATAGAAATGGTTAACCGTTGTAGATGTTTTCCTATTGAACATGGTATATGGATATTTTTCTCCTCACAAAAGCATGACCTGGACCTAATTCCACCAATTTTCTACATGTATAGTATTTAACTTCTTTCCTATATTTTTTTGGGACCAATAATTTCTCATTTATAATTTTTTTATCATTCCCATGATTTAATTGAAATTCCCCAACGTCTTCCCATAGTCTACTATAAAGAATGCATGCAACCACATTCTATGAGGAATTCAAATGATGATACCACATGACACATAATTCTCCATTGGGACTTCAATCCACATAGTAGGTCTCCGAGATACTCGATCTTCAGTCCATGTAATTTTCTTCACGTTAATGGAAATTAGAGTCATAATTTAAAATCATAGAACCTTTTCACTAATTGCTTTTCATATTTCCAGGGTTTGTGGATCGTAGAGTAAGCATAATGCAAGATTAGTGGATTTTGAGAGCTAGAATATGAAAGTATGAGGAGTTCATGACATGAAAAATAGTTCATATTGTGAGTGGGTAGTCCATATGTCAAATATTATTTCACATATTGTATAAGAGAAATCCACAATTGAGGTGGAAGTTCATTTATTATGTGAGGGTGGTTCATTGGGTGAATTTCTAAAGTGTATGATATATTCAAAACATGTAATGGTGGAGTATTGGATTTGATAAAACTATCTCAAAAAAATTTACAAAGTGAAAAATAAGTTCATGATGTAAAGTGATCCATTTTTATTATATCTAGGTGACATATTTTTTAGTGAGTCTTAAATCTAGAACTTTTCATAAGTGATTTAACCATTCATGCCGTGAATGTGCACCTTACTGTGTAACTATAAGTCCAACCACATTCTCAATTATTACCTAAATAATCCCATTATATCCCAACCCTAGGTTACTATATTATCTATCTAAAATAATTTAATGCCACTTTTAATAGGGATTTATCCCCAGATTACAGTATTCATTCATTGGAGATCCAAGTTTTGTATTCCATTTTTTTCTTGTGGTTTCTTATCTAATCAGCCCTTTTACTCCAATTATGTCTTACTATTCTATAGAGGCTTATATCATTTATTACTATGAATTTAGTTTGTTTTTTTCATTTTAATAGTAATAATTATTCTATGTATATAGTTTTCTTGTAGTAGATTTGATCGGGTATACGCTTGTTTTTTTGTTCTTATTCAAGAATGTTGAAAGCCTTAAGGTAGGGGATTAATTTATTATACTTTTTTATATGAAATAATAAATATATTATTATTTTTCTATTTAGTTGATGGTGTAATTAATCTTAATAATTAATAAACCATATTAATGAAAATAAATAATTTAGAGTAGTAACAATCATATTTGTTTTCATCATGATAATCGTTTTCCTCTTGAATTGGTGGATAAATTTTTATATATATTATTATTTGGATAACATTATTGTTATTATAGGGTTATATTGTTTAATTTTATGAAAAAGGTTAAGGAATATAAATCTTGTAATATTGGCTCCTAAATAATTTAGAAAGGAATATTTTTTTGTAAACACTCAATCTTAAGTTTTATGAGTAATAAAAATTGATGCTTAATGAATGTTTAATTTAAATTTTTATTCCACATGTTAATGGAATTTACTATATAACATAGAGGTATAAATTCATTTCTTTGATAATAATAAATAAACATGTTAATTATTTCTTTCTTACTTAATGTTCTTTAGAACATGAAGTCATTATTTTGAGCATGTTTAAACAAATAATAGATTTTAATAGGTAATGAATTTGGTTACCCATAGTTGTAACCTATGATAAATGAATTGTTAAATCTAATGTGGTAGAGAAACTATTGTTTTATGAAGATAAATGTTTGGGTATGATAACTCCAGTTCTCTTTTGAAGGCTAGATACATTGTTTTTAGGGATTCAATTTCATGTTGAATTTACTTTTTGTTTAGTGCATTATATGTTTTCTATAGATGTGAGACTTGATATATGACATGATATTAAAATGGGATAACTAATGTTTTGATGAGATATTGGTGGGTAGGATCAATTTTTTGGTATTTGTTGATTCCTATGATAATAAGATGCATGATCATATGAATGTTGGTGTCGTGGGTGGAAAAAAATTGATAGAAGGGGTTTAAGATGGGATTGCAATTTATTAGGATAAAATATGGATGCTTTCTTGATACTATTCATATTCAAATGCTGAATGACTTGGTTTATTATTTACCTATAATCCTTAACCCACTGCTTTAGGTATCTGGTTATATTTGGTTTATGCACCTCTTCTATTATAACCTAGGATTTTTCTTAGAGTACCTGGAATTATTGAATGATAATGAATAATAAATGATTCAACCCATGGGGTTAGTTCTTGAATGGAATGAATATTTTTATAATCTCTTATAACTATGAAATTAGTTGTATTTTTCTTAGAGGGAATAGACTTCACTTGGTGGTTAATGAAATATAAATTGAGTAATGTTAATTAATGTCTAATGAATGAATTAATTTAAAGTGAAATGTTAAATGGAAAAAAATCAATTAAATGAGTACCCTTGAATTATTGTGTGCTTATAGGATATATAGTTCATAGTGGCGGCATCCGGGTGTCTGATAGATGGTGACTGGAGTTGAGATTAAGACTAGGTTAAATCCCATAGTGTTGTTGTGGGATGTATTAAATATTATTTGTTTTGTGATTTCATATGATACCCCTCCCATATTGGTAGGGATACTAACACCCAGTGGACTCTTGGAAGGTGGTTTCCCCAATATCCAATTTTGTGAGGAATAGATGGCTGACAACCCCTCGGACCCCACTCTCTTCTCTTTACTATATTATGTATTGGTTTGTACGGTGTATATTTTTCACTATATATGTGTGTAGAGGGCTATAATATCTTATGGTTATTTAATAGAGATTTATATCCAAATATTTTATCCTACAGGTTATTATTGTTATCAAATGTATGTGGTATAATACATGAAATATGGGCTGTGTTGGATCCCAAAAACTACTTGGTTACCATCTAGAGATGAAACATGTGATGATGTGATGCACAAGGTTCATGGTATGTTATGATATTATGTGATTCATGGTATTCTTGTTATGATACTTTATCCCATGTGTTTTTGGTATGGATTAATTTTAAAGAGAGATGGATGATGACATGAGTTGTTAGGGTAAAGCCGTAAACTAGTGGGGAAGTGGTAGTGGGGTAACTCATTTTGATATTATATTATATGATATATTTTATGTAATACATGGAGATATATATATCCTTGGTTTGGATATTAACATAGAATACTTGTTTAGGTGATTATTTAACAACACTTATTATTCATTGGGTTATAGTCATGCTTTCCTTATCTCATTTTCAAAATAAGAGGGGTGCCTTTGGGGAATGGGTGTTGTCAAAGTGTAGTATCAATGGTTCAATTTGAGGGATATTATGAAGTTTATAGGTATCCATTGGTGAAGAAAGCATGATTTGATATGGAAACTATGTCGACTATGTTTAGTAATAAATTTAAATAAGGTATACTGATATGAGCATTGTAATTTAGGACCCCCTATGATCCATTCAACACAACTTTAATTTTACAGAGCCTACTAAGTTATGTGATGTTGGTTATAGGTTAAAAACCTAAGAAATTATCATGAAGCATTATTTTTTTTGTGTCTATGTTTGGAATGGGGGGTCCTTGGGATTAGTTTTAACCTTGAATTAATAATTAAAAAATATTTAGTATACTATATTCATGGTTTAGGAGTCCCCAATTTTTTTTACCAATACAGCTCCAGGTCAATGTCATCATTATGTTTACACTCAAGATATTCATTAGGATGTACCTATAGATCATCAAAGAGTAGAGGTTTATAATGAATAAATTTGTAGGAAACTCAAAGAGTTTACGTTCCAAAGTTTATAGAATTATGAGAGATCTGTTTCAGACTGAATGGAAGAGGGATGGTTAGAGGAGGTGGAGATAACCTTCAATTTGACCCATGTTCAGAAGGAGCATAATGTTTTGTTTGTGGTGAATATGTTGTGTTGGGTAGTGAGGCAGTGGTGGTTCTTGTTCATTGGAGATCATGCATAGATATTAGTCTCATGGGAGAAGTTCTGGGTCTAGTTCTAGAAAGAGTTTCTTTCATAGATTACAAAGGAGGTCAGTCACTAGGTGATTCTTACCATTCAATAAGGGTGTTCAAGAATGTGGTAGTTCATGTAAAATTTCCATAACCTTATCCATTATTCTTTGTATATATTCCCAGACGAGGAGTACAATGCAAGGAAATTTGTGGGGTGGGATTGACATCTAAACATCCTATTCTAGGTCACTCCATTTATGTCCTCGGCAGATATCGAGATACTGGAAAGATCAAAGGTTATTGAGAGGTTTTTGGCTTTTACTTAATCATCATGAGGGGAAATTACTCAGAATTTGTCTTTTTTTAGATCTTTGGTACATGATTCCTAGTTTCCTAAAATGAATATCTTTTGTACAATCATGGGTAGGTCCCAACCCTCATCATCTCATTTATCTTTGAGTAGTGGACCTCAATCCCATTATAAGGGATCATACACAAGTTTTTCATGTAGAATCAAAGGTCATAAATGATGAGATTACCCACCATTTCTGATTTAGTAATGTTCATTAGGTGTTCCAATTCATGTTCTTTAAGAGAGGTAGTTTCAGATGAGGTAGTAGGAGAAGGGTTCCCTCAATATGGATCAATATAGAGGTGATGGGTTAGAAAGAGGAAACCCCCATTATTTTTCTAATCCTTATAGAGTATATCATGTCCATGGTTGAGGTTACCATCATGGTTATAGAGGTCATGGAGAAGGTTGTGTCTATTTTCATGCTTTGGAGTTTCTAGTTCCATGAAAGGAAGGTGTTTTTTTGAAGGACACTTTACTTTTTTTTCTACTTAAGTTTAGTATTTATTTCATTTATGAGCTATATAATCTTTCATTTCATTTTATGTAGTCCATGCTTTGAGAATTTAGGTAGAGAGTAATCTTATAACCTTGGGTTTAACTATACAAGTTATAGGTTGAGATGATCTATTTAATGTTTATAGATACTATGAGTTATTATGGGGGTAGCACCGCTATTGGGGATATTTCCTATGTTTATGGATACAAATATAAAACATTATCCTTAGAATGGACTAAATGTATTATTTGTATATTGTTTTGGAATTTTTTAGAATACATATTCTGTTATATTATACTAATTGAGATCACATTATGTTCATTAATAAGTGAGACACTAGGATGGGTTAAATGAATATTCTATAATTTTCTTCCTTGATTTCCAATATGATAATTAATTCATCATACTCTCATATGACAGTGTCTCCAAGGGTCATATAAGAGTACCCTGATGTATTTCCTTAGGAGATTTTGGTGCTACACCCTCGATAGGAGGTCAAGTTTGGCATAATTATACAACTAGGTACTTCTCCAATATCGATGTATCTATATAGTATGGAGCCTTATGAATTGCGAGACATGTGAGTTTAGATCAATGATGTTTTGTAGAAATGTTTTTTTTCAGCCTAGCATGTCACCTTGGGGTACTCCTGTTTTGGTCATAAAGAAGGTTGATGGAAGTTTTCATCATTATATTTATTATCATTGGTCATACCAAGTGAAAGTGAAGAATTACTAACCTCTTCTATAGATCAATGATTTATATGAATAATTGAACGAAGATAGTTGGTTTTTAAAGATCAATATTTACTGAAGATATCATTTGATGCGGGTAAAATATTTGGATATTCCCAAGACCACCTTTTGATTTCATTATGGGAATTATGAGATTGTTGTGATTCTATTAAGTGGAATAAACACTCCAACAATGTTCATGGGATTGATAAATGTAGTGTTATAAGAGTTTCTAGATTGGTTTTTGGTTATTTTTTTCAATGAAATCCTTATATAATTTGTGTTTAAGGAGGATCACATAGAGTATCTATGTGTGATTTTGAGAGTTCTTAGTTTTTATTAGCTATTGAGGAAGCTTTCAAATCTTAGTTATAGGATCATGAAGTTTGTTTCATTGAAAATTTCATGTCTCAAAATAGTTTAGTTCTAGATATTTTTAAGATCAAGACAATCATTTTTTGTGTATTCACTAATATAGTTGTATAGGTGTAGAGTTTCTTTGGTCTTTCAAGATATTATAATAGGTTCATAACTAATTTATATTAGGTTTAAACTCATATGATAAACTTGAAAGGAAAGGATAAAATTTTCTTTTTAACTAGCCAGTGTCAGGTATATTTTGAGTACTTGAAGGAGAAGTTAGTCAATGATCTATTTGTTTAGATGATGAAAGAGGGAGTTATGTACAAGGAGTTATATGATACTTTGTGTATTGTTTTTGGATGTGTTATTATATAGTTTATATAAGTTTTTTCTTAAGGGTTTAATAATTTAACTCCCCATGAGCGTAGCTATTCCACCCATGATCTGAAGTTGGAAACAATCATGTTTTTCATGAATTTTTGGTGATATTACCTCATAAATGATATTTTTTTTGGTTTTTACTAATTACACGAGCTTAAGGTATGTATTATAATAACATGAAATAAACTTGTGAATGTGATTATGGATAGAATTATTGTAGTATTTTGACTCTAAGATTTCATATACAATAGAAAGGGAAATTTTTCAGTAGATTCACCGAGCATGATGTCACATAGTGATTCCATTCAGGAATCACTAGATTTCTAGAGCGTGATGGTGGAGTTCTGAATGTTGAATTTTGATATAGGATAGGTTGGTGACAGAGGTTTCCCTTTTCATATGATGGTGAAAATGTCTTTGGTGTAGTAGGTTGAGGGGAACCAACTAGAGGATTCCAAGTTGATGGTCCAGAGTGATCTGGTTATCTTTGGTGATTCCCCTAAAGTTTGTTATATCGATGAACCACACCAGGAGATTTTTACAAGGGTGTATTTTTGTTCCTTCAGTGATGTGTGAGGTGATTCTCTAGAAGTTCCATATATAACACTTAGTGGTACATTCTAGTGTGAAAATATGTACCATGATTTGGGAGGTCTTTTTTGGTGGCATGGGTTGAAAAATCCATTTGTATATTTTTTGACTTGATATTTGGTCTGTCAGAAGGTGAAGGAAAATAACAATGTTTCTAATGGTTTTCTATTGTCATTGAATGTTTCTAAATGTATGAGGGAGGATATATCAATATATTTCAGCACTGGTTTACCTTGATCTCAAATCATCTTTGATGCTATATGTGTGATAATATAAAGGGTGATGAAATCATCACACTTTATAGTGATCAAGGAGTCAATTTCAATAGATTTTCTCCTAAGGAAATACCTGGTGGAGGCAGTGAGACTCCTTGGAGTCCTGGTAATTATTCTCTATGATCATGTTCCTTGTTTTACCTCTAGGGTGTAAAGTGTACTAAGGTATGTTTTTTGATCTCCTTTATAGATTAACACTACTTTCCATCAACATATGGAAGGTTATAGAGTAGACCATTCATACTCTTTAAGAGATGATGCATGATTGTTTCTTGGATTTTAGAAGATCATGGATGAGGCACAAACCTTTACTTGAGATTTGTTACAAGAGTAGTTTTCAATCCACCATTATTATGGTACAATTTTATTCTTTGTACGACCAACCTTTTCGTTCTCTATTGTGCTGGCCTAGTGTTGGAGAGTCAACAATTCTCATATCGAAACTAGTTCATAACATGATTGAGATTTTTAGGTGATTCATGAGTGGATAAAGGTATTGTATGATCATTAGGTGATTCATGTGATCGGTTAATGGCATTACCTCTTCTTTAAAATAACTCCATTGGACCTCCTCTTAAGAACTGTATCGTTGGTTATTTAGATAGAATATAACCTATATAACATGTATAGGTAAGTTTAGAAGATAATATTTAAGAGTTTTATTGAGATATAAGCCACAAAGTGATGTAAATAAGGGAATGGAGGAGAATCCTTTTATACAGGATGGAGATGACACCATTGGAATTTTCTAAAGGATTAAAATATAATAAATTTATTCTTAAGAAAAATGATTCCAAATGGAAATTAATTTGAATAAAAAGAGTATATGGAATAAATAAAATCATCTAATGAAATTTAGATTGTTTTTTTTTTCATTTTAAACATTATCTATTTGATCAACCCCTTTTTCAATCATTTTGACCTTAATCGTGATAACATCAATTTCAATCTTAAAGGGATATAAATGATACCATAAACTGATAAATAACTCATTAATGGAAGATTATTTACATTTTCAACCAAATTCTATTTTCTTTGTTAAGGAAAATATTTTTTTCAGAATTTCATATCTTTTAATTAAATATTATATATTATTAAAATTATTAATTTCAATTTTAGAATTATTAATTTAATTTTTATTTAAAGACACCAAAAAATGAAATAAGAATATAATATTTTAAAAAATTCTTAATATGTCATTTATATCTAAAACATTATTACAGAATAAAAATTTAATTTAACGATATTACTTTTAATATTTATAAAATATTTTTTTTTATTTTTATATTAATAGAATAAATATTTTTTAGAGATTCATAAGTGTTTTGATAAATTTTAAATCCTTATCTCAAAGTTTTAACCCTATTTTACATGTTTTACCCTTACCGTGGGGAAAAAGTTAATATGGTTACTATTTATATTGAAAAAAATGGTCCTATTTAAAAAAATTTATCATAATGACTAAAATTTTGGAATTCATTTTTCAAGATTTTATTTCTTGAAGTGGAATAAAATCATTTTAAAATAAGTATGCAAATCCTGATGAAAAGTGCTTTTTAGAAAAATATATTTTTAAGCATAAAACTGAGTTTTTTCTTATCCCATGCATAGAAATAATAATATTTGAATGTTGTAACATTTTATTGAATACATAATATATAAATTTAATAAAAATAATTCAATAATATTTATAAATTTATTTATTTAAAATAGAAACACATTATGTGCATAAAAATAGTTTTTAATGCTCATCTTTACTTTATAATGGTTTTTTAATTTCATTTTTAATCAATTTATAAGTGATTAATTTATTTTATACAAGTGTAAACCATCATTTATAACATCAAAATGTCGATTATACCTTTAAAATCTAAAACGTGATCTACTCTTCCAAAAAAAACTTTCCGATATCTAATTGTTTAACAACTTCTAGAATAACATCAAGTTCGTTTTATATCATTGTCGCGCATCATCAAATAATCTTTAAAAAATACAATAATTCACATTTGGTGTATTCATCCACAAAACCATGTATCTTAAAGTTAATCTCATTCATCATGTACTTGTCAATAAATATAATAGCTATTTTCAATAAATCCAACACATAAACTCCTGGTTAAAACATAGATAAATTTTGGATTTATATGGTTTTGTTAATTATGATTATTCTTATTATACATGTTTATGATTTGTATATGATTTATTGAGTTTTTTTATTTTGTATTTATACACTTATTTCAATAATTTTTGTTTCTCTTGGAATATACCTACATTGTATTAAGTGGTCATTTTGTTTTCCTAAGAAAAACCAAATTCTTTGGTGGTATATTTATTTGTGAAAATTCATTCACATAGTATAAGATGATTCCACTCACACTAGTTTCTAACCCATTGTGATAAATAATGTTCTTTTATCCTTCCAATTAACAATATTAGGCAGTAGTATTGGGTATCATAGGTTGGGCTTTTACATTTTGACATATGTACCTCATGTTGAAGGATTTGTAAAATATTATGTACTAAGAATTGAGGATGTTTCTTCCTAAAAGTTGGAATAAAACATTTTATTTCCATGTATTATGAACTAAAAATGGACACTATCATATTTTTTAAGGAGGGGTCAGACATAAGAAGCTCAAAAAAGAATTATTTAAAAAGATTATCATATTTGGTAGAGTATTTAACTAAGAAAAATGAAACCATGTTGATATTTTCATTCATTTAACTACATTTACCAAAAAATATTTTTTTTTCATGTCAATATATAAATATTCATGTAATTAAATTTATACATGATATGTTATAGGATTCCAAAAATTCCTGTATAAAAAAAAACAAATAATAGTTATTTCATTCCCATATCAGTAGTTAGAGACTGGGTACGACATCTGTCTGATTGGGTGTCCAAATTCGTATGAATACCCTTTTCTATTTATCTTCTCATCATATTGGGGTTTTATATTTCATGTTTATCAATTCCTTATATTCTTTGTTTACTTCATCATTACCATGCAGTTGTTTAATAGATAAGAGTTTGGCATCCTCAAGAAATTTATATTACTGTTTATTTTTATTCCTCAGTGTTTTAAAAGTTTTTAAATTTTCAACACTAATAAAGACTTCAAACTTCCTCAATACTATAAAAAAGACGAGGAAGTATGTTTTTTACCTTTTTTAAGTCAAAAATAAGAATTCCAAGCATTACTCAACACTTCTTTTAAACTAATAAAGGGAACTAGACTATTTAAATTGATACAAACCGCTATAGAAGTGGTTATAAATCTGTTGAACCCCATGAAACCACAAACATTTTTTTTATTTTCAACTATTATTTTTTTCTTTATTCGCAACCATTACTAAATAAAAGTAGTGGGATATGATCCCTCTCCCCACAAATATAATTGGATCTCCTAGGCCACCAGTTTGGGAACTTATTCTTTATATATATTCATGTTCACATGTATACACACAAAATACACCCACACACACAAATTTCATATTCTTGTTTTTTAATATAGATATAAAATTATATATATAAATACAAATACATAAATATATATATTAATATATTTATATTATAAATTATGTAATATGAAAATAAATATATAATTATAAATTAATATGAAGAATGAATAAATATATAAATATATTAAAATATATTTTCACACATATAATTAATTTTATAAACAAAGGGGTAATATATATATATATAATATAAATTTTAATTATAATATATATTTATTCTCTTACACTTTTTATATCAATATATATATCCCACATGTAAATATATACCTATATATATATATAAATACTTCATGTATTTTACATATATAATTGTAATTATAAATATAATTATAAATAGGAAAAAAAAGAAATATAAAATCAATGTGTGCGTATATAAGTATATAAAATATAAAATATATTTAAGTATATATATATATTTTATTTTTACATAAATATAAATATATTGATAAATTAAAATATGATATTTATTTAACCAATTTTTTATCATCCATTCATAGTGATATTTTAACATCATGAATGTGGGCCTTTCCCAATTTTTTAGTGTTAATAAAGGGGGTCTTTATCATCACATTTTTACAAGTGTGGAGAAAAATTTATATTTCTAAATAATTTGTATACGCACTATTAAATGAAAAAATGTAATATTAATTATATTTTTGTAGCATCCCTTTACCCAACTCATGTAATACTCAAGGTATTTAACTTTACCATGGTGGTAGGAAAGATCTATCATCCAATTCTATGGGTTATGCAAAGCATTCCTACCCAACATGCCCCTTCATATACAACCCAAAATATTCTATCCCACATAATAGACAAGTAAATTCCAATTCTATGTGTTTAGGTATTTAGACACCTTTTAAAAAAGTAATTTATAACACATACACATACACACAATGATTTTTGCAAGTACTCGACGTGAACTTTTACATTAATCTATATATTTATGTACTTATATATATATATTAGTGTGTTTATATATATATATATATATTAAGTATTTATATATTTATTTAAATCTGTATATTATATGGTTGATAAAATATTTTTTAATAAACTAGGAATGAAGCCTGTATTGATGGATATGCACATCTCAGGAAAACTAACCATTGTTGATTCAAATAACCAAATAAACCCATTGGTAGAAGGATTATTATTTTTTTATTTTCTTTATAATTTCACTTCATTCTATTAATTATTTTAATTAAAAAATGAAATACATAATTTGATCCTTGTGTGAAAATGATTCGGAGTGTCCCGTGAGATCTAGCCATCAAAGGTAAGATCCTTCACCCATACATTTGTTTAAATGTATTTATTTTAATATGTTATTCTTAAAAATAAATGTATTTTGTAAATAAATATTAAGATAAAAAAATATATAAAGAGTGTGGATGAGTTTATAACCAATGTTATGTTTATTATAGGATAATCAAATCATTGAGTGTTTGAGACTTCACCTAGGTATCAATGCATAAGTAATCACTTTTACTCCACATATAACAAAAAATTCCATGTGTTTGTTTTATAATAAAAAATGAGGATGGAATTGGATTCGTTGGATGTATTGTTATCCCAGTACTTATCTTTCTATATAATAATTCCTTCCAAAAGAATCTAGTCTAATTTCACCCATCTATATTTTAAAAAATCTTATACATGTCATGTTTTTTTATATTTATAATTTAATATATATGAAATATAAATATTAAAAATAATATGTTAATAAAATTATTAAAAATAATAATTAATTTGAAAATAAAAAATATTCACATACATGCAATGTATATAGATTATCTTGAAAAACTATATGCATTATAGTTTTTGAATTCATGCCTGACAATTTCTTCACCCCTTGACGTCATTCCTTTGATTCCTCCATGCTACCATAAAACCTTCCAATTTTTGAACTCAATTTATAAGATTTCAAGTATAAAATAATCATCAAACAATGATCCAGATATGAATTAATAAATTTATCCTCCATCTATTTGATTATTTCAAATATTTCTATGAATTAATAGTAGATTATGAATTATCGGGTGAAAACTGTGGTACATAGAGAACACTAATTTACATATCATGTAGTTCCTGATAAATTGGAAATGAATATACATGTGTAAACTACTAACCAAATATAACTGTTTAACTGAGATAAAATTTAACATGGCCTAAAATTTTCTCCTCAATCACTAGAATTATGGACTAGCACTAGGGTTTAACATATATCATTTTTGTTGTGATTTAACCTCAAATGAATTACTACCTAATAAAACTAAATAAACAATAACAAATAATCATATCACTATAATAAAATTACAACATAAAAAATAAATTCACCAATTCCTAATGACCATGAACAAAACAATGTACTTTTATAACCAACATATATATTACAAAAAGAGAAATATATAATATAACATGAAAATAAAAGAAAAACAATCCTATAAATGACTATATATATTTTTTATAATCTCCCAATGATGTCACCTAGAATTATCTCTAATATAAAATGGTCTCTTTCCTCTCCCGATATTAGGACATATAAAATCTATATGCAGAAGAAGGGTGTACGAACAAGGTGTGAGAAATAATCTTAGTAGAAACCACCATCAATCTAAAAAGAACTCACAATTTAATATATTTTTATATGAGTGGAATAAAAAATTAAAATTATTTAATAAATCATAAAAAAACACATCATAATGTTTCGAGTACTTATCAAGACACCCCAATACCTTATAGACCTGATTCAGAAAATTCTAGTAAATGCTTGGAATTTTGGTTATGATATATCATACACTAACACATGAAATATAGAGAATCCCTACCAAAAAGAGGACATATATACTCTCCCTTTTAAACCCATGATATATATAGTCTTCTTTCCAAACCCATTCTATGGTATTCATCTCTACATAACAAAAGGTATATCTAAACCCATGGATCTCATTATGTTATTTCTATACCAAATCCTTCCCTGAATTGTTACCCAAGTTTATGGATAGTATATTTCAAAAATTTATATATTACTATTTATTAATATATTACGAAATTTAGAAATTCAACCAGATAATCGTACCCATTATCAGGTAATTCCATTTGTGATAAAGAATAACCAAAACATTTATCTTCATATACTTCACAAATTTTCCGTAAACTAAAAACCTTTTATAAAATAATCATTTACATTGAAAATCATCATTTATTTAATGAAAAATAAAAAAATATTTATTTAAATCATTACCATGAGTTTCTAATAAAAAAAAGATTTTAAATATGAAATTTTTTATTTCAACTCATGTTAAATACCTTAATATGTATATTCCCTTTCTCTTATTTCCTTTTAACCATACAATTCAAATAATTATCATTATAAATTATAGAAAGAAACAATTATCTAAATAAAAAAATGCTGCAATGAAATTTTATCATTATCATTACACTTAACTTATTATTATCTTCTAAAATAATATAATATATCTCTATCAATTAACAACACTTAATTTTCTTAATAAATAAATATTTCATTAACAAAAAAGATTTATTCTAGTGTATATTGATATTAAAAAATCATGCTTTACCTCTTTGATTCATAAAATATTTTTATAAATAGATCGAATCTCTTATTACCCCTCTTAACACATTTTTTTAACATTATATAGATACAAACACAATTTACATAAAATAAATCAATTAAAAACCACGTTGATGAGATAAGTCACTTATATCTAAAAAATCAATGATTCCATCATGAATGAGAAGATAAAACTTATTTTGAATCAATTTAACTTCTAGGATCCACTGAACCTATAAAAATATATAATAATGAGAATAATAAATATTAATTCAAATAATGTTTACCTCAAATCAAAATAAAAACTCGATAAATTGTGATGGATTCAATCCGTTATAAGAAATATTTTTTTCTTGAAATTAATTATTTGTAAAAGATATATTTTTAAATTAATATATTATATGAAATAATATTTCAATAGTGACATGATGATATGATCCATCACAAAAAATATCCCGTGATGCATTTTTTATGAACACCATCTTTAAAATATTCATCATTGATAATTAATGGATTTAGATAATAAATTATAAATAAAATATATATAGAGAAACTATAATAGACCATTCATGATAATAAAAATAACTTATATTTTTATGATGGATATACCATTAATTTTAATAGTATATATATCTAAAAAAATCAAATATAATTCTTGACTATTATATATTTCATTAATAATATATTATAAATAAAAAATAAAAAAATTTAAGTATATAAATAAAAATAAATATAAAAATTATTAAATACATAGTTTATAAAACCATTTATATAAAACTCACAATGGATGGGTGGAAAGGGGTAGGAGGGGAGATCAATAGGTGTAACATCATCAAGTGATAGTAGCAGAGAGAACTTCATCCCTAAACCTCATACCAATTATGATATATATTAAACCATTTATTTAAGTTGTGTTGAGAAGTGATACATCAACTCTTATTAATCACCGGAGATCCTTATAATGATCTCATCCTAATATATCAGCCTATCCTCAAATAAAAATTAGAAAAGATAATGAAATCACATGAATTTCTTTTTAGGTAGACAATGATAACATCGATAAAATACATTAATGTTGGAAGATAGGTTATTAAATATGATAATTATCTAAACAAATTGGTATTAGTGGAGGAGAAAATTACATAAATATTGAATACAGATATTTCAATTGTTAATTTTAGTAAAAGGTTGAAATATATGGTTAATGATAGTGGAAATAATTTTGGAGATGGTTTGGTAGGGTTGGAAAACGTTTTTGTTGATGATTGGAAAACCACACCATAATTAGGTAAACCATGTCATGGTTTTCCATTCACAATCATGGTTGGAGGTGTTTCAATGGTAATAGTCTATATAATAAAGTTTTGTATAAAATTAATTATTGATTAGAAACCACAGGGGGGAAACCATATTGTTTATTCATTTACCACATCATATCTTTTAAACCACAGTCATGGCAGTCCCTTCTTTTAGAGATTATATTTTAACAGAATTTATAGACACCACAACATGAATAAACCATATTGTTGTTGTCATTATGTTTTTTTAATAAAATATAGTGTCATTTTGGTCTCAGAAAGAGATCTTTTCATGGTTCATTTAGATTATTAGAAAATTATATGAGTTAGATAACCATGTCGTGGTATATTATGAGGCCCAATTGAGTGGTGAAAAACCATCCGGGGGAATGGTTACCAATGAATCAAATCTATAATAATTATTCTAATGATTTTTTAAAATAGTATCCTTGAATGAAACCAAGTAATGAAGAGAGATAAAGTGAGATATAACATGAAATAATATTTTTATAGGGTATACACACTATTTTTATTTAGTACATAATCCTTGACGTACAATGGTTTTGATCCCTTTATCCACACTATTATTTTATTATCATCAAGAATTTCAAATAGAGAAGGAATATGGTTATGTATTTCAAGTAATAGAAATATCTTTAGATAATTAATAATTGATCAATAATCTACTTCCCACCTCAAGTATCTACAAGGATGGATCTTGTGCGTATCATCATTCCTCTCTAAAAACTCACCCTAATTTTATCTGGAATTCTCTTAAAAACTTACAGTTGAGTTTTTAAAAATGTTTTCATACTTATACAAGTGAAAAAAAATTTATTTATATAAAAAGTCCACCATGGAATGTTGGTACCAACCATCATGTGGCCTTTCTGATACTATTCAGAACCAAAAACCACATTTTGATGTATTTATTATCTTTCCATTTTACAATTTCCATTTTATCCATAAAAAATATCACTACAAACCACTAGTACAAATTTATTTAGGACCATAAATATTTTACCTCATCTCCAAATAGAAATGGTTAACCGTTGTAGATGTTTTCCTATTGAACATGGTATATGGATATTTTTCTTCTCACAAAAGCATGACCTAGACCTAATTCCACCAATTTTCTACATGTATAGTATTTAACTTCTTTCCTATATTTTTTTGGGACCAATAATTTCTCATTTATAATTTTTTTATCATTACCATGATTTAATTGAAATTCACCAACGTCTTCCCATAGTCCACAATAAAGAATGCATGCAACCACATTCTATGAGGAATTCGAATGATGATACCACATGATACATAATGCTCCATTAGGACTTCAATCCACATAGTAGGTCTCCGAGATACTCGATATTCAGTCCATGTAATTTTCTTCACGTTAAAGGAAATTAGAGTCATAATTTAATATCATAGAACCTTTTCACTAATTGCTTTTCATATTTCTAGGGTTTGTGGATCGTAGAGTAAGCATAATGAAAGATCAGTGGATTTTGAGAGCTAGAATATGAAAGTATGAGGAGTTCATGACATGAAAAATAGTTCATATTGTGAGTGGGTAGTCCATATGTCAAATATTATTTCACATATTGTATAAGAGAAATCCACAATTGAGGTGTAAGTTCATTTATTATGTGAGGGTGGTTCATTGGGTGAATTTCTAAAGTGTATGATATATTCAAAACATGTAATGGTGGAGTATTGGATTTGATAAAACTATCTCAAAAAAATTAACAAATTTAAAAATAAGTTCATGATGTAAAGTGATCCATTTTTATTAGATCTAGGTGACATATTTTTTAGTGAGTCTTAAATCTAGAACTTTTCATAAGTGATTTACCCATTCATGCCGTGAATGTGCACCTTACTGTGTACCTATAAGTCCATCCACATTCTCAGTTATTACCTAAATCATCCCATTATATCCCAACCCTAGGTTACTATATTATCTATCTAAAATAATTTAATGCCACTTTTAATAGGGATTTATCCCCAGATTTCAGTATTCATTCATTGGAGATCCAAGTTTTGTATTCCATTTTTTTCTTGTGGTTTCTTATCTAATCAGCCCTTTTACTCCAATTATGTCTTACTATTCTATAGAGGCTTATATAATTTATTACTATGAATTTAGTTTTTTTTTCATTTTAATAGTAATAATTATTCTATGTATATAGTTTTCTTGCGGTAGATTTGATCGGGTATACGCTTGTTTTTTTGTTCTTATTCAAGAATGTTGAAAGCCTTAAGGTAGGGGATTAATTTATTATACTTTTTTATATGAAATAATAAATATATTAATATTTTTCTCTTTATTTGATGGTGTAATTAATCTTAATAATTAATAAACCATATTAATGAAAATAAATAATTTAGAGTAGTAACAATCATATTTGTTTTCATCATGATAATCGTTTTCCTCTTGAATTGGTGGATAAATTTTTATCTATATTATTATTTGGATAACATTATTGTTATTATAGGGTTATCTTGTTTAATTTTATGAAAAAGGTTAAGGAATATAAATCTTGTAATATTGGCTCCTAAATAATTTAGAAAGGAATATTTTTTTGTAAACACTCAATCTTAAGTTTTATGGGTAATAAAAATTGATGCTTAATGAATGTTTAATTTAAATTGTTATTCCACATGTTAATGGAATTTACTATATAACATAGAGGTATAAATTCATTTTTTTGATAATAATAAATAAACATGTTAATTATTTATTTCTTACTTAATGTTCTTTAGAACATGAAGTCATGATTTTGAGCATGTTTAAACAAATAATAGATTTTAATAGGTAATGAATTTGGTTACCCATAGTTGTAACCTATGATAAATGAATTTTTAAATCTAATGTGGTAGAGAAACTATTGTTTTATGAAGATAAATGTTTGGGTATGATATCTCCAGTTCTCTTTTGAAGGCTAGATACATTGTTTTTAGGGATTAAATTTCATGTTGAATTTATTTTTTGTTTAGTGCATTCTATGTTTTCTATAGATGTGAGACTTGATATATGACATGATATTGAAATGGGATAACTAATGTTTTGATGAGATATTGGTGGGTGGGATCAATTTTTTGGTAGTTGTTGATTCCTATGATAATAAGATGCATGATCATATGAATGTTGGTGTCGGGGGTGGAAAAAAATTGATATAAGGGGTTTAAGATGGGATTGCAATTTATTAGGCTAAAATATGGATGCTTTCTTAATACTATTCATATTCAAATGCTGAATGACTTGGTTTATTATTTACCTACAATCCTTAACCCACTGCTTTAGGTATCTGGTTATATTTGGTTTATGCACCTATTCTATTATAACCTAGGATTTTTCTTAGAGTACCTGGAATTATTGAATGATAATGAATAATAAATGATTCAACCCATGGGGTTAGTTCTTGAATGGAATGAATATTTTTATAATCTCTTATAACTATGCAATTAGTTGTATTTTTCTTAGAGGGAATAGAATTCACTTGGTGGTTAATGAAATACAAATTGAGTAATGTTAATTAATGTCTAATGAATGAATTAATTTAAAGTGAAATGTTAAATGGAAAAAATCAATTAAATGAGTACCCCTGAATTATTGTGTGCTTATAGGATATATAGTTCATAGTGGCGGCATCTGGGTGTCTGATAGATGGTGACTGGAGTTGAGATTAAGACTAGGTTAAATCCCATAGTGTTGTTGTGGGATGTATTAAATATTATTTGTTTTGTGATTTCATATGATACCCCTCCCATATTGGTAGGGATACTAACACCCAATGGACTCTTGGAAGGTGGTTTCCCCAATATCCAATTTTGTGAGGAATAAATGGCTGACAACCCCTCGGACCCCACTCTCTTCTCTTTACTATATTATGTATTGGTTTGCACGGTGGCTATTTTTCACTATATATGTGTGTAGAGGGCTATAATATCTTATGGTTATTTAATATAGATTTATATCTAAATATTTTATCCTACAGGTTATTATTGTTATGAAATGTATGTGGTATAACACATGAAATATGGGCTGTGTTGGATCCCAAAAACTACTTGGTTACCATCTAGAGATTAAACATGTGATGATGTGATGCACACGGTTCATGGTATGTTATGATATTATGTGATTCATGGTATTCTTGTTATGATACTTTATCCCATGTGTTTTTGGTATGGATTAATTTTAAAGAGAGATGGATCATGACATGTGTTGTTAGGGTAAAGCCGTAAACCAGTGGGGAAGTGGTAGTGGGGTAACTCATTTTGATATTATATTATATGATATATTTTATGTAATACATGGAGAGATATATATCCTTGGTTTGGATAGTAATATAGAATACATGTTTAGGTGATTATTTAACAACACTTATTATTCATTGGGTTATAGTCATTCTTTCCTTATCTCATTTTCAAAATAAGAGGGGTGCCTTTGGGGAATGGGTGTTGTCAAAGTGTAGTATCAATTGTTCAGTTTGAGGGATGTTATGAAGTTTATAGGTATCCATTGGTGAAGAAAGCATGATTTTATATGGAAACTATGTCGACTATGTTTAGTAATAAATTTAAATAAGGTATACTGATATGAGCATTGTAATTTAGGACCCACTATGATCTATTCAATGCAACTTTAATTTTACAGAGCCTACTAAGTTATGTGATGTTGGTTATAGGTTAAAAACCTATGAAATTATCACGAAGCATTATTTTTTGTGTGTCTATGTTTGAAATGGGTGGTCCTTGGGATTAGTTTTAACCTTGAATTAATAATTAATAAATATTTAGTATACTATATTCATGGTTTAGGAGTCCCTAATTTTTTTACCAATACAGCTCCAGGTCAATGTCAACATTATGTTTACACTCAAGATATTCATTAGGATGTACCTATAGATCATCAAAGAGTAGAGGTTTATAATGAAGAAATTTATAGGAAACTCAAAGAGTTTACGTTCCAAAGTTTATAGAATTATGAGAGATCTGTTTCAGACTGAATGGAAGAGGGATGGTTAGAGGAGGTGGAGATAACCTTCAATTTGACCCATGTTCAGAAGGAGCATAATGTTTTGTTTGTGGTGAATATGTTGTGTTGGGTAGTGAGGCAGTGGTGGTTCTTGTTCATTGGAGATCATGCATAGATATTAGTCTCATGGGAGAAGTTCTGGGTCTAGTTCTAGAAAGAGTTTCTTTCCTAGATTACAAAGGAGGTCAGTCACGAGGTGATTCTTACCATTCAATAAGGGTGTTCAAGAATGTGGTAGTTCATGTAAAATTTCCATAACCTTATCCATTATTCTTTGTATATATTCCCAGACGAGGAGTACAATGCAAGGAAATTTGTGGGGTGGGATTGACATCTAAACATCCTATTCCAGGTCACCCCATTTATGTCCTCGGCAGATATCGAGATTCTGGAAAGATCAAAGGTTATTGAGAGGTTTTTGGATTTTACTAAATCATCATGGGAGGGAATTACTCAGGATTTGTCTTGTTTTAGATCTTTGGTACATGATTCCTAGTTTCCTAAAATGAATATCTTTTGTACAATCATGGGTAGGTCCCAACCCTCATCATCTCATTTATCTTTGAGTAGTGGCCCTCAATCCCCTTATAAGGGATCATACACAAGTTTTTCATGTGGAATCAAAGGTCATAAATGATGATATTACCCACCATTTCTGATTCAGTAATGTTCATTAGGTGTTCCACTTCATGTTCTTTAAGAGAGGTAGTTTCAGATGAGGTAGTAGGAGAAGGGTTCCCTCAATATGGATCAATATAGAGGTGATGGGTTAGAAAGAGGAAACCCCCATTATTTTTTAATCCTTATAGAGTATATCATGTCCATGGTTGAGGTTACCATCATGGTTATAGAGGTCATGGAGAAGGTTGTGTCTATTTTCATGCTTTGGAGTTTCTAGTTCCATGAAAGGAAGGTGTTTTTTTGAAGGACACTTTACTTTTTTTTCTACTTAAGTTTAGTATTTATTTCATTTATGAGCTATATAATCCTTCATTTCATTTTATGTAGTCCATGCTTTGAGAATTTAGGTAGAGAGTCATCTTATAACCTTGGGTTTAACTATACAAGTTATAGGTTGAGATGATCTATTTAATGTTTATAGATACTATGAGTTATTATGGGGGTAGCACCGCTATTGGGGATATTTGCTATGTTTATGGATACAAATATAAAACATTATCCTTAGAATGGACTAAATGTATTATTTGTATGTTGTTTTGGAATTTTTTAGAATACATATTCTGTTATATTATACTAATTGAGATCACATTATGTTCATTAATAAGAGAGACACTAGGATGGGTCAAATGAATATTCTATAATTTTCTTCCTTGATTTCCAATATGATAATGAATTCATCATACTCTCATATGACAGTGTCTCCAAGGGTCATATAAGAGTACCCTGATGTATTTCCTTAGGATATTTTGGTGCTACACCCTCGATAGGAGGTCAAGTTTGGCATAATTATACAACTAGGTACTTCTCCAATATCGATGTATCTATATAGTATGGAGCCTTATGAATTGCGAGACATGTGAGTGTAGATCAATGGTGTTTTGTAGAAATGTTTTTTTTCAGCCTAGCATGTCACCTTGGGGTACTCCTGTTTTGGTCATAAATAAGGTTGATGGAAGTTTTCATCATTATATTGATTATCATTGGTCATACCAAGTGAAAGTGAAGAATTACTAACCTCTTCTATAGATCAATGATTTATATGAATAATTGAACGAAGATAGTTGGTTTTTAAAGATCAATATTTACTGAAGATATCATTTGATGCGGGTAAAATATTAGGATATTCCCAAGACCACCTTTTGATTTCATTATGGGAATTATGAGCTTGTTGTGATGCTATTAAGTGGAAAAAACACTCCAACAATGTTCATGGGATTGATAAATGTAGTCTTCTAAGAGTTTCTAGATTGGTTTTTGGTTATTTTTTTCAATGGAATCCTTATATAATTTGTGTTTAAGGAGGAGAACATAGAGTATCTATGTGTGATTTTGAGAGTTCTTAGTTTTTATTAGCTATTAAGGAAGCTTTCAAATCTTAGTTATAGGATCATGAATTTTGTTTCATTGAAAATTTCATGTCTCAAAATAGTTTAGTTCTAGATATTTTTAAGATCAAGACAATCATTTCTTGTGTATTCCCTAATATAGTTGTATAGGTGTAGAGTTTCTTTGGTCTTTCAAGATATTATAATAGGTTCATAACTAATTTATATTAGGTTTAAACTCATCTAATAAACTTGAAAGGAAAGGATAAAATTTTCTTTTGAACTAGCCAGTGTCAGGTATATTTTGAGTACTTGAAGGAGAAGTTAGGCAATGATCTATTTGTTTAGATGATGAAAGAGGGAGTTATGTACAAGGAGTTATATGATACTTTATGTATTGTTTTTGGATGTTTTATAATATAGTTTATATAAGTTTTTTCTTAAGGGTTTAATAATTTACCTCCCCATGAGCGTAGCTATTCCACCCATGATCTGAAGTTGGAAACAATCATGTTTTTCATGAATTTTTGGTGATATTACCTCATAAATGAGATTTTTTTTGGTTTTTACTAATTACAAGAGACTAATGTATGTATTATCATAACATGAAATAAACTTGTGAATGTGATTATGGATAGAATTATTGTAGTTTTTTGACTCTAAGATTTCATATACAATAGAAAGGGAAAATTTGTAGTAGATTCACCGAGCATGATGTCACATAGTGATTCCATTCCGGAATCACTAGATTTCTAGAGCGTGATGGTGGAGTTCTCAATGTTGAATTTTGATATAGGATAGGTTGGTGACAGAGGTTTCCCTTTTCATATGATGGTGAAAATGTCTTTGGTGTAGTAGGTTGAGGGGAACCAACTAGAGGATTCCAAGTTGATGGTCCAGAGTGATCTGGTTATCTTTGGTGATTCCCCTAAAGTTTGTTATATCGATGAACAACACCAGGAGTTTTTACAAGGGTGTATTTTTGTTCCTTCAGTGATGTGTGAGGTGATTCTCTAGAAGTTCCATATATAACACTTAGTGGTACATTCTAGTGTGAAAATATGTACCATGATTTGGGAGGTCTTTTTTGGTGGCATGGGTTGAAAAATCCATTTGTATATTTTTGGACTTGATATTTGGTCTGTCAGAAGGTGAAGGCAAATAACAATATTTCTAATGGTTTTCTATTGTCATTGAATGTTTCTAAATGTATGAGGGAGGATATATCAATATATTTCAGCACTGGTTTACCTTGATCTCAAATCATCTTTGATGCTATATGTGTGATAATAGAAAGGGTGATGAAATCGTCACACTTTATAGTGATCAAGGAGTCAATTTCAATAGATTTTTTCCTAAGGAAATACCTGGTGGAGGCAGTGAGACTCCTTGGAGTCCTGGTAATTATTCTCTATGATCATGTTCCTTGTTTTACCTCTAGGGTGTAAAGTGTACTAAGGTATGTTTTTTGATCTCATTTATAGATTAACACTACTTTCCATCAACATATGGAAGGTTATAGAGTAAACCATTCATACTCTTTAAGAGATGATGCATGATTGTTTCTTGGATTTTAGAAGATCATGGATGAGGCACAAACCTTTACTTGAGATTTCTTACAAGAGTAGTTTTCAATCCACCATTATTATGGTACAATTTTATTCTTTGTACGACCAACCTTTCCGTTCTCTATTGTGCTGGCCTAGGGTTGGAGAGTCAACAATTCTCATATCGAAACTAGTTCATAACATGATTGAGATTTTTTAGGTGATTCATGAGTGGATAAAGGTATTGTATGATCATCAGAAGTCTTTTTTATGATCATATGATGAGACCTATGGAGTTCAACATTTGAGACCATGTTTTATTAAATATGTCTCCTTATCATGGGTAAAGAATGCTTAGATGTGGGAGTATGCTTTCTTCCTAGTTTCTTGGGCCTATGAGGTGTTTTTCCATAATGGATCCTTTTTATATCAGATAAAACTTCCTCCATTGATATGTCGAATACACGATGTATTCCACGTGTCACAACTTAGCTATTATCATCCTGATAACCCTTACACCCTCAATTGGGGAGAGATTGATGTTGCTGATTATGAGACCTTTGAGGAGTGGCCTATATATATTTGGGTCTTCCAGGAGATTTTATTACGAGGTTTATCAATTCTGTTGGTTTTTATCCTTTTGTGTAGTGGTGGCATGGAGGAGAACACATGGAAATATGAGTCACATATATTCACTTTGTATCCAAATTTTTTTGATTTTTATAACTTCTATTGTAGTGCTTATAATTTTTTGGTGGTTAACCTTTATCAAGTTTTAGGTGGTTTTCTATTCTTTGATTCTTTATTTTTGACATTTATCTTATTTTAGATGTATCCCCCCACATGATAGTGTGTGGGATATAGTTATTGGTGTTATGGTGTTATGTTCTTTGTTTCTCTAAGTGAGTTGATGAAGGTCATGTGATAATGAGATTCCTGAGAGTTATCTCATGGGGTGGATATTAAGAAAAACCATTTTCCTTACATTATCTCTATGGTTGGTTTAAAATTATCATGGGTGAGAATTGTTTCAGTGGTATTTGATGTAAGGGTCCAGATCCTTCTCGCTCATTTCATTTCATTTTTCCAAGGTTCATGGTTATGAGAGGAATCCTAGAGTAGGATCAGTGGAGTTTGGGAGAGAAGATATATAAGTAAGAGGATTTCATGATGTGAAACATAATTCATGTCATGAGTGGGAATATTGTGGCCTAAAGTGTTGTTCACAACTTGCCTAAGAGTATTCCATGTCTGAAGTGGAAGTTCAAGGCTTGTGTGAGGGTAGTTCGCATGATGAATTCATTATTTATATGGTATATTCATGATGTGTAAGGGTGGAGGATCAAATTTGATAAATATGTCTCTAAAAAATCATGACATGAATATGAATTTTGTGACAAGAATTGATTCATATTTACTGGATCATGGTGGTTCATTTTTTGATGAGTCTTAAAAGTAAAACATTTCACAATTTGAATTACCTATTCATGCCATGAAAGTGAATCTGGATGTGTGTCTATAAAGCCCGCCACACCCTCAGTTCTTCCCATAATCCTCTAATTCCCAACCAGTCCAAGGCGATTAGTGGATATATCTCAAGCTATTTCAAATCCCTTTCGACTAAGATCGATCCTCAAAATTCCTGTGTTCAACCCACAGTGTTCCAAGGAGAATTGTTTTCCTATTTTTATTGTGTTTTTTCTTCATTAAATATTATCCCACTCATTATATATTTTCTTGATATAGAGGTTGATCTAATTTAATATTATGGAGTAATTTTGATGTTTTTTGTCATGGTTGTGGCATGACGTTCTTGTGGGGCTATAGTTTCATTACAAGAGAGAATATTTTAGATCCTATTATTGTTACATTATCAATTAAGAATGTTGAAATCCTTAATGGAGTGGATTCATTTATTTTCCAGTTTTTTTGTAATAATACAGTTATTAGGATTAATCCCTTTTATTAATGGTGTAATTAACCATAATAAATATTGAATGGAATTAATGAAAAGAAATGTTTTATTTCTATTCAAATAACATGTGCTTTCCATTTTGATAATGGTTTACCTCTTGATATTCTATACATTATGAAATATATGTTATTTTTAGATGTAATTTTGGTTATTTTATGGTTAAAAATGTTTAATTTGCGGAAAATGGTTATGTAATGTAAAGAAGGTAACATTGGTTGGCTAAAGAATTTAAATAGATAGGTTTTTTGTAAACTATTCTTTTTATGTTTGATGGGAAATAAAAATTAATTTTTAATACATGTTTATGTTAAATTATTCATGAATATGTTAGTGTAATTAGATAAAGAACATGAAGCTATAAATACTTGTTATTGATAATAATAAAGAGGCATGTTAATAGATTTTGTATTCTTAAAAGTTTGTTGGAACCTGAAGTTATGATTTATAAATTTTTTAAATAAGTAATATCTTTTAATAGATGATTAATTAGGTTAACCACAATTATAACCTATGATAAATGAATTAGTTAATACAAGATATATAAGATTTTTTTTTTGATAAAGAATTTTTTTAGGCCAAAACGCACCAGTTTTCTTATATAGGTTGTGTTGGAGTTGATGATATAGAACCATTTGTTTATTCATTAGAGTAAATGCATATTTCAATAAGTTATTGTTAATTTAAATTCCTTACTACTTATCAATTATAGTTCTTCCTGAATTTAAGGTAATAATTTGATAGATTATCTTTCACATTATAAGGTCATAACAATTCCCTACTATGAGGAAAACATTGAAAGGATATGATGATATTGTTAATATTAATTCTGCGGTTGGATAACATTATATAATGGGGCACATATCATGTTTGTTGCTAGTTGTGAGTAATCATAAGCACATGATACTTCTCCTCTTTATGTTCAAAACTAAAAATCTCCCATATGAGAGATTATGGGAAGAGACCTGCCAGTAGGAATTCCATATTTTTATGTGTCATCATATATTCTTATCCATGATCATTTGTAATGGAACATATAATTTGATATTATTACTAATTTATTCCATGAATCACAGACTTATATATACTATTATAAACCATGATGATAACTTTCCATGGAAAAGTTAAGTCTGTTGGGGGTGCCACAAATGATGTGTTAATAATCAATAATCCAAGGAATGATTTTTCCCTTATATATTAATAGAATATTATATCTCAATCCATTTATTGAAATAGAACTATCACATTAAATTATACAACCATGGTGTAGCAAAGAGTTTATTTCAGATTTTTAAATAAATACTTATTAAGAATATAAGGTGATAAAATGGGTGTGAAACATTCTTGATGAGATATTGTGACAAAGGGATTATAGTACACAATGATTGCTCAGATGTGGTTGTTGATGTTGCAACATTAACTTATTTCTCATGGGTGACTTAACCCATAACTCAAAAGTAATATTAGACTTTAATAAATTCTACCTATTTATAAAAAAAACAATCCTAGGTGTTCATACACTATGTGTTTTGATTTATCTAAATTAAATTTTATTTTAATTTAGTTATTGATTTAAATATTATTCTCATGATCGAGGAATAATTTTATTTTTTATTTTTTGATAAAGAATTATTATTTTATTATATATTTAATGAATATTTATTTTCCATATTATGAATACAATATTTATTTTATGAATAAATATAAAATTAAATATTTATTTTAAAATTCGATAAATTATAAGGAGGAAGAGTGGACCAAGATTGTATCTGGTGATAAATATTATTTCCCAAGATGATAAAATAATATTTACCAATACACCAACTAGTACACACCATGGAATAAAAGTAATATTATTATTTTAAATACATAGAATATGAAAATACATGGGATTGAAATTTCATTAAGGGAACTTGCGTAATTTATTAATTTACCAACCCTAACCCCAAGTCTTTAAATAGACTACTTAAAATTTCTAAGTGAGGATAATCAAGAATCATTGTGAATAATATATTTCCCTCTAAAATTATACTTTTCCTTATAAAATCCTCTTAATAAGAAGAAGACCAAGAAAAATTATTCAATACCTAGAAAATGCGAAGTGATATAGGATAAAACAAGGGATGATCAATCGACTATGCATGCACCCGGCAATTCATCAGCATCATTCAAAGATCAAAGGATCACATGTGGATAACCACTACTGGGATTCTACACTTGGATCCTATAATCACAACAATTGGTTAATGAAAAGGGTTTCAGATAATCAATATCCACATGAAAGTAAGATCTCCTGAATGAGGTAATAATTATTCATAATTAATTAAATTAATAATAAATTTAACATGAAAAATATTTTTTATTGGTTCCAATGACCATCTTGACTATGTTCGATTATAAAAATTTCATTGGTAGGGATTTTCATGTCATGTTCAATATACAAACGATCTATCAAATCTAAAATTCACTAAGCTGGGATCAACCCTGATAAGCACTTCTACTATTCCTAGAACCAAAAATTGGCATCAAAGTGACCAATTTCAAAATTATAATTATTTATTTGATTTTTGATCATTTAAAATTTAAAATATAAGATTCATTTCTTGTTTTAATTCATTATTAATATATTTTCAGAATATATTTTTTATATTATTGTTTTCTCGAAAATATTACCAATATCGATTATTGATTAACGATGTTTATATGTGAGGATCCCATCTGGAGGTGCCAATGATCTTGTCAAGATAATAAAATACTACCAAATTTTTACTCCTTTATTACACGTGTATCCTTATTCATTACACAAGGATTAATACTTGGATTTTGGGTCATTGTGTAATTAGTAAATGCCATGTGCAATATATGCACCATTTATAGACTAGAATGGGTGAAAATGATTTTTCTAGAGTTCGCACCATGTAGTTTCATTATACACCATTTAGTCTAAGTGTTTTTAATATGGAAAACACGGGGTCAAAACCGTATTGTGTATTTAATACACTAAATCTATTTAATACATGATATATACAAACTTTAAACCATGTGACTAAAAGTACACACACTATATCATTTATATAGAATGTGTACTTCATAAATGTTAGTGATAAGTACATGCTAAGTCCCTAGGTGCATACTTTAGATATATGACGAATAAAAGTACATGCTATGTGGTTGTCTTGTACACACAATGTACTTTAACTTTTTATGAGGTAATATTAAATTTAATTAATTACTTCTTAAAACTTATCAACTTGATTTATATTGTTAATTAAGTCCATAATACACACTGATATTTAGGTTTTTATATTATATTAAATGTTTAATTAATTCAGTTAAATATTCGAGACTATTAATCCCTTATGTTTATTGTATAATAAAGTATTATAAAAATAAATTGTACGAGCTATGTAATTTTTATGTGTACCATGTGACATTAAATTTTCTATACAATCCATGAAATTATGAAACATTCCATGTACAAAATATTTTTTATGAGTGTATTTTTTACAATTAAAATCATATTAAGTAGTTCAAATAGGTAATCAATGAGTTACATCAATGTAAAAATTTATGTTTTATTTTATTCATTTTTAAATAAAATAAAATAATTTATTTTATTGAAAATTAAAGTGTATGGAAATTTAAAGATGATTGGATGAAGTAAGATAAAATTAATTAATTGATTAATAATATAATTAATTAAATAAATTCATGAGAATTTTATCTTATTAAATAAAAAATTTAAATGAATTATAGCTATTGTTTTTAAATTCATAACCTTATTATGTGGAAGACTAATCATGAGCTTGACCATACCTATGTATGTATCAGTTTAATTTATTTTAATTTTGTTATACGATATTCAAATTAATTATTATTAAATTAAATATGATTGTTGTCTTATAATCCATCCCTCCATTATTTTGTAGGACCTTCTTGTCCATTATTGTTTTGTGTAATTCTCCTTGAACCAATCATTTAGTTCCCCTAACTCTCATGTGAGTTATAAAACATTTGTAAAAAAAGAAGTTTCTGAAGGAGCATAAAAATGATTTAAGGTGGAGCCAAAGTGAGAGGGTTTAAGATGTAACTAATATGAAACTAACATGGGAGATACATAGGTTTGAAAGTGGGGTTATGTAATTCATTATAAGATCGAACCATGAAGTTTATCACCAAGGAATAGATCGACTTATTGTCTGCTCAATAAATCAACCAATAGATATCTTATTGTCATTCCATTTATTTATTTATTTATTTTTGTATAATGCATAATTTTTTTGATGAAATACCATGATTACATAAATAAATGATTTTATATAAAAAATAGAATTTAAATAAATTGATAGTGAATAAATGTTTTATCAAAAAATGGTTAATCCCTTAAGTAAAATCCACTTTATATTAAAAGACATGTAAAGGATAAAAAAGATAAATTTACAAATAATAAAATAAAATCCTTTCAGTTAATATTAACTCATTTATTCTTATGTAGTTTGAATTAAGATGAACCCATAAATAAAGTTTTGATTCAGTCTCTATTGGGGGAACTTTTTATTATGAGGAATTATTAACTAAGATGGTGGGCCAGCCTAACAAAACCGGTATTGGGTATAATATACTCTATCTATCTAATAAAATATAGAAGCATGAGATTAGGAAATACAAGTTATTATTTATAGATTTGGAAGTCCACTCAACAAATATATGAACTTCAAGACCAATTTTGGCTAGATTTCATATGTAAATACTTTCTTGTAATTTTCAAGGCCTTCTTCTGGATTATTATACGGGAAATATAGATCATTTCCACAATAATTTATATATTGAAAGGATATTATGAGTTCAAAATAGAGGTCCACTAAGACTTAATAAAATAGTTAGAGGAATAATAAAACCATAATTATGATAGCCTTCCATAAGTTGAAATCACAGAAGGTACTATAAATCATCTCATTATAATTATAGAATAATGAAAAATTCATCATCCACATTATCCATGTGATCAATTTTGAAGAAATACCATCTCCTAAGTGAGAGTAACTTATAGGAATGGTTTTGAAACCTATAGGTCATGAACCAAATAATTACACATTAGAATCCTCACGTCCTGATCAAATTACAATAGTGGTGAGTGATGAAGAGTTCAGTGTCTATGATAAAAACATGAGTGATTCACATGAAATTAAATATTTAATGATTTCAACCATGTCTAGGGAACTCATATAGTTACATGAATTCATGGATGTATATAAAAATATCTATCATCTTAATGGTATTTACCTATAGATTTAAAGAGATGATGAATTTGTGATATCCAAGGTGTTTAATCAAAGAAAACTTAGAGAAGGTGTTCTAGTTGGGCCTCACATAGTCAAAATATCTGGATAAATTGAGTTCCTACATGTTCTAGGTTTTAAATTTATTGAATAACCATACAATGATCTCATTCTTGTATCACTTCATCATCTATTCTATAGATTTGTTGTTAATTTCAAAATAAGAGACATTGATAAGTCTCTTCAAGACCATCTCAAACTTCTTGACCATGTTGATAAGGAGAAGAAGCATAAAAATAATCACATCCTTAAGTGAATAAAATTAAATCCTAAGAAAAGAGATATAAGTCCAATGCATCTTCATAATTCCATTCCAATAAGAGAAAGACCAAGGGGAAATCAAGTGAACTTGTGCTATTTATTTTTCATATGGAAAGAAGAGATATTGGAAGAAAAACTGTATCCATGAAAATAATCTAGGTGAATCTTCATGTGTGTTTGTTATCAAATGAAAATTTTCTATTTCTATAAATCAGTTTTTATATAAATCACTTGGATCTCACATATTTATTCAAATATTAGAACCATGTAGATCCTAGAATATTTCATGAGGTAAGTTGGATCTATGAGTAGCCAACATATCTAGACTTTCTATTGTGGAAATTGAGGACTACCACCTCACATTTCCAATGAGTCTGATATCGATTTTAAAATATTTTTATTATACACATTTAGTCATCACAATATTATATTTGTATTAAAATGTGATATATGTTGATTTATTTTTGAATTTGGGAAATTTTTTTTCTTCTTTTATAAAGAAAGTATATATTATGGTAATGTGTGTTTAAATAATGGTCATTTGTAGTTTGATTACATGAAAAAAGAAATGATAATAAATAATGAAACTAATTCACATGATTCATACCATACCTAACTAAGAAATCATTGGATAGCGTATGTAAATGAAAAATGTTTGACCATTTTGAAAAAATATGGATATTTAGTTTCTTTTAAAAAAATCACTTGGTTTATTGGAAAAGGTGAAATATCCACTAAGATTATTGATTTTTTCATACCAATGTGTGTAGAACATTTCTAGTTATAGAAAGAGGTTGTCACTCATAGTTAATAACTTTTAATAATGATTTAAAATGATATGGTTATGTTTACTTGGTGGGGTATAAGTTAGATTCGTTTGAGATATTTAATGAATGTAATAATTAAGTTGAGAACCATATTTGTAATAATATTAATAAACTATACTTAGAACAATTTGGAGAATATCTTAATCAATGCTTAATAGATTATTTACAATAGTTTGGTATTTTATTCCAACTTACTCCTCCTTATACAAAAAAATGGAATACTGTAAGTGGAAGGAGTAACCTCACCTTGTTAGACATGGAGAGAATAATGATAAGTCATGATAATGTTAAATTATACTTTTGGGGATACACATTAAAAACTACAACGCAAATTTTAAATGATATACCAAATAAAGTGGAAAATGAAATTCCATATGAACTTTGGTATGTAAATAAACCTGTGTTTTCGCATATATGAATGTGGGGATGTGGATCTCCTAAGGAAAAGAGGGGATAATACTTATATGACCCTTAATATAAATAGGTTTTCACTGACATATGAACCACATTACTTGAGAAGGATATATTTATCTAATAGATAATGGTAATTAGACAGAATTTGATGAAGTCTAGGCTCAAGATACACAAGATATGGAAGATGAAAACAATCTACAGATTCCCATAGAATAGAATGTTCTAGAGACACAAGTACTTTGTAAGTGTAAAAGAGAGGTTTCAAAAAAAAAACGAAAGATATGTCTTTATTTACATTGATGATGGTGAATAATTACTAATTGATAATAATGATCCTCTAACCTACAAAGATGTTGTATGTGGCACTAATTTTTCTATAGGGAAAGAAGATATGAATGATGAGATGGATTCCATATACCAAAACAATTTATGGATTTTGAAAGATTCTCAAGTGTATGTAAATACCATTGGATGTAAAATGTTATTCAAGAGAATAATAGACATAGATGGCCAAGTCAGTACTTATAAATCATGAATGGTTTCAAAAGAGTTCAAAAAATATCAATTAATTGAGTGTAGTGAAACCTTTTCACCAGTTTTAATGCTAAAATACTTCATAATTTTACTTTCTATAGTGGATTACCATCACTATGATATTTGGAAAATGTATGTCAAAATATAATTTCTTAAATGTAACCTTTATGAAGATTTCTATATGAAACAACCTGATGGGTTTGTAACTGAAAAGGATACCAATAAGGTATACACATCACAAATATCCACATATGGATTAAAGAAATCATCTAGGTCTGGGAGAATTTAGTTTGAAGAATCCATAACATAATTTTGTTTCATAAATAATAAATTCATGCCTTGTGTCTATAAATTATTTTGTGGGAGTGTGGCACTTTTCATAATAGTTTATATATATGAAATATTGGTTATAAGAAATGAGATACCAGTCTTACAGTGTGTTAAAGACTACTTAAATACATTATTCGCCATTAATTACTTAGTACGGAAAGCATATATTATTGGGATTAAGATCTATCATGATTTATCCAAGAGACTAATTGGTTTATATCAAGGTACACATATTTATAATAGATAAAAGAGATACAAAATGGAAAAATCCAAGGGGGGATTATTTTCGATGTCACATAGAATTAATCTTTACAATAAAACGAATCCTAAAAACATGAAGAAAGATATAGAATGATAAGGATTCCATTTTAATTTGTGTTTGTTTCAGTTATGTGTTCTTTGTTATGTACTAGTATAGATGCTATCTATACCTTAAGTGAGGTATGAAGATAACAAGCTGACCCGAGTAACCACAATTGAATGACCATCAAGTTCATCCTTAAGAATATGAGATGAACTAAGGATATGTTCCTGGACTATAAAGGAGATGTGGAAATTTTTATAAGAGTATATGTATATTCTAGTTTCCATGATGGCAATGATAATATGAAATCTTAGACAAAATACATCTTCAATATCAGTGGAGGAGTTTTGAGTTATAAGAGATCAAAGAAATCCATGGTCTCAAATTATATAGAATATTTTAATTATATTGAAACTTATGAGGTAACTAAGGAAGATGTTTTGATACAAAAATTCATTTAATATCTTTATGTAGTACTTATAGGTAGAGACCCTATCACGCATTATCTTGATAACACTACAACCATGGCTGTTGTAATGGATCCAAGGTCATATTAGTAGATGAAGTACATAATTCAAAAGTATCATCTCTAAAGGGATTTTTCTCCAAGAGGTAGAGTCAAATTAAATATATTCCCCATGGAAGACAACAATATAAGCTCCTTTATTAAATCTTTAACTCAGTAGAAACATTATCTTCCCATGTTTTCAAGTGGACTGAAATTCATTGACAGTTGGCTCTAGATGAAGTGGGAGTCTGTTAGAGGTAGTGTTCTAGAACCAAATGTCTGTACTTTGAATTAAAAATATACTCTAAGAATTGAATATTAGGTTAAATATCTTATTATATATCATTCATACTTATTTTTCACTTTTGTGTAATATTGTTGTTGAGTATCTATCACATTAAAAGGGATTAATAGTTCCCCACTATGATGAGAACCTTGAAATTACATGATGACATTCTCTAAAAATGTTATACGATTAAATAACATTGTTTGATATGGTATATAGAATGTTAAATTTCAGGTGTGAGTACTCATAAGTTCATGAGACTTATCCTCATAAAGTTCATACTTGGTAATATCTAAGATGTGGTATTATCAGAACAGACCTACCAGTAGGTGTTATGTATGTTTATGTATCATAAAATTTTATTTCATATGGGTGTGTGTCATGGTCCTTAGACTTTAATATTATTATCAAAAAAATTCATGAGCCACACACTTATATGTACAATTTTAAACCATGATGATAATAGTTTATGGAAAATTTGGGTATATTAGGTTCATCAAAAATGACATGTTATTAATGAATAAGTTGAGGAAGGATTTTTCCAATATATATTAATGATAGTGGATATCCCATCCCTTTGATTGAAATTAAACCCTCACATTAAATTCCATGGCCATGGTGAAACAATATGTTTTTTCATATAGTCTAAGAAACATGTATTAAACATATAAGTTCTTGAAATGGGTGTGAAACCTTCTTGATGAGATATTGTGATAAAGGGATTATATTACACAGTGAGTATACATGTGTGTTTGTCAATGTTACAACATTAACTTCTTTCTGTTGGGTTTCATGACCCGATTCTAGATAGTAATCTTGAAATTTAGTCAATCTAACCTAAATACAATGATAAATAATCCTAGAGGGACACACACTAAGTGTTTATATTGAACTCAATAAAATTCTATTTTCAATTAATTATTAGAATAAATGTTATTCTGAAGATTGTTGAATAATTTTATTCAGGTTTTATCGATGAAAAATATTTATTTTATTGAATATTTAATAAATATTGATTTTTTATAATCTGAATGAAATATTTATTTTATAAATAAATATTTAATTTAATATTTCTTCATGTATTCAATAAATACTAAAGATAATGATAAAACCAAGATCTTTTCTCATGATAAATTTTATTTCTCAATTAGGTAAAATGAAATTTATCATTATTCCAAATAAGTCATGTCATGGAATAAAAATAATAAAAATATATTTAATATAAGGTATGGGGTCCAACTGGGTTTGGCATATTATTCATGGAATCTGTGCAATTAATTAAAATTTAAGCCCTCATCATAGGTCTATAAATAGACCACTTATAATTTACAAGATAGGCTAACCAAGAATCATTGTACACAACAAATTATTCTCTAGAATTATCCTATCCCCTCTCACATATTATCAAGAACAAGAGGATCAATAGAAATTATGCAATACTGATAAAATGTGAAGTGATCTTGATGATCAATTTAATAATATCTATCTGATTTCCTATCACCTGGTGACTCATCAGTGTTGTTCAGAGATAAATGGAGCGTGTGTGGATTAACACTTGAGAGATTCTACACTTGGATACTATAAGAATATTTAAAGATTACTAAAATGGGGTTTAGAAGATCAAAATCTAATTTGACGAAATATATCTATATTGAGGTAATATTTATTCAAAATTAATTTAATTAAGTATAAATTTATAGTGGAAAAGATCTAATCTTGGTTTTGACAACATTATTTTCTATATTCCATTGGAAAAATTTCATTGTTCATGATTTTCAAATACTTCACAATATGTAAATGGTAAATCAAATATTAAATTCAATGAGTCCTGAACAACCCTGATAAGTAATTTCACTATTCCTTGAACCATCAGGAATAATGCCTTGTTTTTGGGCCTATATGCCCAGTTGAATTTTTTTTATCTGTTACCTTCTGTATTTATTTTAGATGTGATCCAAACTATGTGACCTAATGTGAGCTAGGGATGGATATTGGTTTGAAGATACATGGGTGTTGAGGCCCAGGTTTTTAGTAATAGTTAACTCTTATGATGATGGTATTCATGGTTATATACATGTTGTTGTCATGGATGACATTGAGATTTATAGAACAGGTTGAAACTTGGACTTCCCACAATTTTTTTGAAATACATATACTTTCTTAATAATATTATTCTTTAAATTACGGATGATTAGGTTGCTTTTTTACCTTTCTTCTTTACCACACTTCTTGAGTTGGTTGGTTGGGTTTAGTTTATTAATCGTTTTTATAGTATCATCGGATTTTTCCTAGAATATTCATAATTATTGAATGATAATGAATAACAAATGTTTTAACTAATGGTTTTAGTGATTGAATGGAATATAGATGTTTATAATATTACAGAACCTTGGAATTAGTTTTATTGTGGCTAGATATAATAAAATTCACTTGGTGGTTAATGAAATGTGAATATAAAAATTTTCATTAATGTCTAATGAATTAATTAATGTAAAGAGAAATGGTTAAAAGAAAGAATTAATTAAATTATTCTCCTTTATTGAATTTGTGTTTGTAGGATATCTAGTTATTAGTGGTGGCTATTGGGTTTCTAAGATATGATTTCTACAGTAGAGCCTATGCATAGGTTAAAGCCTATAGTGTGGGTTTTATCTATATTACATACTATATGTTTTTTTTGATTTCATACCCTACCTCACCCATGTTTATAGGTTGAATTAATCCCAACAGGCTCTAGGAGGTGTTTTCCTTAACATCCAGGTTGGTGAGGAATAGATGGATAACCATCCCCTCTGACTCCACTCTCATCTCCAAGTAGTATTATGTGATGGTATGCATGGTGGTTGTCTTTACCTTTATATGTTTGTAGGGTGTTGTAATGGAATATGCTTATTTCTCACACATGTATCTCCATATATAGTATCCTATGGATTATTATTTGTTTTAAGTATATCGGATGTGATGCATTGAGGTATAATACATGAAATACATGTCATGGTGGATCCTGAAAACTACTTGAGTACCATCTAGAGTTGTGACATATGATGATGTGATGTTTTAATTCATAGGGTACATGGTATGTGATGATATGATGTTAAACACAAGATTTATATTATGAAAAATTGTCCCAGGTTCCTTCTATTTGGCTTACTTTTGGAGGGAGATGAATCAAGGTGTGTGATATTGGGAAGGATTAGAAAACCATTGTGGATGTGGTAGTAGGGTAACTGCTTTTGATATTATATTATATGATCTCTTTTCTGTGATACTTGGTGAGAGATAACCATGATCAGGCTAAGAACATAACACACCTATTTAGGTGATGAATTAGTTTCACTTGTTGTTCAATAAACTTTGGCATGATTTCTTTATATTTTTCATGAGGGTCTTCGAGGGAGGTCCTATTTATATTCCTATTATGATCAACCAACATATATATATGAACAATTTTTTTGTAAACATTTTGAATTTGGTGACCAGATTGAATATTACTAACTCATGGGTTGTTCATGAGCTTTTTGAGATTTCATGATCACTACCATGTTTAACTTTTGGTACTTTTGGTTTCCTTTTATTACATGTATGAAATTACATGCATGTAATTTGGTATTTTTTTCTTCACTTTTATCTTGAGAATTTGTTTTGTGTTTCTATCTTATATCTCTATTTTCTCATTTATAAGAGGATACTTACTTTCATCTTTGAATATGATATACACTTGGTTGTTATCACCCAACCACGGCCTATTGGAGGTGGGATTTGACAGTTATTATCTCCCTTCTCACATTACCGACCTAGGAGTGGTGTCTTTGTGGTGAGGGGGTCATCAAACATATTATGTAATAAAATAGGTCTTTTGGGTGATTTCCATTCCTTGTGGGGATGGATGAGGCTTAACACCCTGGGGTTACTTGGTGTGTTTGTTTTTTGGTTTATTATAGTCCCCTGTACCTATAATAAACAAATAAACACCATGTAATATTTATAGACTAACATAATAGAAATTTTATTTACTTATATTTTTCATTAATTTTCTTCTAAATCATGTCCAAAAATCTTCTAACTCTTCAATGACCACGTTTTTAATAAATATAACATGAGTCTTTCATACAAATTAAATAATTAATTCATTAATAAAAAAATTCATAGAATTATTCTATTATGTGAGTAATATAAACACCACACCATTATATATAATTATATTTATAAGAGTTATCCCACCCTTAGCTAAAGGATCAATACTATATTAAACAAGTCTCAATTAAGTTAATATGTACTCACCCTTTATCAGTTAACATCACGAGTGTTATTTAATATCAAATGTATAATCAATTTCCCCCTTTATATTTTTTTTTTCAAAATTCTAGAAAAAAGTCTAAGCACTTCTTGAAGATTTAGTTTCCAACACATCATGTCTTCCCTATAAGGAATATCCTTCCCTTTCTTTTCTCACATATGCCTTTATGATCACTTGGAAAAGGAATCAAGTATATCCTTCTTTGTAGGAAGATATCCTTTTTATCCCCCTTTAGAAAAAATAAAATGGCATTACTAAGGAAAACTAATTTGGAAAACTCACATAGATCTTTGGAGAGAATTCACTCCCCATGACACACTTAAATACAAGAAGACATCCTTTATTAAGGTATTTTTAAATATAACCACACATTTATCATTTTTTGAAACATATTATAATTAAATTTCTCCATGTTACACATTTTACTTGATGATTTCATAATATATTTTAACATGCTTTAACCTTGAATATTCCATCAGATTCATTAGAAAATTTATTGTACTTTTTCATACTCAAGAATCGGTGTATTTGATGAATTTAACCTCATGTATTCATGTAGTGAGTTCTTACACATCATTTGTGATATGAATTTTGATGCTTCCACATAAACATATAATGTTTCATAAAGTGATTGCAATTTTATTCTTGGAGTGCCAACCAATTCACCTTTATCAAATAATAAATTCACCTACAGAGGTTGAATTTTGATCTATAAAATCAGTTTACCAATCCAAATTAGAATTTCCATAAAGATGAAATAATTTGAATCTATTATAACTCATGAAATAATCAAGAGTCCCTTTTATGTAGTGAAATAACCATTCATTTCCATAATATGAAACACCCTAGGACTTATTTATAATGACATAAAAAGGGTAATAACAAACACAATATCTATTCTAGATGTAGTTAAGTAATATAAGATCATTATGAGACTTTTTATCGACAATCCTTCCTTCTTCAGCCAATGAAAACTTGGTCCCAATTTACCTTAGTGTAGATAAATCTCTCGATTCTTCCATTCCAAATTTCTTTAATAACTCAAAATTATAATTTTCTTAATGAGATAAAGAAAAAATGTTCTCTTTTCTTGACTTTAAAACTCAAAATTAATTTCATCTCACCAGTCATCAATATAAAATTTCTTTTATATGTTCATAATATTAATCACAAGTTTTCTATTTATTTACATTATAGATAAGGTCATCAATATACACAATCACAAAGAGTGAGTTAGTGTTATCTCCTTTGAAATAGATATTTTAACCAAAATTGTATTTTTTGAAACTCATACTCTTTAAGATACTATCCAGCTTTGAATTCCATTTATTGGGATCTTTTTTGAGCCTATATAATGTATGTTTTAGTTTGAAAACTCAAGAACCATCACTATAAAGGATAAAAACTTCTTGTTTTTCAATGTAAACCTCTTCCTCAAGTTCACCATTTGGGAAGAGTAACTTCACTTCCATTTGGAAAATTTTATAGTTCCATTAAGTAAATATTTCAGGAAAAATTATTGCTGCCCCAATCCTTGAAGCAAAAATAATATTTATTAATGTCTTTATTATCAATCTGATACTATCCATTTCATATAAGGGGAGTTTTTTTTATATTCCACTTCAATCATCTTATAACGTTTTTATTAAAAAATCCCACATCATTATGATCATATTATTCTATTAGGGATGTGAACCGAATTCCAAATTTATTTTTCTAAATTTGAATAACCTCCTTTTCTAACAAAACTATCCAATCCTCATGTGGAAATGCTTCTTCAATATGATTTAGGTCAACTTGTTAAATTATTCCAGTATAATTGTAATTTTTTAAACATTAGAATATTTAAACAAACCTATTACTATCTCTATAGATGCTTTTGGATCCAAATAATTTCTATATATTGTGTGTAATGGCGTATATTATTTTAATTTTCTGAATTTGGAGTGAATTTTTTGGGGATATTCATTTATGAGAATATATATATGGATTAATTTAGAGACTCAAAGGTGATTTTAAAGGTGTGGTTGTGAACTATAAGGGACTATATTACCTATGGGAACCTGGTTGGATTGCACCATATACTTAGTGTTTATTGGAGGGATCTTGTATTCTGTGAGTATCCAATGAGTACTTAGTGGTATATTTTCATATATTCACTGATTTTGTCCTATGTGAGGTGGATCTAGATAGGACACCATGCATCTAATATAAATAGACTACGTAACCAATATATCTTTATTTCATTATTTTAAATAAGAAATAAATATTCATTTATAACCTTTTATTATAAACCCATATGAGGCCTTATTTCTACAGTTTTCTAATACATATCATAGTCAACCCATTTTCCCATCATTCTTAAAAATTCTCTCCTTGGATCCTTTGAATTCAGAGTGAGATTCTTCAATAACTAAATTTAGTTTCCTTTCTTATCTTCCTCATCTCATATTCATATCTATACTATTAAAATTTTATGGGTTTCAAATTAGTAATTTGGTGCTAATTCCTTTGGAGTATGGTATATCCAGGTTATAATGATGGGGATTTTTGTTTTCATTGATAAATGTAGATTTATAGTGGTTAATGCACATGTTTTATCATAATTTTATTGTATTTAATATATTATATTTATTTATGGTTTTATATCAAATTCAGTTTCAATTGATTGTTAAATTAGTGCTAGACATTTGGGATTTTATTGGAAGTGGACTCAAGGGTAGTTTGGGAGTGGTTGAACCACACTTATCATGGTTTTATCATTATAAAATCATCAAGTAATGTATATATTTATTATGAAAGCTGTTAAATTATTGACTTATTTTACAAATAAATTATAATTTTGTTCCAATTAATTTATATAGATCCTTTATTGAGATATGGGAACATAAGATTTGGAATGGTTCAATATGATATTTTTTGGGATTTGATATATTAAATGGGAAATGTTAAAAGGTAATAATTAAATGATATATAAAGGATAACCTTAATGTTTACCACCAATATTTTTAAAGGCATAAATTTTTTGATTGTATGTTGGGGTAATGTGTATGTGGGAATTGATTTTTATCCAACTGGGATAATGTTGTTATGGAAACATGAGTATTACCTAGTAGAGAAATGGAAATGATTTCATTCTTATCCCATTGAACCATTTTGTGGATTTGTGACCACATAGGGGTTTTATATTTATTTTTATGGGGAGTTTTGACTCAAGGGGTGTTCGAATTTGGAAATAGTTGGGGAGACCTAGTTAGGATTTGATTGTGGTTTCATGATGCACTTTAGATTAATGGAAATGGGTTAGATAGTCCAAGTTAATAGTGGGATAGATTGTGTGTGTTGTGATACTTATCTTAGTGGAAGTGTACTATATGGACATAAAGAAGCTACATACAATGTGGTTCAAAACATTTTTATGGGATTTATGATTTGCAGGAATAATTATTGAGCACTTGGGGTGTGAAGTACATGAGATGTGATGGATATTATCTTAGGGATAAGATGTGGACAAAGGAGGTCACATGATTTTAATGTGATTATTATTACTAAAATTTTATTTGGATGTGTGGATGAGCTATGGGGGATATGTGGAGGTGTTTCCTACTATTTATAGTTTTAATTTGGAATGAGGTTTTAGATGCAATCAAGAATGTTCTTGAATATATTCCTTAACTAGATGTGCCACAAATAAGATGTTTTATTATGTTTAGGATGGATGAGAGAGAAAATATCCCAAAATTTAGTCCCTTTTAATATTATAAGTGGGTTAGATGTAATTTCAATGGCTTGTATAAATTGTATATATTTTTTAAAATATTCCAACCAATGGTGATTATTGTATATGGGATGTAGGTTATGTTGACAATATTTTATGTGGTGTAAAATATTAGACAGTATACCAATTCATGTTTGAATATTGGTATTTATGTGGTATGACATGACACTCCACCTTAGACTTAGAAGCGTGGTAGGATCCCATGCCTACCCATTATTGGAGTTAGTTCACTAGAAACAACTAATCTATACATTATATAACCTGTATATATTGAATAATGTGAATATTTGTAAATTTATTATAACAAATTAATGATTCTTATATATAATATTAATGTTATAATGTCTAAATGAATCTATTTCATTGAAAAGGGTAGAGCTGTTTTTTGATTTGATGAGAACCTTGATGTGATAAGATGATATTCTTAAACATATATCCTTTCATTAAGAAAAATTAAATGATAGAACACATGGTACATTTGACTATCAGTTTATTGATAGTTTCATGTGGATGATACTTCATCTCATAAAATTTTCACTTCTTAATCTGTATGTCGTGAGATAATAAGGATATACCCAAAAGTAGAAATTTCATATTTGTATGTTTCATATAATATTCCTATTTATGAATGTGTTTAATGATCCTTAGAAATTAATATTATTATTAATGCATATCATGACTCAATACATTGATTTATTGACCAAAACTATGACTATATATGTTTAAAGAAGGACATGTCAGGTGAATCAATCATGATATTTCATTAATGAATAAGTCGAGAAAGTATTTTTTAAATTCATATTTAAGTAAGATGATATCTCATCCACTTTGATAAGAATTAAATAGTGAAACTAATATCCCATGGCCAATATAAATGGAGGGTTCATTTCAGGAAGCCAAAGAAAGATATATTGAGCACATTTGTTAGTGAAATGAGTATGAAACCCTATTGATTATAAATATAGAAAAATAGGGATTAAATTACATAGAGAGTGCTCTTATGTGGTTATTATAATTTCAATCTTAACTTATTATTACTGGGAACCATTACATGTTTCTAGATACTGATATTGGACTTTAAGAAAGCCCACCTAATACCTCTATAAAATATTTTTAGGGCTTCACACACATAATGTGTCCGTAGATCTCAATTAAATACTATTTTTATTTAACCACTAGAATGAATATTATTATTAAGACAAAGAAATAACATTTATTCAGTATTTAATAATCACCATTATCCAATCACTAATTCTATGGGAGTTTAATATTTAAATAAATATTTTATCCTAAAAACATCAAATAAAATATTTATTTATCTATTATATTATCCACAAGGTATTAGATAATATTTAATTAATTATGATAATCTAAAAAAATCTTTATTCACAATACCATGAATAAAATCCTTATTTATTTATTGAATGAATAATATTTATTATTCAAGGTTTTTTAAATATAGAGGAGTAATGGCAGACTAAGTTAAAGGTCTGGTGAAAATGATATATTAAATATAATTTAAATAAATGTTAATTAATTTATTTAAGAAATGATATTTTTTTATAAAAAGGAATTGTGCATATTAAATAAATAATAATAATAATAATAATAATAGACTTGAGGTTATATAAGGATTAAGAAAATGGCTAAGTGCCAATGTGAAATTAAAAATTCTTAAAATATACTTGAATAAAATTCAAAGAACTAATATAGAGTTTTAAGAAATTTTGTATAGAAAAAATTGGACTACACATGGTGTAACTGATAGTTATATGTTGTGTACCCATATTCACCACATTGAGACACATCAATGAAAACACTTTAGGTCGTGTGGTGGATATGAAACTTTTCTACATGATCACATATTTACCACAATAGGTTGCGATATGATTTTAGAGACTGTACATCCTGTAACATACTTAAATTACTTGTATGACTTGTTTTGATCAGAAATAGATGGTTGGGAACCCTTGTTGAGTTCGATTCTATTTGGCCCAATTAGTGATTATGGGGGGGGTTCATTTCTTCCACAATCATTAACATCAGGTCACCATTCTCATTCTTAGAAAAAAATCCCTATGATTTCCTCATCTAAAACCGGGTAAAGACCTTCTTTACAAACAAAGGTGGTCAATTGTATTTTCAGAACCATTGAAACTTAGTGACTTTCATTAGTCGAGAGGATGAGAGGTCGGTCTCATCGCACCCCGTTGGGGGGAATTGTCCCCTACTTCAGGACTCTCTCATAGATTTAATATATGTTCACGAATCTCTTGATAATCTTAACATGGGACTAGTTACCCTATCAGAATGATTATATGTTAACACCATTTATATATAGATGAATGGGGTCTCATTAGTGAATCCATCTGTATGTATTTGAGTTCTTTCATATATTTCCTAATAATGAATACCTACTTTATATACTAAATCCTCATAACCAGACACTTCAAAATTTAATGCCATGCAAGGAGGTAGTTAATATTCTAAGGATGGGATTGAGACGTTGTGAGGTATCCTACATAACCTATTTGTTATAGTAATAAAAAAACCATGTAGTTCCTTAAAACCATTATAGTATAATGTAATGCTGAATTGAAATATGTTCATACACTTAGGAAGCAAATATTTGATCTTGAGTCTAGAGGATACATCCTATATATCCTCATTACATTATGAATTATATTTTTCGTAGTTCATTCATTCCCTTGGGACTGGATGCAATGAAGATTCCCTTATATAAGGGATTTTTATATCATGCCACTCATCAGGGTTTACATAATTTGTCATGACCCGTCCTCGGGGCCCGTGCCGTGACTACCACAAGCCCGCCTTCCATAGGCCAGGTGCTGGCGACTAGCACCAAGGCGTACTTTCCGGTAAAAAGGGAAGGCATTTCCTTTTTAAAGTAAACAAACACCACAGAGAAAGCAAGAAGAAGTAAATACTAAGTAAAAACTGGGTATAATAGTATGTGCGGAAAAGTATGTGGGCCAGAATACAAACCCAAACTAAAAGTAAAGTACAAATGAAAAAGGGAGTACAACAACTCAAAAGTAAAGCCGTAGCCTCGAGTCGTCCACTGGAAGTCCCACCTGAAAGGTGGGTACAGATAGCCTCGACAGCTCCTTGGGTCTAGCAGTCCGCTCCGAGTACGTCCCGCCCAGTGGTCCACCTCCAGGTACCGACCTGATCCGCAAGCCTCAACCACGATCAATGCTGTCCGTCGTCTAAAACCAACACAATGTAGTGCGGGCATAGCCCGTGCAGGGGTGAGTATAAGCTACTCAGTAGGGACCCCGAGACCCCCGAAGGTCTCCCAGAATCCACAAAGGATAATCCACAAAGGAAAGATACAATCATGAAGTAACATTCGACACTACTTAGGTATATTCCCATACATATACATAAGTTATCAATTCAAGTTCGGCTCCAACATCCGAGCCCAAGTTCGATCACATCCACACAGGACAACACAACACAATCCACATAGGAAAGAAAAACAAGATTCAGCTCACAAAGGTATACTTCTTCGTAAGACGATAGAGATGATCAGTTGTATCCACTGATTCATCTAAGCCGTCAGACCCACACATGATCGATAGGTACTAACCCCCACAATGACCCACAAAGGATCGATAGGTAACTAACCCCCGCAATGACCCACACAGGATTGATAGGTAACTAACCCCCGCAATGACCAACACAGGATCAGACCCACACATGATCTGTAGGCGTTGTCCCACACAGGACCGCTGAGCGCTGACCCACACAGGATCTGACCCACACAGGATCAGTAGTACTGATCCATGTAGGATCCCTGAGTGTTGTAGTCGTCGCCGAAGAATCCAAGTAGGATTTCTGTATAGTCGTCATCGTCGTCGCAGTTGCAACCAGCTCTAGGGTTCCCGCACACAGAAAGCTCGTCCAGGAGGGTCCGCTCCATGAGCCTAGGGGATGATACATCAATTGACACATAGTCCGGATTTGATGTATCCAAAAGTTCCGTATCGTCAACAGGAACTCATCGTCACATACGGCGTGTCAATCGGACGCCCGATCTGAGAGTTATTGGCTTTTTCGTTCCAGGGGCCCGATTGGTTTTTAAGTCAAAACCAACCCGACCGTACTCCAACTGAGTCCAAACCTCGAGCGGATTAAGCCAAAAGGTTTGTCTCACTAAGAGGAATCCATCAAGGTCGACGACACGTAAATCAGACGTCCGGAGCTCAAGTTATAAGCATTTCCGCTCCAAGGGCCCGGTTGGTTTCGTGTACGAACCAACCCGGTCGAACCCAAAGTTATCAAAATCCTTAAGTGTAATATACTGAAACAACCGTCTCGACCCAAGGATCGCATCGCAGCTAACAGTGCATCGATCGGAGGTCCGCAGCCCATGTTATGGGCAAAAGACCATGAGAGGTCCGGTAATAGGAGGTTCGGGCCCTATCCGACCCGGCCCGATATCCCCTGGGTCGGCCCGAGCCGGGTTGACCCGACCAGGGTCCGGGTCCGGCCCGCATGGGCACAGCGCGGCCCGACCAGGTGGCCCGGCTCGGCGGTCAGGCCTGGTGGCTCGGCCGAAACGTCCGGGCGTTTGCGGTGCGGGGGGGGGGGGGGCACTGCCCCCCGCTTGTTCATAACCGCGACCGCCATGTGGGGGGCCGCTCTTGTCCAGCCAGCTAGGTGTCGTAACTCCAGACTCCTCCTCTGACCGGCCGACCCGCTCCGGCCGGCCGGCTGCTGCTGCCACGGGACCGGCATGGGCCGGTCCCCCTGCTCCGCTGCGGCCTAAGCCGCAGCCTTGGTCCATACGGCGCGGTGCGACGACGCCACGCCCCTCCGCCGTGACCCCACTCCGGCCGCGGTGTCTTTGAGGTTCCTTCGAGGTTCTCCGGCGTGGCGCGATGGCACCGCGCCTTTGTTCAACTTCAAAGACGCGGCGTGACGGCGCTGTGCACCCTAGCCGTATGTTCCCACACGGTGTCGTTGCACTGTGCCTCTTTCCTTCGAACCACATCAACAAAACTTACAAGGGAGGAGGTTCAGCCATGTTTGTGAGGTATGACCCCCCTACGTTAATCGATAGAAAGAGGAAAAGTTTCACGAAGAACAAAAATGGAAGTATTCACGAACAATAACAAAATCCCCTACCTCGAGTGTTGTCGTAGAACGAGGTTGTCACGAAAAGGGACGTCGCGGAAGAAGGTGGATCGTCGCGTCGTGGAGGAACAGTGTCTCCCTTCCTTTGACGTAGAAATAAAGAATGAGGTGATGTGCGTCAGGTCATCGATCTACGAGGAAGGCGTCTCTCACCATCGTCGGAGGTCATTGTTCTTCGCGTTCTTCGTCGAGGAAGAATAACTTCAAGAACTTGAGCAAATCCTCCCAAGCCTCTCACAACCCAACCACCCTAATAAAATAAGATTTTGTCTTATTTTATTAATCAAACCATGAATTTTGAAATTCAAAAATGAAACAATCAATTAAATGAATTAATTGAAAGTTTTAAACTTCCCAAATTAATTGAGGTGTTTCATAAACAGAAAAATGCAAGGGTTGACTACCACTTAATAGGGGTGTGGGTGCGTGACCTTAATTAAAAGGGAGTTGAGGAAGTTGAAAGAATCAGTGGGGCTCGTGTGGGCCCCACCTGACAAAAATCCTACCTAGTGGGTAGGATATTGTGGGTCTCACTCCAATCACTTAGGTTAGGTTAAGAAACTTTAAGAAAAATAAAAATTGGTCGCAGCATTTTTATTTTATTCCTTTACTTAACCCAAAAAATTTAAAAACCACACGCGAGCAAAAGAAACTCCGGAAAAGGTGTTTTTAAGCAATTACCGGCACCGTGATTCCATCGGTGCCCTCAGAATTAGATTCTGAGCACCGGTTCAAAAGTTAGAAAAACCCGCTCATTCGTTCACTGAACGTACCCGAGATAAACTTCAGAAAATGATTCCGGGAACACTGGGCCTCAGAATCTGGTGCCGTCAGAAACTGTGTTCTTGTAAAATCCTAAAGAAAATTAAGGAGAAAAATTACCTTGAATTTTACGGGTCATTACATACTCCCTCCTCAGGGCTTTACATCCCCATAAAGATACATCATAAACTAGGGAAACAAATGTGGGTATTGAGCACGCATCTGAGCCTCCCACTCCCAAGTGCTCTCCTAGAGGTTCCTATGCTTCCATCTGATGCGCACTAGAGGAATCGACCATCCATGTAGGACCCGCTCCTGTCGACCCTCAATCTCCACCGGGACCTCCGTAAAAGTCGCCCCATCATCAATGTCCAACTCCCCAAGGTCAATGATATGCATCGGGTCATGCACGTATCTCCTCAGCTGGGATACGTGGAAGACATTGTGCACTCGGTGCAACTGAGGTGGTAGAGCCAGGCGATAAGCCACCTCACTAATCCTACTGAGGACCTGGAATGGTCCAATGAAGCATGGAGACAACTTGCCTCCTCGGCCAAATCTCTGTAATCCACATCGAGGTGAGACCCGCAAGAAGACGTGGTTGCCATCCTCGAACTCTAGTGGCCTCCGCCTCCTATCAGCATAAGACTTCTGTCGGCTCTGAGCTATCCTCATCCGCTCCTGGATGACCTGGACCTTCTCTGTTGTTTCCTGGACCATCTCCGGTCCCACAAGTGCTGACTCCCTAGGGTCTGTCCAGCACATTGGAGATCTGAAAGGTCGGTCAAACAACACCTTGTATGGTGCCATCCCGATGGTGGAGTGGTAGCTGTTGTTGTACGTGAACTCCACCAAGGGTAGGTGGTCCTCCCAGCTGCGACCAATGTCGAGGAAACATGCATCGAGCAAGTCCTCAAGAGTCTGAATGGTCCTCTCTGTCTGACCATCCATCTGAGGGTGGAAGGCGGTGCTTAGACGTAGCTGCATCCCGAATGCCTCCTGCAACCCATTCCAAAGCCAGGAAGTAAAGCGAGCATCTCGATCAGAGACGATTGATGATGGCACACCATGAAGCTGTAAAATCTCCTGAACGTAGAGACGTCCCAAGAACTCCACTGAGCCCTGCTCTCTGATAGGTAAGAAATGAGCCGACTTGGTGAGTCGGTCGACAATCACCCAAATGGAGTCGTGACCTCTGGAAGTGCGTGGAAGTCCAGTCACGAAGTCCATAGATATGCCGTCCCACTTCCACTCCGGGACCTCCAAGGGCTGTACCAAGCCCGCTAGTACCTGGTGCTCTACCTTCACCTATTGGCAGGTGAGGCATTGAGAAACGAACTCAGCCACAACCTTCTTCATGCCCGGCAACCAGTGCTATTGTCTGAGGTCTTGGTACATATTCACCACACCAGGATGCACCACCAAAGGGGAAGTGTGAAACTATCTCAACACCTCCTCCCGTAAAGCAATTGGTACCAAGGTACGTCCTCTGAAAATGATGTCGTGCTCTCCTCCTAAAGAGAAACCATCAGGTGCCTGTCCTGAGGATATCTGCGCACGTCGCGTCTCACAGTTGGCATCCCCAGGCTGTGCCTCTCTGACCCGCTGTAGTAGTGAGGAGTGACTGTAAGTGACTGAAGAAAGGCTGTTCCATCTCTATCCACGAAGGATATCTGCAAAGTGGCTAGCTCCTCTGTCACCTCCCCAAGTAGCTGAATGCCCGTCCTCCAGCTGAGTTCATCGACTAGTACGTTCCCCTTTCTAGGAGTATAGACTATCTCAAAGTCATAGTCCTAGAGGAACTCGAGCCATCGTCGCTGTCTTAGGTTCAGGTCCTTCTATGAGAATATGTACCTGAGACTCTGATGGTCAAAATAGATTGTAAAGCACTCGCCCATCAGATAGTGTCGCCACATATTCAGAGCGAAGACCACTACTGCTAACTCCAGGTCATGAGTAGCGTAGTTCTGCTCATGCTGCCTCAACTGTCGTGATCCATAGGAGATCACAGCCCGCTCCTGCATCAGGACACATCCGAGTCCGGTCCCTGATGCATCACAGTAAACTACGTACCCAACTCCCTCCTCCGGTACCCTCAAGATAGGCCCACTGGCCAATCTCTGTCTCATCTCCTAGAAGCTCTGCTGACATCTATCTGACCACACAAAGGGTTTCCGCTTCTTCGTCAAAGCTGAGAGTGGTGCCGCAACTCTAGAGAAGTCCGACACAAATCTCCGGTAGTACCCAGCTAGACCCAAGAAACTCCGCACCTCTGTCACACTCCTAGGTGGCTCCCAAGCTAGCACTGCCTCGATCTTTGCAGGATCCACCACAACTCCTGCCTCAGAGATGACATGTACCAAGAAGTGGACCTCACGTATCTAGAACTGACACTTCGAGAGCTTTCCATAAAGCTGGTGCTCTCAGAGTGTGTCTAGTACAACCCGCAAGTGGTAGGCGTGTTCCTCCTCAGTCGTCGAGTATATCAAAATGTCGTCGATGAAGACCACAACAAATTGATCGAGGTATGGCTGAAAGATTCTATTCATGAGGCCCATGAACACTGCTGGATCATTGGTTATTCCGAATGGCATAACCAAGAACTCATAGTGGCCATACCGACATCTGAAGGCCATCTTCTGCACGTCCTCATCCCGAACTCTGAGCTGATGATAGCCTGACCTGAGGTCTATTATCGAGAACCACCGGGCTCCCTTGAGCTGACCGAAGAGGTCATCAATCCTCGGTAGCGGATACTTGTTCCTCACTGTCACCTGGTTCAGGCGACGATAGTCGACACAAAGTCATAAGCTCCCATCCGCCTTCTTAGCGAACAATAACAGGGAAGCCTAGGCTGACACACTGGGTCAGATGAATCTCTTGCCCTGCAAGTCCTCCAACTATACCCGTAGCTCTCGAAGCTCGGTGGGGGCCATCCAATATGCTGGAGTGGATATCGGGGCTGTCCCGGGGTACATGTCAATATAAAAGTCTACCTCTCTGCGAGGAGGTAGTCCTGGAACGTCGTCGGGGAAAACGTCCGCATACTGATCCACCACTGCAAGAAAACCTGGAATCCTCACGTCAAATGCTCCTAGGATGAGGCTATCCAACTGATGAGTGATGGGATGTCCTCTCCTCTGCGAGAGTCTATCCTGTGCTGCGAAGGCTCCCGTCTCGCCGGTGAAGGTGAACCTGCTCCCGTCGGTGCGTACACACCGCACCTTGCGCCTAATACAGTCGATCTAAGCATGGACTGTAGATAACCAATCCATGCCCAAGATGACGTCGTAAGGCCTCAACGCTGCTACAAGAAGATCCCAGCCAAAGCTCTCGCCTCCTATAGTAATCTCACACTGCCGGCACCAGTGCGTAATCGTCAAGTCTGCTCCCGTAGGAGTCTCTAGACGTAAGGATCGAGCCAACAGCTCTGTCGGAATCTCCGAGCTCCGAACAAGGGCAGCGACTATGAAAGAATGACTCTCTCCTGTGTCTATAAGAACTTCAACAAGGGTGGAATAGAAATAGATAGTACCTTGAATCATCTCTGGCGCGCCGTGGTTGTAGGCTTACGCTGCCTGGAGCTGTGCCTGTCCCTGCGCGCCAGCTCCCTGTGGTCGGGGTAGACCTCCTGGGGGTGGTGGTGGTAGAGCCTGAAAGCGTCACCCACCACCTACTGCTCGGCTAGATCCTTGGCATCGTCCGACTTCTCCCTGCGGACCGCCATGGTCGACCCTCTGCCTTTGCCTGGGTGGTCCCTCAACCGTCGACTGCTCCTCCGTACGGCGGGTCGGGCAGTTACAAGCCCTGTGGCCCTGCCCGCCGCATGCGTAGCACTGTCTGCCTCTCAAAAGACTGGCTCTGCGCTGAGTGCCCCGCACCTAAGAGCCAGTGTCCTGAGGTCGTCTACCTGAGGGCCTGGTCTGCCTGGACCCATAAGTCATCCGTCGACTGCCTACTGCAGAAGACTCTACTACGTGCCGCCCTACGGTAGGTCTCGCTGCTGATGTAGGCTCAGCAAGGAAGCTCTCGATGAGAAGGGCTCTCTCCAGTACCCCTACCTGTGTCGGAATGCTGAGGGAGATCAGCGATGCCTTGCTCTTCTGCCTCAATCCCTGCTCGAAGGTCCGGGCTCGGAAGAATGGGTCTTGTACCGTGTCCGTCGAATAGCGCGAGAGATCTGTAAATCTCACCGAGTACTGGGTGACCGTCAAGCTGCCCTACCGCAGCTGTAGAAGATCCTGGATGCACACCGCACGAAGGGTGGCTGGGACGAACTCCGAGTGGAAGCGGCTCTCAAAGTCCATCCGGAGGAGAGATTCCTCGTCATGCACCTGGAGCATCAAGCTCCACCATCTGCCTACTTCCGCGTGCATGAGGCTCGCTGTGAGGATCACCATGAGGTCTGCTGGTGTCCTCACTAACCTGAAAACTCGTACAACTGCCTCTAGCCAATCATCGGCTGCCTGAGGGTCTGTATCTCCGCAGAACCTGGGCGGTCACTGACGCTGAAACTCGTGCAGTACACGAAGGCGATGTGCATCGTCAACAGCTGGGGCTGGTAGCATCAGTGGCTCAGCGGGTAGAGGTACTGCCGGTGCCTCTGCTGTCAAAGGGCCCTGTATTGAGGCCTCGTCGCTCGGTGGGCTGTCGTCACGCACAACGCTCAGATCCCTAGCTGGCTGCCATCGTGGGGCCATCCTGAAAAGAAGCAGGTGCACCGCGGTCAAATAGTATACCTGGTGAGCTGACACAAAGTAATCACAATGGAAACTTTTAGAACACACATGCAATCAATGTTTTCATTCATTAAGTCGGAAATCAGAAGTCAGAGTCCTGGTGTACTGATACGTCGGCCGCCGCACCAACACTGGACTCCCTGGACTGATAACCACACTCAATACTCTTAATACTATTGTTTCACATAGAAAAAGATCAGAGTCCTGAGTTCTGCGGTAGAACCGAACTCCTCTGATACCAATTTGTCACGACCCGTCCTCGGGGCCCGTGCCATGACTACCCCAAGCCCGCCTTCCATAGGCCAGAGGCTGGCGACTAGCACGAAGGCGTAATTTTCAGTAAAAAGGGAAGGCATTTCCTTTGTAAAGTAAACAAACACCACAGAGCAAGAAAGAAGAAGTAAATACTTAGTAAAAACTGGGTACAATAGTAAGTGCAGAAAAGTAGGTGGGCCAGAATACAAACCCAAACTGAAAGTAAAGTACAAATAAAAATGGGAGTACAAAAACTCAAAAGTAAAGCCACAGCCTCGAGCCGTCCACTAGAAGTCCCACCTGAAGGGTGGGTACAGATAGCCTCCACAGCTCCTCGGGTCCTGCCGTCTGCTCCGAGTACGTCTCGCCCAGTGGTCCACCTCCAGGTACCGACCTGCTCTGCAAGCCTCAATCACGATCAGCGCTGTCTGTCGTCTGCAACCAACACAACGTAGTGCAGGCATAGCCCGTGCAGGGGTGAGTATAAGCTACTCACTAGGGACCCCGAGACCCCTAAAGGTCTACAGAATCCACAAAGGATAATCCACAAAGGAAAGATACAATCACGAAGTAACATCCGACACTACTTAGGTATATACCCATACATATACCTAAGTTATCAATTCCAGTTCGGCTCCAACATCCGAGCCCAAGTTCGATCACATCCACACAGGATAGCACAACACAATCCACATAGGAAAGCAAAAAAAGATTCAGATCACACATGTATACTTCTTCGAAAGACGATTGAGATGATCAGATGTAGCCACTGATTCGTCTAAGTCATCGGACCCACACATGATCGATAGGTACTAATGCCCTCAATAACCCACAAATGATCTATAGGTAACTAACCCCCACAATGACCCATAAAGGATCGATAGGTAACTAACCCCCGCAATGACCCACACAGGATCGGACCCACACAGGATCTGTAGGCACTGGCCCACACAGGACTGCTGAGCGGTGACCCACAAAGGATCTGACCCACACAGGATCGGTAGCACTGATCCACGTAGGATCGCTGAGTGCTGTAGTCGTCGCCGTTGAATCCACGGAGGATTTCTGTACAGTCGTCATCATCGTCGCAGTCGCAACCAGCTCTAGGGTTCTCGCACACAACAAGCTCGTTCGGGAGGGTCCGTTCCATGAGCTGAGGGTCTCATACATCAACTGAAAGATAGTCCAGAGTTAATGTATCCAAAAGTTCTATATCATCAATAGGAACTCAACGTCACAGACGGCGCGTCAATCGGACGCCCGGTCTGAGAGTTATTGGCTTTTTCATTCCAGGGGCCCGGTTGGGTTTTAAGTCAAAACCAACCTAAACGTACTTCAAATGCATCCAAACCTCGAGCGGAGTAAGCCAAAAGGTCTGTATCACGAAGAGGAATCCATCAAGGTCGACATCACGTCAATCAGACGTCCGGAGCTCAAGTTATAAGCATTTCCGCTCGGAGGGCCCGATTGGTTTCGTGTACGAACCAACCCGGCCGAACCCAAAGTTCTCCGAAACCTTGAGTGTAATATACCGAAAAAACCGCCTCGACCCAAGGATCGCATCGTAGCTCACGTTGCGTCGATCGGAGGTCCGCAGCCCATGTTCTGGGAAAAAGACTGTGAGAGCTCCGGTATTAGGGGGTTCGGGCGCAGTCTGACCCGGCCCGATATCCCCTGGGTCGACCCGACCAGGGTCTGGGTCCGGCCCGCTTGGGCGTGGCCCGGCCCGGCTAGCGCGGCCCGACCCGGCCTGGGCGCGGCCCGACCTGGGTGCGACCCGACCTAGACGCGGCCTAGCTAGGCGGCCTGACTTGGTGGTCTGGCCTGGCGGCTTGGCCTGACGCGCTCGCGTTGGCCAGGTGGCTCGGCCGAAACGACCGAGCATTTGGGTTGTGGGGGGGGGGGGGGCACTGCCCCCTGCCTGTTCGTAACCGCGACCCCTATGTGGGGGGCCGCTCTTGTCCAGCCAGCTGGGGGTCATAACCCCCAGCTCCTCCTCTGACCGGCCGGCCGACTACTGCCACCACGGGAACGGCATGGGCCGGTCCCCCTACTCCGCCGCGGACTCAGCCGCGGCCTTGGTCCATCCGGCACGGCGCGACGGCACCGCACCCCTCCGCCGCGACCACGCTCCGACCGCAGTGTCTTCGAGGTTCTCCAGCGCGGCATGATGGCGCCACGCCTTTGTTCGACTTCAACGGCGCGGCACAACGGCGCCGCACACCCATGTTGTATGTTCCCATGCGGTGCCATTGCACTGCGCCTCTTTTCTTCGAACCGCAACAACACAACTTACAAGGGAGGATGGTCGGCCATGTTTGTGTGGTCCGGGCCCCCTCTGTTAATCGATAGCAAGCGGCAAAGTTTCACGAAGAACGGTAATGGAAGTATTCACGAACAAAAACAGAATCCCCTACCTCGAGCGTAGTCTTAGAATGAGGTTGTCACGGAAAGGGATGCCGCAAAAGAAGGCGAATCGTCGCGTTGCGGAGGAACAATGTCTCCCTTCCTTTGATGCGGAATTAAAGAACGAGGTGATGTGCGTCGGGTCACCAATCTCCAAGGAAGGCGTCTCTCACTGTCATCGGAGGTTGGTGTTCTTCATGTTTTTTGTGTTCTTCGTCGAGGAAGAAGAACTTTATGAACTTCAGAAAATCTTCCCAAGCCTCTAAAAACCCAACCACCCTAATAAAATAAGAGTTTGTCTTATTTTATTTTTCAAGCCATGCGTTTTAAAATTGAAAAACGAAACAATCAATTAAATGAATTAATTGCAACATTTTAAACCACCCAAATTAATTGAGGCGTTTCATAAACAGAAAAACACAAGGGTTGACTTACACTTAATAGGGGTGCGGGTGCATTTCCTTAATTAAAAGGGGGTTGAGGAAGTTGAAAGAAATGGTGGGGCTGGTGTGGGCCCCACCTCACAAATATCCTACCTAGTGGGTAGGATATTGTGGGTCCCACTCCAATCACTTATCTTAGGTTAAGAAACTTTAAGTAAAATATAAATTGGTCACAACATTTTTATTTTATTCCTTTACTTAACCCAAAAAATTTAAAAACCACACGCAAGAAAACGCAACTCCAGAAAATGTGTTTCTAAGCAATTACCGGGACCGCGATTCCATCGGTGCCCTCAGAATTCGATTCCGAGCACCTGTTCAAAAGTTAGAAAAACCCGCTTGTTTGTTCACTGAACATAGCTAAGCTAAAATTCAGAAAATGATTCCGGGCACACCGGGCCTCAGAATCTGGTGCCATCAGAAACCGCGTTCTTGTAAAATCCCAAAGAAAATTAAGAGAAAAAAAATTCCCTAGAATTTTATAGGTCTTTACATAATTAGATTTCCCTGGATGGTGGATATTTATGATGCAAATGATATGACCATTGAAACTACCTAAGACTACATGATTTATGATTAAATTTAGAAACAAGGGATTGCAAGTAATTAGGCTCATTATATGTGGATGCATGAATTACATAATGGGACAACCCTTGAGATGTTTAATACAAATCTCAAGCCTTGGAGAGGTGTCCTACATATCTTAGTTATGGAAGGAATCAGAGTCATTGTAGTTGAATTAACTTATTTATCCTATGATGGATGGGGTATAATGATCATCCCATGAGAATGATTAGGTCCTGATTCTTAAAATATTGGAGACATGTGGGGACTTACACAGAAGTGGATTCCCATTGGAGTTTGGGATCCGACCTTAAGAAGGCATCCTATATATCTGGGTTATGGAAGGAATCATATTCCTTATAGTTCTAGTGATCTGAGCTTATTCACTGAGTTTTCCCTTATATGAGTGACATATGATATTATTCCACTGATTGAGGATTATATGGTTAGGTTTCCCTTGCCGTGATTGAGGATTATGACCCAAATTATTTGATTATTGCAGCTCCCAAATCCCATGTTCGCTATATTCAGTCTAAGAAACAAGGGAAGACAAAGGATGAATATCATTTCTTATAGATGTGGGACTTATTCCCTGTGAAAACCCTTTGGAGTTTGATATAGATCTTAGGACGTGGAGAGGAAACCTATGTATTTTGGTTATGGTTGGAATCAGAGTTATCACAATACTTTTGAGTGGGGATTAAATACTATGGTTTCCCTTTTTATCGAGGCTTACTCCCTGATGGTGGAAAAAGTTATCCAGCCCTCGTATAGTCATTTGATGTGGCCTTATTGTTTTCCTAACATGCATTGATTGTACACTCAACAATCCTTCATTTTCAACTTGACATGTCAGAGAATATATGCCCTACATTTCTAAATAAAATCATATGATCGAGGTGATTTTTTTGATGGAAGTCACATAACATGGATGGCATGTCTGAAGGTTGTCCTATGATCAAGGATGAATTGTCCAGAGGACATTTCAAGACCTGTACGAATTATTCTACATGTCATCGCATGATCTTGGATGACACACTTTGATGGAATCACATGATCCAGTAGGCTTTTCCAAGTGTCATCACTAAAGTTGGATGGCACACTTAGAGGCCTTCACAAGAGTCAATGTGACTTGTCTTAGAGGGTTCCATGTGTCCTAGCTGACTTGTCCAAGTGTCATCGCTGAAGCTAGATGAAATTCCCAAGAGACATAAAGAGATCCAGCTAACATACCTTGGTGAAATTGTGAGACTTAAATGAAATGTACTGATGTCTCCATATGATCTAGGTGATATGTATAAAATACATTTCAAGGCATGGATTGAAAGACCGTAGGGTTGTGTGAGAATTTGGTGGCATGATTAGGGGAACCACGTGACTTCCTCTGATATGTCCAGGGGACTTTTTGTGATCCAATAGTATACCAAATAATCGTCTCATGATCTAGAGACATGTCCTGGTGTTTTTTCATGACTTGGGTGGTTCAAGCGAAGCATATGAGGATCACCACATGTTATCTTCACATAAGTATCCCATTTCTTATTATTTATTTCATTCTTTTATTGCATATGCATTATATTTTTTCAGTGTCATATTGTTTTATGTCTCGCGCATTTTAGCATATACATGGTATTTATTTCATTTTTCCTGCTAGGAGTCTTTCACATAATCTATAATGATCTTGAGAAGTGCCTATGCATACTACATGATCTCTCCAGTTTTCACCAAATTTAACATGATGAAAAACTTCCCAGTCATGAGATCATCCACTCTGAGAAATCTGCACTAATTCCTTGGTGTGCTAGAGTGAAATTCGACGAGTTCATCTATCCATCCTAGAGTGATTTTTTCATGTTTTGTAGGGGGAATTATAGGCCTTGCCACCCCAATTATTCACTACATTACACAACACATATCACACAATTCTAGGCTAGAGTTAGTGGAGTGATTCGTCAAAATTCTTCTTCACGATTTCTTTCTATAGTTTATTCTAGGTGAATTTCAAGATTTTTAGCTACCATGATACCATACCACCTATACCTCCTTTTTGGATTATTTATAATTAAAGGGGTTTTTCCGAATAATGCAATCATGTAGAGGGTCTTCCATATTTTTAGGATAACATGTTTAAGTACATTCATGAGATTAGGATGCCTACTGAAAGGCCTTCACATGATCTTTGATGCCTAATATAACATTTCCACGAGACAAGGATGGTTTTCCAGGGGGCCTTGTGAGACCGTGTTGTGAAAGACCTAGGCACATCACATGATTATTACAATCCTGAGAGTCTCCCATCATTTCTTTCATTATTTCTATTTTTTATTTTATGAAGGTTGAGGATGTTGTGAGTTTTTGTGTGTGTCATAAAAAACAACCACTCTAACTTTTTATAATGCATCACATGACCAACAAAGGGTTCTGTGGAGATGCATGATCAATTCATGGATAATCCCATACATTTGTCCTTATGGAGCCAAAAGGGGGTAGTGTGAGGCCTCCTGGACATGTTTAAGGCCCTTCGCATGATGAGGATGACATGCCAGTGGGATTTTGTGAGATGAGGCAGACATGTTGCTGGGTTCTTACAGTGTCTTACAGATCTCTAGGGGTGTGTTGTATGATGTTTACAACTGAAATAGGCTTCTTCCTTCCCCCTATTTATTTCCATGATTTATTTCACAAAGTCCAGGGGGGTTCATGAGTTTTATCAAGTGTTTTAGAGGATAATCACTCTTCACATCAGTGATACATCACAATACTTTCACGACTGTAAGAGGCTACCACATTTTAATTATTTTTATCATATTTCCAAGGATTTTTGGATGGTTATTTGGGTGTTCACCGATTAAAAATATGTGTGACCTGGGGGAGATTATCTGGTAACCACTGCATAACCTTTGATTTTATGGGGAACCTTCTCAAGGGAAGAAGGTATTGTCAAAGGGAATTAGTTGGGATTTCAGTAGGTTATGGGTTGCTTTTGGCCAACCTCATGACCTTCTATTGGTCATGTGATTGAGTTTCTTCTGGGGGTATACATGATATGCTTGATCATGGATACCATATTCTTTCATTGTTTTATAGGTAAAATAATAATCATATTTAGGTATTTCTTCATTTTTGATTTTGATGATGCTCATCTGGTAGACATCAAAAAATTCCCCCCCTGTAGCGATGTTTACATGGAAAATGGCTCAGTTCTAAGGAAAATAAATGCCCGCCTGAGTCTTTATCACTATCACAAATCAATGTATTAGGGGATTCTTATTATTCTAGGTTAAATTTGGTATTCCATGAGATTACTTATAAACAAGGGAATAGTGATGAATTAATTCACCATATTCTTGTTTTTCTAGAGTTCTCTTGCCCTGCTTCCATCACACAATCCCATAGAAATACCTTCCTGTAGGAACCCATCACAAGACTTTTAGATGATACTATTTTCATGTGAGAACCTTCGTAAGAGTTCCTTCTCCCAAGTGCCTTCTCGAATCAACCAAAAACTAAATGTCAATAATTTTTTGATTTTTGGTTGTGGGGATGATCAATAATCTTGAGTGTTCTATCAGATCTGCTAGCTTGATTTCATGATTTCATGATATTTTTTCATCTTGTGTGACCATTTCTATAGTCATGTGATCATGAGTACTTGGGGGGTAATGAGACTTTTATTGTTCCTTTTGGTTTTACACAACATTTGAGATCATCAGGAGTCAAGCGATTCATGATTCCTTCATGTGATTTGTCAATACCTCTGTTGATTCATGCAATACACTTGATGATTCTAGAATTTTATGTCTTTTGAAAATATTTTATTTTATTTGTCTGACATATGACACATAATGGTTTTCACATGGATTCAAGATCTCATTTATGATCCTATTTTTTGGCTAATCAATGGTCTTTTATTTCTAGAGACTATGACACTAACCCTCGATATCACGTGAATTCTGATTATAAGATTTTGAAATGGATTCTTCCATTCATACATACTAAATCACGGTTTTTTTTTGTTTTATGTTCTTTTAGCTTCATCCTTCTATATCTATAGTTTATGGTATTTTAACTTAGACATTCTATCACTGTAGTTTAGGGCCTTCTAGATCAAACCTTCTATCATTGTAGTTTAGTGTATTTTATCTCAAACCCATATATCTTTAGTTTAGGGTCTTTTATCTCGAACATTCTATCACTATAGTTTAGGGCATTTTATCTCAGACCTCTATTTATTTAGTTGAGGGTATTTTAGCTTAAAAATTATATCACTATAATTTATGGTATTTTTTCTCATACCCTCTATAAATTTAGTTTTGTTTTTTTGTTTGGATGTTCTATTGATTTAATTTTGGGTCTTTTAGCTTGAACCTTTTATTTTTGTAGTTTCTGGTCTTTTACCTTAGAACATAGGATGTATTATAGTTTAAAGTCTTACTGGTATTACTTGATCAATGATCATGGAATATGGTGTAGGCATGTTAGAAATGAACCAAAACGCTATAGGGTGTAGAGTTCTACCTTACTGTTATCAAGGATCATATAGATTAGAGATCCTTTCCTGCAAGGAGGAGGTGCCTCTGGCTGGTTGGTCAAAGCCTTCATATGTTAGTATTATTTTCAAAAAAGGGTGTCTACATAGTTTTCCAAGTGTTATAGAATGTCTATGGGGAGAATATTGGTTGATGAATAAATACTATGGATGCTAGGCCTACCTAGATAGTTGATTATGGGCGATCTAAGTCATAACCCAAAAGATTGAGTCCATGAAAAGGGAATGGGGAAGACATTCCAATAATGAACCATAACACACTTAGGTACCGAGTTCCTCCATGGAATTTTCAAGGCTCACAAAGATTGAGTCACCTTTCTTGCATGGAAGATATTACTTTATTTGGTGGGTCAAAATCTTTAGGCATCAACAGCATGTTAAATAAAAGATGATCTCCACTCTGTCCTGAGGGTCATGAGAGATTTTTGGAGACTCAAACATATAGAAGATTATTTTAGGAATGAAGAAAAGATATCCAGTAAGGGTTCTAGAACCCTATGGTAGTTAATCTCTTAATTTTAAACCTAGATCACTACGCCTTGTGGTTTCGAATCCCAAGGTTTGGCCAATCAATGGGTTGGGAATGGAGTGTCTCATTCCTGTTGTGATAAAGGGTAAAAAAATGATGATGTAACATAGAGGATGTTTAATCTGAACATATATTTTGGTATAAAGATTTTAAATCATGGTCCAAACTGCTCATTTTAGGATGATGATATGGGATAATCATACCAGGGATGGCCCAAAACACACTGAGGTGCAGAGCTCCACTACAGTGATGTTATGGCTCAGTAGGATCAAAAATACCTTTTTGTAGAGTGAAACGTTTGGTTGAAAACCATAACCATATATATAGGATCCATATGTACACCTTAATAGTCAAGAAACTGTTACCTTGAAGCTAGGTATCCTTTTCTAAGGTCCATGGAAGGTTTATAGTGATCTGAGGTACTCAAATCCTGAAGTGTGATTTGTTGAAAGTATAATATACAAGTAGGGTTCAATAAGCCTTAATACTATTTCATCGCCTAAAAAACATATTCTCATGGTGATGAGATGTGAAAAATCATTATTCCAACTTTTTCCTGAACTCGGGGGGGGGGGGGGTCGAACAATCATAGCATGGATTTTCTATGGATATATATTAGACCATATAGATTCATGAATTTTTTATTTTCACCCTTATTTTTTCCTAAACTCTAGAGATGAAGAGTTTAGTGAGTGGAGACTTGACTTTTGATAAGGACACCCTTTGTGGGTTTTCATCTTGAAATGTTTTGTGTCTCCTTTGCTAGCAGTTTTAAGGTCTTTTAATTTGGACCATTATACGAAAGAGGTTAAGCTCATATAACCTTCACCCAAGTGTTGGTAGTTTAAGGTCATTACACACATTGAACTAATATGGAATATGACACACAAGATCCTAATTAGGATACCCAAGGCCAATAGGACCCCAATGTCCTTTTAATATGGATATAAAAATGTTTTCAATCATGGTTCTAAGTTCTCAATTCATGAGTAATGATATAGGATAATCACACTAGGGATGGAATAGAACACACTGAGGTGCTAAGCTCCTCCACGGTGATACCAAGACTCATAAGTATTGGAATACATTTTTGTAGAGTGACACATTTGGTTGATGTCCATAGACACATATGTAGGAGCTGTAGGAATACATGCATAGTCAAATAATGGGTCACTTGAAGCTAAGTATATTTTCCAAGGAGCATGGATAGATTTTTGGAAACCCAAGGCACTCGAGACATGAAGTACGGTGTATGGATTAATGTGATTAAAAGATGGAGGAAGCACCCCGTACTCTAGGTGACTGGGCTAAGGCCCTCATGGTCCTTTGATAAGGGATGCTAATGGGTGATGACCAAAAAATTTTAACATCATGTAGTGGGTACATATTTATTTTTTTGTAGTTTAATGTCATGATGTAAATAATATTTTTGTGCCGTTTATTGTCATGAGGTAAGGGAATTTTCATTATGCATTTTTAATTTAATTTGACCTGGATGTTTGCCTTGATGTTTAACATTATTTGGTAAGGATGTGGGTACCAACAAGAAACATTTATCATGATATATTGCATGATTAAGAAATCCAAACATAGATCTTTCTTATACGTTGGAAAAATAGGTCTTTATAAATCAATCCTTATGTATTTGGGGTGTACTTTTTTAAGTGGTTGTAACTCGACCCAGGATTACAGAGACAAACATTATAATGTATCCTATGATGATAGGAAACAAGAAACATATAGTTATTGAAAAGGAAACACACTAAGAGGTTATGGACCATATGTATAGGTGGGAATTGTTTCCATTTATTTTTTGCAGCTAGGCCTCAAAGTGGAGATCCAGATGTCACTACATATCCTATGATGACAGGAATCAAGAAACAAATAGTTCTTGAGGGACTATGTAGTTTAATTTAATCCGGTAAGGACATGGGATTCTAGATATGAAAAATGGATATTGAGTAGGGACACAAGGATGGAAATTCCGGTAAAAATACATATCCTATGTTAATAGGAATCAATCCATACGTAGTTCTTGAGTAAGGATATTCCGACACAAGTTTTTTCTATACACAGAGAGCGGGTATTTTCATATTTATTGTGAATTGACTAAGGATTGAAGATCTAAATGTCACTATGTATCCTATGATGTTAGGAATTAGGTCGCACGTAGTTCTTGAATGGCGATGTGATAGGGGTACAACACTAACAATAGTGGACCTATCAGGGGAGATCCATAGGAATGTGCAATGTTATGTATTGAGAAGTGGAATCAACCTTGTAGTTTAACATCATGCAATTATTACTCATGGTATGACTTTTAAGGTCTTGAATTCAGAACCATGATGAATCTATCCTGAGTAGTTATGCCTTGATCATGTATGGAATCCCATAGTGAAATTCTTAAGCTCTCGTGAGAAATAATCATTGTGAGAAACAAAGAGTGGAGATGGTTCCTCTCACAAAAAAGAGGTGATTAAAGATAGGACAAGGTTGTTTTGCATCATATAGTGGCTGAAAAATATATAGGATAGAGGCATGCCTATTTATCTCATTGAAATTGAGAATCAATCCATACATAGTTCTATAAAACCCAAGCAGTTTATTGTCAAGCGGAAAGGAAATTAGTTATGCAATTTAATGTCTTATGATAAGGTTGAGGATCACCTAATGTGAGTGGATATGAATATTGAGGATCTGTACAGTTTTATTTCATTCAATGAGTACATTCACCATGAATTTTAATGTCATATGTTAAGGACATGGGTTGCTATGTAGTTTAAAGTCTTTCTTCTAGGATGTGCGATTCCATGAACTTCAAGGAATTTCTCCCAGGATGAGAGATACCATGAATTTTAATGTATTTGTACTAGGATGAATCAATACAATTTATCATCATGTGATTAGGATGTGTTATATCATACTGTTTAAAGTCTTACTTCCTTGACATTACGCTTGATGAAATTTTTGCAAAGTATTTCTCAAGAAATCTCACAGCAGTGGGTGGTGTGACATGAGCCCCATCTATTGTGTCCAATGAGTAAGCTCAGTTGTGATTGACCAAATGTATGATATAAGGCCCTTACCCATTGGGTTCTAGATTTGGAGTCTTATTTCTTGGTATAATTGGGGTATAGAGGACCAACACTAATTTTCCTTAGAGGAATGAATGGAGGAGAACCTTCTTGTTAATGAATCATGCGATCTAATTCTGATGGAATTCAAGGTTGTATGATGTATGTAACATTTTATAATTTATACACTCTAATTAATCCATCTTATTTTACAATTTATCATCACCTAATAATTTTCCACAAATGGCTATTTGGAGTGAAGGTAGTTGGACTTCAATGGGTAACACTGCCTGAGTCCTGTACACCAATTAGTATGGAGTTTATTGTGTAGTAGTACATGTTGTGGTATGGTAGGCCCATAAAGCATATAGGATCTTGTCCAGCCAAGATTTAATTTCTTTTTTACCATATTTTGGATTATATTTGATAGGGTCTTATTGAAGGTCCAAAATTTTTCCTTTTACTGGTGCATGATTGCAGGATGAATGATTAGACTTGATATTGTATTCCTGGTGTAATTTCCTCAACTCTATAGAACATAATTTTGTGATTTTGTCTATAAATATTTTTTGAGGGACTCCAAACCTAGTGATAATATGGGAAATCATGATGTTTATTATCTTATTCATCCCAAATTCCATGAGGGGTACTACCTCAAACCATTTGGAAAATAATTAGGTATTAATAAGGATGTACTTGAAATGCATAGCTGTGGTTGTGGGATATGTTCCCACAACATCCTTTCATCAAATGGAAAACAACTAGGAATATATAGATTTGTGAAGTGATTATAGGGTTTTATGGATGGGGATTGTATGGATCTATCATGCATGACTTTTTCTAGTGAATTCCACATAGTCCTGTATCATTATTTTCAAGTAATAACCTAGATTCCATATTTTTATGGGAGATCTGCATCCCAGACAAATGAGTGTCGCGGGAGACCACATGGAATTCTTCCATGACAGTGATAATATCTCCTTTTTCTATGCATCTGAGGATGATTCAATCAAATCCATTCTTGTAGAGGGTCTTCTTCTCATTTTGGACTACTCTTTAGGGTATGGTTTTCTTCATGATGTCAAATATGTTCCCTTTTGGATCTATTTTTCAGGAGAGTACCATTTTGAAGATAACCAATTGTGGGATATTTTTACCTAGGGGTGGATATTAGATCATTATGTTATAGAGTGGTGTTGACTTTATTTATTTCATTGATATTGCCGACAACGATCAATGATAACATTATATGGTGCATGATATAGAATATTGTTCCCTCTTAATTAGGGTCGGCCAAGACTATGGCAGCATTTTCCAAAGTATTAGCATGAGAATTATCTGATCAGGGAAGATGATAGAACGTTGGATCAAAAGGGAACTATGCCATTATTCCCTTGATTTAGCTAGTAAGAGGGACCATTTTTTCCTTTTTGATGAAATATTCTCCATTCATCTTTTTTATCACTAGTTCTGAATCCCTTTTGATATTTAGGTATGAAATTTTCAGATGTAGGGATAGTTCTAAACCCGAAATGAGGGATTGGTATCCCCTATCATTATTCATCCAGTATTTAAATAGAGAGAAAGAGCAGGGAATTTTTTTTTGTTTGTATACACAAACAAAATCCATAATATAACCCGATTAAGTCTTGAGGTTCCCATCATTTTTCTTATAGGACATCGGGAGGCACTATAAAAATACATATACCATGTCCAAGGAGTGTCATGGTCCAAGAAGACCTCCTCATTTTGGAGATCAGTGTCCATTGATGTATTTTTTGGGGAAGGATGTTCTATGAGGAAATCAACAAAGGCTTTCCCTTTCATCGATTTATATGATACGAACTGGATGTTGTACTGCTGCAGAAGGATCACCTATCAAGCCAAGGACCGAGTCAACATAGGATGGCCAAGGGTGTATTTGAACAAATCAATAAGAGAGACCAGATGGACTTTGTGGTGATGCAATTAATGCCACATATTTTTCACTGTGATGATGAGTGCAAGGCAGTTCTTCTAAACATAAGAGTATTGAGTCTGAGTATGTAGAATTTTTGGAATGAGGTAGTAGATACTGTTATCACTCCCAGCATCATTTTTCTATGTAAATTAGGAATGTAGTGAGCGTTCCATGGAGGCCACATATAAGATGAGTGGCATCTATTTAATTAAAGGTATCAGATCCAGTGGGTGCAATAAATACTTCTTGAGAATTTCAGAGGATTACTGGCATTCACTATCCCATTGATAGGAAAGTCCCTTCTTTATTGTCCTGGTGAAGGTGAGAACTTTTCTGGCTAGGTTGGATATGTAATTGTACATGTAATTGAGGTTACCTTGGATCCCCCTTAGTTATTTGGGAGTTTTGTTGGGTGAAATTTCAAAAATAGAACTAGTCTTCTCTTGGTCCACCTCAATTCATGGTGGGATTCGATAATGCCAAAGAACTTCCCTGATGTTACCCGAAAGGTAAATTTTAGTGGATTAATCTTCATACTATATTGTCGTATCTTGATGAAGGATTTTTGGATATCCTTTTAGTGATCACATTAATATCAGTATTTTACAACCACTTCATAAACATAACTTTTGGTTATCCTTCCCAAGAATGAATTAAAGATATGATACACGGTGCATTGATAAGAAGTGTTAGTGTTCATTAAGTTAAAGGGCATGAATTGATAGAAAAATACCCCCAAAGGTGCTATAAAGAAGTGTCTTCTTTATCTTTAGGGTCCTAATTTATTTGATTTCATCTTGAATACCAATCCATGAAGGATATATATTAGAAGAAAATTGTTACATCGATCAAGTGTTTTGTGATATACAATGGGAAATTGTTTTTATGTATGTGATGATTAAGGTCTTTTAAATCAATGCATACCATAATATACCTATTATTTTTCTTGATAGGGAAAATATTGGTGATCATTCTTGGATATTTCAATTATTGGAAAAATTTTGTTCTAATCACTTTTTCAACTTCGCCTCTATATTGGTCACATGGGAGGGGTGGATCCTCCTGGATACCTAATTGATGACTCTATTATATTCAGGTAATCCGAGATGGTGAATAGTCACATATGGATTCAGTATAGAGATTTATTATAGTTCCAAGTGAACACATATCAGTGCTTCTCCAAAAATACAATATACATATCTTTCTCTTCTAGGGGAAAAGAGGCACTAATCAGTATCGGCTAGGGGTATTCTTATGTTCCCAGATTCACTTACCTGATCTCATCAATGGTGGAAGAGACACCTTATTAGAATTTTGGAGGGGCGTTCTTGAGGTTATCCTCCTCTTCTTCAATCTCCAAGTCTGTGGAGACATTTTCAGAGAAATTTTAAAATCTGGGGGCTTCTATGTCACTGTTGAGGTGAGAGATACCATGAAAAGAGACATTATCATCCCATACTTCTAGAGTAATTTCAAAGAGATGTCAGAGATTCTTCTATTTTAAACTATCCTTTGGGATATAAGGGGCTTGGTCCTCTGGGACTAGGTCTATTACCTCAACCAGATTTATGGGGAGTACATAATCATTATCAAGCATAATCCAAGGATTTGTAGGGGAGGTCCCTAACCCATTGGGGGATGAAACCTATATATCATCATTAATCATTGGTTATTTTCTCTCCTTTTGTATAAATATGATTCAACATATGTAACACTGAAAGTATGAAAGGGGGTACTATCACTATGAAGTATGCATAACATTCCATCGATAGGGTATTTTGTACATCGATGGAAATTTGAAGGCACCTCAAGGTGGATATGGAGCAAGGGCCTTCCAAGAAGAACATTATATAAGGTGTATTTATATATATCCATAAACTCAGTGTCATATGTGAGATCCCCAAACTGATCTTTGAGATGGATCTTATCAAGAGAACTTTTCTCATGCTTATCATATCCTTGAATGGTTTGCATTGTGGGAGATAGGTCCCCTTTGATATATCCGAAATGTAGGAGGGTTTTAACCTAGATGAGGTTGATCCTAGAACCATTATCAATTAGGGACCTTTGAACATAGACATTATTGAGTCTGTTCAAAACATATAGGGGTCTAATGTGACCTTGGATGACCTCTTTCTAATCCTAGTCAGTGAATGAGATGGAAACATGGAATTATGATTGCATGGTCTCCACTCGATAAACCTCAGATGCAAATAATTATTTGTATAACTCTTGTGGGATCTAGATGGATTCATTGAGTTCCTCCCCGAGTTATTTTGAATGATATTGCACATATAGGACTTAGATCTTGTATGAGAAAACCTAAAACTATTTGGTAATGTTGTACTTTTGTGCTAGAGTTTGGCACTTTCTGAGGTGGGGGTTCTCTTAGACACGTGGCTCATTAATAGAGGCATTTGAGGTGGATGGGCCTGGTTCTTTTTCCAAGGTAGTGGGAGCATCATTTTTCCATGGCGTAGGTTGTGACGACCTTCCCTGTTTCTGAGGATGATTGGGTAATTAAACCCCCTATATATGGTCATGGAAGAAATCATGGTGCAGTCGATCGTTTGAGGGTTCAGAAACACCTCAATGTATTTTTTTGGCCTTTTGGAGTGATTTACCACAAGTATCAACTGCATATATATCCTATGTGGGGACATGACCAAAATATTGGGTCTGATCACATCTGTGTTGTCCCCTGTATCCTCGATCCGTGTGTGTAAAACTTCTCATTCCCTATTTACGGGTAGAAAAATCATATTCTAATGTACATTCATAACTGGAGAAGGGGTATTCCGAGTGTATCATGTTTAAATAACCAAATATGAAATATTCATCTGATGAGGGTTTCGTTGTGTGTGGTGGTGATCAATCTTTCTATGTTATAAAGAATAAATCTTCAGTATTCATAGCTTGCCTTTGAGTATAATTCAACTCACCTTATTCTATTTATTCCTACTTCTGATGGTCAATACAACCTTTGGGAGGCATATCTGATGTTACCTCCTTGGGTGGTGGAGCTATTGTGGGTCTGCGAAGATGTGTTAATAGGGTGGCATGATCTTAGTCAACTATTTTTCAAACCATCCATTTATTGAACTTATATTCATGCCTGTCCAGAACTTTCTTCCAACCAAATTCTTCTTTTAATTAAGAAATGGTTATGTAGGCCACCTTCTTTAAGGATTTATCTAGCACCACGTATCCATATTCAACCATTCCTTGAAGGTAATATTTGAAGACAAAGTATTCCTGGATATTATGACCCCACCTTCTATAAAAAATGTAGTAGTTGGGATGATCGGGGAGGTTGACCTCATTGGGATTCCTAGGCTACAATAGCTTGAGAATGTTATTATCCATGGATTCCAAGAAATAACTGGTATCTTTTTTAGTTTAGAAATAGTATGATTTATTCACCCATTTATCAAATATTGGGTTACCCTGATTCCTATGTACTTCTAGTTGAGGGTGATTTTGTGGATTTCACTACTTGAGAAGAGGTGTCGGGCGGTTCAGGAGCTTATTTGGTCATTGGGTGGGAATTACTACTGGCTTGAGAGTGACAACTATAGATTCTAATTTTCCTAGACTTTTCCTCTGTACCGAGGGCATTAGTCGAGGAATGGATAGGGTCCACTGAATGGAGTTTTCCAAACATTGGTCCATTTACGATAACTCACAGAACTCTCATGTTTGCTTCATTAGGATCAGAGTTATCTAAAAATCATCGTAGAGTTGTTCAACATAAAGTTTCATCATTTTATCCTACAAGATAGGGATGTAGTGTGAATAGGTTAAAGGTTTCCATATGGATAAAAAGTTGGACATAATATCATTTTTTTAGTTTTTTCAGTTCCACACATCAACAATTTCTTTTTTCCTTATAGTGGAGCTAAAAAATAAATGAATTGATGATGAAGGTCTTCCCATCCCAAAACGGATCATACTGGTAGACTTTTGTACCAAACAAAGGATTTCCCTATCATAGTCTATAAAAAACAAGTCATCTTAGGTGCCTTTTACTGATCTCAAGGGACTATCATCATCTGAAAATGGGATATGAAGTTTGTGAGATGTTCTTCAGGGTATTCTACACTTTTAAAGGTAGATAACACAAGATTACTAAAATTTTGTGGGGGGTAAAGTGTCATCCACCCACTCAGGATATGGATTCCTCTCAGGTTGCCAAGGTGTGCTTCACCCTTCCATGAATTTCATTAGAGTTGTCATGGACTTGATAATGTTATGAACTTCCAGGGGTACTACGTGTTGATCTTCCTCCCATACACAGGGAGTGGATGGGGCTCAATGAGGTGGACACATAGTTCTCTTCTAATTATTCTTGATTCTCCCTAAGAAAAGATGATTTTCCTAGATAGGGATAGGTTGCTACTGTAATGGAGGCAAGTCATGATAATTTTTGACTTCCTCATTTATATATATAGACTGACTAGATCCTAATCCAATATAACACTTAGATACTTCTATTTCTAGAAGATCATCTGTAGGAGAGATAATATTCATCTCCATTTAATATGATACCCTATGGGAATATTTCCCCTGAGTAACTCCTCGCTGTGTTGTCTGAGAGTTTTTATCTCACTCTTGTATTGCGATAAATGTTCCTCCTTGAAAGGAACCTCAATTATTATGGGTGGTGATTGGGATATAGTCACACCTTTCTATTTTTCTTTGGAAATGTTCTACCATAGAGGTGACAACTTGTATTCAGAGGTTCCAGGTTTTAGGACCTCCTTTAGTTATGAGTGCATTCTGCCTTGGTTGGTACATGCAGATCACCCTTCTCTTAGGGTAGTTTTTCCACATTACGGTCCTCTTCATTTTCATCTTGATCAACAATGTCTATCATGTTGGCTGTGATTACATTTATAGAGGTGTATCGAGAAATGGTGGATGTTCAATAAATTTCAATGCAACCAAATTATTTTTTAGTAACTTTATCAGAGTTATTATTTGAACCCCAATCCATATTGGGTTGTTTTTGGATTACAAACATAGAAAGGTCTGATCACATTCATCATATAGCCCTCCCATCTTAGCCTATGAGTAATGGACTTGAGGGTGGTTCAAATCATGATTTAGGAATGGTCCTCAAATAGAGGAGGTTTTTCTTGTAGTGGGAGGAACATATGTGATGTAGACCATTGACATCTACCTCCCAAACTAGAAAAGACCAATTATATCTATAGTGATGATGATGATGATGATGAAAATGAACATATCCCTATGGGTTGGGGGTTATCCTGGGACACAATTGGCATTGATTTATCCTATTGTTGAGGATCCAAATATTCCATTAGGGGATTTGAAAACTCCCTTGACATACATTGAAAAATAAATTCCCCTTTCCCAAAAGGATGTGGTTGATCAGGAACCACTATTGATTTTCCCAGGACCTTCTCAGGGGATGATGAACCTGATGCTGATGATTGAGATATAAATTTCCTAATCACAGTGGTCTATGTCTTGTTTATCACTTTTGCCATTATGTCCTGAATCATCTCTGTAATTGGTGATATGAGGGGAGGAGGATGTCATAGATATTCCCCCAACCCTACAGGTTGGGTTTTCTCCTATGGAGATGATATGAAAGCTACTAATGTGGCACAATTGTTCTTGTGTAATAGCTGAGTACAATGGAAGACCATGATGGTAATAATTCTCAACAGAAAGTTGTTCTATTGATCACAACATCAACATACATGTCTGACATGAATTCCTATTACTTTTTGGGGTCCTGTTCAATGTTTTTATGACTATAATCCCCCATCATTTGTAATGTATGTGCATCATTGAAGTGTGGGTATTCTGTTGTAGTATCTAACTAGATCATGTGATACCCAGTCCTATGATTTCTATGAAGGCTATGACATTACAAGACATTTTATTTGAATGGTTCTATTGTTCTAGGACATAGTGAGGTGGAATGCTCCAAATGTTTCCCATCCTTATATCTGAATCCCTAGAGATGCTCTGAAAATCAGTCAGTAGAGGATTGTCGTGATGCAGAGAAAAACAATGTGTGTGAGTTTTTCATATTCCTCTATTCCTGGGTTTCATGCTATGGAAAAATATTCCATACCCGACTAACAAAAGTGTGCATTGATGAGATAAAAATGATACTTGTATCTTGAATAAGGGATATCTCTTGCCTTCAGTTGCTGATGAGTAGAACCCACATTGTTTCATAGATAAGGAATGCACTCCTTTTCAAGCTTATATCGGACCTCATAGTCAAAAGTATCAACGGTCTAGAACATAATGGGGAGGTTTTTTCTAGATAACACTATCCATATATCAAATTTTTCTCCTTATTCATTGCACTTACATGCCTCTATCTAATCATACCACATAATATGGTTATTGGGGTTTCCTGTTGATTAGAGTGAAGTGCTTCTGGAAGTTTATGGGGACCTATAAGAAGTTGAGCCTGATGTTTTGAGAATATCTTTATATAAAGGCATCTAAGTTTTTAACACCTTTCAATACGGAGGTGTATGGGAAAAGAAAGGATTTCCTTATCTGTGGTAGATATCACCATGTGGAGGTTGACCATGGTGGATGTTAGGAGTAGAGTCCATGTGATCCATCTCCATACTATCTTGAGGAGTACTATCGTGGTAATGAACATCTTATACTTTTGTTGAAGAGTTGAAGGATCATTGTGGTGTTGAGGATGTCTCTCAAAAGTCCTCAAGGACACTAGAAATGACTAGATTAGGAATATGGTTCTCATTATTAATTTTTGACAGAATATGGAAACCTGGATTTTGGAATTGTGCAGGGATATAAGCCTACTGCATGATGGTTTCTAGAACATTTTTATAACCTTATGGTGCCATGGGAGTATGATAACACCACTATGAAGATTATGGAACATCCCAAAGATATTCCTCATTATAGATAAGAACATGATTCTGTCCTAAGGCATGTTCCATTCTCACTTGGTGATCCTTGATTAGAAGGGGAGTATGAGATCGAACTTGAGCCTTTGGAAAATATCATTGGACTTTTTTTTGTAAGAATATGAGCCTTACCCAAGGAATGTTTCACTCTCATTTGGTGTGCCCCAATAGGAACATTGAAGTGAGACTATTATAAATATAAATTCCTTACCAAAATATGCCAATAAACCTCTAGAATGGTTGAAAGTATATGAGCCTCTTGTATTTCATCATCGTGATGCTAGTGAATTCATTTTTTGGTAGAAGTAGGAATATGCTCCTAGATTCTGTGATTTGCAGGAATATGCCAAGTATATTCACTGATAGGAATATGAGCCTATCCCAAGGAAAGATATAGTTTCACTTGGTTATCCTTGTACATAATAGGGATATGAGCACAATCCTAGGCCTTTATTGTATCTATCTAGTCTTATTTTATTTTAATATGAGCCCATCCTAAGCCTTGTGACCCTATCACTTGGTTATCCATGGCCAGATCGAGGATATTATCCCAATACTGGTAATTTGGAATATGCTATTGGAATTTTTTGACAAGCATATTCCCCTATCCCAAGGCATAAGCTACTATCACCTGGTGAGCCCTAGTTGAAACAGGAATACGAGTCTAGCTCTATACCTCATTCTTTACCAGCATATGATTATAATCGTTGCTCCATGCATGAACCAAATCAGCATATTCTTTACCAAGATATGCTGATAATCCTCATGTTTAACATAATTTTCCTTTTATTCCTAATCTGTCCATTCCAGTCGCATGGACTCGTCAAAGAAAGGATGAACTTATTTCATGGGATCCCCAAAAATAAAGGATCATTTGTAAAATTTATTTTGGTATTAATAGCTCTGTTTGTGAATGATATGAAAAAAGTGTCCCAATGTATTATTGACAGACCATTATCTTATTTTATAGAGTCACATCAAGTTCACTATTTTTTTGTTTTTATAGTGTGTAAATAAAATGGGTTGATGGATGATAACCCAATCATTTTTTTATTTGAGAGATTCAAGTTCAGTTCACGTTTTTTGTTTCAATAGGAATGTGATGACTAAGAACCATCATTGAGGTGGATTCGGTTTGGCCTAATGGTTGATTGTGGGGGGGGTTCATTTATTGCACAATCATAAAAATCAAGTCACCATTTTCATTATTAATGGAAACTCCCAACGTTTCCCACATCGTTAACTAGGTATTGACTTTCTTTCTAAAGGCAAGTTGTCAAATGGGGTTTCAGACCAAATAAAAATTAGAGACTCGCATTGGTCGAGGGGATGTGAGGTTGAGCTCATCACATACAATTGGGGGGGATTGTATCCTACTATAGGGATCTATCATATGTTTAATACATGTTTTTGAATCTCTTACTAATCCCAATACATGTACAGTTACCCTAACAAAATTATATTAGGTTAACCCATTTTATATGTTGAGGAAGGGGGACTCATTTATGAATCCATTTGTATGTATTTGAGGTTATTCTTCAATTTTAGAATAATGAATAACTACTTTATATGATGAATCTACATAACCAGACACTTCTAAATTTTATTCCATGTAGAGAGGCCTTTAATATTCTCAGGAGGGGATTGATCCACTATGAGGAATCTTAAGTATCATTTTTATTACAGGAATCAAAATCCAAACACCTCATTAAAACTCAAGCAGTTTAACATCATTTGGAAATGACATATGTGTGGGAAATTGGTCACTTAATATTTGATATTGAGTCTCATAGTGATATCATAAATATCTTAGTTATAGAAGGAATAATAGTCTTTTTTATTTTCTTCTAACCTTTGGACTAGCCCCAATGTAGATTCCCTTATATGGGGGTTATTTATATCATGCCACTTATCATGGATTACAGACGGAGATTTCCATGGATGGTGGAGATTTATTATGTTAATGATATGAACATTGAAACTCCATAAAATTACATGATCAATGATCGATGTGAGAAACATGGGATCAAAAGTAATCAGCCTCACTATTTTTAGATATAGGAATTACATACTGGGATAGCCCTTGGGATGTTTAATATATAACTCAGTCCTTGGAGAGGCATCCTATGTATCCTGGTTATGGTAGGAATCAGATTCATCATATTTCAGTTGGCTTCTCAGTCTTTTGATAGATGAGGAATAATGATCATTCCATAGGAATTATTGGGTCCTAATTGTTGAAAAGTTAGATCCATGATTGGAATTACACCAATGTGGATACCTGTTGTAGTTTGGGATTAGGCCTTTAAAATAAATCTTACATGTGATGGATATAGTAGGAAATAAATTTCTCATTGTTCAGTGTTTTAGGGCCTACACACTGTGGTTTGTCTTATATGATGACATATCATATTATGCCACTGATCATGGATTGTACACAAAGTTTCCATTTCCTTTTTATAGGTTTAAGATGTGAATTATATGACTGTAGAAACTCACTAATCCCATATAAAATATGACCAATGTGAGAAAAAAGTATGGAAAATGATCAGTATAGTTTCTTATAGATGTGGGACTTATTCACTGGGACAACCCCTTGGAGTTTGATATAGATCTCATGCCTTGGATAGGTTTCAGACATATCTTGGTTTTGGAAAGAATCATATTTTTCATAGTTATTTTCATTGGGTATTACAAACTGGTGATTTCCTTTTGATCTAGGCTTACACCCTGAGGGTGGACAAGGTTATCAAGCCCTTGGATGACCATACGACTTGGTATTATTGTCTGTCTGACTTTCATTGACTGTCTACTCAACATGCCTTGATTTTATGTGTAAAATTTCAAAGAATGTATTAACTAAATGTCCAAACACAATCACATGATCCAGTTAATTTGTCTGAGGGATGTCATAAAACATAGATGGAATGTCTCAAGGTTTTATCATGATCAATGATGGATTTTATAGAGGAAATTGCAAGAACCAAATGACTTTTCCTGGAATTCATCACATGACCTCAGCTAGCATTCTTAGAGGGCATCAGATGATCCAACTAGCTTGCTTAGGATTCATCGGTAAAGAAGAATGGCATGCTAGGAGGGTGTCACGAGAGTAAATTCAACATGTCTCAGAGGGTTCCATGTGTCCTGGTTGAGATATACAGTTATTATCTCTAAAGATGGATGACATGTCCTGGAGACGTCGTGAGAGCCAGCTGACATACCCTGGCGCTATCATGAGACTCAGTTGACACATACTTATGTCACCATATGATCTAGGTGACATGTCTAGAATACATTGCAAGGCCTAGATGGAAAGCCCGAAGGGTTTCATGAGACTTGGGTGACATGCTCAGGGGGTTTCATGTGACTTTATTTGACATTTCAAGGGGACTTCGCGTGATCCAAATAGTATTTCAAAGGATCATCGCATGATCTGGGTGACATGTCCTGGTGATGTTGCCTGACTTAGGTGGTTCCAGAGAAGCACATGGGGATCAATGTATATGTTTTTTTTCAAACTCCTTCATTTTCTAGTATTTATTTTAGCTGTTTACTTTATATGGCTTATATTTTTTCGGTGTCATATTTTTTAAGTCTCACACATTATAGAATATATGTAGAATTTCTTTCACATTTCATGCCGGGATGCCTTCATGTGATCTATGAATGATTATACGAAGTGCCTATGTAAGCTACATTATCGCCCTGATTGTTAGTCATATATTATCTAATGGAAAACTTCTCGGTTGTGAGAGCAATCACTCTGGGAAATATACTCCGATTCCTAGGTGAACCGATTCAAAATTCTATGATTTCATCTATCTGTCCCTAAGTGATTTTTTTCATGCTGTGGTGGGGGATTTATAGGATTTTCAATCCTAGTTATTCATTGATTTTCATATTATATTTCACAAGAATCTAGGATGGATTCAGTGGAGGGATTCATCATCACACATCTTCCTGAGTTCTTATTATAGGTCATTCTAGGGGTATCACCTGGTTTTCAGTGACTATGAGACTATCTCATCAATTTCTCCTTTATTGGATTATTCTCAATTAAAGTGTTCTTTTAGAATAAGTCATTCATAATGAAGGTCTTTCATATTGTAAGTAAAACATGATTAATTATTTTTTCAATGTTAGGATGCTTTCTGAAGGGCCTTCATGTGATCTTTGATGCCTTATTCGGGATAATTTGTGAGACATGTATGGATTTACAGGGGGCCTTGTGAGACCATTCTATGTATGGCCTAAGTTTATTATATGGGTTTTATAACTGCGAGAGGCTCCCATATTGTCCTTATTTAATTAATTTTTTTTGTTTTAAAAAAGTTTAGGATTTTATGAGGTTGCATGAGTGTTGTCAAAGACAATAATTCTACCTCTTGGTGATGAGTTGTGTTACCAAAAAAGGGTTGTGTGGAGATACATGAGTAATTCAAAGATTTTAACATATTTTTATCCTTACAGAGACAAATATTGGAATACAAGGTCTTTTGGACATTTCCAAGGCCCTTCGTGTGACAAGGATGACATGCCAACAAGATTTCATGAGATGAGGTGGACATGTTGTTGGGTTCTTTAGGTGTATTTCAGATTACCAAGGGTGTGTCATATATTGTTTATGACTGCAAGAGGCTCCCACATTCTCTCCCTCTTATTTATTTTGTTTATTTTACAAAGTCCTAGGGATTTTATGAGTTTTCTTGAGTGTTGCTGAGGAAAATCAGTGTCCCCATGGGTGACTCATTGTGTAACTTTTTTGACCATTAGAGTCTCCCTACTTTTGTATATTTTCCTCCCATATTCAAATTATTTTTGTATTTTTTATAAATAATTCACTGATTTACAATCTGTATGACCTGGGAGAGCTTATCTTGTTGCTTCTTCATGAACATTGATTGTTTGAGACCCCTACACAAGAGAAGAAGGGATTGTAGAAGGGAATTCATGGGGCCTTCTGCATGCTATGCATTGTTCATGGTCATATGCTAGACCTTATATAGGTCATGAAATCAAATTTATTCTTGGGGTGCATGTGATCCATGTGATCATGGACACCTTATTATTCCTTTTTTATAGGGAGAATAATACACATATTCATTTATTTATTCCTTTTTTATTTTTTTAATGGTCATTTGGTGGGAGTAAATAGTACTACATGTTAGTCCCATTAATTTCAAATAAACGATGTGGTCAAATATGAATCAAACATTTCTTACAAAACACATAAGGAGATAAAGCTGAGTAAAATGGATTGATATAATTAGACTGGGTGTAAATGGTATACATATCATGTAACCCATATAATTTCACATATAATAAACATAGATTCCCCAGAAATGTGTCATGGATACATGTGAACTGATGTACATGACATGTATCTATTTTTATGTTTTTTGTAATGTATACCCATCTTTGTGAAGTACATGCTGAGCTAGGCTATACACCATGTAATTAATTTACAGGATAAAAAATAATTTCATCATTAAACAAAATTGACATGTGTTCGTATGTCATTAATTAAAATTACACATCGTGTGATATTTTTTAAATAATAATTAATTATTAATTAACTTCTATGATAAATTTAGAACTACATGCCATATCTGGCCATTACAAGCAATGTACTCTGTATGCATTAAAATTGGTACACACTATAAAATTTAAAAGATGTCTATGTGTCATTAATTGATAGTACAAATCATGTAATTATGTGATATTTCATGTATACTACATTTTGTGTGAGTGAAAAACACATGATAAGGACCATGCTAGCCACCCAGTAGTTCAAATGCCTACACTCCATTTTTCCTCCAAGTACATGCTGAATGCTTAATAAATCTGAAATAAAATAATTTAATTAATATTTTTTTAAATTGAAAATGGATGGTAATCTCAAGGATTTTCTGGATAGACATTAAGATAAATGATATAAATAAATAAATAAATAATTTTTTTTTAATTTGGGCCATTTTTATTAATAAAGATTGATTGAAATGAATTCAATATAGTTGTTTTAAATGCCTATTCATTTCAGGAATGTGATGGATCGTGTGATTGATTGAAAAATTAATGAGTTATATTTCTAATCAATTTAATTCTATTTCATGAGTTTTTTAAATATGATAAAGCTTTATTCAATTTAATATCATTTCTTACAAGTAATCCTTCCTACCATTATAAAAAGAGAAATGTGTGTCCATGGTTTATTTTATGTAAACACCATAACTATTTTAATGTTTCCCATTATATTTGAGTGATTAAAAATATCTAAAGGATGGAGCTCAAAATATGAAGATTATTTTTAGAATTTTAGTTAAAGTGAAATAAACCAAGAATATATGAAGTTTTCTAGAGGAATACTACAACTCAAGGCAATCCTGGCTCAAGGAGTTTTTCCCACAAGGTCAAAAGTTGATATATTTTTTCCTTAATAAATCACCCATTAAATATATTATGATCAAGTCAATTTTTTTTTCAAGTGAATGGTTATTTGTTTTTGTGGATTTATATTTATACGATGATTAAAACCTATCACATAAAATAATTAGCAATACCTAAATGATAAAGTAAAATAAATGTATTGTGCATACATATTTTATCCAAATATGGTTAATTAATTATTTAAATTATACACAATATTATAGAGTAATGTAAAGGATAAAATAATGTAATTTATGTATAATAACAAAATCTTATAAGGAAATATTAAGTTATAAAATCCCACCATTACTTGATTAAGAATGGAATTATAAAACTCAGTATTGATATGGCCCTCATCAGGACACTTAGTTTTAATGTGGTGTTATTATGATGGTTTTGGGTTTACTTGACCAAGTAGGAATTGATATAAGTTTTAGTTTATAGACTTAATGTCATTTAGTGATATGTTTTGAGGAAATCTGATTCAAGATTTTTGTATTGTGGAGTCCACTCCCTGGATTAAGGATTTGTGAGTATGTATTTGTAAATACTTCCTACCAAAATATCATTGAGTAATTGACTAGTCCCTCACAAGGGTTATGATAAGGGAAATTAGGATCCTTACAACAAGAATGTCCATGTGAAAAAACTTTCTAAGTCCAATTGTGAGAGATATTAGGACATCAAAAAATATTTTGAGACTAATAATATTGATAAATTATTTTATATCACATATTTTGGTAATAAAAATAAAGTACATAAAATATATTTTTATTTATTTGTAGATAAATGGAATGTTCATCAACCTAGATATCCCCTTGATCTATTCTAGAGAAATAAAATATTTTTACTATAAGTAAATTCTGGGATTGGTATATATACTTGCACATTTTTCTCAGCAAGAATAGAAAATCTATGTTCTAGAATCCTTGGTTTTAGATTCACTTATGAATGGTGTGAGTGAAGAAGACATTTTTTCTACAGAGAACACTTGTATGATGCACTATATGTATATAGAACGATTCTATCAACCATGTAAGATGAAAATCAGAAGTATATTTATAATATAGATGCATGTATAATGCTCAATATTTTCTATGATCTTTATCAAGAGACAACTGGACTTGAGTAATTTGAGAACTACAATAAACTCTTCACCTGAAATCTTGGAGAGGGGGCACCATCATGGACTCACATAGTAAATGTTATTGGATACATTGGGCCTATATAAAATATAGGCTTTAAGATGGTCGATGAATCACACATAGATCATATAATTTATTTACCCCCTTAGAGATTCTCTATCTTTGTTGTGAATTTTAATATGAAAAACACTGAGAAGTCTCTCCAAAATCTCCTTGCTTTGATTTAATAGATAGGTAGGGACATGAATCATGAATTTCCAATTTCACTTATGGTGAGTAAGAGGAAGGGAAATGTGAAAGTACCTAAGAATAACTATAAGTCTAAGGAATCTATGTAATGCTTGAATAATTAGTGAGGATCAAGGGGTAAACAAAGGAACATGATCATACCTATTTTTCATGTGGTAATAAGGGCCACTATAATAATATTGATACCACGATAGAGGATCAAAGTGAAGGTTTAGGTGAGTTTATTATCAAGTGAAACCCTTCAATTTATAGAAATTTATTATTAGATATAGCATGAGGGGCTCAAATTTATGTTCAAATATAGAAAAATAGTAGATTTAGAAGAGTTTCCCGAGGTGAGGTGGATCTACAGGTAGTTAATGAGTCTATACTCATTGAATTTGTTATGTAATACTAACACTACAGTTTTCCAAATAGATTGATCATCGTGTTAAAGAAATTTTATTATCTTCCAATAATTTTGGAAATTCTTATTTCTATATCCATTCTTGATTTGAATGTCTTTGTTTTCAATTTTGGAAATAAAATTTTATTATTTTTTAAACATAACACATGTTATGGTATGTCACACTTAAATAATGATCTAAATGGGTTATAATAAAAAACCATGTATGGTAAATCGACAATAAATCTAGTTCACATGGATGATATGAGACCCAACATTGTTATTATTAACTAGGTCATGTAAATAAGAAACACTTGAAAAATATATATCAAGAGGGATTTTTAGATTATTTTAAACTAAAACCAATGGGTATATGTCATCATTTTTTAAGGAAAAATCACCAAACATCTATTTTGTGAAAAGGATGAAAGGGCCAAATATCTTCTTGATTTTGTTTCATAAAAATGTGTGTGGAATATTTTTAATTGAAGTAAGGTGTAGATACTCATACTTCATAAATTTTAATAATTAATTTAGAATATTTGGATATTCATACTTAATGGGGTATAATTAGTACTCTATTGAAAAATTAAAGGAGTACACAGATGAAGTTGATAACCAAATTGGTAAGAAGATAATGTAACTCATCTCAGAACATAGTGAAGAATATCTCAACTAATGTTAAAATAATTATCATTGGGATTATGTGATCTTATATCAATCAATTATCCATATAGACCATAATGTAATGCTATAAGTAAAAGGAGGAACCTTTCCATATTAGACATGGTGAGATCAATGATAAGTCATTAATGTATTATATTACCCTTTTTGGGATACATATTATAGAAAAAAACATAAACACTAAAAAAAGTTCCAACTAAAGTATAAAATTAAATTCTATAAGAAATATGGTGTCGGAGGAAATCCATGTTGTCTAAATTATCTACATGGGTATGTGAAGTGTTCGTTAAGGCCACTTTAGGTAAAAAACATGAAATCCAAGGTGAAAGGTTTATCTTTGAATTATTTTCCAAATAAACCTAGGGATATTTCCTATAGAAAACTAAATTATAAAGGTAATGGTGTCAAGGCATACCTTGTTTCTTAATAGGGATCACATCTCTAAAATAGATAGTGGGAGTGAGATAGACTTTAATGAAGCCCGAGGTCAATAAACACATGTGTTGGCATAAAATTTGGTTCCACAAATCCCCATGGAAGAGGATTTTATGGAGAAATAGGTATCGTATGAGAGCACTATAGAGGTTATAGAATTAGAAATATATTTTTTCTATTAATATAAAATTTTGACACATTATTAGTTGATAATAATGAACCTCTGTCTTATATAAGAGATATAAGTGGCATATGAGATTTTAAAATGAAAAAATAAATGAATTAAAAAATGGATTTCATGTTACAAATTTTTTTTTTATTTTATTATATCCTCTATTGATTTTAAATAATTTGGTATAAAAATACACATTTAAGAAGAAACTATACATGGATAAGCAAGTCATTACTTATAAGTCATGAGTGGTTATAGAAGGGTTTAAACATTATTAATGCATCAAATATGGAAAAACCTTTTCACCACTCACTATGATAAAATCTATAAGAATTATAAATTCCATATCATCTTTCCATTATTATGTGATTTGGAATATGGGTGTCAAAATATACATCCTTAGATGGAACCTTGTAGAAGATGTCTATATAATGAAACCCAACGATTTTGTGACACCAAAGGATTTTGTTAAGGTATATATGATATAAAAATCATTTTTGGTGTAAATTAGGTATCTAGATCATGGAACATTCACTTTGATAAAACGATAAGGGATTTTTAATTATAAATAATGAATATGATCCTTATGTTCATAAATAGTTTAGTGGGAGTATATCCTTTTTATTGACAGTATATATCGATGATATATTACAAAATGGAAATGAGATACCTATCTTATAGTCCATGAATACATGATTGAACACATGGTTCTCCCTGAAAGTCTTTGGTGAAGTTTTATACATTATTGGGATAAATATAATCCATGATAGATTTAAGAAGTTTCTTGGACTACAGGAAGGTACATATATTAACAAGATACTAAAGACATTTAGTATGGAATAATCTAAGAGGTAATTGTTTCCAATGTCAAATGGAATAAATATATCTAAGAAAATATGTCCCCTAACATTATAGGAAAATAATGAATAATAAGGAACCCAAATGTGTCATAGATAGGGTTAGTTATGTATGCCAGAATTTTTACTAGGTTTTATGTTTCCTTTGCCTTAAGAATGTTAGGAAGATATCAAGTTGACCCGAGAGATCACTATTGGATGGAAGTTAATACAATCCTTAAGTAAATAAGGCATACAATGGATGTGTTTCTAGTTTATCTAAGTGATGAGGTGCATACCATAATGTTATATAAATATTATAGTTTGTAAACAAATCAAGATGATCTAAAATAACATTACAAATATATATTCACCCATAATTGAGGATATATGAGTTGGAAGATCTCAAATAAAGCCATGGTAACTGATTCTAAAATAGTGTCCGAGTATATTTCAGCTTTTGATGTAACTAGAGAATCATTTTTAGATATGAAACGTTTTCAATGTTCTTAACTCAGTTCTTAGTGTTAAAGATCCTATCACATTTTTATGATAATAATGAAACTATGGATCGCACTAAGGTACTAAGTTAACATTGGTGGATAAATCACACAAGTAATAAGTATCATAACTTAAGGTATTTTTATCATAGAGGTGATTTCATAGTAAATAAAATTTCCAAAGAATACAACATGGAAGACCCACCAACTAAATACATAGTTTAGTATAAGTATGGATAATATGTGAGAGCTATCAGTCTTAAAGTCATTACTAGATGGACCTAGTGAATATGGAAGTTTTTTGGAATTTTTACCCTATAACCAACTATATTTTTCTTTATATTTGTTGTATATATTCAAGAATGTGATTATTTATAAATTTATTATCATATTTTTTTTCTTCTATATTCCTTTAATGTGATAATGTCCAAAAGTATCTGTTTCACTGAAAATTTCATAGGAGATCCACTCTTTGATTAGAACCTGGAAGTTATAAGAGGATATTCTTAAATAGATATCATATGGGTTGGATAATATACATTGATTAAATAAAAATTATAGACAACTATTTGTTGTTTGATTCTAATTAGTGGATGATAGTCTATATCATGAAGTTCAAACTTGGTAATCTTTAAGTCTATAATTTATGAGAACAAACCTATTAGCAGGAATTATACATGTATATATGTCATTTTATATTCTTCTCTACAAATGTATATAATGATACTTATAAGTTAATATTGTTATCAATGCATATAATTTCTGATGTACTTTGATGTATTGACCAAAATTGTGGTAAAATATGTCTGTGGGATGGATAATACTTTGGGTGCATCAATAATGATATGTCATTAATGAATAAATCAAGAAAGGATTTTTTCCATTCTTTTTTAAAGATGGTGATATATTAGGGAATTTGATTTGAATGAAATTATCAAACTAAAATTCCAATGTCATGGTGATTGACCTATTCATTCCAAGAATTCAAAGAAAGATATATCTAGCATGTAAGAGGTTGACATGATTATGAAACCTACTTGATTATAAATACTGAGACAAAGGTATTATATTACACAGTGATCATTCATATGTGGTTGAAATCCTTGAGATATTAACTTATTCCTGTTAAGTTCCATTATATGTTTCTACATGAAAATATTGGACTTTAGGAATGATTGAATAACACCATAGAGTAAGTGGTGCAGAGGGTTACACACTTTGTGTTTCCATTGATCTTAATTAATGATATTTGTATTTCACATTTATAATGAATATTGATCTTCATATTGAGAAATTATATTTATTTAGGTTATACTGATTGTCATTATTTAGTCAATAGTTATATATGAATTTAATATTTTAATAAATATTTACTCACATGTCTGTCAAATTAAATATTTATTTATCTATCAAATTATTCAGAAGGTGTTAAAGAATATTTATTTAATTTTGTGAACTTTAAAATAAATATTTATTCATTGGACTATGAATAAAGTATTTATTTATTTATCCAATGAATTATATTTATTATTCATGATTCTATAAACGTTGAGGAGGAATGATGGAACACGTTAGTGTGCTTGGGGAAATTATATATTAAATAACATTTAAATAAATATTAATTTGTTATTTAAGAAATGATATTTAATTTTTCCAAAGGTGTTTCGCATTGATAGGAAATAATTATAATATTTTTTTTTATTATTAGACATGGGGATTAGTAATTTATATTTAATTGGATAAGTGCCAATGTGTAATCACAGTTTCATTACCTAAATTTATAAAAAACATATTATTTAATTTTTTGGGGTTGGTTTTAAGAGCCTTCATTTGGTATAATGAATCCTCTCTAGAGAATTATCTCTCGATGAAGAACCACTCTAGATTTTATCTCAATCATGAAAGAATTCGTACATCTCCTCCCTCCTAATATAGAATGAGAAAATAAGAGAGTTGATACTTCAAGCTTGAAAGATTGTGTTGGGGTCTAAGTGAATAACACAATATAATTTGATTGTCCATGCCAACACATGAAATTCCTTCAGTTTCATTTAGATACTGAGGATCATGTGTGGTTGACTCTAGAAGGATTATACTTTGGATCTTATTGGAGGAATGATAATACCACTTTAATGGGGTTTTATTGTTCAATATATAAATCGAATAATGATATCATGATCATGATAAATTTCATGTCATTAAATAAATTATAAATTTAATGTGAAATATCCCCTCTATTGATTAAATGTTTATTTGTCTAGTTTAATTTTTTATATTCCTTTGGTTGATTTTTATTTATTATTATCTTGTAGATTATTCCTTGAATAAAATAGAATTCAGTTTGGTCATCACAACAACCATTGCCTCCACTAATTCTAGAACCTTCACACATTCCTTAATAGGTTCATCAGGTTAGATTCTATATCAATACTATATAGAATTAGAAGTTAGATGGGATTATATTCCATTTTAGTTCTTTTTATGGATTTGGAATTTGATATTGTGTTAGTTCATGCATGAATTTTGGAAAGAGAGTGATATGATATGCCAATTCACATTAGACTTGGAAGCAAGGCAAGATGCTATGCTGAAACATTCCTTATTGGGGTCATGGTGTTGGACAATTTTCTAGTAAACGTTTTACTTAGAAGAAAAGTATCATTTTTTGAAGATCGATTATTTTTAATGAATTTGGGATATGGTTCGATGACTATACACTTTTTTATTGAATGAAGGGAATGATATTATGACACCTTTATGTTTGAGATTGATGGTATTGTTGAGTTGGATGTGATAACATCTATGTGATTGTATTTTAGGAAAATATATTAGTTAAAGGTGGTGATAACATACATTGACATGAAGTTGGTTGATAGATATATAGATAGAAACCATGCCAAACCTCTTTTAAAGGGAATACATATTTTAACTAGATACCAATACTTGAAAAAGTAAGTATGAGTCAACTGTTAAGGTGGATTTTTTGAGAATCTAACAGTTTAACTAGTCTAATACATTTATTAATTTCGTGAAGTAAATTTCATTTATTATAGGAATGAACACATACACTAGTTTTTATTTGGGAAATTATTGGTGGTGAAAAAATGACTTATATTCACACACCGTGCTCATGATCCTTGGTGGACAAGAAAACCAAATGGCTGAAATATAGGTTTGCGAAATGGTCCTACCACAAGTGGATGACATAGAGGATATCACCTAGGATTTTGATATATGTTAAAGGAAAGGTGGTGGATAATTTAATGGGTATTCTTATTTTATATTTATGTTTTATTCCTATACAATATGTGATCACCTCATTGGTGGTCTTGAATTAATATTTGATAGTGTGACTAGTATATGCATATTTTTTATAGAAGAGTGATGTTATTCATAGTATTCTACCCACTAAAATTCCATTATTTTATATTAGTATTTTATTTATCTATGGATGTTCAATTATTTCACAATATTTCATTTTGTGATAATGATATTATAGTCTACCCATGTGGATTATCAGACCCAAAATGCTAATCGGGTAACTCTAGAAAATGGGGAGGCTTACCTAAGGTCTCTTGACTCAACCATCTTGGTAACTATTCATATTGTCCAGGATAGAGCATTAAAAAGTGGTATTAGATATTGGTTTCATTTTTTTATGATTTGGGTCATGTTATACATAGTAAAAAATTATATTGACTTGGAATGGAAGTTGTATTTGTCCGTATAAAGAAAACATATTTTTAAAATTCCATGTTTCATGAGAGTTTGGATTCATTATCTTATTGTTAACTATTACATTAAAGTTAATTATCATCAGTATAATGTTAATTATTTAAATTTATTATTTTTCTGTTATCCAATGGTAGTAAGAGGCTTGTGTACATGCACCATAATAGATACATTCATTGACATGACATGTTAATGCTTGCATGTGATTATAATATAAGTCTGATGAAATAAAAGAGGATCATTTATTTAAAGCATCAACAATAACTTATTTTCTATTTTATCAAAGAATTTATTTGTAGTGTTCTTTTTAACTGAGAAGATTGTGAGGATTACTTATATCATAATTAATTGTAGAAAATATTGATGTGAAATGTACAAAAATGTGATAGACATGACCCCACTATTGGTGGTTTGGGAATGTGGATGATATAACACCCCAAAATTTTATGGCATATCTATTTTTAAAATTTAACTTCTTTGATAACTTACATTTCACAAAACAACAATCATAAAAAATGGTTAAATAATATTATTGGGACTTAGCTATTGGAATGGAAGGAATAAAAGGGATTATGTAAATTATGAAAATATAGTTTATATATTTTTATAAAATGAATTCATTGATTACCAATCAATTAAAAATGAAAATAAAAACCAATTGAATATAAAAGATGTGTTTTTACAAAAAAAGTATATTTATTACGATAATGTAATTTTATCTAAAATTAATCTATATAATTGAAATATATTAATGAAATTTATATATTACATAATTAATAAAATGTTTTTAAATTCAATCAATAAGTTTGACAGGATTAATATAATAATAAATACAATTTTAAGCATACAAATATATATTATAAAAGGAAATTTTACCGCATTTTAATGTAACTTATGTTTAAAAACTAAATATTGACGCTTTTATTTTCCAATGAATAGTGAAAAACATGATTTTTATAAAACCATCCTTTTCATTGTATTAATAGTCTAATTATGATTTGAATAGTGAACTCAACTATGAATTTATAAATAAAATTTAGGCATCTAACAAATGAGAATATATTATATTTATATCATGGAATAAGAAAATAAATGTTTTAAAAATGGTAAATTTCGTGTTGGTATTTTTGTGGAACACAATTTTTTATTTTCAATTTTATATTTGATAGAATGACTTAAAAGAAAATTTATTTTGAAAAAAAAAGATTCATTAATTTATATTTTGTTGTCTTGGGATTATATGATAATTTTATAAGACCTTAATTTATTTTTCAAAGTGTTATAAAATTAGTTATAATTATAAAATCTTCATTTTTTTAATAAATGTTGATTTTGAATAAAAATTCAATTTTTCATATTTATAAAATAATTTCAATAAAATGAAGTACATTTATGAATTCTACATGTTAAAAAATGGTTGGAATTAATTTTTTGTATTTTTCTAAAATAATAGATTTTTTAGTGAATAGTGAAATATAATAATATTTTAGTATTTAATATTTTTTCCAATAACATGAATTATTAAGTCATTAATTATGTACAGATGGGGTAATAACACTTTTTTTTAACTCATGCATTAATTACTATATTTAGTCATATGAATCGTCACGATTCCAAGTATTGAGCCAAAATAACAAATAAATGAATTAAATAATAAACAAAGACCCCTCTCCTCCACTATAAATACCACCCCTCACCAACCCTTATCATAAAACCTCAAAATTATTTAATCTTGATTATATTATTCCAATTTACTCTCCCAACCCTCACCCCCACATTCTTGTCTTTCTGGCCTCACTAGATGACCATTTCTAAGTCCCTTAAGGAGGTTCTTAAGGAGGCGACACCCAATAGGTAAATCCTTCTCTATCAATTTCATTAATTTTTTTTTCTTTTCTTACCATTACCTCACCTACCATTTCTAAAGTTAAATTATAAAAACCTTATCTTCCAATTTTTATTCTAAAAATGAAAACATCATTCATGAGTTTCCAATTTACTACCTTCACGAATGACGAGTTTTCATTTTTCAATTACACCTTCAAGACTGGTCATAAAACCAATATTTATGGTTAAACTAGAATTTAATATATGTAATAAAACTTATTTAATTTTATGGAACCATTATATATATAATATTAATTCATAAGGAAAATCTATTTCATGATGATCTAAAAATTGTAAAATAATCTAAATGGTTATGTTTAACGTTGTATCCTATTAATATTACTCATATCTAGAAAAAAAATTATATATAAGACCATTAAATGTTCTGGAATTAAATTAATAACATATAATTTCAATTATGGATAAATATTTTCATTTTACATGATCTTTTGTACATGCATACAAGTGAACCAATCACTAAAACCAAGGAAAGGAACACTCCTGAATAAAAAAATTGAATCTTATAACTCATCAAAAAGTCCATAAAAGAAATTAATAAAATTATAATACAACAAATATATGTTTAATAGTTTATGAATTAAATTATTAATGAATATAAATTCATTATCCATGAAATTAAGCACATGTAAAGAACACTTTTAGACTTAAGTTAAGGGTTTTTTCATTTGACTTTTATTTCCCGAACCTCCAATTTTCCTTTGGGTTATACTTTATCCCTCTTTACCCCGATATAATTATTAATTATTCTTATGTATCCTCCTTAATTAATTGTTTATGTTCCAAATAATATGAACTTTTCTTGATAATTTTTTATTTTCTGGGAAATATATGTTTTATAAGGAACACTTTTTAATTACTCCATATAAGCAAGCCTGATTAAAGAGAACTTCCCAATTTCATACCCATTTTAAATTAAATTGCATAATCTATTTTAAGGAAAAAATATTTTTTCTAAATTCTCTATTTTTATCTTGAAAAACTATGTTATCACTTTTTTGGTTTTATGTAAACAACTATTCCTTTGTATTTTTAAAATATTCTTTTAAATTTTCCTTTAAATGTGATGTAGTTGCCCATTTCTAAAGAATCTTAAAAACTCATTTTACATGTTTTCACTTTAGTTGGACATCATTTATTACTAAAAAATATTTTTATTGTCTTTATCTTTAATTTTCATTAATATAAATGTTTATAGTTTTATTTTATGACATATAAAATTATTATTCTAGAATAACTCTTCTTTTCAAGAAAAAAAAGGATATTTATCTCAAGTATTTCTCAATTTTATTAGAGAACTTTCATTTATTTCAACACCCTCAATTGAATCAATTGATTAATTTATATTGATATCTTATGTTACCTTATAAAATATTTTATTGAATTTTTTATGTTTAATTTGAATGGGGATGTACTATTTTGACACCATTCACCATTTTACTTTGGATAGGTTATGATTATGTTTACTGATTGGGAAAATTATTTACATATCATATTCTAGTTTAAATATGAATGTGTATATTTATTATGTTTCAACCATTTAATATGTGAAATTAATTGGACTTAGTATGCGATGGACGAGGCCTGATATAGGCCCTAGATGCATCGATATGTATCACACAACAATCAAGATATGGACTTGGATGATTCCATGCCCATTTATTTTCAGATATGTATTTTTGATAAGGCCTTAACAATTTATTTTACATTGTCTTTGATGAGGCCTCAATAATATGTTTTAGATGTCCAACTTTATTCACTCTATCATTATGATATGAGTAATTTGTAATAAATGGGATTATTTTACTAGTAAAATATCCATGGTTAAGATTCATTCTCATATGATTATTTATAAGGAATTATTTAATCATCTTTAATTCATTTCATATTATGATCAATATTATGTTTCAATGGAATGTGTTTTTAGTTATTTACTATTTATTATTGTTTATATTTATTTATGATATCTTCTATTGTATTGTTTACCCTTTCTAAGAATCAAACCTCACCCCTTTCTTATGTTTTATTTTTTTCTTGGATGCAAATATGCTTATTATGAATTACTTTTAGGGATAATATAGGCATTTATGGTTATTTCCAATGGATTTGATTTTTTGATTTTTCCTTTCTATTAGTAATGTAAAAATTATATTTGTATCTGAATTTCCAAATATACTAAACAATAGAGTCCTTTTGGATGTTAATGCTTGTTTATAGTACCAATGTAATAAAGTAAGGCATATGCATTGGGCTGCTAAGGTCAGAGTCTTTATAGTTGCTATCAGATCTTGTTTAGTATAAAAATTAGATTCTAGATTCATAAAACATAGATTAGTGAAAATAACCCAAATATATACATTGAGGAAAATCATAATAGAACATCATAAAATTTCAGTAATGTTTATATTATGTGGTTCTTCATATAAATACACCCCAATTTGGATACCACAAGTGGAGGTGGTTCTTCAATAGATGTACCTTGGGGTAACAACTTTGACAAGGTTTTTTGAGCGTAACTCTACGTAAAATGGTACAAAAAATGCGCCTTACTACTTAATTGTTTTGAAACTTCTGTGGGATATTCTTAGGATAATTCAAATTTTCTTTACCAACTATTTTGAAGGATTTAAAAGTAAATATGTCCTCAGAGAAACCATATTTATGATTATGATGTTATCTATGCATAAATTTTCTATTTATGTTAAGTGATTTTATAGTTTGAGATTATGAATTATGATTCATAATATAATTTATTTTATTCCATTTTTTAGAAATGAAACCTCACAAAAGGAATGAGATCATCACTAATACAAATGATATAAAGTGTAAGAATGATATTAACTTTTATGGTCTTATGAAAATATTTCTAAGGGAACATGTCTCAAAAACATTCTCATAATATGAGGATATAATATCATGTTATATAAAGAAAGAGGTAGAATTTTACATGTTTTATGAATTATAAAGGAAGAAAGAGAATCAAAGGATGGTAGACCAAATGATGGATAATGGGAATAAGTGAAAGAAGGATTTTCTCACATGTGACAATTGTGGAAGGAAACACCACGATACTTCATTTAAGGTAATGAGAGTTCTCTAAAAGTGTTTAGAGATGGGACACGAGGATCATGTTTTAAAAGGAAATAAATAATCCTTATAATTCTCCAACTGATAGGAGATGGGGAACTACACATATCAATGTCTCAACCATCAAAAGAATATACCCCAAAAGAGGATAATGGATCAGAGCCAAGGTTATGAAACTACCAAAGATGAATATGAATTTTTATATTGCATGGGTTTGGATTCAACAATTATGTTATTTTATTATTTTATCAATAATGTTATGTTTATAGTAATCATGAGATATATAAGGATTGTACTGCAATACTTCTTATTTAAGGAATTGGAAGCCACTAATGATTAACACCAGTAATAAAGAGGGGTGAAACTAAAATAAGTTAATATTATTGAAAACACATGAATTGGGAATGATAAAACTAAATATGTTATTGATATTGAGATAATAATAAATTGATTTTTATTGTATAGTATTGGTGACAATGAAGGTGGTTAGTGATCTGATGGTTCATGTAATGTTGGAATTATTAGATGCCTTGAATTAAATACTTTTCAACAACATGATATTATACTCATGGAAGCATGAAAGTTTCATAAAGCTTTAATTAAGATTAAGGTATTAATATATTTGGTATGTGATAATAAGAGCAACATTATTTTGGTAATTTTATGGTAAGTTGATTTTGGAAATTTAGTGATTTTCCATATATATTTTCTGGTTTTTTAATCTAGACAGACATATTTTTTATGAGTCTTAAGTTTAAATAATTATGGAATAGATTAAGCATATTTTTTATTAAGATTAAAGTATTATTAATTATATTGGATAACCTATGATAAAAACATTGGTTTCAGTAAACATTTAATGGATAAAGGAATGAATTGTGGATATTATGATCCTTAAAAGTGATTCGGGTATAAAAATTTGTCTTGAATAAGAATCTCCATATTTAAGAAATTAAATGAAAATAGATCAAAGCACAACCAAATGATGAGATTATGATAAGAAAAGGAATCACATATGTTTATTTTATCAAGTTATTTTCTAGGTAGTAAAAGAAACCCTCAACTATAGAAAAATGGTTTTATAACAAAAACACCATTCGTTTACTTTTCCTTCTGAGAAATCAATAGTCCATGAACTTATTGATAATGTTGATTTTTTGAGGGTAAAATTTCTGACGACCATGCTTTCAATCACTCTATATCAGAACATGATAGTTATATTTCTCTCCCATTTCCAAATTTTCACAGATGTTCTCCTATTTTGGAATCTTACTCTTGTGGTGACATTCACAATTCTCTTTACCTATTTTTAAGAGGTAGTTTTATAAACGCTTTTTACAATGTAGTATTTCAACAAATGAATTTTCAATTATCAACCTTTAATTTTTAAATTGAAATTTCAAGTTGAGAGGATGAAATTTATTAAATTATGGGAGAATGCAACACCCCTATACTTTAACATATATCTATTTTTAAAATTAAACTTCTTCTAGAACTTACGTTACACAAAACACTGAGTTTAAATAAATGATTAAATATTATTATTTTGACCTAGCCATTATAATGGTAGGAATAAAAGGAATTAAGTAAAATTTTAAAATATAGTTTACACATGTTTATAAAATTAATTCATTGACTACCAATTAATTATAAATGAAAATAGAAACGAATTGAACATAAAAGATTTGTTATTTTAAAAAATTTATATTTATGACCATAGTGGAATTTTATTTTAAAATAATCAATATTATTGAAAGATATTAATGAAATTTATATATTACATATTCAATTAAGTATTTTTAAATTCAATCAATAATCTTGATAGGATTAAGATAACAATAGATCCAATTTTAAGCATAAAAAGATATATTTTCTAAAAGGAAAATTTCCCACACTTTAATAGAGAACATTTTTAAAAACAGATTTTTGGCAATTTTATAAATTTTATTGAAAACAATAAAGTTTATTTTTAAAATAAAACTTTCAAAATTAAATTACATAGAAATTTTCGAATTTTTCTGAAAATATTTATTTTCCAGTGAATAATGAAAAAATCTTAATTTCTATAAAATAGTCATTTTCATTATATTGATTGTGTATTTATGATTTTAATAGTAACATAAAATATTAAAGTATGAATAAGATTTAGTTACCTTATTAATTAGATTATAATATATTTATATCATGGAATATGTAAATAAATGTTTTAAAAATGATAAATTAAGTTTTGATATTTATTAAAATATAATGTTTATTTACAATTTTATAATGAATATAATTATTTAAAAGAAAATTTATTTTCATAAAATATATTCATGAATTAATATTTTTTATTATTATTATATTATAATTTTATTAGACCTTAATTATTTTTTCAACATCTTATAAATTCAGTTATAATTTTAAAATCGTTATTTTTTGAATAAATGATGTTTTTAATTAAAAATTAAAATTATTATATTTATAAAATTATTTTCATAAATTGGGGTAAATTCTTTACTTTTAAATAATAGAAAATTAATAGGGTTATTTTTTCACATTTGTTCTGAAATAATTAAATTTTTGGTGAATAGTGAAATACGGTAATATTTATTATTTTACATTTTAGCCAAATAGATGATTTTTTGAGTCATGGTTAATGTTTGTATGATTTAATCACAAATTGGTTTGATATAACATGCACTAGTTAATGTATTTAGTCATGATAATAATCAGTGTTCATAGTGTTGGGCCAAAATAATAAATAAATGAATTAAATAAAAAAACACCCCTCTTCTCCATTATAAATACCATCCCTCACCAACCCTTATACTCACTCAAAAAAAGCCTTTAATATTTCTTATATTCTTCCCATTTCCTCTCTTAAACCTCTCCTCCATTTTTTGTTATTTCTGGTCTCCCCAAAAGACCATTTTTAAGTTTCTTATGGAGCTTCTCAAAGAGGCAACACTCAAGAGGTAAAACCTTCTCTCTCTCTTTTAATTTATTTTATTTTCTTATCCTTCCCTCACCTATACTATCCAAAGTGACATTATAACTCTATTATATTTTATATACTATAGTTTTATAATGTTATTGGTATATAAACCATATATTCTTTTCTCTTCCCCTTTTTTTTCTAAAAATTAAAACATTGTCCGTGAGGTGTCGATTTACCACCTTTGTGAAAGATGAGTTTTTTTTTCAATTACACCTTAAAAGATGGTCATAGAACCAATTTTATGGTAAAAAAATAATATATATAATATAAATAATTTAATTTTTCATAAAAATTATATATACATAATATTAATTCATAAGACAAAAGTAGTTTGTAATGATCGAAAACTACTAAAATAATGTAAATAGATACATTAATGCTTTATCTAATGAGTCATCCTTGTATCTTTAAACAGTGATATATAAGATTATTAAATACAATCTATGTTCATTAATAACATTTTATTTCTATCCTGGATAAAAATATTCCCACATTACTTGATCTTTCATACATGTGTAGAAGTGAACCAATCATTAAAACCAAAGAAATAGACACCTCGGAATAAAAAAATTGATTCATATAACTCCTAAAAAAGTCAATAAATGATCATAATAAAATTATAAAAAAATAAAATACATGTTTAATTGGTTCTGAATTATGTTATTAATGAATATAATTTCATTATATAGGACATTAAGTACAAGTGAAGAACACTTTCAGACATAAGGTAATGGTTTTCCCATCTCACTTTTATTTAGGTGATATTTTCCTTGCTCATAAATATTGATTGTGTGTGGTGCATGTATATTGAAATTTGATGTATCATATCATTAATATATTTATATTTCTACTATCAAATCTTTCATTTTATGATTGTTAATTTTATGGAGAATACGATTCAATTGATTACAATGTGGTAAGGGTTTTATCCTGAACATCCATTTTTTCCTTCGAGTTATAATTTATATCTCTTTACCCCAATATAATTCTTAATTATTCTTATATACTCTTATATTATGTGTGTATTATCTAAACATAATTAAATTTCTCAATGCTTCATTATTTTATGATAAATACATGTTTGACAAGGTTCCCTTTTTAAATCATCCTAACAAGGAAACCTGGTTAAAGGGAACATCCCAATTTCATAACCATTTTCATGTACACACCATAATATGTTCTAAGACTTGAATATTTTTATAAAATAACACTTTTTATCATGAAAAACTATCTTATCTCTTTTATAGTCTTATGTAAACAATTAATCTTTTGTCTTATTTAAAGACTTACATTTTCCATTAAACTATTGTGAAGTGGCCCATTTATAAAGTTTCTTAAAAACTATTATTAAAATATTTAACTTAATTTGGACACAATTTATGAATAAAAATAGTTTTATTTCCTTTATCTTTTTTTTCTGAATATACATGTTTTCAATCTTATTTTATGATAAGTACAAATTATGTTTTCAAAATAACTCTTATTTTCAAAGTAAAAAAGGTATTTCTCCCAAGAATTTATCAATGATTTCATTAGATTATTTTCATCTATTTTAAACACTCTATTTTAAATTATGATTAATTGATATTGATCTCTTATGTTACCATATAATATATTTTATTTCATGTTTTATGTTTATTTTGAATGGGGATAAACTATTTTGATACCATTCGCCATTTTACTCTGGATAGTTTAGATTGTGTTTAATAATAGGAGAATTTTTTTAAATTTCATTTTCTAGTTTTAGTATGAATGTATATGTTGATTATGTTGCACATATTTTATACGAGGAATGCACTGGACTAAATAAGTGATGGGCGAGGCCCACTATAGCCCTTTGATGCATCGATAGGTCTCATGAGACAAAATTTATATAAACTTGGATAAGGCCTTGCCCATTTATTTTCTTATATCTATTTTATTTTAGGCCTTATCCATTCATTTTCACATGTATTGGACAATTCATTGAAAATGTGTTTTAGATGTCCAACATTATGCACCCCATCATTATGATATTAGTAATTGATAATCCTTGTGATTATTTGACTAGTAAAATATCCATGGTAATGATTCATTACCATATGATTATATATATAGAATTATTCAATCAGATTTAATTCCTATAATATTATGATAAATATTATGTTTTAATTACATATGTTTTTTGTTCTTCACCTAGACTTATTGTTTATGTTTTTTTGTGATTTCTTTTACTGTATTTCTTACCCTTAATGAGTTGCTGATCTCACCCCTTTCCTATGATTTAATTTCCCCTAGATTAAAATATTTTTATTTTGAATGTATTTTAGGGATAATATAGAAGTTTATGGGTGTTTCTAATGATGTTTCTATGTTGTTTTTCCTTTTAGGTTGTAATGTGACAATTATGTTTGTATCTAGGTTTCAAAAGATACTAAACTATTTGATCATTTGGGAGGTGAATTATTTTTCATAGTACCAATGTAATAATGTAAGGCACCAGCTCTAGGATATTGGGGTTGGGGTATTTTTAGATTACTTTAGTTATAACTAGAATAACAGGAGTAGGATTATCAGGCTTGGATGGTTATATTGGATCATTAGGAAGAGGGGTCGTGTTGAAGACAAAATCTTTTATAATGAGGTCTATTATTATTTATTCTGATATTTTAGATTTAATATTTTGTGATATTGTTTTTGGACTATGAATGAGAGATGAGGTATTATGGGATAGAACTAGTTTTTTTAGGAGTCAAGTATGTTAGTAGAGGAAAAGGATGCCTTATATGTTTCTACTAGGGATGGATAGTGTGATATGATGGAAACCCGAGTGAGTAGGGTTTTCCCAGGAATAAAGTTTACTTAAGGATATAAATCATTTGTAAAATATTTATATGTTTATAAAATGAATAAGTGATGTGTGACCATGTTTTGAATAATACACATGGGATGCCTTTTTTTGTTTGTATGGATTTGGATGCATCATTGGTGCTTCATGTTAGAGGAAATTGACACGCTTGGTGGCATGATAAGAGATTAGGTGGGAGAGCCTAGAATTAATTTTATGTTTCTCATGGTGGCTTGAGTAGCATATTGTGATAGGGTAACACTATGATGTATTCCTTCCCATGTATGAGATGCGATAAAAAATAGTGACAATTGTTCCCCATTGCAACTGTGATTTTTGAATACTCATTTAACATAAGGAAAAGATAGTGTGCTTTTGATAGTATCCACATGGAGTGGGATAGTGTAACCTAACATTATCTTTAGATGTTATTTTTATCATTTTGTTAGGTGTGATCATCCTTGACAAACATATTAAAGTGTGGAATTAGGGAAATATATGAGATGGGGAAATGATTTTTGAGAGTATCATGGCTCCTAGATGAGGGTCATAGTGATGATTGATGATTTTTAGAAATTTATATTTGAAAATTCTTATTATATGGGATTGTAAAATATTTGATTCGTGTTTGATTCCTTAGACAATCATATGGGGTTTAAGACCTTTAGAGATATCTATATATCATGATGGGGTTTATAAATCCTCAATTCCTTGACTACTAGGTGCTAGGTCATTGGATTCTTTTGTGACTAAATGGATGACCATTCTTTATAGTTTTATTAGGAATGTTTTAAACCTTATAAATGTGTGAGAAAGATTTATTTTATTATGAAATGGATAAGGGGGTTATCCTTGTGATCCTTCATGGTGCACTAGTTTATACATGATTAGTTAGGGATATATTTTTCTATGGATGGATTAGTAGAAACTATGGATCATAGTAGGAACTAGAGGATAAATTTCATATCAATTAAATTATTATTTAATGACTGAGGAATTGTGAGTTTTTTTAGTAAAATAAAAATTATAATCTCACGTGTATGATGAGATGTGATTATATGATAATTGGTAAATGTAGTGGTGTGGTTACTGAATTATATAGGTCACTAATGAGTCAAGTATAAAATTGTGATTATAATTTTTTTGAGGTATTATCATCTATATATAGTTATGAATCTCTAAAATTATGGATATACTAGAAGGAATATGTGCAGTTCACAGCGGATTTGAATGCAAGAGTTGCATGAAAATAAGAGAAATCTTGGAATATAGGTTGTTTTTAGCCTTTGTTGTGTATTGAATGATCACTAAGGATTTTGAAAAATGGTTTTATGTATCATTGTGACATATAGAATCTCTAGAGAGGATAATGGAATAGTTTCATCTAGATTAAATGATCATGGATTGTGAGTATTAGAATCTAGTTGATAGATGATTTAGGCAAAGTTGGTGCTTATTGACCCCAAATATAGGAAATTTTATAGAGGGAAGGGTACCATTGGATGTTTTTGGTACATACCTAATTTTTAGAAAAGTATGATAAAAATTAGTAGTGACATGTGTGGTGATCCAAGACTAATGGTTTTTGAGTATTCACTTTGGTTCTCATATAATAGATGCCTAGTTATATCTAGGTAGTTAAAGAGTACTAGATTTGAGAATCAGTTTGTGGAACTTAGGTTAGGTCATTATTCATAACAGATGAAAATGGAAAATTGGGAATTAGAGTAGTTGTGGGGATCACATGTATAAATTATGATACTTCTAACAGTTATGATGATATATTCATCTGGATAAATCTTTGTGATATTGATAGAGTTTGGAGGATAATAATGAAGGTTTCTGTCTAAGGTGTTCTAGAAATTATTGGTATAATATTGAGTGAGAAGTAGTGTGGTTATGACCAATGAAATATAACATTTTATTGTGATGTAAATGAGTTATAAAGTAATAACATTCACTGGTATATAAAAATTATCATTCAACTAATGAAATTAGTTGGTGATACATTGCATGAGATGATTGGGTTTTTGAGGCAGTTGGCATAGTGGAGTAATGGTTGGCAGTTTATGTGTGAGGATGAGCTTGGTGACTCATAGGTAGATCAATCACAAGATTTTAGGGTTAAATATATTATATGATGGGATAGATAAAGATGAATCCATGTATTAGATAGTGTAAATTTTTTAGGTGTATTATTATCTTTAACATGAATAGTAACAGATCATAAATGAGAGACATTCATCATTTCTATGTGAACATTATAGATCATAAGTGGATAATGAAGAGGATTCTTAAGAATGGGAAGTGTTATGGTGTGATGTTTTTAATGAACTGTGTTTTTATGAGTTAGTGGAGTTGGAAAAAATTCATGTTTCAATGAATATAAAACTAGTACCATTTTAACCTTTTAAATCTAAAGCGCTTTTTTAGGGGTAAATTTTTTATAGGAATATGATTTAAGATGATTTTATAGGATTATAGATGGTTTTAGAGATTTGGGAACTAGAGGGAGGAGTAGTAGTGAAAGTAGTGGACTATAGTGGCTGCTGGGTACCTAGTTATACCACACTAGGTAGTTAGTTCTAGCAGGTAAATGTTGACATTCTTCTAGCAACCACTGGGTACATGATGGTTCGGTATTGGGTATTCGGTGGAAGTTACCTATGGAAGGTGTCCTTGAGAATTCTATTGTGGACCCAACGGTGGTGGGATGAGTAGCCGATACACCAAGTGGATGTTTTTTTTAAACAAAAGTGAAATTTTCATTTCACCCTCTTTTATTTTAAACACCTTACAATGTTCTCTTTCACCATCATTCAATTTCATTGATGAGGATAACTCTTTAACTATCCTTTGTTCATTTTTTTCTCCATTTAACCTTAGAGTTTGGAGTGAGATTCATTTGAAATTAAGGTTAGTTTCTTTTCGCCACTTACTCTTCTTGTATTACTTTCTATATTCTCTAATTCCAGTCCATTGGAAATTGGGTATTCAGTTTGAATTAACCTGAGAATGGTTGAATCATTCTATACTATGGAAATTTTTCTCTTCTTTTTAAAAACATACTCAAGAGAGGTGAACACACATAGTTTCTCATCATTTCACGAGAGTTGAGAAACTGTCTTTATATTATATGATTTTTTCTTTACTATTTAGGATAAAATTTATTATTGATTGTGTGTTACATGTTGATGATTTTGGATACAATTAACCCAAGGATTCATCAAGAGTGAACTATGTTGGGACCAAGCTGATGATCAAGGTGATAAAGGTTTCAAGTGTTGTCTTTTTTTTTCAAGGTATGTTTTGAAGAAAAGAAATTACTCCACTTGGTTTTGTGGAAACAATTGGTTTCGGTTTTTTTTATAGGAATCAGACCCATGTTAATTGTAATGATTCTTTACTTGTTTTTATTTCATATAAATCATGAGTTGATGTGATAACTTGTGATGAAACCTTGATTGAAGAAAGGGGGAGTGAAAGAGATGGTGTTAATCAGAAAAGAATTGTATTCGGATTATTTTTCAAAACAATCAGAAATGAATTGTATTTAGATTGTTTTTCAAAACAATCAAAAAATAATTATACACAGATTTATCATATCCAAATGTCATAAAAAAGTATTGGTAATGATTTTTTTTCAAAAAAATAAAAAAATAATCATATTCAGATTTATCGTACCTGCAGGCAGTCAGAAATAAGTGGTGCCAATTATTTTTTAAACAATCATAAAATAATCGTATCCATATTGTATCTATTGTCTTTCCAAAGAATTGAATTCTTGGTAAAAGTAAAAGAAGTTATCCCAATGAAAAGGTGGTGTCGATGAAAGTGGTATCGATGAAAGAGGTGATGCCGATTAAAGATGAGACACCGATTGTATTTTTAAAACAATCAAATTTGGGTAGAAGAAAAGGAATGAGATTGTGTCGATTGGGAATGAATCACATCGAATTAGTTTGTATTGTATCTGGGTAGATCATCCTTATCAGATTGCATTGTATCGTATCCAGTATACGTAAACAGCAATCGTAACCAGTAATCATAACCAGAATGATTGTATCAAGAAATGATCATATCCAGAATGATCATATCCAACATGATCATATCCATAATGATCATATCCAACATGATCATATCCATAATGATCATACCTCACATGATCGTAAAAAAATGATCATAACCAAAATGATTGTATCATAGATGATTCTAACCAGAATAATCGTAAACAGTATGATCGTATCGAAGATGATCGTTACCAGAATGATCATAACCAGAATGATCGTAACCAGATATGATTATATTTTGGATAATAGTATCTAGAACATTTGTTTTCAGAAATGTTCAGACATGGGTTGAGATGAAAAGAAAGAAGCATGAATGAATGGAAAGTTATAGTACATTCCAGTTGAAGTCAGACGATGCTAAAGATGATCCCCAATGAATTCAACGTCATGAAGGCAGTCATGATTCGAGCAAAAGATTAGAATTTTCTGATGTGTTTTATCATGTGGGTCAAGATTAAATAAAAAAATATGGTTATTGATGAATGCATTTTCAAGGGAGAGTCTTTCATTTAACATAATGATTGTATCTCATGTAGAGAAGTTTATTTATTCAAACACATTCAATTGGTATGATATCAAGCATTTTTTTTGAAAAATCAGTTTGAGAGAATCAGATTCAAACCCATGTATTTCATATAAATTTTAATTGTGTTGAAATTTAAAATGGGAGTCTAGAAAAGAAGAGATGAAGAATTTACAAGATTCGAGAAGAATCAAGAAGCGTTGACGAAACAATAATTTCTTCGAGATTTCAGGAGAAATTCAGATTAGGGTGAATTTTTGTGAGCAGGAAAGTGTTCTGGGATTCCCTCCTAAACATGTTTTGGGCCACCTATACAATTCATGAAGTACATTTTACTTGTGAGACTTGTAGAAGAGAGAGAAGCACCGGGTTTCTCGAGAGAAGAAGAGATAAATTATGTTCAGATTGACAATTGTCTTGGGTGGTGCCGATTCATTCGTATTCTTTTGGCTTGAAAATTTTATTTGGGAATTGAAGTGGTGACAATTCTACGCTATGTTTTTCTATATGAAAATTGGAATGGGATCTTTGTTTTTAAATAATCGTAATGTGAGCTTTGTATTGAAAGAATTGGAATGAGAACTTTGTTTTGAAAGAATCTTACTCAGAGGTATCAGAATCAGTGTTTCATAACAAAGTCCAGGTGGTTCTTACCTTTCTTCTGGGTAACTAATTGATGAATTATATTATAATTTGAATACATTTTTTAAATTTAAAAGAAGAGTAGGAAACATGAGTTGTTACAAAACAATTGTATTACTATATTCTGATAAGAGGGAGCACACACATTTGTGGGATTGTTTCATAATGCTACATGAGTGAAAGGTTACATCCTACTCATTGTAATCCAAGTATTTTTTCTTAATAGATTGTACGGTATTAGATCATTTTCAAACCATACCAAGGATGTTTCTATTCTTATTGAATTGTGAAACTTATAAATATCCATGTTCCTATGGATTTATGTTGAGTTAGTTTTCAGCAAGGACTTGAAATCTCTAATATGAGGAAAAGGTTGATTCAATTGAAAAGAAACATAAAAGAGAAAGAGTATAATCTATTCACCCCCTCCCCCTCTCAGTGATACATTACTATGACTAGACACTTTCAATTGGTATAAGAGGAAGGTTGCCTTTGGTATTCTTTGCTGATGTAAAATGTGAACAATGTGAATAGTAAAGGAATTCTAGTTTTTGATGGAAATAACTATCATATATGAAAATATAGAATGTATTCATACCTTATTTTTATCAGTTATGATGTTCTTGAAGCTGCAACAGTTGGGTTCCCCCCATTGATGATAGTGATCCACTTACACCTCTTGACAAGAAGTTTCTTGATAACGAAAGAAGGTCCAAGAATGCTATATTATCTTCAATTTCTAAAATTTAATTACTGAGAGTGAAATTTGTTGAAACAACTAAAGTTATATGGGATAAATTGAAAAATAGATATGATGGCAATACAAAAGTGAATAAGGTAAATGTACAAGTATAAAGATTTGAATATGGGTGATCTAGAATCTCTTGGGTAATTCTTTACCAAGGTGAATGACATTGGGAGTACTATCACATGTCTTGGTAAAAAGATGAAAGACTCTATAGTTTTTGAAAAGATCTTCAAAATCCTACATGACATGTTCGATGAAAAATTTTCTTCACTTAAAGACAGAGATCCTGAAACATTATCTCTTGATGATTTATACAAAACTCTTATCACCTATGAAATGAGAAGAGAGAATGATATTAAGAGAAAAAGCAAGGTTGATAGAGAAATGTATTTCTAGGATATAAAGAAATAAAATTCAAAGAAGATTGTTATTGAAGATGAAGTTGGAGATTCTAACTCTGAAAATGAGGAATGTAAACATCTCAATGAAATCTAATCCATTTTTTCTAGAAATGTGAAAATAGGTACAAAGAAAAACAATGGGAAACTTCCCTTGAATGTTTTTGAATGTGGAGATATTTTTCACTTTGCGGCTTATTTTCCTTGAATAAAGAAATAAGAGGATAATGATATTAAAGAAATAAAGACAAGAAGATCATGGAAGAAGAAGGGAGATAAGGGAAAGGAAAATAAATTCTTCAAAATAATAATAATAATTTTTTTGTCCAAGGATGATAAAGAAGAATAGAGTGATACTAATTTTGAAAAATCAATTGAGTATGGTAATAAAGATACATTCATTGCAACAGTGAATGATAAATAATTCAGAAGTAGTAGTTCTGAAGAAGAAGAAACTCAGCTTGAAATGCATCTATAAGATGGGTTGAAATAATGACTGAGAAAGATTATAAGGCTTTAAAATCAAAAAAAAATATGGAAGATAAATGATCAAGAAACCAATAATGTTTTTCTAGTGATAAAGAAAATATGATTAAATATATTGATGATTTGAAGAAATCTATTGAAGATGAAAAGAATTTTAATGAGCATTTATAGGTGAAGTTGAATGTAAAGGAAGAAGAGTTGGATGTTTTCCAAAAAAACTGTCTGAAGCTAAAAATAAAAGTCGATGTTTCCAAAACTCTATCACTGATGTTGGTGAATGTTATCATAATGAGAAACCTGAGAATATTCAAAAAAAGATACCTTTAAAGGGTGATAAGAATAATGGAATTGTTTTAGAAATGAAGAAAATGGGAATGTTATGTATGTGGCCAAGACCAACAAGGTTGTGAATGTTTTGAAAAATTTTGAATCTGCAAATATTTAAAATACATTTGATTCCAATAATTCAGAAAAGGAAAGAAGGAATCTTATTAATAATATAAAGGTTTTTGAATCAGAAAAGAACAAGAAGAAGGTGGCTGAGAAACACATTCACAATTCTTATCGATATATAGGTTTTAGAGGAAAATATTCTTTCTTTGAGTATTACTGGTATTGTGGTGGATTCGAGTACCCAACAAGTATGTGTTAGTTTAATAAAAAACATTATTATTATCCCACATGTTATGAAAGTAAGAGACTTAGGGGGGGGGTCAATCTCCTAAAATAAAGAAAAATGAGAAGGTTTTCTAGAAGAAATCTGAAAAGAAAGAAGTGAAGATTGAAAATAGATTCCAACCCTTGGAAACTATTTTTGAAATATGTGAACAAAATAGACACCCTGAAAAAGGATGTCTCGTTTTATTACCTGCTCAACAAAAGATTCTCAATTATCAAGAGCTGAAGGTGACAAATGAAAAGAGTGGAGAAAAGGTTACTGTTGTTGAAACTGAATTGAAATCCATGAAAAGAGAGCATCCAAGGATACTTGATAATGGGTGTTCTTATCACATGACAGGATACTTGAAATTTTTAAAGGATGTGAAATATTTTAAAGAATTCATGGTGAAATTTTGAAATGACGAATCATTGAAAAACAAAGGTGTTGGGTCAAACATCATTGGAAAAGGAAAGATTAAATCTAAGAAAACATTGTATGTTGATGGGTTGAAACGAAATATTCTATTTTTTCACAATTGTGTGATGAGGGTAACAATGTTATCTTCAAGAAAGATGGATTTTTTGTAAATATTGAAGAATATGGAAATATTGTTAAAAGAGGTCAACGTATGAAAGGAAACTTGTTTTAGGATGGTGATTCAAAAAACTCTTGTTACATAAGTATAGTGGAAGAGAATCAGTTATGACATAAAAGGCTTGGAAATATGTGTAAAAGAAATATGAGAAAGTTATCTAAAATAGTTAGTGTTCGAGACATTCTGGATTTTCCAAGAAGTAGAGATTTGTGCTGCTCTTTTTTTCAGAAAGGAAAGATTACAAATGTTGTACCTACGATAGTTGATATTTGTTCAAAGAAACCCATGGATCTAATCCATTAGGATATATGTGGGAAAATGATAAAATAATCAAAACATGGAGATAAGTACTTTATTACTTTCATTGATAATTTTACATGAATTACTTGTGTTATGTACGTGAAACAAAAATTAGATGCTTTGAATATGTTTAAATGTTTCATAAGAAAAGCTGAAAAAGAATGTGAGTATTCTATGAAGATGTTGAGAACTGATAATGGTGGTGAATACAAAAGTGAAGAGTTTGAAAAATATCTTCTGAATCATAGAATTCGGCTTGAGTATAGCTCTCCATGCACTCCCCAACAAAGAAAGAATAAAATCTTAGTGGAAATGGAAAGAACCAAGTTACTTGAGCATGGTCTTTCTCGTTACTTCTAGATGCAAGTCACGAGTACTACAATTTATATTCAGAATCATTGTTTCTATTGTCCTCAACCATGTATGAATCCCTATGATTCTTTATGGAAAAATTCCAAGTTTGAAGAACTTTAGAGTTTTCGGGAGTCCATGTATTATAAAGAAGAAAGGCACAAACTATGGTAAGTTTGAGCAGAAAGGTGAGGATAGAATCTATATTGGCTATTATCAGGAAGGAAGATGTTATAGATGCTTCAACAAATAAACAAAAATAATTGTTGATTCAGTTGATCTAAAAGTGATTGAAGTATATGAGAAAGAGAAACATGTTTAGGCAGACAATGAAGTTAAGCAAGTTGAAAAAGATAATTATGATAAAGATACAAACAACTGTAATCCTAATAGAGGTGAAGAATCAGAATCAACTATTTTTAGTGATGAGTAATACAATTGAAAATATTATCCAAGGATGAGGAGACATGTGGAAGATCAAAATATAATTAGTGGTCAACATCAGAAGGTTCAAACAAGAAGAGAAACCAATTCCATTACACAGACATCTTTGTATTCAAAAGTGGAACCGAATGACAAGAAAGAATATTTTGAACATTCAGAATGGGTACCTATAATGAATGAATAATTGGATCAGTTTGAAAAAAATACATGGGAACTCTTACCCAAGCCTTAAAATAAAAACTTCATTAGCACAAAATGGGTTTTCCAGAACAAGTTGAATTAAAAAGGTGAATTTGTAAGAAAATAATCAAGATTCTTTTTCAAAGGGTATTCACAGATTGAGGGTATTGATTTTTATAAAACCTTTTCTCTTGTGAAAATAATTGAAACAATCAGATTATTTCTTGCTATTTCCGCAAAACGAGGCTACATGATCTTTTAAAAGGATGTTAATTTTGAATTCTTAAATGGTGATCTTGAAGTAGAGGTTTATATTGAACAACCTTGTGCATTTTTTTTAGAAAATATGAAGTTTATGTGTGAAAATTAAAAAAGGAATTGTATGGCCTAAAACAAGATCTGAGGTCATGGTATTCCAAATTGGATACATTTTTAAGAATGATGAATTTTAACAAAGAGTGGATTGAAATATTTATATAAGATAAAGTAAAGAGTATTACCACATTGTAATTGTTTATGTCGATGATATTATCTTTGCTGGGAATGATGAAGGAAGATGTGAGATATTTTCTGAAGAAATGAAGAATGTATTTGATATGTCCATGCTGGGAGAAATGAAATACTTTCTTGGGTTACAAATCCAACAAAAGAAACAATACATTTTCCTCTCCCAAGAAAAGTATGCAAAAAGAACTTCTCAATAGGTTTGGCATGGAAAATTAAAAACATGGTTCCACACCCATTTTAGTGGGAAAAAAGCTAAGTAAAGATGGGGATGGAAAAGTTGTTGATCAGAATGAGTACTGAAAGCTGATTTGATGTCTATTGTATTTGACTGCCTCAAGAGCCAAAATTGTTAATTCAATTACCTTATGTGCAATATTTCAGAGTTCTCAAAGAGAATCACATCTTATTGCAGGAAAAATAATTCTTAGATATATCAAAGGCACAACAGAATTCTGAATATGGTATTACAGCTCAAATAGTATTGATTTATTTGTGTATTCTGATGCATATTGGGAAAGAAATGTTGATGATAGAAGATCTATTTCTAGTGGTGTATTATTTTTGGGAAAGAATTGTGTTAGTTGGAATTCAAAGAAAAAAACTCAGTAAATCTCAGTACGAATAAAGCTAAATATATTGCTGCTACTCAAGACGCTACTCAACTTATGTGGATGAAAACAGAATTGGAAGATTTAATTGTCAAAGTGAAGTTTCCCTTTCTCTTGGGCTGTGATAATAAAAGTACAATCAATCTCACCAGGAATACAATGCAACATTCTCATTTAAAACATATTGATATAAAATATCATTTCATCAATGATCATGTGGAAAAGAATGAATTGAAGCTATAATCTATTCTAACATCAGAACAAGTTTTTGATATCTTCATAAAACCTTTATCAAAGGAATCATTTTCAAAAATGAGGTTGAACATTGGTGTCCAACCTCTTTCTCTTCAAGTTTGAGGTATGTGTATCAATCCAGTCTCTCATCTTACCTTTGGATTGTTTTTTCAAGGGGAATAATTGTTTTTTTTTCATAAATCTATTGCACAAAAGAGATAGTAGTGGGTAATCTATGAATTCAACGTTGTTTAGTGTGTGAACTATTCTAACTGTTTGCTGGAGAGGTTGTAGGAAAATAAATTGAATTGTTTTCCAGGAATAATAAAGAAAATAAATAGGTGGTTAAGATCACTATTTTGGATATAATGGGTTTTCTATTAATGATTATTATTTCCTACAACGAATTAGTTCACACAGGCTTAGAATTGTTGATATGGAATCCATTTCTTGAGTTTACAAAGTTCAGTGATTTATGAAACTTGGTTGACAAAAAATCCAAAGGGGAGATTGTTGGGACCAAGGTGATGAAGGTTGCAAGTGTCATCTTTTATTGTCAAGGTATGTTTTGAAGAAAATAAATCAATTCACTTTGTTTTGTGGGAATAATTGTTTTTGGTTATTTTGAAACGAATCAAACCAATGTTAATTGGGAAAATAATTTTCTGGTTTGTATTTCATATAAATCATGAGTTGATGTGAGAACTTATGATTCAAGCTTGATAGAAGAAAGGGGGAGTGAAAGAGATGTTGTTAATTAGAAAAGAATTATATTCTTATTTTTTTTCAAAATAATCAGAAAATAATTATAGTTAGATTACTTTTCAAAAAAATCATAAAATAATTGTACTCAGATTTATCATATCTGGATGGAAAAAAGGAAGTAGTGGTACTGATTGTTTTTTAAACAATCAATAAATAATCGTATTCAGATTTATTGTACCTAGAGGAAGAGAGAAAGAAGTGGTACCAATTGTTTTTCAAAATAATTAGAAAACAATCATATCCAAATTTTATCGATTGTCTTTCAAAAGAATTGGATTCTGGGTGAATTTAAAAGAATATATACAAATTAAAATGTGTTTCCAATGAAAGTGGTAATGATGGAATAAGTGATGCCAATTGAAGATGAGACACTGATTATTTTATTTAAAAAATCATCTTTAGGTATAAGAAAATGAATGAGATGGTGTCGATTGAGAATGAATCATATCAAAATGGTTTGCATTGTATCTGGGAAGATCATCCTTATCATATTGCATTGTATCGTATCCAGCAATCGTAACCAGTAATTGTAACCAGCAATCATAACCAGAATGATCAAATCCAGAAATGATCGTATCCAGAATGATTGTATCTAGTATGATCGTATCCACAATGATTGTATCAATAATGATCATAACCAGAAAAGATCATATCCATAATGATCATATCCAGCATGATCGTAACAAGAATGATCGTATCCAGAATGATCGTAACTAGAGCGATCAGATCCATGATGATCATAACTAGAATAATCGTAACCAGAATGATCGTATCTAGGATGATCGTAACCATAATGATCATAACAAGAATGATCCTAACCAGATATGATCATATTTATGATAATAGTATCCATACCATTTTTTTCAGATTTGATCATGCATGGGTTGAGATGAAAAGAAAGAAGCAGGAATGAACAGAAAGTTATAGTACTTTCCAGTTGAAGTTAGATGATGCTAAAGCTGATCCTCAATGAATTCAAAGTAATGAAGGTAGTTATAATTCAAGAACAAGTTTTGAATGTGATTATGTGTTTTCTCATGTGGGTTAAGAGAAAATAAAAGAAAGTGGAGATTGATGAATGAATTCCAAAGGGGGATCCTTTCATTTAATAGAGTGATTGTATCTCAAGTGGAGAAGTGCATTTCTTCAAACATTCAATTGGTATGAAATCAAGAATTGTTTTAAATAAATAACTTTGAGGGAATCATATTCAGACCCATGTATTGCTCATAAATTTTAATTGTATTGACATTTGAAATGGGAGTCTAGAAATGAAGAGATAAGGATTATAGAAGATTCAAGAAGAATTGAGAAGAACTGACAAAGTCATAATTGCTCTGAGATTTCAGGAGAAATTCATATTTTGGTGAATTTAAGTGAGTGTGTAAGTGTTTTTGGATTTCCACCTAAACACATTTTGGGTCACATATAAAAGTCATGAAGTAAGTTGTTCTTGTGAGACTTGTAGAAGATAGAGAAGCTCTGGGTTTCTAGAGAGAATAAGTGATCAATTCCGTTTGGATTAACAATTGTCTTGGGTGGTGCTGATTCATTTGTATTATTTCGGCTTGAGAATTGTATTAGGGGATTGAAGTGGTTCCTATTCTAATCTATTGTTTTCTATCAAAAAATTGTAATGGGATATTTGTTTTAAAAAAATTGTAATGAGAGATTTGTGTTGAATGAATCAGACTGAGCGTTTTGTTTTGAAAGAATCATACTCAGAGGAATCAGAATCAGTATTTTATAACAAAGTCCATGTGGTTCTTATATTTCTTTTGGGTAAGGAATTCATGAATTGTATTACAATTTGAATACATTTTTTGAATTGAAAAGAAGCACATGTAACATGAGTTGTTACAAAATAATTGTATTACTGTATTGTTCTAAGAGGGAGCACACACGATAATGGGATTGTTTCGTAGTGCTACATGAGTGAATGGGTACATCCTACTCGTTGTAATCTAAGGATTGTTTTCTTATTGGATTTTATGGTATTGGATCATTTCCCAACCATACTAAGAACGTAACTATTCTTATTGAATAGTTAACCTTGTAAATCTTTGTGTTCCTATGGTTGTGTGTTGAGTTTGTTTTCAACAGGGAATTGAAATATCAAACAAGAGGGGAAGGTTGTTTCAATTTAAAAGAAACATAAAATGGAAATAGTATCATTGATTCACCCCCTCCCCCTCTCAGGGATACATTACTCAGAATGGGAACTTTCAATGTATACCTTATTTTTCATTGTTTTAACATTATTACGCCGTCCAATGAAGTATATATTTATAATTATAATTTGAGTAATTTTGGAATTGTTTTATTAATTTATTATAAATGTTTTAGAGTTAATTTATATAGATTCTTTACCATGATACATGCTCAAAATATTTAGAGTAGACTGACATGATCTTGATCAAGCTTTGAGGTATTGGAATCGAAATTTTAGGAGGATAAATCCAATATTGAGGTAAGTAGTTAGTAATATTTTCCTACAATATATTTGGTTGAATTTATTATTTGATTTTATATAGGGGAAAGTGTGTATGTGTGATTTCATCATTGGTCAATGCGGTTAATATCATTTTTGAAAACTGGGTTGTACCAAGTAGGGACATGTCTGTCACCCTATGCTTGTCTCCTTGAACAATTGGGTGGAACAATGACCTTTTAGTGGGTTTCACTTTGGTTTCTTGGTGGGTAGGTCATAGAGGGTTTTTTACCATGGGAAATTTTTCAAAAGGCCCAATGAGATCTTGAATGAATTGTTTTGATTCACCATTAATTTATAGTAATGTGTTAGGTAGTTAAAGTAAGTAGTGGTTTAACTTGTGTAAATTTCCTTGACTAACCCTAGGGGTAGTGTGATATGTGGATGATGAGATGGAACCTACCATGTATATTTGTGAATTTTAATAGGAGTTATTTCCTATGGTTCTAGTTACCAATCACCTATGGTGTGAAACACTATATATGTATTGGATATTATTTGAGGGATAAGATGTGGAAAAGGGTGATGAAATGATTGTGATGTTATTATTTTTATTATTATTTTATGTGGACCTTGTTTGGATCCATATGAAAAAATGGATATTGGGATAACTATTTATATTTTGAATATGGAACAAAGATGTGGATTCCATAGAGGATAGATAATGAAGAATTATTGGACCATATGTGCTATTATAAAGTGGTTCAACTATGTTGAGGATTGATACAAAAAATGAATTTTTGGCCTCCAGTCTATTATAATATTTAATGTGGGTCCGATGTTTTGATAATTAGTAATATCTATTTTATATGGTTTTGATGTTATGATACTAGATGTTGATTATAGTATATAAGTTGGATGTTATTCCAAATGATGTTTTATATGGTATATAAAATTATAGGGTATGCCAATTAATGTTTAAATAATGGTAATAGAGTGAGACGACATGACACTCCTCCTTAGACATAAAATTGAGGTTCAGTTCCATACTGCACCATTTCTTGTCAAGGTCACGATGTTTGACGCAATGCCAATTTTTTGTAAACTTATAAGTGAGATAAGATACTATGACAATTAATTCCTTTTCATGTATATAGAATTAAATCTTATGTTAGTGCAGAATATTGGTAAGATAGTTTGGCGATATTCCACTCCACCTTAGACATGAAGGAAGGGTGGAAATAATTCATACCTATTCCTTGTTGGGGTCATTGGGTTTCATGCTATGACAATAAAATTTGGACTTGTAAGTTGGTTGGATGTTATTCCAATTTTTTCTTTTTCATGATTATGGGATGGGGATCTATTCCAGTCAACTCTTGACTTAAATTAATGGATATAACTTATGAAACTTTATGCATGAGAATTGATAATCCCATGGAGTAGTCCATAATTTCAACTATTTGTTTGGATTTTATGTACATATATTTGTTAATGGTGGTGAGAACAAGTATTTACCTATATCTAGACAATATATATAGGAGAGAATTATATATTGACCCTCTGTATGATGGGTTGTGTGGTCATAATAGATATAAACAGTGGTTAAAGGAGGTATGAATTAATAAGTAGGGTGTCTTGGTGAATATTCAAAAATTATAATTTGGTAATTCACTTTTCTGCTTTATGGATTATATATACTTCATTACTTGCATAAAAATATATACTGGTTTTTACTAAGGGAACCATTATTGGAAACATGTTGTTTTATTTTCTTACATTCTCTACATGATCCTTCGGTTAGGTGCATACCTTATGGTTGGTATAAGGTTTTGGAAAATGGTCTTATTAAAGGTGGATTAGTTAGAGGATCTCAACGGGTATTTGGAAATACGTATAAAATAATCATAAAATTATTATAGTGGGAATCCTTTTAATTTATTTTTTGTTTATTAATATACTATATGTGATCAATCCATTGGTTGGCCCTATCAGAATTTATGAATATGTGATTTTCTTGTTTACAATTTGATATCACATAGAGATATTTTTCATTATATCATTTAATGGTAAATTTATTATTATAATCAAATGTTTTATTTTATTATGGATGATTAGTTATTTATTTATTAATGTGTATGATGAAATTGATGTTAATATATACTCATGAAGTTTATCTAAACCTGGAAACTAGTTGGAATCTTTTGGCATACTGGTAGGTGATCCTGAGGTAAAATGGAACCACTAGCTCGGTCACTGTTCAGGCATGATGGGGCATGGAAATAATTTTTGAACATAGATTATTTTTATTTTAGGCCTTCCTCATTTCATGTAATTTCATAATCATTAAGGGAATTTTTTAAAATCTACAAAAAAAATAAATAAATCTGTCCCATTATATCCAACAATTTTTCCATGAGTTTCTTTAATAGCATCATTAATTCGTATAAATTATTGTAAATAATTTTGGTTTTCCGAAATAATGAAATTGTATATATCATATACATCCGTGATATTTCTATTAGAACACCAATAATTTTTTTTCCATGAGTTTTAGTTCTATGAAATATACGCTTATCTATTTTCTCATTAATATTTCATAGATTTTTCCTTTAATTTTGATATGACATGGTTTGTTGAACACTTTTAAAATATATAAATTTGGTTTATTCCCATGTTTTGATAGAATTTTGGTATAAGTAAAAACTATTTGAAAGTGAATAAATATGTTATGGTGACTTGTATTAAAAAATATTTTGATGATCCATTCTTAGATAACTTGTTTTATCCTATGTAAACCAAACTATGGTTTTTTCCATTTTAGCAAAAAAATATATTATAGAGTGCATAGAGAACTATATTAATTCCTTATGAATATATGATTTTCATGTTTAAAATTTGTTATAACAAAGCAATATTTTTCATTATATCATTTCATGGTAAATTTATTATTAAAATCAAATGTTTTATTTTATTTTGGATGATTAGTTATTTATCTATTAATGTGTATGATGAAATTGAGGTTAATATATACCCATGAGGTTTATCCAACCCTTTCAACTAGTTGGAATATTTTGGTATACTGGTAGGTTCTCCTGAGGTAAAATAGAACCACTAACATGGTCACTGTTCAGGCACGATGGGTCATGGAAATAATTTTTGAACATAGATTATTTTTATTTTAGGCCTTCCTCATTTCTTTTAATTTCATAATCATCAAGGGAATTTTTTAAAATCAACAAAAAAATTAAATCTATCCCATTATATCCAACACTTTCTCCTTGAGTTTCTTAAATGTCATCATTAATTGGTAAAAAAATTTGTAACTAATTTTGGTTTTCCAGAATAATGAAATTGTATATATCAAATACATCCCTGATATTTCTATTATAACACCAATAAATTATTTTCATGAGGTTTAATTATATGAAACATACCCTTATCTATTTTCTTATTAAAATTTCATAATTTTTTCCATTAATTTTGATATAACATGGTTTGTTGAACACTTTTAAAATATTTAAATTTGGTTTATTCCCATGTTTTGATAGAATTTGGTATAAGTAATAACTATTTGAGAGTGTATAAATCTATTCTGGTGACTTGTATCCAAAAATATTTTGAAGATCCATTCCCAGATAAGATGTTTTATCTTATGTAAACCAAACAATGGTTTTTCCATTTTAGCCAAAAAAATTATTATGGAATGCATAGAGAACTATATTCATTCCTTATTTAATGTTTCTTAAAACATTTCTGAATCTATTCTTTCTTGTATTGAGATCAATTATCAGACCAAAATATATGGAAAACATAGATAGTTTTATTTTCAATATACCTATTAAAGGTCTTAAATCTCTCAGTACTTTCATATTTACTCACCGTAAGATAATCGTAAGTCATATAAGTGGATTCATGAAAAAATTTAACGATGTAATAATATTCATTAGTTAATCTCTATCTCATTAAAATATACATATATGACTATATTGACCAAAGAAGTTTCTTTATATTGATATATACCTTGTTGTAAATCTTGTTCATAATATTTCATTTGTAAAACACATTAAAATTAATGATTTTCACAAGTCAACATCAATATATTTCACACATATTCATATTTGGTAATATTAACTATTTTCATTTGACTCAAATGGCCATGCCTTTTATTCCAAATCTTATTCTACTCTTAAAAAATCAAAAAAAAAAATATTGTTTTCATTATAAATCTATAATAATTTTACATTTTCACTATCCAATCATAATGATTATACCATAATTCATCCTCATAATGGAATATCCATTATCTCAAAACATAACCTTTTTCCCCTTATCCCATAGCTATAATAAACATATAAGTTCATACCTAACCCATAAACAAAGCGAACATTACAGAATTGAAATTTATTTTCACCAATTTTTGTGCTTCCAACTCCGTTCACATTAATTAAACCATAATTTCATAGAGTAATAGCTACTCCATTATAAATTTGGATATCTTTCAATAGATATTTTTTCTAGGCATGTGAGGAATAAAATGACTATAAACTATCCAAGGATTTACAATATTCACCAAATTTAAATCCACTAAAACCACCATCAATTTTTATAGTGTAATTATCATCTTGATAGATTTAGAGTTATAATTATTCTTCAATTTATATGAAAATAACACAAGACACTTTTTTAGATCATTCTAGGTCATTCATACATCCCATGATATTCCTCAACTGAATCCTAAGTATTATATAATTCACATTTAATTTTGCATGTTATGTTAGATAGTCTCTAGAAACATTAGCTTGAATCCCCTTGTTTCATAGTCTCACTTAGATTTATAGAGTAGAAATTTATACCATGAAACATATAATATTTGTCCATAGACTCCAAAACACAAACATCCCCTTGAAAAGAATATCTCCAATTAGAAATTATGTATATGAATATATTCTAATTTTTTTTACTTTTTATTTCAAATATAGTACTTAATTTTGACTTACTCATGCTTAGAATAAGTCTACTTTATATTTAATTTTATTTTAACACTATCCTAGAATTATTTCATTTTCCGTGCCTCATTTTTTTGGAATTTTAAGCCTCACAGATTGAACTTCAACTGGGTGAATTATATTTCTTAGGTGAAGTGATCACTTTATTCCTCTTCAAGTCCCCACTAATACCATTTTTTATAATCTTAGGTGTCCAATAAAATGGTTTACTAAATCATATGATAATATATGTACTTACTGGTGTCATCAACAACATTCTCAGATAATTTGGAAGTTTCTCCAATTTCATTGATATAATTTTTAGCTTCAACTAACTTCTCCTCAAGATATTTCACCTCCTTATTTTTAAATATCAATTTTATAATATTAATCTTGAGAATCTTGTACCTTACTTCAATGATTTTATTTAAGTAAAACATATTTTATACAAACTCAATTTACAAGAAAATAATCTTTTAATTATTTTCATCAATATATTTATCTAATGAATAATTCTCAATCATTAATGATTTTCTCTCCTTAAAGCATAATATTTTTTTAGTCACTTCAACTATCCATTTTAATTATAATTCCTTAGGTATCTCTTCATAATTTATTTCCACTTCACTATAAATTATTCATTTCTAAATGTATCATTGTACTGCTACCATTTAGAAATAAAGTCTACAAATCCTTCATTATTCATATCAACTTCATCACCTTTTCTTTCCTCAAAAAAAGATATAGAATCATGTTTGGAGAGAAAATTTCTATTTCTTGATGAATTTACATTTTCTTTTCATTTTTTAAATATCATTCCACTTATACCACATACGACCTTGTTTCTCTTGGATGATCTTTTGGGTCGGTCATCCTCTCCATATCCTTCTTCTTTAATAAGGAAACTATCTAAAAAATGATTAATATTTACATAATTAATCAAATAAAAATGAAAATTAGCCTTGTATTTACATTCACCTAAATGCCTGCATTTAGAGAGGGACTCAGTAAACTTATTTAAATTCATGGATTTATTGTAAACATTGAATTCCTCTTCATGATACCATATATTATCAGTATTTTTTGAAATTTTTTATGTTTTCAATACAATTTCCTTTTTAGAAATTTCATTTCCTACTTAGGTATGACCTTTACTTATGTCAAAAACTCTCAGGAACATTTTGAGCTTATCAACGATGCACTGATCCAAGTTAACATCCTTAAGAAATGACATTTTTTCATGGAACATATCTATGAGTATTATCATCAATTTATTTACCACCATAGAATCCTCAAAAACTTCTATATAACTACAAATAAATATCATAATGTTGTTTAACTGAATGTAGAACTCATGCGCTGACCCAAATTATAGTATTTTAATATATTCAATTTGAGCATGAAATGTTTGTCTCTCTCATGGATATTATATATTTTTCTTTAAATTCCATTCACCTTTGTGAATAACATGAATCCATTCTACTAAATATTTAATTGGGATGAGAGTAATTCACTGCAAACTCTCTCAAAACCTAGAATAATATTATTCTCATAGAATTAATACATTGTAAAAAACTTGATAATATGAACACTATTCTCAGTGATGTTATGGTCATACAAGATAATTGATAAAAGATATTGAACTATCCTCTTATTCAATTTGTGAAATATATTTTTCATCAAACATATGGATGCTCTTTTTATTAATGGAATTCATACTATCTATTGATCTCTTTGATCAATATGTGTTTACAATAAATAAGAAAACTAAGTTCCCCAAGAATACTTAAAACATATAATTTGAAACCAATTGATAGATCATATATTGAATCCAATTTATCTGAGAAAACTTATGATGTATTTATGAGAGATACATAACCATTGAGAGTGGGGGGGGGGGTGAATTAGTGGTTACTAAAATCACAAAATCTTACTGAGATTATTCATATTCTACTTAATGACATAATCCAAAAATAAAACCAACTGATGATGAGATATAATAAGTGATAAAACACACATGATATATGAGTTTTTATAAGGTTCACTCAATGTTTTTATGAAGAGGATAGTACCAAGTGTCCAATGATTATGATCCCACTATCCATATTATTATTTTATTATAAATAAGAACTAAATTAAATTATGAATATGGTCCAAAAATCTATATAAAAACAAGTTATTATTGAGAATCGATAAGACAATCAATCTTACATCTACCACATCAAGTTCCCTCAAGGATGGTACATGTGTGAATATTTATTCTTCTCATCAGACTCATAAATATTTATAATAATATATATAATATTTGTTGAAGTGTCTCAAAGTTTCATAAAACCAATCCAAGTCAAAATCATCATTTATTTATATAAAAAAATATTCCAAATCATGTTGGGATCAACCATGACATGGTCTTGTTGACATAATTTAGATAAAAAGTCATTTTGATATCATTCTTATCTATTTAGTTTATATTAGAAATTTTTCTACATTAAACATATCTTAATAAATAGTGACAGCATATTTAATTGAGACATGACATATCCTACCTCGACACTAAAAAATATGTTCATCTGATATGGATATTTTCCTATTGATCATAATAAACAGAGATTAACCTACTCACCATGATAGAGAATACAACCATTTTCATCCCCTCTTCCCCATATTTAGAATTAGAATTATTCCCTAACATATTAATAACAATGACGATATGATTTACGGTTTCTTAAAACTATCTAACATGATATTATATAAATTCACCAGAACCATTTTATATTTTCCAATAGTCCACCACTAATATTTCATGAAAGTATTCCTATAAAATTATTATTTCTCCTCAAATATTTCACATACTATTATAAAATATACACCATGAAATGTTTTTAAGACCATCATTGTATAAATTGAATTTAATCAAAAAATTTATCACCATACTTTTGGCTTAACTACAACAAGATTCTAAATCATAATTGATCATATTGTTAATAAATAGAGTATGAAACCATCATCAAAACTTGTGAATTAATTATATTAAGAAATAATACACAACATTCTCCCAATATAAGAGTTATCTAAAACAAAATCAATAGATTGAATGATGTTTATGAGAGTTATCCAACCATTTGTGTAAGGATAAATACTATAGTAACCATTTCTCAATTTAGAAAATATTATATCCTCCCTTGTTAGTTTACTTCATATGGGGTCTTAAATATACAAGGAAATATAATATATTTAATTATTCACTTTTTTATTTCATATAATTCATGTATAAAAATACATAATGGAATAATGGGAATTTTATTAGTCCATTTTTTTATAAAACGTTTTCTTGATCATGGTGTACGCCAATTTTTTAGATAATATTTTTATAATGTTCTAAGGGAAGATACTAGATTTATAAAGAATAAACCATAACACAGTTTATATGATACAATGTCTCATTTAGATGATGATATATAATTTCATTAAATGAAGTAGTTGTATTTTTTGGGGATATGGATTTAACTATATGGTTTTACAAGTCAAATTTATGACTAAGTATCCCTGGAGTGGGTTTATTTGAAACCTTATTATTTTCATGGAATTTTTATATTTAATTGATTTTATAGAGTTGAAATTATGGAAATATGTTATCATTTAAGGGATAATTATCTCTACTCAAATGGGATATTTTGTATTCCAATGAGGCTATAACATTAGAATATAATGAAATATATTTTTAGAGAAAATATTGGAAGACATTAATTGAAAATAAATTATTGATTTAATTTTTTTAGACATTGAACACATTTGAGATAAAATAAAATCATTGAAAACCTAAATATTTTTGAGTGAGTTAATAATATAAATAACCACTACATACATGAAGATTTAGATTTGATAAAGACATTACATCTAAAATGAAACACCTTAGAGGGAATGGTGTATGGATTATTCAATATCATATTCATTATAATTGGAACAAAAATAATATTATTTGTTTCTTAATATTAATGTAGTGATTTTAGAAGAATAATAATTGAGTGACCACTAATATTAATAGTGATATGATGCTAAACATTTCAAATCTCTAAATTCATGCATAAGTGCTGGGTAAATAGGACTATTTTCAAGTTATACTCCTTTAATGTATCCCATTTTTTGTAGTGTAAGTAAAATCCACGGGTCTATGTGTTTTGGAATTCATATTTGGATGATATGAATGATTGGTTTGAGTTGATATATTTACATTTTATTACTTATACTTGAAAAATATTCATATAAAGAAATAAATATAAACACTATAATTTACCACCCTTACAGGGGGTTTTAATCTTAATTGTTGTAATAAATGGTATTAGTACTAAAAGTTAATTTCTTATAGAATCAGTATCAAGGTGATAATTAATACATAAAATGTTGTTAACACAATGTTCGGTCCAATTTTCGATTGGTACACATATATAATTTACAATAACATTATTAGATATAATTTACAATAACATTATTAGATATAATTTAAAATGTATTTGACTTGACGTTTTATTTTATATAATATTTGGTATTATTGTAAGTGATCCTATAGATATATCTTTAAAAACAACAACAAAAAACTTATCAACACTAATGGAAACGAATAAAATTCCCTTTTGAATATACTAATGTGAAGCTACACATGAAATTGAAAGTTATCATCTAGACATCTACATGATAAATATTTTACTTAATACAAAATATACATGAATTCAAAAATGAGGTTAAATAGGTGATGTTACAAGGCTTTCATAACAGGTTTCAGGTATTGAATATGTACCCCAATAAATTCATCAAAATATTAAGGATTAAAAGTTGAAATTATTGCATAATAGGTTAGATGAATTGAATATATATCCTATTAAAAGATTCAATGGTTTCTTTAATAAAAACATTTGGGTAATAATATCTAGTTATGGTCTTGGTGATATAGTCAAGGATCCTAATATTGTGATAATTTTTATTATAATATTTCTAATTTTATTCTACCTAATGGTCTTGGATGTAGAATTAATGAATTTAGAATAGATTTTAATTGATAAGTTGAATGGTATTTTTGTTGAAAACTAGATGAGTGTGAAACAAAAAGGGTTAAAAATTCTTGCATATAATTTTTATCCTTTAATGTGATGAATAAAATTGATATTAATATTAATTAAAGAGTTTAAGATGAAGTTAGTGATGAATTTATCTAATTTATTACAATTTTCTTCAAGAATGGAGAAAGTATATTTTTGGAAAATACATAATTATATTTTTTCAAGTGTTGAAAGGTTGGGTATATTATAAAACGTTTTCTGGTAAAAAAATATTTTGTTGATGGTGGGTTTTGTTAATCTAAAATGTGTAAAGGAATTTTACCCCAGAAAGGAGTATCAAATTTAGAAATTCATTAATAAGATTGTTTTTGTGGAAGATTTTTTTGTAAAAAAGAATCCAATGGTGATATTTTCTAAAGAATGTAAAATACAATTTAGAATAGATTCAATGGATTCAATTGTTATAATGGTATAAAAATGAAAAATTATATTTAGGAGGATGATCGATCTGATGGAGTTATATATCACAAGGTTGAACTTTGTGGTGATTTTGAGGAACTTGACATAAAATTAAGAATACATATAATATTAGAGGATTTTTAAACGAATTATTGAATAATAATCACAAAGGTCAATGAAAATAAAAATATTTGAGAAAATTCATAATTTTTTAAGGGTTACTCAAATACCCAAGATATAGTTGGAAGGAGAAAAAGCATGATGAGTGAAAAGGATATGATATTACCCAAAAAGAGATTCAAATGTTTATACCTAGGTCACACCATAACCTTTTTAAATATTTCATATAGTTACCTATAAATATATAGACTAAGAAGTCCAGAAATGAGGATGGTAACGTAATCGATATATTAATGAATAATTATTTTTTATGGTTATTATTTTCATTTATCTATATTTAATTTATGATTATTGATTTAGAAGAAAATTATTAAAAAATAATGGAACTTCAAGGATTGTGGATGTATAAGAAATAATATCTATAATATTGGGGAAAAAATTTCTCTATTGGAAGAAGAGGAAGATGACATCAGAAAATGCTAAATAGAATGTGACGAGACCTAATTTTACCCTATCTCAACATGTAATATCTTTGATAAAAAAGAAAAATAAGGAGATGGCTAGCCTAAATTAAATTATACCTAAGTGTAGAAATAATATAAGATCATGGATTCTGGATAGTGATTGATCAACCCATATGATAGAAAATATCATCTTATTTTAGAATATGAAGGATCATGTTGATGAAACAATTTATTTCATAAATGATAGATTTAAGATCCTTGGTTTTTCTTTAAGTTATATATATTTTTAATTTCAGTTTAATTCCTTAGTTTTGGCCAAATGTGAATTGATAATGAGGTCACAGGAGTTTTGGGGTGTCTCTAACTTGTTAGGATCCCAAAGGCTTAGTTTTTGGAAAATGAATATGTTCCACACTGTTAGTAGAAAGTTTTCATCCCAGAATGCATGGTTTGAGAAAACCATGTGGCGTTATCTTAGGCTCTATCCAGAGTTACACAGTTTGATGAAACCATGCATCCAAGGTCACATGCCCATGTGAGCCACCCAGAATTTTTAATATAGGAGCATCAAATAGTTTTCACATTATTTCTCAAACCATGCACATAAACTATGTGAGGTCCCTCCTTTGATAGTGAAGGGAACACTGTTGGATCTAGGATTGTCTAATTGTGCTTACAAACCATGAAACCCCTATTAGTTGGGTAAAATTACTATTTTCCACCTAAATCTATTATAAACTAAAACCACTTTTCCTTTTCTATTTCCAGTATATGGGGGGTCTTTCTCCTACCATTTTATTTCCTTAATCATTTAAGGTAGGATTTTATCCCATTATTCATCTAGAATCTCATTCAAACACCATTCGTCTCAATGGATCCACACTAGTGGGTTCTTTATTCATCTTTTGTATTTATTTTTTTGTATTCATATTGAAAAAGTTATTTTGGTGAAAGTTGATATGCCCTATTTCTAGTGTATTCATCCATTATTATATTTTTATTTCAATATTCTTCAAGTTAGAAGCTGAAACTGAATGAGTGTTCTACCACGGACTTATGGTAATAGGTCTAAATTTTTTTACCACAAAGTATTTTTATATTATATATTGTTTCCAATTTTCCATACACTAAACATTCTATTCATTTCTCCTAAATTAATTTAAAATCCTTGAATAAATGATTAGTAACTTGATAGGTTTATCACATTGTACCATGATGTCAATAAGGGTTGTTCACCTCAACCCGAACCTTCCATGAGGTGTGTTTATGTATACTCCCCATGATATACCACCTTGTTGGGTGATTGTGAGATTTACATCATCATTTGAAGCCTTAATGAATTAAATGAGTTATTAGAAGAGGGTTTACTAATCCTTTTACATGTGATTAAATGTTATTTAATTGATTAAAAGGCTTAAATAGAAATGGTTGAATGAGTTAGATGAACTCGTGGATTGTGTATGAATATGGAATGGGTTTTGTAATGGATTATGAAACGAGTTTAATAGTAAAGGGAATATTTTATTAATGAGCCTTGAGTTTTCATATTGTGGACATTTTGAATTCCATGTACATTTATACACCATTGATTCATGGAAATTTATACTATATAGATCTATATTTACATGGGATTCTTTACACATTTCAATTCTTGGATCTGACCATTGGGTATGACAATTTATTACATGACATAGGTCGTTCAGGTTTACATGGACATTTTGAATCCTTGGATTTGACCATATAAAATTTATATTGAATTAATCGGCATAGGATGTAGTGGAAAATTTTCATTCTTTACAGCTGACCCTTGGTTAGGATTTCTTCCTTACAGTGAGCCTTGGTATGCTAGATAGTATCAAGCTTATATAAAATAGTCTTGGTTATTTTTTTATATTAGTATTATGTTTTCCAAAATTATTATTCTTATATACAAAAACTGGAATTGTTATAGAAACCATTTGTGGGGGGATACTAAGTGTCATCTCAAACCTAGTTCGGGTAAACATTAGGGTCCCAAAAAAAAGTCATGGATGTGGTGTGGGACTGGGGAAAGTGCACTCTTTAAGATGTTTGATTGAATATGCATAGGAACAGATAGAATAGAACTAAAATATCATCATGATTCTATCTAGAGATAATTCCATTTGAATTTTTTCACTTTTTATACTTGTATTTTACTGAATTCCTATTTCATGTATTGCCTGTCATTTTGTATAGATACATGATATACTCATTTTTTTATATGATACTACCTTGGCTTCGGTATTACTCCAGCTCCCTAGAAGTTTATCTTTTGTAAATTATTTATTTTATGATTTTGATTATTTATTCACCTATGATACCATTGCATTACTCTGATCATGATGGTATAGTCTCCCCATCGTACCATTATAGACCCTCACTAACAGTCAGTAGCATCTCGCATATGGGGATGCACACTTGAGGCTATGTGACCCACCATCTTGGTGAACTATTTAGTGGCTCTCGGTTTGGGAGATTAAAAAGTGGTTTCATAGGCTTTTTTATTTTCCTTCTTTATATTTTTGAGTCAATAGAAAGGATATTAGGAATGAATTGTAACTTTTTTATAACCTGTTACTAGGAGTAGCGAACCCACATTTAGGGTAATTACCATGTTTCTTGAAATGATGATTTTTTTGTAAAGACCCGAAAATTTCAAGGAAATTTTTTTTCTCTTAATTTTCTTTAGAATTTTACAAGAGCGCAGCTTCAGACGACACCTGATTCCGAGGCCCGGTGTGCCCGGAATCAATTTCCGAAGTTTGGCTCGGGTACGTTCAGTGAACGGACGAGCGGGTTTTTCTATCTTTTGAACCGGTGCCCGGAATCGAATTCTGAGGGCACCGATGAAATCGCAGCGCCGGTATTTGCTTAGAAACACCTCTTCCGGAGTTGCGTTTGCTCAACCGTGGTTTTTAAAATTTTGGGCTTTGAGTCGGAAATAAAATAAAGGTTGTGCGACAACTTTATTTTATTTCACTTAAGCCGCTTGGAAGTCACTTGAAAGCCACTTGAACTGAGTTAAAGCGGATAGGGTGCTATCCGGAAATACCCTACCCCTTGGTAGGATATTTGTGAGGTGGGGCCCGCACGAGCCCCGCCGTTTCTTTCGCTAAGTAACGCACCCGCGAAAACCCGTCAAAGTAACTGAAAAGTCAGCCGACGCGTTTTCTTTAATTCTTAACAGACCATTTAATTGGGCGGTTTATTTCGTGAATGAAATGGGCTGTTTCATTCGTTGAATTAATTCAACGATTTTAATGGGTCGTTACTTACGCGTTTGCGTTTGTTGGCAAAATAATAAAATAGACCAACGTGTCTATTTTGGAGGATTACTCTTTATTCTCTGAGCCTCCACCCTCCCCGCGAAGAACGCGAAGAACGCGAAGAACGCGAAGAACGCCGGAACCAAAATTCGACGACGCACACCGTGATCTGCGACGTCGACAAGCTCTACCCGCGACGTTCTTCGGCGACGCCTCTTCTTCCGCGGCCGATCCTCGTTCAGCAACTAAGGTGAGAAACGGATCGTTTAATTCTCTTTTTTTAATTTCAATGACAACGGATTTAATTAATTAAATCCATTTGTTCTAGATCCGGAGATCGTCGGCGCGACGTTTTTCCCGCGGTGCGACGAACGTCTCTTCCGCGACGACGCGACGATCCCCTCGTTCCGCGACGAGCGATTCCGCGACGACCTCACGTCCGACGGCGACATCGAGGTAGGGATTTAATTCTTGATGATTCTTTCCCGTGTTTATTCTTTTAAAATAAAGAAACCGATCTCGGAACAATTTTAATTTATTTAAAATTGTTGTTGGTCATTTCTTTTCCTCCCGTTGATTTTTTTTTACCTAACGCGGAGGGTGCGGGCCTAACAAACAAGGCCCGACAACCCTCCGCCGATCTTCCCTTTTTGTGCGGATTTGGCGGACGACGACGAACCGTGCGGCAAGGGCGATCCGTTGATCCCGCAGTGAAGATCGGCCCCCGGGAGGAGCAATGGCGCAGACGGGAGGCAAAACGGGCCACCGGAGCAACTCCGGCGGCCCGCGGAAGGCGGCGCCCGGCGCGCCGCCATGGAGGAATCCGCCGCGGCTGAAGCCGCGGTGGCGGCGACCGGTTCCGCGGCCGCGCGGAACTGGGGAGGGACGCGGCGGCCCGGCCGCGTCCGCGTGACAGGCGGCCCCCCGCGGGGCCGCATTTTCCACCGAGCCGCGGGGGCGGCGCCCCGCGACAGCCTCTTCGGCCGCTCGGCCGGTCCGGTCGGCCGGGCCGCGCCCAGGTCGGACCGGACCCGGCCCAACCGGGCCGGACCGGGTCGGGTCGACCCGGTACGGCCGACCCCCAGGGGGGGTTCGGGCCGGGTCGCCCCGGGCCCAGAACCCCCGTTTTCGGGCCCTCTTCGGTCTTTTGCCCATATCTTGGGCCTTGGACCTCCGATTGACGAACCGTCAGCGGCTACGCGATCCTTGGATCGAGACGGTCTTTTCGGTATATTACACTCAAGGTTTCGGAAGACTTTGGGTTCGGCCGGGTTGGTTCGTACACGAAACCAACCGGGCCCTCGGAGCGGAAACGCTCATAACTTGAGCTACGGACGTCCGATCGACGTACCGTCAGCTGTGGTAGTTTACTCTAAGTGAGACGGAACTTTTGGCATACTCCACCCAAGGAACGGACACAGGCGGAGTACGGTCGGGTTGGTTTTTCCCTAAAAAAACCAACCGGGCCCCTGGGACGAAAATGCCAATAACTCTCAGACCGGGCGTCCGATTGACGCGCCGTCTGTTGCGTTGAGATCCTATTGTCGATACAGAACTTTTGGATACATCAACTTCAGACTACGTTTCAGTTGATGTATCAGCCTCTCGGCTCGTGGAGAAGACCCTCCTAAACGAGCTTGCTGTGTGCGGGAACCCTAGTGCTGGCTGTGACTTCGACGACAGAGCAGAGATCCTCCGTGGACTGCGACGACGACAGAGCAGAGATCCTTCGTGGACTGCGGCGACGACTGTGCAGAGATCCTCAGTGGACTGCGTCGACTACTGCACTCAGCGGTCCCATGTGGATCAGTGCTACAGGTCCTGTGTGGGCCCGATCCTGTGTGGGTCCTTACTACCGGTTCTGTGTGAGACACTGCCTACAGGTTCTGTGTGAGCCCGATCCTGTGTGGGTCTTTTGCGGGGGTTAGTACCTATCGATCCTTCGTGGGTCCGACAACTTAGATGGATCAGTGATCATCTTTGACGTCATCTGAAAAAGTATACCTGGTTGAGCTGAATCTTATGTTACTCTCCTTTGTGGATTGTGTTGAACTATCCTATGTGGATTTACTGTTTACTCTCCTTTATGGATTTGAGTCTTGCTTTCCTGTGTGGATTGAGTTGTCCTTGAGCTCGAGAGCAGAGCTTGAAATGGGGACTTAGGTATATGTATGGGCATATACCTAAGTCGAGTCAGTTGTTCCTTCGTGGTTGCACCTTCCTTTTGTGCTATATCCTTTGTGGATTTCGGGAGACCTTCGGGGGTCTCGGGGTCCTTACTGAGTACTTTATACTCACCCCTGCACGGGCTATGCCCGCACCTTGTTGTGTTGGATGCAGACGACGGACAGCGCTGATCTCGGTTGGGGCGTGGAGCAGGACGATACCTGGAGGCGGACCACTGGGCGGGACGTGCTCGGAGCGGACGTGGGACCCGAGGAACCGGGAGGCTATCTCTACCCACCCTTCAGGTGGGATTTGCCAGTGGACGACACGAGGCTGCCGTCTTTTCTTCAGTTGCTGTTCTTTTCCTTTTTAGTTGTACTTTCAGTTGGGCTTGTATTCCGTCCCCCTTTACTTTTCTGCACTCTGTAGTTACTTTCCGCTTGCTGACTCTGTGGTGGTTGTTACTTATAAAGGCAATGCCTTCCCTGTTTACCGGGATTTTACGCCTTGGTGATAGTCGCCAGCCCCTGGCCTATGGAAGGCGGGCTTGGGGTAGTCACGGCACGGGCCCCGAGGTCGGGTCGTGACAAATTGGTATCAGAGGTGGTCGGTTCTACCGCAGACTCTGATCGTCTTTTCTTTCTATATGAAGCAATAGTGTTTAGTGTATTGAGTGTGGTTATCAGTTCAGGGAGTCCAGTGTTGGTGCGGCGGCCGACGTATCCGTACACCAGGACCCTGACTCCTGATTTCCGACTTAATGCATGAAAACATTGATTGCGTGTGTGTTTCAAGTTTTCTTTGTGATTACTTGTGTCAGCTCACCGGGTATACTGATCTGCTTCATGAAAGTCTCAAGTTTTCCTTGTGATTACTTGTGCCAGATCACCAGGTATACTGTTCTGACTGTGGTGCTCTTGTTCTCCTTTTCAGGATGGCCCCATAATGACAGCCATCTAGGGTTCCGAGTGTAGGGCGCGACGGCAGCCCACCGAGCGACGAGGCCTCGGTGCAGGGCCCTTTGCCAGTAGTGGCACAGGCGGTAGCTTTACCCGCCGAGCCACCGATGCTACCAGTACCAGACGCTGATGATGCACGTCGCCTCAGGGCACTGCATGAGTTTCAGAGCCAGCGACCGCCCAGGTTTCGCGGTGAGGCGGACCCCCAGGCCGCCGAGGACTGGCTAGAGGCGGTGGTACGGATCTTTAGGCTAGTGAGGACACCAGCGGATCTCATGGTGATTCTCACGGCGAGCCTCCTGCAGGCGGTGGCAGGACGATGGTGGAGCTTGATGCTCCAGGTTCACGATGAGGCATCCTTGCTCTGGACGGACTTCGAGAGCCTCTTCCGCTCTGAGTTCGTCCCGGCCACCCTCCGAGCGGTGCGCATCCAGGAGCTTCTCCAGCTGCGCCAGGGCAGCATGACGGTCGCTCAGTACGCGGCGAGGTTCACTGACCTATCTCGCTACTCGACCGACATGGTACGGGACCCCTTCTTCCGGGCCCGGACCTTCGAGCAGGGCTTGCGGCAGGAGATTCGGGCGTCGCTGATCTCCCTCAGCATTCCGACCCAGGCGAGAGTGCTGGAGCGAGCCCTCTTGATCGAGAGCTTCCTGGCAGAGCCTTCTTCAGCGGCGAGACCTAGCGCAGGGCGGCAGGTAGCTGAGTCTTCGGCAGCAGGTAGCCGACGGATGACCCAGGGTTCCAGGCGGACCAGACCTTCCGGCAGGCGACCTCGGGACACTGGCTCAGCAGTGCAGGGCACCCAGCGGAGTGCCAGCCTTCCGAGAGGCAGGCTGTGCTACTCCTGCGGCGGGCAGGGTCACATGGCTCGTGACTGCCCGACTCGCCGATCAGAGGAGCAGCAGACGGTGGAGGGGCCACCCAGGCAGAGGCAGAGGGTCCACCGTGGCGGTCCGCAGGGAGGAGGCGGACGAGGCAGAGGAGCTGGCCGAGCAGCGGGTGGTGGGCGACGCTTCCAGGCTCTACCCCCACCACCACCAGGAGGGCCACCTCGACCACAGGGAGCTGGCGGGCAGGGACAGGCCCAGCTCCAGGCAGTGGAGGCCTATGACCCCGACATGCCAAAGATGATTCGAGGTACGATCTGTGTCTATTCCACCCTTGCTGCAGTACTTATAGACACAGGAGCGAGTCACTCTTTCATAGCCTCTTCCCTTGTTCGGAGCTCGGAGATTCCGACTGAGCCGTTGGCTCGATCCTTACGGCTAGAGACTCCTACGGGAGCAGACTCGACGATTACACATTGGTGCCGGCAGTGTGAGCTTACTCTAGGAGGCGAGAGCTTCGGCTGGGATCTCCTTCTAGCGGCGTTGAGGCCTTACGACGTCATCTTGGGCATGGATTGGCTATCCACGGTTCATGCCCAGATCGACTGTTTTAGGCGCAAGGTGCGATGTGTTCGCACCGACGGGAGCAGGTTTACCTTCACCGGCGAGAAGGGAACCTTTGCAGCATAGGATGGACTTCCGTGGAGGAGAGTGCATCCCATCTCTCATCAGTTGGCTAGCCTCATCCTAGGAGCAGTGGACGTGCGGAGTCCAGTTTTTCCTGCAGTGGTGGACCAGTACGTGGACGTCTTTCCCGACGACGTTCCAGGGCTACCTTCGCGTAGAGAGGTAGACTTTTACATCGACTTGTACCCCGGTACAGCCCCGATATCTACTCCAGCATACCGGATGGCCCCCGCCGAGCATCGAGAGCTGCGGGTACTGTTGGAGGACTTGCAGAGCAAGGGGTTTATCCGACCCAGTGTTTCACCCTGGGCTTCCCCGATATTGTTCGCCAAGAAGGCGGACGGGAGCTTGCGACTGTGTGTCGACTATCGTCGCCTGAACCAGGTGACAGTGAGGAACAAGTATCCGCTGCCACGGATTGATGACCTCTTCGATCAGCTCAAGGGAGCGCGGTGGTTCTCGAAGATAGACCTCCGGTCAGGCTATCATCAGCTCAGAGTTCGAGACGAGGACGTGCAGAAGACGACCTTCAGGTGTCGGTATGGCCATTATGAGTTCTTGGTTATGCCGTTCGGCGTAACCAATGCTCCAGCAGTGTTCATGAGCCTCATGAACAGGATCTTCCAGCCATACCTCAACCGATTTGTCGTGGTCTTCATTGACGACATTTTGGTATACTCGACGACTGAGGAGGAGCATGCCTACCACCTGCGAGTTGTGCTAGACACACTCCGAGAGCACCAGCTTTATGGCAAGCTCTCAAAGTGCCAGTTCTGGTTACGTGAGGTCCACTTCTTGGGGCATGTCATCTCTGAGGCGGGAGTTTCAGTGGATCCCGCGAAGATCGAGGCAGTGCTAGCTTGGGAGCCACCCAAGAGCGTGATGGAGGTGCGGAGCTTCTTGGGCCTAGCCAGATACTATCGGAGATTTGTGCCAGACTTCTATAGAGTTGCGGCACCACTCTCAGCCTTGACAAAGAAGGGGAAACCCTTTGTGTGGTCAGACAGATGTCAGCAGAGCTTCCAGGAGCTGAGACAGAGATTGACCAGCGCACCTATCTTGAGGTTGCCTGAGGAGGGAGTTGGATACGTAGTTTACTGCGACGCATCAGGGACTGGACTCGGGTGCGTCCTGATGCAGGAGCGGGCCGTGATCTCCTACGTATCACGTCAGTTGAGGCCGCATGAGTAGAACTATGCCACTCATGACCTGGAGTTAGCAGCAGTGGTCTTCGCTCTGAAGACTTGGCGGCACTATCTGATGGGCAAGCGCTTCACAGTCTTTTCTGACCACCAGAGTCTCAGGTATATCTTCTCTCAGAAGGACCTGAACCTGAGACAGCGGAGATGGCTTGAGTTCCTCCAGGACTATGACTTTGAGATAGTCTATACTCCTGGGAAGGGGAACATGGTAGCCGATGCCCTCAGCAGGAGGACGGGCATTCATCTACTTGAGGAGGCGACAGAGCAGCTAGCCTCCTTACAGATATCCTTCGTGGATAGAGACGGAGCAGCCTTTCTTCAGTCTCTCACAGTCTCTCCTCCACTTCTACAGCGAGTCAGAGAGGCTCAGCATGGGGACACTGACTGTGAGACCCGGCGTGCACTGATATCCTCAGGTCAGGCGCCTGATGGCTTCTCCCTTGGAGAAGAGCACGAAATCCTTTTCAGAGGACGTACCTTCGTACCAGTCGCTTTACGAGAGGATGTGCTGAGAGAGTTTGACACTTCTCCCTTGGCGGGGCATCCCGGAGTGGCGAAGATGTACCAGGATCTCAGACGACAGCACTGGTGGCCGGGCATGAAGAAAGCTGTGGCAGAGTTCGTTTCACGGTGCCTCACCTGCCAGCAGGTGAAGGCAGAGCATTAGGTACCAGCAGGCTTGGTACAGCCCTTGGAGGTCCCGGAGTGGAAGTGGGACGACATATCTATGGACTTCGTGACTGGAATTCCACGCACTTCCAGAGGTCACGACTCTATTTGGGTGATTGTCGACCGACTCACCAAGTCGGCACACTTCTTACCCATCAGAGAGCAGGGCTCAGTGGAGAGCTTGGGACGTATATACGTCTAGGAGATCGTACGGCTTCATGGTGTGCCATCGTCTATCGTCTCCGATCGAGATGCTCGTTTCACTTCCCGGCTTTGGAAGGGGTTGCAGGAGGCGTTCGGGACGCGGCTCCATCTGAGCACAACCTTCCACCCTCAGACGGATTGTCAGATGGAGAGGACCATACAGACACTCGAGGACATGCTCCGTGCATGTGTTCTCGACTTTGGTCGCAGCTGGGAGGACCACCTACCCTTGGTGGAGTTCGCGTACAACAACAGCTACCACTCCACCATCAGGATGGCACCATACGAGGCGTTGTACGACAGACCCTGCAGATCACCGTTGTGCTGGACAGACCCTGGGGAGTCAGCACTCGTGGGACCAGAGATGGTCTAAGCCACGACAGAGAAGGTCCAGATCATCCAGGAGAGGATGAGGACAGCTCAGAGCCGGCAGAAGTCATATGCTGACAAGAGGCGGAGGCCACTAGAGTTCGAGGATGGCGACCACGTCTTTTTGCGTGTCTCACCTCGACGTGGTTTACGGAGATTTGGCCGAGGCAGCAAGTTGTCTCCACGCTTCATCGGGCCTTTCCAGGTCCTCAGTAGGATAGGAGAGGTGGCTTATCGCCTGGCTCTACCACCTCAGTTGCACCGGGTGCACGACGTCTTCCACGTATCTCAGCTGAGGAGATATGTGCACGACCCGACGCACATCATCGACTTTGGGGAGCTGGACGTGGACGATGGGGAGACTTTTGCGGAGGTCCCAGTGGAGATCGAGGATCGACAGGAGCGGGTCCTACGTGGGCGGTCGATTCCTCTTGTGCGCGTCAGATGGCAGCACGAGAACCTCCAGGAGAGCACTTGGGAGCGGGAGGCTCAGATGCGTGCTCAGTACCCCCATTTGTTTCCCTAGTTTTTGATGTATCTTTACGGGGACGTAAAGCCCTGAGGTGGGAGTAATGTAAAGACCCGCAAATTTCAAGTAATTTTTTTTCTTAATTTTCTTTGGAATTTTACAAGAGCGCAGCTTCAGACGACACCTGATTCCGAGGCCCGGTGTGCCCGGAATCAATTTCCGAAGTTTGGCTCGGGTACGTTCAGTGAATGAACGAGCGGGTTTTTCTATCTTTTGAACCGGTGCCCGGAATTGAATTCTGAGGGCACCGATGAAATCGCAGCGCCAGTATTTGCTTAGAAACGCCTCTTCCGGAGTTGCGTTTGCTCAACCGTGGTTTTTAAAATTTTGGGCTTTGAGTCGGAAATAAAATAAAGGTTGTGCGACAACTTTATTTTATTTCACTTAAGCCGCTTGGAAGTCACTTGAAAGCCACTTGAACTGAGTTAAAGCGGATAGGGTGCTATCCGGAAATACCCTACCCCTTGGTAGGATATTTGTGAGGTGGGGCCCGCACGAGCCCCGCCGTTTCTTTCGCTAAGTAACGCACCCACGAAAACCCGTCAAAGTAACTGAAAAGTCAGCCGACGCGTTTTCTTTAATTCTTAACAGACCATTTAATTGGGCGGTTTATTTCGTGAATTAAATGGGCTGTTTCATTCGTTGAATTAATTCAACGATTTTAATGGGTCGTTACTTACGCGTTTGCGTTTGTTGGCAAAATAATAAAATAGACCAACGTGTCTATTTTGGAGGATTACTCTTTATTCTCTGAGCCTCCACCCTCCCCGCGAAGAACGCGAAGAACGCGAAGAACATGAAGAACGCGAAGAACGCCGGAACCAAAATTCGACGACGCACACCGTGATCTGCGACGTCGATGAGCTCTAACCGCGAAGTTCTTCGGCGACGCCTCTTCTTCCGCGGCCGATCCTCGTTCGGCAACTAAGGTGAGAAACGGATCGTTTAATTCTCTTTTTTTAATTTCAATGACAACGGATTTAATTAATTAAATCCGTTTGTTCTAGATCCGGAGATCGTCGGCGCGACGTTTTTCCCGCGGTGCGATGAACGTCTCTTCCGCGACGACGCGACGATCCCCTCCTTCCGCGACGAGCGATTCCGCGACGACCTCACGTCCGACGGCGACATCGAGGTAGGGATTTAATTCTTGATGATTCTTTCCCGTGTTTATTCTTTTAAAATAAAGAAACCGATCTCGGAACAATTTTAATTTATTTAAAATTGTTGTTGGTCATTTCTTTTCCTCCCGTTGATTTTTTTTTTACCTAACGCGGAGGGTGCGGTTTAACAAACAAGGCCCGGCAACCCTCCGCCGATCTTCCCTTTTTGTGCGGATTTGGAGGACGACGATGAACCATGCGGCAAGGGCGATCCGTTGATCCCGCAGTGAAGATCGGCCCCCGGGAGGAGCAATGGCGCAGACGGGAGGCAAAACGGGCCACCGGAGCAACTCCGGCGGCCCGCGGAAGGCGGCGGCAGGAGGCGGCGGTGCCCGGTGCGCCGCCGTGGAGGAATCCGCCGCGGCGGCGGCGACCGGTTCCGCGGCCGCGCGGAACCGGGGAGGGACGCGGCGGCCCGGCCGCGTCCGCGTGACAAGCGGCCCCCCGTGGGGCCGCGTTTTCCACCGAGCCGCGGGGGCGGCGCACCGCGGCAGCCTCTTCGGCCGCTCGGCCGAAGCCGAGCCGGCCGGTCCGGTCGGCCGGGCCGCGCCCAGGCCGGAACGGGTCGGGTCGACCCGGTTCGGGTCGACCCGGTTCAGCCGACCCCCAGGGGGGGTTCGGGCCGGGTCGCCCCGGGCCCAGAACCCCCGTTTTCGGGCCCTCTTCGGTCTTTTGCCCATATCTTGGGCCTGGGACCTCCGATTGATGAACCGTCAGCGGCTACGCGATCCTTCGATCGAGACGGTCTTTTCGGTATATTACACTCAAGGTTTCGGAAGACTTTGGGTTCGGCCGGGTTGGTTCGTACACGAAACCAACCGGGCCCTCGGAGCGGAAACGCTCATAACTTGAGCTACGGACGTCCGATCGACGTACCGTCAGCTGTGGTAGTTTCCTCTAAGTGAGACGGAACTTTTGGCATACTCCGACTGAGGAACGGACACAGGCGGAGTACGGTCGGGTTGGTTTTGCCCTAAAAAAACCAACCGGGCCCCTGGGACGAAAATGCCAATAACTCTCAGACCGGGCGTCCGATTGACGCGCCGTCTGTTGCGTTGAGATCCTGTTGTCGATACGGAACTTTTGGATACATCAACTTCGGACTACGTGTAAGTTGATGTATCAGCCTCTCGGCTCATGGAGCGGACCCTCCTAAACGAGCTCGCTGTGTGCGGGAACCCTAGTGCTGGCTGTGACTTCGACGACAGAGCAGAGATCCTCCGTGGACTGTGACGACGACAGAGCAGAGATCCTTCGTGGACTGCGGCGACGACTGTGCAGAGATCCTCAGTGGACTGCGTCGATAACTGCACTCAGCGATCCCATGTGGATCAGTGCTACAGGTCCTGTGTGGGCCCGATCCTGTGTGGGTCCTTACTACCGGTTCTGTGTGAGCCACTGCCTACAGGTTCTGTGTGAGCCCGATCCTGTGTGGGTCTTTTGCGGGGGTTAGTACCTATCGATTTTTCGTGGGTCCGACGACTTAGATGGATCAGTGATCATCTTTGACGTCATCTGAAAAAGTATACCTGGTTGAGCTGAATCTTATGTTACTCTCCTTTGTGGATTGTGTTGAACTATCCTATGTGGATTTACTGTTTACTCTCCTTTATGGATTTGAGTCTTGCTTTCCTGTGTGGATTGAGTTGTCCTTGAGCTCGAGAGCAGAGCTAGAAATGGGGACTTAGGTATATGTATGGGCATATACCTAAGTCGAGTCAGTTGTTCCTTCGTGGTTGCACCTTCCTTTTGTGCTATATCCTTTGTGGATTTCGGGAGACCTTCGGGGGTCTCAGGGTCCTTACTGAGTACTTTATACTCACCCCTGCACGGGCTATGCCCGCACCTTGTTGTGTTGGATGCAGACGACGGACATCGCTGATCTCGGTTGGGGTGTGGAGCAGGACGGTACCTGGAGGCGGACCACTGGGCGGGACGTGCTCGGAGCGGACGTGAGACCCGAGGAGCCTGGAGGCTATCTGTACCCACCCTTCAGGTGGGATTTTCCAGTGGACGACACGAGGCCGCCGTCTTTTCTTCAGTTGCTGTTCTTTTCCTTTTTAGTTGTACTTTCAGTTGGGCTTGTATTCCGGCCCCCTTTACTTTTCTGCACTCTGTAGTTACTTTTCGCTTGCTGACTCTGTGGTGGTTGTTAATTATAAAGGCAATGCCTTCCCTGTTTACCGGGATTTTACGCCTTGGTGCTAGTCGCCAGCCCCTGGCCTATGGAAGGCGAGCTTGGGGTAGTCACGGCACGGGCCCCGAGGTCGGGTCGTGACATTTTTCTACATTTACCTATTATAGTTTATCTGATTACACTATTGGGTGATGCACACGATCTATGATGTTATCATTTATTTGATTAAGGAATTTCATTTTTTCCTTGGACCAATATGAAAATTATGTATGGATCATGCATCATTTAGTCACTTTATAGGATTCTCATGCTATGAATATTCCATGCCATATAGGATGCATTTCTTGGATTCATGACATTTATTATTTTTTCCTTTAGTGTTGTACATGTTATTTGATTAGAATTTTGTTATGGGGATTGAGAAAAATAATAAGTACTCAAATTTTATTCAATAATATAAACAATGTTGTCCGATATATGATGCAAAAAATACCTTAGGCAGTCAATTATAGCATGTTGAGTCATGGACCATTGGCTGCATGGGCTGAGATGTGTTATGGTTGGGATTTAATGGACACCACATTTCAATTTATAAGTTGTATACGACTTATAAATTATAAATAGTAATCCATTTAATTAAAACATATAATGAAAATTGAAATGAATATAAAAATTTAAATGATTTAAATATTAAAAATGGAAAGGCCAATGATAATTGGAGTTTCCAATTTAAAATCGATGTCCATATATTGAGAATTGTTCTGCGAAATAGAGATATTGCCCAATACTTGACCTTCATTATGGGAAGTGGGAAGTGACTTTGGTGTTCATTATGGTTGTCCCTATTACATAGTCCTTGATTTAGGAGTGGGTAGAGGGGTGTTTCTAGGTTATAGGAATGATTTTACCTATCCTATGTTTATATTTATGATCTGGTTATTACTAAATATTTTATGAGGCACATTATTTGAATTTATAGAGATATTACATGATGATGGCCTTGATTCATACACTAGGATGGTGGAGAATACCATTCTCTATAGGTGGTGGGCCATGAGCTTCTAATAGAACCTCCAACAGTGCCACTTATGGAACTTACCAATTTTCCAGATATGTGTGATAATACCCAGTTCTGAGAGTGTTTTGTGTGCTTTAAGCATGCCATTCATAGATCACAGTTGCCTACCTTCTCTATGAAAGAGATGACACATGTGTTACAACAGTAGAATCCACCCATAGTTTTAGTGGATGGTGGTCTACAAGTTATTAATCTATGGATTGGGACTTTTTTTTAAATATCAGAGAACATGGAGACTTCTCCAAGCCATAGATACGAGAACATGAAATATATTCCTTAGGGGTCCTCCAAGTATTGGTTTAATGTCTTAAAGAAGGAATATTAAAATTAGAATATTGGTTTTTGGGATTTCCAATTCATGGTTTATGATAAATTCTTTCTTGAGACACTCATAGATGAATGGGCTAATGAGTTTATACATCTGGAGTAGACTGTGATGACTATTATGGAGTATTCATCTTGCTTTATAGATATTCAACTCTTTGTACATATGTATCTTGATGATGATTAATCTAGGGTGAGACACTTCATGGAAGGTATCAAGAATATAGTTAGATCATAGGTGAACATGTTTCAGCTGACTAATGTAACAAAGATAGTGAATTGGGAACTGATTACTTAACATAATTTGAGGAATACGGGGAGCCCAAAACATGGTAGTTCCATTTCTCAGTCCAGTTGTTTAGTAATATGTGTAGGAAGTGATTTTTTGATAATTCTCATGAGGGGAATACTATATAAAGTGGTATTTAGTATAGTACTATATTTTTTCATTAATGTGGAAGGTTGGGACAAATGAGAAGCTAGTGTGATAGAGACCCAGCCGAGTTTTGAGCCTACAATAGGATGGGCCATCTAAAACATTTCTGTTGGACCTTCCCTCTAGCAGCATGTGAGAGGGCCCCAACATTGACTTTATGACCGTGAGTGGGATTCATATATCTGTATCAAGCTAAAAGTTGGAGTTCTATTAGTTGTTCAGGTTGAGGTGGTGGTCATGGTTAGGTTTAAAAACAACCATTTTACCTCGACAATAGGGTGGCCCCACTCAGGGTAGTCAGGATATTTCTAAGGGATGTAGATCAATCCATAGATATTTAGTACAACATATACCTAAGCATCATAGTGATGTGAAATATATAGTGATAGGTATGATCTTGGTATATTCTGCTCTATTATATTCCTTTTTTGATACAATTGCTTCAAATTCTTTCATATATGTACCTGTTGTGGGGATACGTGGGACTGATGTATAATAATCTTACTGGTGTTATGAAACCTGATACTATATTAGAGATTCTACCAAAGGATATACACCAATCTAGGGAATCCCCCTTGAGATAGTTTGGTATTTCTTCTTATGGAATGTCCTTCTTATTGATGTGACTGTCTTTTATGTCATCCTCAAAATGGATTGGTTGGTTCCTTATCATGAACATGCCGATTTATATCATTGGAGTGTATAATTTACATCACCAGAGCAAGGTAGGATTATCAACAAGGGTGAGTGGGATGTTCATGAATTTATAGATGGACTAGAGCATTGTAGGATATGTGGTGCGACAACCAAGATTTATGGTTTTTATCTGGATGATCAAGGAATGTGACAGGATGAATTACCTTCAGTAGAAAATAATTTTAGGTATTTATTCCTAGTTTAATTTTTTAGTATAAATCTTGAGTGATAGGTGGATTTATCTATTGAACTAGTTGTAGGAGGTGCACTAGAATCCATTCCATCTTATAAGATATCCACTACTGGGTTGTTGGTTCTCAAGAGACATCTAGATAAGTTAGAGAAAAATGAGTATAAATAAACTAGTTTTCGTCTATGGAGTTATAAATTCATTTTCCCAATAACATGGAAAGAACCCTTAATCTATGTGGGGATGACAAATAATTGAACTATTTATTAGTTGAGAATTGATATCCTTTACCCCATATCAATAAACAATTCAACTACCTCTGAGGATCTTGGGTTTTCTCAAAAATTTATTTTAGATCATTTTATCACCGGGTACCTGTTAGGCTTACAGATATACCATATAAAACATTTCATAGTAGGTATGGCCTTTATGAGTTTTTGATTTTTTCATTTAGTCTCATAAACTTGATAGTAGTTTTCATGGATTTGATGAATTGTGTTTTCCACTCGTATATGGACTATTTTCTGGTGGTTTTGTGAATGAAATATTTTTATATTCTCATACTTGATAAGATCATTCCAAACACATTGACATCACTCAGAATACACAATGATATAATAGTTTGTTTTCCTAGCTTTGAAATTCCCACTTATGGATGAAAAATATTCACTTCCTGGGTCATATTATCTCAGATAAAGGAGTATTAGTTGACCCATAGAAGGTGAGATTTGTAGTTTTTTAAGAGAATACTATGAGTTTATTTGATATATGGAGTTTATTGGGGCTATAAAATTATTATGAGCCTCTAATAGAAGACTTATCACGCTTATATTCACATCTTATTGGATTGAGTAAGAAGGGTTTAAAGTTTATATTGTCAGATACCTATGATAAATCCTTTCAAGAGCTAAAATTATGACTGAATTCATCACCAGTCTTGATTTTTCCATATGTAGGTTGGAGATATACTATGTATTCGAATAAATTAGATATCGGGCTAGGAGTAGTTTAGAAGAAAGGGGAATGACTAGTGGTGTACAAGTATTTTTAGTTCAGGCTACATGAGAGGAAATACTTAACACATTATCTTGAGGTAGTTGTGGTTCTTCATGCCTTACGATATTAGAGGTGTTATTCAATGGGAAATATTTTTTTGTGTACACAGACCACGAAATACCCAACTTCATATTTATAGAGTGTAACTTGAATCTCAGAAAACAAAGGTGGGTCGAAGAACTAGAGTATTTTGACTTTAGGATTTCTTATATGCCCGAGAATAGAAATATTGTTACTAATGCACTAAGTAGGAGGATTGAGATAAAATAAGTTCAGGAGAGTAGTGATGAGTGGAAGATTATGGCCTTGTTCTCTGAGTTGCACCTGGAGGTGAAGGATAGTTTGGGGAAGACTTTTCTCTAATCTATGGTAGCGAATCCCACTATTCTGAATAGGGTGGAGATAAGAAGACTATCATACTATTCAGGATTATTCTAGAGGGAGATCATGGTAGGTGAGGACTTGCCTCATGGTTGGACCATTGGTTAGGAGGAAATTTTATGTATGTGTAGACATTTCTGGGTTCTAGAAGAAATTCGAGAGGAGATGATGAGGGAATTCCATTCCTCAAATAGAGAAATACATCCTAGTGTTAACTAGATATATTGTGAATTACACTATAAATACTGGTGGTTAGGGAATAAATAGGAAATAGTAGGATTTGTCACTAGGTGGTCGACTTGTCAGCAGGTCAAGTCAAAAAACCAGTGGCCAACTATGTTTTTACAATAGTTACCCATTCCTAAGTGGAAATGGGATGATGTTGTGATTGATTTTGTGACCAGGTTTCTAAGGTCACCTTGAGGTAGTGATGCCATGTGGGTCGGTGTGGATAGGCTCAAAATGGTTTCCCACTTCCTACTAATTAGGGAAAACTTATCAGTAAATTAGATTGGGAGAGTTATTTACATGAGATTGTGTGCCTTCATGGGGTTCCTCATACCATTGTATCATATAGGGATTCCTAGTTTATATCTCGATTTTGGAAAATATAATAGAGGATGTTGGGTACACGAGTTATTTTGATCATGAAATACCACGCTCAGATTGATGATCAATTATATCACACTATATAGGTCTTAAAGGACATGATTAGAGCATTCATACTCTATTTAGGAGGTTCTTGGCAGAGGCATATACCCCTAGTACAATTTTCATACAAAATTAGCTATCAGGATACTATACAGATTGAATATTATACGGTATTATATGGTAGGACATATAGATCATTTCTATGCTGGTTACAGGTAGAAGAGGTAGTGCTTCTAAGAGAATGTCTCATGCAAGAGACTTTGGATATGGTTTAGTTGATCAAAACGTGGTTGGATTTTTTGTAATCTAGAAAGAAATCCAATTCTAATCTCTTTCGACAACCTCTAGAGTTCGAGGTTGGGGATTAGGTATTTTTATATGTCTCATTGAGGTTTTGAATCAAACTATTTGAAGATAGGGTAAGATTTCACAATGATATGATGGGCCTTTTGATAATTTGGATATATTCGGGCCAATAGCCTATCAGTTGTAGATACCTTAGAGGTACTAATACATACACGGCATCTTCCATGTATCTCTGATACATTGTTATCATTCAGACTTGTATCATGATCTTGAACCAGATGATGTTGAGATATTGGTAGATGTATCCTTCGAGGATCATCCTAAACGTATTGTTGATCAGATTATAAAATCTCTCCAAGGTAGGTCAATCCCTTTAGTTTGAGTTTTATGGTAGCACGACCTTGTACATGAAAAGTCTTGGGAGAGAGAGGTAGATGTATGTACTGAGTGGATATAACTATTTTCATTTTTTTATCACCCTCAGAAGATAAAATTAGGGATGGTTTGTCTTAAGAGGATGAGATTACAAGATCCCGTGGTTTTCCTTGAGGTACATGTCTTTTGAATTTCTATTTACTTCCATGGTGTTTTCCAAATGTGAATGCCTAATGAGGACATATGAGTTTCAAGGGTGTTAGGGGATTGTTCGTATCCTGGAGGCTTGGTTTTTGGAAAAGGAAGTTGGGTAATATAGTTAGTAGAAATCGTGCCTCCCAAGCTGCATGGTTTAAGGAAACTATACAGGGTGGTCCATGGCTATGTCCATGGCCACATAGTTTGATAAAACCATGCAGCTAGAGTTTTACGCCCATACGAGCCACCAATAATTTTTAGTAGAGTAAAATAAAAAGGTTTTAAAATAGTTTCCCAAAGAGTGTGAATGAACCATGTGAGTTCTGTAACACCCCAATCTTCCATGGCACATTTCCCTTTGAATAATGCAATATCTTGCATTGTATGCAACTTCGAGATTCTAACACACCGCGACCAATCAAACAAGCCGTTATGAATAGTAATAAGAAATTTTTTGAAATAATATATAAATTTTATTTTTCAAAATGGACTTCATTTTTTAATTCAGAATATCAAAATTAGCTTATGGAGATTTTTTGGTATTTTTCTGAAAACATTCAATTTTCCATGAATAATGAAAAACACTACGTTATTGGTAAAAACCGAATTTTTATTTAAATAACTATTTATTATATTTAAATTCATTTTAGATCAAAAATATATACATAATACCTATATAAGTTCAATGTAATTCATTGGAGTAATTTTATAATAAGTTTAGATATAAAAAATTTTATTGAACTTTTTACCGTCTTTTACCCACTTACTAGGAGATTCTGCAAATTTGCATAAAACATAATTTTACAGCTTATGTGAGTTGAATTTAAAAAATCTAAGAGACACAGTTAATATCAGTAATTAAAATGTGGTTTAATAAGATGAAAATATTTTTTGGTGAACGGTAACTTTTGACTTGTATTTACCACGGTTAAAAGTAAATAGGGTAATTAAGGGTAAAAATGATATCATAATTACCCTAAAACATGTCCTAATTCTATTTGATAAGTATAATTCGACCAAAAACAACCTTTGGAATAAAATATGATCCTCTTTGGTCCACTTGGATTAGATTATGGGAATTATTATTATTTTATTTAAAGAAGAGTTTAAAGAGCTAAATTCAATTTTTAATAACTAAACTATTTTTAATAAAGGGTTACACACAATATAAATTCAACTATAAATATTCATTAGAAAGATAAAATGGTGTCCTACATAATGGTATTTTATTTATAATATTTAAGCATTAAATAATTTAATTTATTTATGACACAATGATGATGCATTAATTACCTTATTAATGAAATATTAAAATAATTGATATTATAAATATCCAAATAAATGTAAATAGAGCCTTCTGAGGAATTCCATTAATTTTATAGGTTAATATAACATGTTAGGATTGTTTAAATAAATTTTATTCTAAGTGATAAAGTTATTATTGCTTTCAAAAAATATCAAATTCTAAATAGTGTCAAAATTGACATAATTGAGTTTTAAAACAAATACTATATTATTTATTGATATAATATTTCTAAAAATATAGGGTTCGGCCAAAGGACTTATATAAGGTTAAATATATTAATAATTAACCATATGGGGTTCAATTGTCTTGTTATAGTAATTTTATAAAAAATATAATATAAAAATAGAAAGAGACATGGTAAATGTCAAACTATTTAACTAAGAGTTAAATCTAAAAGATATGATAAATATGATGACCTAAACCTATATAAAACCTATTTGTTGGGAGGTTTTCAACCAATCCCCACATTAACCTCTAAATAATTAATTTTGGTTCCATTAGAACCCAAAAATGATTTTATTATAAAATAATATTTCAAGATTTTCCTAAAGTTACCATCACCTCTCTTATAAAAGGGCACTTCACCTTCTCTTAATTTCACACCTCCAAAGACATTTTCCTCAAACAAAACCTACCCAAATATCCTCCCAACTTCTATCACTTCAACATAGAGGCCTTAATTTGATCAGAAAGCGAACCTAAGGATCCCTTTTGATCAACTAAAAAGGAAACACCCTAAGTAGAGGTAATTATTTCACCACCCTCTTTCAAGTTTTTTTTCTTCATCCACTTTCTCTTTCTTTGTTGTTTCCATAAAAAAATAATAAATCCATTACCTTCAACATAATGTGATGTTATTATAAATATGGTAAAACCATATTAGTTATTCTATCCATCCTACAAATGAAAATGTCACCATACGCGCGTACGTATGGCTTACCGTCTCCACGTCGTGGTGTAGTATGTTATTTAAACACTTCATTATTTGGATGGGTATAATAATGAGTATAAATAATTTAAATAAAAAATATAACATGTTAATTATTATGTATATATGATATACCATCCAATTATATATGATTTAACCATCAATATAATGATATTGTCGCTCGTGCCTACGTACGGATTACCGTCTCCACAAACTCGATGAGATTCATCCCCCATCACAATAATTAAAGAATAATTTTCATTTTAGGATTAAAAATAATAAATAAGAACTTAATATCATTCTTGATATGGATAAAATACATCATATCCATAACAAACATGGCTTATGTAACCGAGCATATAAAAGAAAATGGATTAGTTAACACCTGTAACGATGATACTACTAAAATATTATTAACAAAGAAATATTAGAGGATCTTATAAGATATCATATTTATGTATATAGTTATTTTATAATTTAATAACAATGATTTAACTATTATATAGGAGTTTAACGTACCCTCGACCAAGGAAAAGTACAAGGTAAGGGTTAATTCCCCAATCTCTTTATTATCCGAGGTTGTTTTTACGTAAGTATCTATTGGGACCTCTTTATCATCCACATCCATGATTTTTTAAAAATGTTTTTCAAAACATTTTAACAATTTACTAGACAATAGTTTAAAGTCATTTATACTCTTATTTGACCTTATTTGTTTTGAAAGGAATATTTCTGTCATTTTCTAAACAAAGTACTTTATGATCTCTTCGACAAAATTAAGGTAGGAATATTTTTTTACTTATATGTCGAGTGCGGCTATTTTCAGCTGTTATAACATCGTCAAAGCTTCCCTTACAAGCTTATAAGAATATTTTCAAAATAAATGTTTTATTTTATAATTATATGACTTTTAAATGATTTCAAAATAAAAAGAGATCTTTTCATATTTTTTTATTTCATCTATGTCAACAACCTTTTGATGGATTTTAAGCTTGTTTGAAGTTGATTTATTATGATACAATTCTTACATATTGTATTGAAGGTTTTGTGATATGTTTGACTGTGGATGTGTTATTCTTATACCATTAATGGTTTATGGATAAAGTATGAACATTTCATATTCTAGTTTTAATACGAATGTTTAGGTTATGTTTAAACCTTTTCATAGGAGGAATGCATTGGACTTAGTAAGTGACGGGAGGAGCCCACTATATCTCCTCAATGCATCAGTAGGTCTCATGGGACAAACTTGTGTCTTGGCACAAGGCCTTAAAAAAAATCATATTTGCAGTCTTGGCATAAGGACTTGACTATGTGGTTATGAAGTCTGGCATTATGCATTCCATCATTATGAAAGTAGCTATTGATATTGAATGTGATTATTCGACTAGTAGAATATCCATGTGAATAAGTAAATGGAATTATTTGATTTTATCTATTCTATATTATAATGATGTTTATGTTTAAAAGGATTTTGTTTTAGTCTAATACATTTCCTTAAATGTTTTTTCTTATTTATGAAAGTTTCTGCTATATTGTTATCATTAATGAGCATCTTAGCTTCACCCTTTCTATTTTTTATTTTTCCTAGGATTTTAAAAAGTATTTTATGGTTGACCTACAGGGATAGGCTAAGGATATAAGTGTGTTAAAAAATGGAATTTTTTTTGATGTCTTTATTTCATGATGTAATTTAATACTCATGAATATATCTAGTACTTCCAAGCCTACTAAACAAATCAGTCGTTCAGGACATGATTCCTTGTATCATTACAATGTTATGTAATAATGCACCGACTCTGGGTAACTAGGGTTAGAGTGTCAATGTTGGTATCAGAGGAAGTTAAGTACAAACCTTGGAAACTAGATTTAGAAAAACTCTTATTAGAGAACACTACCCTAAAATGGACTTTGAGGATTACTATAGAAGAACTTACTAGAATTTTGGTACTGTAGAGATTTTGTGAGTTTTTAAAGAAATAAAACCCTATCAGGATATGAGTAGGTAGAGGTGGATCTGGCACAGATGTACCTTGGGGTAAAACCAATAAAAACTGCTTTGATCTAGACTCGAACGGGAACTGGTGCATGACAAAGGGCCTTGCTGCACTCTTGGTTATGACACTCCCAAGGGATATGCTTAGGATAATTGTAATTTTCCTTACAAACCATTATGAAGAATTTTTGATTATATGCATCCTCAAATAAAATATTTTTATTATTATGGATTATATTCATAAACAGTTCAATTTATGTTATGTTTATTAAAAGTTTGCCATTCATAAACAAATATACTGTATTTTAATGTTTAGAAATGGTTCCTAGTTGAAGGAATGTAATCCATATTAATGCATGTAATCCATATAAGGATTTCCTTCATACTCAAGATAATTATTGTAGAGCTAGTGATACAACTAATTCAGATCAACTTATCACCATACTGGGACAAATCACTCATGTTATGAAAAATAACCTTACCCGTATGGAGCACCCTGATCCACAACACGGAGGATCAATGTTAGACCGCTTCATGAGGAAACAACCACCAACATTCAATGGGAGTAAAAATCCATTAGTAGCTGAGAAATGGATAAGTTCCTTAGAGAAAATACATCATGTTTTGGGGAGTAGCAAAAGGGAAAAAGTTTTCATGGAAGTTTATCTCCTCATGGGAGATGTAGATCAATGGTGGTCCTTGATTCAAAACACAAAGGAAGATGAAGAAGTATCAAACATGGAATGAAGGGAGTTTAAAAAGAATTTCTTAGAAAAATACTTTTCTCATGACCATCGAGCGAATATGGAAAGACAATTTATAAGTCTGAGGAAAAAGGAGGATGATAATTGTAACACCCCAAGCTTCCATGGTATGTTTCCCTTTGAATAATGAAATAGCTTTCATTGTACGCAACTTTGAGATTCTAACACACCGCGACCAATCAATGTAGCCGTTATGAATAGTAATTCCCACATTTTTAAATTTTATAAATTTTATATCTCAAAATTTACTTCATTTTTGGATTCGTAATATCGAAATTAGCCTGGGGTAAAATTTTCGTACTTTTTGGATAACTTTTATATTTTGATGAATAGTGAAAATTACTAAATTTTAATTTAAAACAACTTTTTTAATCAAAATAATTAATATTGATAAATTATGAATTTGAGTGGGTTTAAAGTATATTTAGAATATATTTATACCATTTAATACAATTCTGGTCATTGGACATAATTTCACATTTAAACCGTACATAAACAAGTGTCAATCTTTTGATAGTTATTATCTCTTTAAAACACGCATTTTTATTTTAAAAATGGGAATTAATTTTAAATTAATATCTTTTACTTCTGTGTTTTAAATTTAGAAAAATGGATTCCAAATTTGGAATCAGGAGGTCCAAATTTTGTATAATAGTTAACTTTTATTTTTAGACATTTTGAATATTTACTTCAGGAAATATTTTATTTACTATGGTTAAAGGGTAAATTTGGTAAATAAGGGTAAACAAATAATATTATAATAATTTTAATTTACTCTAAAACATTTCCTAACCCTATTGGTTGATTCATGTCCGACCATGGACATCTTTGGGTCGATTTTGGGACCCCATGGAGCCACTTGTAGGTGATACGGACACTTTATATTAATTAAGTTAAAGTAAATACAAAAATTGACAAAAGCATATAGCTTTTAGAAAACTTTTTTTACATAGGTTTATATATGTTTTATTTTCGACTATAAATATTTATTAGAAATATAAAATATTTCCTACATAATGGTATTTTATTTATAATTTTTAGACAATGAATAATTAAATTTATTTATGACACAATAATGATGCAGTATTTTCCTTATTAATGAAAGAATCAAGAAATTGGTATTATAAATGTTTAAATAAATATAATTTGAAAGTTTTTATGACATCCATGAATTTTATTGGTTAATATGACATTTTAATTGATTAAATTTATTTGGTTCTAATTAATAAAGTTTTTATGACTTCAACAAAAATCAATTATTGAATAGTGTCAAAATTGACATAAATGAGTTTTTAAAACAAATATTATATTATTAATTGATATTATATTCCAAAAAATCTAAGGTTTGGCCAAAGGACTTATATAATGATAGTTGTATCATTAATGGGCCTCTTGGTAGTCTCTTGGATCTATATAGAAATTTTATTAAACTATATAATATAAAAATACAAAGTGACATGGTAAATGTCAAACAAATTAACTAAGAGTTAAAACTAAAAGATAAGGTTAATATAATGACCCAAACCTGTCTAAAATATATTGGTTGAAAGGATTGAAACCCATAACCACCTTAGACTTTTAATAATACACTTTGGATCCATTATAAACTGAATATGAATTTATTATTAATTAATACTTTAAGTTTTTCGTAAAGAGCACCTCCTCACCCTTATAAAAGGACACCACTACTAACCAATTATTCATACCTTCAAAGACTTTTGGTTCGGCCAAACTCTACCCAAATACCCTCTCAAATAGCCTCCCTTAATCCTAGATTCCTTCCTTTAGTCAAAAAGCCATCTTAAGGAGCCCTTTTGATCAAATCAAAAGGAAGAACCCAAAGAAGAGGTAACATTTTCACCACCCTCTTTCAAGTTCCATTATTCTTCAAATTATTCTTTCTTTGTTATTTACATTATAAAATAATAACTCCAGTATCTTCTATATACTATTATGTTATTATAAATATGGTACAACCATATTAAGTATTCTATCCATCCTTTGAATGATATGTCACCATACGTGCGTACGTACGACTTACCTTCTCCACGTCATGGTGTACTTGTTATTCAAAACATTATTCTTTGGATGGGTATGATAATGATGTGTAATTGATGTAAATAATAAATATAACTTGATAATGATTCTTTATATATGATATACCATAGAATTATATATTATTTTAATATCAAAAGAATGATATTGTCGCTCGTGCGTACGTACGGACTACCATCTCCACGAACGCGATGATATTGATTCCCCATCGTATCCATGAAAGTGTAATTTTCATTTGATGATTAAAAATAATGTTTAAGGACTTGATATAAGTCTGTATATGTATAAGATACAACCTATCCATAACAAAAACATCTTACGTAATGATGCATATAAAGGAAAACAAATCAGTTAACACCTGAAACGACGATAATACTAAAACATTATTAACAAAGCAATATTAGAAGATCATATATGATATCATATTTATGTATATGATTCATGTATAATATAATAAAAATGATTTAACTATTATACAAGAGTTTAACCTACACTCTATAAAGGAAAAGTACAAGTTAAGGGTTTATTTCACAATCACTTCATTATCCGAGGTTGTTTATACGTAATTATCTACTAGGACCACTTTATCATCCACATCCATGTCTCTTAAAAATGTTTTTCAAAACATTCTTCACATTTTACAGAATATGGGTTAAATTCATTTATACCCTTGTTTTACTTTTTATAAGAAATTTATAAAAGAATCTTTCCACCATTTTCCAAATAAGGTCCTTTTTAACCTTTTCGACATAATTAAGGTAAGAATGTTTTTAACTTATACGGTGGGTGAAACTATTTTCCGTCGTTATAAAATCGTCGAATCTTCCATTACAAGATTATAAGAATATTTTCAAATTAAATGTTTTATTTTATAATTATGTGACTTTTAAATGATTTCAAAAAAAGATATATTTCTCTAAAATAGTTTTGATTTCATCTATGTCAACATCCTTTGATGGATTTTAATCTTATTTGAAGTTGATTTATTACGATACAAAACATCCATAATGTATTGATGGTTTTGTGATATGTTTGACTGTGGATGTGTTATTTTTATACTATTCATGGTTTATGGAGAATATATTTACATTTCTTATGCTAGTTTTAATATGAATGTTTATGTTATGTTTAAACCTGTTCATATGAGGAATGCATTGGACTTAGTAAGTGACAGGTGGAGCCCGCTATAGCTCCTCGATGCATCAGTTGGTCTCATGAGACAAAATAGTGTCTTGGTACAAGGGCAGACAAAATTTTATTTATAGTCTTGGCACGAGGCCTTGACTATGTGGTTATGACAGTATAGAATTATGCATTCCATCAATATGAAAGTGGTTATTGATATTGCATGTGATTATTCTGCTAGTAGAATATCCATGTGAATAAGTAAATGGAATTATTTCAATTTATTGTTGTCATGTTATGCTGAAGTTCAAGTTTAAAAGGATTTTGTTTTAGTTATGCATTGCCTTAAATGTTTATGTTTATTTAAGAATGTTTCTGCTATATTTTTATCCTTACTGAGCATCTGAGCTCTCCCCTTTCAATGTTTTATTTTTTCCAGGATGTGAAGAAGTATTTTATAAATGATCTGCAGGGATATTATGAGGGAATATAAAGACAATATTTTGTTGTATTTTTTCACTTTATTATGTAATTTAAGACTTATGAATGTATATAGTGTTTCCAAGGCTACTAAAATAATCGGTCTATTGAGACTTGATCTTTTGTGATCATGACAATGTTATGTAATAATACACCAACTCTGGGTAACTGGGGTCAGGGCGTTACAATAATGTTGCAAAGTTTGAGGCTAACTTTACAAGGATATCAAGGCATGCTGCAAATTATATATGTAACCCAAGGAGTAATATTGATCAATTATTTTATGGGTTAAAACCTTTTCTCCAGTGATCATTAGTATCACAATCCTTCCTATGATACAAAGATATTGTATCATGTGCTTTCAATATAGAAAAATAATTCTTAAAGTCTTATGACTTTAAATTAAAGAAGGAGAATAAGAAAACTACTGGAGACTCTTGAAATGGAAATAAGAAGAAGAATGGAAAAGTTAAATATATATCCTACAGTAAATGTTGGAAGAAACACCCTGGTACTTTCCTAAGGGGAATGAGAGTCTGTTACAAGTGTGGTGAAAAAGGCCACCGTGATCGTGATTTCAAGGTAAAGAAAGAGGTTGTCAATGATGAATTCCACAATTGTAGAGAAAAGGGGCATTATGAAAATGAATGTTCTAAGAACCAAGGGAACTTACCTCAGAAAAGGCCAAGGGATGAAGGACAAACTTATGCGATCACTACTGCTGAGGTTGAAGCTCTGAAAGATGTGGCAGCAGGTAATTTAATGGTTTCCTCAAGTTTAGCCAATGCATTATTTGATCTTGGATCATCACATTGTTTCATATCCTCCTAGTTTTCTATGAAAATTAGATATTTCAAATTTGATTTAACAAGGGAGTTATCAGTCAAAACATTTATGGGAAGTATCATTACAACAATGTTTTGTGAATCAGTTCCCATTAGGACATATAAATGTTCGTTATCTGCTGATCTCATCGCCATAACCATGATTGAATTTGATATAATCCATGGTATGGATTGGTTTTCAGACCATGATGTGAAAATTCATTGTAAGAAGAAGGAGTTTACAATTCTCAATGATGATAAGGAGTACCTTATCTTTAGAGAAGAAACATCACCATATGATTCTTATCTAGATCCACTCCAGTAGCTCTACTAAATTCAATTATTGGGGAGGATGAGAATAAAATAATTATGGGTGAGGAAAATAATGTTCTAATATAGGACATTCCTATTGTGCAAGAACATGTAGATGTGTTTCTAGAGGATTTACCTGGATATCCTCTAGAATGAGAAATTGAGTATTCCATTAATTTAATTCATGGTTCAAGGCCCATATCGAAGTCCCCTTATAGAATGGCCGCTGTGGAATTAGTAGAACTAAATAAATAACTTTAAGAACTGAGTAATAAGGGATTTATTATCCCTAGTGATTCTCTATGGGGATATCCTATCCTTTTTGTAAAGAAGAAAGATGGATCTATGAAGTTGTGCATTGACTACAGGTAGATCAATGCTATAACAATAAATAACAAGTATCCCTTACCTCGTATTGATGATTTATTCAACCAACTTCACGAAGCTCAATATTTTTCAAAGATTTTCCATCGGTCAAGATATCATCAGTTGTGTGTGAATAAGGAAGACATTCCAAAAACAACATTTTTAACCAGGTACAAACATTAAGAGTTTATAGTAATGCCTTTTGTATTGACTAATGCACCCTCTGTCTTCATGGATCTAATGAATAGTGATTTCAAGGAATATCTTGATTACTTTGTAGTGTTATTTATTGATGATATCTTGGTATAATCCAAAATCTATTAAGATCATGAAAATACCTTGCTCATTATTCTAAAGACTCTTAGAAGAAATGAAGTATATGGGAAGTTTAACAAGTGTGAATTCTGGATTCAATAGATTCCTTTTCTTGGCCATATTTTCTCTAAGGATGGAATATCTTTTGATCCTTTAAAGACCAAGGCAATCCAAGAATGGCCAGCACCGATGAGTATAACTGAGGTACGCAGTTTTATTGGTCTAATAGGTTATTATCGTTGTTTTGTCAAAATTTTTGCCCGATTGGCTAACCCATTAACCATGATCACTTGTAAAGGGGTTAAATTTGTTTGGAAAAAAGAGTGTAAAGAATGTTTTGAAGAACTGAAGAAAATATTAGTTAATTATCTAATCTTGACTATACCATTGGGGAATGATGAGTTTTTTATTTATAGTGATGCTTCAAATAAATGACTTGGTTGTGTCCTTATGTAGAATGATAGATTTATTTCCTATGCGTCATGGATGCTAAAAAAACCATGAGAAAAACTATCCCACTCATGATGTTCAGTTAGTAGCTGTAATCTTTTCTATGAAAATATGGAGACATTATCTCTATGTAGAAAACTGTGAGACTTATACTAATCAAAAGAGTTTGAAGTATATTTTTTCACAAAATAACTAAACATGAGGCAAATGAAATGTCTTTAACAACTCAAGGATTATGATTTCACAATACACTACCACGAGGGGAAGGAAAATAAGGTGGAAGATGCTTTGAGCAGAAAGGATCATATAGTTTTGAACAAGATGAAAGTTGAAAGGGATCATATTTTCATGGATCTAGTAAAGAAGAATATGGGAATAACCATGGAAGGTGAAACATATTTTTTTTTTCAAATGGTTGCCAAACCATCTTTACTAGAAATGATACAATGTTCTAAAACTAATGATGAGGAATTTCAAAAGAAAATTAAAGCTATGAATGATGGGAGATTGATCGACTTCATATATAAAGATGGAATTTTGAAATTTTAGAAGAGACTTTGTGTTCATGATATACCTGATCTAAAAAGGGAATTGTTGGATGATGCATATAGATCCAATTTCTCTATACACTCTGGTAGAAATAAGATGTATAGAGATTTTAATGAAAATTTTTGTGGGACAAAATGAAGAGGGAGGTTGCCGATTTTGTTTCAAGATGTATGGTTTTTCAACAAGTGAATGTTGGAAGGAAACAGCCAGGAGGATTCATGGAACCTATTCATATACATGAGTGGAAATGGGATAATATTATGATGGAATTTTTCATGGGGCTAACAAAGACTCCTAGAAGGAATGATTCAATATGGGTCATTATTGATCGTCTTACCAAGTCTGCACATTTATTTTCAATAAGAGATGATTTACCACTTGAAAGTTTGGGAAGACTATATATTAATGAAGTTGTAAGACTCCATGGTGTGTCCCTATCAATTGTTTCTGACCGTGATCCCTATTTTACATCAAGATTCTAGAAAAGTCTTCAGAAGGCCCTGGATATTGAACTTCTCTTGAGCACTGCCTACCACCCTCAAACTGATGGAATATCTGAACGGACTATTCAAACCAGAGAATACATGTTTAGATCTTTCTCACTTGACATTCAAGGTATGTGGGATTAATATTTACCTTTGGTATCATTTTCCTATAACATTAGCTTCCATTCAAGTATTCATATGGCAGTATATGAAGAATTATATGGAAAGATATGTCACACACCAACTTGTTGGGATGATGTTGGTGAAAGAAAAATCATAGGCCCAGAATTTGTTGAGGAAACGATGGAAAATGTGAAGGTTATCCAAACCAACATCAAAGAAGCTCAAAGTAGGAAAAAGAGATATGTCGATAACCAATGGAAGGATTTCGAATTTCAGGTAGGAGATCATGTTTTCTTGAAGGTATCTCAATAGAAGGGTGTTATACGTTTCAGTAAGAAGTGTAAATTGATTCCCAAGTACATCTGACCTTTCAAAATTCTAGAACGAATTGTAGTTGTAGCTTATCGTTTGGAAATGCTTCCAAGTCTCTCCAAAGTTCAAGATGTGTTCCATGTATCATTGTTGAGAAAATACATGCCTGACCCAACGCTTGTACTCACCTATGAGAAAATTGAACTAGAACCTGATATGTCTTATTGTGAAGAGCCTATCCAAATTCTTGATACAAGAGAACAAGTACAGAGAAACCAGACAACTCATCTCGTAAAAGTTCTATAGAGAAACCATAAGATGGAAGAGGCAACGTGGGAGCCAGAGGAACTTATGATGAAGAACCACCTAAATATTTTTGTATGGTAGTATTATAGTAATTTCAAGGAATAAATTATTTGAAGGAGGGAAGAATGTAACACTCCATGCTTCCATGGTACGTTTCCCTTTTAATAATGCAATAACTTGCATTGTACGCGACTTCGAGATTCTAACACACCGCGACCAATCAAACTAGCCATTATGAATAGTAATACCCACTTTTTTAAATTTTATTAATTTTATTTTTCAAAATAGACTTCTTTTTGAATTCGGAATATCAAAATTAGCTTTGGTTGAATTTTTGGTATTTTCTCTAAAAACATTCAATTTTTGATGAATAGTGAAAAACACTACGTTATTGGTTAAAACTGACTTTTTATATAAATAATTATTTATTTTATTTAAAAATTTTTACGTCAAAATAGATACATAATTCATTTATAAGTTCAATGTTATTCATTGGAGTCATTTTATAATAAGTTTAGATATATAACAATTTTATTGAACTTTTTACCGTCTTCTACCCACCTCCTAGGAGCATTTGCAAATTTGCATAAAACATAATTTTACCACTTCTGTGAGTTGAATTTCAAAAATTTGAGAGGCATAATTAATATCAATATATAAAATTCGGTTCAATAAGTTGAAAATATTTTTTTGTTGAATAGTAACTTTTGACTTTTATTTATTATGGTTAAAAGTAAATAGGGTAATTAAGGGTAAAAATGATATCATAATTACCCTAACACATGTAATAATTCTATTGGATAAGTATAATTCGACCATATATAACTTTGGAATAAAATATGACCCTCTTTGGTCCACTTGGATTAGATTAGTACATTTATTATTATTTTATTTAAAGAACAGTTAAAAGGTTTAAATTCAATGTTTAATAACTAAACCATTTTTAATATAGGGATAAAGACAATATAAATTAGACTATAAATATTCATTAGAAATCTAAAAATATTTCATACATAATGGTTTTTTATTTATAATTTTTAGACATTAAATAATTTAATTTATTTATGACACAATGATGATATAGTAATAACCTTATTAATGAAATATTAAAATAATTGATATTATAAATATCCAAATAAATGTAAATTGAGACTTATGGTGAATTAAAATAATTTTTTAGGTTAATATGACATGTTAGTACTGTTTAAATAAATTTTATTCTAAGTGATAAAGTTTTTATGGCTTTCAAAAAAATCAAATGCTAAATAGTGTCAAAATTGACATAATTATGTTTTTAAAACAAATACTATATTATTAATTGATATAATATTCCTAAAAATATATGGTTCATCAAAAAGACATAGATAAAGTTAGATATATTAATAATGAACCACATGGAGTTTTCTTGGCTCGTTATAGTAAGTTTACTAACAATATAATATAAAAATACAATGAGACATGGTAAATGTCAAAATATTTAACTAAGAGTTAAATATGAAAGATAAGGTTAATATGAAAACCTAAACCTATCTAAAACCAATTGGTTTAGATTTTTTCGACCCATCCCCACCTTATCCTCAAAATAATTTATTTTGGAGCCATTATTAACCGAAAATGATTTTATTATAAAATAATATTTTAAGATTTTCCTAAAGAGACCCTCACCTCTCTTATAAATGGTTACTTCTACTTCTATTAATTTCACACCTCCAAAGCCATTTGGCTCAGCCAAACCCTACCCAAATATCCTCCCAAATTCCCTCACTTCATTTTAGAGTCCTTCCATTGATCAGAAAGACAACCTAATGAGACCTTTTGATCAACTCAAAAGGAAACACCTGAAGTAGAGGTAATAATTTCACCACCCTCTACCAAGTTCTTTTCTTCTTCCACTTCCTCTTTTACTGTTGTTTTCATAAAAAAATAATAAATCATGAACCTTATACATAATTTTAGGTTATTATAAATATGGTACAACCATATTCATTATTCTATCCATCCTAAAAATGACAAAGTCTCCATACATGCGTACATATGGCTTACCATCTCTACGCCGTGGTGTGGTTTGTTATTCAAACACTTTATTTAGATGGGTATAATAATGAGTATAACTGATGTAAATATTAAATATAACATGTTAATGATTCTGTATATATGACATACCATCCAATTATATGTGATTTCACTATCAACATAATGATATTGTCACTCAGGCGTACGTACGAAATACCGTCTCCACAAAAGTGATGAGATTCATTCGCCCTCCCTTCAATTATTTCTATGCTCATTTGGAATGCCTGGGGACAAGGGCACGGATGAAAAAAAAGTTCATCTCATATGAGGTTAATCGTTCTAATGCATCATTGGTGGTTGTTTTAGAACAAAAACAATGTTCCTCTAAAATCTCAAGATTTGCACATAGTCTTGGCGTCTATAATTTCATGCATAGAAATCAAGAGAATAATAGTATTTGGATATTTTGGAATGATAATTTCTTTGTGGATATGATTGCAGCCTGAAGTCAGTAGGTTTCTTCAAATATCCAATTTGGAATCTTCTCTTGTTTCCTTTCCATCGTTATGCTGAATGCAACCTGAAGGGTAGAGGTGAACTTTGGTGGGACCTAAGTATCTTCAACCTGGGGTGGGGACCTGGTTAGTGGGAGGGGATTTCAATGCCACTATGGACCTAGAAGAAAATAAAGGTGGAGGGGTTTATCCCTTTAATTATATATAGGACTTTGTGTGCCTTCCATCCCAAAATATCCTACTTGATTTGGGGTACTTAGGTGACAATTTCACATGGGGTAATAACAAAAAATGATGGAACTAGGTGTGGAGCAAGCTTGACCACTGCTTTACTAATATCCAGTTTATTTGTACTTTCTTAGATGCCAAGGTGGCACATTTAGTGTGTGCGCTCTCTGGTCACTATTATAGCATCCCACCTTTTTTTCACATAAAGTTTCATTACATTATATAATTTGAGGATCTTTAAGGTTTAGTGTCTTGGAAACCAGGAACTTAATACATGAAACAAAAAAAAATTCTTCTTAAACACTTGAAAGGCTTATCCTTATGTTCATTCTAGGTTCATTACTAAATCTCATAACCTGGGGACATACATCAAAAGAAAGGGTGAGCAGAAGGCCCAGTAAGGGAAACAGGGGGAACCATTTAACATGTGAACTTGAGATACATCAACAATGTCATGAAAAAGAACTTTAAGGCATGATAACGAAATCATGAGGCATATCATAATAAAAATAACATTTTTCATAACTTTAATATGTGGATAAATCATTTAACATATACAATCATGAACATATCACCAAGGTCCCTCCCCGAGGTGTCATTTGAAAATTACCAAGGTTATTCACCAAGGTATCGTGAAAATTGTAATCTCTAGTGGTTACATCATTACCCAATGCATTGGAGCACTATCTGGGTGCACCCTTAAATTTGCCTTTATTATCATATGAGCTACAAATATCATCATAAATCATTTCATAAAAAACCCATATAGCATAAACGAAATGGGTTTCATTTCATAATCATAACGTTTTAAAAACTGCTTTAAAGACATGATCTTTATGTCACTTTAAACCCACGGAAAGGGAAAGTGGGTCTCATGTATGTAAATCCCAGAATTTAAAATAGAACATTTTCGAATATATGTGAATACACATTTATAAGAAAGATATTTTAGTATTCACTTAATAAAATTAAGGACCTTTAGAAAAAGAGAGAGACATTTTGAGATGAAAATTCTGCAGCATAACGGCTATGTTATAGGGTTTTAGAAAACATTGAAAAGAGAGGGGACATGGGTCAAACATTCATAAATGACCCATAAAACAGTAGAGGGACAGAATATAAGGGATTTAAGAACATGGTAATGAAATTTGAAAATATACCATATGAAATGAAGAACATGAAAGGAAGACAAAAATAGGATTTCTCTTATGAAAATTCGGCAGCCTACCGACGTCACATAAACTTCAACCAAAAATGAATTGATGAGATGAAATAGGGTCTCTAATCATATGAAAAAATATCATTATGATAGATATAGAGATCATACCACAACAAAGTAAAAAGTAACTTTCAAGACTTGACATGAAATTAGAACTTTGAAAAAGGAAAAAGGTGAAAGAACCACTTAAAAATTCCGCAGCCTAACAGCGCCACTTAAAACTTCAAAATACTGAATTGAAGAGATCAATTGGGGTCTCTCATCATATGATCATAAAATATCAGTATAATAGATATAGAAATCACACGACAACATAATAAAAAGGAACATGAAAGACTTGGCATGAAAGTAGAACTTGAAACAAGAAGGGTGAATGAACCACTTAAAAATTCGGCAGCCTAACGACGCCACTTAAAACTTCAAAATACTAAATTGAAGAGATAAAATGGGGTCTCTCATCCTATTAAAATAAAATATCAGTATTATATATATAGATATCATACCACAACATAATAAAAAAGAACTTGAAAGACTTTACAAGAAAATTGATCTTGAAAAATGAGAAGAGAGAAAGAATCTGTTACAAAACTTTCGACAGCCTAACGGCGCCACATAAAACTTCATAAAACAAAAAAATGAGAGTAAGAGGGGATATATCATTATATGAACATGAAAAGGAACGTAAGAGGAATATAAAATAACATCTTTTAACATAAGAACATGGAGCATAAAATAAATGACATAAAAGAGATTACTTGAAAAGAAAGAGAGAGGTTGGATCCCTTACCTTAAAACGTAACTCTTAAAACTCAATGGTTGGGACCTTTAGGGCTTTGGGGCACCTTGGGAGGACTCCTTGGGAGGTAATGAGACCAGAAATTCGTCGGGGAAGAGTGGGGAGTCGAATGGATGAGAGGATTTCTTGGCATTTATAGGCAAAGTGAGGGGACAAAACATTAATGGCCAAGGGACACCTCATTGGTGGTTTTGGCAAAACCATGGGCTTGCCCATGGTATTTTCCCATGGTATTGGACACTTGCAACACCTCAGACCTTATCTTACTATTCACAAGTCGACCATATTGATTACATACTTAATAAATCATTTAATGATGTCATTAAACACCCGTAACTTAAAAACTGTATTTTCACTATTCATCGAAAATTCAACTTTCTCAGAAAATTCTCAAAATTTCACATTAACCAAATATAAATGCTCTGATCTCAAAAATGAACTCCATTTTATAAAAGTAAATTTTTAAATATTTTTAATTTAATTTTTAATTAAAAAACACTATTCACCTGAAAAAATTAATACTTGAATAATAATTTATGAAACCGTTATTTAACCATTTTATTGAATCACATTACTCAATCAAGGTGCCTAGATTATTTAATACTTTCTTTAAGTGAGATTACTAATACATTTGGACACATTACTAATCCTAATCATAAAATCACTATTCATAATTTACTATTCATCAAAAATCATGTTGATCTTATTAGACTCTAAATTTCGTACTGGACATAATTGTAAAAGGCCATTTTTTGAAAATCATTACACATTTTTAATTATTTAAGGTTTACATAAACATTTTTTTTAAATATCCTTTCTCTAAAATTCACCAAAAATATGCATACTATATTTATCCGGACATTTGAAAATTCATAAACTTCATCATAAGAAGAAATCAAAATTTTTATTTAAAACAAAGGATTACACAAGGCAGTTACGGTCTCCTTACATAGCCCCTTATCACACCAGCATAGGACCTAAGTGTATGGTGTGCTAAGGTGAGAGAATCCGAGGGAGGCTCAGCCAACATCACACGAGTAGTAATTTCTATCAGTTTGAACTTATCACAAAGGTGATTCCGTTCTACATTCACACGATGAAGTTCAGCTTGGGTTTGGTCCAGAGCAAATCCCAGTGGTGCTACCTCCTTCCCAAGTTCTGTTAGATGGGATTCGATCGGTCCAAGACTACTGGGTGAGGCCATCAAATCTTCTTTCTATATTAATTAACCAAGATTACTTGTATTTAGAGACAATAATCGAAACATTTAGTTTACATCGATCATATTGGCAAGTGGTCATATAACAGTCAAAACCCAACGGTCTCATTTTAATTATACTCATGTTATCATATGAAACATTTTTTTTGAGTATAAAAATAAAATAAAATAAAACAACACACAAAATTAGGAAGCAAGATTTATTCAAAATTTCCGGTCGTTACAATCTTCCCCCCTTAAGAAATTGCATCCTCGCAATTTTTAAAATTGTGTTTTGAAATTTTATTGAAAGTCCCACATCGGAAAAGGAGTCTGTAAAACTATTACTTTAAAATAAAGAAAGGGAAGTACAAATGTCAACTGAGTTAACCCATACTAGGATTCCGTGTAGGAAAATATGGATATGGAAGAAAAAACAAAGGGTCAAGTTCTGAGGGAGAGTGATAGAAAACATGATTTGGATAAAGTTAACCATATGAAAATCACAAACTTATGATGTGTGTAAACAGTCTTTGATTACCCAGTAGGAAACGTAAACCAAAAACCTTTTTTGTTTTATGTTCCTTTTCCTAGTTTTGAGGAATTCATTTACTACATTGAATAAAAACATAAGGAAATATACCTACCTTCAAGTAGAGTTTCATCCTCTAATAAGTTTCTACCAAAACTAATCTTTTCTCCAAACGATGAGCATTCAAAACTAATTGGTCTCATCAAAGCACAATAATCATCTTATAGAGAATCACATAATCCACCAAAGATTAACTATCTATTTCTTCTATCTTTAAACATTATCCCAAAAACAGAGAGGGTAAGATAAAACAACTCTTCCAAAATAAAGAACCCTAGAGGAAGGGAAACTACTTTAAATCTTCAAAGTTCCACGATACTACCCAAAGTTCATCATAGACCATTCCGTAAATAACTGTCCTTAAAAATCCTCAAAATAAACCAAACTAAGATTGAATCCCAAATACAAGAAGGATTTGATAACATAGTGTTCCAAGGTAAACTTTATCATTCATCTCCAAACAACATCAACCAGTCCTAACATCTTATAACAAAAGTAACCAACCTAAACATATTTACCCCAAGATAGGTTAATCATTTCCATAAGTAACCTAAATTACTATAAGTCCACCTTAAATTCATTGATTCTTAAAAATATAATTCAACCTTTACTCCTCAAAGAAAATACCGTAGTAATCTATTTACCTTAATCAAATAGGGTTCCCAAAATAGTAAACATCTTCCAAAATAATAATCACCTTTTAACCCCCTAATCATATCTTTCATGTTAATACGACAATCATCACATTTCCTATCACATTGGTTGTTGGGACATGTTCTTCCATTTCCTGCCATTAACTAATAAAAGAAAGTACAATTAGGGGCTTAAATACTTATCCAATAATCATGAAAAGGAACTTAAAACATAGAAGGATAACTTGTAGAAGAAAATTATACCCTAACTTGTGATCCCCTAGGTTCCAATCTAGGTTATCCATGATCATATATTATTATGTGAATCTTTATTTTATTTTATCATTGTTCCTTTAATAATGGTTTATACTACTTTTATGAATTTACCAAAGCATATCCCCCAGGAGTGCCGTAACCAAGAGTGCAGCAAGGCCCATTGTCGTGTACTGGTTCTCGTTCAAGTCTAGATCAAAGTGGTGTTTTTGGGTTTTACCCCTATGTACATCTGTGCCAGAGCCACCTCTACCTGCTTGTATCCAGACAAGGATGTATTTGCTTGGCAACCCCTTACTGAATACTCACCAAAATACAAGGAAGGTTTCCTATATTTAATCTTTTCTATAGGGTTCTTCCTAATGTTTTCATATCCTAATTTCCAAAAATAACTAAACCATCCTTTGATACCAACTATAGAATCCCACCTTTTTGTCACATAAACTTTCATTACATTATACAAAACTGAGGATCTTTAAGGTTTAGTGTCTTGGAAACCAGGAACTTAATACATGAAACAAAAAAAACATTATTCTTAAACACTAGAAAGGCTTCTCCTTATGTTCATCCTAGGTTCATTACTGCATCTCATAACCTGGGGACATACATCAAAATAAAGGGTGAGCAGAAGGACCAGTAAGGGAAACAAGGGGAAACATTTAACATGTGAACTTGAGATACATCAATAATGTCATGAAAAAGAACTTTAAGGCATGAGAAAGAAATCATGAGGCATATCATAATAAAAATAAAATTTTTCATAAATTTAAGATGTGGCTACATAATGTTACATAGACAATCATGAACATATCACAAAGGTCCATCCCCAAGATTTCATTTGAAAATTACCAAGGTTACTCACCAAGATATCGTGAAAATTGTAGTCTCTAGTGGTTACATCATTACCCAATGAATTGGAGTGCTATTAGGGAACACCCTTAAATTTGCCTTTATTATCATGTGAGACACATATATAATCATAAATAATTTCAAAAACGACACATATAGAATAAAAGAAATGGGTTTCATTTCATAATCAAAACGTTTTAAAAACTGCTTTAAAGACATGATCTTTATGTCACTTTAAACCCACGGAAAGGGAAAGTGGGTATCATGTATGTAAATCCCAGACTTTAAAATAGAACATTTTGGTATATATTTGAATACCCATTTAGAAGAAAGAGCTTTGAGTATTCACTTAATAAAATTAAAGAACTTTATAAAAAGAGAGAGACATTTTGAGACGAAAATTCTGCAGCATAACGACTATGTTACAGGGTTTTAGAAAACATTGAAAAGAGAGGGGACATGGGTCAAACATTCATAAATGAACCTTAAAACAGTAGAGGGACATAATATAAGGGATTTAAGAACATGGTAATGATATTTGAAAATATACAATATGAAATGAAGAACATGAAAGGAAGACAAAAATAATATTTCTCTTATGAAAATTTGACAGCCTAACGACGTCACATAAACTTCAACCAAAAATGAATTAATGAGATCAAATAGGGTATCTCATCATATGAACATAAAAGATCAGTATGATAGATATAGATATCATACCACAAAATAATAAAAACGAACATTCAAGACTTGACATGGAATTAGAACTTTGAAAAAAGATAAAGGTGAAAGAACCACTTAAAAATTCATCAGCCTAACAGCGCCACTTAAAACTTCAAAATACTGAATTGAAGATATAAAATGGGGTCTCTCATCATATGATCATAAAAGATCAGTATGATAGATATAGATATAATATCCCAACATAATAAAAAGGAACTTGAAAGAATTGACATTAATGTAGAACTTGAAAACGAGAAGGGTGAAAGAACCACTTAGAAATTCGGCAGCCTAACATCGCCACTTAAAACTTCAAAATACTAAATTGAAGAGATCAAATTAGTTCTCTCATCATATGAACAAAAAAGATCAGTATGATAGATATAGATATCATACGACAACATAATAAAAAAGAACTTGAAAGACTTTACAAGAAAATAGATCTTGAAAAATGAGAAGAGAGAAAGAATCCGTTACAAAACTTTCGGCAGCCTAACAACGCCACTTAAAACATCATAAAACGAAATAATGAGAGTAATAGGGGATATATCATTATATGAACATGAAAAGTAAAGTAAGAGGAATATAAAATAACATCTTTTAACATAAGAACATGGAGCATAAAATAAATGACATAAAAGAGATTACATGAAAAGAAAGAGAGAGGTTGGATCCCTTACCTTAAAACGTAACTCTTAAAACTCAATGGTTGGGACCTTGAGGTCTTTAGGGCACCTTGGGAGGACTTTTTGGGAGGTAATGAGACCAGAACATCGTTGGGGAAGAGTGGGGAGTCGAATGGATGAGAGGATTTCTTGGTATTTATAGGGAAAGTGAGGGGACAAAACATTAATGGCCAAGGGACACCTCATTGGTGGTTTTGGAAAAACCATGGGCTTGCCCAAGGTATTTACCCATGGTATTGGCCACTTGGGACACATCATACCTTATCTTACTATTCCAAATTCTACCATATTTATTACATACTTAATACATCATTTAATTATGTCATTAAACACCCGTAACTTAAAAACTGTATTTTCACTATTCATCGAAAATTCAACTTTCTCAGAAAATTCCCAAAATTTCACATTAACCAAATATAAATGCTCTGATCTAAAAAATGAACTCCATTTTATAAAAATAAATTTTTAAATATTTTTAATTTATTTTTTAATTAAAAAACACTATTCACCCGAAAAAATTAATACTTGAATAATAATTTATGAAACCGTTATTTAACCATTTTATTGAATCACATTACTTAATCAAGGTGCCTAGATTATTTTAATACTTTCTTTAAGTGATATTACTAATCCATTTGGACACATTACTAATCCTAATCATAAAATCACTATTCATAATTTACTATTCATCAAAAATCAAGTTGATCTTATTAGACTCTAAATTTCGTACTGGACATAATTGTAGAAGGCCATTTTTTAAAATCATTACACATTTTTAATTATTTAATGTTTACATAAATATTTTTTTTAAAATATCCTTTCTCTAAAAATCACCCAAAATATGCATACTATATTTATCCGGACATTTGAAAATTCATAAACTTCATCATAAGGAGAAATCAAAATTTTTATTTAAAACAAAGGATTACACAAGGCAGTTACGGTCTCCTTACATAGCCCCTTATCACACCAGTATATGACCTAAGTGTAATGTGTGCTAAGGTGAGAGAATCCGAGGGAGGCTCGGCCAACATCACACGAGTAGTAATTTCTATTAGTTTGAACCTATCACAAAGGTGATTCTTTTCTAGCTTCACACGATGATGTTCGGCTTGGGTTTTGTCCAGAGCAAAGCCTAGTGGTGCTACCTCCTTCCCAAGTTTTGTTAGATGGGCTTCGATCGGTCCAAGACTACTGGGTGAGGCCATCAAATCTTCTTTCTATATTAATTAACCAAGATTACTTGTATTTAGAGACAATAATCGAAATGTTTAGTTTATAACGATCATATTGGCCAACGGTCATATAACAGTCAAAACCCAACAGTCTCATTTTAATTATGCTAATGTTATCAAATGAAACATTTTTGTTGAGTATACAAATAAAATAAAATAAAACAACACACAAAATTTGGAAACACGATTTATTCAAAATTTCGGGTCGTTACAACTATCCTCTCTTAGCCAGCCCAAAAGGTAGTTTCTCTCTGAATGACCATTTCTTTTAATCCATTTGATGGGTAGTAGATCCAAATTTCTCTTCAGTGGTTCTCTCTTCCTAGGATAAAAGCATTCAAAGTAGATCTTGGGCGGGGTTTCACCATAAGCTCTGACGGTTGAAGGAAGAATTATACATCTGGGATAACTCTTGACCCTACCTGTTTCTTAACATTTATTTCCCCAAATATGATATTGAAAATGCTTAATTAGTCTTTTAAGAGATGTAAGATGGAGATTTTCTCATCTAGTTGGTTGGTTTAAATAATTGCCTTTTTGATATTGTCCTTGAACAATAGAGAGTTTACCAAGAGAGATCCTAGGTGACATGGCTTAATGAAGGAGATAGAAATTTTACCTTATTCTATTCTTGCATCCAAGAAAAAAAATGGCAACATGATGAAAATATTCTCTTGGAAGACATATCTTTTACCAACGACCTCCAGGTTGTTGGAGGTATGGCCTTATCACATTTTTAGTCTCTTATTTTGGATCCTAACCCTTGAATGGATGGTGGTTATCCTAGTGGCCATAGTGTTCTATTTGATTACATACCTCAGGTGGTTTCCTCTGATACTAATGACGACTTTGAGACGATTCATGATGATATGGAGGTTTGGCGGGCTGTGTCATCTCTTAACCATGAGAGTGCCCCTGGTCTGGCTAGTTTTCCGAGCTATTTCTATATCATGTTTTGGTCTAAGAGGCTTGCAAGTTTTCTTCACCTTTTGGTTTCAGAGGAGAAACAAGGTTTTTTCCATGGTTGGTCAACTCAAATAACCATTTCCTTGGCCCATGAAATTATTAGTGTTATTTATAAAAAGGCCCCACGATGAAAACTAGGTATTCACCTCAACATGGATAAAGCATCTAACATATTTTAGTGGATCTTTATGGGTTTCTATCACCTTTTCTAGTAAAAAATACGGTTCTTCAAATCTTCCTGTGGCCTTAGAAAGGGGGATCCCCTAACTCCTAGTGTTTTCATTATGATTTAGGATGTCTTTAGAAAGTACATTAATTGAAGTAACCTTGATGGAATTGTTTTGCCTTTCAGGTGAAAGACGAACCTCAATGGGATTTCACATATTTTTTTTGATGAAGATATTCTAATTTTAACCATTGGAGCTAGAAGAAAAATTCAGTCTCTTAATCAGATTATGTAAACTTATTGTACTTATAGTGGGAATCTCATTAACCATGAAAAGAGTAGTATTTTTATCTCTAAATTACCCTTTGAAATAAGAGGAAATAAAATTGAAGATATGATGGGGATCTCTAGAAGACTATTTCCCATGGAGAACTTAGGGGCCCCTATTTTATTAAGAAGAATTCATATTCAGCAATTTTATGGAACTGCCGACAAGATTGCTACCCGTATTCTCAACTGGAAAAATCAATTTCTCTCATTTAGAGGCTGCCTCACCCTTGTCATCAGTGTTATAACCTAAATTATTATGCATTTTCTTACTGCAACTATTATACCCAAGGCGGTCATTCTCACCAATGAAATAATCATGGATAGTTTTATTTTGGATGCTCATGCGGAGGGGATATTTCCTTGGGCATCATGGGATAGAATGGAATAAGCTACTGAGGAAGGTGGTATCAATCTCAGGAAAGTCAGGGACACCATATCCATTCTCCAAGACAAGATGGCCTGATATGTGATGGAAGGGAATTCTCTTTGAGGAAGTTTTGTGAGGTGTTAATACAACCCATTATTGGAATCCTCTAACGGTAGATTCACCAAGCTATGTGCGGGTAACCATCATCACTTTCTTGACCTTCAACAAGACTCGAAATGGATTGTGGGAATCCGCTCGATCATCTTTTGGAATGATAATGAGTTAGGTTCTGCTCTTAATTTTCCTATCTACCAAGTGCCTGACATCACATTTTATGAGGTGATCATTTTCCTTACCTTTATTCAGGCTGTTCTTAACCCTCTGCAGTAGGAGGGTCTTCAAGGTATTTCCGCCTCATCTGAACCAGAATTGTTGGTATTTACTGGCTCTTCATCTGGTATGTTCTCTTCAAAAGAATATCACCTCTCTATATATACATGAATTACATTTGATATTTGGGTTGATGTCTTATGGTGTAAATACTTTCCTGATAAATATAAATTTTTGGTTTGCTGTCTCCATAATCATGCTCTTCGCACGGATGAGGTGGTGTGACAAAGATTGGTTTCCCTCTCTTCTCATTTTTAATATTGTTGTATCCCCCATGTTGAGTCTAGTGAGAATTTGTTCTTCCTCGGAGACTGAGAATACACCATCCGGTAGGATGTATGTCACATCATTGGAAGTATTGTCCATGGGATTTCAGGTGATTCCTTCCCATCTTATTGGTTTCTCAGATTGGACAATCTCTCCCAGGATTATATGGCCAAGGTGACTCTCTCTATGGCAAGGTATTGAATTATCTGGGACTCTTAGAATAAGGATAGAATTGAGGGATCTAATAGGTCTCATTTTGCTGTTAATGTTCAGGGTAGGGATCTGGCTGTGGATGTTTCTCCTTGAATTAGGCAGTGGAAGATCTCTCCATCTCTTTGACAGATGTCGGCTGGTAGGTGCGAGGGAATCCTAGAACCAAGGATGCTCTCCAAGGGCATTTGGGTGAGGTGGACTTCTCCTGGGTGAGGCCTTCTTCTGAACATCAATGGCTCATCCAAGGATATCCTCATGCGAGGTGCAGGGGCAGTTCAAGACATGATCAGTTTGATGTATCTTGCTTTCAGTTTTTTCCTCCGTCTAGGTGACTCCCTTCAAGTCGAAGCTGTTACCTTGATCACTGGATGATAACTTTGTCACTCCCATGGTTTTTCTCTTTCCAGAGTGGAATCTGATTTATTAATTTCAATAAACCCAATCAAAGGTTTGAGATCCACCCCCTGGTCCGTCACATATACTTTTCTTAAATGCAGAGAGTTTCTTATTAATAATATCATTCTTACTCATACTTGGGGAGAAGGTTACATTGTTGAAAATTCCTTGGCCTCCCAGGCATCACCTGGTTCCCCGAGTAGCGTTTTTTTGTTGGTTCCCTTCATCCCACATCTGTTAATCTTGTTTGGGATAATGCTCTTTTCTTGCACTATTTCAGACCTCCTTGATCTCTATGACCCTTGGGCCCTCTCTTTTTGAAATAAAAATCCAGACTTTGGATGGATGGAAATCTATAGTTGAAAATTTTCTCAAGAATTAAAACACAGGATTGAGACAATTACTCTTTGAAATGAACAAAATTATAAACAAAATAATATTAATTTTAAAAATTTAAAACATGTCAAATCTATGAATAATTCCATTTACAAAAATTATCTAATTTCCAAAAATCATGAATTATCAAATTCATCACCCCATGACTAACCTTAGTCATTTTTACATTTCAATCATCAAATTAGGTCAACAGTGAATATTGTACCAGGAAATAATAATTATCATAAGAAACTTATGTCTCTTAGATTGATACTAGGGTAAAAGAGTTAATTAAGGGGATTTAAATATAAAATTTAAATATCAAAAAAATATTTAAAAATTATGGGGTGTAAAAATAAATAATGAATTTAAACTCATACCCCCATGAATTGGATTGTCAAGTTGATTTTGTAGGGTTTTTATATAGTTTTGTTTGGCCGCATATTATGACATAAATTCTTAATTATAGAATAATTTTTATTTTATGATGTTAGTTCTATTTTATGGTGTGAAATTTTTATAGAAAACCTCAAATTATTTTGCTACATCATTGTTACATCGGCATTATAGACATAAAAATTAAAGAACTCTTTTATGTACAAAGAATATGTCAAAGTAAGATAATAAATGATAGTAGGATATGGTTGAATAACTAATTACTATAAATAAATTTAATATAATAAAGATAAATCATGGAATAATTTCCCAAGTGGGCCCTGGGTTTTGAATACTTCTAGAAGGGTAGTACCAGTTATTATCCAACATTGGATGGTGGGTTAATTTTCATGGATTTTAACCACCACATCTTTCCTTGACTATATTTTAATTATTTTTCTTGTTATGTAGGAATCCATGGAAAGAGTATAATAGTTATTTCCATTTCACAATGGGGGATATCTTGAATGAAAAGTTAAATATGAAGTATGGAACCTCCTCCCCATTAGTTTATACTTGTGAATACTTTTATTTATTTTCTAGTGGTTTCAGAATATATGATAAAAAAAAATATTTAAAGGTAAATTTAGAATGTAATTTATCTTGAACTAAATTTAAAAAAAAAATCACTAGTAATATCCTAAATTTGGGAGTTAGAAACATGAGTCTCTGGTTCTTCTGGTATATCAACTTTTATTTCTTCATGGGAATCATCTTATAAGTGTTAAATATCTTTAGAGAGATCTATATGTTCCTAAATAGATGAAATTTTATATTCATCATATTCCTCTTGGAAAAATTATGAGCTTGAAAAATCTAAAAATTAAAAATAAAATGGGGTGAGAGTCAACTCAATGTTATTTAAATAAAATGAAATTGGGGTTAATAAATTATCAAATCAATAAGATGGTTTGACATAAATTTATTTTTCGGTGGAAAGTGTTTATTAATGTTGAATAGTATCTATTGGAGGTAGGTAGTCAGGCTTCTCCATTTTCTCTCCAAATTCGACCACTTGGGTGGTGTATTCTTATTCAATGGCTAGGTCGAGAAACAATGGTGTTCGATCTTCTACATCAAAATAGATGGGGATTTCATACAGTACTTCATAATCATTCTATAAATTATTCATATCTTTTTGATATCCCACACGTAGCTCAGTAGGAAAGTCATCATTATTATTTATCTATTATTTCTCTTCATAGTCAATTTGGATCTAACTGTAGAGATGGTTGGTTTATGGGTAGTCTTTAAGAAACGCTTCAACCTCTTCTATATCTTTAAAAAATGGTAGATCCAATGGTACTCCTTCCTTGGAATTTGGTTTAGGTTCATTTTTATACTATAATTTATGGAAATATACTTTTATCCAATCTATTTTCCTACCCAAGTTATCTAGTGTATCACTTATCTTTTACACAATATCATTTAGATCACATTTATCGAATTCTTATTCTTGATATTTCTCTATTTAGTAGTTAGTACATATAGAATAATCATAATGTGAATATATTATAGGATTTTTTTTATGTTTTTTAAGTGATATAGAAAAACAAAATATTTACAAAAAATGTAGAAGAAAAAAAAAGAAAAAACGTATGCTAGAACCCTGAAAACAACAGCAGTTTTGACACATTTGTCATAGAAGGGTTCAAAAGAAAATTTATTTTCCTAGTACCACACAAAGGCTAACTCCATATATCTCACTTGAGTGGATTTTTTGTTAATCACTCTTTTTTTATATTTCACATAAACTAATTCTTCAGTTACTATTATTATTTATGAAAATGTTGGTTTTGTGGTTTTTTGTAAATATGATGTAGTGGAAAAATTACACTATCATGGAATGCAAAAATAAAAAAATGAATTTATTGAAGAATGATCATTTTCATAGTTTTCATTCCATTACATTGTTTAAATACAGTGTTTGGTGTGTTCTGGGAGGCAATATTAGGTCATTTAAAGAGTTTTCCAAAATTCTAGTTGTTTCATCGGTGACTTAGCATCAGTAGGTTTCATTAGTAGGTGGTATCAGAAGATTGTGTCTGAAGTTTGCATTGGCAGATCAATGTCGGTGGATCTGTATTGGTAGGTAGGGTTTTAGTAGGTGGGTAGTTGGTAGGTTGGGTGTCAGATGGTCAGGAATCGGAAGGTCAGGCTTTGATAGATCAGGCATTGGTGAATCATGTTAGTGGGTCAGGCATCAGTGGGTCATGTCGGTGACTCACTATCGGTGGGTCATGTCGGTGAATCATTTTCAGTGAGTCACATCTGTGACTCACCCATTAGTGAGTCATTTAAATCCTTTTCTAGTTTTTCATGTTTCACCCCTCTTACATTTTATTTGACATAAATCAAGCTTAAAACCTTGTTTGACCATTTATAAAGGTGTTTTAAAGGATATTAATTATATGATTGATATAATAACACTCCTGGGACTTTGAATAGTTTGGATGCATAATCTTGATCATGAACTAACTTTAATGGCCCTTGAAACCATTTCCTTCCATTGATTTAGAATCTATCTCTTCTAAGATGATATATTCTCTTCCTAGTGTGCATCCATTTTCTATTGGTTCACCCAGATCCTTCCTTCCCCAGGGATTCATGTGTTGTGTTGTGGTCTTCAGATCTAGTTTTCCCTAGATTCCTTCTACTATTTGCATGACCCCCTATTTTTGGAACAAGGAGGAGTTGTTGATCGTCTGTTTTTCAAGGTAGGAATTCCTTCATCGCCCTTTTAATTATGTTTCATGCGGGATGGGTAAAACCATGTCTCTTTGAGAAAACATTTGAATCCAAATCTTTATTAAGGGTTTTATGAATAAGAACGGACTTGTTACGATAACGGGTTTTGTTACCTTAGTAATAAATAAGGGGCGGGTAAGATGATTATGATGATGATTGTGTTGTTTTATCTATTATCTTTGATCCATGATGTGAATTGTATTTTCCATATGCCTCCTAAATATTATGGCCATTGGTGGTCTCTGTTTACACACCCGAATCATGAATACTTGTTATTAATCTTCTGTTGAATGACTGTGAACATGAAAAATTGATTAAAAACACATACTTGGTTAAATATAAAGATTCCCTAGGATTGAACTTTTTCTGTGATCACCCACTGAATTATTAAAGTGTACTTAAAGAATTATGGTTTATAAATATGAATACACCTTGTTGTTTGGTGTGGATGTGTGTTGTGTATGGTTCTATTCGATCTTATGTTTATAATGGTCTTCTGGAACTATAGTTGGTGGTGTGGTTGTGTTAATGGGGTGGTATGGGTGGTGTAATGGAATCACAAATGGATAAATTGATTGATTGTGGAATGGAAGAATTTTTTGGGCAGTGGGAATGCATATGGGTTGTGTTTTGGTTGCTAAGCATGGTCTATTCTTTCATTGGAACTACAACCTGATTACGTTTCGTTGTTTTTAGGGATGTGGTCATTTTCATGCAGTGGGGCATCTGAGGATAGTTTTTGAGGGATAATTTTGAATAAGTATAGTGTTACCTTTCATGGGCCTTTCTCCCGGGGTTTCCAGAGACTTTTGTGAAGTGTGTGTGGGTTATGATGTTACTTGTGGTGTTCTGGATTTGGTAGCTTCCCAGGTAGGTATGGAATAATAAATAAATGAATTTCTTAATGCGGAGTGATAATTGGTAAAATGAATTTATAGGGTTATGAATTAAGTCTGTGGCTGGCTATGTGGTTATTCATTAGACATGGTAGATAGGGAAGTTTTCTGTGTGAAGTTTGTTTGTTTGAGAACCCATAGGTTGGTTTTGAGTGTTTGGAATATATATATACTTGTAGTTCCATTTTATTTCTATGTTCACCCCACCCTAGTTGAGAACTATGTGCCGTACACCACCATTTCATGGGGGAGGGTGTTTTTCCTAACATCATAGTGGGAGGATGGATGGATGGTTGTTGGCTCTTCTATGCTCTCTACTCTAGGCATTTGTAGCCCAAGACCTTTTGGGTAGGTTGTGGTGCGGTTTTTGAGCCCCACGTGTCTATGAGTGAGGTGTGTTTTCCCAAGTGTCTTTGGGATGAGATGTATTGTACTTTTCTAGGTGTATTCGAGATTATGTTGTGGTTTTGTAGCCTATGTGTCTGCGCGCTTGATATGGCGTGGTTGTGGACTAGGTGTTTGTGGGAGAGATGTGGTATGTGAACCAAATGTATTTGGGTAGGTTGTGGTAGTGGGGATTGTGGAAGTGCGTGGTAGCATCAGGATGTTCTCCATTAGGGATGACTAGTTAACAAATGTGAAGTGGTGGGGGGTAACCTATCCCCGATGTGCTTACTACATTACAGTACAAGAAAATCATTATTTGGTGAGCATGCCTTGGTGAGGTTGAGGTGGATAATACACCTTATAATGTGATTTTTATTTTTTGTTGTATTTTTCATAGGGACATTAGTATGATTCTCCCACTTGTGCACGAGTGACTCCGACTTTTCCCACATAGTATACTTGTGTTCTCAACATGCATATATCAATTTTTTAAGGTTTCCAGGGAGATTACCTGGACTATGATGGACCCAACTAGATCAGGCATTGGGATAGTTGATGTTTCACGGTTTAGATTTGTTCTTTTGGTATTTACTTTTGAGTTTTCATTGTATTTCTAGAATTTTTACTTTAAACATACACGTGGGATAGATTTTAAATCCATTTATATATATTTGTCTTTGAATGTTTTGAGGTTGATACATCTTATCTCCTAATATTTGTTACTATAAATGGGTAATGAATTCCATTTTGTGATATTTCTATACCCATGGTGCTGGTTTCCAACCCACAACCTACTGGAGGTAGGACTCAAGGGTCATCATCTCTCTTCCTTCATTGTGATGAAGAGGGGAAACTTTGGAAGGAGGGGGTTATGAAAAAATACGTGGATAGAATATAAATAAAAGGTTAAAATTAAAAGATAAATAAGAAAACCCTAACAATGCATCACAATGAAAGATCCTGTCAAACTGGTTAATACCTTTTCAATGTACCCCAGTCCTATATTTATAGGCCTCATAAGAAACACCAAGGACCATAAATACATGATAAATGAGTCCTGGGTTAACTTGGGCCATAATGGGATGTTCAAATGGGTATCAGGAAATAAATAAAAAAATCATTGATTCTGAGCCCATCCATAGGTTTTTGAAAGTAAAAGATGTTATTACATGGTAAATATTGTGGCACCAAATCATTTATGGAATATTTTTTACTACCTAAAATATTTCTGAGTGAATTCAAGGTGTGATAATGCATGACCATTTATGTCATGCCACGAAACATTAGGGTTTTCCCCAATTTTCTCTCCTTTTTCTGATATTTCTTCTTGATCAAATTTTCGAACAATTTTACATCATAAATGAATTATTTAAAACTAAAATAATCAATTTTTAGACGTTTCAAATATTTTTTAACTTGGTTATTCTTTTTCAAGATCTATTCTTGGTCCATGAATTTCCCTTTGTCGCTAAAAATATTTTTCTTGATGAATTTATCAATTTTAAGCTCATTTATAGACATTTCTTACATTCCCTAATAAAACATAAAAATAATTAAATACTGTCTAGTAGAATTAATTAATGTGAATAAACATTGATTTATATTAAAAAATACATACATTGGTTCAATAAATAACCAAAGTAAAAACATGAAAATAGAATCCAAAAAACTAAAAATTATGTCCAACCAAATAATTAGTGATAGATATATCCTAACATGAATCCCACATAGTCTTACCATGATCCAACTAATACCACTAACACACCAACACACCCCACTACTCACCACCCACACATGGCCCCCCAAGATCATTGTCTAACTACATATCATCTGCATAAGACATAACACGTGCAAGAAAATACCATATATGTGTGAGTATATACCTACCTAACAGGACACCCAATAATCATAAGAAGAAATAAAATATCAAATAAAGAGTCAGAAAAAAAACCATAATCATGACGATAAACGAATACGAATCATAATATTCCCATATAAGGATCCAAGTAACAATGTAAGGAATCAATATTTAAATCTATCTGAAATAATTAGGCATTCCTTTTAAATATCATCTAGATAAAAGAACTATCAACCAAGGTAATCCAATGAGATATTTAGTGGGGTTCCATGACATGATGATGGAAACCTAAATCAAGGGAGTAATGACCAAAATAGAGTACCAACACCCCATTAAAGGTCTAGATGGGGGAGTACTGAATCTAAAGACAGAGGAACCATGCCTTTGATGAGTGTATGGGGGTATCAACTATACAAGAATATAGGATATGGGAGACTCCTAACTAGAACTACATGATTTCTAGGGGAGCACTAACCCTAACAGACTCCAATGATCATGCCTAAACAATGTAGTTGACTAACCATTACTAAAGAGATACACCTACTCATAATATTTTACTTCACATATCCAATATCGATGTAAATTCCATAATAGCATCCTATGAGGATTTTAATATAGGATGTACTACTCATGTGTCCAAATTCGAGATTAATAAATTAGGTAAGTACATCAGACAATTCAAATAGAAGTAAAAAACATGTGATTTTGGTACATGATGAGTATCTCTCAAGACATTGTCTTCCTAAGTGATGGGGCCCAAATTGGAATATATAATTGGAACTACATGATGTGTGGATAATCTCCAATGTAATTTATGACACATATTCAAACACAACTTGAACCCTAACTTCCCTTGTTGCGTTTCACACAGCATGTGGCCTTGGTGCGCATGGAATTTAAATCACTTGGGTTCCCTAAGTTTTTACCCATGATAAATGATGAGTAGTTGACCTAGGAAAATAATTTATACCTAATAATTCAACATTCCATGTGATATTTAACTCATCTTGGAACCCCATCCATAACACACCCATATTACATGATGTTTTTTCTTCTAAATTATATGCTGTGTTATTGGGATCGTGAAACAAACACCATCCATATTTACCTAATCTCCACAACTAATTAAGAACCAACCTAAATTACATCCCAATTATTGTATTAAAAATAATGATCCCTAGAATTTGATTATTGATTTTTAAGGAATCGATCCACAGATTTGGTTGAATCTCCAACCAAAATAATGGTCAAATATGAACACATGATGAGATAAAGGGTAAAACAATAGATAAATAAAAATAAATATTCAAAAATATGTGTGAAATATTCAACCACCATTCAAAGGGTAGTAGTTGAAAAATAAATCTAAAATTTTAGAAAATCCAATTACAAATAAACCCCATTTCATAATCTCAAGAAAACATAAATTAAAAGGTCTATACCAAGGATGAACAAAGATTTGATTCAAGATTGATTTAATAGATGATTGAAATGAAATTAAATACCACATAAATACATCACAAATAAAATCCCTACCTTAATTAGGAATAATTTATAGTAAAGGGAAAATATAAATTTTCATTATTGGAAATATTTGAGGCATTGATCATTGATCCTATTTATCATTTCCAGAGTTCCATGATGAGGGAAAGACTATAATATTTTGGGTTTTGTCACTAATGATAGATATTATATTAATATGGATTATATAGAGTCTCTCATGGTTTAAATAAATAAATTTTAAAAATAAATAAATAAATTCATTTATTAATAATCCCATGATTATACACCATCATGGGACTTTTTATAATAGAAATTACATATTGTCTTTAGTGAAACCCACATTTTGTATCCAACCATGGTATTGTATTTTTTCTCAGTCGCTATTAAAAAGAAAAAGAATAATTTTTAATAATTCATGTGCAAGTTAATAATATATTTATATTATTTTAAATATTAAGTACTCAAGTTCCATCGACACCTGATATCTACGCAAGCAATATATAGAAAATTAAGGTAATATAGAATAATATTTAAATGATATAAACATAAAAACTAGAGTCATTAAACTCTCCTCACCATTGATGTTTTTCCTTAAAAAATCTTCTCATAAAGGTGAAGGTGCTCAACTGACATCTGAATCTCACACTCCCATGATCTCTCATGATGATTCTTATACTACCACGAAGTTATCAACAGTATAATAACTCTTTCTTAGAGGTACTTCTACTGTCTATCCTCAATCTCTAGAAAATATATTAAAAACGTGTCACTTTTCTCAATGTCCATCTATATCCTATATATATTGTAAAACGATTATTTCATGCATATCCCCATCCTTGACACATGAAATACCTCATGAATTTGGCTCAACAATGGAAAAAACACTACATAGTACACAACCTCACCTAACCAAAATAGTATCTGAAATTGGACGATATATCTCAGAGATAGCTTACCACCATGTTCAAATCTCAGTAAACCAAAACTGAAATTAATCCTTCATAAACACATTGTCTTTATCCTTAAATACATGGGTTTCCATCATCATTATTCATAGGAATTATGATAGCCTTGAGACATCATTATCCACTCCCAAATAAGCTAGTCCTTCTCTACCATCTCTTTCACCATGGTATATCGTATTTAATCCCTCTTGCCCATCTCTGACTAGTATAAGGGTGAACTTTGTATCCCATACAAGCCCTTAAATGGTTCAATGGAAAATGTGGAGTGACATACATTATTTTATACAAACTCTATCAACGGTAAATGATCCTCCCAATTTTGGTAAAACTATAAAAGAAAATGTCATGTCTTTTCTTGAGGGAACTATATAGTCCACTCATCCCACCTATCCTTCTTAGGATGGAACACCATGGCCATTAAAAATTGTATACCAAAAGACTCATGTTATCCACCAACAATAGGGATATGAAGAAAGAATCATGATTAGATATAATTGATTAGGGAACTATATAAAGCTATAGGATATCCTGAATGTAGATGAATCTCAATATTTCCATTGAACTCTTAACTCTAATGATGAGGAATTTGGATTACATAGTGATTAAGTTAATGATAACCCATATTAAATTATTAATTATCATCATTCATGGATATCCCATCACCAAATACATTGACATACCATCCTACTTCTAGACTAGAAGATCAAGGGGTTTAGCTAATAAACCCACTTGAACTCGGTTCTCTACCTTTATCTATTGATAGGCAAGGTATCATGAGATTACCCTATAACACTCTTTATAATGACCCAAACTGTTTTAAATGATATTTCCTATTGTGATTTAATTAAATGTATTATTATATAATATTGTTATATATAATACATGAACTACTGTCATTATATATTTGGATTTAAATGGTTGTTTAAAATATTACCATTTTTAATATATCCATTAAGAAGTGATCACATGATTAATATAAATATAGGGATTGAAAAAATCCAATTGACAAAGAAAAAGGATGTGATGACACCATCTAGTAAGATTGTACCATAAGAATCCCATTTATCAGAGCTTCTAAGGAAGATATAATCACTGAGATTTTCCCTTGACTAAGGCCAAGATGAGATCTAACAACATAAGCATGAGAAAATTCGTTAGTGAGAGAAGATCGAGTTTAATGAGATCACGAACCAAACCATGTTTTCCAAACGACCCCATGAAAGTCACACTATTGCACACCATACTTATAGGGCATACATTAGTGTAATAAATAAACATGTGTCATAAAATTAATAATATGAATATGTATATTATATCAAATAATGAATTTCTTTTAATTTTTTAATGTTAATTTATTAATTATTTATATTTTGATTCAATTAAAAACAAATTGTATTTTCAGATAATATTAAAATTCAATTAAGGGATTCATTTTGATGAACTCTTAGATTTTTGAAATAAATAGTATTTTAATTAAAGTTTACTGTTAAATAAGTTTTATTAATTATAAATTGTCATATAATTTTTATTAACTAAAATCTACTTTTTATAAGGGTTCAAAAGCTTTTATTGTCAAAAAACACGTCATCTTTCAATAAATGTAGAATATTATTTTAAAAGTGTAAATAAAAATATTTAAAAAATTTGTTATATAAAAAAATTTAATTTTGGAATATTAACATTGAAATTATCCAATGCTGAATTTTTTATAATATTCTGAGACGGTCAAATTTTCGTGTAGAAATTAAATACCATAGAAATATATGGTGTGTTTATGACATCATAATGACCATAAATGATGTAATAAATACTATAATGGATATAATCATCAAAATATTTGTTTTCCTCTAAAATAATTTAATTTTATTTCTAATTTATTAATTTTATTAATCCATTATGAATCCTCTAAAACATTTAATATACTTTAGAGTTTTAAACTCATTTATTTAAAAGTGTGACCCACCTCCACATAAGAAAGGGAATTATTTTAAAATATTCAGACATTTTCCTCATAAAATATTGAAAATCTCCTTACTTTTTCAAAAACCATGGGAAAAAAATATATGAAGGTCTGTGTTTTTGAATATTTTATTATATATTGTCCAAAACCTATATTTGTAAAATATTGAAGAATTCCCCTCTCATTTGATATATAAACCCTCCCTTGGTCCCACTAATATTCACAAAAAATCCTTATACTACATCCAAACTCTTCCCTCTCCTCTCTGAAATCCTTCCAAGGAACCCAAATCTCTCAATAATACACCTTTTAAAGCTTTTGGAGCCGCACATTCAAGTAAGGGTTCTTTCAATTCTCTTCTTTATCCAAATAAATTTATCTTGTTATGCCATTTTATTTTAAATTACTATTAATGGGTTATGTTTTAACATATCTCTCACAATACCCTTATTATTTATAAATGATGAAATACCCCTTTCTCTCTCACTAATCCCCCCCATGTACACTTGTTACCATGCAAAAATTTCGTAAGCATCCTTTCTTTTCCCTTTTTATGAAAGTTTATTTATTATCATATGCATTCTTATTTTGTAATTATAAATGTTTGGACATGTCCTACGATGTATATATTACAATAAACTTCATTTCCAAATTATGAGAGACCCATTTCTCTCTCATCAACCCATTTTAGGAATTTTTAAGTGACATCGTTATATTGCTGAATTTTCACCATGGGTTTCCATGGAAAACCATTTATGTTGTGAATGTCATAACCATTTCCCATCAAGGATGTTAAATTTTATGGATATATACCTTTTTATTGGAGACTTACATGTATTTATTTCACACTCTATGATCATGAAATAAATTATAATGATGAATAAATCCTTATTTTATGATCTATTTGTCACACTTAAGAAGGAGAATGAAATGAAAGTGATGGGTGAGCCCTGAATTATATATCACTCTGATGCATTGGGTAATGTTTTTTTTATCATGAAATGTCATGTTGGGATAGGTGTGTACCTAATTCGTTTATGTTAATTAGTCCACCATTAATTCTTGCATTTTATCTTTGGCCTATGTTTATGATGTTGTGTTTTAAGTTCTTGTAACATTTCCCACATTATGATTATCATGCCACATCATGCCTTATTATTTTTTTCCTTTATGACTCATTATTATGTCTTGTCTAACATGTATCATTATCTTCATATTAGTCCATGTTTATTCCTTTACTAGGATTTATGGATCACCCCATTCTTATGTATTTCTCATGGTTATCCAACGTCTTTTTAAGATCAAGAATGTTAAAGTAGTTTTCAATAAATATGTTGTAATTCATGTTTAAAGTTGTAATGAATAGTACCTAATACACAACCACACTAGAATTTTCAATCTTTTGGGTTGTATTAAGTGTAATTTTAATTAATTAAATCATGCATTAATGTGTAATAAGGAGAAGGGTTGTTATACTCCTCTTTATTCTAAGTTGCCAAAAATGTCACCAAAGATCCTTTTATATATTTTCCACTCCAATATATACCTCCTAGGTGGGTGTATGTAACTACCTCAACACCTTCTCTTATTGTGTGGATAAGACCACCAAATTCCTTGGAATATGATGAGATGATCCCCTTATTTTGTGAATCTATCGTTAGCATGTTTAGTGGATATATATCCATGAAATATCTCACAATAAAATAATCACTATGGTTCTAACATAACATACTGAAGATACACTACTTCCCCCACTTCCATCAAAGTCAACTACAATTAGGTTATCTTCTATGAACCCACCCTACTAACAGTTGGGATCTTGATTTCATACTAATATAATCTACCCCCACATTCCATTTCCACAAAGTATATACTATTTTTATATCATATTCCTGTAGAAACTCTATCCATATACTTAATCTCATGTAAAGATACCTATGAGTGAATATATATCTGACAGTCGTATGGTCTAGATAGAAGAAAAATCACCTAAAAAGGCATTTTCACCAAGTCTTAAAGGTTAACACCACAACTTCCTGCTTGAAATCACAAGTTTAATAATTCTACTAATGGGGTCTCAATTTCTTAGACCCATAAGCAATCATGGATCGCATATGAATCAACACACATCCAATTCTAACTCCATAGGGATTACATAAGATGACTTACTCAATCCTCACTTCTATAATTATTAGGATGTGGGTGATATAAATATTTTATAAAATTCCAAAAATTCCTTCTAGGATATCTCAGATAAAAAAATAAATACCCCTTATTAGAAAAGGAATCTAAGGGAGCTGTGATTTTTGAGAAGTTATTCAAAAATATCTAGTAGCAACCAAAAAACCTATGTAAACACTGCTCTACCATCATACTAATGTGTGGATTGTATTCTTGTACTACCTCTATCTTTGTGTGGTCTATAACCACACCTACATTTGGGATATCACTTCCAATTATGTAGGATTATATATTCTCAAACTAGAACTTTGGGAGAATCACATATATTTAATCCACTTGATGTATATTAAAACATATCCTCAAATGATATTCATGCTCAGCCTATGATAATGAAGAAAATAAGGATGTAATTGATGAATACAACCACGATCTGGTCTAGGAAATGATGGAAGATATAATTCATGAGTTCCATGAATACAACCAGGGTGTTCATAATGAAGAAGTGCATCATTGGAAACTAAAACTGATCATAGAGATATTAGAATGCTATCTTTTGTATATCCTCCTCACTTACTCACTATGGGTGAATACCATACATAAGGTTGATATTTTATAAAAACATTTCCCCATTCTACGGATAAAAAATATCAATGATTCTTATAAAAGGGTACTTACACTTCACCATCACTTTATTTAGGTGATAGTAGTCAATGAACAACATCAAGATCCCATCTACTTTGTTGGTGAATAATATTTGAGCTTCACAAGGGGAGGCGTTGGGGACAATAAATAATTTCATCTAAAGATATTAAAACTAAACTCTTAACTCTAAAAAATTAGTAGGATCTATTCGATATGATGTAAAAGATATCATAATTGTCCCATGGTGAAAGTTAATACATAATTAAATCTTCTGATGAGGAGGTAGATCGGGTATATCCTTGGGAAAAAAATCTAAGTACACCTCTTCTACTTTTGAAAACTAAAATATACTAATTCTATTGCACCAAGAGTCATACTAGCCAATTGATGTGGAATCACCTATAAAATACGGGATGTGTGAGGTTCCCCAGATTTTAACTCCCATTTTTGGTTCCAAAAACACAAACAAAACACATATTATTTAACACCAAGTGATTTGAACCAAGATAAATATAAGATCCCTATTTTAATTATCATGTATTTTTCCCTTAATTTTTGATTAAACCCTTATTTTAGTTCACGTTTTGTCTTAAATTTCAAACCACTCCTTTAGGATGTTTTTTTGTCTTTACAAAGAAGGTTACAAGGGGGGTGTTGGGGCCTGGTTGAAATCCAGATACAAATTGTGTATTTAAATACATGATGTGTATTAAAAACATTACTTTAATTGGTCCAGCTAGACCATTTTAACGACGTGTAACAACTATTCCCTGGAAGAAAAAAACTTTAGAATTACATGATGTGTAATGTTTACACTCTATAAAAATATCATGGTTGAATTCTTTTAATGAGGTAGGTCTTTTTTTTTGAAAAAATCACTTTCCCCTATTCTTTTTCACATATGAGGTTCACCAAAGGGGCCCTATCTCAAGACTAAAATAGTATTTGATCCCATCTCTCTTTCAAGACTTTGAATTGTTTTTTGTCTATCATGTTGGATCACCGCCATAAATCTATTTATTCTATTAGATCCTTTTATCTTTTGCCTTGTCATCGATAGAGTTGTTTTGGTGTCAAATAATATACCATGTTCTCATGGTTTTCATCTATATTTTTTCATTTTATTCCAATATATAAAAAACAAAAGGCTTATACTAGACGAGTTTTATACTATAGAATTAAGGTATATGGTCTATGACATTTTACCAAATTTTTTATTTTCGATTCAACTATTTCCATTGTGACATATAAAAAAATTTTCAATTTTTTTCTACATTAAATGATAATAGTTAAATAAATTATTACTTCTAATATGGATCACCTGTGTAGAACCAAAACATAGTTTGAGGTTATCCACCTTAGCCCAAACACCCATGAGGTGTGTGCCTTTATCTACCCTATGTTAAATAACCCATTTGGGTGTGTGAGATAGAAATATTTGTACTGTGAACCACTATAAATTCAATGATTTAGTTGGAGAGGATCATGAATCATTTATCATGTTATTTAATGAAATTAAAATGATTAAATATATGATTAAATGATCATTATAAATGGGTATTAACACTAACCTTGCCCTTGTATTTTATTATATTTCTTAATTGATATTCTTGCATCTTAGTATGACACCTATTAGTTATCAGTATGGAACTGAAAAACTATTTAAGTATGGAACCTACTATTTAGCTATGGAACATACTATTTACATATAAACCATATGATTATTTAAGTATGAATCATATTATTTTGTAATGAATCATATGGTTTTTTAGGCATGGAACCTATTATTTAAATATGGACCCTAGGATTATCTACATATGAAACCTATGATTATTGAGGCATGGAATATATGATTAACAAGGTATGCCCCTCGTACATTTTGGTATGGCACTAAATTATTAAAAGGCATGGAACCTATCACACCATAGTTTGGAACCAGATAGGGTATAAAGGTATGACACCTACGACCCCTATGTATGATTATTTCTATCTTGAAACTATTGATGAGGATCAACAAATAACACATGTGACTTTTTTATATCTTTAAATATCTACATATAAGTCACCTTGGTTATATTCATTGGGGCCTATCCTTTATTGAGATGTTCCTCTTATCACTTATTTCTTATGATTAGACAGTTACTACATGTTGTTGATACTTTTTATATTTATTAATGCTCATCTGTTATAGTCTTCTTCTTTTACAACCTATTCCATGGACTTTTTATATTTTACTTCCTTTATTAATTTTCTTTTATACCTGCAGATAGCTGTGGTTCGTACACACAAGATGGATTTTTTATACTCTATTTTTGGTGTCCTACTGAGTTTATATCATACCATATATGGGATTCCAATGGTTCCTATTATAGATATAGGTATAGATTGGGGAATGTGCCCAATTATGGTCTCTTGAATGATTGTAGTATGGGAGTGGGGGATTATATGACTAATCTAAGGCTCATGATTCTATTTAGAGTTGTTATATTTATTATTTTTTCTTCTGATGAGTGTGCTATAATAGATGTATGCTTCCATTTATCCTTATTTTATTTGTTTAGACACATGGACTTATATAATTTTGTATATGGTACCATATTTTACTGTAAATGATTTTGTTTTTTTACTATTTGGATGTTTTACTTATTTCGTTCTTGCGACCAGTTATTTTTATTCTTCTATTAATTTGTTATCCTCATATTACAACATTTTGTGACTATAATTATGAGGGTATAGTCTCCCCACTATAACTACTTTGACCATGGCTGCTAGTTGGCAACCTTTTAAATATTGGGAGGCATGCTTAAGGCCATGTGACCCACCAATTTGGGAAACTGTATAGTGTCTTCTATGTCAGGAAATTGAAACTTAGTATAAGACGATTTACATTCTTTTCCTTTGTTTTTTTCATGGTAGAAAGGTGACTAGGATGTATTGTAATTTGATATTGAGCCTATTCTTTGGAGTATATAACCCAAAAATAGGGAAAAATCTAAATTTCCAAGGATGGTACTATGATTTTCTGGTTGATTCCTATTATAGATGATTTGATTCCACTTTTAGGTTATGAACATGATATGTGATGTGATTATAATTATAGTATTGGATTATATTTTATCCTTTTCTTGATATAGAAAGTAATCTTGAATCATAATTTTTTTTGAAACTTTATAGGACAAACATGTCATGAATTATGCCATGCCATGTATATTTCATTGTCCACCAACATGATATATGTTGTATGTTCCTTAATTGATATATCTATTAGGAAAATAAGGTTTATTTAGGAAAAATGAGACTAGAAATAGGGTTGTTAATGTGACTGCATCATCCTAAATAATTTTATCTATAAAGTTTGATGATTTTATCAATACTAGATAATTAGCAGATGTTTGAGTTATGTAAGCAAGGTTACATAAACATAAATGTTATTTTATTTTAAATACATGGATGTCATTTGTAATTCAAAGAGTGCACATGCCTCTATAAATTGGGTATGAAGATTCATTTCTTCAAATCATCTTATTCTAACTGTTGTATTCTAATACTAAATGTGATGGTTTGGATGTAGTTATTTGAACTACCAAATAAAATTTATAAATCTTGTACCTATATAAATTGGGAATGGTATTTCAGAATAATCATCTATTATCTAAATGAATTAATTGTTAAATCCTTAATTAAAAATTTAGATACTATTAAATGGGGATTATAATTCCAAATTTAATGGTGTTTTCATTGATAAATTGAAATTGATAGCTCATATACTAGGACACTCGGTCACGAACCATCCCCTGAGTCCCGTATCGTGACTACCCCAAGCCCGCCTTCCATAGGCCAAGGGCTGACGACTAGCACCAAAGGCATAAATCCCTAAAATGGAAAGGCATTACCTTTATAATTGTAAAAAAACATATCAGAGTAAACAACTATAAGCAAATCACTATGTAATACTGTATAAAAAAGATGTGCTGGAAAGTACAAAGGGGCCGAAAATACAAGCCCCACATGAAAGTACAACTGAAGAAAAGTAAAGTAGCTACTGGGTCATCCTCCGGGGTCCCTACCTGAAGGGTAGGTACATATGGCCTCTTCAACACTCCACGTCTGTCCGTCTCCTTCGGGTACCGTCACACTTAGTGGTCCACCTCCAGGTACCATCCAGTCCAACTACTCTCTGCTTCCGTCAGCGCTATTCTTCATCTGCATCCAACACAATGAGGTGTAGGCATAGCCCGTGCAGGGGTGAGTATAATGATACTCAATAGGGACCTCAAGACCCTCAAGGTCTCACAAAATCCAACAAGTATAATCCAAAAAGGAAGAAATCAATGGATAACCATTACATAGGTATATGCCCATACATATACCTATGTTATCTAGTAACCCATCTAAATCATGAGGAAAACACAAAAGTCATTGACTCAGCTCAAACCAGGATTTTATTCTAGGGGTAGTATCAAGTAATATCTACACTCAAACTGTTAGAATCTCATCTGATGGTGTACTCCACCTATATCATGTATAGTGGGCCTGCTGCATCACACAAAGGCACTTCCCACCTTCCGGACAGCTGTGGTACTCCTCCTGTCGAGTACCGTGGGTCTACTGTGCTCACACCGAGGCGCTCCCCACTATGGGTCTACCGCGCTCACATAGAGTCACTCCCCCTCATATCCTAATGAGGTAATCCTCCTGTCGAGTACCATGGGTTTTCCACATCACACAGAGGCGCTCCTGATTATTGGTCTACCACATCACACAGAGGTGATTTTTACTGGACTAGTCGAAACACTCCGTGTCAAAACGTCACCAGTCGTCAGGTCTTAGCCAGCTACTAAGCCTCCGTACTCAACTTTCTCTTCTCTAGAATGATTCACTCCACGAGCTATAGGTCGAAAAACCAACTGTCACGTAGTCCCACACAAAGGTATCTCAATTTTCCGCCTCGTCATAGGGGTCTCAACGCAACAGACGGCGCGTTAATCGGACGCCCGGTCTGTGCGTTATTGGCATTTCTTTGCAGGGTCCCGATTGGATTTTAGGTTCAAACCAACCTGACCATAGCCCAACCATGTCCAAACCTCAAGTGGGGTATGCCAAAAGAATCGTCTCGCTCCAATATTTCTATCGCCGTAGGCAGTTCATCAATCAGACACCCGTAGCCCAAGATATGGGCACAAAAGTTTAATCGGGTCAAATAAGTCTGGGTCTGGGCCGACCCAGTTGGACTGACCCGACCCGACCCGGGTTTGGACCGGGGTCCGACCCAGTCCGCGAGTCCGACCTGGCCCGAGGGTCTGGCCCAACCTGAGGGGTCGGCCCGACCTGGCCCGAGGGAAGCCCGACCCGAGGGCAGCCCGACCCGAGGTGGCGGCCCTACCTGAGTGGGCGGCCCGACCCAAGGGGCGGCCCAGCCCAGAGGCCTACGTGGCCCGAATGGTTGGAGGCCCACCTGGCCTAACTAGCTAGCGGCCTGCGTGGCCCAGTTGGCTCGCAGCCCGCATGGTCCGGCTAGCTGGCGGCCCAGTGAGCTGCCCTAGACGCATCCAGGGGGAGACGTGCGCCCCCTAGATTCCTGAATGGTTGAACCGTTCGGGTGGAACCAAACCGGCACTAGGTGGCACCGGTCCTGCTCACGCGGGACCCACTGGGTCTCGCTCTTCCCGGCTGGCCGGGAGGCCATCCGATCCACCTCCTCCGCCATGGCCTGCCCTGGCCAAGACTCCCTTTCTCCATGCAGCGCGACAGCGCCACACCCCTCCGCCACGACCCGCCCTGGCTGCAGACCGCTTCTCCTACCCACGGTGTGATGATGCCGTGCCCTTCACCATGGCCCGGACTGGCCGCACCACCCTTCTCCTCCACGCGGCGCGACGACGCAACGCTCTTCCGGTGACCCGGCGGGCTTGCGCCGCCAGTTTCTTCCCAGTCGGCCCAACGTCGGTCTCGTTGCTTCACCGCGGTCCACTCTCCTAGCGGCGCCGTTGTGCCGCCGCCGTCATAAACAAACGAGAACAATAAAAGGGGGAGGGCCAGGCCATGTTTGTGTGGTCCGAGCCCTCCACGTTACGTTGATATCAATCAGCATAACATATTCCAAAAATTGAACGACGTAGAACATGAACAAATTCAACTCAAACCCCTACCTCGTATCGATGACCATTGATGAAGTCACAGAAAGGCGAAACCGATTCGTCAATGTCAGAAAAGGAAGAGGATATCCCTCGTTGGAAGATGAGACTTCGGAGGTGATGAAGTCGAGGACAACATTCTTCGCGGTCGAATCCTTCTCTTTTGGCACAGTTGAAGATCATTCTTCATTGGAGAATTAGTTTCTCCAAATCCTTCCAAATCCTCTCTCAACGTTCCACCAAATGAATTGCCAACAAAAAATAATGGGTTAAGCTAACCCATTATTTAATTTATTGGCCAAAATATTCAAAAGAATTCAAATTATGAATTAATTAAATGAGATAACTCACTTAATTAATGGATGGAGTTGGCTCTATTGATTAGTGTGGAAAGTCAAGCGTTTCATCCCACATAAATGGGGGGGGGGGGGGGTTCCAAGGGTTTCATCTTTGGGTGGTCCCCACCACATTAACTGTCAAGATATGTTTAAACCTCGGGTCGACCCCACCTCTATAAACTCTCATGGGAGGTTATGGTGTGGTGGTCCCCACCCCTAATAACCACTTAGAGGTTTTAAATAACTCAAGAATAAAAATAAGCTAACACTTATTTTTATTTAACTTTTTTCCTTAAAAACTCAAAAACATACTTTCATTCTCGACCGACTTCCATCGAGGTAAAAGTCCTCTTAAGCAAATACCAGCACTACGAGTTCAACTGTGCCCTCAGATTTCAATTCCGAGCTCTGGTTCAAATGTTATAAAATACCACTCGCACGTTTACTGAACGTACCTGAACAAAACATTAGAAATTGATTCAAGGCACACCGTGCCTCAGAATCAAGCGCCGTAAATTTTCACGGACTTGTAAAATTACCTTGTATTTAAGGAAAAAAAATTTCCACGGAAATTCCTGGTCTTTACACACTCATAGTAAAAGAGAGAGCTTGACCCAAACTCAACCTTAGTATCGGGTAGTAGGAAGTTTCCTCATCTTCTTTATGATCCTTACTATCATCTAGACCAATATTTATGAGAAGGTATAGGGGTGTGACTTTTATATAGGAATTCTTGTAACTATCCTATTCTTATATTTATCATCTAATTAGTATGAACTCCTATTTGAGGAATATACTTCAAAATTGAATAGATATTACACAATGATGTCATCATGTCATGCATCATGAGGGTGGGGATGACCACGCTTTATAGGTGGTGAACTCAGATCAACCAGTGTTATCTCTAATAGTGACACTTGAGGAACCTCCAATTGTACACAAAGTAGGTGATGGTACCAATTTTAGAGGGGAATTTATATGGCTCATGTAAACTATATTAGGAGATTTTTGACCTACGACTTCTATGGGAGATTTGACAGAGTAGTTTTATTAGCAGCATCTGCCTACTTTTATAGGGGATGGTGGCCCCCAAGATACAATGCTATGGATTGAGATTTTCTTATCTACATTCGAGCACCAAGATATGCCACTTGAGTAGAGAGTGAATCTCTCTATTTATTTTCTTTGAGGATCATCTAAACATTGTGAGATATTATGAACCATTCTAGTTAGTACCAAGAATTTATTTAGAGTGATTTTAAATGTATCTTCTATGAATACTTTTTAATAATAATTTGAGGGTTTATCATTCCTGGGAGTTCGTGAAACTTCTACAAGGTTCTATGACCATAATGGTTTACTATAATCATTTTACAGAGCTTTGGGGGTTTGCAACTATCTATACTGTTGATGTGCCAACAAATGAAAGATTATTTGAGGTCATGCTTCCGAATTCTATTCATTATGAAGTGAATGATTTCTGATTGACTACCATGAATGAAATAACGAACCAAACTCTTATTACTAAACATAACATGCGAGGAGATGGAGGACCATATCAGAGTGGATGTGCTTCTTGAACTAGTAGTTCAGTATCTCGTGGAATCTTGTACCACTTTGATACATATCATGAATGAATTTCCAGTCATATTGCATGTGCTTGAAATTATATAGTCTATAATTAGTGTAGAAATCAGGGGAACATGAATCCTCAGTGTGAGAGGACCCCAGTTGAGTGATAATCCTATGGTAGGATGGTCCATTTATAGCTGTTTTATATACTTCTAGATCTAGTGGATATTTATTGAGGATCACCAATGACTCCAGGATCAGTAGATCCACCTTAGTAAGGGATATGGAGTGCTACCATACAATAAGGCAGAGGAGGTGGTCATGGATCAGAAATCTAGAGACTAGTTTCAAATACTCATCAGAGTAGGAGAGATCAAGGAAGATGTGCTGTATCTAAGAGAAATAAAATATGATAGACTTATGCAATGCAACATGTGCTGGGGAGCAGAGTTCTAGACCATCTACAGTTTGAGGAATGATTTTGGTTGCATCTATGTTGGTATATAATTTTTTGATATAGAGGATTCAAATGCTTTTATTTATATCGGAACCATAGAAAGACTCATTCTTGAGATTCAATACTTCTGTGGGGTGATTACATAGATACCCCTTTGGGTATATGTTTTTAGAGTGTATTTTAGTGCAAGAAGTGCCCCTTGAGATCAGTAGCTATTGTTTAAAGTGTATCATCTACTTCCTTGAGATGTCTGGTTTCAATGTTATTCTTGGGATGGACTGGTTGATTAATTACCATGCCTACATGGATTTTTATCAGTTAAGGGTATCTTTTATATCACCATATGTTGATCCATATGTTTCAAAGGGTGAGTGGGATGTCCAAGAAGGTAAATTTGGGAAACAACATCGTTGATTGAGTGGTGTGGCAAACCAAATTTCTAGTATATATGAGGATGATCATGGAATACATCAGGTTGAATTTCCTCCTTGAGTAGATCATTTCATACATGGTTTCCTTCATGAATTTTCTTGTTTACCTATATAGTGATAGGTATAGTTCTCTATAGAGCTAGTTCCAAGAGCTACATCCGTTTATATCCCTCCAAAAAGAATGACCACTACTGAGTTGAAGAAGCTCAAGAGATAGCTGGAGGACTTAGAAGCTAAGGGTTTTATATGGCCCAATACTTATCCATGGAGTTACCAGCTTTTTTTCCAATAATTTCAATGAAACCCTTAGTATTTTTGGGGATTAATAGAACTTTAATCATCTTACATTGAAGAATCAGTATAAGTTTTATCATATAGACTGAGGTATTATAAAATATTGACCTAATTTCATGCTATCACCAGGTATGTGTTAGACCGTTGGTCATGTATCATATAGAATTCTATAGCAGATATAACTTTTATGAGTATCTAGTTATGTCATTAGGTCTCACAAATACACCCAATCTTTTCATAGATTTGATGATTCGAGCTTTCCACCAGTATCTAGATTAATTTTTGGTATTATTCATAGATGATATCTTGGTGTACTCTCATACTCAACATGATCATGTGAAACATCTTGAGATCCTTATGAATAAAATTAGTGGTCAACAACAATATAATAATATCAGAAAATTAAACTTTTGTGTTGATAAAGATCATATCCTAGGTCATATTATCTTTGAGTCTGGAGTTTCAATTGGACCAGAGAAGTTGAGAGCTGTAGTCATTTGGGAGTGTCCAAAGAACATTTATTTCTTATGTAGTTTTTTATGGATAGATGGTTGTTATAGGATCTTCTTTTGGGACCATTCACACATAGCATCACCTCATAAGGGATTGACTCAAATTAGTGTTAAGTTTTTATGCTTAGATACCTATGTGATAGCCCTTATGTAGCTGATATGGTGACTAAAATTTTCACCAATCGAAATTATTCTAGATCTGTGAAGAAGGTATAAAATCTATTGTGACGCATCAAGTGATAGGGTAGGGAAATTTCAGATGTTGAAAGATTGATTCATTGTTTATGTTTCATGGAATCTAAGAGCTCATTAGTGTAATTACCTAACAAACAATATTGTGTCGGAAACTATTGTTAACGCCTTGTGTTGCTGGATGCATTGCCTAATGGGAGAACATTTTGTGGTATTACAGACCAAAAAATCCTCTAGTATTTTTTCATGTGGCATGACATAAATCTAAGGAAACAAAGGTGGGTTAAATATTTAGAGTCCATAAACTTTTTTCTTCCAGTATTAATGGAAAGGGTAATTATTTAGATGATTCTATGAGTTGATGGACTTAGAAATATGTAGTTTTGGAGGCAACAACAAGTGGAAAATCATGACCTTGTTTTCTAGGATGCAATTAGAGGCTTAGGACCATCATGGGAAATTTGTACGTGCATCATTATCAGTGACCTCTTCACATATAAAGAGTTTGAAGATAAGGTTGTTATCATATCCCTAGAGATAGGTCTTAAGGGAGAGTGTTTTAGATAATAATATGCTACCGAGTAGGATCATTGATGATAATGAGGTCTTGTGCATTCACAATCTCATTTTTGTTCTAACATACATCTGGTAGGAGTTGATGTTTGATATTTTTGTTTCTACTTGGGGATTGAATCCCAATTTTTAGAAGATTTATTATGATCTATATGGATTGTATTGGTGTAATTGTATGAAAGTGGAGATAACTGGATTTGTTATTAGGTGTTCCACATGTCAGTAGGTGATGATAGAACACCAAAAACTAGTAGGGATTTTACATATGTTTCCAATTACTGAGTGGAAATGGGATTATTTCATAATATATTTTCTAATGTTATAAAAAGATTCCCTTGAGAAAGTGGTGCAATATGGGTGATCATCGAAAGGATCATGAGGGTCACTGATTTCTTACATATCAGAGATATCTTCTCAATGGATAAGATTGAGAGATTGTATGTCTGTGATCTTTTATGAATACACGGGGTCCATCACACTATCATTTTAGATATGTACACACTTTTCACATTGTGGTACTGGAATATTTTACAAATAGATTAGGGTATGTATGTACTTTTCATCCCAACCTTTCACCATCACACTAAAAATTAGTTAGAACAGATGATACAAGTTTTATAGGACATGATCCAAGAACGTGTCCTTGATTTCAGAGGTTCTTGGGAGAAATATATACCTATGGTTTATTTCGATTACAATAACAACTTTCAGGACACAATAAAAATAGATCCCTATGTGGCTTTATATGTTAGGCCTTGATGTTCACCTTTATACAGGTTAGAGATAGTTGATTCATCCTTACATGGACCTTCTCTCATTTAGGACTTCCCAGAATGTTCAGTTGATTAGAAACCTGATGTATATAACTCATTCTAGGAAAAATTATAACATCATTAGTTGCCATACACCATTGGTGTTCAAGGTTTGGGATTAATTATTCTTATATGATTCAACTAGACTGGATAATTTATTGTTAAGAAGGCAGAGAAAGCTTTATCCTTGGTTCATTATACATTTTGAAGTTATGAATAGAGTCGGGCAGTTAGTCTATCAGTTTCAATTACCTCAGAGGTACTATGTTATGTAATATGTATTCTATGTTTCACAGCTGCACCGGTACTATTAAAATCTGTCTCATATCATTCATCTTGATGAGGTTGAGTTAGAGTTATATGCATCCTTTATGGATCACCCTATTCATACCATAGACTAAAATCATGAAGGCTTTTTGTGGTAGATCAGTTCCTTTAGTACGTGTTTTATGGAAGCACGACCACATATAGGACAAAAATTAGGAATGAGAGGCTGATATAAATTCTCAATGGATATAGTTATTCTCATAAGATGTCATACCACCAATGGAATGGAAACTTGTGTATGAGGATGAGTTGTTTGGGGAGGGGGGGGGAGGGTGAGGAAGTAATATCCCATTTTTTATTTTTTCTGTATGGTTCACTTAATTTTTTTTCTAAACCCATGTTTATTTTTCATTTGGGATTAAATCATATATTGTGCCTTTGGATGGTTTTTATATATTTGAAAATATGGTTTCACAGGTATAGATCCAGGTTTTAGGACAAATACATGATGGACATTAGTGTGTCTAGACTCTTTTCACATCATGTAATTGGTTTTCCCTAGAGTGAAAAAACCCAATCATTACACAACATGTAATGATTAAACACCATGTAAATGTCTAGGGTTTGTTTTTTAAAAGAAATATGGTCATACTATTTTTTAATAGAACCCCTATTCTATCTTCTCTCTTTCATAGGATGTCTACCATAGAAGCTCTCCCCCAAACCTAATATAGTCTTTGATCCAATCTCTTTTTTTCACTCCGATTCAGATTACGTCTATCGCGTTGGATCACTATCAATAATCTATTTATCCATTTATCTCATTCATTCATTTTTATTAGTGTTAACAGATTTTTTTAGTGAATGATCATATGCCCTAATCTTGGGGAATTCTTATGTTTTTCCATTTTCCTCTAATATGGGACAATCTGAAGGCCAATTTTGGATGAGTATTAAACCAAAGGCTTAAGGTAGGAGATCTATACATTTTCCAATATATTTTTTTTTCTATTTAAATATTTTTTATGCCACATGCAAAAAATTCTGGTTGTTTCTTCTAAATTAAATGAGAATCATTAAATAAATTATTACATTTAGTATGGGTCCCCCTTATTTCACCTAAACATGGTTTGTTGTTTTTAACCTCAACATAATCCACCCATGTGGTGTGATCCTTTATCTAACATATATTAAAACACCCATTTGGTCATGTGATCTCACCACCTTCATAGTGGGAGCATCTATAAATTAAATGAGTTAGTTTGATATGATCGTCCTCCTTTTTCATTTTATTAATTACAGGTAAAATGATTAAATGGATTATTAAATGATAATTATAAATGGAAATGGATACTAACATAACACTTTTATTTTATTATATTACTTGATGTTGTTACATCTTGGTATAACACCTATTACTTATCAGTATGGAACTGACCAACTAGTGAGGTATGAAACCTACTATTTATGTATGAAACTTATTAATTAGTTATGTCACTTATGATCAAATAGGTATGGAACCTATTATTTAGGTATGGAACCTATGAATATTTAGGTATAGTAACTATTATTTTTGTTTGGAACCTATGATTATTGAGGTATATAACCTATGATTACTGAGGTAAGTAACTTATGATTGAGAAGGTAAGTCACCTATACATTTTAGTATGGAACCGACTTATTAAAAGGTATGGATCCTATAATATCACAGTGTAGCAAAAACTAGGGTATATAGGTATGGAACCTATGACTTCTATGTATGATTATTTCTAGTATGGAACCATTGATGAGGATTAGGGTACGGAACCTATGACTTTCGTGTTGCTTTACATCTCCAGATATATGACATCCAGGTTATTTGAGACCTAAAACTTATAAGTTTGCTACTCTTATCATTTTTGAAGCATGTAGAGCTGGTTACTACCTGATGTTGATAATATATATATATATATATATATATATTAATTGATGTTCATATATCATAGCCCATTTCATTTACATCTTGTTTCTTGGATGTGTTATATTTTTCTTTCTTTATTGATTACATGTTGTATCTGCACATGGTTGTTGTTTATACACACATTACATATTTTTTATAGACTCCATTGATGGTAGAAAAATGAGTTTATCTCACACCCTATCCATGCTGTCGATGGTACTTAGAAAGATTATACAGATTTGGGTATGGAAAGGGGAAATCGACCAGTTGTAGATATTGGATTGATTGTACAAGGGGAGAGGGGGGCTTATGATCAAGCTAAGGCTCATGTTACTATCTAGAACTAGTTTTTTTCTTTTTTTTTCTTTTAATATGTGTGCTGTATTAGATTCCTAATTCCATGTATTCTAATTTTTTTATATACATGACATTACATCATTTAGAATATGGTTCTGGATGTTACTATTGAGGACATTATAATTATGATTCTATGGAGGTTCTACTAATGCTGTTATTGCTGGAAGTTATTATTATTCTTACTCTATGTTGTTATACTTTTTATACAATATTTATTATCCATGATTATACAGGTATATTATAACCGATGTACAACCTTTGACCCTCACTACTATTTGGAAGCCTCTGGCATACAAGGAGGCACACATGAGGCCATGTGACCCACTAGTTCAAGGTAATAATAAGTGGATTTCAGGTCAGAATGTTACACTAAACATATCTTTATCTTATTTCATCCCATCAAGTAAAACATTAAATATAATAAATCAAAACACAATCCCAAGAATAGACTATTTAGTTTATTTGAGGATCATGAACATAAGAAGCTTATTTTCTAATATTTGTGATCATTTCTCCATAATAGAAACACACCTGATCCCCTTATAAATTCCTCATAGGTTATACTCAAATTCCAAATTAGTGGAAATGGAAACATAATAAAGGGGTTATCTTAAATTATTAATAAGGGAATACTTTTCAACATATCATCAAGGTTCATAGTAATATGGGAAAACATTATGATGTAAGGAATATATTATTAAAAGAAAGTGGAACTATAATAATTTCCCATGATACATGGTATAAATACATATAATATTAAATGATAAAACATATTCCACATAATAGGAGTACGAAAAGAATGAGACAATAATAATGATCCATTGATTATAGCAAGGACATATAATAAAAAAATTTGGCATATGAAATTATAGAATTGTGAACATAGCATTACTAGAATTATGTCCATGCATAAACTTGTGAGTATAACTTTATCGCAATTACACCAGTGCATAATTTTATGAGAATAACTCAACAATAATGGCAAAAACAAAAAATATTGTGAGAATATATTTACTATTGTTACACCAACATAAAATCTTGTGAGAATATATTATTCACTATTACACCCACACATAATCTTGTGAGCATATCTTAACCACAATTACAACCACACAAAAAGTAATTATGTCATGATATAGCAAACCACACCTAATGAATTGGACATTTATATAAGACCCACAAATCACCTAATAATCATCCATAAATATATTTTCCATAAGAAATAAATTACTCCTCATATCATAAATAACGAATTAAAATAAAATGGGTTCCATAACATTTCCAAATGGTATCACATAAAACGACTTCAATACATGGATCAGTTGATACCAAAAAATCAATCATCGTAAAAGATTATTTTAAGAATAAATTTATAGTCTGATTAAAAAAACATGACTTCATATGAGATACATTATTTGGATATAGTGAGAAAATTGGAATCCAAACTAAAAAAATTGAATACCAATTTCTTAAAAACATAAGTTGTTAAAATTCTTTTTAAAATCAGGAATTTATTTTTAAAATAGAACTTTTATATTTGAAAAATATAAAAATAGCTATTTTATTTTAAAAATAATTATTAATTTAAATCGTTATGAAATCCATTTTAAAACGTAGAAAGGTATTTTTAAACATTAATTCTCAAAATAGTGAAGGAATCCTTAAAATTGTTTTTTAGAAACCGATTTGTTTTTTAGTATAGTTGAAAAAGATAATGTTACATGTCACCATAAAGAATAATCTTCAAAAAAATGAATAGATTATATTGAAAATTTTAAATTTTAAATTATAATATTCAATAATTTATCCATGAAAAAAATATAATGGTTCTTTTAGAGTAAGTGTGGGGTGGAAGATAATATGTACAATCAGAAAGGAAAATCCTTTCCAATGTTTTTTTTGAAAATACCATTATGGAACCCATATCATAAAGAGAGTGATAATTATTTCATTTGAAAACATATGTAAGTAAACTTAAATATTATAATAACATATTTATATTCAAAAATATTAAATGAGGACATTAGTGGGATGAGTGAATATTGATATGGGAAAAAAGAGCTTATTCAAAGAGATTATGATTTATTCTTAACAGGGTAAATTTTTATATATAAATAAATGAATCAATATAGATATATAGAAAATAAAAACAAAAATAGTTATAATATCATTATAGAATATAAGAAAACTATAACTTAAAACCATAGTAAAAAAGGAATATTTATGATTCAAGAAAATAAATTTATTCAAGAAAAACCTAACAAAATTGTTATCAATCAAATTAAAAAACTATTGACGTTAAATTAGTTGATGAAAACTTAAATCAATTTAATTACAAGAATAAAATTATAATAATAAATACATGGGTAGTTTATACTACACCCAAAGTGAAATTGGTGGTGAGTTTGGTATAAGTCCCAAAGAAAAAAAATTAAGAAGAAAATCCCTTACCTTAATTCATAAATATCATGAAAGAAATTTAACATTATTTATAACAAGAATAACTATCTTAATAAACTAATAAAAAAAATTATTTATACATATAACCTTTTCTAAAATTTACATATAAACATATATTTCAAATATATTAGTTTGTAATATTTTATTTCCTTCACCATTTGTTATCTGTTTTGATTGTTTATTTAGTACCTGTTTACTAATGGTGGTATTAATTATTAGATGGATTCAAATTTCATCATGAATAGATAATTATTAATACCTTAAAATATATTTTATAATTTTATAATTTTATTCCATTATAGTCTTTAATTGGATACATAAAGTTTATGTCTATGATGTGTTAGTTTTGGAAATTTTTAACAATTGAATAATGGTATCTTAGTAATGGGTTAATTTTTAATTTTACCGTTATGGAAAAAAGAATATTTATTAATAATTATATATCTCTAGTATCTTAGTTTATATTTTTTATATGATATATATTTAATTCATCATTCATGTAGGTGGTTAAATCGACCCAAATAAGTACATGCCCTAATCGATGGGTGTGTATGAGTAATAATGTGATTATTTTAGAATAATATAATTATTATAGAAGGATAATGTTATTATTTATATATTTTTAATATTTTTAATATTATTTTAATTTATTTTTATAAATAATAATTTTCAATATGAAAAAATACATCACTTTTATGGTGGTGGTGGTCTTCATGTACTCACAAGAGACACATTCATTTTCATAGAATGTGAAGAATACAAGGAAAAGTTTATTATTGAAGAATTTTAATAATGTTTTAAATATCATAATAATCCATTAAATGTTTCTTTTAACTATAAATCTAATTTATTTATGAAAAATCAAATGCATCGTTCATAGAGGTGATAGTCCGCATGCAAACATGTTATAATTTTCATTGTTCTAAAGAAAAGCATGGAATCTAAATAATAATTATTAGATTAAAAAAACTACACCATAAATACCTATGTAATTGAATTATATTTGTTAAAATTATGTTTTAAGAGAATTATATAGAGGAAAAGAGTTTAGGATATGATTAGTACTCGTGTCGAGAACTTGATATTTTCCTTGGAGAATTTCTTAGAAATAGAGGGCTTATACCTACTTCTTGTGACCATCGGCTTAGTAAAGTTGGATAGAATTATTGGGGAATAATAAATTCAAGGTATTCAATATGAAATCTAATCTAGGATTAATATTTTATGGGTAGTTGAAGGACCCTTTTATAGGTGAATAAAATGGAATTTTTGGTAAATATTCAAAACTTTATATTAATGCCATGACATTTTCATAGGGATGTGACTCCTAAAGTAAAAAATAATGAATATGGGATGAGTTTTGGTTGATTGATATTTCATAAAAACAGATAAAAGATAATGTTTTGTGGTATTTAGGAATTTTCATAGTTTTTCAATTTAACATTATTTATTTTCACAACAATAACTATTTTTTAAACACTATAACTTATTTTTATGACAAAAAAATTAACCTCATTTGATAATTTTTAAATAATAATTTAAAATATAAAAAATATAAAAAAAAGTATGAGGATTAATAAAAATTAATTTTGATATCAGCGCACATAACACCTAAAAACTGCTTTTAGAAAAAATGCTTTTTATGCAAAAAAAATTATTTAAAATAAAATCACCAATTTTTAAAATTACAATGAAATTAATTGGATAATTATTATAAAAATTTGAATTATTTGGATTCTAAATCAAGATAAAACAAAATCAAACCTTGATAAAACTTAATTAAAGTAGAATGGAAAAAAATAGTTTTTATTAGGGTAAATTATCACTTGTTTATTCAAAATGTAAAAAACAAGTTTTCTAAATTAAACATAGTATTTTTAAATGAATCATTTTAATCATCAAGTAATTTATTTTTCATGGAATTGTTTTATAAGTTCTAAAGTTATACATAGTTTATGACAATGTCATAAAAGCTACGACGTAGGTATAAACTTCATTTTTCACCATTTACAAACAAATAAACTACTTTAGAAAAATAAAAAAATTATACTAATATAATGTTGTTATTATAACTACAAAAATAAATGTAATTTGGTAAAATTAAAAATCTAAAATATTATAATTTTACCTTTAAATAAAAACATATAAATATATTGAAAACTATTTTTATGGTGAATTAAAATTTTAAAATAGTAACTATTATCTTTCTTATTTCTTATAGATTACTAACTAGATTAGTTTTAATATATCATTCATATCTGCAATAAATTTTATTAATTATATATTTAGTTTCTTAAAATAAATCATATAAAAATAATGTTTTTGAAAAATACATTATTATCATAAAAATATTTTATTATTTGTTTAGCTATATTATTTAAATTTTATCAATGCATTAGAATTAACATAAAATTTTATTTATTATCAAAATAAAAATAATAAAATTTATAAAATATATATCATATATAAAGAATTTATTACATTGAAAATTAAATGTTTATGAAATACTATTTTATAGCTACATAAAATTTCAAGATCTCCGTGTAAGACCAATGCATAAGATAAGTTCAGGTTGCTATCTTGGGTAGAGGTTTGACTGGAATTAATCTCTTGGAAATATCCATGAGATTGGAAGTATCTCGGATATGATTTCTATCATACCATAATTGTTGGACTTCATCTTGCGAATATTATAGGGAAAAACCATGTGAAAGTACCTCTTTTACAATATTAAAAGAATGAGATACATAAGTAATACTTCTTCTACATGATGTCATTTATTTTGAAATTCAGTATGTGGTTTCTTATACATATACCAATTGATCTTGAAACTATTTTATTCCTTTCATATCAAATTTTTAGTTACAATTTTATCTAAATAAAATGTACCATGGGTTTTTAGTTCAGTATTTTGTTCCTCACAAGCTATTGTGCCCATTAGATTTTAATGGAAGAATATATAATAAAATATTAAGGTGTTACATTCTCCCCCCATAAATAAATTTCACCCTCAGAATTTTTATTACTACTCAACAATGAAACTGTCTTGGTTTTCCCAAATATAGACTTAACTCATGGTTTTTAAAGATTTTATGAATTATCCAAGAATATTTTTAGAGATAATCTTGATATGTGTGTGTTATTAAGCTCGATCATCGTAAATTGAGTGAAGATCAAGTAGATACTCAATAATTATTTTTTATAGTTATTAAACCTTGGTGAATCTATTTCAAAATCACATCCACTTTCTTATATTAAGAAACATGTGTAATTACTTAGAAACCACACAATCAATACTTATTTTTAGGATTCCCCCTATATATAGTCTCATCATTTGGGATTTCAATAAATTTCTCTAATCCATATCCCTAAAAAATTATAATAATCCCGAAAAATAAATAAAAATTGATTTGATAGTAACTAAGGTTCCCCAAACCCACACTCCTAGGTTTAGTAATTAAAACACATACATAACACATATGATTTCTTTCCAATTAAGAATAACAAAGAGAAACATGTCTTTTTTTTATATCATTTCCACAAGTTAAAAATTTCATCACATAATTAATAACAAAATCTAAATAATGGAAGGTTTAGTGTATTTATGGATCAAATACATAAGAAACTATTTTTATGATACTTGTGATCATTTCAATATAATTGAAACACCCAATCCCCCTTTATAATCTCCTCATAAGTTATGCTCATTTTCATAACATAAATAAATGTAAACATAATAAATGAGAAAAATAAAATGATCAGTACTGGAAAATTTCTCATAATATCATAAAAGGTTACATGAATATTAGTGAACCTGAACACACGACACATATATTAACAAAATAAATATATCTATAAGAGTTTTCCACAACATATGGATGAATGATATATAAGGTCAAATGATCAATCATATACCATGGAATAAGAGTATGGAAGGAAGAGTCAATAATTGAGATCCCCAGAGAATAACATAGTAATATAACAAAAGAATATGGAATAGGAAATCATAAAATTATGAAGATAACATTACCGTAATTATATCCACACACAATCTTATGAACACATATTGACTTCAATTACACCCACACACAATCCTTTGAGTATAACTTAACCATGATTACACCCACATAAAATTATGTGAGAATAACTTAACTTCAGTTACACCCATGAAAAATATTTTTAATATAGCTTAACCAAAATAACAACCACACACAATCATGTGATCATAGCTTATCCATAATAACCTAATACACAATGTAGTGAGCATAGTGTAACCCTAATTACACTAATGCACTTGATTATTACCTAATGAGACATCCAACATTATCTATTGGATTGTAGGGTTATATAAGAATTAACCATAACTTAATAATCATCCATAAATTTATGTTCCATGTAAAATAAATAACTCATCATATCATAAATAACCAATGAAAAAAAGGTTTTTTTAATATTTCAAAATGGTTTAAAATAAAATGCCCTCAAGATATTGATCAGTTCATCTAAAAATATAAATCACCAAAAATGGGTATTGAATGAAGGAATTCATATGGGTATTCATAAAAAGTGACTTCATAAGAGATATATCTATTATATATTTAGAATAAAATGGAAAAAATCATAAAAACAACAAAGATAAGTTTCTTAAAATAATAAGCCTTTAAAATCCATTTTAAAATATTTTTTTTAAAATTAAACATATACTTCAAAAAAAATATTTCATTTATTTTCAAAATAATTATGAATTTAAATCATTTTTAAAACCATTTTAAAATAATGTAAGGGATATTTTTAACGAAGAAAGCACATTATGGTGAAAGAAACCATAAAAGAGTTTTTAAAGTGTTATTACCATAGTTGAAAAATATGAAATTTCACGACACATTAAGAAGAATGTTTCCAAAAAATTAAAGTGAAGGATTATATAAACCATTAATTTTTATAAATAATCCCCAATAATGAATTCTTGAGGAATAAAAAATTGTTTTTTCAGAAGAAATTTAGATTAGAAGATGAAATGTTCCATCAGGAAAAGAAAAACTTTTTCAATTTTTTTGAATACATTTATTGAAACCCGAATCCTAAATAGAGTGATAAGTATTTAAATTAAAAGTATTTATTAGGAAATTTTAATATGACCCTAAATAAAAAATATTTTTATTTAAAAATCATTATTTATAACAAATGAGAGAAGAGTGAATATTGATATGGTTGAAAAATCGATCATTAAGAGAGAATGCAGATTTCTATTAATCTCATAATATTTAATAAATAAAAAATACATCAACATAGTTCCCTAGATAATAATAATTAAAATAATTATAATATAATTATATAATAGAATAAACTATCTTGTAAAACCTTATTAAATTAGGAGCCATTATAACTCAAGAAAAGAAACTGAGTCATGGAAACACTTTACAGCTTCGTTATCTTTCAAATTGAGAAAATGTGAAAGGTAAAATATGATATGAGTTTTAAAATTAATTTAATTAAAATTAGAAAATCATAATACTACATCCATGGAAATTTTACAAACTAACCAAAGTTAAAAAAGTGGGGTGTCTGGAATTAGTCTTAATGAATGAAAATTAAGACAAGAATCCCTTACATAATTCTTGAATTCCATGATAATAGTTCAACCTCCCATATAATTTTTTTTCATTATTTATTATTTTATAAATTTATTTATGCGTATAATATTTTATAAAAATAAATTATAATCATTTATTAAAAATATATTATATATTTAATTTTTTTTTTCATCATCATATGTTTTTTGTTTGGGTTATTTTTTAGTACTAGTTTCATAATGGCAGTGTCATTTTTTATTTATGGATTAAACATTTATCATTAAAAAATAATCATAGTTAATATAATATATGTTTTATAATTATTTATATTTTTATAATTTTATTCCATTAGATATTTTGTTTACATTCATTAATAAGAAGTTAGTGATATTCTTATTTTATTAATTTTTAACGAATGAGAGGGGGGTATCTTAATGATGGTTTAGAATTTAATTTTACCATTATAGAATAAATAAAATAATTATTTAATTATTATTTAAAAATATCTCAAGTAAATAATTTTCCATTTACATCCATGATATAAATTTAAATCATCATTCAAGTAGGTGGTTAAGCCTACCCAAATAAGAAATTGCTAAAATTGAAGGTTGAGTATGGTTATGAATGTGATTGTTTTAGCATAATATCATTCTTATAGAAGAATATTGATATTATTTTGTTTTTTAAAATGTTTTTAATAATACTTTAATATAGATTTATTGAGAATAAAATACTATATGAAATATATATATATATTACTTTCTTGGATGTGCTAGTCCATATATACACATAATCGTTGTGTTTGTTTCCATAGAACAGGAGGAAAATTGTGAGTGGTTTATAATTTTAGAATAGTAATAATTATATGAATATGATATTAATACATTAAATACGCTCTTTTAGATAAAAATTCAATGTGGTTATAAAAAATCAATTAAGTCATTCATAGAGGTAGTAGTTTACGTGTACACATAGTGATGTTTTCATTTTTCCAAAGAAAAGAGTGAAAAGTAAATAATAATTTTTCCATTCACATGATAAAATTAATTATAATGATAATAATTATTTAATTATATTATAATGGTAAAAAAAATTTATAAGAGAAATAGAGATTGGAAAAGTGTTTAGGGTATGATTAGTACTCACATTGTGAACTTGATCATTCCCTAGGAGGACTTCTCGAAAATGGAGGACATAAGCCAAAATATTAGGACTTTAGGTTTTGGGAAGTGATATAGAAATATACTTGAAGTAAAAAATAGATTTAATTGATGAGGAATTATAATTTTTGTATAAGCGTGAAGGGGTGGTGGAAGGATACTTTTATTAGTGAGGAGAACAGAATTTTTGGTACTTATTCACATCTTTATATTAATGTATTATTATTTTCAAAGGAATTGGAATTATAAATTTTGAAATATTTTAGAGTGTATGGTTCATGATTGATTCATCTATCATATAATAAAATAATAAATAAGATTTTTAATTATTTTGTTAATTTTGTTTAATTTATCTTTTTACCATTATTTACTTTTATCACGATAATTATATTTTTAACCTCTATAACATATTTTTATGTCCAAAATGAAATAAAAAATATTATAAATTTTTAAAATTCTAATTTAAAATATTTTAATAGTTTTATCAAATTGAATTTCTAGATTTTATGAAAACTAATTTTAATGTTAGCACATATAATACGTAAAAACGGTTTCCATAAAAAGTGTATTTTTCTGCATAAAAATTACTTTTAAGATAAAATCATCAATGTTGTTTATTCCCATGATATTATATGGTTTATTATTACACAAATGAGAGTTATTTGTATTCTAATTCAATCCAAAATCAAATTATTCCTTTAAAAAATTTAATTTAAAGATAAATTTAAGAGATAGATTTTATTAAGATGAAAGATTACTAGAGTTTTAAAAATATAAAACCTGAGTTTTCTAAATTCAATACAGTATTTTTAATGAATAATTTTGTCCCTAAATATTTTTTTTTCCGGAAAGATGTTTTATATATTTTAAATTCATACTAATGTTATGATAATGTAAAAACATCTAGGATATATGTATAAAATATATTATTATCATTCACCTAAATACAAAATACCTCAGAAAAATATAAAATATTTATATAAAAATAATATTATTAATATATTTTCTAAAAAGAATTTCATTCTGTCAAATCTGTATTCTAAAATTTTATAATTTTACTTTCAAATAAAAATATAAAAATATAATTAAACTTTTTTTACTAGGGAAATTGAATTTTAAAATAATAAATATTCACATTATTATTTTAAATCAACAACATATTATTTTAGTGTTAATATATTATCCATATCATAAATAAATTTTATTCAAAATATTTTTAGATTCGTAAAAAATTATTCAAATATAATATTTCAGAAAAATACATTTTTTGTATAAAATGGCCTTATTAGTTATTTAGCTATATTATTTAAATTTTATCAAAGCATTGATATGAAATTTACTTTTTGTGTCTTTAAAAGTAAAAATAATAAATTTATACAATACATATGATATATAAATAATTTATAATGTTGATAATTACATGTTTATTTCATTTTAATATTTACATAAATAACCTTTGGAGATCTCTTTGTAATGCCCAAGAATAAGATAATCTGTGATGGTCATCACAGGTTGTTGTTTGGCTAGATTGGATATCGTGGAAACATAATTTTTCCAGAAATTATCTCACATATAATTTTCTCATAATATAATTATTGGATTTTTTCTTAGGATAGCTCTAGGTAAAACAGTAGAAAATAAACCTCCTTTCCATGCTCAGACAAATGAGGTTCGTAATGAAGAATTATACTACTAGATTAGGTTTCTTTTATATTTAGTTATATGGTTTATTTTATTTATATCTTTTGATATAATTTTTTTATAGATGTCATATTTTATATTTTATGATTTCAACTCAATAAAATATATCATGTATTTTCAGTTCAGTGTTGTGTGCAACATAAGATATCAAACACATTTTGTTTCAAATGATGGATATATAAGAAAATCTAGAGGAATTACAATGTGAGGATAGATCATCCATCATATCAATATTTTTCAATTGAGAAGGAAAGCATTGATCCATACATCCATATGCATCTTACACTCTAACTTGAATAATATATGTTGGAATAAATTATTAATATATATATTCCATATAAAGAATGAAATCATACAAATTTGTTACAACCACTAAGAGATCCCATGTGAACCTCTTTACTCTAATACATAATTCACACTTCTAATAGATGATTTTGATTACATAATATCCCCCAGTAGGAGTATTTGGATCTATGGGTTTGTATATAGGCTCTATTGGAATCCAGAGTTCTCACACAAGTGGTATAACATAGAATATACTACTCTAGTCTATGTCTACTAAAACTGATTATTTGGTAGAGTAGACACATATCATACCTCAAATCATAATTGGATCCTCTGGATCATTATATTGAACTGGTTAAAAATGTATGTGACCTTAACCATTATCCATTCTAAACTAGATGGGCCTACCTGGGTGTGGTGGTTATAACTCATAATATTGGTCTCATATAACTCCTACTCTCATATTCTCAATATCTACTCATCTACAACTACCTCCCAATGGATTTTTCTAACCACATTAGTGGGTCCCCAATCACATCACTGGATATGAATTGATGGACTATCCACAATCAATCCTCTTTATGATTTATAGTGGGTTAATTAGTATCATGAAATATAACCATGACTATCATAGGTGTTGCATCTTCCATCCCCTATCTAACTGAAACCCCTATGTGAGCCATAGACTATTGATCATTTTGTTTGAGTATAAGAATGGGTATTGCTTTTATGTTAGAGGATTGATGTCAGATGTTATCTATTAGTATTAGAAGACTCTACTTCATAATGTCCATCACCTTATCTAGCTACCTATATCTATTCTAATTGGAACTTATTTACTACTAAAGCATTTTCTAACACTACAATGTATGTTTGAATACATATAGTAATCAAAATAGCTCTAATATCTTAATGAATATGTCTCTAAAACTTACACATCTTGAATAACCCTTCATGAACCATATATAGGGAGTATCGTGAGAAGTTAGTGAACCCTGAAACGTACTAAAAAACTTATATAGTCCCCTATTACAACTCAAGAATATCTTTAATACACACAACATGGAATGCCATTGAATAATATCCATCATTGAATAGGAACTCAAACTTAGTCTATTGTAGCATCATCTAATAAGGAGTCTAAGCCACAAAAATCTTCCAACATCCCACAAAGTCATAAAGTGGACTAGCTTCTAGGACCCCACTAGGTAAAAAGGTATCCAAACAAGAAAGAACACTTGGAATATCAGCTTAATATTTTCCTACACCTCACATGGATCATGACCTCTCCAGAACATAACTGGACTCTACCTCTGGAACTCATACAAAATACTCACCCTACACGAATACTCATCATACACTACTCAAATGGTTGGATAATAAGCCTGGTGCAAAGAAACCACCTAAACTATTAGGGGTTGGTATAATCACTTCTCAATGGATGGAAATGCATATATATATCTAACTAGAGGGAACACCACAACAATGTTTTCCCAAATCAAGGTCTCATCACTCACCTTAGTGTTCCCCATGAACAAACTAGTTATTTCAGTCCCCATGTATTGATATAACAACCACCATATCATCACTAGGATCCCTAGCCTAAGAGTCAAACTCAGTACACCTCAAAAACCATTACTCCAATTTCCCATAATAATCATCATAATGAATCTATTTCCATAATATGATCTGAGGATGAATTATATTTGATAACACTTTAATATGAACTAATCCAATGAGGCCCCACATGGGCAATCAGTAACCCATGTGTGCTACCCCAAACCCTCTTCCATTAGACCAGATGATGGTGAGTATCATCGAGTAGGAATATCAAATGTATGGTAGACCTTAACCCAATGTACCTATACATAAACACACACATGAAGATTTTTATAAATACCCACATAATGTAGAAAATTAATAACGTGACTACTAAATGCATGACTAATTTCTAATATCCCACCATATAGTAATACAAAATATAAACCAAATAAAAAAAATACAATATGAACAATAAGAAAGTTGATCCAACCTAAGAATCAGTGAGAGGAATTTCCGAGCATGCGACCCCAAGAGACTAACCATGGTATATCTAATAACAAAAAAAGAAACACTATACCTTAAACACCTATATTTTATGATATATTTATTCTTAAATAAATTTAATCTCTTCGACAGCTTACAATACATGAACCCCCAAGTCTAAATGAATGGTAATATAGTATACTATTAGAATATAGTCATTAAATTGATAGGTATGAAAATTAATCACTATATTAAAAATTTTATATAGTTTAAAAATGTTTAAATAAACTTAATTGGTTATCAATTGATCATATATGAAAATAAAAATCATTTTAAAGTAAAAGAAAGGGGTTTTCTGAAAAAATTATTATACAGATGCAATGTGCTATTATCTTAAAAAATCAAATTATTCATTACTGGAGAATGATTTTAATGAAGTTTATATAACATGTATTCAATAAATTTTTTATCACTCATCTAATATTTTTTCTAGGCATGAAATAAAAAATCTAATTTTTATGCTTAAACCGTATTTTTTTGTAAAAATTAGTTTTTTCGTGTTTTCCTCCATTAATTTAATTTTAAATTTTTAAACATTTATAAAATTTACTTAAAAAACTAACATAATTTCCGAATTCAACAAGTAAAAATTATCTTAGAGTGAATATTTTATAATTTTTTGAAAATATTGGTTTTTCTAGGAATAGTTAAAAATACCAGTTTTCTATTAAAAAATGTATTTTTATTTAATGCATTTGAAAAGATCATTTTTATTTTAAAATGTATTTAAAATTAAAATAAGTTGAATTATTTTATTTTTAATCAATTTTTAGACATTTTCATAAAATTTATGTTGAATTTTTATATTAAAAATTTACTTAAGACAATAATTTATAATTAATAAAAGCTTTTCTTTTGAAAATTGCTTTTCATCACATTTTCAAGATTAGTTTTAAGTTAAATTCTTAAAATTATTTGAATTAAATTTGTGAAAATGGATTGCATATTTTTAATTGGAATAATTAATAATAGTAAATAATTTCGACTAAAGTTTTGGCCAGAATGAATATAAAAACTGTAAAAAGTAAATACTTCAATTAAGATGAAAACTAGGTTTTTCATGTTACATGTGAATGTGTAAAAATTAAGATTCTATAAACCTAGTTTCTTTATTTTAGAAATTATATTTTATATTTATTACCATTGGGTAAATATTATTTAAAAGGCCCATTTTATCTTTATTGTGAATTATAAATTAACAATGTTAAAAAACATGTTACTTTGGTGAAAACTAAAATGGTAAATGTAATTAACTTTTCTGTTAAAGGGAATAACTAATTTAAAAAATGTTTCTTTTTTGTGGTTTTTATTAACCTTATAATATATCAAATCAGTTATTTATCAATTTTTTAAGAACATGGTTTGAGAGTTACTTCCCATTATTGAATAGTTTTGGGTATTTTAAAAAATTAAACACCTTTAATCTTTTAAAAGGACACATCCTAATATATTTTCTTCACACATAAAAATCCCATTTTTTCCATGATATAAAAAATAACTTCTTTATATATCTTCCATTTTCTTATAGAGCTGGTTTTTTTTATAATAACCTCATAGGAAGTATTTTTGTGAAAACATAAAGTGGTTGTCTAAAGAAGAGTTGTCGTTCTTAATCATGAGATTTAATTTTATTTCATCTTATATCTCTGTCAAATCATCTTTAAATATGTTTAAATAATAAAAAAAGTATCCAAAATATAATTATATGTTATAATGTTAATTTAATAACCCATATCCATATAATCATACATCAAATGGAAAACAAAATCGTCAACCATGTGTCTGACAGACTACCACCTCATGAACCGATGTAAATAGTTTTCCATCACCACCTATAACAGTAAGATATAATGATGGATTTAACACACACACACACACACAAACACACACACACACACACACACACATATATATATATATTATTTTTTTACATAATTATACTTCTATAATTATAATATCACTTCTATCTCCTTACATTTTAATTCATTTGAAAATGATAATATTGCACTTGTGTATGTGTGGACCACCCCCGCCCACAAATATATGTCAATTTTTTGTCATTTTTTTGACATGGATGGTAATAGGTATATAATTAAAGAATATATATAATATATAAAATATAATAATGGGTATTTATTTGTGAATTACTATTCACATTTATTTTCTATCATCTATTAAAAAATGGAAAACAATATTCTTGGGCATGTACGACCTACCGTCTCTATAAATGGTGTAACTCATTTTTTATATCAGATATTTTTGGATCGATAAAAATACTTATATAAAAAAAGATAATTATTATATAATTATTAAAATTATTTTGATGGTGGAATCATGATCAATGTACAAGGACCAAAACTACCAAACCCAAAAAAACAGGAAAAATAAAGTAGTTGTCACCAGAAATAATGGATTTAATAAATTATTTTTTATAAAAGATTGATAAAATGTTGTCATTAAATAATATATGGTATAATATAATAATACTGGTTCTGTAATATATTTATAATAAGTATATGTTTATTATATAGTATCTTTGAACATATATGAAGGACGTTGATGTAGAGATAAAGGTTTTTTTCCACAACCTCATCATTATTCAATATTGTCTATATTTATATATCCACTATGGAAATCATTTTATCTCAATATATTTGAAAAATAATTATCTAATTTCTATTTATATAATTTACATTTTTTACTTTCAAAATATCTCTCATTATATACTTCAGATAAAGAAATAATGATTTTATGGAAAACAACCCTTGTTTTTCTTCTTAATTGGGAGTCACTCAATTCAGTGTTAAAATTTATATTAACATGACTAAAGGGTATTTTTAAAATTATAAAATTCTTTATGAAAGAAAATTTTAGACATTTGTTTTATTTTTACAAAATGATTTAAAAGGAACCATTTCTTCATTTTCCAAAGAAGTTAATTTTTAGCCTTTTTAAAAATAGTGTGAAATGATTCTTTTAACTTATACTGTAAGAAAAAAATTGCATGCTATCATAACCACCCATTACTTTTAATATTAGAATCTAAATTTAATTTTTTTTTCAAATAAATTTTTTCCTTAATATTTGGGAAATATTTCAGACTATAAATAAGTGATTTTAATGTTAAAAGGGTATTTTCCTAAAAACTTTCAAGTGTTTTTTGTAATGTATTTTCATGTATGTCAAAAATGATTTTTTGAATCCTATTATGAGCATATAATCTAATAATAACATCCACTATATTTATCTAGGTGGTTTATAATCAGATTTACTGGTGAAAGTATTGATATTCTTTATTCTAATTCTTCCAATATATAAAATTATTGATTTTAATGCATATTGATTAAATGGTATTATTTTTTCATATACTAAGTGAATTGGACTTATTAAGTGATGGGTGGGGCCTAAAATTACATATACCCTCAATGTATTGGTAGATATCATGAGACAAATTAGATTTGGTATTTGGTCCAGACCTTACCAATTTACGTAACATGTCTTTACATGAGAACTCAATGGTAAGTTTCAGATGTACAACGGTATGCATTCCATCATCATGAAATCAGTAATTGATGTTAATGAGATTACTTGAATAGTTATGATATCCATGGAAACGTGTCTAGATCATGTGATTATTTTTATGGAATTATTTTATCTTCATTTATTCTTTCCATATTATTAATTAATTATTATATTTTGCTGTACCGATACCCTTAATATGCATTAGAGATTAACACTTTGTTATGTTTCATTTTCCTACGATTTCAATAATTGTATTTTAATTGATATTTAGGGTTATGCTGATGGGAATAATGGTGTTCCCAAATAAAATACTATATTTTATTTTATGTTCTAAAATGTAATATGAAATTTAAGTATTTATCTAGTTTACCAGGACTACTGAACTTTTCATTCCTTTAGTATAGAATTCCTTATATATTGTGCCAATATAATAAACCATCCACTTTATCTAGGATACTTATGGTAAGGTCTTTATAGTTGTAATTAGATGATGTTTAGTATAAAATTGGGAACATGATATAGGAAAACATATATAATAGAACATAATTGTATGACTAACTCTGAGGATAAGACTATACACAAGATAAAATCCTAAAGTTTTTATAAGGAATAGAATATATGGTTTTCTGAGTAAAATATAATTTCCTAGAAACTATAGGTGGACAAGTTTTTGGTATAGACACATCAGTGGTAATAACCCCAAAATTAGTTGGCCCAGTATATCTCAAACATTATTTAGGTGCTCAGTGGGTGTGTCCTTAATGAAAACCTGGTTTGAAATTCCTAGGGGTTATTTTTGGGTTAATTTTAATTTTCCTTATAAACCATTATAATGGATTTGAAAATATTATTTTGATTTTAGAAAAATCCAAAATAATTTTTTTATTCTGAGACTATATATTAAAAAAAATTTAAAATTATTTTAAGTGATTCAATAGTTTAGAAATTATAAATTATGATACATAATATTAATATCTAATCCAATAAATTATATTATTTTTCTATAGTGTATGGTGGATGGAATAAAATTATTTTAAGGAAATTTTTACAAAAACTTATTTTACTCACGAACAACTAGGGGATATGGAGAGACAATTCTTGAGTCTGAGGCAAAAGGAAGTTGAAAATATTACAATGTATGGAGCTATATTTACAAGGTTAAAAATTCATGCATCATACTATATACATAATCCAAAGAGAAACATTGACCATTTATTTGATATAATTAAGGGAATCCATTAAAGGAAACTAGTCTCCTATACATTTTCATAATATGATGACATAGTATCATGTGCTATGAGTATTGTGAAATAATTATCTATGTTTTGGATTTGAATAAAAACAAGAGAAGAATATTAATGTAGATATAAAAATGGGAAACATGAAGTAGATAAATTAAAATTTTCCAACAAGAAATAATTGTAGAAAAACACCCTGGAACATACTAAAATGGAAAAGGAGTTTACTTAAAGTGTGGATAAAATGGACATCATTCTCATGAATTCAAGATTAATGGATAATTTATTAAAGTAAAATGCTTTAAATTTAAGGAGATTCAAAACTATTTAAACCAATTAAATAAACATCAAGTGAGCTTACCATAAAAGAATCCAAGGGGATAAGGTCAAGCTTATTCAATTACTATATCCAACATTGAAGTTCCATGTAATGTTGTAAAATGTACACTTATCATCCATCCATGGATTGAAAATGTTTTACTGGATTTATTTTCTAACCACTATTTTTTATATTATGATTTTTCTAAGTGTTCCATATAACTACCTAATCGATAAGTTATTGAGTTGGTGGTGAAAACTACTAATGTTAGGATGACTGCATGTCAAGTCTGTAACTCCTCTTCGATATAAATTTGTCAGATGTTTCCGCTTGTGAATATTGTTATATTTTATATAGTTGAATTTAAAGTAATTTTGGGTATGGATTGTATCTTCCAGTATATAGTTCATCTCAGTAGTTGAGAAAGGTAATTTGTATTTCATATTTCAAATAAAATATAATCAATCTATCTGTGTGAGTATAAAACTACACAGCAATTAAAAATTACTTCTATCATATGGGATTTTCTACCTATTCATGAGGCATATTTATCACAATTGGTTTTGGAGAAACATAACATTTAGAATGTGCCTATTTTCTGGGAAATTTCTGAATTATTTTATAAATACTTTCAGTTTATTCCCCATAATCATGAAGATGAGATTTCAATATATCTTATACATGGTTCCACACATATTATAATTAATCCACATAGAATGGATTTGATTGAGTTTCCGGAATTGGAGAGGAAACTCCAATAGAATATTGATATGAGATTCATTTGTTCTAGTAATTTTTCATAGGGTCAACCTTTTATTTTAGTTAAAAATAAACTTGGTTCAATGTATCTTTTAATTTATTATCAAGAAATTTACAATATCAATCTTAAGAACAAGTATCAACTACCACATTTAAATAACATGTTTGATCAATTGTAAGGAGATCTATATTTTTGAATGATTGATTATTGATATGGATATCATTATTTAAGGATCAAGAAAGAGGATATACCAAATATATCCTTCTGTATGAGGTATTTTCAATATGAATTTATAGTAATACCATCTGGACTTAACAATGATCCTCCCATATTAATGGATTTAATGAATATATCCGGAAGGGATTACCTTGATCAATTTTATATAATATTTATAGATTCTACTTTAATATATTCAATGTTTAAGGAAGAGAATTAATAATATTTGATAATTGTTCTCAAGTAACTATAGAAGGATATATTATATTCTAGAGTTTCCAATTTTTAATTTTGGATTTACAAGGTTTCATTTTTGGGTCATATAATTTCATGTGAGGGTATATTTATGGATCCCTTAAATATAGTAGTTATTGAGAAAAGGTTGAGACCAACCAAAGTAACCAAAATCAATAGATTACTTGGGTTGGCTACATACTACTGATTATTTGGGAGATATTTCTCATAATTATCCAATCCACTCAATAAGTCTAATTAGAAGGGGGTTAGGTTCTTATGAAAAAATGGATATCAAGATAATTTCAAAGAACTTAAGAGAAGGTTGTTCCACATTCTTATTCTTACACTACCCTATAATAGAGAATGTTTCATGTTTAATAGTGACCCATCAAATAAGGTACTAGGATCTAGACTCATGAATAATGACATGGTGATAGAATATTACTCTCAAATAAATAATTCATTATAAAAATTAACTGACTCCAGATTTGGAATAAAAATTTTAATTATTTCATTTAATATATGGAGGAATTATAAGGACACGACCCTATGCCTGAAATATTCTAGTGACTTTAAACAAGAATTTACTTTATTAAATTGAAAACAATATTTTGTGGTTTATATTTTTATATAATTAGGTCAAAACTCTTACATAACAACCCATATTTCACAAGGTGGACACTTCTACTTAGTATCAATTTTACCATAGAATAAAACATTAAAACAAAAACATGCTTTATTTTCATGAAAAATATTTATGAATTTTAATTATACTTCTTATTTTAAAATACCCATTCTTAATACCTATGAAAAACATTTTAGAATGCTGTATGAGAACAAAAATCTCAATAATGGACATAAATAGAGTGAAATCCTTTAGTTCAGTGAAAAAATTAACACCATGAAGTGCTTAAATGTATCTAAATATTCGTTTATCATATTCAAGAAATCATTTTCACATTCAAACCACACAAAAATTTTAGTTTATAAAATCCTTTAAAACCCAGAACAAACATAAAAAATTTAAATAGGAAACATGGAGCATTATTTTCATATCAATCTTACATATAGTGTATCCCTATCTATTAAACATGGAATAACCACCACAATTATACATGTAGTAATGTCATAGTTATGCTTGTATTAATAATCATGGTTAAATTTGGAGTAACTATCACAATTAAACTTGTATTAAACATCATGGTTAAATTTGGAGAAACCACTAAAATTACTAATTGAAGAACTCTCACTGTTAACCTTTTATCATTAAAATGGATTAACTATCATGGTAACACATCAAATAAACATCACAATTATTATTAGAAAACCTATCTTAGTATATTACTATAATATTTTAAGAGAAAACTAATAAGTTAATTCCATCACTTTACAAAATTCATTAGAGAGATATAATGGGGCCCACATATCATATAATCTATATCGAATTTACCTGTGAGCTATAATGGGGATCAACCCATCAGATAAACTATATCAGGATCACCCCTTTCTCATTTATAATGTCAAATTACTAATTCACGAATTTAAAAACAAATATGCTTTCACTTTTCATCATAAAACCTTTAAAAAACTATTTTAGTTCTATATAAAATAACTTTAGGATATTAATATATCATTGTCTTTTAAAAACACATTTTCAATATGAAAATACCCCAAAAAAGGAAATAAGGTTTTTATTTATAGAAAATTATAATTCTTTTAAATTAATCGAAACTTTAAATTATTTTTTTGGGGGAAGATAAATCCTTTGACATGGTATATGTTAAAATAAGACATTCATTTTTTTCTTTTGTATTGAAGGTCAAAACATTCTTCAAAAATATTCCTTTTGAAAAGAATTGACTTGAATTGAAAAGAAATAAAAAATTACCTTTATAATCATTTTATTTCCATATAAACTCGTCCCTAAAATAACATTAATTATATAGACATGGAAAAAAGAGTGTTTTAAGGGAATATTTAAAATAGTTTTTTTAAAATAATGTCTCTTACCTTGAGTTTAACTCAACAAGTGAATTCCTTATCTTCTATACACATGTGTAACATTTCCATTTTCAATTGTCATTAGGGAAAAAAGGTATACATTATTTTATATTTATATAATGATAATAATTTCCTAAATAACATATTATTTCTTTTAATATAATTATATATTTGATATTTGTGATGTGGTGACGAGAAATTAATTCCATCATGTCATGGAGGTGTTAGTCCACATTTACGCACGAATGATTTTATCCTTTTACAATGAATGAAAAATTAAGAAAATATGTGTTATATTATCTTTAAATAATGATAAATATTTCATTAATATCCCATATATAAGTAATATATATCATTATAACCAATTGTGAGAGGTGGTTATAGAAAATGAATTACATCGATCGCCGTGGCAGTAGTCCGCCATACACCTGAATGACATATTCTTTTCTCATTTGATGGACTTTGGAGATGGATGTCGATTATTACACTACAATAATAACATAATATAACATGAGAGATAATTATTTTATTATATAATCATATTTTAAGATGATTTTAAGTATATTAATGAAGAAATAAGTTAAAAATTCTTGGTAAATTACTATTCCTCTTCTTCAGACAACCTCCTTTGGTTTACATATGATGACCTCTAATATTTTTATTATTACCAAAATTAGGTCTCTATAATGAGGGGATTAGTGTTAGGAAGATATTTGGGTAGGTATTTGTGAATAAATGGTCTTTTATGTGTTAATAAATGATAATAAGCTATGCCTTTTTATAAGAGAGGGGAGGGACACTCTTGAAATTTCATAAAATATTAAATTAATATAAATTAATTTTTGGGAAAAAATGACACAAAATTGATATTATTATAATTTTATATAATTATAATTCTAAAAAATCTCATAAAATAAAATTTGGACATGTTTTTTTCTCATGTTTACCCGTATATTTTGTTTTTGACACTTCATTAACCTTTTTCATAGTTACCATGTAAATAAGGTTACTTACTCTTTGATGGTCTTATTAGTTACTATAAATGAAAAAATACCACTAAGTGGACAATGGTTAATATTAATAACCATATAATAATCAATTGGATGGAGAAATTATTTTTAATAATATTAAATCTTTTAATAAAATATTATTTATTTAAAGTATCATTAATTTCAATTTTAGAACTATTCATTACTTTGATTTTAATAACATCAAGACAACAAAAGAAAATTATATTGTTTTATTAAATCATAAAATTGTGTATTTATCTATAAAAATATCCTATATAATTAATTATTTCAAATTATCTCATTTTTAATATTTTTAATATCATTTATTTTATTTTTTGTTTAATTAAATAATTATTATGTCATCATTCTGTAAGAATTTAGGGAAGAAATTAATTAAATAAAAATTTGAAATAAATTAACCTAAGGAATAAAATTTATTTATATTTAAAAAAATATAACTAAACATATCCTCTAGTTATCCTCTTGTTTGAAATACTATAGTTATTGAAAACAAGCATGTGACATTTTTTACATTTCTTTACATAAAATATTATAATGGTCATAATCACATAAAAATAAAAAAAGTACACAAATTATACATTTGTATGATTATGGATAATATATAGTAATAAAATAAAAATTTGGGAAGTCTTTGAATTATTTCTAGTCCTTATCATTTTATTTATATGTTTAATTATTGAATTTACCAATTAATGTGGTAACACAAATTACTAAGGTTGTTATTTATATTGAACAAAATTAAAAGGGACCTATTTAAAAAATTTGTACCTCATGATTAAAAATATCAAATCAATATTTTATGTTTCAAAACTAAGAAGAATATGAATTTAATTTAAAATGAAACTATTAAAAAATATTGAAACAAAAATATAAAAATATATTCCCTTTTAAAGTAAAAATGTGTTTTATACTAAGTTTAACTATAAAATACATTTCAAAAACTATAAATATATTATTTAAAATAAAATGGGAATAATTAAATATAAAAAATATTCCAAAAAATATTTTATTATAAATTATTTAAATGAAAACACATTTTTCAATTAAAATTGGTATTTTTCCATATTTATTGAAATATCAAACTTTTAAGAAAATTATAAAAATTTCACCATATGTTATTTTTGGTATGTTGACTTCAAAATATATTTTTATTTTATAAAATATAATATCTAATATTTCTTGAAATTAAATATATTATTATCTCACAAAAAAACAAAAAACCTTTTTTTAGGAAAACATAAATTTAAAGAATAAAATTGTTTTACTAACACATGATTTATTATTTTTTTAAGAATTAATAATTAAATTTTTATAGATCTTGATATTTATATATATTTCAAAAATTTGTTTGTCCGATTAATACCTGCCAAAATATTGACTATGTTGTAAAATCCATATTTAAATAATAATATTTTACAGTTTTTTAATCTTGTTGTTGCATATTGTACACATTATAGAACATAATGTCATTTTAAAATCATATGATATTAAATTATCCAAAATTTAAAAAACTGAATCCTTTCAATTTGAACTCGAGATCAGAAACCATGTGTTTTAATTTTCAAAATACCTTTTTGTAAATATCACATTGTAAAATGATTTAATAAAAATTATACTTTAAAAGTTTGAAATTGGAAGTTTGCAGATCATCTAGAATAATAATATACTCAGTTTATATATATAAAAACATTAGAAGGAAGTGAAAATATAGACATGGAAGGAAAAAATAATTCCCAAGATTTGATATAGAGTGATAGAGAACATGGTCAATATAAAGTTAATGGAATAAAATATTAAATTGTTGATTGGTGAAGAGACCATTGATTCATCCTAAATGTTGGTAACATGATAAAATTCACAATTCAAGACACGTTTTTTAGATTTATGTAATTTCTTACTATATAGACTAATAACATAAGGAAATATACTTACCTGGAATGTTTAATTTCATCGTTTAATCAATTTCCACCTTAATATCATTTTTTCTCTAAATGATTACTATTCAAGATGATTTTTTCATGAATGATTCACTATAAACTACTTCTAATGGATAACATAATACTAAAAAAGTATCCATATCTATTATTCATATCTTTAGATATTAACCTAAATCAAAATGGTTGGTATATGTTAAGATAATTCCCTTAATGATTAATCTTTCATATGAAAAAATAATACATAAATCAACAAAATTACACAATAATACCCACTGTTCAAAATAAATCATTCTAAAAATAAATATAATCAAAATTGATTAAAAATATTCCAAAAAATGATTGAAACCCAATTATTAGAATTATTTGATCATTTATTCTTTCAATAAAAATTTAACATTTATCTCCAAATAACATCCACTCTTAATTTCTCATACCAAAAGGTGTTAGCCCTAATCATATGATCTAAAATATATGATAATTACATGAATCACTATAATTCTACATGAAAATCATATATACGTACAACAAATAAACCAGTCTTTAATTCTAAAATAAAATAAAAAATGTTATATTTACCTTAATGATATATGTTTCCCAAAATAGTGACGTTCTTACGAAATAAAATTAATCACCTAATAACAGGATAAATAATTTTTAATCCCACTATTATCCCAATGAAGAAACATATGTTCCCCAAATATATATAAAATTTATCTATCAAACCATTTATATGAATAAACACGACTTCATACTAACCAGGTCATCACATTGGTCAATAGTAGGTGATTCCCCCTTGCTTCCCTATGATTGTGGGTTCAATCCCCATGAACTTAACAGATATGACAGGTTTTCACCAAGAAATCGGATTTTCATTTTTATAAAACATTATAATTTTGAAAAGGTGCCCAAAAATATGAGTAATATCCTAATTTTTTGATCATAAAATCCAATTTTAACCTCTATAGTTTTCTATACAACATATTTTCTTAAAAATAAACAATATTTTATAAATATTATTTCGTTATCATCAAGAAAATATTATCCCAATGGTTTATTTTTTCATTTATCATAAATATTTAAATAAATGTCCCTAAAAACTATCATTACAACACCAATTTTCAAATGTATCGATTTCATCTTAAATATGTTTCCAAATTTTAAAAATAAAACATATGATAAAATAATAATTACTTGTTTCATGACCCTCACAATTTTTATTATAATTTAAGATATCCTAAATTAAAACAACCATAAACTTGTCCAAATATTCATGAAATACACTATTCATAAGATCCATAAATACAATTGTGGAAATTTTCAACCCAAAGTGTATAACCCAAAACTCATAATTCCCATTTCGATTCCTAAATTATTATTTTTTAATTTCATCATAATTCAATTTTAGCTGGTGTTACCCAAACCATAGGTAAATATTTGGAAAATAATGAGATCTATTGAGCTATTAATTTTTTTTTGATGGCCACACATCTTTTGATAAAGTTGTTGAGGATTTCACCACACACTTATGATTATAGACTTACTGCTTCCTATTATTCATGCACTTATTCGAACACTCATATGAATAATGAATCATATGAACACATTTAAAACACTTTAATACTTGTTTATCAAATTTTTCCTTACGAATACCAAGATATTTTTCATTGTAGTCACAAGACATAATCACCATCTACTATATCGATAATTCTTTATAAAACAAATAAAAAATTCCTTGAAATTATATTTTCCACACTGCGAACTTGTTGGGGGATTACCTCCATAATTCTTATCCATTTTATTCCATGTTATATGCCACCTTGGCCATTGATTACACTTTTCATCTCAAGGAACATGAGTTCTAGGAAACTCCATGTCATGTCTCTTAGAAGAAAATACGAAATTTTCATAGATTTTAAATTCAAATGTGGCCAAAGCTCTTTATAAAATTGGTTTCAATCCTAGTTAAAATCTATTTATTTTACTATTCGTATCCCAAATAAAATATAGCACATTACTATCCAATATTATAATTATTTCATCATACATGGACAAAAATCTTCGTCTTTTTACCTCAATTCTAAACATTGTTTCTTTATCCAGATTTACGCTATCTTAGGTAAATATTTCAGTTGAAAACTATTCTTTAAAGTTTACCACTACAAGGAATGAAGCTCATCTATTTCATTGGTATTCTTAAAAAATGAACACTATCAATTAGCTTCAACATCAAAATTATAAATGTAAAAAGTTATTATATGTTGATCGGAACAACCCATGACATTGAATATCTTTTTAAGGGATTTAATCCACCCCTTAGAAACCACTATGTCAGAATATCTACTAAATAATAGAGGGTTCATCCTCAATAAAGTTTATATTGTTAACAAGATACTTTGTGGTAGATCTGGATACTCTCTGGAAAGGATACATAACAATTTATATATGGAATCAACTAGCCCATCATAGTAAAAAACCACTCAGTTCCAATTACAACCATTATTGGTTGCTAATTTAGAAGGGTATTATCATCTAGGTGCCTTATCACTATATATTACCTATTCCCACTATGGAGAACCATTCTGAAAATAATATTTTAGATGAAGAAGTATGGTTATCTTAAAATGCTGTATCATTTCAACTTAACCATTAAGTAAAATATTTTAAGGGTATTTTCTTAACATTATTCTAAACCTAATATTTATCTCAACCTTTTCTCGGATACTAATGATAAGGATCCATCATTATATATTACATATTCTAGCAACTTTAAACTATAATTCTACTTCTTAAATTCCCAAATATATTTTCAATATTATAGTGTTAGATATTTAGGTCATTACTCGTACATAACAACACAAATATCAGAAGGTGTATATTTATACTCAGAATCTAATTTTCCCAAAAAATAAATGTTTTAAAATTAAATGTGTTTTATTTTCTTGAAAAATAATCATTAAAGTAAACTCGAATTATTCTTTTCACTTAACCATATATAATCCCTGTGAATGATTTTTTTTAGAAACATGGGATGAGAAAAAAAACTTACTAAAGGACATAAAAAGAAAGAAATTTGTTAGTCTAGTGAAAAAATGAAAACCCATGAAACATTTACCTTTACCTCAATATTATTTAATTACATTCAAGAAAATATGTCCACCTAAAAATAACACACACAAATTTCTCAAAGAAAACCTTTAAAACCTATTACACAAATATATAAATCATGTAAGTTACTTGTGGAGTTATTTTCAAATTACTCTTACATATGGAGTAACTCTTATGGTCACACATGCAATAAATATCACAATTATACTTAAAGTAACCATCTTAGTTACACTTTTATGAATAAAAAAAATTAAAATATGGTGTAATCAATATAGTTACACATGTATTAAGTATCATAGTTAAATTTGGAGTAAACATCACAATTACTCATGGAAAACCATCATAGTTAACTTATAAACAAAACTTTGAGTAATCATCACAAATACAGTTGAAATAACCTTAAAATTTATTCTTGTAATAACCAAAAATATACATTCTCAAAATCTATTATAAGAAACCTAATTTGTTAACTTTGTCCCTATACCCAATTCATCGGAGAGCTATAATGGGGATCATACTATTTATAAGTTATATGAGGTGCACTTATGAGAGGTAGTGAGCCTCAAACCATTGTATAATGAATATCAGTCTCAACCATTTTTCATATATAATTATAAAGTACAAAAACATTATTAAAAAATTATATTATTTCACTTTTCATTATAAAATCATGGAGAAACTATTTTAAACTCACATGCAAGACTATTTTTAATATCAACATAACCTTTTATTTTAAAAACACATTTTCAATACCAAAATACAAAAAAATGAAATATGGTTTTTCATTAGAGAAAAAATTAAATATTCTAAAGGAATCCAAACATAAAATAATTTTAGTGGTGGAAGTAGAGGTTTTTGACACTGTATATGTTAAAATAAAACATTTATTCAGTCTTTTGTTAATTAATTTAAATCATTATGCAAAAATGATTTGTTTTGAAAAAATTGAAATAAAGTCAAAATAAACATAAAATTTATTTTTAATTATATTATTATCATATAAATACATCCATAAAATAATTTTATAAATATGGGTATAAAAAAATTATTTTATTTTTTTTATTTCACTTATTACCTTACCATATACGAATACTTAATCATTTAGCTTAATGGTGTACTTTTTTATGATATTCAGCTCTTTTGTCAAAGATGGCTTTAGTAGGTTGAATATGGTCAAATAGTCCATTTCCCCACTATATAAAGAATAATAATCACGAAATAATTATCATTTTTAAAAAAAATTAATACTTTTAAAACAAATCATAAAATATAGTTAGGAAAAATGAACTAGGTTACAATCATAGAGATGAGAGGTCAAATGTACACATGTATAACCCTTACATTTTACAATGATCATTGTAGAAAGAATGTACTCATTATTTAATCCTTATATAATTACCATTATATAATTAATACAATATTATTTCGTTAAATACACTTATATATATGACCCATGTGATGTGGTGATAACAAAGGAATGACAACGAATTGTGGAGGTGTTTGTCCACACATATGAATGAATGACATTATCATTTTTATATGAATGAAAATATATAAAAATTAGTGTTATATTGTCTTTATAGAATGAAAACTAATTAAAAAACATAAAATATATACCTGAAATCCATAATTATAACCTGTTGTGAGAGGTTGTGATGGAAACAAATTACATTGGGCAGCAAGGTGATATTCCACTCTACACACAAACGATGGATTTATTTACGATTTGATGGTAGATAGAGATAGATGTAGGTTATTACGCTGATATAATAACATAATATTTTATGGGAGATACTTATTTTATTATCTCATATTGGTTGGAGATGATTTTACAGAGTTGGAAGAAGAAATAAAACAAAAACACATGTTTAATAAGTACACCACTTATTCAAATAACCTCATTTTTCTTTACACATTATAACCTATAAGTAAAGTATTATTATGAAAATAATGACTCTATAAAATGGGTATGTATTTTAAAAACTTACAAAGGTAGGTATTTTACAAAAAGAAGTTTTTGAAGTGTGGATAAAAGAGAAGAAGGGGTGACCTTTTATAAGAGATGGGAGGTGCACTCTTGGAATTTAATAAAATATTTAATTATTATAAATTAATTCTGATGTCAAAATGAATCAAAATGATATTATTTGAATATAATATGATGAAAAATAAATACCACCCCATATAGTAATTTTACATGCTTGGATAATATTTGTACCCATATCCTCTTTCCCCTTCATTAACCCTTTTTACACTTACAAAGACAATAAAGTTTTTTACACTTTGAGGGTCGTGATAGTTACTAAAAATTGAAAAAAACTACTAAATGGAACATGTTTGATATTATTAAGGATATAGTAATAAATTTTAATAAGATACTATTTTTAGGAATTTTAGTTGATTTAATAAAATATTATTTATTATAAAATATCATTAAGGTCAATTTTAGAACTATTAATTACTTAAAATTTAATCACATCATGAATGAAAAGAAATTGAAAGAAAAATATTTTAATGCATCCCAAAATTTTATATGTATATATAAAATTAATTTATTAAAATTAATTGTTTAAAATTAAATTAAATTTAATATTTGTAAAATCATTTATATTATTTTTCCATTAATTGAATAATTACTGAATTAGTATTGCTTGAGAATTTAAGGTAGTTATTTATAAATTAAAAATTACAAATAATTTACTATGGTTTAGATAAATCATTTATATTCTAAAATTTTATTTATTAATGAACATATCATCTATATATACCCTTTTTAGAAATATTATAATTATTCTAAATAAGAGTGTTGAATTTTTTACTTTTCATTAAATAAAATATATAAAGGTCATAGTCAAGTCCAAGTGGAATAAAAAGACATATATTATAAATTTTTATTATTATTGAAGATATATACTCATATAATAAAATTTATTCTAGTTTTAAGATCATTTTTTGGTCTTTATCATTTTATTTTTATCTTTAATTAATCTATTTACCATTATCATGGTAATAAAAAATACTTAGGTTACTATTCCTATTGATAAAAAATAAAAGGAAAAAAGTTATCTAATTTTTAACCCCTGATTCAAAATATGCAATAAATTTTTTAACATTCAAAACACTTAAGTGGGAGAATTTAATTTAAAATTAAACCAACAAAACAGGTTGAAATTTTTGTTTTAGAAAAAAAATCATTTTTAAAGGAAAAATGTTTTTATACTAAATTCAAGAAAAAAATTAGTTTTAAAAATAATAATTATAATATTTTAAATAATAATTAAATAATTAAATTTTAAAAATAAATCAAAAATATAATTTTTCTTTAGAAATACTTTAAAATAAACCACAATTTTCAATAAAAATCAGTTTTTTTCATTATTCCTTGAAAAATAAAAATTTTAAAAAAATTATCAAAATTTCTCAAAAAAATATCAAAATTTCAACATAGGGTAATTTTGAAATAAAAATTTCATAAATAATATATAATTTATAAGATAAAATTTTCAAATGTTCTCCAAATTAGTTATATCATTCTCTGACAAAAAATTGAAATCCTTTTTTAAAGAAAGAAAAACTTTGAAGAATAAAATTGTTTTCCTAAAACTTGAGTGCTTATTTCCTAAGAATTAATCAATAAAATTATATTTATTATAATATTTATATATAGTTCAAAAAATATTTATTCTAATTTAAAACCATAAATTTAACTAATAGGTTACAACAATTATATTTAAATAATAATATTTCACAGTTCATTTAGATTTGGTGTTGTGTGTTGTAAGTGTTATCAAATAAATTTTATTTCTTTTATTATCTCATGATATCATATGAACTATTTATATAGTTAAAGGTGTGATATATATTCAAATCATAGAATATTGAAGTATATATTTACATAGAAGGAGTTGAATATACATTATAGAAGATGGTTGAAGTTGATAAAAGATTATGATTGCTCGATACATTACCATCCTGGGAAGCTGAACAATGTAGTTCATGCTCAATGTAGAAAATTATTTTCTAGTTTATCTATGACGTAGATCAAAAAAGATCTATTTTTTTTGTATTTTTAAGGGATGGGTCTTAAAATATTAAAGGAAGGGGAGAAATATTATCTTTATCAAATGAGTGTTCAACCACATATCCAAGTGAAACTTAAAGAGGCATATAAGGAATTTGTAGAGCTACATAAGAATATGATAAATATTCTTGTGTTTAAACTTGAATTTCATGTAATGATAATGTTTAGTAATATTTTGTGCATTTCTTATATATTATATTTTTATAAGGATCTTTGGATACGACTCATCATTCATAATTCACTATTCATTTTGGAAGCATAAATATTTATAGAGATATGAAATAGTATCTATGGTGGGACAACAAAAAGAGATATATTGCTATGTATACATCTTGATGCTTTCTATGTCAATTAGTTAAGGCTAATAGGATCAAATATAAGGGGATGTTACAATAACTAACCATACCGTAATGGAAATTGGAAAACATCCACATGGATTTTATCATCAAACCATCCAAAAATCCAAAAGGCCATAATGTGATATGGTATATAGTCAGTCAACATACAAAGTTAACACACATCATTAATTTTAAATAAGATTTATTTATTGATGATATATCCAAAATATATATTTAATAAGTGGTATGGTTTAATGGAGTATGAAAATTTATTGTATCTGATCGAGATCTAAGGTTTAATTTCATGTTTTAGTGAAGGATTTAGTAGGATCTGGAAACCAAGTTACATTTTTGTCCTCCATATCAAAATCATATAGATGGTAAATCCTAGATAACCATTAAAAGTATATAGGATATGTTTGGATATTATTATATAAATTTTAATAGAATTTTGGATCAATACTTTACTCTAATCAAGTTATCCGACAACAATCGCATTCACTCATGCATTGATTTGAAATCTTCAGAATCCCTCTGTGAAAATAAGTATAGAAACCTAATGTGTTGGACTAATGTTATATAAATAAATATTTTGGGACCATATCTAGTTGAGTAAATGGAAGATAAATTTATAATCATTCAATATAAAATAAAGGAATCCAAGATTGAATAGAAAAGTTATGATGATAATCTATGATGGGATTTGGGTTCATGTTTGGGGAGAAAGTATTTATGTCAATTTATCCATGGAAGAATTTAATGATATTTGGGAAGAAATTAAATTTTATCCCTAGGTACATTGGACACATTGATATTCCAGATCAATTAGGGATGATATATTATCTCTTAGAACTTCCACTGAACCTCTCTCAATTTCCAGATTTTCTCCATGTATCTATCCTGAGAAAGTACATACCTATTTCATGAGATGTGATAAACACAAAGGTCATACCACTGGAGTGTGATATTTCTTATGAAGAATAACCCATATAATTCATGGATCATAGAGTTAATGTTTTGTTGAATGAAACAACTCATGTAGTTAAAGTTATTTGGAGGAATTAGAAATTAAAAGAAGCTGCGTGGGAACCTAGGAATGTGATGAAGTATAAATATTCTTATTATTTTTATTAGAGTAATGCAATTTAAACGGAGAAATTCATTTTAAGTGGGTATAAGTTAATACCCTAATAATATATGATATATATTTTTTAAATAAATTTAATCTCTTAAATAGCTTTTGATAACAACATCCCGAGTCTAAATGAAAAAAATATTATATATATTGTAAAACCTAGCCATTAAATTGGTGGGTATGAATGTAAATAATTAAATTAAGAAACGTATATGGTATACACTTATATAAAATAAATCCATTGGTTATCGATTGATTGTAAATGAATATATATATCGTTTTAAATTCAAAGAAATGTTTTTTTGAAAAAAAACTATTTTCATAAGTGTAATGTATATTTATGTTAATAAATTAAATTAATAGCTTTTGGAGAATTATTTTTATAAAATTTATAAAATATATATTCAATCAAATGTTTTATTATTCGTGTAATTTTTTATGTCTTGAGATATGAGTAATTACCATTTTATAGTCCGAACAATATCTAATATATATAGAAAATACGGGTGTAATAACTACAAATTGTCACCCATACATTCTTCCACTTCCCTCCTCCACATTATTTCCCTTTCATTCCCTCCCTTCTAACCCAATCCCCCTCATGATTTTTCTTTTCTTATGAATCTTTCTTAAAAATTACCTCAGCTCGACCTAGGATTCCTAGAGTCCCCCATTAGCATTATTCTCTCTCTCTCTCCCAATTTCCCTCAACTCCTCCAAGGCCCAACACAGAGTAACGAAGGCTTCGTACACCCAGAACCCTCCTCCGCTTAATTACCCTTTCATTACCTCCCTTTAAACGCACTCTTTCTTGTGATTTTTCTATACTTCTATTAGGGTTCCCACTTGTGAATTCTCTCAGTTCATCCAAGGGTTTCTATAGAACACCATCAACTGATTCAATCCACTCTCATTAAATCCCATCAAAAACCCCCTAGCTATTTCCATGAACTCTTATAAGTCCCCCTTAATTTGTATTTCTCTCTCCTCTACGTCTTTTAACCCATTCAATAATTTCTTCAACATCGAGCAATATCGACATCACCATTCATCCTCTCTACCTCCTCAATCCACCTCCGACGACCATGCTACTCCCCCTCTACAGTTTTTAGATTTTATAAACCATCTCTGACACATCAACTATTCTTAAAAAGTATATATTTGTGTTCCTTTAGATAAATTAATGGGGGGGGGGGTCAACCCACATGCAGTAATTTTAATTTCTATATTCTATGATTTTTTTGAATTTTTTCTTCCTATCTCCAATATTTATTATTCCTTTATTCATAATAATTTTACAAAGGTTACTTATCTTTTCATCACATTTAATAATATTTTATATTCCCCATTATTTATTATTTTAAGTTTCATTTTAATTTTTCAAATGTTACTACTCTATATTTGCTTCTCTGATTCAACAAATAAGGCCTCAAATTCTTGGTCAAAGAATCTTTCAACATCTACATTTTGTATCATCATTGAAATCTTTTTTCTCCACCACCTCATAAATTCTACCACTGGTAGGCCTAACTTATTTTATTTAATACAAAACATTTCTTATTTCTATAAAGTTGATTTTATGTACTGGTAATTACTATTATTTTTAATAGTTTTTTATAACATGCTTAATTGACTTAGTGTTTTCCTTCCCAATATAAATTACATTCACTATAATCAAAATTATGGGTAGAATAATTCTCTTGAACACCATGATATTTGAATAGAAAAAAAAACAATACAAATATGCAATCCCTATCAAGATCTAGACAAGAGAGGATTTAAAGGACACTACAAAGGAAGTAACGACAAAGTGGTTGTGTGTTATGCATTAACTTCACTTTAAGTTTTTTGTGATTTTTATCATTATTTCAATGAATACATTTACTATATTACCATAATTAGAAGTTTAAAATTTATTTTAAATTCTTCTATTATATATATTGATCCATCTAATACTCTAATAAGTGAACCATTACCACCAAAAGGCAGTATACAAAGAGGAACATACATTCCATTATCACCTAAATCTATCAATGATACGTTCACTTTAAATTCACCATTACATTAAATTTTATTTCATAAATAAATTGAAACTATTGAAAATTGGTCAAATTTATATTTTATTTACTTGAAAATGCCTCAATAATGTTCTAACTTGGCAAAAATTTCTGTTGAATCAAACATGATAAAATAAAATCGGGATACCATACTGTAATATGATGTACCTCTCCATATTTATTATTAGGGAATGTTATCGATTTTATATTTCCTCATTATATTTTATGCTCCCCAGAATCGTATCTGAGATACAATTCCCTTCTCTAGACACAATGAATGTGATATTCATAATTTTTGTTATTGATTTTTTCATTTCCCAAGATCTCTGGTCTTCATCGATAAATTTATCATTATTATTAAATATCCTTGGTGATTTCTTTCTCACTGTTATTTCATTTTCTATTTAAAGAATGTTTCATTTATTGTTTTGTTTTTTATACAATATTTGTTTTATATAATATTCATCATCACTATTATTTTCTCTTTGTAGTATTTTTTTAATATTTTCAACCATTCGCGTTTAATCTAATTTTCTCATTACTGTTGCATCCTCTATAAAATAAATGTTTCATGTACTTATATATATATATATATTTCAAATAATGTTTCTTCTTTGTATAGTTATTTTTAATCAATGGTTTCACACATTATCAGAGTTAGTTATTTCATTTTAAATTACATTAAATAAAATATTGTTTATTTCATTTTAAATTACATTAAATAAAATATTATTTATTTCATGATTTTTTAATTTTAATAAATTACGAATATAATTGTATCAACTATTTATATATATACTATTTCCCATTTTTCATTTTATATAACATCATTATTTAATTTTAATATTATTTATTGAATTATATACTTTTAGGCCATATAAAGTGAGCATGTACTTCAAAATTAATATGGAATGTTATTTGGGAAAATGTATGTAGTATCAAATGGGTTTTATAGTGAATGATCAAATTTATATGACATTAATAAACCAACAAGTTTATTATTTGTGAAACTCTTTTTTAAATTTTTATTTTCTACAACATTACATTATCTCTTGTGATATTTTTATACTATGAACTTAAGTGTTCTCTTTACAATCAAGTGATTTTTATATGCTTCCATGAAATTCATGATAAAATTTATGTTTTTTTGAGAAGGTGATACATTTACAAAACTTTTTAGTAGCATTGAATTTTAAATTTTCATCCAATTTGGAATTTAATAATTTAATAAAATATTTAAATTATCTCACATACATTTTTCTAGTTCAATTTATTTGAATTTGATCAAATTCATTTACATAAAATAACATCCATAACACATTTTTCTTTTAATTCATACGTAATAGGAGCATAATAGTAGTGAATCTTTATGATTTTTCAGTAGAATTAAACATAAATTTTATTACTTTCAAACACACACTTTATTTACTTTAATTTTATAGGAATATGATTAATGAATAATATTAATAAATTTTTATCATTAACACTTTTTTTATTTTTAAAAAGTATAGTTCATTTTATACACACTACAAAATTTACAATATCAAGTTTACTGTATATTATTTTTAATTTCAATTACATATTTCATCAAATTATAATTAAATAGAAATCTATTAAAATATGCATCCTACACAATATTTTGAACTTCTATTTAGTTAGACATTGTAATATACTTCTACATTAGTAGTATATATTTAAATGAAATATTTCAGGGAATTATGATTAATCTCCAAGAAAATCATGGGGGGAGATATGTATCACAAAGACTAGAGTTGGTGAAGTAGAATAATATATTTGATTGGTTGTGACAGAGGAGGAAAGTGTTTTATGACAACCTAATGTCTTGGGTACTGCTCAGTCCCCAGGGACTTCTCTAAATGGCTCTATATACTATATCAATGTATTTATTGGAGGTCATAGTTTGGTGATCCAACATTCACATGGACCACAAATTTACATTATTTCGAGAATATTTCTCACACATAATTGTTTCCATATGGTTTATATATATGCATTTCACGATTACTCATACATAGTTATTTTTGGATTTATTATACAAAAGTGTTTACCAATTTCTCATACATGAGTTCCTTTGAGAGTGAGGATGGGTTTCAAAAAAATACCCTAATGTCTCAAGGCTCCATGGCTACAACCATCCGTGCCACTGAACTGCACATCTGAATGAAGTGAAACATAAACATAAACACTACAAAATATGCTAGAATTTTTCTAGTTCAATAACATGGTAATAATGAATTATGACTGCTTCTATTATTTTTAATTTTTTTTAAAATAATTATTTAAATTCAGAAGTTTATTAGACAATCCATTTAACCTAAGCTATATTTTAACATTTTTTTCCATAGATATTATGTTTGGAAAAATAATTACTTAACCAGTGCACAGTTTACCCAGTGTACCCATTTTTCTCAAGGAGCCTATAGCATGGCTTGTCCACATCATATGTTTTATGTAATCCATTTATGTTTTGTACAAAATTTTTTTGTACTCTAATATGTTTTGACTTCATTTTTGATGCCACTTTTATTTTATACATGAATTATTCCTTAAATCCATTTGCAAGATTATGTGTTTTGTGTGTTATAGAAATTTTTTAAAACTTCCATTTCATATAAAGCCTTCTTTAAAATACAAAGAATTATTCTTAAACATGTCCAAACAAAAATCTGAATGTTTAATCTCAACAAATTAATTTCATGACTTATTTTTACCTTGGGTGTCAATAAAAGAGAAGTAGAAAAAATAAGACTACCACTAATTTCAATTTTGTAAGTGAATAAAATGGATTCAACCTATATATATTCATCTATGAAACACATACACAATTACACTTAGGGAAGAAACAAAGTAAATCACTACTACACCACCAAATTGAATAAATCTATCAAGTGTTCATGAATAAACACATTCTAAATACAGACTTCAATAGCATTTTTGAGTATATAAAATGAGATTAAATGGGAAGGGGGATAAAAAAATATTCATTAAAAAAATTATTTATCAATCCTCATTTTTTTCCAAACAAATTGTTAGAAACATGTCACACCGATCCAACTTTGGCATTAATTGCATGTCATTATATTAAACAACTTCATCTCCGACCATATCACACAATTTGAGCTTCTAGGCATACATACTGAAATCCTAATTGATCAACACCATAATTAATAGTGTAGATAAAATGCTTACCTAAATGTTATTTGAACAAGTTTATTCCCCATTTTTTAATCTTGTAATATGCATTACTTATCTGTTGCACAATTTCAATTTGACCCAGTTTTTTTGAAACGTTTCACTACTTTGAGGATTGGTCACCTCATCATATAGAGATATTAGATTCTTTATGACTTGAACCACATATTGATAATATATAATCCATGGTCTTCCCCAATTATCTTTTTAAAGTCATCATAAGACTTGTAATTTTTTATGTTTTATTAGCAATGAATTATCTCTTCTATCTAATAGAAGCTTCTATTAATAATCACAAGGTTCAGTTAAAATCACAACCTTCTATTAAGAAGCACATATTTAGGTTTAATATAGTATTATGTTAAAATATATATTTTATCCTTTCTTGATACTGAAATTACACTTACGTTTCATTCAAAATACCAATTTTTAGAGATCAATATTTATTAATATTTATTATTATATCTTATGTGTCATTAAAATTTTCTATTTTGAGATTTCAATATTTATTAATATTTTTTTTTTAATTTTTAAACATTATTATATCTTTAAATAAATGTTTTGGAAGCTTTTTAAGATTAAGATTCAGTACAAGTGATTTTTTTGGTTAATTTTAAAATTTCAAGTGATAGTCATTTATTGATAATCTTCTAAAAATATAAACATTAAATTTTCTTCAAGAATTATTGAATGAGTTTTTATCATTAGATATTGAAATTTATAATTTTTTATTTCCTCATATATATTATTAAAACCATTTTCTTATATTTTAGTTTTCTATCACTTTTTATTTCACTTAACAAAATGATTTTTTTGTGAATGTTATTTAAAATTTAGTTCATTTATGTAATTGAAATCTCCATCCTCAATAAAATATTCTATTCCTTTAAATTTATCCATAATTTTTTATACTATATTGATAATGTCTCCATATTGTATTAAATTGTATTCCAATATTACTTACCACAAAATTTTGATTTAAATATATTCAATATTAATTTTCATTATTTAATTTAAGAAACAATGTTCTCTTATTGAAAACAATCATTGATCTATACCATCGTGTGAATGCATGGGTGAGTACTGGTATTTCAAAAAAGTGTGTTTATTTTGTTTTACATATATATTTTGAATTTTTTCAATAATTTTTGTAAATTTATTTTAAAAAATTAACTTTACTGTTAAAATCAACATTTATGAAAAAAATTAGAGTGAATTTTTGAGTATTTTAAAAAAAGATTATTTTTTCATTGATTTTTGAAAATTGTATATTTTAATTAAAAAAATTATTATAATTTAAATCATTTACAAAGTATAATTTTAATGAACACTTTTATTAAAAGTAAAATTAGATCAATTATATTTTTAACCTAATTTTGTTTAGTGGAATAGAGTTTATGTGGAATTTTGATTCAAAAACTTTTTATACTTAATAAATCATATTATTTGGAAACCCACTCTTGGTCACATTTTTAGGATTAATATTAAATTTAGTTCTACCAATTATATGAATTTAATTTGAAAAAATGGATTCCTTATTTATAATCATAAAACATTATATTAGTTAATAAGGTCTACTTAATTTATGTTCACAATTAATAGTAAAAATAGTAAAAATTAATTACCACAACTAAGGTTAAAATAGTGTTTTTGTGTGTTACATGTGCATGTGTTAAAATTAAATTTTCTCACATAGAGATTTTTTATTTGAAAAATTATATTTTATATTTTTATTCATTTCGTACAAATGATCTAGCAATTCTAATTTTTTATTCTTCAAGTATAAATTACCTAAGTAAGAAAATAGTTATTGTGGTGAAAACAAAAATGATAGGAGAAAGTAACCTTAGTAGTAAAGGTAATAACAAGTTTAAATAATAATTATTTTTAACTGGAGGTTTTACTTGAAATTATATTACACAAAAAAAATTATTTTACAAATTTTGGGTAACTTGGTTTTAGAGTGAATTCAAATTATTGAATAGTTTTGGGTATTTATAAAAATGTCACTCCTCACTTTTAAAAGGGTACATCATCTCCTCTTTTCTCCACACATAAAAATACTTTTGGTTTTTAAATTCCCCACAAAAATCCCTTACATAAATTTTCTCCAACATCATAGTGTCCTTTTTTATTATAAAACCCTCATAAGAATGATTATGGTGCAAAATAAAGAGGTTTTCTGAAGAAAAGGTATTGTTCTTAACCATGTGTTTTGATTTATGTTTCATTATATATCCTTCAAATATTCTTAAAATATGATAAAATAATGAATAACATAAATTAAATATATTTTAATTTTATTATTTTAATTTATTGAACTTTATCCATCCCATCTTTCATTAAATGTGAAACTAAAATGTCGATTGTGTTTACGGCGAACCACCGCCTCATGAACAGATGTAATTTATCTTCCTTCAATAAAAATAAAATATGGATATAATGATTTTTTAATGTATATATACGAAATTTGTGAATTAATTATACTTATACAACTATAATATCCCATCGAACTTCTTTCCTTTCAATCTTCTATAAAATGATAACGTCACTCGTGTGTACGTGTGGACTACCGCCTCCACAAAGCGATATGATACATTTTTATTTTTATTTTAACATGGATAATAATGAGGATATATTTAATAAAAATATATGATATATATATGATATAATAATGATTATATAATATTGATTTACTATTCACAATTATTTTATTCTATCCATTGAAAAAAAGAAAAAACATTCAAGTGTATGTACGACCTGTCCTCACCATGAATGGTGTAATTCATTTTTATATCTATAACATTTTTGGATTAATATAAATACATGTTTTTGGAACATATATTATATTTATATCATTATTAATAATATTTTTATAATTAAATCATGATTAAATTAAAAATACCAAGACAAACAAACCAAAACATATATGAAAAAAATAGTTATCATCCATAACAATGATTTTAATAAATAATTGTTAGTAAATGGTTGATAAAAGGTTAGAAGTAATTAATATATGGTATAATATATATGATTTTGGTTATGAAATATTTTTATAATAAATCTACATTTATTATCCAAGTGGTTAAGGCACATATGAATGAATTTGGACCCGAGGCAAGTGTTTATTTCACAATCTCATCATTTTTCGGGATTCTATATGTTTATGTCCCCAGTGGGGAAATTATTTTATATTTATTTCATAAACACTATTTTTTTAGTCTATTATTATTTATATAAATTATATATTTTCATTTCTATTTACTCCCTTTTATAACTAATGATATTGAAATAACGATCTTATAAAAAACTGACCTTACTTTTCTTCTCGATTGGGAGTCTTTCCTTTATTTTTCTAAATTTTATTTAAAATACCTAAAAGTATGTCTTTAAAACTATAAAATTATGTAATGAATAAAATTTAATCATTATTTTATATTTAGTTTTTTTAAAAAAAATTAATATTTTTTTTCATTTTCCAAATGATGTACTTTTTAACATTTTTAAAATATTGTGAAAGAATGTTTTTATAAGTTATAAGACATAAATAGAATTATCATCCATCATAAACACTAATTATTTTCAATATTTGTTTAAAATTTTTATAGGTTATCTTCAAATAATTTTTTTCCTTAATATTTGGGAAATAAATTTTACTTTAAATAATTGATTTCAATGTGAAAAGTATATTTTCCACAATAAATTTTCAGTAATCAGTATGAAGAATTTTCATTTAGGTCATCATCCATTATTGAATATTATACTTAGGATATAATATAATGATACATTACACCATATTTCTCCATATGTTTTATGATTTGTTTTACTAGGGAAAGTATTGATATTATATATACTAGTTCTTCCAATATCGTCAGTAATTGATTTTTAAGGCATGTTGATTAATTTGTATTGTTTATTCATATATTTAATGCATTGGACTTATTAAGTGATGGTAATGGGTCATAATTATATATCCCATAAATGAATTGGTAGGTATCATGTGAAAAAAAGACCGGGTATTTATCCTAGGACATACACATTTATATATGATGTCTTGAAAAGAGGTCATGGCAGTAAGTTTTACATATCCAAAATTATTCATTTCAAAAGTATAAAATATTTTATTGATGTCTGTGTGATTATTTAAATAGTTATAATATACATGTATAAGTTTTTATCCCATGTGATTATTTGTATGAAATTATTTTATCATCATTTATTATTTTTATAATATTCATTCTGTATTTTCTTTTGTTGTACACATAGCTTTATTGATCTAATTATATCACCCCTTTCTTATATTTCATTTTTCTAGGATTCTAGGAAGCGTATTATGATTGATATGTAGGGATATGATAAAGGTAATAATGTTGTCATCAATGAAAATACTTGGTTTTATTTTATGTTTTCAAATGTAAATTAAAATTAAAATATGAATCTAGTTTACAAAGAATACTGAACTTGGGTGTGTATATAAATACCTAGTAGGGAACCTCAAATTCACAAGAATGATTAAAACATAAAATGAAGATTCATAAAATAACAAAAATCAATTTGATAAAGGAATAAGAACCCATATGTAGACACAGAAGGATCCAAGTCACATGGTAAGGTATCATTCCTTATAAATAAATAAAAACATTCTGGATTCCTTTCAAGATCCTTGAGACAATTGAAATATAAACATATATATCCACATAAGATTTATATTGGGGGATTTATTCCATGACGTTGGGTACCTCATTCAAGGAAGTATCAACAACTATGGATGACCTTCACCTCATCAGAGTACTATAAAGTGGAGTATAAAAACTATATATAGATTCCTCATGCCTCTGCTGTGTGTCAAATATTATCAAATATACCAAAATATAGGATATTGGGGACCAATGAAATGACTAGTCCAGCTACTAGGCAAATACCGACCCGACACACTTTGATTATCACGCCCAAACATTTATGTTAACTAACTATCACTGAAGGGATAAGAAATATCTAACTATCTCTAACCACATATTTGATATTCATGTATTGGTCACTATCACATCCTATTTATATTTATACTATGGAATAACTAATAGAATATCAAAATTTGAGTCCAATAAATGACTTAATGCCATTCAACAATTTTGATTGATGTAAGCAGCATGTTCTAGGGGTACATGACATGTATCCCACAAGAAGTATCTTTCCTATGCACTAGATATCTACAATAAATATAGAATTAAAACTATATGGTGTGAGTTGAAGATCACATAGTGTGTATGATCCACAAGGGACTTGCTGTGTACCCCATATTTCCATGTTTTGATCTATCAAGGGAATAAGACATGTTGTCTTGATGCGCATGATGAGGAGACCACTATAGATTATGGGAATGTACCTCTATACCCAATGATTAATACACCTAATTATTCATGATATGTTCAATAAAACCACCTGTTTTGTGACATTTAACTATTAGTGAAACCCTAGTTTCCTCGCAGTTGGATTACATGACATGTGGTCCTCCAAACTACGTGCTGTGTGGTTGGGATTTTTCTAAAAATGATATCTTCCTCTAAAATCCTATCATCATCAATCCATTTCACAACATATCTCACCCAAATTCTCAACAAACACTTGCAATCTAGGTTAAACCTTCCCTATAGGATGAATTATGGCCATTAATCATCGAAAAAATGTGCATCATTGCCTATTTGTTTCATTCATGTGTTCTAGATCTTATAATAGTCGCCATCCATCCTTCCCCAATCTTACCCACTAATAAATAACCTATATTTCAATGTATCCCCATTATTATATTGACAAAAAACATTCATATAGTTTTATAACTGATTTCACAATGAATCAATCCAAATATTTTGTTGAATTTTCAACTATATTGAAGCCTTAAGATAAAAACATGAATAATGATGAGGGAAACAATAAACTAATAAGATTATAAATTGAATTATTGACATGATAGATTTGGGCATAATTTTTTTAGGGTAAGTAAATTGATCAAAAAAATAGTTTTAAATCCAAAAACAAATAAACCCCAATTCATAATTTAAATAAAACATAAATTTATAGGGCATCGCCAAGGTCAAACAAAAATTTTATTCAAGATGGATTTAATATATGATCAGAAAATAATAAATATGAATTAATTATTTAAATAAATACCTATCATGATTTTATTTCATCTCTAGTAAAATAAGAAACTGTTTTATCACCGTTAGCAGTACCTAAACCGTTAATTGTGGATCCTCTTGCTAATTGCTGACGTTTTACCATGATAGAAACTCTCTAATGTCTAGGGTTATCTGGATAACCCAAGATATTAGAATAAGAGGTATTATAATTAGGTTCTTATATATTTAAATAATTTACTTTATATAATTAATTAATTAATTAATTAATTCCATTTTTAAACCACCTATGACTACACACTATTATGATACACAATGTGAATTAAATTTATATCTCACATAGGGTAAAACCCTTGTTCTTAATCTACCCACAACCCCAATCCTTCCCTATGTGACTTAATTAAGTATATAAAGATTTATTTTTAAAAATGTGTGTATTAGAAAATAAAATAATTATTTTATTTTATATAATCAGTAGTATTATTATAGCGACACCTGATATATGTTCCAACATCAAAAATAAAATTAAGGTCATCTCTGAAAATATCTAAAGTGTAAAAACTGAAAAGTTGTAGTTATTATTTAATTACACTATATGGATTATAATGTTTATAATTAAGTCTTTGTTGAAGTGCCCAGATCAGTGTGAATCACTGAGAGGGGGAGGGGGTGAATCAGTGATCCTTTAAAACTTTTTACTAATTGATTCTTAATCAATTAAACCTCTATGGCTTGTTAAGGCCTCGATCCACTCTTCTTATGTCTCTCAGCCTTTCCCGGAAAATGCACTAATGAAAAGGCACAGGACGCAAGGATTTACAAGGTTTGGCACCAAAGGCCTACATCCTTGCCATGCTCTCCCAGCATGGATTCTACCATTATAATCTGTTAGTATTACAATGGTCGATACAGCTTCCCACCGTATCTCTCCTGAGTCCCACAGGAGGGTCTTTATACTGCGTCCCACAGTGTTACCAGAGTCCCACTGGCCTGCTCCAGAATCCCACTGAAGACTTCTTCTCCCTGAGTCCCACAGGGTCTTCTCCTGGCTCCTCGAGTCACACGAGTAGCTCTTCTTCACTTTAATTTCTTCAAGTATCCTCAGCAGCCTGGGATAAAGGCTGCTGGCCTTGCTCTGTACCTCTGATCACTTGTGATGATCAGGTCTTCTCGTATTGCTCAGGATTTATCTCCTTCTTCTAAGGATGACCTGGCTTTTTTCTTCAAGAATCTTCAACAGCCTCTGATAAGGTCTGCTGGTCTTGCTCAGCAACTTCTGATCACTTCTGTTGATCAGGCTCTTCTTAATTACTGAAAACTCAGACAACTGATATCTCTAACTTCAGTCTGGCTTCAGTCTGACTTCAAAACAACTTCATGCACTAAGTGCATGGCAACTCTTCTTCCTCATGCACTGACTGCGTGGCCTCTCAATATTCTTCAAGATCTTTTGTCTTGGACAACTCAATTGCACACCACTGATCTAATATTTGATTACGTGCGCATGTGCATGCATGCATGCATGCACTCCCCTTTCTTTCTTCTTGGTGTAATAAACCCACAAAGGGTATAATCCTTTAAGCACACACCTTCTCAAACTTCACACACTTTATTCAATTTGATTACACACTTAAAAGTGTGTTATACATTAGTGTGAGTCTTCCACTTCTTTCTTCTTCTAAGTGTGTTCACTTTTGGTGCACACACCTAGGTTCGGCCTTATTCTTGTTTAGCACACACAATTTATTCTTTTAGTCTTCTTTGCACACAAGGCTTTGCCCTTCACTTCTTCTTGCACACACAACCCGTAGCCTTTCTTCTTGTTCACATTGCACACACAAATAGTGTATGCCTCGGGTTCTTCTCCTTTGGTTAAACACACCAAGGTGCCTCGGATCTTCTTTTCCACTTATGATTAAAGGAAGCACGCAAGGTGAAAGTTTCTTTACTGCCGCGCAAGCACCAAATCGCGCAAGTGCTTCTGCCTTGGGCACAAGAAGGGCGTACAGGGTGCTGCGGACACTTCTGTCGCACAAGCTCCAACCAACCACGAGGACGCGAAAGTAATGCGGCCTCGGGTCTTCCTGCCGCGCAAAGAGTAGGTGCGCAGGGGACCTCCAACCTTCTTTTCGCGCAAAGGTGTTGCGCGCAAGGAACTCCATCCACGCAAGTTTACTTGCACGGGGCTTCAAAATCTTCGCGAGGCAGAGCACTCACGGGGCTTCTTTCAAGTTCATCAGCAAGCTTCTAAGAGGGCTCGGGCTCTCTTTTTATAGGCAAAGGAATGCCAAACCTTCCGCGGGATATATCTCTCAAATCCCCGCAACATTCGGGTTTTCAAGATTCTGCAAATCTTGAACTTTCTCTCTTGTTTCACGCGGGTTCCCTCTTCTTCATTTTCCTCTTCATGCATGTGCATGGAAACGTACGCATACCTCTGTTTATCCCGATTCATGCAAAGCATAAACTCCACGTGGCCTCGCACCTTCGGTTTGCTTCGGCCTCGTGAAAATTTCTTCTCCCGTTGTATGCATGTGTATTTTTATGCATGAATGGATTCCTCATGGACATACGATCACAATGAAACCTTCAGCTCCTTCAATGGTGGCCGGGAACTCGAAATACGTTGCTCAGATGGCGCCTGGTTCTGCGGGAACGTCGGGTGGCCTTCGGCTGAGCTCGAGGAAGAGGATAACTTGCGGGCCGTCGGATCGGGCGAGTGAAAGTCATCGGACGGCCGTGATCAGAAGATCTCGCGCGGGATGCGATGAGCGGTCCAGATCGAGCGCGTGATGAGTCGGACGGCCAGGATGCGCTCCCGATGATTTTTCTGCGTCCCACATCGAAACGGCGAGCGGATTCTCCGCGGTTTATCACCCTGGCACTGCGTCAACCCCTCGATTGAACTTCCAACCTCCACGGTGCCGCCCCGCACCGTGTTCTCTTAGCGGGCGCACTCTTGCACCCACCCCTGCCACTTGGGTGCGCCACCGGCGCCCACTATGCATCCTTCGGGCGCGCTCCTCGTGCTCACGCTGCGCGGGCTTCATCACCGCGTGGCTTTGGGGCTTATACACGGCCCCAGCCTCTCTCGGGCTGGCCCCATGGGATCCCCTTGGGCATGGTGACCTAGTCCCACATGTGCCTTGGTTTGAACCCTTAAGGCTGGCCCTTGGTGGCTTATTTTTGCTAGAGAGACTTAGGGACTTTGTATTAAAAACAAAGTAACCCAAGTTCAAATGCCAATATGCCACTTCTACCTCTAAGCCATTCCTTCTATATTTCTTCTCTTCTAACACATATTCTACATCTTCTTCATTAGAATTCACCAATCCTCCTTAACATATAATCTAGACTTAGGAGGGAAATTCTTGAAGGTTCTTCATCAACCGAGCTCCTGAATCAAATAATCTTCAATGTTCTTTATTGATCTAATCAGAGATCAATTGGAACTTTTTCAATTCACATGCACTAAGAGTTAGTGCATGGACTTCATTAAAACCACTTCATCCACTTAGAACTTATGGATGGTTCACTTTAGCTCCTCATGCATTGTCAATACAATGGATGGTCTTCAATTATTGTTGTGACATTGTATCCAGTTGATACAAGTTCTTGGAACTTAAAGATCAGCTCATCAATCGTCTGATATAATGATGATGCTTCATCATCATCTATTCTCCAAGTGGTGTAACTTAGTATCATCTTGATACAAGTATTGAAACATTAAGATCAGTTCTTCAATCGTCTGATATGCATAGAGAATGATTCAACCACATCTCCTATGCCACTTAGTGAATCTCCTAAGTGACATGCCTCTTAGTACCATGGCCATTCTCCGTTCCTCACCAACACCATTACAACCTTTGGCATTCACATATTGAAACTCCTCGACATCCATCCATTCATTCCTTGACAACAACATACCTCATTGACAACAAATGCAACACAGTGCACTTCAATCTCCCCCTTTGTATTTGTTGTCAATACACAACTTCAGCACATATGAATGGGTCAATATGTGTGCCAATATTTTCTCCACCTTATTGGCAATCAAATGAAAAGGTGTGGTGTGGTTCTCTTCAAAAATATCTTCCTCCCTTTGAAAAGTATTTTCTTGAAAGACACTGAGAGAGGGATGATGTCACATGTTCTCTTTAGTAAAGAACCTTTAGTAAATCAACTCTAAGTCTACTTGGGCTAACCCGGTGTAGAAAACAAGAGTGATATGACCAAGGAATTCAAAGCTGTCCATAATTCTCTACACATGTGAGATCATGCTTAGGGGTTTGAAATTTTTCAGATATAACAATGAATTTGCTAAATCCTGCACAACTTCACAAAACTCATTAGAACGTTCAATGCAATGATAAAGCTCCCCCTTTCAACCATTTGTCTTCAATCAATACTCCCCCTTAATTGTCATGATGAATACAATTAAGAAACAAGGGATGAAATTATGATTGGAATACCTTCACTTTTCTCAAGATGATATTAAATCTTAGAATCCCATCTTCTACAGATTGGCTCCCCCTTAAGGGGTGCACTCCATTCTGTCCAAACCACCCTCCAGATGAGAATGATCATCATCTTCAATTCCCTGCAATGTTAGCACATGTAAATACAAGTGATTAGGGAATAAGATGGAACCTCCTTGGTTCATCAATGTGAACAACAAGGTTGAGAAGATTCTCTCAACCGAGATGTCCCATTTTCACCATTCTTCACACTTGCACATTTGATCTTCAATGATGTTTGTGCTGGTGTGGATCTCAATACATCTTCATGTGAAATCTTCTTCTTCCCTTTTGCCTTAGCAATTGCCAGAACTTCATCTTTAGCTCTTTGTAGATCTTTGGCAAGTTGCAACTGATTTGGCCATATGACTAACAAATCGCTTGGAAGTGTGGCCTCAGTTCTGGATATTCCACATGGTTCCTTTGATGCTTTCAAGCTACCTTTCTTAGGAAACTTGTTTTCAATAAATCCCTTCTTATTCTTCTGGATTGATTGTCTTTTTGAGTCTAGTCTGCTTCTATTCAGTTTCATGGCTTGTTCACAAAGATCCATGGTATGACCTTTCTTTCCACAGTAGAAGCATGTTTTCTTTGTGGTCCTTCTGGATGCATCACCCTTCTTGGATTTAGATTCCAAGGACTTCTTTTCCTTTTTCAAAACCTTTTTGGGAGCATCTTCTACTTTCTTCTTGCTTCCCAAGGAATCTCTCTTAGCCAGGTTCTGTGATCTTCTCTTCTTTCCAGCTTTGGATACATTCGGAGATTGACATGTATCAAATTGTTGACCACTTTTGCAACCATCCCAGATGTTGTCAAGAAATCCAAATCTGTTAGCAGTAAACAGATGTCTCTGGACCTGTGGATGTTTCTTATTTCCTTCTGGCTTGCTCCCCCTTGGCATGGGCTTCCTTTGTGCTTTGACATTTAGTGGATTGTTCCAACAATCCTTTGCACAGTGCCCATACTTATTACCACACCAACATTGACCCACAAATCTTGACTTCTTCAGTCCTTTTGATTTTAGGGTACTTTTCTGGAGCTGCTGTGTTGTTTCGGGAGAGCTCTGCTTCTTCATTTTCTTCATCCATACTTGTTTGGAATTATTTTTCCATCCTGCACTTTTTGTGGAAACACTTTTAGAAGCATGAGTACAAGATGGTATGGATGGTACCTTCTTTTTAGAAGATGTTGCCCTTATATTAGAGGATGTCATTCTTTTAGAATCATCCTACTCAATGCATACTTGAGTAGCAACATTTCTCCTTTCAGCTGACTGGGAGGCTTCAGCTTTGGGTGATTGCAGATTTTTCAATATCACCTCCAGTTCAAAGCAGTTCATGTTGAGAAAGATCTTCTCATCCTCAACCAATCTTAGCCTACCTTCCCAATTCTGTTTCAGCTGTTCCATCTGGTCATCATGCACTTTCTTTATTTCATGTAATGAGTTGTCAAGATCCTTCACCATTTTGACTTTGTCTTCAATTTGAGCATCTCTGACATTTATTGACACTTTGTGCAACTTCTCCAGTGCATGGAAAACTTCTTTGATCATTATCATAAAGATTTCTTTCTCAGAAAGGCTTCTTTGCAATTCTTCAGCAGTGTCTTCATATCTTTCATTACAAAGAGAAACAATTTCATCTTTAGCCTTCACTAGCTTTCTGAGAGTGTTGGTTATGCCAACCCTTTTTGCCAATTGGACTTCCAGAGAATTGGCTTCATCTTCTAGCTGTAATTTTTCTTCTTGAAGATCAAGGAGGCCTGTAGCTATACACATTGCCACTTCCTTGGGGACTGTCTTCTGAAGATATTTTATTGCATTTAGAAGATCATTGTTCCTTCCATCTTCATCACAGCTAGAGCAGGCTTTCTTCATCTTCTTGGCCTGTTTCTTCTTTTTATTTTGCTGAGTCTTGGCAGATATCTCCATTTGAGGCTGGTCACTCATTTCCTCAAATCTGCACTTCATAAAGACTCCCTTGGATCCTTTAGAGGTAACCTCCTCTGATACCAATTGAAGTTCCCAGATCAGTGTGAATCACTGAGAGGGGGAGGGGGTGAATCAGTGATCCTTTAAAACTTTTTACTAATTTATTATTAATCAATTAAACCTCTATGGCTTGTAGGCCTCGATCCACTCTTCTTATGTCTCTCAACCTTTCCCGGATAATGCAGTAATGAAAAGGCATAGGACACAAGGATTTACAAGGTTCGGCACCAAAAGCCTACATCCTTGCCATGCTCTCCCAGCATGGATTCTCCCATTATAATCTGTTAGTATTACAATGGTCGATACAGCTTCCCACCGTATCTCTCCTGAGTCCCACAGGAGGGTCTTTATACTGCGTCCCACAGTGTTACCAGAGTCCCACTGGCCTGCTCCAGAATCCCACTGAAGACTTCTTCTCCCTGAGTCCCACAGGGTCTTCTCCTGGCTCCTCGAGTCACACGAGTAGCTCTTCTTCACTTTAATTTCTTCAAGTATCCTCAGCAGCCTGGGATAAAGGCTGCTGGCCTTGCTCTGTACCTCTGATCACTTGTGATGATCAGGTCTTCTCGTATTGCTCAGGATTTATCTCCTTCTTCTAAGGATGACCTGGCTTTTTTCTTCAAGAATCTTCAACAGCCTCTGATAAGGTCTGCTGGTCTTGCTCAGCAACTTCTGATCACTTCTGTTGATCAGGCTCTTCTTAATTACTGAAAACTCATACAACTGATATCTCTAACTTCAGTCTGGCTTCAGTCTGACTTCAAAACAACTTCATGCACTAAGTGCATGGAAACTCTTCTTCCTCATGCACTGACTGCATGGCCTCTCAATATTCTTCAAGATCTTCTGTCTTGGACAAATCAATTGCACACCACTGATCTAATATTTGATTACGTGCGCATGTGCATGCATGCATGCATGCACTCCCCTTTCTTTCTTCTTGGTGTAATAAACCCACAAAGGGTATAATCCTTTAAGCACACACCTTCTCAAACTTCACACACTTTATTCAATTTGATTACACACTTAAAAGTGTGTTATACATTAGTGTGAGTCTTCCACTTCTTTCTTCTTCTAAGTGTGTTCACTTTTTTTGCACACACCTAGGTTCGGCCTTGTTCTTGTTTGGCACACACAATTTATTCTTTTAGTCTTCTTTGCACACAAGGCTTTGCCCTTCACTTCTTCTTGCACACACAACCCGTAGACTTTCTTCTTGTTCACTTTGCACACACAAATAGTGTATGCCTCGGGTTCTTCTCCTTTGGTTAAACAAACCAAGGTGCCTCGGATCTTCTTTTCCACTTAAGCTTAAAGGAAGCGCGCAAGGTGAAAGTTTCTTTACTACTGCGCAAGCACCAAATCGTGCAAGTGCTTCTGCCTTGGGCACAAGAAGGGCGTGCAGGGTGCTGCGGACACTTCTGTCGTGCAAGCTCCAACCAACCACGAGGACGCAAAAGTAATGCGGCCTCGGGTCTTCCTGCCGCGCAAAGAGTAGGCGCGCAGGGGACCTCCAAACTTCTTGTCGCGCAAAGGTGTTGCGCGCAAGGAACTCCAGCCACGCAAGTTTACTTGCACGGGGCTTCAAAATCTTCGCGAGGAAGAGCACTCACAGGGCTTCTTTCAAGTTCATCATCAAGCTTCTAAGAGGGCTCGGGCTCTCTTTTTATAGGAAAAGGAATGCCAAACCTTCCGCGGGATATATCTCTCAAATCCCCGCAGCTTTCGGGTTTTCAAGATTCTGCAAATCTTGAACTTTCTCTCTCATTTCACGCGGGTTCCCTCTTCTTCATTTTCCTCTTCATGCATGTGCATGGAAACGTACACATACCTCTGTTTATCCCGATTCATGAAAAGCATAAACTCCACGTGGCCTCGCACCTTCGGTTTGCTTCGGCCTTGTGCAAATTTCTTCTCCCGTTGTATGCATGTGTATTTTTATGCATGAATGGATTCCTCATGGACAGACGATCACAATGAAACCTTCAGCTCCTTCAATGGTGGCCGGGAACTCAAAATACATTGCTCGGATGGCGCCTGGTTCTGCGGGAACGTCGGGTGGCCTTCGGCTGAGCTCGAGGAAGAGGATAACTTGCGGGCCGTCGGATCGGGCGAGTGAAAGTCATCGGACGGCCGCGATCAGAAGATCTCGCGCGGGATGCGATGAGCGGTCCAGATCGAGCGCGTGATGAGTCAGACGGCCAGGATGCGCTCCTGATGATTTTTTCGCGTCCCACATCGAAACGGCGAGCGGATTTTCCGCGGTTTATCACCCTGGCGCTGCGTCAACCCCTCGATTGAACTTCCAACCTCCACGGTGCCGCCCCGCACCGTGTTCTCTTAGCGGGCGCGCTCTTGCGCCCACCCCTGCCACTTGGGCGTGCCACCGGCGCCCACTATGCATCCTTCGGGCGCGCTCCTCGCGCTCACGCTGCGCGGGCTTCATCACCGCGTGGCTTCAGGGCTTATACACGGCCCCGACCTCTCTCGGGCTGGCCCCATGGGATCCCCTTGGGCGTGGTGACCTAGTCCCACAGGTGCCTTGGGTTGAACCCTTAAGGCTGGCCCTTGGTGGCTTATTTTTTCTAGAGAGACTTAGGGACTTTGTATTAAAAACAATGTAACCCAAGTTCAAATGCCAATATTCCACTTCTACCTCTAAGCCATTCCTTCTATATTTCTTCTCTTCTAACACATATTCTCCATCTTCTTCATTAGAATTCACCAATCCTCCTTAACATATAATCTAGACTTAGGAGGGAAATTCTTGAAGGTTTTTCATCAACCGAGCTCCTGAGTCAAATAATCTTCAATGTTCTTTATTGATCTAATCAGAGATCAATTGGAACTTTTTCAATTCACATGCACTAAGAGTTAGTGCATGGACTTCATTAAAACCACTTCATCCACTTAGAACTTATGGATGGTTCACTTCAGCTCCTCATGCATTGTCAATACAATGCATGGTCTTCAATTATTGTTGTGACATTGTATCCAGTTGATACAAGTTCTTGGAACTTAAAGATCAGCTCATCAATCGTCTGATATAATGATGATGCTTCATCATCATCTATTCTCCAAGTGGTGTAACTTAGTATCATCTTGATACAAGTATTGAAACATTAAGATCAGTTCTTCAATCGTCTGATATGCATAGAGAATGTTTCAACCACATCTCCTATGCCACTTAGTGAATCTCCTAAGTGACAAGCCTCTTAGTACCATGGCCATTCTCCGTTCCTCACCAACACCATTACAACCTTTGGCATTCACATATTGAAACTCCTCGACATCCATCCATTCATTCCTTGACAACAACATACCTCATTGAAAACAAATGCAACACAGTGCACTTCATTTGTTATCATTGAAATGTTTGAATCAAAGACCAATTCAATTAGAAGGGGAACATAATAACTATAAAGGATTGAAATTCATTAATGAAAATGTAAAGAAAAAATGATAATCATTATTATGTGGATAAAAAAGTGTAAACATGTTTTCATATGTCAGTATGGGATATTTTAATGTTAAATTAATAACTAATGCACATTTATTAATAAATCAAAGAGATTATATCAAAACATAGGGAGAAAATTAACATCCATAATTAGAAAGGTGATAGAGAGAGGACTTGTGATTATTACATGAGTGGGGATATGATATAAGATCAATATATCACAAAGAATAATAGGGACTAAAACTATCTCTATTTGGTTAAAAAAATTGTTTATAGTCCCATGAAATATATTGGAATAGGTGTATAAAGAAATTTTAATTTTTTTATGGAAAATTATATTAGAATATAGTATATCAAATTTATTTAATTAATAAAATAATTATATGTGAGAATATAAAGATACTCAAGTTATACTGAAAAGGAATATGCAGAATGATCAATATTTAATGATTAGATTATGGTATAAATTACACCTCTATTAAACTAAAAAATTATTTGTAGAAATTTATAATTAATTAAAATATTTCATTAGTTAAAACTTAATAGTAGATTTAATTAATTGAAAGGTGAAACCATGTAGTGAACTATGTGAAAAATATAATACAAATTGAATGTGGTGTGAAAATAAACTATTGGAATTAAGGGGTTTAAGAGGTTTTCTATACCTAAAATATTGGTTTATGTCTTGGTGAAATTATTACCCTATATGGGATGTGCTACAAAAGTAATCCAACAAAAAAACATTTTTTTTGACTTTTAGTGAAAAGATTAATTTTGGAACATGGAAGGAATAAAATGTAAATATAGTGGTGCCGCTGAAGAAGATGATATTATTGATATTAAAATAATATTAGGGTTTAAAAGTGATTCAATAATGTGACATAAAAACATTAAATAGAAATGATATGTATTTAATTGAGGAGTACTCAAAAAATAAAAATGGAAATTCATATTTGGAAGCAATTTCTGAGAAAGGGGATAACAATGAAAACAAATTCTTAAAGATAAAAGTATAACAAATTTATAAGAATTAGATGCAGAATCATAGAGATAAATAGGTTTCAAATATATTCAAATATCCAATAAAAGGATTAATAAGAGAGATAAGATTAATCAGTATTTCATCAGTCTATAAGAGACAAATTATACTGAAATTTTAATTTTAAGAAGTGTTCGAAACATTATTATTTTTATCATAGGTGAATGTAATATAATTTTAATAAGTATAAAATTAAAAATCATAAGTCAGGATTATAAATTAAAAGGTTGATAAAATTGAGAATAATCTCACATAGGATTGTTTTAAGAGGATGGATGATCATCAATATCATTAGAAAAAAATATGAATTCAAGAAGAAGAATAAATACAATAGAAAATTTATTTGAAACAAATAAATATTGGTATTAAAATAATATGTTCAAATTGAAATAATATAGTTTGGATATATGATTTCTTTACTAGATAGACTTGATTAAATAAAATTACTCAAGGTGATTATAAATAATTTTTTTTGATATACCAAATTGATGTGAATAAAAAATAATAAAATGGAGTGATTAAAGAGAGAAATATACATTAAAAAATTGGTGATATTTCAAATTGGTGATGATGAAGGAACCATATTACATTTTAACAAAGGGTTAACTACTTATTTAGATTCATAGTTTAAGAATTTGTTAGGAAATTTAGGTGGAGTTGATCATAATATTAATGTGAATATATAAATGGAAAATAGTTCATGGTACTCACATATATTGATGATGCCATATTTTGTGAATATAAGAAAAATTAGTGGTTGAATATTCAAATTTTAAGTGATTGGAATTTGAGGTATTAATGATAATAGAACTCACATACTTTATTATGATACAAGTCATTCAAAGGTGTGTTCTTGATTTTATTTGAAAATAAAAATATGAAAAGAAGTTGTTAAAGATGTTTAAAATGAAATACTGAAAAACGGTTTCAAATAAATTAACTATTAGAACTAATCATAAAAACTATATAGGTAAAAATCCTATAGATTTAACTTTTTACTAGATAATGGTAGGAATCATTTTATATATGATAGTGATAATACTAGATAAATATATAAAACATTTTTGGAAGCTTATATTCAAGTAAATATAAACAGAGACCACATAACCAATAATTAATGAATATTGATATACATTAAATGTACACTTTATTATATTTTTTCATTTAATTATTTAAAATAACAAGATTTGACTTTATATTTGTATGTGTATTGGGTTATAATTATTTTAGAATGAAAATGAAAAATAGGAGAAGTATTTTTTATCAGAATAAAAATTTTTAGTTGGATTATAATGAAGAAATAAATCATTTTAACTTATCATAGCTGAATAGGATTATATTTTACCTACAAAGTCATTTAATTGGTGGATTAAGATGAAACAATAACTGGTGGGTCTTGGAAGAGATATGAGAATACTAATATTAACATTGTGTGATAAAAAAAGTGAAATCATGTTTATGGAGAATCTGGTTAAACATTAATTTCAATGTAATATTGAGAAAAAAAATATCAAATTAATGATGGAATATAGAGTTACCAATGTAGATCAGATTAGTGAAACTAAATTTGGGGATTAAAAATTCATGAATACTTTATCCATAATATGTTCTAAGAAGAATAATTTAGGCATTAGTGTTCAACCACTTCATAAATATTTAGGATGATTCAATTATCGCTTATCCTGATATGTATTTACTTCTTAACATGACAGATCATTTTGAGGAGTTCTCTTCCCCTCTGTGTTTATTTTCAAATAGGGTAAAATTTGAGAAATTGAAAAAATCAATGAAATTGTTGAAACCAATTATTATGAGGTAACATCATGTCAAATGAATGAAGGGAATATATAATTCCCAAAGACCTATTTTCAGGAATTAATAAATATTGGGTGATTCATATATAACTAATGTTTGATTGATTTAAATGTTTAATGACATTCCAAAACTCTCTCTAGAACCATTTTTTACACCAAACACTGCTCATGTGGATATAGATTTATAACACCTTCAATTTAGATCTTCAAGAGTATATATAATGTTAGAATTGAATTAGGATTATCAACAAACCTAAAGGGGGAGAATGTTGGTACTAAGATTGTTTTATAGGAAAATGATGGATTTAAATTTGAATCAAAAGATACCAATATCTAAGTATAATAAATGTTGGTTTTGTTTACTAGAAGTTATAAACAAAGGATAAAATATAATGTTTTTAAAGTTTTTAAGGTGTTTAGACATGGTCTGTTATAATTTGAATAAATTTTTATTAAACATAGAAAATCCTGGAATAATTTTGTAAACCATGCTTGTATTTAAACCTACCATCCTGGTTAATGGTGTTTTAGAGGTTGTGACCTATGTAATAACATTCTAAAAGTATCATAGGTGATATTGGATGCAAATGGGAGGAATCCATTTAATATCTTAATTAGTCCGAATATAGTTTTGAAATAATCACTATGGTGGTAATTGTGTTCTGAAATGATGTTATGAAAAAATTGATATCCACTAAAAGATTTATAAAAGATATTATAGTTATCATTATGATTTTGATTAAAAAATAGATTAATGGAATCTAGTTGAGTGTTTCTCCTAGTTTATAAAGATTATGAAAAAATTTATAGAGGTAGATAAACTTTTTATAGTGTATATTTTAGTTTTTCTGTTTATTTTTATCAATACCAATATAATACATTTAATTAAGGAACCATGTAAATTTAGTTATGAAATTTTATTTGAAAGGGGTAGTTTGATCATGGAATATTCCGTAGTGCATAGAAATTTTTGGAAAAGTGTTTCCAGAATCTACTAGAATTTTAATTAAAATTCCATGTAGTATAGATGAAACCGAGTTATATTTAGATATATATTGAAAATTTAAATAAGGTATATTAAAATATTTTATGGAGATATATATTTTTCTAGACTATGGTTTTAATTTTTAAACTATTGACCAATATTGGTACTAGGTTGAATATGTTCACACTAAAGAGAGGGTGGGTAGTGGTGAATTAGGGAGTCACTCAAATAAAACGTTTCCCATCAACAACGTTCCCCACTTTAATAGGTCATTTCCCTTCATTGTAAGTAACAATGTTCAATATCTAAACCACTAGAACATATTCTCACTAATAAATTCAACACATATAAATAAATATTAATAATGTAGAATATGAGATGATTTTACATGGTTTACCAAAAAGGGATAAGCCCAAGGAGCACACACTGATGATGTGTTTTTGTTCTAAGATCCACTACAGTAATTTTTAGTGAATACAATTTTGGTTAAGATCACTCAATTAAAAGGCTTAACAACTTTAAAATATTTATAAAATATATATTGATATTATAAGGGTCCTCCCTCTTCTACACCTCCGCACACTTCTTCAAGGAAGGCTTATTTTGTTTCTAGATATGAGGGTATTCCATCAATTTATAAATATGTAGATATATTATAGATCTGAAAAATTAACTGATATTCCTTATATAATTTATCTATAATTGATGTTTCTTTATGCTATACTACAATAAACTTCCAAATCTCTAAAAAACTATATGAGAACAACTACATGTATATAGTTGAATATTTTTATTCCACTTTAAATTCCCGATGAGAGTGTCCTTTTAATGAGATGATTAAAACTTTTCTAGAGAATAAAAACACTAATTACCCACTTCCTCCAAATGATTATTATCCATAATTTGAATAATAATATTGAAATACAGCTCTTTTTTCAATAACTAGATATATCAATGGAAATAAGTCTTCTTTTTTGAGCCCTCATCCTTTAAAATGACGACAATCTATAATTTTTTTTTCTAGTTATTGTTTATTACTTTTATTTTATTCCAGATTTTTTAATATTTTATATGTTTTCCCCTCTTTTAGAACTATTGTAATTATTTTTTATAGATTCTAAAAAAACAGAAACATTGATCTAATGATTGAAATCAGTTTCCTCTTTCTTTATTTTCATATATCATTCCAATTCATAATATAATTATTATATCCATAATTTATGTATTCATATATAAAGAAATATCCAAAAAAAATCAATCCAAAACATTCAATTTTAAATTAAAAATATATCTTTATTTATGTCCAATTATGTTATTCTTCATGATATTATCATCTTGATCGTGTAAAGGTCTCTATTCTAGTACTGTTGTTGTGGATGGAAAATTATCAATACTTTAATCTTTTAAATACACCTAAATTTCACTAAGAATATTTATATTTAATTTTCACAAAAATTGACTTAAATTTTCATCTTGAATAACCCTTAAATTCTCCTCATAATTAAGATTAAAATATAGAAATATATTTTTCTATTTAAATCACCATATCTTATAAGTCAATATGTTATTAAATATAAATTATTTTTCTTTATTCAAAATGAAACTAAAATCATCATTTAATTTAACCAATAATAAATGAATTAATTCCTATTTAAAATAATAATATATACTTTATTAAGACTCTTCCCAAATAATCCATGAATTTACCTATTTAAAACCTCCTTGAATATATGAATTTTAATATTTCACATAAATATCTATTTAATTATCCATGATAATTATATTATAATATTTCATATAATTTCCATGAATATTTCATTCATTACATCATAGTTAAACTCCTTTTTAATTATCCTCTGTAGGTTTTATAATATTTTAGTTAATATTATATAGTAATATGGTCCTTTAAGTGACTCATACATGACCCTAATTTTATTCTTATACAACTAATGATATCATATATTAATCTACCTCAAATTTCATTTAATATTACATAGCCTTCAGACATTTCTTATTAATATTAAATATCCTTTGTATTATACCTTTAAGACTAGAAAAATGAAAGTTACTCTGAAATGGGATTTAAATTATTCTTATTAAATAAAATTTTCAATATTCTAATAATTAATTTATTTTATAAATGTAGTGTTACTCAAATGTGGCTTTAGTAAACGTGGATCTAATTCTTTTTTTCCACATTGTTCACCATGTTAATTAAATGTAGTTTCTAATATTGTATATTATTCTTATATATTGATATTTTACTCCTTCAAATCCCATGAAAAACTTATTTGATCTTACAAAAATAAAATATTTTTATTATATCTCATATTGAACCTTTTTATATTTATTTATAACCTCTTAGTATTACAGAACACAGAATTTTGTAAATTTTATCTTATATATAACTATGTTTTTATTGAATCCATATATTATTTTCTAAATGGTTTCAAACATGACTAGATCATTATCAATCAATTAAAAATAATCACTAATATCCAAGATTCCCTCGATTCAATAAAAAATGCCGATTAGAAAGATACATGACATGAGTAATAACCTTAGAAAAACTTTTCAAGCCAACACTGTTGTAATTATTGGCTATACTAATGGCTCGTAATTATTTATTTAGGCTGGAAAACCATTAGTATATCCTATACAAATGGTTTTCCAAACTTTTGGCTAATTGGATGTTGCTATAACCCTATACCAATGGTTTTTTTTGAACTGTTGGTATATGGGTTACAAAATTTTAAATATACAAACAATTCTGATCTAAGAATTGGTATAGCTATATACCATGGTCTCAAACTGTTGGTATAGACCCCCCTTAATTCTAATGGTAGCCGACCCCCCAACCTACCAAAAAATCCACCAACAGCCACCATAAATCACCACCGTACCTAAATAGCCACTATTAATAACCACCCTACTAAAACAACCACTAAAAACCAGCAAAAATCAAAGCATCACCCACCTTGATTAATTATCTTAAAAAACATAACCTACCAATATAGAAACAATGATAAAACAAGAAACATATTAATTAGTTCAACTAGTAATAACAAACATTAAAAACATCACATATATTCATTAAAAACTTATCATCAAATATAAAAATGTCAACAATATTAGTCATAAATATAAAGGATCAATCATTCCCTCATCACCATCACTATCCCCATCATCACTGTCATCCTCACCATCCTCCTCTTCATCATCCTAATCACCATACTCATCATAATCTTTTTCTTCATCATCCCTATCATCCCCACCCTCATGCTTTTTATCCCTATCACCAAGAACTTCATCATTTCAACCACAACTAGGAATAATTATCGGTACAATATATAATGTACACATCATCAACATATATGCATCACAAAATGATGTGGTATATGGTTAAAGTGGTAGACAAAACACCACCATAAATTTAATAAATTCATCAACGTCCCTTTGCCTCCGTTCATGATCTTGTATGACCATTTTGGGCCTGTTCTTCCCAGACACGAGCCTGTGTTTCCATTACATTATCTTTTTCCAACATAGTGCTTCAATAACTAGCACCTAAAGTGAGATAATATATAGTCAGGAAAATACTCTTCCCATGTCTATAACACACTCTTCCATGGTGCTCATCTCCCATAAAAGGATGTAACTGATTGTTTTCCCCAATGTTTTCAGCTTCATACTCATCAAGGTCCTCCATAAAACACTATTTGAAACCTAAATGGATTATTTAGTTTCAAAATAGGTATTAAATTTTTAAATCAGCAATTTAAAACCTACAGTATGATGCTGTGTCATTTAATATACCATGCTTTTACACATCTTATATCTATACAAGAGAAATAGTTTTTCTCAAGGAACACATCCTACAGTATTCAAAAAATCCCTCTATAATTACATTATAGAAAACCATAATTGAAAATAGGTTATTAATAATGAATTTCACAACTAAATTTAAATGGATATACTATATGCTTCAATATAATTTGTTATAATTATTGAATACTTTGTGATGGTATAATATGAGTTGGTTAACAAAATAAAATTAAAATAAATTGAGAGAATTGATAATATGATTAAATAATTATTTGATAAATTAAATTAAATTGGGATTTAAGGATTCTTGTTTGTATATATTATTTTTATGAATCTAAGGACAATTTAATTGTAGAATAAAATAAGTGGAATATCTTTATTAAAAAAACTCAAGATTAAATATATGTATAATATGATAAAATAGAATAGTGAAATGTATGATAGTTGTGTTTCTATTATGTTTTCTATAATTCTATGATTTAATTTGAAAGGTATTTAATTAGGGAAGAGAAAGTAAAAATTTTCATTGATGGACATTGATGATAGTGTATATTCAATATAAGTTTTTTATTAAAACGACACATGAAATAATATGATTTATATTTTATTTGGATAAATAATATTAAAGTTTAGTTTTAGTTAGAGTATGTATGGTCATATTGGTTTTGATCCTTGTTGTTACTATTTAGTTTTATAGGGTATAATTTTATTTAGATATTTTTAATTGAATTTTGTTATGTATGGTTCAATTTAATTATGTTTGGTTCAATTATTTTAAATTTTTATTCATCATGTCCAATTTGCTTATGTTTAGCTTATTTTTTTCATCTTAATTCAGTTTATTTTATTGTCGATCAGATTTACTTATTTTAATTCACCTATATTTTTTATAAATTTGTATTTCAATTTTATCTATTTAGTTAATCCCTCATATGATTCAGTTTGGTATATGTAACTTTATAGTCAATTATTTAAGTTAGATTTCATTTTATTTTTTTGAATCTTTTTCAATTAAATTTTAATTCTTTTAGACTGATTTATTTCATTTTTTATTTCCTTTGTTGAATAATGTTTAGATTATCACATTTATGTTTTTTCATTTCATGTTTGTTTCTATATCAGTTAGTTTGGTTCAGTTTCATTAGATTTTAGTCATTTCAGTTTGGTATTATTAAATTTTTTTTCATTATTGATTTAGTTATGTTTTGTATTGTTTGATTCCTTATGCATTTATTTATATTTTTACATTTTTTTAAATAGTTTCATATTCATTTAGTTTTTGTTGATTTAGGGCTATTAAATTATTCTATATTCTATTTTTATTGGTTAAATTTATGATAATTATGTTTTATTTTCTTTGTATAAATTTCACACTTTTGGTTATGTTTAATTCAATTTAATACTTTATTGATCGGTTCATCATTTTTTGGTATAACTTGGGTTGGGTTTGCTGGTCCAATCTAATTTGGTTCAATACAACTAAATTCTATTCTAGTTTTATTTTTTCATTTTCTTTTTTTTGGTTTGGTTTGTTTTAGGAAAAAAAATTTATACATATTTTACCTTTGTTGGTTTATATATGATTCAATTTGTATTGGCCATTTTATGTTTTATCAGTTTATAAGAGTTTGTTTTGTATGTTAGGTTTGATATAATTTCAAATTCTCTTTATCATCATCCAAAAACTTCAAACATGTTGGTATAGTAATGTCATACATTAATTTTGAGTTTGAGGAATATTTTGTTTTGAAAATTTATCTAATGTTTGAGTTATTTTGAAAGATGAGTAATTAAATGTCTGAATGTTTTTGAATAATTTTATGTTTTGAAATTTTTATTGGAATGGGAGATAAAGTTATTCTTAAAGTAAACTCTAGGTAGAAGAAGGTTTTTAAAAAGTGGTTTTTATAAGTTTATTCTTATGGTGGATGTGTATGTTGTGTTTTCTGGATGATTTATATTAAAAAACTATATAATCAAGATGTTTTGAGAAGAATTTATTTTATTTTAAAAGTTAGACAGTTATTTTGGAAGGTAATTTTAAATACGTTTGGAGAAGGATGATATGGTTTGAATGTGGTCAGATAAGGATGAGGGGGGTTACTGTCTAAAGGTTTTGGATTTATAGATTTTAGGTATTTAGAAAATCATTTACACATAAAATTAATCAAGAAAATACATAAGGATAATCTTGTACAACACATAATGTTTACCAAATTATCAGAGTTTTTTAATTTTATTATATTTAAAGTTAACTAGGGAAATACGTAAGAGTCATTCAAGACAATATGTAAAGGTTTCCAGTATTCTTAATGTTTTAGAATTAGAAAATTCCCGTGAATAAGGGTATATAGGGGAGCTATATGACTATTTTGATCTAATCATTAAATCTATAAAATCAAATCATTAAATGTGGTAACTAATGGTACTCTGAAGTGATATGTAAGATTCACTTTGAACCAAGTAGAATAATTGTGAGAAAAATGGAAAAATCTTAATATGTTATGGTAACTAGGATGGACTTTGAAAAATGGAAATGTTTTGATTTATAAAAAAAATAAAAAAGAGTACATTAAGGAATATAAAAATGTAATTGTATTAGATAAAATAATAAATAAGAGTTCATTCTGTTATCAAATATAAAATAATATTAATAATGTATCCAAACATGAATTATAAGATATATTAATGTTATATGATTAAATTTGTTAATCAATAATTTTTTTAGGAGAAAATTGAATTCAATTATCTTTTATTACTTTATGGGTTTTACGTATTTATATCATTTTTAGAGGAAGAATATAATTCATACTACGATTTAATTTCATATTATATCTTGGATTATGTGAACTTTCTATGTTGTTTGATTGGATATTAAAATATTTAATAGGAGAAACTTATTTTGACAATGAAGAATTTGTAATCCTAAAGTTAAACTACTTTAAAGTTGTTTTATTTTACATATTCATATAAAATTCCCTTTTAAAATATCAAATTTCATTATCCTTTCACATATTTCAAAATAAATTCCCTTCCTTCTTCAAAAAAATTAGAAAATGGAAAACAAGAAAAGTTAAATTATAGATTAATTATAACCTTTAGGAGAGGAAACCAATGGGGAATATATCACTAAATTCTAAGGGGATAAAACATTAATATAGATTCAAATAAATCTATACCTTTCAACCCATAAATTATAAAATAAGACATAATTTTAGGGGGATAAAACCTTATTATAATTTGAACATTGTTTATTTATTTAAAATATTTAATATGGTAAAGAAATATTACGAGACTTATGAATAGTTGAAACATCATGTTGAAGAATATCCTACATTTATACAATTTATATTGAGTCAAAGTAAAAATATAAATCTTATTTCAAATAAATTGGCAAATAATAGGCAAACCATGATCAAATCACCTCAAATGTATTCCATTACAACCCAACTCATTGGTGGGTTTTATATAAGGGAGTTGGATGCTACCTACCTTGGTAAAGTCAAAGGAGTCTTTTATTTCTTATTTCATCTTCCACAGTGTCATATTGTAACTATCTATTATTATTTTTTATTTTATTATCACCCATTCACTTATAATAAATCCATATAATTTACAATTGATTAAATTTTATTTCTGAAATTTATTTAAATAGAAAAATTATAAATGGGTATCGTACACTTTTCCTCTCATGGTTTGGTATTGTGTTCTGCCCCAAATTATAGAGCTATTTTATAGAGTCATATTTTTTATTTCCTTATAACACTTCTTAAATAAGAATTTTCAATAATAAAATAGATATTTTTAATACTAATCATGTAAATTTTTATTCAAAAAACCTAGAATTTGATTAATATATTGAACTCAATACTCATCCAATAAGGCATAATTTCTGGATTATATGATACTAGACCCCCATTCCTGAATGGTGTGGCCTCTAAATCCATACCAACTCTTGCACAAAATCCAATATACAATTCATGCTTATATTCTCTCTATAGCTCACCTAATTTCATGAGCCATGTTTTCCTCATAACCCCACCATCATGGAAATTACAACAAAGATCATACCAAAAAATTAATCCATATAAATACAATAATAACAGAACATTAAATAAAATAAATTTTCTTACCCATATTTATTCCCAATCATTATAATTTACTTCATTTGGAAGGTGTCTTTAAGAGAATGGACCGACAAGAATCATGTAAGAGTATTTGGAAAGCGTAAACAAAAAACGTCTAGATTCTCACCCTATTTTTTCAATCACATGATTTTCCACTTTGTACTCCCTGATTATCCTTGTGAAGTAGTTCCACCACTATTAAAAATAGTATTTTTTACAACATCATTATCTCGTTGGTTATTCAATATCGACGTCACACAGGCATTTAACCGGATTTATCACATCAATTATTATATAACTGATGTGATAAAGAGATTTACATTCTTTTTAATGCCGATTTATTATCTAACAAATTTGAAAAATAAAAGTTTGTAGCCTTTTAATGTTAGTTTTATAATTACTTATGGGATAAATGACGTTTCCCTAATTTATAATGTTGGTTATATATTAACCGATTTCATAAATATGGTTTATTCCATTGTTCATTATATAAACTTCAAGAAAAAGTATTTTTCATTAATTTTCCACATTGGTTATATAATAACTGATGTGATAAATCATATTTATAATGTTGGAAATTATATAACTGATTTGATAAAGAATTTAAAATTTTATGAATCATCTTTTAAATCATTAAGTTATTGTTATCTTCTCACAAAAGACGACTCGATTCTCTTATATGGAATCCCTAACCAATGTTTCTTCAATCCAGTGGACTCAAATCTTGGTTTTCCATCTTTTTAGATCCTCATGTTTTTTCATCCTTATTTTTACGCATTATATATTCCCCACTCTCTGGTAAAACTCACTTATCGATCCCCTCTTTCGTTTGTTGAATGGTATTGAAGTTCTTAATTTAGTTTTTTATGTGTACTAAAATTTCATATTACCATTTTCCTAAACCAATTGAGTTTGTGAGTATCATCATTGCACAATCATATATAGATCTATGTGTTCATCATTGGTGCTGATTAACAGATTTGTTTCATATATTCATTAGGCATACATTGATGAATCGTTTATGGGATCTATGATTTTTGTTGTTGGGATAACCTATTTATGCCATGTGGAATTGTAGAAGAATTATAGCTATTTAATTTAGAAAGAAATAAATTCTTAATATATTTTATAGATTTCAAATTGGTTAACCCTGATTCAACCAGTTTTTATATACCAGGAGCACTAGGGTATATTCATATCAATGCTTTTATTTTGATTTGAGTGTATTATTACCTTGAAAAATCATATGTTAAATATTAAGACAAAATATTATGAGTTACTGTCAATATAATTATGAAATTATTGGTTAATAAAAAATAGGATCTTTCAATTTGTTCTTATATATATAATGTTATATTCTAATAGATATATTTTAATGGAATTACACATGCATCACTTGGTGTTCAAATTTAATGCATTATTCTCCCCATAAATTTGGATTTTTATTATATTAAATAAAGTAGACTATAATATTTAAATCATGGTTAATTAGTGAGTTATATTCAAATAAATCACGTTTTCATATAATAAAAAGTATGTAATATTCTTTTCAAAATTTTCATAATACCATAGACATAAATAATAAATAATATAAATTATATATATATATACCACATTAAAAATTAAATATTGTGTTGTCTTAAATATACTATATGATTATATTATAATATGAATTAAAGTTTCAAATATTAATCAAAATGTAAATGCACACTTCATTTCAATTATGTTCAATAATTTTCTATTTTATGTTTCATATAATTTAATTCAGAATAAAATGAAACATGAGAGAATGGTTTAGATATATTTTATTTTTAAAATTACTTCCATCGATATCTTTTTATGATTTACTATTTATATTTAAACATATCTATTTTATATAATTTATAATTAAATTTTTCAAATACTAATATATTTATTTTATATTTCATAATTGTGTTACTTTTGAATTATGGAATATTTTATAAAATTTTAAACATTTATTTTATTGACATTATATATATATTTGATATTTTTTATAGATAATAATGAGTCAATGTAGGATTATGGAACATTGAATTAGTGATGAATATGAGGAAGGTGTTGAGGATTTTTTGAAATTTGATAAATGAAATGTTCTAAACATTGACAAGTTTTTATATCCATGCCTAAAATGTTTAAACATGTACCAGTTAAAAACTAAATAGATTAATGATCATTTATTTTTTCATGGATTTAATCCAAGAAACAATACTTGGATTTTTCATCCATAAAATGGGTTGAATTTTGGATCTCTTGATGACAAAGCTTTACAAGATGATAGTTCAGATCAAATTTAAGAAATGATTCATGACAATGAATTAGATGAAATTGAGATAATAATTAACAATTGATTGTCTATATGGAGATTTAGAAAAACCATTGTATTTGGGGTGAACACAATTTATAGTTTTATCGACGGTATTATGATTGATTAACTTTTATTCGAAACATGGATGGAGTGATAATAGTTTTATAGAGTTTCTATAACTATTAAAATATATTCTTCATATACACAATGATCTTTCAAATTTACATTATAATGATAATAGAATACTATGATTTATGAAATTAGGGTAAAAAAATACATACCTCCTCAAATGACTATGTACTATATAAGAAAGCAAATGAATTTCCTTTAGGGTTTCCTAAATGTGGGATGTCACGGTTTAAGTTGAAAGAAAAATCAAAGGTTGGTTTGTTAGTTACAGAAGACGCTGCCAATGAATTTTGGTGTCTTCCTATAAATATTCATTTAAAACATTTATTTTAAAATCTAGATGATGAAAAAAGTTAATATGTCATGAAAATGGTCAGAGATGTGATGGAAAATTACACCATAAAGTTGATTTTGCATAGTGGAAGAAATTTGATCACTAGTTTCCAATATTCAAAAATGTAGTTAGAAATATCAGACTTGGACCATGCAGAGATGGAATGAATCCATATTGAAGCCTTAGTAGCTTACATAGTTCAAGTCCGGTTTTATTTTTAATTTACAACATATATCTTGAATTTTGAATAACGATAAAATATTTCATATTGAGTTTAATGATATCTAGACCAAAACAACCCAAAAATGATTTTGACGTTTTCTTACCACCATTAATTGATGATTTGAAAATATTATGGGAAAAAGGTATAAGGGTGTTTGATTCTTATAAAATAGAGTACTTTAAAATGCATGATATGTTTATGTTCACTATAAATAACTTTCCAACATATGAAAATTTGTCCGGATATAGTGTAAAGTGGTATAAATCTCATCCAATTTATGAACAACATACTTCATATTATAAACTACTACATGTTAGAAAAATAATATACACATGTCATCAAAAGTTTTCGTTTAATGATCACTACTATAGAAGATTAAAAAATGATTTCAAAGGCTCACATGAATTTGATATTTCTCTAAAACCTTTATCCACTAATCATTATATTGAGAGGGTGAAAAAAAATGATGTGATATTTAGAAAGACACATAAATCTGGTAATGGTATAAATAATTGGAAGAAACAATCAATATTTTTTGATCTACCAGATTGGAGATATCATGAGGTCAAATATAGCATTGATTCCATGCACGTTGAGAAGAATATATGTGATAGCTTTATTATAACATTGTAAGATATTGAGGAAAAGACTAAATATTGGTTGAATGTGAGATTAGACTTACTCTCAATGGGAATACATTTTGAGTTGTATCCCACTACTGATGGGAGGAAAACATTCTTTCGTCCATATTTTCATACATTATCCAAGAGGGGAAAAGTATATTTTGTTCATGTATTGATGATATCAAGGTTCCATAGGGTTAATCTTTAAATGAACATTTTTTGTGTCTTTAAATTATTTGATGTTGACAGGTATAAATTTTCATAATTTAGAGGTCATGATATAATAGCTCCTATCAGTTTCATATTGGGAAATATTTCCCTTCCTTGTCAGAATGATTATAAAAAAGATGGGTTATTTTTTAAAAGAAATTTTTAATAAGGTGATTTATTATAATGATTTTAAAACATTAGATAAAAAATCAATTTCAATATTTTTTAAATTAGAAATCTATTTTCCTCAATATTTTTTTTGATATCATAGTGAATTTAATGGTTCCCTTGGATTGATAAAAGAACATTTATGAAACTATATATCTAAATTGGATGTATCATTTTGAAAGACATATAAATAAATTTAAGGGGTATGTTAAGAATCCATATCATACTAATGTATCTATTATTATGATGTATATTTTCAAGGAGGTACAGAGTTTTGTACAATCTATTTTTCTATACTAGAGCACCCCAATTTGCTTAAATATTTCCATGAATGACTTAATTATGGGAAAAAAGGGATATGTGTCTTGAAAGTCAAATTTTTGATGGGTGAATTGATAAACAAGGCACATTTATAAATATTTAATAACATATATGATACCCTTCCATATATAACATTGCATTTTAATTTTCTGAAACAATATAATCTGAAGAAGAAAGATATGTGGATTTTTAATGGGTATAACAAAACATTTTTACATGGTTTAAATATATTGTGTTTGGTAGATCAAAAGCATATAAAACATTAAAAAGGTTAGTTATGGTTTATGTTTAAATTTTATTACATGGTCTGGGTATGACATTAATGGAAATACATTTCATATGAAATATCTAGAAAACAAAAGTGCGGTTTTGAATAGTACTGCAAATCTGTTCGCAAAAGAAATGCATTTTTCACGTTCTAAAGACAAAAACCCAATCTCCACATCAATTGAATATATTAGTGTCATGGAAGAAATATGTGAGGTTAATTACATTACATTTCATGTTTCAGTGTTTAAGTAAAAATGGTTTATCAGAAAAAATAGTATCATACATGATGAATTTGGAATGACATTAGTAAATTTGAATAAATTGGAATACACATCTAATTATTTTATCATGGAAACACATTAAAAAAATATATGTTCTTGATAAATTCGATATGTAGTGGTCTATTGTTTTACAAGGAAGAAAATTTTATGGTGGAGATGGTAAAATTTAAAAAATTCTTATTTATATCATATCCCCACTTCCATAAAAATATTAACATATAATATTGATGATCATGTTGAAGACATGGTCTGTGCCAAACAGAACTATCATGATGAAGGAATTTGGGAAAACAATCCTTAAGTGCATTCCAAATATTATAGGTTTTATATTCTTTACTTTTGGTTTACCCTTATGTAACTTATTAGTTAATTTATTTTGTTGAAAACTTATTATTTTATATTTAATATGATAAAAAATCATAAAATATTGTATATTAGTATATAATAAAAAAATCATTTTGCTGTAAAAATGATTTATCAAGTTGGAGAATTTTTACTATACACACACCACTTTTGGATTTGTATTCATTCATTTATGTCATTTCTTCTCTCATTAATATTGTTTTCATTTTAATTACCTATAAATAATATGATTAAAAATGTGTTAGGTTTAGTTTAATTTTTGTTTGATAATTGTTCATTTTTTATTTACATTTGTGTGTAATAGTTGGATCTGTAGATCTTCACACTAATATTTGTTTCATTAATTTATTAGATAATTAATGATTAGTCATCTTATCCACCACATGATTTTAGAGATGATCATACTCATACCTATTGGGATGAATTTACACATGCTACTCTTGATGAGCCACATCCTTCTTTATAAGAGACATGTAATCCCATAAGGCAAAAGAAGATTTTGAGGGTTTGTAAATGTGGAAGCACATGTTTACCAAAATCATCAGTTTTTCATATCCAGGACTATAGGATATTGGTAGACTATGATGATAATGATATTCCAATATGTCTTAATTCAAATAAATTCAATAGTTTATATCAATTCATCCTAAAAGGAAATTCAATATTTTGATTGATGAATAGAGATATACTGAAAAATTGATACTATCTCACTTATAGAAGGCCATTTTCATAATATTATGGGTTATTATTTTAGTTATCTTGAAATGTTTATAGTAATATTTGTTTTCACCCTCCTTATTAGATGACATATGACATACCTAACACTGATAGAGTTAGGAGAAAATGATTATCATTGGATGATCAAATATATTCGGTTTTAAAATCATCCCTTACATCATATTTAATTATTGGGAATAGGAAAAATTATAATCCACTTGATATATATCCATTTATAGTTGAAGAAACATGGAATACATTTTTTGAAAGTAGAAGACAAGAAGAATTTTTGGTAAGTGCAATGTTACCTTTTTGATGTTTTTTATATTAATGATCCTATTCATGATTTAATAATGATTTATTTATTCTTAATTTATATAAACTAAGTAGATCTCATCAAGAGATCTAATATAGAAATTTATACCCCCATAAGTTATCTCTAGGATGGTATACGTTATTGGAAGAACAAATGATGGATGATATTTTTCAAAAAATTAGAGCAGAGTCTTCTAACTCTAAAAAGGTTTCACTTCCATCCTCTTGGCTAGACATGAAAAAGGATGAGGTTTTAGATGAGAGAAAAGGAAAATAACTTACAGAAGAGTTGAGGGCTCTAGCTTAGAAGATTGTATGATGTTCAATTTATTCATTTATTTAACTTATTTCAATTCATTAAACATCTGCATTCATTATTGAATTTTTCAAACTATTCATACATGATTCTCTTGAGGAGAAGAGAACACAAACAATATTTTTAGAAAAGGGTGGGTAGGATATTATAGCTACAACATTGGGAACCCCCAAACATCTAGGTTGTGTAAAAAGGATACTCAGCGGGTGTGTCGATGAAAAAATTGTTTCTATGTTATTAAACTTCTACAATGGTGAGACATTATAAAAAATAATCTTTGGAGGTTACGGTTTAAGAAATTGATGTTAATACGAAGGATAAGAATATAGATTTGGTAATTCGATGTTTATAGATGTGCAAAGATAGTTTTAGACTATATGTCCCACTCTTCCTCCTCTATTAGAAGCTCCCACTCCTCCTACCAATTTGACTCATACATATCCTCCTTCTGATCCTACAAACACATATCCTCCTGCAGACCCCACTCCTTCTAATCCCACCCCTCAACCACTCCTCCACAGCTTCTGAGTTACTTTGAGTTATATATTGATGATCCACATGATATTGTTTCAAATCAAATGATATTTTATATTAGTGATATCATTAATCATCAAAAAATAGATATAAAGTATCATAAGATAACATTATAGGATATTATAGATAAATTAGTAAAAATACCAGGTTGTATAGATGAGGGGAGTATAGTTGGACAAATTATCTGTTATTTTTTAATTTCATCATATAGAATACTTTGGTATATTACCATAGAGGTATGTATATAATTTAAAATTTATTTCATTTTTCAATTTACTTTTTTTATAATTTTAATGCTTATATATTTATTTTATTTTTTACTGGAATAATTTAAAAGGAAAACATTTCTGTATAGAAAATAGAAAATACAAAGTGTTATATCTTCAGATACAGATGCTACTAGTCTTGATATATTATCTACATATTAAAATTTATTATTGGATATATATGAGATTCCAATTGAATCTATAGTTTGTGGGCATGAAATGACTATAAGTATTTTGAGAAGTGATATCATGGAGCATGTAGTGGGAGATCAGTAGGGAAGTAACACAATCCAAATTTTTTCCATGTAAGTCAATGATTTTTTTATATTGTTTTAATTTATTAAAAATTTATAGTTATGATTTTTTTGTATTAGGTATCTTTATAAAATATGTACAAATCACGATAAGATAAAATTATATAGACTTATAGACCCACAATTTATTTATGTTAAGGATATGACAATGACTAATGTGGAAAGAACAATTTATATTTGCAAAATATTTCAGAATCATGTAATTATTAGGTGTTGTATTTTTCTCTATATTTAAATGTATAAAACATATTTATGAAAAAAAATTACATATTTTTTTAACATAATAACAGCTCGCATTATATTTTCTTATATATTAGTTGTCATTGGATATTGGGTGATTTTTCCCAAGAGAGAAAAGATTGTACTGGTTATCCTTTATCCATGGTGAGGTGAGAGAAAATTTTTAGGACGTTTTTAACATGTAAGTTTGAATTATTTAATGATTTTTTATATTATAATATGTAAAATTTATTTTATTTGTATTTTTTAAAATAGTTTGTGAAATTTGTAAACAGATACAAAAAAAATAGAGGAGCGGCAAGATCAAATTTGTACAAGCTAATGTAAAATTTCATTTTCAATTAATAAATCATGAATATGTTACATAAAAATATTAATTTGAATTAATTTTTATTTGGAAAAACATTTTCATAAACAAGGTTTAATATAATTTTGATATTACCTTTTATGATTTATGTAAGAAATAATTTAAACTGGGAAACATACGAAGTTCTCGAAGGGTAGATTTCTTTTTAAAGTTTTCCTCAAAATTTCATTTATTTTTTTGAAAATTCATGTTGAATGCATTATTTATCATTTTTATCTTTTCAGTGAACCATGGAAAAATAGTGCACAGGAGATCAGATTGTTAAAAATTTAATAGGTGAATCATCTTCCATATTTTATTGTTCTTTTGTACATTTTTTTTATAATTATGTCAATTCAATTGTAACTATCATACATGACATTTTTATTGCATTTTTTACTATATTATATGATACTGTATCTCTTTTATTTAATTTAGAGAGGAATCATAATTGTAATTAAGAATTTTTTTAATGTCAGTTACTGGATAATCAACCTAACGAATGAATTACCCTTCGGTTTTCACATCTGTTATCCCATAACTGATGTGAAATGATGTTTATGACATCTGTTATTTTTGAAAACCGATGTGATACACTATTTTTCACATTATTTATGAGATATACAACTTGGAAAACGAATCATAATTCCCTTGTCATGTTAGTTATTCAAAAACTAATGCGAAAAACCTCAATATATATTTATTAGCAAAGTATGTTTTAATTAACATTCATTAAAAATTTATTTAAAATGTATCTTTTAATAAATTCTATTAATAACCGTTGTGATAAATCTAAAAAACTAATATAAAAATCAACTATACACTAGTAAAAACATCATGCATGTGTGTACGCCCACACCTCCTAGTGTAAGATCCATCTATTAAAGAAAAAAATTAAATATTATTTCAATAATTATTATAATGAAAATAAATTATAGGAAAAAAATAACTATACTTCAAAAACTATATATCAATCATTCTAATCAATGGGTGTCATTGGATCCTTAGGCTCCCAAGCAACATCAACCTGTATAGGTAGAGTGGGACCTAATGTATGCATCAAAGGATCAGAATGTATTGGAGTAGAAGTTGAAGGAGCATGAATGTAGAAGCTCATTGAGAAATATGTATAATGAAAAAAATATTGAATAAGAATTTGTGAAAATGCATAATATGTATGGGGACTGGGATCCATCACCAGATAAGGAAAAAAAGGTGATAAGGATCAAAATAAAATTGTAGCAAAAACATAGACTGCCTAAATATCTGGGGTTACTCTAACAACACTAAAGGATCAGAAGGTGTTCCTGAAGGTATCTCAGAGTAAGGGATAGGGTGTGATTGGGTGCACAGAGTGGCTGATGTAGCTCTAGTACAACAGCCTCATATCCTTTGGCTGAACATTGGTAGCACTATACTAGTCAGAGAATTACTATCACCAAGGTTGTGGATCCTGATTAAATGTTAAAAATTATAATCTCATGATATTATTTGTTATTAATATATATATTTGAAAACAATACTCACAATAGAGCCCAAAGGAGGGATTCCTTTCTCTCTCATTTGGTGATTAGTTTTTGGTCATCTTTTTCATTCATATATCTTCAATGTATTTTCATTTTATTACTTTGAAAACAAATATGTAATTGATTATAAATACACAACTAATATGTAATTAAAATAAGAAATAAGATTAGATAATACATAATTAAAGAATACCAATAGGAAAAATAAATAAAGGATACAAAGTTATACAAAAAAATCATTTTATATTTAGTGGGTGTAATATCAAAACATAACAATAATGTCAAAAAAAATCAATATGTTCAAATTAGCATGTTTAGCTTGGGTATGATATAGTTTTATTATTTTTTAAATTCGATCCATTTCATTTTTGGTTAGGTCATTTAGATCATTTTGGAAAATTGATTAGGGTATTTTTTTTATATTTATTTGGATTAGGTTATATGGATCATATTTTGGGTTAGGCCATTTTACTATGTTTTGGTTAGGTTAATATTTTCATTGGTATTATTTTCATTTTAATTAGTTTAATATGTTTTAATTCAATTCATCTTATAGTTTGTTCCAATTTAGTTGTTAATGTTTTGTTTTGTTTTGTGGGTTCTAATATATTTCATTTCAATATTTAAAACTTTAACTCAAAGAAAACTACAACCAATATATATAGAAAATGAACATAAAATTAATTCTCGATACAAAATATTTTTATCCAATATTAAATCAATTTGAATATTTTAAAACATAACAACCCAAGTCATGATAATCCAAAATAACTTAGAATAGATTTCGGCAATTCTATATATTTTCCACCACAACTTCAGGTTCACAATCAAATCTAAAAATTGAACTATTGGAATCATGATAAATAATAAATTGGTTGGGATCCATGTGAGCATAGTTGGTGTCAACTACATCATCTCCATCATCAAAGATATTTCTTCGGATCACTTGAATAATGACACAAATTTTGGTCATAGATGATCATTCACATAAACAACATGGTCCACCATTTATGTCAATATATATGGCTCCTTAGTAAAAAGAGTTTGAGTCATGTTAATAACTCAAAATCCAAAATGATCAATAAATTTTCTATGCCTCTATATCGAAACCAACCAATTTCATTTCATCATAGTGACTCAACAATGAGAGTAATAATCCAATATCAGTATTTTATAATATACTCCATAGCAAGATACATTTTCAAATCAATGTATACCATTTGATTCACTAAAAAAATATTTATTTTGATATTTACTAGAACACCATAACATTGTTTTCTCATGTTCATTTCTTTTTCAGTGATAATAAATATGTACCCATTGATCACAATTGATTTGCATTCACGAACCACATAATTTGGACTAAAACCCAAAGCTCTTATTTATTCAAAGAAAGAGTCAGTATGAGAACTCAATACCTGAAATATTAATAAATATTAAAATTAAATAAAAAATAATTTTATTAATTTATTATAGTAATACTTATACCTTCAATTTCAACCAAACAGAATACTATTTTCTATGAAAGTTCTCTCTCCATCACAAAGATAATGAATGATGATTTATATTTACCATTTTTTTACGTTCCCTTCTAAACGAATAGAAATAGTTTAACAGACATGTACCCTTACGTGAAATGAGATAACATATATGTGTTGAATTTACTTACTTGATGTAGTCATTGAAAAAATCACAAGTAAACAACAATTTGTAATGTGACATGTCTCGCTCTTCTAGGATTAATGTGGTCAATGTATATGATCTAAGAATTCTTTATATTTGGGGAAGTGATGGAAAATTAGGTTCAATTTTCTCATATTTTTATTCTTCATTTATCATTCATCTATTTCTTCACATAGTCATATCACACATAAACATTGAATAGAAACACATATATTTTCAAGCCATGTAACATTTCATGATTGGGAAATCCAACAGCTTGAGTCTTGTATAAGAGGTCACTCTCACTCTCGCTCTCTCCCTTCTGCTATGGCGTAGGGAATGTCCGCGCTGCCGCCTCCCCTCCTTGAACTGCTTCGGCCAGGGAGGGGAGATCTTGCTTCTATGTCCCATTAGACTCCCCCTCATTTACCCTCTTTCTCCCCTTTCACATATTTGTCGTCCCTTCCTCCTTTCCCTACAATCGATATATTCCCTATGGTTCAATACTTTGTTAATAGAGTTCCTTCAATTCAAATTTCCTCTATGGAGTTCATAGAAACATCCCGATTACTGGATCTCACTTTGGTAGCCCAATTTGGAAGTGATCGTCCATCGGTAGATGCATTTATCTATTTGACTTCTCCTTTTGGAATTTGAAGGATCATGTTACGGTAGGCGTTTCAGATGCGAGACATTTACAACTTCGATTCTCTAATGAAGATGACCTCATGTATGCTTGGGCCTTTGCTCCAAGTTCTATGAAGGGGTTCATGTTCTCTCTATTCTGATGGACCTTCAATTTTCACCTGAGACGCGATCCTCTGACCTCAGCACTCTAGAATCCTTACATAGTCTTCCATTACCGTTTCAGAACCTGAAGATCCTACGGTTGATATAAAATCTGGTTAAACGCTACCTTTTCACTGATTTCCACACCAAGGTCATCTATCACCCAGTTGAGCCAAGGATTTGTATTGAATTTGATTTATCCAAAGGTCCTCTGGAGTCCCTTGTCAACAAAATTGAGGGAGAGCTTCCCTGGCTTCAGAACGTACGTTACGACTACTAGATTGTATTTTTCTCGGGCTATTCCCGCATAGGCCATGATGATTCTATGTGCTAGAGAAGCCTCTCCGATTGACCCTAGTATAGTCCCCCCACTATTATAGGCAATGGAACCATTGATGTATATGATTTACCTATCAGGACTCTCGTAGAGAAGGGTGAGGATGATGTGGATTATTATTGTATTAGGGAGTCTTAGGGGATCACTGATTCTATAGATTCCAAACAGAGTAAGGGAAAAAGGTTGACTGAAAATACAAAGGTGGCTGATGTGTTTGATAGGCTAAAATAGAACCTGGGTATACCTATGAAGGAGTCGGGAGAAAATGAGGAACAACAGGCCCACACTGGTTCTGATTAGACATCTGATACCAGGTCTATAGTGAAGATGAAGAAAATCACTCAAGGTTAACAAGAATGTGCTGCAATACAGGCTGGAAATCATGAGGAGGCTGAAATCCATGTGAATTCAAAGGAGGTTCCTCTGTCATATACTGCGGTTCCCCTCAGATAAAGAGTGGCCTTAGGAGGGGAGGTTGGCGGAGCCTCCTAGGATACAAAAGGTGCCCCAGGTCGTTGATGCAGTGCATAGTATAAGGAGTCAGGTGGAGGGGAGTGTGTTGGGTACCTTGAACCCAAACATTCTCTAACCCCATCTTATCTAAAGGATGCATCTTCAGGGGAAAACAAGTGGTTCCCTAGTGATCAGAGAAATAGGTTTGAGATGAAGCCCACCGAAGGCCCAAGGGTTTTGCTAAGGAACCGCTTTGATAGTCTGGGGGATCAAGATCAAGTAATGTCACAGGAGGAGGATGATTCCGGTGCTGATAGCTATAGCCAAATCTCAACGGGTAGCTGCGATCGTTTCTAAGGGAAAGGTCCTCACGACCCTAGAAGGAAGAAGTGGGTAAAATGAAAGCATGACTCCATGAAATGAATTTTAATACAGGGGAAAAACCAACAGGACATAAGGACTATTCTTCCATCCAAAACCAAAGGAAACTAGGTCGGCCAAGAAAGGTGGATGTAAGGAAAGTAGAGTACTGCAAGACAAAGATAACAATGAGCCAATAAGAGAACAAAAGGTAATAGAAGAAGATGTAGGGGAGTGTCTAAAGATCATATTTCAATCCAAGGTAGAAATGATTGAGAAAGACATGAGGCACAACACCTCAATTGAGGAAATTGAAAGAATTTATGAAATAAAGTTGCAAGTTGCGGCCACTGAGGAGCAGGAAGCGTGGATCGACAAGAAAGATCGAATAATTGCTCAAGGTTTCAATGAAGGAAAAATATCTCTGGAAATATTCATTCAGACAATGGACAAGATGATCTCTCTTCTCGAAGAACTTATCAGGGAGTATCCAAAAAAACGTGTTAGCACATTTCTTTAGGAATTATATATATTGGTTGATTCAAATAACCTTAGTATGGTTTTTAATAAAATTGTGAGTTCCTTTAGCATGTAGTGGTTTTGGTTTTGCTAATGATGGTTTCACACTTTTCATTAAAGTGGATTTTGAATAAAAATTTATATTTGGATGGATGGATGATAGAACCTTCGAGATGATTCATATTTTGGACATAAGACTTCAATGTGTTTATATTTCATTCAGTTGGATACATCTGATGAACAAAAAAAGGTATTTCAGGATATATTTCAGTGGGAATATGAAATGTTAGATGCAACATGCATGTGAATAATTAAGGAGGAGATATTTTCTCTAACTCAATGTGGACACCATGAAATGTGTTCGATGAAATTCTCCAAAACATTTCCTTAATAGGGCTTCAAAAGTTCAGGGTGTGACTGTTCATTTTTCATGGGGGTCAGTGATGGTAGTGAAGGCACCAACCTGAAGGGGTAGGACTGATGCCTAGTACTGAACTGAAGTAGGTGTCTGGGGGCACAACCCCCTGCGGTATGGAGTAATTATTTTGGCTAAGTCCCCAAAGTGCCTCCCAAGATACCTGCGTGCAAATACCTATAGGCCACAATGATGGAGCTGAATGAAGATATTATTTGGGGTAAGTCCTCAAAGTGGTGCCAAAGTCTAACCAAAACACCGTTGGTGTGCAAGGTATGTGTGCACCACTATATGGTGCACAACCCACTTTATCTCCCAAACTTCTTTCACCTAAGGTCAGTTATTTTCATATAAATAGACCCTGGGGGCCTTCATTAATATGGAAGAATGTCCCAAAAGCACAATTGATACTTTGGACATCCTAGTGCTTCGCCCATGTACTACTAAAATTTCGAGGTAGTTTTTTATTACCTAAAGTATAGGAATTGAATTAGGATCCTAGAACATAAGTTATTATAGTGTTTGAAATCTAAAACACTAGCGCACCTAATTTTCCCAACCCCCCAAAATCAGAAACACTTGCGCAACACATATTCCATTCATAGGAACTTGAGCACCACACTCCTGGGATCACCTGTTAATACTCATGAAGGATTGAGATAGGTCTCGCCCAAGTATTATCATAAAAGTTGTTTGTCACTTTGGTGAATATCAGTTCACCCAAGCCTACTTGAGTGGCCCTACTTGTGTTCCCTTATTTACTTGGGTGCCCCTCTTTGATTCACCTACTATCTTCAGTCTAAAAGCCATCATTACCTATTCAAATCCATTAATGGAAAAGCTTTTTCTTCATTGGATCCCTTGTTTTAAAGAGATTTTGTTGAGACCTCCACCAAAACCTTCTGACTTATCAAACCATTGGGAAAGGCCATCAGCATGTCTCTTATTTGGGTTTGTATATCCATAGTCATAGGTTTCTTACATTTTGTTTAAAATGGGGTGAGGATTCATGGAGTGTATGTGGTTTTGTATATCTATAGTCCCATGGACCTTTCTCCTAAAAACATGTGATGGCAAGTTCCCAATTCTGAGAATAAGTGTTTGGGTCCTGACCTATCCCTTCTCAAAGTGCCGAAAGCTCAAATTTCTAGTAGGGATGGTAAGGTTCATGCTTTCTTTTCCAAGATAGAAAAATTAAAATCTCCCTCCACTACCAGGATCAATTTTAGGGAAGCCATCCTGGTGTAAGCCACTGAACCACCATCACTTATTCCTTTCATTGGAACCTTTTTCAATGTAATGTGAATAGAGGGAAGGGTGGTCACCCCACCCTCTTCCCGGGACACCTTGCCCTGATCCACCATCGCTACCATAGGTGCATCCACTTCCACCAACGAAGGAGGAAAACTTTATGTGTCATTTTTGAATCATTCACATCCTATTTTATTATCATACATAACATGACTCACGTGCGATTAGATATTTCGTGATGATTATAACATGTGCACAAACACTCACTGTTAATGAACTATGTGAACTATGATTCCCACCATAACTGTGACACATAAGAATCCTTCTTCGGGCCTGAGTTCACTAGATATTTTCATTAAGAATACAACTCTTATTTTTTTAATCTAGGAATCCTCCATAAGAATAATCCCCAAATTTATCACCCAAATTTTCAATGAATCACTTTCAGGAGGTAATCCCAAACACATTTCTCTCAATGGACTATACTCTCCTATGATATTCATTGAACTACATGGGCTTGGATTCTCATCCAAATGGGATTTGTAGGAAGCCTCCTTGAGGTTCAAACCCAACACTTCAAATCAACCCTATTCTACTTGGGTCATATTCCCAACATGGTCTAATCTTACTTGGAAACCCGTTTTCTTTCCATGTACATTGGGATGCTTAGGTATAACTCCCACATTTAAATTTTACTAAGCACCTTTCTCTTATATGTCCTTACCACATGACATTAAACTGTATGACCAGATCCTTATCACATGACCATAAAAATGTATGATGTGTCCCATCAAGGGGCACCGAACTATGAGGGTTTTGATTCCTTTCACAAGGATATGTAGGTATCCCATTTTATGGGTACGATCTCAATATCAAAACAAACTTTCATCTATATGGATGAAAATAAATTCAATAGTACCCCATTAAGTGTCTTAAAAACTAGTATCATCATAACAATGATTAAAATAATTGTTAAATAGTATATTAGAAGATACCCTTAATAGAGGACCTTGAATACATACAGATATCTCCATTAATGAAGAACCTTGAATACATTCGTATGATTCTAAATTTTACACATGTTAACATGTGATTGAAAATTCCAATGGAAAATTATGTTATATTTGTTTAATTAATAAGGATTCATGAAAATATCTTAAATTTATATAGTCCTGGAGTAGACAATAATTCTCTCCAAAAAGGGTGTGATGAGTCTGACTTCCCATCCTCTTGACCAAGCCCTATTCAAAGCCATTCTTGGTAAGGCTTATTCTTCACTGGATCCCTTCTTTGAAAGGGATTATGTTAAGACATCCCCCAAAACCTCCATACTTATCCAACTATTGGGAAAGGCATATCAACATGTGTCCTATTTGTGTTTGTATATCCATAGTTAGAGGTTTCCCACATTTGTTTCATAATCGGGTTAGGATTGGAAAAGTATCTGTGGGTATGTATATACACAGTCAAATAGACCATTCTCCCTGAAATCGGGATTGAATGTTCCTGGTTCTGAGAATAAGGGTTTGGGTCCTTAACTCTCCCTTCTTAAAGAGACAAAACCTCAAATTTCTTGTAGGGAAGTTATGGTTCATGATATATTTTCAATGCATGAAAAATAAAAATCTCCCTCCCCCACCTGGATCAATTTTAGGGAATCCATCCTAGTGTAATCCCCTAAAACTTCATCCCTTATTCCTTTCATTAGAACCTTCTCCAAAGTAAAGTGAATAGAGGGAAGGTTGGTTGCCTCTCCCTCTTCCCAAGTCGCCTTTCCCTCATCCACCGTCACTGCCATAAGTGCGCCCTCTTCCACTAGTTGAGGAGGATAAGTGTGTGTTTCATTGTTGAATCTTTAAAATCCATTTTTTTCTCACATTGATCATGGCTCACATGGTCTTAGAGATTCATGATTATTATAACAAGTTGAAAAACACTCACGGTTAATAAACTATGAGAAATCTAATTCCCACCATAATTGGGATATGTAGGATGCTTTCTAAGGGCCGGAGGTCACTGGATATTCTCTTCAAGAATCCAACTCTAATTTTTTTAGTCTTGGAATCCTCATTAAGAATAATCACCAGATTGAACCCCCAAATCGTTCGAGCATCCTTTTCCAGATGTAATTCCAAATTCATTTCTCTCAATGGAATATACACGCCTATGAGATTCATTGAAGTACATGGGATTTGGTTCCCATTCAAATGGGATACATATGAAGACTCCTTGAGGTTCAAACCCAACACTTTAAATAATCCATGTTCTCCTAGGCCCATATGTTGAGCAATGTATTGTTTTCAAACATTCAAAATAATGTTTTTAAAGGGGGAGATTATTTTAAAAAATACTCTGTCTCTTTATGATGATTTTGATGCTCACAAATACCCTTAATTATTTACTAATTATTTCGTTGAGTATTTTGCAGGAATTTATTTTATTTATTTATTTCATACAATGAGATTTCATACTTCATTTATTCCGAGATCAATTTTAGCGCGTTCTGGAATCACTGTAGCGCGAGATCAATTTTAGCGCGTTCTGGAATCACTGTAGCGCGAGATCAATTTTAGCGCGTACTGGAATCACTGTTCATACCCTACGTTGATGAACGTAACGTATGGATGAAAAGTTTACTTTTTATGTTAAAAGAAACGTATGGTTAAGGAACCTTACGTTATTTTGAAACGTATGGTTAATGAACCTTACGTTGTTGAAAAGTATTGAAGAAGAACATTACGTTTGGAAGGAACCTTACGTTTTCGTTGTTGGACAATTATGGAAGAGAAACCGTACGTTAGTTTTCAATGTTGAGTTTGTTTCTCAAAAGTATGGATCATCAACCTTACTTTTATCAACCGTACGTTCTTTGAAGATTTGAAGCGAGACAAAGTATGGATGATCAACCCTACGTTTGAATGCTGAAGGGAAAGTATGTATGTTAAACCTTACGTTGTGAACCCTACGTTTGGAGCCACGTCATCAACCCTACGTTTGGCGTCGGGATATTTTTGACAGACGATATTTCCTTTTGCATTGGTCAAACAAGAGGATTATTAGGCGGATTTCGAGCCGATTCTTAAGTACGACTTTGACTGAATCAAAGACGATTTTAAACGGATTATTGATTGATTTAAACGGAGCTTTTTATGCCGATTCCTCAGGGGAGTTACAACGGCTCTGTTATTTCTTTTTAATATCGCGAATCTAAAGGAGATTTTCATGGATCTATTTATGCGGAAGATTTTCTAAGATTTGAATATATATGTTCTATCTTGGAAACTTCGGATATATATATACACAGGAAAGTGTGTGAAATATAGAGATTGATCTTTTAACGAGCAAGAAACAGAGACTGTGTAAAGGCGTTCTTTTCTGGTGATCGAGAAAAAGTGTAAAACCTTTATTACCGAAGGAAGATCTTGATAGCAGATTCACGTGTTCTACATCGACTATCTGTTGTGAATCTATTGCTGCTGAAGTTGTGGAGTTTCTGGTAATATCTATTGCAACTGGATCGACTCAGAACTGTTTTGATTACAGATCGTTATTTTCTGAAGACAACGATCTATCTACTGTCAATTTCATTCTGTTGCAATTGTGAAGAACAACTGGAGAAGTGTTTTCTTTATCGAAAATCTTTTTATTTTTGAGTGATCAGCTTCTCGTTCTAAGCTGTGTCGGTTCGTGTTTGAACCAGGAAGGCTGTGTGTGCCTGAATCTTGTAAAGGTGTCAACTGCCTGTACTCAGTTGTGGACAGGTCTGTGGAAACGAGGACCAGATAGTGAAAATCGCCAAGCTCGTGGATTTGAGCGTTGGTGGAGTGGACTAGGGGCCTTCTGTTCCCCGAACCACTATACATCCGTGTGTTCATGCTTTTACTTTTTCCGCTGCATATTTAACTGAGCAAAAGCATAGTGGACAGAATTTGTCTAAATTGAAGAGATTATAATAATTTTGAAAAGACACAATTCACCCCCCTCTTGTGTGTAATCCGTAGATTCAGATCCAACAATTGGTATCAGAGGAGGAGCTTCTTATTTTTAAAGTCTTATCAAGCTAGAAGTATTTAAAGATTATACATAGTGTATCATGGCTGATATGAGAGAGGGAATGTCAATGGTCAGAGCACCTTACTTTAATGGAGATAATTATGGCTGCTGGAAATCACGTATGATTATTTATCTAAAAAATCTTGGTTACAAAGTCTATTCAAAGATTCTGACTCCCTATGAAATTCCTGAAAATCCCGATACATGGAGTGCTGCTACAGAGGCTGAGTATGACATAAATTCAAAAGCTATGAATGCAATCATCTGTGGTCTAGGACCAGATGAATTTAACAGAGTATCTCAATGCCCGACTGCATATGAAATGTGGCAAACAATAGATGTTGCTTATGAAGGAACAGATAATGTAAGACAGATGAGATATGCAACTGCTAAGTTAAAATTCGATACTTTCAGAATGATTGAAGGAGAGACCATCACTCAGATGAATGGAAGATTGACAGAAATTGTGAATAATATAACAGCTCTAGGAGAACCAATCAAGCAGGCTGATCAAGCGTTGAAGGTACTGAGAGTACTTCCTACTCGATGGAATGGAATCTCTACAGCAATCAGACAATCAACTTCTGTTAAAGATCTAACTATGAGAGAACTGATTGGTACATTGATGATGTACGAGGCTGAAATGCAAGATGAGGTAAATGAGAATAAAGTCTACATAAAAAGGGAAAACACTGTGTTGAAAGTGACTTCTCAACAAAAGGATAGAAAGATGAAGAACAGAGAAGTAAGTGCTAAATCAGAAAGCTCTGATTCTTCAAATTCGGATGAAGAACTGGCTCAGCTAGCCAGAAAATTCAGAAAGTTCTATAGTAAGAAGAAAGACTTCAAGAAATCCTTCAAAAAGGATAGCAAGGAAGTGAGATGTTATGAATGCAAAAAGATGGGACATATCAGACCGGATTGCCCAAAATTGAAAGATGCAAAGAAGAAGAAATTCTTCAAAAGAGATGATTATGAGCAGAAAGACAAGAAAGCTATGAAAGCTACTTGGAGTGTTTTTGAAGACTCAAGTAATTCTTCTGAATCAAGATCAGAGAAGGAGGAAGCCAATTTAAAAGCAAATATGTGTTTCATGGCTGAAACTGATGAGGTACACTCATACTACTCCTCTGACTCAAATAATGAATCAAACTCTGAAACAAGCTTCTCAAATAAAAAACTTGCAGCTTACTGCAATATGCTTGAAGAAAGGTATGACTCATTATTTAAAAAATATAAATCTATAAAGAACTTGCATAAAGCTATTTCAGATGAGAGAAATACTTTGCTAAAACAACATAAGGAATTAATTGACAGATACAACTCTGCTGACTCAAATAAAATTAATTTTGAATCAAAAATAAAAACTCTACAGGATGAAGTAGAATCTTATAAAAAGGCTGCATTAGTTTTTACAAAAGGAGAAAACACCATAAATGAGATACTTGGAAAAACTGTAATTAAAAGGGAAAGGTTTGGAATTGGAAGTAAAGGAGAAAAACCTTAGTTATACAAAAATTATTTTGTTCCTAGCACTAAACAGGTTATTTGTAACTTCTGTGGAACAAAAGGTCATATAGCTAAAAACTGTTTTCTAAGAAAACCTCAAATATGTGGAATTAAGAAAGCTTATATTTCCAACGATCTATATGATTCAATCAATTTTAAGAAAACAAAGCAAATCTGGATACCCAGATCACTGCTTGCTAACACTCCTGGACCCAACAAAATATGGGTACCAAAGCAATTTGTTTGAATATCTTTGCAGGTAGCAGGTCACCAAAGAAAGAAAGAAATATGGTATATGGACAGTGGCTGCTCAAGACACATGAGTGGAACTTCAGCTAATTTCTCTTCTCTTACTCGAAAGGAAGGAGGACTTGTCACCTTTGGTGACAATGCCAAAGGAAAGATTATTGGTATTGGAACAGTTGGAGATCCAGAGACAGTCTCAATCAACAAAGTACTTTATGTACAAGGGTTAAAACACAATCTGATAAGTATCTCTCAACTCTGTGATGATGGATACACTGTTGATTTTACTAACAATAGTTGTACTGTTTCTAAAGATAAACTGTTTAAGTTTAGAGCACCCAGAACTGATAATGTTTATACTTTGGATTTGTATTCCTTGTGTAAACAACAAGTAAACTGCTTAACTGCTAATATAAGTGAATCCTGGATCTGGCATAGAAGACTTGGTCATTGCAATATATATGCTTTACATAAATTATCTAAGAAACATCTAGTTTCTGATTTGCCTAGTCTCAAATTTGAAAATGACAGATTCTGTGATGCATGTCAGCTTGGCAAGCAACACAAATCATCATTCAAATCTGTTAATAAAGTTGCTACAACTAAACCTCTAGAACTTATCCATATGGATTTGTTTGGACCTTCAAGAGTAGCAAGTTTAGCTGGTAAATTATATGTTTATGTATTAGTTGATGATTATTCTAGATTTACTTGGATTTTCTTTTTGAAATTTAAAAGTGAAGCTTTTAGTTTATTTGAAGGTTTTTGTAAATCTATTCAAAATGAAAAAGGTTTTAATATAATCTCATTGAGAAGTGATCATGGTGGAGAATTTGAGAACCATGAATTTAATTCCTTTTGCTCAAACATGGGTATTAAACACACCTTCTCTACTCCAAGAACACCTCAACAGAATGGGATTGTAGAAAAGAAGAAATAGAACTATTCAAGAAATGGCTAGAACTATGTTAAATGAATATAGCCTACCTATATATTTCTGGGCAGAAGCTGTTAATACAGCTTGTTATATAATGAATAGAATTTTAATAAGACCTATTTTGAAAAAGACACCCTATGAACTATGGAATAACAGAAAACCTAAAGTAAATTACTTTAAAGTTTTTGGATGCAAGGTTTACATCTTGAATACCAAAGATAATCTTGGTAAATTTGATCCAAAATCTGATAAAGGTATTTTCTTAGGATATTCTGCAACCTCCAGAGATTATAGAGTCTATAATAAAAAGTCAAGGATTGTTGAAGAATCAGTTCATGTGAAATTTGATGAATCTGATCCTTTTGAGAAAAGGATAGAACAAATAGATGGACCTGATTCTAATGAAAACATGAGACTTGAGAATTTAAAGAATGATTTTGAAAATGATATAAAAGAAATTCAGTCCAGTTCAGAAGAACATGATACTGAAGAACCTTTGAATATAATGCCTAGACAGTCTAGAACCTTAAAGAATCACCCTTTAGAATCTGTGATAGGTGACTTAGAGACTGGTATTCAAACTAGAAGAAACTTTGGAAACATAGTTGAATTCTCTGCTTTCCTATCTCAACAAGAACCTAAGACCATAGAAGAAGCCTTAGATGATGAGAGCTGGGTAATAGCAATGCAGGATGAATTGAACCAGTTCAAGAGAAATAAGGTTTGGGAATTAGTTGAAAGACCACATGATTATCCAGTAATAGGAACTAAATGGGTCTTTAGGAATAAACAGTATGATCAAGGGATAATAACTAGAAATAAAGCAAGATTAGTAGCTAAAGGATATAATCAAGAAGAAGGAATAGATTATGATGAGACCTTTGCACCTGTAGCCAGGTTAGAAGCCATTAGAATCCTTTTAGCCTATGCATCTTATATGAATTTTAAATTATTTCAGATGGATGTTAAATCTGCCTTTTTAAATGGTTATTTAATGGAGGAAGTTTATGTTGAGCAACCTCCTGGTTTTGAAAATTCTCAAAAACCAGATTCTGTTTTCAAACTTACTAAAGCTCTTTATGGCCTTAAACAAGCACCTAGAGCTTGGTATGAAAGACTAAGTTCTTTTCTTTTGAAAAATGATTTTACTGTTGGACTAGCAGATCCAACACTCTTTAAGAAAACTGTGAAAAATAATGTTTTGTTGGTTCAAATTTATGTTGATGATGTAATTTTTGGATCAACCAATAAAATTATTTGTCATGAATTTTCAGAATTAATGCAAAAAGAATTTGAAATGAGTATGATGGGAGAATTAAATTTCTTTTTGGGTCTTCAAATATTTCAAAAAGATTTTGGAAATGTTTTAAATCAATGCAAATACATTACTGATTTACTTAAGAAATTTGGACTTGAAAACAGCAAGACATTTACAACTCCTATGTGTACTAATATAAAACTTGATTTGGATGAAACTGGAAAATCAGTGGACAACAAGTTATATAGAGGTATGATTGGTAGTTTGTTATATCTTACTGCTAGTAGACCAGATATAATGTATTCAGTATGTCTTTGTGCTCGATTTCAATCAAATCCCAAAGAATCCCACTTAACTGCTGTTAAACGAATTTTTAGATATTTAAAAGGTACTATTTATCAATCTCTGCTTTATCCAAAAACCTCTGATTTTAATTTAATTTCATATTCAGATGCTGACTTTGGAAGCTGTAGATTAGATAGGAAGAGTACTTCAGGAACATGTCACTTTTTAGGAAAGTCTTTAGTATCATGGTCTAGTAAAAAACAACACTCAGTTGCCCTGTCAACAGCCGAGGCAGAATATGTGTCTGCAGGTAGTTGCTGTGCACAGGTGTTGTGGATGAAAAACACTCTTATGGACTTTGGATTAAATTTCAATAATACGCCTATTTTATGTGATAGTACTAGTGCAATTAATATTTCAAAAAATCCTATTAGTCATTCTAGAACTAAGCACATTGATATAAGACATCACTTTTTAAGAGATCATGTGTTTAAAAAGGATATATTTTTAGAATTTATAAATACAGAAAATCAATTAGCAGATATTTTTACTAAACCACTTCCCACGGCAAGGTTTGAATTTATTAAGGGGGAGTTAGGTTTATTTAATTTTAAATAGTTTTTTTTTATCTTATTCTGTTTTCGAATTCTGTTTAATTTCTGTTTCCCGCTATAAGTAATTTTATTTTGTTTTAAATAAAAGTAATGATTAGTGATTACACATGAATTAAGGCTGTCAGAACCGTTTCACCTTCTAAACTGTTTCACCTTTTTCAGAAACCCTTTCGAAAACCTAAAACCGCACATCTGCTCCAAAACCCTTTCTGAATCTTCAAACCCTAAACTTACAAACCTTCAGAAATCGTTGTTGAAATGGCAAAGACTAAGCGTCCAGATGAAGCTGAGAGCAGTGCTGCAAAGAAACCTAAAGTAGTTGGTCGGAAAATACTGCAAGGTAAAGTCATAGATTTAGAATGGCTGTTTGAAACTAATTTACTGTTGAAGCAAGCGTTGTCGTTTCAAAGCCTTGAGCAAGCTTTTAATAGTGAAAACTCTGAGTTTCTATATGAGGCAGAAATGAGACATTTCTTTAGAACTGTTCAGTTTAGCCTTGGAGATACGGAGGATAGTTTATTGGCTCAAATAGAGGATAAGGACTTTTCCATATCATCTGTAGAGATAAGTCAAATTCTTAACTGCCCTCAGGAAGGAGTTTTTCATTTCGATTTACGGAATATTGGAGATTCTGTACATAAGTCTGAAGACATTATGTCTTTTCTGTTTGGAACCAGAGTGATAAAGAAAATGTTTATTAAAGATTTGGAGCCCGATCAGAAAATCTTGGTAAAATTTGTTCAGACTGGTTTAGCACCAAGGATGGCTGAGATGGAGAAAATCCTATACCCTGACATGTACATAATGTATCTTCTGATGTGTGATATTAAGTTTAATTTTCCTTGGTTTATGATAAGATATCTGAGATACTGCTGTCAGAGTGAAGCAAGAATGACCTTTTTCCCTTATGGAAGGTTCATTTCTTTGTTTTTGCATAAAAGAGGAATGATCAGATTGGTAGATGCTGGGGTGAAATGTCACCACAGTAATGTTTTTAATGCTAAAACATTGAGGAAAGTAGGATACTTCTGGAGCACAATTAAAGGAAAACTCTTACCTGTTGGAGCTGAGGAAGACTCGGAGAGTGCTCAGGCTCAACCGGCTAAGTCCAAGGAGGGACAAGCAGAATCAAGGGTTAGTACAGTGGCAAGGAGAATTCGCTTTGAGATGGAGGAAGTTGAGGAAGAGAGAAGTCAAGAAGGACTTCAATCTAGAAGGAAGAGGTCAATTGATGATGAAATTATCTCTCCTGCCTTGAAATCCTCTGAACCGGTAATTTCTTATTCATTTGTGAGAGAAGCTGTTGTGGAGAAGACAGCACCGATAGAGGAACCAATAGCTCAACCGGAAATCCAAAAAGAACCTCAATCTGCTGCTGTGACTGTTGAAAAAGCAATTCCACAAGAACAACCTATGGAGGCAGTGCCTGGTGAAGAAGTGGCCCGACCTCAAGATTTACATGAAAATATTATTCTTGACCATTCAGTAGAAGTCAGAGAGACTACTGTTCGTGATGAACATACTTCTGAAGCTAATACAGAGGTACTTCAGGAAGATTTTTCAGTGGAAGAGTTTCAAGCTTCAAAAGCTAGTTCAGTGGATCAACCTTGTCAGGACAAGGACAAAGAACATTCAGATGCAGATTCTTTACCACTTTCCCTGCCTCATCAACCTATTTCTGGACATGAGAATAGAGCACAGGGTGCCCCTGATTTGAGAAAAGAAGAAGTTGTTGAGTTGTACAAGCATATCTCTCAATTAGAATCTGAGAATGATAGTATCAGAAATTCTCTGAACTTAGAGCAGTTGAAGTTTCAGAAGATGAAAGAATGTACCGTTTCAAGACAGGAAGTAGATTTGTTTAAGGCTGATATGCTGCATGCTGTTGATCAGTTAAAATCAGAGATGGTAAAGAAAGATGATTTGTCTGAGATGAAGATTTACATGGAGAATAAATTTGAGTCTGTTGCAAACAGTGCTGTGAGTGGATCAGGCTCTTCACCGGATTTGATTAGGAGATTTCAAGCAATTACTGGAGCACTAAGCAATATGAGTGACAGATTACACGATCTTCAGTGTAATAGTGCCCCTTTGTCAGTTTTGCTGGATAATCAGAAATTTTTAGTGGATCAGTTGACATCTGGAGAGCAACCAATTAGGATTCTTTTGAATCAGTTATCAGAGAAGCTGGCTCTTTTTGTTGAAAAAGAAGAAAGGATGCATGAGTTTTTCAGAGTTAATTTGATTGAAGATATTCATATGACTCAAGAGAAAAGAGATCTTACCATCAAGTTAGGAGATGGGATGATGAATAGGCTCAGAGAACAGTTTACAGAGATCAAGACCGCGATTCAAAGGAGATAGACACCTTTTTCCCTGTCTTATCCATGAACCTTGATTCCTCTGTATATCACAATCCTTTATATATATAACAGCTTGTGAATGAAAATTCTTTTCTTTTGTTTTTGTTTTGTTATTTATTGATTTATGATTAAGTTAGCCAGTATAACAAATTCACTTATTAATATACAGTTAATTATAGCATTTACTTATAGTTCAGTGCAATATTGAATGTGTTCAAATCCGTAATTTTTCATTCTTTTTGATATCACAAAAAGGGGGAGAATTTGGATAAACACAACATTTAAATTCATTTGTTTCCTATGAAGAAATTTGGATATATGGGAGAAGACATTTATCTTTTATTTATTTTTTAGCTGAAAATTTATTTTTATGGGGGAGAAATTTTATTATAGTTAAATATTGTTTTAATCATTTCAGAATTCTAAAATTTTATAAAACTAATTTTTTTTTCAATAAAGATTGCAATTAAATTAGTTCTATTATTTTATGGGTTTTGTGATCATCAAAAAGGGGGAGATTGTTGAGCAATGTATTGTTTTCAAACAATTCAAAATAATGTTTTTAAAGGGGGAGATTATTTTAAAAAATACTCTGTCTCTTTATGATGATTTTGATGCTCACAAATACCCTTAATTATTTACTAATTATTTCGTTGAGTATTTTGAAGGAATTTATTTTATTTATTTATTTCATACAATGAGATTTCATACTTCATTTATTCCGAGATCAATTTTAGCGCGTTCTGGAATCACTGTAGCGCGAGATCAATTTTAGCGCGTTCTGGAATCACTGTAGCACGAGATCAATTTTAGCGCGTACTGGAATCACTGTTCATACCCTACGTTGATGAACGTAACGTATGGATGAAAAGTTTACTTTTTATGTTAAAGGAAACGTATGGTTAAGGAACCTTACGTTATTTTGAAACGTATGGTTAATGAACCTTACGTTGTTGAAAAGTATTGAAGAAGAACATTACGTTTGGAAGGAACCTTACGTTTTCGTTGTTGGACAAGTATGGAAGAGAAACCGTACGTTAGTTTTCAATGTTGAGTTTGTTTCTCAAAAGTATGGATCATCAACCTTACTTTTATCAACCGTACGTTCTTTGAAGAGTTGAAGCGAGACAAAGTATGGATGATCAACCCTACGTTTGAATGCTGAAGAGAAAGTATGTATGTTCAACCTTACGTTGTGAACCCTACGTTTGGAGCCACGTCATCAACCCTACGTTTGGCGTCAGGATATTTTTGACAGACGATATTTCCTTTTGCATTGGTCAAACAAGCGGATTATTAGGCGGATTTCGAGCCGATTCTTAAGTACGACTTTGACTGAATCAAAGACGATTTTCAACGGATTAATGATTGATTTAAACGGATCTTTTTATGCCGATTCCTCAGGGGAGTTACAACGGCTCTGTTATTTATTTTTAATATCGCGAATCTAAAGGAGATTTTCATGGATCTATTTATGCGGAAGATTTTCTCAGATTTGAATATATATGTTCTATCTTGGAAACTTCGGATATATATATACACAGGAAAGTGCGTGAAATATAGAGATTGATCTTTTAACGAGCAAGAAACAGAGACTGTGTAAAGGCGTTCTTTTCTGGTGATCGAGAAAAAGTGTAAAACCTTTATTACTGAAGGAAGATCTTGATAGCAGATTCACGTGTTCTACATCGACTATCTGTTGTGAATCTATTGCTGCTGAAGTTGTGGAGTTTCTGGTAATATCTATTGCAACTGGATCGACTCAGAACTATTTTGATTACAGATCTTTATTTTTTGAAGACAATGATCTATCTACTGTCAATTGCATTCTGTTGCAATTGTAAAGAACAACTGGAGAAGTGTTTTCTTTATCGAAACTCTTTATTTTTGAGTGATCAGCTTCTCGTTCTAAGCTGTGTCGGTTCGTGTTTGAACCAGGAAGGCTGTGTGTGCCTGAATCTTGTAAAGGTGTCAACTGCCTGTACTCAGTTGTGGACAGGTCTGTGGAAACGAGGACCAGATAGTGAAAATCGCCAAGCTCGTGGATTTGAGCATTGGTGGAGTGGACTAGGGGCCTTCTGTTCCCCGAACCACAATACATCCGTGTGTTCATGCTTTTACTTTTTCCGCTGCATATTTAACTGAGCAAAAGCATAGTGGACAGAATTTGTCTAAATTGAAGAGATTATAATAATTTTGAAAAGACACAATTCACCCCCCTCTTGTGTGTAATCCGTAGATTCAGATCCAACACCATATTCCCAACAAGGTCTAATCTTACATAGAATCCCATATTCTTTCCAAGTTCCCTGGGCTTCTTATGTATAAGTCCCACATTAAACATTGACTATGAATATTACACATAGATTTCCTTACCACATGGAATTAAAATGTATGGCAGGTTCATTATCATGTGACCATAAAAATGTAAGATGTGTCCCATAAAGCGGCATCGAACTATGATGGTTCTGATTACATTCACAAGGATACGTAGGTATCCCATTTTATGGGTAATATCCCAATATCAAAACAAAATTTCATCTCCCTAGATGATAATAAATTACAAAGTTCCCCCTGGAGTGGATTAAAAACCTGTATCATAATAATAATGATTAAATGGATCTTTAAATATTATATGAGATGATACTATTGATGGATAACCTCCAATACGTACGGATATTTCCATAAATTAAGAACCTTGAATACATACTCGTGATTTGAAATCTTACATGTGTTAATAAGTGATTGAAAATTCCAGGAAAAAAATATGTTATACTTGGTGAATTAATAAGGATTCATGAAAATATTTTAAATTTATAAAGAGAGTCCCCAAGTCGAAAATAATTCCCCCCCAAAAAGGGTGTGATGAATCTGACCTCCCATCCTCTTGACCAAATCACATTCCTATGTATTGAAAAGTTCAAACTTAACGAACACCTGCCTTTGGAAATCAGGTCCATTTTGGATAAAGAACTATTATAAGTTTTTAGTTCTATGAATAAATCTATTGGAAACTGCTTGGAAGAAGTGATTCTTAAAACGATAACACACATTTCATGGAACTATGAAACAAAAATGGTGAACCTGTTGTGAATCCTTAACCATGTTAATAATGTTACCCACCTTTTAGTCCACTATCAATTGATTATGAAATGTCAGACAAAGGAATCAATCACACATGTATCCATTTAAAAGATGTCGCCTTAATGGAGTTTTTGTGGTTATTTCAAGTTCTTTTCCAGAACACGCTTTAGTCCAAAATGGATTTCTTCAAGACGACATCTGTAAACATCCTAACCGCTGTTCAAGATGGATCCTCATCCACGATAAGTAAATTATCACCAACCCAACATCATCAATATTGGGACTCCCACGTGTTGGTGATGGAGTACCATCAGCACTGTACAATCAAAACTTTTGAGGCTGCCCGACAGACCCTTCAAGTCAATAAAAACCCTTGATCATTTGGCCAAGGATGAATGGCGATCAAGAAGTAGGCGATGTCAACAACCAAATTCAACTATTTCGGGTCCTTATCCCTGGAACGCAATAAAAATTCCCTCCTGTGTTATAGGGAGGTGAATCAAGAGGTCACACAGGGCCTCAATTCAATGATATAGGGATCCTTTTTGAGGATTCCCACCAACAATCACAGCCAGCAGAATTGCATGGTAGTGAACCCCCAACATGATGGGGGTGTTTCCTTTGGAAATTAGGCCTTGGTCTCTCAGACCTGGGAACACAAGAAGAAATTACAGGGAAAATGTCCGGTCAGTAGGGAGAAGGTTCATAAAACTTCCCCCCTATGAATAAGTCCATCATCCAAACATGATGAAAAACAATGAGTGGGGACATACACATATCCTTCCTAATTTTTCTATCCAGAAGGCTCATCTGGAAGCAACCCACCAATCCCACTAGATTAATCTGATGGAGTACCGTGAATAGGCACATACACATGATTACAAGTTATTATCCAGTCAGTAGGCAAGTCTGACTGCATTTAAATAATCCCTCCAATCCCATGTGGTGGAAACTGGTAAACAGTAATATACACCTGCTTACAATCACCAAATCTACTAGCAGTCTCGTCTACCAGTATTTAAGGAAGTTCGTCAACCATACATGATGGGAAATATCCAGCAGGCACATACAACTTCCAGTGTTCATTAGGCCTACCAACAGTATCGTTTGGTAGCACCCAAAGAGGGAAGTCAGAAATCTCTAACAAAAAATCTAGGGCATTCCCAACTCTCTGCCCCATATATGAGTACTATCAATACCCATTGACCGAAAAAGGGGGACATGAGTAGGCACATACACCAACTCCAGATACGGAATGGACATATATTCCCATTTTGGCCGCTGAAGTCACCAAACACATCTACTCAATAGTGAAAGGGAAGACACAAAGTTTTTCCCTTATTCTAGTTGCATGCTATGATATTATAACAACTAATTTAGTAGTACCCTGGGAACAGACAAAGAAATCTATTACCACACATGGGATGACACATCGGCATGCCATCCAAGAGAATATACAAACCTCTATTCCATTCTAGGAGGGTCATGGTGCATTCTCCCCAATATCATATGGAAATAACAATAAGGAACATACACCCTTTCCAATCAGAGGTAATCGGTCTATTATGGTAACCACTCTAAGGAATAATCCTAAACCTTCCCAGGATACATACTTATCCCAGAAAGTGGGCCCAAATAAGTTTAGGAGATCATCCAAGAAGAAGTCTCATCAAACACTATGGGAAAATGAAGATTCAATCTACAATCTGGATCCTCTTAATGATAGAGTTATTGAAGCCCTCAGACATTTATCTGATTAAGCTCAAGATCCTACCCCTCTCATTACCAAATTATGTGAGTAGTAGTAGTAATTCTTTAGCTCCCCATCAGAAACATCATCATGAAGGCTTGATTCATGTAAATTCATTCTATCAAAAGATCATATCATTAAATGAGAGCCACGAAAACCCTCTATGTGGCTAAAAGACCAACTAGAAAGAGGGTTTATCCCTTGCTATAATCCACAATAGTGGTCCACCCCATGATGAAATTTGTTGTAAAAGTCCACTCTGCCCTAGTATTATGCATTGTAAAGATAGTTATATAGTTGAAAATGTAGCAATTAGAAATCCCTCCTATCTTGAGCCACTTGAAAACACAAGGCCGGTCATGTATGATGCCTTTTCATTTATGGGTGAACCACTATCTCAACGAGAAGAAATTTTAGGGAAACAGTCATCCTAAGAACCTCCTTTGGTTCATTTATCTTCTAGTACATAGCATCCACTTGGTCAGACCTAGTGGAGAAACCTCTAGTGAATGATAATGAAGATATATTAAACATGAGAAAATAATTGGTTAAAGGGGAAATACTAGTCATGTTATGGCCTTTGGAAAATTCTCAATACAATGTTCCATAATTTATGGTAGAAGACTTCATTCATGATATCCACCATAACATATTGAATACTCTTCTTCATTTGAAAACCAAAGTATTACCATATTATGAATATCAAAATCAAGTAAAAGTAATTGAAGGGTTAAAATGCCAAATTTAATTTCCATCTATCTCAGTTTGCCAACATCCAATGGTTGAAAAATAGTAGAGAACCCTTTAGTGTGGATGCCTCAATTTTATAAAGAGGTTATGCCAATTAATATATGATTCCCCATCTGGTGTTCATATCATAGGATGGGGTGTACATGTAGCATTGCATTTTACTCCACTCCAGAATCAAAAAAGCCAGTGAAAAGTGGTCTCATGCAATGTTATTTCCCACAACCGGCTACAATCAAAATATTTTTTATGTAATCAAATGTATGCCCAAGAAAAGTCCTCAAATAGAACTGATCGCAGTCAGGCGTAAGGAAAAAAGTTGCTGAGTTACTTTAACATCAATCATCTGAGAATATTTAGCAGGCCTCCCACTTAGAGGATTTCAACCATCAAATAACAAAACTGTCGGAAATATCCCAGTGATCTTCTGAAACAAGTGATTTGAGTGGTTGTTAGATAATGCATCAATCTAATGTCCGAACCAAAATTCACAAAATTAGAAGGGCAACTGCATGAATATCAGCCGTAGTAGTTCAAGAACCACCCCATCATATAGGCATATGAGCTCATTTAGTTGAACCTTCAAATTCATTAAACAAAGTTCAATGGTTTGCAGAAGAAGAATAGGAACAATCCCAACCTACAGGGATGGATGATTTTTTCACATCTAAAATCCCCTCCTCAATAAAGTCTATTTTCTCCCGATTGGGTAAGAAGTCAAAAAAGAGAGCACCCAACTGAACTATCTGAGGATTCCCTTCGGGTTACTATCTGTCAAAAATCTCCTGAGAATCCATCATATAGGAGAGAAGAGTCTCATGGAAGTTATAGAGGGAGAAGATATTACAAAGATACTAACAGAATACCATCAATGCATTATGCGTCAGTAAATGTCATTAACAACATTACAGAGGATCCTCTAGAAAATGTGTCTAGATCAAGGGAATCAGAAGATGAAGTTATTATCCATAATACTATACACACTAAATAAAATTAATATGGTGTACGTACCCAAAATTATAGGCATACCTAAAATCTAGGTATGCCTTCAAATAACCAACTCCCACCCCTCCAAAAGGCATTTAACAAGGGGAAATGTAATAGTCAGATTTCATTTCACTTTTCCACTGGATAAGGTAAATCTCTTTCACTTGAATAGATATTTTCATGAAAAGAATATGAGATTAAAGAGTTGAAAAGACTCAATACATAGTTACTTAGAAGCAGTATTTCTACTAGACATACTCCCCAGGCAGATCCTCAACTTGAAAAATCTTATAGGATCTCCTCAACAAAGATGACTTGTGGTAACTAAAGATGTAGATAATGAATTCCCTCCATTCCATACACATCCAGGATAGAATCAAACACATCCTTAAAGTCCTGTTCCCATGGGTTATCCAAGAAAAATACCAGCACCACCACTACTTGTTTTCTAGTCTTTTTACCAGTTCAAGCTCCAGCTACTGTACCTGTACAAGTCCTAAGTCATCCAGATATTCCCCTAGAGATTAATAACACAAGTGAGGCATTAACATCTCAATTGGAAGGCATATAGAAACGATGCACAATAGGTCATCCATAAAAGAAAGCTTACCCAGAGTGGGTGGACCTAATTTATCCCCCACCAAATTTGGTGAATACTACATTTCCAAAATTTAATTGTTCAAGAGATCCTGAACAACACTTAATGCATTTCATTTCACTTTGTGATCCGATGATGGGAACTCCTGAACAAAAATAAGTAGTAAATATTATTTGTTTTGTGAAGTCATTAAATGGACCAGCTTTTGTATGGTATATAATATTTCAATCTCGATCAATTACTGGATGGAAAAATCTCTGTTAGAAATTTCTTCTTCAATTCATCCCAAAAATTTTGAAGACAACAATTTTTTATCATAAAATTTAAAAATAATGGGAGAATGGAATAGTAATAGATTTCATTACTCAGTGGAAAGGATTAACATATTCCTTATGTCTAGCACTCCCTCAAGAAGAGTTACTACCAATTGGGGTGGAAAAGTTACGTGATGAGTTACTCACACAACTGATCCCTATAAAATATATAGGATAGTTTCAAAACCATACATAAATTTCTCAATAGAAAGAAGATTATATTATAGAAACTGGGGCTAAATTTTGTGTAATTCCATTAGATTTGGGAAGGAGAACATGGAAGGAAGAGGCTGATACAGTTACACTCAAGCAAGAACTTGTACCAGCTTTCACTTCAAAACCATCATCATATTGAAGGGCTCCACCTCCTGAGTATCCGAAGAAACGACCTCCTCATCAAAATTACCAAAGGTATCAATGGAGGAATTCGTTTTAAGAATTAATGACCAATGTTTATTCTTTCTGGAATGAACATGTTCCCTATTGCATTATCTAAGCTTTGGAAAATAATTTTGTCCAGTTTCCAAGGATAAAGAAACAAAAAAAATAAGGAGATAGAGATATTCCCAATTATTTTCCATTTCACCAGATTTTGGGGTATCTCATTCAAGAGTGTTTTATTTCCAGGGACCTCCTGCAAAAAATGGAAGAATCTAGACAAGTGAAATTGAAATGTTCATTAGCTCAAGTAGCATGTGTTACTGCTACTGATCCATAGGAAGAAGGAAAATGGTAGGAAGTCAGAAGAAAAAATGTTCAAAAATACGATGATTGGATTGTCAAGAAAATGATCAACCGAACTTATTCCATTCTATGAACACAGTTGAAACAACCAATTGTGTCTTTGACCACTCTTGCCACAAAACAAACACCATTATCCAAAGGTCAATCCTCAAAGAAGTAGGGTGATCAGAAAAATAAAGACGAGTTAGATGTAGACAAGTTCATGTCAAGGCCTAAGTTGTCATGAACCAGGCTGGTGCGTCATCCGACCCGGTGCCCGACCTGGTCCGCAACATGGCCCAAAGGGCGTTCCCGATCCCCACGGGCTGGAAACTAGTGTCGGGCATCAAAATAAACCAGTTGGGAACGGTTTGGCCCATAACGAGATAAATAAACATAAAATGAACAAGCATATTAATAAAGGAACGGATGACCTGAACAAATTGGCATCAGAGAAAGGAACTTAAGGAAGCGGTGTGACATACCTCAAGTGACCTCGTGGGTCAACGCAGAGCGTAAACCACACTAGCTCCCAACAGCAACCCAAGGCTAAAACCTGCAACTGAAAAGTAGAGTAGGCATGAGCACTGAGTTGCTCAGTAGAAATTCCATAATATAACCATGTCCTATGCCCTCACCTTTAGTAAGAAATCCAATCATGCCAGTTTGAAAATAAGATATAATAAAATAATGTTTCTCCTTTTGAAATTTAAATAACGAGTTTGCATTTTCAGGTAAAGCATTTTACTCCCACTACATTTTCAAAATAGGTTTCAAGCATGCATTAACATTTGAAAATGAAAAGAAACCAGTTTGTATTAAAATATGGTTTTCACAAATAAGACATCAAGTATGAAACAGATGAAAAGAAACTTGCATCGTTACCAGTGTGACACAAAATGAGCACCATGGGTAATCCCATTAGGTAGCTAGAACAAGTGGGAACCTAGAGACCTCCTACCTCAGTGAAACGTGGCTTAGAAGACCACGACCCTTAAAAAACGTGGCTTAGAAGGCTACGAACCTCAGAAAACGTGGCTTAGAAGACCATGACCCTCATAAATTCATATGTTTAGTTAGTGTTGTTGCATCAATCCTACTAGACAAACCGGGATGAACCCCTACCGTGTCCTCTAGCGTACTAGTCCTGGTCATCCACCTAGATACCCAGGTTTCCCATTGTGCTCTATTTCAAGTGGTGGAAGGTTTTCCTTATCAAGCAAACATATAAGTACATAACACTTTCTTTTTCTAAAACTCATTCAACATCTCACCACTACTCTCCCTCCTTGAGCGCATTCCCCCTCTTTCACGTCACACAATGTATAAACATCAAATTAGGCACATGATAACACAGTCAACCAATTTTTTTTTAAAAACCAGGGGGGGCGTGCCTCAATAGAGTTTTTTTTCTATTTCATAAATCATTTTAAAGAATCCAAACCGGCTTAATTGCCTAAAGGGAACATTTTTTTTACAATCAACTGGCCAAAAGGCCAAACACCTTTGGAAATACACCTTACCAATTCAAAACCACTTAAGAAGTCAATTTTTTTTTAAGAAAGGTCACTTAAGACTGATATCAATAAAAATGAATTTCAGTTTCCAAAGAAAAGGAATAATCATTTCTAGAAACCGTAACCTGATTTCACAGCATGTGTATATAACATAAATGTAAAACAAATTTTTTTAAAACAATCAGGCAATTATGAATCTCAAATTAAAGGAATAGGCATAGATGACCTACCTTGAACTTGTCGCTATCTGTCGATGGCCACTCGAACCGACACTAGGCGCACACACACACATGCATTTATACATATATATATACGCACCCCTAGCTGCATTGCACATATTCCCCGCGCCATGAGGGAATATGTACAAAGAGGGCATATATATACATATGCCTTACCCTATGCATGTACGTGTAGGCATTCCTGACATCCGCAACCTGAAACCTTCATAGCGAGGTCCAACACACTACACAAATAATTTAATAAATCAATAACACAACTTATGAAACACGTAAAAATTAGCACCAGAGAGTTTACACCAAAAATGCACTTGATCTCACATAAAAATTCCACTTCAAAACCGAACACACAACACAACCATACCAAAACATGGTTTTCTGTTACACTAAACTATTTAAAAATTTAAATTCAAAAGTGCACAAATTCAACAAGCCAAAATAACACATTTCTCTTTAAAACCACATTTTTGATACACCTGCACCTTAATATCTTTCGAAAACATTTCGCACACTCCAAAACAAGGCTTGATACTCTTTTCAAGAAACACTACAGTATGATACGCATGACACAAATCAATTTATTTGAAAGAAAAATTCATTTCTATCACAACCACATATTAAATTATTACCAAAACATACTTTTCTCACGTAAAATAATTAATTGATAATTTCCAAGAATTCCAACAACATAACCCATAAGAAAACATAAACAATTCTAAAAGTAAACTCAATTCCATCACACATGCATGTCAAAATATTCATAGAACGCATTTCGCACCACCCAAAATTATTAAAGAACAAGCTAAATAAATTAATCCATACAAATCCTTCATCAAACAACATTAATAGATGAAATCACTTACCACTGGTGTCGAAAGCCGCAAATTTTGAAGCGAAACACCAATCGCACACCAAACACATCGCAAACAACACCAATTAACCCTAAATCAAGAAATCAAACACAAAAAAAACAAAGAAATCAAACTCAAAAATAAAATGAACTCAAACCCTAGCTAAGAAGAAAAAAAGGGAATACCGAAGGGTAGGAGAGGGTTTGGCCAGAAGAAGGCTGCTCGCCGGATGGAGTGCTACTCACCAGAGGGAGAGTGGGAGTGCGACGGTGAGAGAGCCGACTGGAAAGAGGGAGGTCTCGTCGGACTCCCGCAAGTAGGGTAGGGGTTCCGTCAGAGGGAGGCCTTAGGAAGGAGCGGCTGAAGGGAGGGAGGCATGCTGGAGGGCCCTCGTCGGCGGGGGTAGCGTGAGCAGGAGAGGAAAGGTGGGGGGGGGGGGGGTGTGCGTTGTGGCTAGAGGGGGAGGAGAGCGCGAGGTGCAAGGTCGGCGCGCATGACGGTGGCGCGAGCTCAGTCCGCCGTAGGAGAGCAGGAGGTCCGACAAGGTGCAGCATGGCTTTGAGCAAAGGCAAGCGGGCGGCCGGTGCGGTTGCTGGCATGGATTAGAGGAGGTCGAGAGGCCGACTTGGTGGAGGGAGGCCGGGGAAGGGGGTTCCGTGCAAGGAAGGGCTGAGCGGGTTCGGTGCGAGGAAGGGGCCGAGCATGTTCGACACGAGCCAGCAGTGACGCATGTCTGACGGGAGGCGGAGGTAGCTGGTCAGTGCCGTCAGAGGGAAGAAGGTGTTGGCTACGTTTTGGAGGAGGGGATGTGCGGCGCGAACCAGGGGGGTCTACTGTATGCGAAGGGTAGGGGAAGAGAGGAACAAGAGATAAAATAAAATAAAATAAAAGAAAATAAAAAAGAAATGAAAATAAAAGAAAAATAATAAAATAAAAAGAATAGGAAAAAGGATAAAATGGGATTTAAGAAAAATCCTAAAATGCTTTGAAATCATAAATAAATAAATAAAACTAGCAGTACAAATAAAAACAGAGATGTTAATAATAATAATTTGATAATTTTTTTACAATTATAACCACAATTCAAAATAAACAAATTAATTAAAATATTAAATAAGACAACAACAATAATAATAATAAAATAAATAAATGAATAACATATAAAATAAGGGGATAAAAGAAAAGAGTTTAAAATAAATAAAATAATAACAAATAATAATGAACAAAATAAGAATTTTAATAAACTCCAACAAAAATAATAATAATATTGTTCATAACATAATAATAATTATAATAAACTTGATAATAATAATATTATTAACCATAATAATAATAACAATAATCATCGTCATTATAATTATTAAACTAACTCATTATAACTCACATTATTTATTTGTCTTGTACATTAGGCAAACCGCACGGTGACCCGAGAAAAGCCGCGTGGCTTTGAACACACCCTGCCATGCACCGGATGCTGTCAAGGGCAAAGAATTCGTTAATAAACAAAATGAAAAAAATATCAAACATGCTTGGCCCGCAGCATGACAGAAAGATTCAAAGTCTGATAAAATAATAAAATAATGTTAATTTAAATGTTCAGGTGTGACAATTATCCCCACCACAAAAACTTTCTGCCCCCAGAAAGTCACCCAGCCGAACGAGGACTCAAACTCAAGTTTGAAACGGAACTAGACCCACAAAAATAAGAACTCAGTGTGAATTTTCACTCCACCAGTCACACCCGACCAACTCTGAAGGAAACTGAAAAGAGAAGAACCATCAGGAAATGAGGAGGGTTCTCGCCACCACAAGAACCCGGCTAACACAACCGATATTGAGACTGTTAGTATGGGCTAACTCTGGAAATGCTAACTTGATCCAAGAGGGAACTTCCACATAGGCCAATCCTTGAAGAACTGACTAGCTTAAGCCAATTAGCACAGACCAATATGAGAAACCCAGCACAAACCGGACCATGAACAATCCACATAAACCAGACCCCCACCACATGGGGTCATCGACAAAAGACCCCAAACCGAGTAGTGGACCTAACCCCTATTCATTATTTCCCAAGACGCATGTGTCTCCAAGACGAGCACATCCTAAAACAAGAACGGTTCACCCGTGGAGCTAGCCGCAAGAGAGAGATAATCATCTTGAGACTCACAGCCATAAAGAGACAACTCCAAAGCTCATATTTGTGGAGGCACAACTACTGGAATTTCAAGAAAACAAGATCACCGTGCCTTTTTACAACCACAGTGGGATACTAAAAAAAACCAAGACTGCAACGAGAAAAAGAGACCCATGCGCCTCTTACAACATAAAAGACCTTCAATGATGGAGAAGCATGAACCAAGAAATTTAAACCGTCCCTACTTTAGCACTGGGGAAAAAAGTTAGACCAATGTGACCCACACCTAATGATTCCTGACTGCGTGAAAGGCTTCGCTCCGGGACCTGCGGCTGGAGCTCTGATGACTTGAAGCTTCTGCTGCCCCGCAGTCAAGAGCTGACATCCTTCGGTCGAGACTATGGCTGATGATTCCGCTAGTGGAACCCCTCCAATTATCCCAAATGGCCACACTAACGGCAGGCCTTTAGAGTATGATGACAAGGCGGCTTAACGTACCCAAACTGAGCACACTAGAAGCAGACTAGGGGGGGTGGTCCAACTAATAGGAGATGGAATTGTCAAGAAGACTTTTCTGAGGCAGGTTCCTCTAATTCTCTCTCATCACCGGATGGGGAACCTTTCTGAACACCAGAAAGAAATGGTCCTGGAACCCTGGATGAAGACCCCACAGAAGAGAAACTTTGACTGATTCCACGATGCTACCTCTGGAGAAAATGGAATCAACCCCTTGGCATGTCCCACGTAGGCCTTCCCTGCTCGTTGGCCTTACTCGACACCCACTAGTTCTGCCACTTTCCTCACCTTCACTTCCTTGGGTATAAACCATCTGACGAGAGTCATCTTCAACACCTTCCAAGACATACCATCATGCAACGACGCTGGGATTATTTACTCCACCAATCCAAAGTTGCACCTTCAAACGAACCCAAACCAACACAGACACTCATAGTTTTGGGAGTTTCCAATAACCTGGAAACACCAATGATTTCACCAAGCCAGTTCGCTACCTTCGATAGATCACGATCACCACATAAACTGGACAATAACCAAAAAGAATTCAATTCCACCACTCCTCTAGAAGTTTGGGTAGAACCAACAACTAGAAGTGACTCACTAGAACCTTCTGGGACTTTTCTGGGTGGCAGACTCAAAAACAAGTGGCACAAATCCGAATCAAAACTCATCATAAATCAAAATTCCACACCTCAATCACAAACAAAAGCTGAAACTCAAATCACTATTCCAACCACAATTCAACATGTCAAAACCAAGAACTCACAAAAAATAATACCCAACCCGAAAAGAGAACGCTAAAAAATTTCTCACTCACTTTTCTAAACATTTGAAAACCCCTTTTTGAAAACCATTTTTTTTTCAGCAAACAAAACAACTTAAATATCCACCATTTGGTATCCCATGAAGTCTCACACATACATATCCCTATGCTAGCTCAAGCACCCATCCACTCGCATCACCAATTTCCCCACTTGCCACATGCGCACTACAATGTATGTGATCACTCATAAGAATACCAAGGGTCAATTCAAGACACTTCTCATTTACAAAATAGACCATTAAGCACAAAGAAGAAACTCCCAACCAATTTGAGAAAGTCACTTATCATTAAAGAAACACCTTTAAAAATTCCAAAACATTTTCCATTTCAAAAACCATTTTCCACTCCAACGACCATATTCCCTTTTGAAAACAACTTCACAAAAATCCATTTTATTTTTTGAGATCTACTCACACCGACTAACACGAAGGTCAAACATAACTCACATCAAAATTTCCAAAAAATAAGGGACTAGTGGCTATGCCAACCCGGTAACATGGCTTAGCAGACCATGTTCCGAGCGAGCATCCACCACAGGAAGTATCTTGAACCGTGCACTCGGGTTGTACATGGGTCACTACTCCATGCAAGTCTTCCGCATAACACTGGCTCACTTCCTTGGTCACCCCTCATAAACACATACCAATCCAAAGAAGAAAATTCAAATCCCGAACTACCCCTGGAAACTCGAGTCTCGGGATAGGAAAGGCTTCATGACGTCCTTCCCGCACCTACCTCTCGAGTCCTAACACACCTAATCGCCAAGCTACTTGACACCCCAAATAACCAGGGCACCTCTGATACCATTTTGTCACGAACCAGGCCGATGCGTCATCCGACCCGGCGCCCAACCTGGTCCACGACATAGCCCGAAGGGTGTTCCCGATCCCCACGGGCTGGCAACTAGTGCCAGACATCAAAAGAAACCAATTGGGAACGGTTTGGGACATAATGAGATAAATAAACATAAACTGAACAAGCATATTAATAAAGGAAAAGATAACCTGAACAACTTGGTAGCAGAGAAAGGAAATTAAAGAAGCGGTGTGACATACCTCAAGTGACCTCGTGGGTCAACGCAGAGCGTAAACCACACTAGCTCCCAACAGCAACCCAAGGCTAAAACCTGCAACTGAAAAGTAGAGTAGGAATGAGCACCGAGATGCTCAGTAAAATTCCATAATATAACCAAGTCGTATTCCCTCTCCTTTAGTAAGAAATCCAATCACGATAGTTTGAAAATAAGATATAATAAAATAGTGTTTCTCCTTTTCAAATTGAAATAACAAGTTTTCATTTTCAGGTAAATCATTTTACGCCCACTACATTTTCAAAATAGGTTTCAAGCATGCATTAACATTTCAAAATGAAAAGAATGCAGTTTGGATTAAAATATGGTTTTCACAAACAAGACATCAAGTATGAAACAACTGAAAAGAAAGTTACATCGTTACTAGCATGACACGAAATGAGCACCATGGGTAATCCCTATAGGTATCTAGAACAAGTGGGAACCTAGAGACCTCGTACCTCAGTGAAACATGGCTTAGAAGACCACGAACCTAAGAAAACATGGCTTAGAAGGCCACAACCCTCAGAAAATGTGGCTTAGAAGACTACGACCCTCATAAATTCATATTTTTAGTTAGTGTTGTTGCGTCAATCCTGCTAGACAAACTGGGAATAACCCCTACCGTGTCTTCTAGCGTACTAGTCCTGGTCACCCACCTAGATACCCAAGTTTCCCATTGTGCTCTATTTCAAGTGGTGGAAGGTTTTCCTTATCAAGCAAACATATATGTACACAACAGTTTCTTTTTCTAAAACTCATTCAACATCTCATCACTACTCTCCCTCCTTGTGCGCATTCCCCCTCTTTCACATCACACAATTTATAAACATCAAATTTGGAACATGATAACACATTCAACCAAAAAAACATTTTTCTTAAACCAGGGTGGGTGCCTCAATAGAGTTTTTTTTTCTATTTCATAAAACATTCTTAAGATGCAAAACGGGCTTAATTACATAAAGGGGACATTTTTTTTACAATCAACCGACCAAAAGGCCAAACACCTTTGTAAATACACCTTACCAATTCAAAACCACTTAAGAAGTCATTTTTTTTAAGAAAGGTCACTTAAGACCGACATAATTAAAAATGAATTTCAGTTTCCAAAGCAAAGGCATAATCATTTCTAGCAACCGTAACCTGATTTCACCGCATTTGTATATAGCGTAAATGTAAAACATATTTTTTTAAAACAAGAAGGCAATTATGAATCTCACATTAATGGCATAGGCATAGAGGACCTACCTCTAACTTGTCGCTATCTGTCGATGGCCACTCGAACCGACACTAGGCGCACACACACAAATGAATTTATACATATATATATATATACGCACCCTTAGCTGCATTGCACATATTCCCCGCTCTATGAGGGAATATGTACAAAGAGGGCATATATATACATATGTCTTACCCTATGCATGTACGTATATGAATTCCTGAAACCCGCAACCTGAAACCATCATAGCGAGGTCCAACACACTACACAAATAATTTAATAAATCAATAACACAACTTATGAAACACTTAAAAATTAGCACCAGAGAGTTTACACCAAAAACGCACTTGATATCACATAAAAATACCAAATTAAAACCGAACACACAAAACAACTATACCAAAACATGTTTTTCTGTTACACTAAACTATTTAAAATTTTAAATTCAAAAGCGCACAAATTCAACAAGCCAAAATAACATATTTTTCTTTCAAACCACATTTTTAATTCAATTGAACCTTAATTTCTTTAGAAACATTTCGCACACTCCAAAACAAGGCCTGATACTCTTTTCAAGAAACACTACAATATGATACGCATGACACAAATCAATTTATTTGAAAGAAAAATTCATTTCTAACACAACCACATATTAAATTATTACCGAAACATAATTTTCACACGTAAAATAATTAATTGAGAATTTCCACAAATTCCCACAACATAACCCATATGAAAACATAAACAATTCTAAAAGAAAACTAAATTCCATCACACATGCATGTCAAAATATTCATTGAACACATTTCGCGCCACCCAAAATAATTAAAGAACAAGCTAAATAAATTAATCCAGACAAAACCTTCGTCAAAAAACATTAATAGATGAAATCAATTACCAATGGTGTCGAAAGCCCCATATTTTGAAGCGAAACACCAATCGCGCACCAAATGCATCGCAAACAACACCAATTAACCCTAAATCAAGAAATATAACACACACAAAAACAAATAAATCAAAATCCAAAATAAAATGAACTCAAACCCTAGCTAAGAGGGAAAAAATGGAATGCCGAAGGGTAGGAGAGGGTTTATACGGAAGAAGGCCGCTCACCGGATGGAGCGCTGCTCGCCGGAGGGAGAGTGGGAGTGCGACGGTGAGAGAGCCGGCTGGAAGGAGGGAGGTCACGTCGGACTCCCGCGAGCAGGGTAGGGGTGCCGTCAGAGGGAGTCCGTAGGAGGGAGCGGCCGAAGGGAGGGATGCGTGCCAGAGGGCCCTCGCTGGAGGGGGTAGCGTGAGAGGGAGAGGAAAGGTGGGGGGGGGGGTGCGCCGTGGCTAGAGGGGGAGGAGAGCGCGAGGTGGCAGGTCGGCGCACATGAAGGCGGCGCGAGCTTAATCCGTCGGATGAGAGAAGGAGGTCCGGTGAGGTGTGGCATGGCTTCGGGCAAGGCAAGCGGGTGGCCGGCACGGTTGTTGGTAGGGATCAGAGGAGGTCGAGAGGCCGGCTTGGTGGAGGGAGGCCGGCGAAGGGGGTTCCGTGCGAGGAAGGGCTGAGCGGGTTCAGTGCGAGGAAGGGGCCGAGCATGTTTGGGGCGAGCCAGCGGTGGCGCAGGTCCGACGGGAGGCGGCGGTAGCTGGTCAGTGCCGCCGGAGGGAAGAAGGTGTCGGCTAGGTTTTGGAGGAGGGGATGTGCGGCACGAACTAGGGGGGTCTGCTATACGCGAAGGGTAAGAGGGGAAGAGAGGAACAAGAGAGAAAATAAAATAAAATAAAATAAAAGAAAAAGCAATTAAAATAAAAGAAAAATAATAAAATAAAAAGAATATGAAAAAGGTTAAAATGGGAATTAAGAAAAATCCTAAACTGCTTTGAAATCATAAATAAATAAATAAAACTGGCAGTAGAAATAAAAACAAGGATGTTAATAATAATAAGTTGATAATTTTTTTACAATTATAACCACAATTCAAAATCATCAAATTAATTAAAATATTAACTAAGACAATTATAATAATAATAATAAAAGAAATAAATGAATAACATATAAAATAAGGGGATAAAAGAAAAGAGTATAAAATAAATAAAATAATAACAAATAATAATGAACAAAATAAGAATTTTAATAAACTCCAATAATAATAATAATATTATTATTCATAACTTAATAATAATTATAATAAACTTGATAAGAATAATATTATTAACCATAATAATAATAACAATAATAACCATCATTATAATTATTAAACTAACTCATTAAAACTCACTTTATTTATTTTTCTTGTACATTAGGCAGACCGCATGGTGACCCGAGCAAAGCCGCGCGGCTTGGAACACGCCCTGCCATGCACTAGACGCTACCAAGGGAAACACATTCGTTCATCAACAAAATGAAAAAATATCAAACAGGCTTGGCCCGCAGCATGATAGAAATTTTCAAAGTATGATAAAATAATAAAATAATATTAATTTAAAAGTTCGGGTGTGACATAAGTTGTCTTTGACTATGGATGATTTCATGCCATCCACTTCAAAATAATGGGAACCACCCCACCAAATGGCACAACTAGAACTAACTTTTCAAGTAGAATCTTAATCGGATGAAGAATTGATCTTTGGTTCCGTCAACGTTATCCACTTAATGGATTCTTATACCAATAGTGATTCTAATTTTAATGAGATGGAGTTCCTTGTACCAAATTGGGGAAGTAGAAGAAGAGGCCAAGGTCAAGGATACAAGGGAAGACGTTAGTATTCTAGATGCTTCTATTTTAACACTACCCCTGCTCGAACCGTATATGCGGTAGAAACTCATGGAAGAGCCCTTTAACATGCTCAACAAGAATAAAGAGATTCTTCCACACAAGACAGGTTTGGTCCTAACTTCTTTATTTTGGAGGACCAATTAGAAGTCAGACCATCTTCCTATCAACTAGTAAATAGACCTAGTTTGTATAATATACCAATTCTAGGAGTATTTATTGCTTCATCTCTGACATAGGGTACCTCTACATTGGAAGCATCAACTTTCAAGGCACCTGAAAAAGTGTATCTCCATGCTGGGAAACACATAACTTTAGACCAAAAGTATGATGTCATGAAACAATTGGCCCAAGTACCAGCGAATCAGTCAATTTTGGATGCCTTAAATATTTAAAAAGATTTTCAAGAAGAACTTATTGAGGATTTGTTAAGTCCTCAAGAGTTTGGAACCAAAGTTGATGCTGCTGAAGTTTACCATATAGATAATGTTCCTACAGAGAGTCATGCAGTTATATCATTTACAGATGAATATGAAGATGATGTTGTACACAGATATATTAGAACCTTTTATCTATCTGGAAATGTCGATGATACAGACTTTCGATGAGCCTTCAATAATAATGGATCCAGATTCCACCTCATTCATTTTCACACACTTCATCAATTGGGCCTTACTAAATCTGACATATCTCCTTCTACTTTACTGTTGTAAGGATATGACAAGAATGAGAAAGAACCTATGAGTGAGATTACACTCAGAACTCAGTTTCGATATCTTGTATCTAATTCATATTTCGTGGTTGTTTGTCAGGACACAACCATTAACATTCTGCTTAGAAGGACTTGGCTACATCAACATGTGAGCACACCTTCTTCATACCATAAATGTCTCAAATACTGTTTCAATGGTCAAATTATAAAATTGTATGGCGACAAGTCTCCATTCAAAATGTGTGAATCTCAATATATTGTGGCAGAGTTTTATCATAGAAAGGGAATGAGGTCCATGACAAATGAGATAGCAAGAATTAATGCTCCGAATGGACTTGAAAAGATCCCAGAAAACCCATTCATACATTTGAGTACATATTATGTGTTACCTATCAATAAAATTGAATGTTTAAAGGAAAATACAAGCACTCAACCCATAAATTACATAATGTGAATTGCGGCCTCTGGCCTGACAACTTGGGAGAAATTATTGATTCACCAAGTAGTGATGGAAGCTTAAATAGAGATGTTTTAATTTAATTTTTGAACTACAAAAATCATCTATTTCGTTAATCATAATAGAATAAGTAGTAGAAATTTTATAGGAAGAAAAAGACGTTGATTCCCAATCCATAATCTCCTCTTTATTACCCCAATAAGACCGCTCATCATCAGTATGGTCAGAGATGGTGGCCTCTTCTTTAGGATGTTCAAATATTCACTCCTCCCCTATCTCTGGAAGTTTTTCTTCATCTTCTACTACACAATTAGAAATAGAAGAAGTAACACATAATGAAGAAGAAGAGGAAGATCTCAAGGATTCCCCTCTAGCATTTGAAGAAGTTGTCTCTACCAGTGTGGATGAGCTCCAAGAGATAAATCTGGGTACAAAAGAAGATCCACGCCCCACTCTAATTTTTGAGGCCATGTCTGCTAAAGAGCATGAGGTTTATACTTTATTTCTAAAGATTCACCGAGAAATATTTCCATGGAATTGAATATAAATTCCCGGACTTAATCCCTATGTAGCCACCCATCATTTAGGTTTTCCAGAAGAACATCGCAGATTCAAGCATGTAGCAAGTAGAACACACCTAACTCATGCCTTTAAAATTGAAGCTTATGTTTATAAACATATAAAGGCTAACTTTTTTAGGTAAGTTCAATATCTTAAATAGATGGACAAAAATTTCATAGTGAAAAAGAAGAATAGGAAAATCAGAGTATTTATTTATTTCAATGATCTGAACCAGAATTTTCCTAAACCTGAATTTCCAATTCAGATCATATAGCTTTTAATTGATTCCAGAGCTGGCTATGAAGTTAATTCCTTCATAGATGGCTACTCACAATATAATCAAATCCATTTGACCGTAGAGGATGAAGAATCTATAGCCTTCATATCCCCTCAAGGTTTGTTTTTCTATAAGGCAATTCCCTTTGGCTTAAATAATGCATGTGCAACATATCAATGTGCTAGGAACCATATCATCCAACCCTTCTTAAGGAAATTCTATGTAAGTTATATGGAAGACATGGTGGTCAAACCCAGACAACGTTCTACTCATTTGGCTGATCTGGAGATCATATTCAATAAACTTCGACAACATAGTTTAAAGATGATCCCATTGAAATGTTCTTTTGGGGTTACCTTACGAAAGTTCCTTGGATTTTTTGTATGCCATCGTGGTATTGAAGTTGATCCTGAGAAAAAAAAAATCAATCATTGGCATGTCACCTCCTCAAAATTTGAAATAATTAAGAGGAATCCAAGGACACTTGGCATATATTAAGTGCTTTATCGCTTATTTGGTAGGAAAGTGTTTTCCCTTCACTAGATTAATGAAGAAGGGAGTGACAAATATATGGACTAAAGACAACCAAGAATCATTTGATACACTCAAGAAATATCTTTTGGGTCTACCGATATTAATTCCACCTATTGAAGGAAGACCACTTATTCTTTATGTGATTACTTTAGAGCGATCACTGGGTGCCTTCCTTTCCCAAAATAATGATGTTGGGAATGAAAAAATCCTTTAATATCTCATTTGAACTATTCTTTATAAAGAGAATCAGTATTTAGGTATGGGAAAATGTTTCTTGGAATTAATCTTTATAGTTTAGAAACTAAGGCACTGCCTACAAAATCATGAGGTCCAATTGGTATCTCATAACAACCTTCTCAAATTTATCCTCATTCATCCAATGCTTACAGGGAGTCTAGCACAGTGGGCAGGTATTTTTCAATAGTCTGATATCCAGTCTGTGCTTCAGAAGGAAATAAAAGTCCAAGATACGACCGACTTCCTTTCTGAACATCCATCTGAGGAAGAAATATCATTGAATACTGATCTTCCTGATGAAGAGGTCTTATATTTTCAAGATAATCACCTAAAATGGAAGATGTACTATAATGGTGCTTCTATAAGTCCAATAATAAAGAGAGTGGAAAACCCTAGGCTCAAAAAAATTGGGTTAGGATTTATACATATCTCCCTAGAAAAGGCTGTACTACCACATTCTTTATGTTATCGGAAGATGGTACCAAAAATGAAGAAGAATATAAATATCTCATCATAGGCTTGGAATTGGCACTTGAGGTGAAAGTGAATAACTTTAATGTGAAAGGTGATTCAGAATTGGTAATCAAACAGATCAATGGGGAATAATCTATAAGAAAATAAGAGTTAATCATTTTATGTGACTACGTCATAGGGTTAATGGATGAATTTCCCTGAGATTTGACATTTTTTTATGTCCCAAGATCACAATATACCCAAGATTATGTACTAGATAATGCATCTATAGCCTTGGAGTATCCAAATAGGGATGTGATAGTCATCATCACATCCCATTGTTGTATGGTCTCACCTTTTTTTCAAACCAGAAAGGTGGAAATTAATGAAATTAGCCATATTTCTGTTCCATATGGTCATACCATGGGATGGAGAATATAAATCATGAAATACCTTTAAAATGGAGTACTTCAACAAGATAGGGTTGATAAAGAACAAATCCGATGATGAACAACCAATTTTACTCTTTATGATAGTCCAGATGACCAAAAAATCCTCTACAAAGGAGGCTTTGATGGAATCCTTTTTTGATGTATTGATAGAGAAGAAACTATAGCTATCATGAAAGAAGTACATTCAGGAGCTTGTGGTTCTCACCAATCTAGGCATAGGCTTTCTGATCAAATCTTAAGGATGGGATATTTTTGGCCTTCAATGACATAGGGTTTACCAAATTTCACTAAGAAATTTCATCCTTTCTAAGTGCATTCATAATTCATTCATCAATCCCCAGAGTTTCTACATACAGCTAAATTCTCTTGGCCATTTTCCAGATGGGGAATGGATGTAGTCAGGCCTTATCCTCCATCTACAACTAAGAAGTTCATGTATATTATTATTAGTGCTGAATTCTTCTCTAAATTGGATAATGAAATTCCTCTCAAAAATTTTAGATCCAAAAGCATTGTTAGTTTTTTCATAACTAACATTATCACCAGATTTGGTGTCCCTCATACTATATTTATAGGCAATGGAACCAATTTTTGTTCTGTTGAGGTAAAGACGTTATATCAGTAGCACAATATCAAATCCAACCAATCATCTCGTTATTATTCAGTGAACAATTTATAGATAAAGGATTTTAATAAGACCCTATCTAATATACTCCCGAAGATGGTGGATAAAGATAAGAAAGCTTGGCCAGATAAAATTTTGCGTGCTTTATGGGCTTATCAAACTACTACTTGTACTTACACCTAGGATACTCGTTATACATTAGTATATGGAACATAAGTTGTTTTTCTAATTGAAATGAAATTGCCTTCACTTAGAGTTACAATTTGTGACAGGTTGTCTATAGATGACAGGTCTCAAAAATGGTTTTATGAGATGAAATGATTAGATGAGAAAATATTGCACACTTTGCATCATTTAAAAGTCTATTAAAATAGAATAGAAAATTCCTTTAAAAAGAAAGATTGCCTCAGTTCATTTCTTCAAGGAGAATTTGTATTGGTCCTTAGGACTCCATTTATACCAGGAATGAAACCTCCAAATCTTGAGTCAGTGTGGGAAGGGATTTATTCCAAACATAAGGTATACTCAAATAGAGATTATTCCTTAATATCATTGGATAGAGAGCTTATTACAACTCCAAGCAATACAAGATTCTTGATGAAATAATTTTTGTAATTTCCCCTCATCCTCGCTACAAGACTGAAAACTACAAAACCCCATCATCCTCGCTGAAATACTGAGAATTGAACAACCAACTTGTCCTCAATGTAAGACTAAAAACTGCACAACCCTCTCTTCCTCACAGAAAGATTGAAAACTGCGCACCCCCTCATCCTCACTGCAAGACTAAAAATTGAACAGGCCCCTTATCCTCGCAGCAAGAGTGAAAACTACCCAACCCCATCATCCTTACTGCGGGACATAAAACTGCACAACCCCCTTGTCCTCTCTAGAAAACTGAAAACTGCACAGTTCCCTCGTCTTCACTACATGACTGAAAATTGTACATCCCCCTCATCCTTGCTATAGGAATTAAACTGCACAACCCCCATGTCCTCACTACAAGACATAAAACTGCACAGTACAAAGTCCTAGTTGCAAGACATTCACCTACATAAAAACCATAAGCATCCATGTTTACTGGAATTAAAATGCATATCATTTTTTTCCTTATCGCATGACATCAAACTACATAATATCATTTTTTTCCTCGTTACATGAAATTAAACTGTACAACTAACATCTTCTCTAATTTACATTAGGAGCTTCCATAAGTAAACATCATTGAAATCATTCCTACTCCCTAGTGGCACGTGCATCCCTATTTTTCCTATGTGTGGGTCAGATCTGTATAAGGACCTTGTTTCAAGAACTAAGTGTGGATTAATTATAATCTATTTGAGTTACGTTGAATCGCCTAGATCTCTAATCCTGGGCCTGAATGCTACCACAATATCTTTTTATGTTATTCTTCTCCCCCTTTATATGAATCAGATCTATACAGGGTGTTCCCTTAAGATACATGGTTAGATTCTTATATCATTTTATGTCTTAAGTTTAATCATTATTCTAGATTTTGTTACACCCCCTGTCCCCCATGTCAAACTAGATTGGTGTGGGAAATGAAAATTCCAAGAACTATGTATGGCTTGATACTCATCTATATAAGATATGTAGAGATTACCAGATCTCCAATATTGTGCCCAACCATGATAAAACCCCCCTTTATTCATTATATAAGATTCAAAACAGCATAGATAATGTTTAAAGAACTTCGTATGTCTTGATTCTTACCCGTAACAAGACACATAGTGACACTTGGGTTTTATTCCTTAATCCACCTGTGATATGTCTTTTTTAACAGTGGTTCATCTTCATCCTTACTGCATGCTATAAACTGCATGGAAATCTAATACCCTTATTCGTCACTTGTGTAAGCTTTGTGTGATCGAATAAACCCTTAATACTTCTTGTTTCTCACACCAAGCATATCTCACGTGTTCTTTGGAATTAGGAAAAAGGATTCTATATATAAATAAAGTGTCTTCATTTCTTATGGGGTTATCAATATCCTCACTGTATGACTTTAAACTGCACATCACAATATTAATTCAATGGAAACAAATAAAGTCTCCATTTTAAAAATGAGTTAAATCTATGTAAAGGACATCAAACTTAGGGAAAATATTGATTCAAATATTTATCATGTGCATTGAGAATAACACATTCCATATTTTACACTCTTAATCTTAAATATTTTTAGATATTCATAATATTTCTTATTGTTTCTGGTGACATAGTTTCTAATATCAGAAAAATATTTTTCCTGACTATGTAGTACGTGACATTAGGCAGCCTTGCATATGTTTCCTATATAACATGGATGTCAGTCAAAAGATGACACTATTTGGATATGCAACATATGCCCCAGTTTCCCCTGCATAATACAACCACCATAACAGGTTTTTCAAATAATGGTAACTCTGTTCTTGATTACAGTGTCTCTGTCCCCTTCCAAAATTGATGACAATGTACAAGAATCTATATTTTAAAATAGTCATTCATGTATATTCAACCCATTATCTTTCTCTCTATCTAAATGTCTTCAAGACCATGATTTTCACATTTCCCTCTCTATGTGTTCAAACCAATATGAAATAACCTTGGATCACTTGACCACATATTATATACTGTTTCCACTTCTGTTTCTAGATGTATGACCTAAAAATATAAACATGATACTTCTTACATTTGGGCCAGACCTTTTTAAGAAATTCCATTCCTCTGTTTCTTTGGAAATCATGATTGGAAATACTCTCTTCATATTTAGGTACCTTTCTTCATAAACCAAACTCTATGCATTAGAAAATATGAATCTCCATAAACGTTCTTCATCTTTTAGTAATAGAATGTCAAACTTCTGAGTGATATTTTTCTTGAATCTACAGTACATTCCCTTAGGTGTCATTGCATAAGATTCCTACATTACAGGTCTATTAATCAAAAGATGTTACTATTTGACTATACGGCATATGCCCTAGTTGGAACTGTATAATACGGCCCCCATAATGGGTTTTTTCAAATAATTGTAAGATCATTCTTGGAAAAGACTTCCTCTAATTCATTTATCCCTTTCCCCATATCTTTCCTCAATTCCAGAAATTCCCAAAACTTTTTTTTAAAATTTTACCTTCCATACCTGAATATGGTAGTATGTTTTCTAAAAAATTATCATGAAATTTGGAGAGTTTAATACATTTGTTAAGAAATAAAGACCTTAAATTAAAGCTACACAATTTCATCACATCACAACTTAATACAACACAGTAAAAATGTCCTCACTACATGAATTAAAACTGCAGAGTACAAATGTCCTCACTAAGTCTTAAAACTGCACAATACTAATTTCCTCAGTGCATAAATTAGAACAACACAATAAAAATGTCCTCACCGCATGACTTAAAACTACACAGTACCATGTCCTCACTACATGACATAAAAATGCACAGTTTGATATCAGAAATTCACCTTTTTGATAAAATTTAACCATTCCTTATACACCAAATTTACATAGATATGGTTCTCTTATTCATGAAATATATCGGCATAGATAACACTTTATTCTCAAAATATATTTCCATGAAAAAACCACTCACTTTGTTCTTGAGTCACCCAAATTTTATTTTCCCTTGTCTATCAATAGTAAATTGTTACATTTTTAAGAGGTCTTTTTCTTGACAATGCAGTACAGAACCTAAGGTGGCCTTGCATAAAATTTGCCTCCATAATGGGCCTATCAATCCAAAGATGCCACTATTTGTATATGAAACATATGCCCTAGTTGGACCTACATAACACAACTCATGTAACATTTTTTTCAAATAATGGTTACTTCGTTCTTGGAAGAGACTCCGCTTATGTGGATACAAGTTTTAAATTTGGTGACAATAAAAATCATGGCTCAAGATTCCCCTTTGAAATATCTAAAAATATTAAAGCAATTAAAAGACACTGAGTCTTGTTTGGGATCTAATTTCAAAATTCATGGTCAAAGATATTCAACCTTAAACAATATCCCATCATTTTCCAACATGCATGACTCTAAACTGCCAACAATAAGAGATGTGGTACTCACCAGATTGATAACCCGCAAAGGGAACTCTTAAAAAAGTCGAGTCCCAACTCACTAAACATACATTTTTATGATTGATGTAATATTGTGCAATAAAAAGGTAAAAGATACAAATTTTGTGGGGTTTTACATATAATACTAAAAAAATCAAACTATGCTCAGTTGGACCCATGGATTAAGAAAAAATTTGAGCAGCCTTCTAAACAAGACACAACTCAAAATCTAACCAAATGATGTTGGAATGTGTCAAAGTGAGCCACTTTTACCTTAGAATAAGATTATTTTCATTCTGAACAAATCAAATTCTAGGGGGGGGGGATTTTGTAGACACCATGAAATGTGGTCCATGTAGTTCTCAAAAAAATGTCCTCAATAGGGCTTGAAAAGATCACAGTGCGACTCTGCATTGTTCATGGGGGTCAGTGATAGTAGCAAAGGCCCTGACTGGAAGGGCGGGGACCGAAGTAGGGGTGTGGGGGCGTTTCCCCTACAATATTGAGTAATTATTTTGGCTATGTCCCCAAAGTGGAACCCAAGATACCTACGTGCAAACACATGCGTGCCACCATGATGGATCTCAATGAAGGTATTATTTTTGCTATGTCCTCAAAGAGGCGCCCTAGTCTAGAAAAAAACCATTAGAACACAAGGTACTAGCGCGCCAAAATTTGGCACCGAACCCACTTGCGCAGCCAATCTATTTTTTTCTAAGGTCGCTTATTTTCCAATTAATAGACCCTTGGGGCCTTCATTTTTATGGTCGAATTTCCCTAAAGCCCAATTACTACTCTGGTCGCCCTAGTGCTTCACCGAAGTCCTCCAAAATAATCAAGGTAGTTCTTTAACACTATAGTGGAGTAATTGAAGGAGGATCATAGAACTTAAGTACTTTTAGTGTTTTAAATCCATAATACTTGCATGCCTATATCGCCCAACCTCCCAAAATCAGAAACATTTGCGTGCTAGCAATTTTTTTCATAGGAAATTGAGCACCCCACCCCTAGGATCACCTATTGATACTCCTAAAGGAGTGATCCAAGTCCCACCCAAGTATTACCATACAGGTTTTTCGTCTCTTAAGTGAATATCTGGTCACCCAAGCCTACTTGAGGACCCATACTTTTGCGCCCTTATCTACTTGGGTACCTCTCTGTGATTCACATACTCTCATCAGTATAAAATCCATCAATACCTCTTCAAATCCATTCATGGAAAGGATTATTATTCATTGGCACTCTTGTTTGAAATGGATTCTGTTGAGACCTCCACTGGATCCTCCTTACTTATCAATCCTTTGGGAAATGCACATCCAAATGTCTCATATTTGGGTTTGTATATCCACAGTCAGAGGTTTCCTACTTTTGTTTCAAAATGGGGTTAGTATTCATGGAGTGTATGTGGGTTTGTATATCCACAATCACGTGGAACATTCTCCCAGGAACAGTTCTAGGATGTTCCCAGTTCTGTGAATAAGGTTTTGGGTCTGGACCTCTCCCATATCAGAGACCTGAAACCACAAATTTCTGTTAAGGTTCATGCTTACATTTCCATGCATGCAAATGAAAAATCTGACTCCCCAACCATGATCAATTTTAGGGCAACCATCCTAGTGTAATCCCCTACACATTCATATGTTCTTCCTTTCATTGGAAACTTTTCCAATGTAAAGTGAATAGAGGGAATGATGGTCACCTCACTGTCTTCCTGGGTCACCTTGCCCTCATCCACCATCACCGGTATAGGTGCGCCCACTTCCACTAGCAGAAAAGGAAAAGTGTATGTGTCATTATTGAATGTTTTACATCCTCTTGTTTCTCACACTGAGCATGAATCATGTGGGCTTAGAGATTCATGATTATTACAACATGCGCACAAACCCTCATGTTTAATGAACTGCGAGAACTCTGATTCTCACCATAATTGGGATATGTAGGAATCCTTCTTAGGGCTCAAGATCACTGGATATTCTCTTTAACAATATAACTATAATTCGTTTAATCTGAGCATCCTTATTAGGGATAATCCCCAAATTAAAAACCCTAATCATCAAGGAATCCTTTTCAAGAAGTATTCCCAAACTCATTTCTCTGAAAAGATTATAATCTTCTATGAGATTCATTGAACTACGTGGGATTTGATTCTCATCCAAATGGTATATGTACGAAGCCTCATTGCGGTTCAAATCAAACACTACATGTAAACCATGTTCTCCTTGGTCCATATTCCCAATAAGATCTAATCATACTTGGAAACCCATATTCTTTCCAAGTTCCTTGGGTTACTTAGTTATAAGTCCCACATTAAACTTTGACTAAGAACTTTCTGCTTTAATGTCTTTAACACATGACATTAACCTGTATGGTTGGGTCCTTATCAAATGACCTTAAAAATATATTATTTTTCCATCAAGAGACACCGAACTATAAGGGTTTTGATTCCTTTCACAAGGATAAATAGGTAGCCCATTTTATGGGTACAATCCTAATATCAAAACTAACTTTTTTCTCCCTGGATGACAAAAAATTCTAAAGTACCCCACTAAGTAGCTTAAAACCCATTATCTTCATAACAGTGATTAGAAAAATCATTAAATAGTCCCTGAGAGGATACCATTGATGGAGAAACTCAAATACATACGGATATCATCATTAATGATGAAACTAGAATACAAACTAATAAATCTAAATTTTAAAAATGTTAATAAGTGATAGAAAATTATAACGGAAAATTATGTTATACTTGGTGAATTAATTAGGATTCATGAAAATATCTTAAATTTATAAAGAGAGTTCTAGAGTATACAATAATTCCCCCCAAAAAGGGTGTGATGAGTTCAACCTCCCATCCTCTCAACCAGGCCCTCTTCAAAGCCATTTATGGCAAGGTTTCTTCTTCATTTTCTCCCTTGTTTGAAATGAATTTTCTTGAGACATCCACCAAAACCTCTTGACTTATCAAAACATTGTGAAATTCACATCAGTGTGTCTTCTATTTGGGTTTGTATATCCATAGTCAAGGGTTTCCCACATTTTTTTCACAATGGGGTTAGGATTCATGTAGTGTTTTTGGGTTTGTATATTCCCAATCCCATAGACATTTATCCCATGAACAGTGCTGAGATATTCCCAATTCTGAAAATAAGGGTTTGGGTCCTGATCTCTCCATTCTCAAGGATATGAAACCTTATGTATTTGGTAGTAAAGGTAAGGTTCACATTTTATTTTCCATAAAAGAAAAAAGAAAATTCTCCTTCCCCTACCAAGATCAATTTATGGGCAGTCATCATGGTGTAAGCCCCTAAATATTCATCCCTTCTTCCTTTCAATTGACCATTTCCCAATGAAAAGTAAATAGAGGGAAGGTGGGTTGCCTCACCATATTCCTGGGTCTCTTTTCCCTCATCCATCATTGCCACCATAGGATCTCTCTCCTCCACCAGTAGAGGAGGAAATGTGTGCATGTCATTGTTGAATCTTTCACATACTCTGGTTCTCACACTAATCATGACTCAAGTGGGATTAGAGATTCATCATTATTACAAAATGTGAAAAAATACTCACAGTTAATAAATTATGAGAACTGTGATTCACATCGTCATTGGGACACATATGAAGTATTCTCAGGTCCCGAGAACACTAGATATTCTCTTCATGAATCCAACTCCAATTCATTTAATTTGGGAATCCTCTTTAGGGATAATCCCAAAATTAAACCCCCAAATCAACAAGGCATACATTCCAAAATGTAAACCCAAACTCATTTTTCTAAAAGGACTATATTCTTATATGAGATTCATTAAACTATGTGGGCCTGGATTCCCATCCAAAATGGGATATGTAGGAAGCCTCCTTGAGGTTCAAACCAACACTTCAAATCAACTATGTTCTCCATAGGAAATATTTCCAATAGGGTCTAATCTTACATGAAAAACATTATTATTTCCATGTTCATTGGGATGATTAGGTATAAGTCCCACATTAAACTTTAACTAAGCACCTTACTCTTAGATGTCCTTACCACATGAAACTAAACTGTATGGTCAGGTCCTTATCACATGAACTTAAAAAGGTATCATGTGTCCTATCAAGCGGCACCAAACTACGAGGGCTTTGATTCCATTCACAAGGATACATTGGTAGCCTATTTTATGGCTACAATACCAATATCAAAACAAACTTTCATCTCCATAGATGGAAATAAATTCCAGAGTGCCCCACTAAGTGGATTAATAACCAGTAACATCATAACGATGATTAAAATAATATTTAAATAGTATATGAGAGGACACCATTGATGGAGAACCTTGAATATATACAAATATATCCATTAATTAAGAACCTTGAATACATATGGATGATTCTAAATTTTACACATGTTAATAAGTGATGGGAAATTCCAAGGGAAACTTATGTTATACTTGGTGAATTAATAAGGATTCATGAAAATATCTTAAATTTATAAAGATAGTCCCAGAGTAGACAATAATTCCCCCCAAAATCGTGTGATGAGTCTGACCTCCCACCCTCTCGACCAACACATATTTTTAAGTATCATAAATTTCAAACATAAAAAATTCCTACCTTTGGAAAGCATGTCCCTTTTGGATAAATAACTGTTGGAAGTTTCCAGTTTCGTGAATAAATCCCCTGGAAAATGAATGGATGTAGTGATTCTTAAAACTATAACAGATATTTCAAGGAACTATGAATCACTCAAATAAAATTAATTGTGTCTATGCCCGAAAAAATTTCAAGAAAGTATTAGAAAACTTCTTAGAAAAAAGATCTCTATAAAAATGGTATAATAGAATAACTAACACTCTAGCATTATTGGACATTATATGAAATATTTCTATTAGAATTAACTCACGAAGAAGGATGTGATAATCAAGGGTCTTTAAAGAATTCATCATCAACTCTCTTCTATTGACATGTTTTGATATATTCCTTGAATATCCATCTAGAACTTTAATAGTCTCTATTACTTCCAAAAATTGAAATTTTTTATAGGTCTCATCACATAAGAAGAACACGAAATATTACATTTACTTTCACTAATACACACAAGATAAAATTCTTGAATGATACCTCAATATACCAGGTCGGGAAGATATCATAAATCATCTCTTGTATTTCCCTTGAAATTTAAAATAATTGAAAGCAATCAGCCACCTATTTTGTTTTAACATGCATTACGTCTATGAAATGATATAAAAAAATTGGTTGAAAAATAAGTCCACTCAAAGAAGATATTTTCATCTTCCAATTTTAACATGGTTTAGTAGAAATATTCATTATATTCTTAGATTTCATCTGACCCTTCCCAAATAAAAAATCTACATATTTCAATTCATTAAGAATATTTGTTCCATACATATGGTGAGGTGGAATATCGGTTTTTATGGCATTGTCAAAGCTCGGAATATTAGTCCTATATGGGTGATTCATTGGAAAGAATTTTCAATGTACCATAAAACTTAAAGTAAAATGATATTCAATTATTTTGGATCTTTTAATTTAGATAAAAATATGACATGATAATTTTCCCTTCATGCTCCATCCAGGCATCATTTCATAAGAATGAAAAAAATTTATTGTCTACATAATTGAAACACACATATGAAATATATCTTTCGAATATGCATCTCATGTGTGCACACCCAGATTCCAAATATGTTTCAACTCATTTATTAAAGGTTTCACATAAAAATGTATATCATTTCCAGGATCAGAAGGTCCATATCTGAGAATACTCATGAAATTGAATGGTTTTTTAATAGAAATCCATAGAGGATTATTATAAATTTATATGACAACCATCAATGTTCTTTGTGATGTAATAATCCTTCTAAAAGAATTAAAATAATCACATGATAGAACCAACCATATATAACACACATCACCAATATAGTTAGGATATTGAGAATCAAATGTTCACCATGAACATTCATTTGTTGGATGAATGAATTCATCATTACCCTTCCTTATCTCAGTATGATAACATCACATTTTTATTGATATTTCATTGGACATGAGAAGATTATGGAGACTAGGAATCAATGGAAAGTTAAACATTACATTTTTTAGTACATGGAGTGGTGTTCCATCAGTATTTGGCTTCCATCAGGATGTTCCAAATTTATATAATCATTAGTAGTTTCTTCCCAGAATAATTTCAAATATTTTGGGAAATAATCAATTTTGTTTTATTAAATCCATTTTCTTGAACTATCTTCCCTAACATATTATGGTTTGAGGGAATATTTTCATCATCTAGATGTATTTCCTCAAAAAATATAAGAATATAATTGGTGGAATTTTTATAGATCCCATACTTGGTTTCCTTATGAATTAGTCTAATTAATAATTCAATATTTTTCATTCTAACCACATAGCCGATATACTAGAGTCAGGGAGGCACCATTCAATTTATTTCACTATGTCAACATCCTCATTTTAATTACATGAATCAAGTTTTTTATATATAATCCTTATTTGGATGGATTCCATTACTTATCAAGATGATCAATAATTGTAAATAGGTGATCTAATAAATTCTGCAGTCCAATATTCTCATTCAGATAATGAACATTTTGAGATTTCATTTTCATACTATTATGATAGCAAACATTGTTCTTTGTTGAAAAAAATATTTTGTTATATGGTAGATAAAATTTTCATGAATTGGATAAGGTCTTACAAAACAATTACAACATGGGAGGTGTATATTACCACTCTTTAAAGCATTATTAGATGAAAAATAAAAATTTATTTCTAACTTATTTAGAAAAATTACTATGATCTGATAAGTTTCATACATCCCACTTCTATCCATTCTATAAAAAAAATGTTATATGTGTTGTTATAAAATAAATGAAATATTATTGAAGTTAAATAAAAAAAATTAAGGAAATAAATTTTGTTCACATTATATGAAACCATAACTGATACACTTGTCTATATGAGAATGATAATATAAAATACAAAAAAATATTATATATATATAAACTATATACATAAAACCATGATATTGAAGTCAATTAAATAAATGAGTAATGATTATACATAATACTACTTAAATTTATGTTTATAAATGTTGTTTTTATTTTCTATGATATTCAATTCCTTTTTTAACTAATGTTATTCTTATTCTATAAATTCATGTGTAAAAGCTTATTATTTATCGGTAACAATCTTCTGAAGCACCCTTATGTTATGAAGTTAGGTTGGGTAAATCAATAACTAGTGTTTTATCATATTGATGGATATTAACGTGAATCCTTCCTCACCTTGAGATAAATACAAGAATAGTGCTTCTATATATGTTGTTGGCATGATTATACTTTCATTTAAATGGGAAATTCACCTCATGTGGACGTCCCTTAGTATCAATGATGGTTTTGAGGGAAGGATAATTAGGATGCATAACCCTATAAACCATTTCATTTTTGGTTTTCTATGGGATGGTTGATGATAATTATAAATGGGAATATTTTAAGAGGATAAAGTGTGGGTTGATGTGGTATATTATAGAATGTTTCCAGTGTGTTGGGTGTGAATGTAGTATAATTTGACATGAGCGAGGGATCCAATTTTGAAGAGGAGTGTTGAGTAATTTTAAAGAAAGTCACTAAGGAATCTAAAGTGGGTTAGTTTGGTTCGAATATGTTATATTTAGTTTTTTTTGAATAAATTCTATTTAGTTTGGTTTGGTGTTATTTGATATGGTTCAGTTAAATTTGGTACAGTTTGGTTCGATTCAAGTTGTTTCAATTTGGTAAGATACCACAAATAAATTATTTATAAAATTATAATAAAATTTATATTGTTTCATTACATAAATAAATCTCTAAAATAATTTTTTTTCTCAAAAATAGTTTCACAAAAATTGTACAAAAATATTTATGATTTTTTTTAAAAAAACCACTCACATGAATGAATATTTCATGTTGAAATATATACCAAGTATGATGTTAGAAAGAAATGAAAAATCACTATACTTGAATGGGCTATTAATTATTCCAAATGTCAACAAGTATGTAATAATGACATTCAACCCAAATTCTCACTCATCTCTATGATGCATTTTTTATATTTGAACATACCTAATTACCTGACCTTAAAATATATATAGCTTGACCAAGTCACATTGTAGGTTAATTTTCAATTCTAAGAACTATCTTGTTTTATTTAAAAAAATACAGATAATCCTAGACAATACAATATTAACACATTAAAATGGCATAGCATGAATCTTTCATTGACTTAAATCAGACTACCACATACCTAATGTGTGTTCCCCATTAATATGTGGAAAATACAAGCAACAATATTTTGAGTTTTTCATTCAATTTTTTACTGTCTTCAAATGATAGTCAAGATAAATGATTAATTCTATTAAAAATCTGGAATAGTCTAACTGTATCTCAAGAGTTTCTTAAAATAAAATATCCACATATATGATAGGGAGTTCCCAATAATCCTTGACAATAGTTTGAAGAAAACATTAATATAGATATCCCATATATATATATGTAATAATCAAGACATACAACTAAAAAAATACCGTTAACATTATATAATAGTACAAATAAAAACATTATAAAACTAGAATGACGTATATATTTCCCAAAAACTACACCTACTAATTTCATAAAATAGCAATATATATAGTAATAGAGTAAAAACATCGACAAAAATTTACTGTAACCCATGAAAAATCTCAGTTATATTTTTTTCATAACTTATTATTCAAGAAATTATATATTTGAAACCATTAAATATAGAGATTAGTATGCAAGATGAGACTATGTAACTCAAAATGAAACAACGAATAGATTCCATACCACTGTATTTTATAAATATGAGTTTATAATTAATATGCGATTCACTAGTAGCATAAAATATTAGCTGAATAACACCTTAGTCAAATAAAATTAGACAAAACTAAATGAAATTAAACAGATTGAAAATGAGGAAAGAATGATAATTAACCAATCCAAATTGAACTGAATGAACCAAAACCGAACCAAAATGGTTTGAACTAACCCAAAAAACATGAAAAAATATAGTAAATCCTAAATCAATATAGTTTAATTAGGATTAATAGAAATTAAATTCTAACAAAATAAATAATCTATCATGGTGTTTTAGTCCCAGAGGAAAAATGAAAACAATGTTTGTTAGAATACCTGGAGTATTTAGATGTCACTAATTTAATATTCAAGAATATTGAACTTAAAACAATAGAAGATGAGATATTTCCATGGGTAGGGAAGAAACTGGAAGGGTAAATGTTGTTTGCAGTGTTATTTGGATGAGATCTGGATATGGGAAGGGCCACCCTCACATGTATGTATTTTGGTAAGCTCTATCCCAATGGGGGTTTAAACCATTTTTATATGTACCTCTATACCAGTGGCTTTAAATTTTTTTGGTATATATTAAACTATCCCAATGTTTTCTTAAAACCATTTGGATAAACATAATATAAAGATCTTATCCCAATGGTCATTCAGAACCATTAGGATAAGTACACCTATACCAACAATTTATGTAAACACTTGGTATAGGGGAAAGGGTATAGCCCATTATTCCAGTACTACTACTCTAAAGGATTCCTTGAATGATTTTATTTGTTTTATTTCCTTATTAATCCATATTCACAACATAAATCATCCAAAAAAACTAGATTTATATTTCCACTCCCAATCTTGATATCCAAATTCAAATAAAAAATCAATCTGTAATTGAAAAAAAATCCTACAAAAAATCTCTTACAACATTTTCCCCATTTTTATTTTTTTGTCAATTATAGGTCACACTGATTTTTTGGGTGGAAGTTAACTATGCCCTTATTGATTCATTGCGTGAAACTATTCCCAATAGTGTTTCTTAGGTCCCTAGGTACTGGTTTCCATCCCATTGGATAAGGAACAACCTATAATAATTACTATATATTGGTTAAGGTTCTCGAGTAAGATTTAATCTATATAATAAAATAAACATTTTATAAAAAATTAACAAATATAAAGGAAAATTTAGGCCAACATAATAGATGAAAAATTATCAACAATATAAAATCAAAATCCATTGACTTCTGCCAATATCCATGTGACCCATGATTAATCACTACAACAGTCAATCTAACTAATAGACTAGCCTAGACAAGAGCTAAAAAGATGAGATAGGGACAGAACAAGACCGGGGAACTTGGAAAACAAACAATAAATCTACATATACCCATTGATATATACATGGTGTGATCTATGGAGTGTTTCCATTCCTTTGAAAATAATTTTCATTTACACTATTTTATAATTAATAATTGAAAATATCATTTCTTATATGATAAAAATAAAACAAGTAATATGAAATTTTATTTTTTTCGTAAAATATTTCTTTACATTTAAATAAATAATGGATAAAAAAATCCATTTTAAAAATGACAATAAAACATTACTCTAAAATCTTACACCAGTGTCAAAACAAAAAACAAATCATTGAAAATACAATTTAAAAACCATTTAACAAATAATCTTTAGAAAAAACGAAATTTCTATCATAATTTAGAACACCATATAAAATAATTAATCATTAATAAGGAATCACGCCAATGAATATATAAAAGTAAGAGAACCAGTAAACAACTAATAATTCGATACAAACTAATCGAAAAAGGGGATACAAAAAAGAGGTAATGCAAATACCCTATATAGTGTCATAAATAACATTATGTATCGTGGGAAATAAAGTTATTCCTAAATTGAGACATTCCTAGAAGTTACTAATTACATGGAACAAACATTTGGTATATTTTGTTTCCTAAAATATCATAAGTCACTTGACAATCCACCATCGGCCTCTTCGGGGCGTAATCCTTGCTAAAGCTGGAATATAACAGAAATAGGGGGACACTTGTCGCTTTTGTACCAATGAGTGTAGAATAAATATAGAATTGTATCTTAGCCTATGGTTCCCATAAATATAATAAATTATATGTGTGTAAACAATCGAATCACGTGACCAACATTAACAAATAATTAATATAAACCTCAAGTCAACTCTAACGACTTCATAAGAAATAAACCATCTTACTTCAATTACAAGTCATTAATAAAAAATTCTTCTTTGGGAAGAAACACATGTCACATAATAATATAAAAAAGTTTATAAAGATATTTCCTAACTCACAATACCCATGTAAACTGCTTAAAACTTCCAAACAAGCCTTCTTGAAACCCGACTCATAGTGACAATCCATTTCAGAAAGTTGAAACCCGTTTTTAAACCCAACTTAAAAAACAATTTAATTCCATTTAATAGATCATTTAAAGGATTAATCTTACCATTAAAATGAACTCATTTCAAAATCCACTAAAAAAATTATTCTTTAACCACTGTAATTTACCCATTCATAGACCCAAATTTGGTCAAATACTCTTTAATTATAAAAATTCATTCTAAAAATTATATTAAAATTTCAGATTCACTTAGCTGCCAAATATTAATTTAGAATTTTGAAAGAAAAGAAAACTAGAAAAAAAATTTATACCTTTTTCTCAAAGTGATAAATCACTTTATAACATTTATAAGACTCAATATAACTATCACATATAATTATATTTCTAAAAAAATTTAAAATTAGCTAGGACACAATGACATCCCATTTAAAGGAATTGCACAAAAAATTATAATAAAAACCAAAAAGTAACACCTTGAGATATGTTATATTACATCGCCGTTAATGGTTTACAATCAAAAAATTATAAAGATGGTCTATACTACCATTAAACGAAAAAATAAAAACCTTAAAAATATTCAGAAGAATGCAAATCTCTTATTAATAACCATTATGACTCCAATAAGGAAATAAAAAATGGTAAATTTAAATAAATAGTAATGGTAGAAGGAGATCAAGAATAATTAAGGTGTTTACCTGAATAAATTTACATGGAATCATATCTTTGAGGCTCTAAGAAAGAGGCATAACTAAGGTTGATATTCTCTCATGTAATCCCAATCCATGTAATGTAAAGAGTGGGATAAAATAATGTTAAATCTACTAGAATTCAAATAATGAAAAAAAGGAAACTCAAAATTTTAAACCCTTGGAAGCTCGCATAGTTTGGTAAACTATGAACCTTCCATGTGGGATCCACTTGAGACCAATTTCACACCCACTTGGTTTGGCCACACGGTTAGGAAAACCATTACTTAACCACACAAATTTCCTTTGTAATAAGTTTTAACACTCTTAAATACTTATAAAATTATTTCCCAAATAGTGGGTGCTAATCATGAGACACCTAGAAAATCTATGCATCTCATGATAAAATCCTTAAACTCAATAAAACATATAGAAAACCAAAGTAAAATAATATAAATATTATAATAGTGACATGGGGAGTTTCTATCTCCCTACCATGCCTCTTTCTTCCACCAGAATGGATTTAATAAAATAATACATGACAAGTAAATAGTGGAAGTGATGCCACATAAAGGGTGGTGGGTCTTATTAAAGATTCCTATATAAGGAACCAATAATAAAGAAACAACCTCTCCCAAAACATGGGGTAATACCATAAAAAAGATAACAAGGACAAAACACCAATGTGATATATCTATACCCATCTCAAAAATATCTCCAACCATGAGACCACCCCTACACTAGGATGAGTCATAAAGGAAATAGAGACAAAACAAATATCTCCATACAATTTATAATTCTTTTATAATGGCGAGATTAAAATGAAACACATTGGTAAATAGGATACTTGTAGAGACTACTGAATGAAACTAGATCTCTCTCCCAAGTGTGAGCAACTATCAATGACCCTTAAATAATAGAAAATGAGGACCATTACATGATTCCATTAAACACACATTACAAAAATATAGAAAAAATCATCCAATATCACATGTCATCACTAAAGATCATGGGTTACCAAAACGAGTCATAACATTCTAAGAAGGTAAGATATAACTTTAAGGTTAAAAATCCACCGTATAGTAAACAAAACTAGTTCCCTTAAGTTATCAATCGAATACAAATCTGATAGTTTCTACTTACCTAGATAAAAAACCAAGGTTCAACCATGTTCCATTCAGCAATAATCAAAACTAAAAATAAGAAAACCATAAACATACACAAAAAACATAAGACGAAATAAACTAAATCTTTATATTACGCAAAAAAACCAAGATCCATCCCCAACCAAAAAGATAAATACACATAACTCCCAAAATTTCAACCATTTCCACATCCACTAAACATAATTCCTAAAAAAACCATTAATGAAGAGATTAGAGTTTAAATTTATTATTTTGATAAATCATTATAGAGAGACTCTAAAGAAGGCCATAGTGGACACAATAGATATAAAATCATTGAGATTTAGAAAAATGTGGATCGTAATGCCTAGGTGATCCAGTTGAATAAAATTACAAGAATATTTTTTCTATGTGAAAAATAAACCTTATTGACAAACCCTTCCAACTCAGGATAGACCAACTACTAATTCCCAATATATGAAACAATTTTTGTCGAATTAACTATAGACAAAGAGTTAGTCACCACATGTTTCCCTACTTTTCTAGCTTCTAATAGAAAGGTATTTTCATAATAAATTAAAGAGAAGAGGTTAGATGAAATTAAAATCTAGTGACTCTAGGATCTAGGTGAAGACCACTTTTAAAGTATAAATATCGTAACAGATCATCATTTGAAAATATTAGGGGAAAATAACAAAAACTCATGTAAATTATTAGAGTAATCCTTCACTAGATGATATCCCACACCATCCTCATCAGGGTGCCCTCCTTGCTAGATTTTGAAAATAAAACAACTAGGAGGATATTGATAGTGTGTTTACTAACTATTGTATAATAAATCTGAATGTCTATTTTATCCAAAGGATATCATAAATAAAATCAATAATAGTGAGTAGAATTTTGAAAAATAAGACTAACATTAATAAAAAATAAATATAATCACACCATAACTCTAATGATCATATAAGAAATACCATTATTACATTAATAACAAATAAATAATATACTCTTAAGTTCATTATAGAATCTATTTCAAGAAAAATATTTGAATGGGGGATCAAAACGGTTTTATATGTATACAATACACAAAACTTATTATAAGTTCTAAACATGCCTTCTTGAACATAAAAATCAGAATGTAAATCCCTTTACGAATGATGAAATCCATTTTCAGAACTACCATTAATTAGAGCCTTGTAATTCAAATTTAAATATCATTTAAAGGATTATATTCTCATTCCATTCATGTCATTTCAAAATCCACCACAAACCTTATTCTTTAAACACCACACTTTATACATTTTGAGACTCCAAAGATGTTAAATAATTTTTTGTTATCAAAATTCATTCTAAATAAACAATATAAAAATTTAAAAAACACTTTTGTAACACCCTCTATTTGAGGAATTTTATTATTTCTTATTGTATATATCAATTAATAAATGGTTTGGGCGGGTTACAAGAAGTACTGGATTGTTTTTGGATGTTTTAGATGGTTTTTGGAGGTCACATTGTTTTTTCACGATTAGGGGAAACTATGTATATGTTCAAGGTAATCGTATGAGTGTTTGGGAGAGTGTGGAATGGTATACAGTTGACTCACATTTTGGGAAAAAAATTGTAATTATACACATAATTATAGGGTTCTTAAAATTTTATTTTTAACCTAGTTTTCAACAATATTGATCATTCACCTCCACATCTCTAGGGATCTTCAACCTATAATGTCCTTTGGGAATTTAATTTATTCCCTTCCATATAGTGAAAATTTTATACAAATCTTATATCATTTGACAAAGAGAATTTAAGTTAAGAGTTATGATTATTTTTCCCTTCTTTATATTCTCATTTTATTTTTGAGGTACCCTAGACAAAGGTTTACTTGACTAAGTATATTGTCTAGGATTGGTTTTATTGGAAAGTCCTTATGAATCATTAAATGGAATTTTAGGAGAGCCCTCATTTATGAGTACGTGGAAATATTTTTCTGGATGAACCTATTAGAGTTTGGTGTATTCTATGTCATTTTAATCTCTACTAGATCTAAAAGTATTAGGGTTTTAACAGTTTAACACTTTTCCATTTAATGGAAAATATTTCGTAACATTTGTATGAAAAAATATATCATAGATATTTTATTTAAAAATAAGGTTTGTGGGTGATTCCCACAACATGTTTAATAAAATTTATAAATGTTATTATTCCACAAATAATGTTTTGGTGTGTTTAAAAATAGAATGGACATGTGTGGAATGTTTTTATGATTTATAATTGGGTCATTTTGGTTCATACTTTATATTCATTACAATTTTGTGGAAATCTAGCTTATTACTCCAAATGATGACTTGGGTCTATATGGATTGGGATTTCTCGTGTGTTTGGACAATTCAGTGGACATATGGGATGTGGTGTAACACCCTATGTTTTTGAGAACTTTTTTTCAAATAAATTAATTTGTAGTGATTTCCTTCATTTAACTAAATCATTCATTTCATACGAATCCAAATTGGTTTGTGCTACACGCAACACCAACTTAGCGTATGATACACACAACATCATGTTTACATAAAAAATCATTTTATTGTTATAATTATTTAAATAATATGGTTATGACCTATCCATTAAAATTAGTAATATGAATAGCAATAACTACTTTTCAAATATTATTAATAATGTTTTTATATAAGTAAATCGTATTCATAATGAAAAAACATAAAATTTGTTAGTCTTTAAATGTTTTAAAAACAACACTATTTTCTAAAATGAACTGCATTTCATGTCCTTCAATGAAAAACTAGAAAATGAATTTTAGAAACTATTTGAAATTTAATTTGATAAAATAAAACTAATTTTTTAATTTGGATTGTCAAAACTAACTTTGATATAAGTTTTAGTATTTTTTGAGAATTTTCAATTTTTAATGAATAGTGAAAAACACTGCATTATAGTTAAAAACTGAATATTTTGTTCAAATAATGATTATAATTTAAATTTATTTTTAAATTCATAATAGATCGATCCAATGTATGTCATTGTAATTTTTTTATATTTAAATTAGGTCTAATAATTTATCGAACTTTTTAACGTTATTTTTACCTATATTTTCACCACATCTACATGATTAGTGTTAAACATTATTTTGGAACATCTATGAATTGAATTTTGAATACCAGACATGCATGGTTTTAATCAGTATGAAATTTAGAGTCTAATATAATTCACATAATATATGGTGAATAGTAATTTTAGTATTTTTAGCACGGTTATGGGTAAATTATACAATTAAAGGTAAACATAATAATATAATATTATAAAATTACCCTAAAACATGTATTAATTTTATTATATGAGTGTGTTTTGACCAAAATCAACCTTATTCTTGAATTATAATATTTTTAAGCCACTTAAGTACGAATATAACATTTATTATATTTTATTGAAGGACAAGTTAAAAAATTCCTACTCATTTTTTTAATAAGTAAATAATTTTTAATATAGGTTTATATAGAATATAAATTCAAATATAAATATTATATAGAAGTATAATAAATTTATATTCATCATGATTATTTATTTTAAATTTTTATATAATAAATATTGCATAAAGGCTCTCATATTGATGACGCAGTAATGGTTTAATTAATAAAAATATCAATAAATGGTTCTAAAAATATTCAAATAAATATAATTTAACATAATTAATGACATACACGAATTTTATATATAACATTTAATTTGTTTTGATATATAAGAAGTTTTTTTTCAAAGTTATCATTTTGTTAGGATATTTTTAAATTGAAAAATAACTAATAGTATCAAAACTGTCATAAATGATACTTTAAAATAAATAATAGTATATTAAATGATGTAAAATTCATAAAAATATAGTATTTTGAAAAATAACTCGAATAAAGTAAAAATATTAATAAATAATCCATTTGGGGATTGTTTTTAATTTTATACTAACTATATTATCCCTAAAGTTTTAAAAAAAGTTTTCATTGTAAAAGTTAAAGTGTTTAACAGAGGGTTAAATACAAAATATAAGGTTAATATTGTTACCTAAACATTTATAAAAAAATTGGATTAGGGGATTTATGACCATACTCATCCTATCTTCTAAATAACTCACTTTTTATCTATTTTAAATCTAAAATGAATTTATATTAATAGAATATTTAAAGATTTTCTTAAAGTGCCCCTAACCTCAATTATAAAAGGGAACCTCCTCCCTCACTTATTCATATAAATTTGAGCCTTCAATTTTGAGCTTATCCTAACCATATCCATTTTAAATTTACCTTGTTACATTATAGAGGTTATGGTATTCCTAAAATAATAACTGTAGTGTCTCTAAGAGAAAATATAGAGGAAGCTCACTGAGGAAGAGGTAATATCCTTTACCAACTCTCTCATGAGTATTCCTTATTATACTTCCTATTCATATTTTGTCCCAATTATAAATTAATAAAAACAGTATCACCTATATTATTATATTTTATTATGATTATAGAAGAACCACATTCCTCCTTTTATCTATCACATGAAAAATGAAATCCCCACACATGTGTACGTATGGATTACCGTCTCCACACCATTGTGTGTTTTGTTTTTCAACACCACTTTACTTGGATGGGAATTATGTTGGAAATAATTATTATATATTATAATTATAACTTGATATTTATTTTTTAACAAAATAGATACCATAAAATCCCATACCATTTCACAATTAATGTAATTATATTGTCAGTCATGTGTACGCACGACCTACCGTCTCCATGATGTGATGCAATTAATTATCTATGATCACCAAAAAAGAATGGTTATATAAATGTATACAATGCATAAATGTGTTATATATTTTCTTAGTATTACTATGTTAAGGACATAACGATATCTTATCTTCATAAATTGGGGCTTCTACGACAAAACATGAATAAGAAAATGAAGCAGTTAACACCTGAAAGAAGAGTAATACTGAAATATTATTGAAAAATGGGTGATAATATGATCATATGTGATATCATATGAAGATGTTTCTAAAATAAGTTAATAACATTATTTAATCCATTATACAAAAGTTCCAGAGATATACTAAGGAAATCATACCTAAGGTAAGGGTTAATTTCACAATCTGATTATTTTCCAATATTTTTTATACAATAGTATTTACTAGTGTATATATATCACCCATGTCCATGTATCTTAAAAAAAATTCTAGAATATTATTACTATACTTCTACAATTTTTTAAAGTCATTTTTAACAATGTATGACTTCTTATTAAACATTTTCAAAGGAATAATTTGTCATTTTTCGAAATGAGGTACTTTTGAATTTTCTATAAAAAGTATGAGAAGAATGTTATTTAAACATACATAACATTCAATAAAATATACACTTTCATGACACCTTATTGTATTGAATATTCCATTACAAGATTATAATTTCATTTTAAAATAATTTTTTTTCTTCTAAAATTGATCAACATTTTAGTTAATGAACATGTTTCCAAAGAAGAAAGGATATTTTTCTCAAGAATTGATTTCAATAGTTCCTTCAAAATTATTTCCATAAAAGATATCATTGTTTGATGTTACTTAGGTTTTATTGGGGATATGATTCAATGTTTCCATTCTTATTCATTATATGAGTGGTAATGTTTATGATGGATTGGAATTCATGAAACCCATTTCATTTCATTGGGTTATGTTATGATTTCATGATATTTATGAAACCCATTTCATTCCATGTGTTTTGATATACTACCTGATTTATGATTTTATGGCACATGTATATATGATTTCATTATAAGATGGTTTGAATCTATATCTCCCTCCAATGCATTGGGTTAATATTTATATATCAAGATATAGACATAAAGGACTTTTTCCACTAAGATGGTCAAGGGTGTGAACTATGATTACCAAGATGGAATGAGAAATTATCCCATACTACCAATATGGCCTTCATTGAAATTCCTTGAATACTATGAAAAAATCACTATTATATGTTATTGTGTCTTCTATAGTTTTATGTTTTATTCCTATGATATTATGTCCTGGATCATGTTCTTATTATTATTATGATTCATGTCTTATGAACTACAAATATTTATTCCATGATTCCTATTTATGATCTTTTATATGCATGGTATGCTCTTTTAATTTGATGACCATGTTCTCATACCCTTATGCTCTTGTTTATGTTTACATATATCCCTTTTTCCCTTATTAAGCATCTCATTTCGTCCATTTTTATGTTTCCTTTCACCCTAGTTATGTAGATATGTGTCATTTTTGATGTGGCTATGAAGGGTTCTAGTCCAGAAGAGCATAGTGGTAGATAATATAGATCAATTATGTACTATTGTTTATTTTTCCACATTTCCAAAGGCACTAGAAAAATATAGTCTTTGTTAATTTTTTTGTGTAATGTAATAAGTAATCTAAAAAAGTAATGTAATTTTAATGTATGAAAAGTGTGGGTCACTATAGTTGGAATTAGAGAAAAATATTAGATAACCTTTGTAAACTAGGATAAGAAAAACCCTAGTAATAACCCATAGTACATGTCTATAAATAATTATATATATAATGAAAAGTATTAGAAAGTGTTATAGAATATTGGTAGAGGATAGAGAAAGTGGTTTCCTATAAATACATGTATTTCTGGATACTAAAAGTGGATGTGGCTCTAGAATAGAGTATCTAGGGGTAAAAACACTGACAAGGTGCATCATGACTGACTCAATCGTAACCTGATACATGAAAAAGGGTCTTTCAACAGAGCTAGTTTGACACTCCTAGGGGATATTATTTTATACTTCCAATACTATTAATTAACCAATATTAAGTATTTAAATAAAAGTTGGATATGAATAACTATGGACGAACATGAGGTGTCGTAGATTAAGGAATGTGTCATAATTTAGACATCCTATAAGTGAATTTTCATGATTACATGGTTCCTTATTATGATAGGTGTTTCTTACTATATGATTTTGGTTTTGGTCAGTGGATGGAACATGAATAAACCACATTAATAGTGATTATGATGGAAAATGAAATGATTTTTTTCCTAAGAAAACAAATGCTACGGGAGATGGAAATTATAATCTTGTTACTACACTCACACAGATTTCTCATGCTATGAATCATGGTGGAATTCTAAATGAGAAAAGGAGGGAACAAAATTCTGTTGAGTATTTGATGAGGAAATTTCCACATTCTATCAGTGGGTATTTTTATCCACTTGGTACTGAAAAATAGAGTAGTACTACTAAAAGGATATCATCCATTATCAAGTGTTTAGAGCATGAAGAATTTATTCTTGTTATTTATTAGTTAGAAGGTGAAGCGGACCAGTGTTGGACTCTAATTAAGAATATGAGGAAGCAAGGTGAAATTAAATCCATGGATTGGGATGAGGTCAATAACTAACTTTTCAATAAGTATTTTCCATAGATTCTTCATAATAATATGGATAAAGAATTCCTCAAGTTGAAGCAAATGGATTATAAATTTTTTGGTAAGTACAATGCTAATTTCATAATAATAGTGAGATATTCTTCAGGAATTATCATACAAACTAAAAGTAATGTCGATAGGTTCTTTGGTGGCTTAAATCCAAGTCTCATAAGGGTATTATATATAATAGACATTAGTACCTATGAATAGATTGTTTGTTATGTAATCAAGGTTGAAATAGAGGCTGGTGTTACATACCAATCTCATCGTTGTGACAAGAAGAGGAATATGGAGTTTAAAGGGAAATCTTAAAACCATTAAGAGAAAAATAGGATCTTTTCTTTACTATCTAGTGGTGGGAAGATTCATGGAGGAAATTTACTTAATAGATCTAATAATTTTTTTAACTAAGGAAAGTAAGGTCGTTGGGATTTAGATTGCCGAAGTGATGCGAAAAATTTACATAATGGTGAGAATGGAGAGAAAGTGGAATAGAATGAACCTCCCAAACTTTAGTGAAACAAGTGTAAGGAGAATGGGAATTATGAGAACCAGTTACCAAACCTAAGGTATAGTGATGATGATTAACGTCAACAACTACTTAAGCTGATGGACAAGGGGGAATCTAAAGTCATCACTATTTCTGATGAGGTTTGCGATAATGATGTAGTGAAAGGTAAACTTACTATCAACTCTAGAACTACTAATGTATTATTTGATTTTGTATCTACCAACTATTTCATATCTAAATAATTTTCTAACGGTGTTAAGATTCCACCCAAATTACTAGATGTTGAATTTGTAGTGAAAACCCCTAATGGTATGGTTATTGCATCTCAATTCTATGATTCCTCTCTGGTTGAAGTTTGTGGGAATCTGTTTCTGGAAAATCCTGTCATTATTTTTATAGTTGAATTTAATGACATCTTAGGCATATATTGGATTTCTCTATATAAATCCTACATCAATTGTCATGGAATTAAATTTACATTTTAGGTTTCAAACCAACCTATGATCTTCTATCAATGTGATAACAAGTATGAACGTTGTATAGATATTACATCTAGTGTATGGTTATTAATTCTCATTCATAAGGGTAGTTTATCTCAAATAGTTGGGGAAAAAGTTTATATTGAAGATAAGCCTTTGGTTAGTGAATTTTTGTATGTATTTCTTGATTATTTCCCTAATATTCCACCAAAATGTGAATGAAAGTTCTCTATAGAGAACATACCTATTTCTACACAAATTTCAAAGACTCCCAATAGAATTTCCCAAATTGTGTTGTAATAATTGAGGAAGAAACTATAATAAAATGTAACGCCCCGACCCCAGCTACCCTGAGTCGGTGCATTATTACATAACATTGGCATGATCACAAGAAAGATCAAATCTCGAAAGACCGATTGGTTTAGTAGCCTTGGAAACACTATATATATTCATAAGTTTTACATTACATCCTAAAATAAAAAAAACTACTACATCAACATAATGTTTCCACAATCCACACTATAATCCCCTCATAATATCCCTGCAGGTCATTCATAACTTACATCTTCACATCCTGGGAAAAATAAAACATAGAAAAGGGGTGAGCTCAAATGCCCAGTAAGGATAACAATATAGCGGAAACATTCATAAATAAGAATAAAATTTTAAGGCAATGTATAACTAAAACAAAAACCTTTCAAACATGAACATTCAACATGGTATGGCATAAATAAAATGAAATAATGCCATTTTCTTATTCACATGGATATTCTACTAATCGAATAATCACATGCAAAAATCAATAACCACTTTCATAATGTTGGAATGCATAATGCCAGACTATCATAACCACATAGCCAAGGCCTCATGCCAAGACTACAAATAAGATTTTGTCAAGGCCTTGTGCCAAGACACTAGTTTGTCTCATGAGACCTACCGATGCATCGAGGAGCTATAGCGGGCTCCACCCGTCACTTACTAAGTCCAATGCATTCCCATATGAAAAGGTTTAAACATAACATAAACATTCGTATTAAAACTAGCATACGAAATGTCAATAATTTCACCATAAAATATGAATGGTATAAAAATAGCACATCCACAGTCAAACATATCACAAAACCTTCAATACAATATAGAAGTTTTGTATCATAATAAATCAACTTCAAATAATCTTAAAATCCATCAAAGGATGTTGACATAGATGAAATCAAAATTCTTTTTAAAGAAGTATCTCCTTTTATTTTGAAATCATTTAAGGTCCATATAAAATAAAACATTTTCTTTGAAAATATTCTTATAAGCTTGTATGGAAAGCTTCGACGATTTTATAACGGCGGAAAATAACCGCACCCGCCGTATAAGTTAAAAAAACATTCTTACCTCAATTCTGTCGAAAAGGTTAAAAAGGACCTTGTTTTGAAAACGACGGAAAGATTCCTTTATAAACCTCTTATAAAAAGTAAAACAAGGGTATAAATGACTTTAACCCATATTCTTGTAAATAGTAAAAATGTTTTGAAATACATTTCGAAGGAACATGGATGTGGATGATAAAGAGATCCCAGTAGATTATTACGTATAAACAACCTCGGATAATGAAGAGGTTGTAAAGTAAACCCTTACCTTGTACTTTTCCTTGGTTGGGGTAGGTTAACCTCCTGTATAATAGTGAAATAATTGTTACTAAATTATACAAGAATCATATACATTAATATGATATCATATATGATCTTTTAATATTGATTTGATAATAATATCTTAGTATTATCGTCGTTTCGGGTGTTAACTTACTCATTTTCTTTATATGTTTTGTTACATAAGTCATGTTTGTTGTATCTTATTCATATCCAGAATAATATCAAGTCCTTAAACATAATTTTTAAATCATTAAACGATAATTATACTTGAATGGATACGATGGAGAATGAATCTCATCGCGTTCGTGGAGACGGTAGTCCGTACGTACGCACGAACGCTATTTCCATTTAATTTTTATTTTAAAAGAATCGAATCCAAATGATACATAGGTATATTACTATTCCAGTATAATATAATATTTTATATATGTTACTTAAGCTCATTAACACCATCCTTTATACGTTCCATGTGTGGTATGAACGAGTCATATCATTTTATGGGGGCGGTAGTCCGCACTTCCTCAAATGAAATTATCGTATGTATATACAACATGAAACGAATAATGGTATGAAATAAAATGGAATTACAGAAGCTTATATATAAAATATATATCATTAATATCATATTTAATTACAGTGCCATCATAATGGCCACCATGAGAGGCGGTAAGATGTATTTGAACAATCATCGTTTCGTGAGGCGTTAGTTTGCCATCCACAGAAACATTATGTTCATCAACCATTAGATGGTGTTGTGTGTATGTGTAGTTTGAATCCTTCTTATAAAAACATCCTAGTATATTGAGGATACTGGTGTTTTTACAAAAGAAAGGAAATAAAAAGAGTTTGGGGGTTGAAGAAGCAAAATAAATGAAAATAATTTAAGAGAAATCGTTACCTTTAATTTAGGTAACTCACTTTGGTTGGAACCAAAGGACTTGTTGAAATGCTTTCTGCCTAAGGGGAAACTTCAAGGAGGAGGAGAGGGATGTGGGGAGCTTAGTTGGGCAGAGTTTGGACGAGCCAAGTGGCTTGAGAGGTGTGAGGAATGAGTAGAAGTGGTCTCCTTTTATAAGGAAGAGGAGGGGCTCTTTAGGAAAGAGTGAAAGTATTACTTTATAATATAATTATATTCGGTTTATAATGGTCCAAAAATCATTAAGGTCGAATATATGATGACTAATATTCTAAATAACATCAACCAATAAGAATTGGACAGGTTTTAGAGAATATTTTAATCATTATAATATTATTTATTTCAATGATTTATTAATGAGGTAAACAGTGCATCATTATTGTGTCATTAATAATTTAACTTATTTGATGTCTAAAAATTATAAATAAAATATCATCATGTAGGAAATCGTTTTATCTTTCTAATGAATATTTATAATCGAAAATCCAACATGTATAACCCTATGTAAAAATTGTTCTTCTAAAAGATGTAAGCTTATGCCATTTTTATTTTTATTTTGACTTTATTAATATAATGTGTCCCTACCACATACAAGTGGCTCCAAGGGGTCCCCAAATTGACCCAAGGATTCCCATGGTCGGGTATGTGTCCACCAATAAGGTTAGGACACGTTTTAGGGTAATTTTTTATTATTATAATATTATTTTTTAACCCTTATTTACCGGATTTACCCTTAACCATGGTAAATTAAATATTTACCGCAGTAATTATTCAAAATGTCTAAAAATAAAAGTTACCTATTTACACAATTTGAACATCCTAATTCCAAATATGGAATCCATTTTCCTAAATTCAAAACACAGAAGTGGCAGAAATTAATTTAAAATTAATTCCCGCTGTCAAAACAAAAAGCGTGTTTTTAAGAGATAATAACTATCAAAAGATTGACACTCGTTTATGTTCGGTTTAATTGTAAAATTATGTCCAATGACCAACATTATATTAAATGGTAAAAATATATTCTAAATATACTTTAAAACCACTCAAATTCATAATTTATCACTATTAATTATTTTTAATAAAAAAGTTGTTTTTAATTAAAACTTAGTAATTTTCACTATTCATCAAAATATGAAAGTTATCCGAAATGTACCAAAATTTCACCTTAGGCTAAATTCGATATTCCGAATCCAAAAATGAAGTCCATTTTCAAATATAAAATATATATAATTTCAAAAAGTAGGTATTACTATTCATAACGGCTAGTTTGATTAGTTATGGTGTGTTAGAACTCGGTGTTGCGTACAACACATGTTATCACATTATTCAAAGAGAAGCGTACCGTAGAAGCTTGGGATGTTTCATTTTAAATTTTTGATGTACCCATTTAGTCAAAAAGTTTAAAATATAGTATTTAAAAAGGGTTCACTATTAAAGTTGATAAAAGTGCAATACTGAAAATGAATTTGTTCTTTCATTATATCTAAGAAACTCATAATATGGATTCTAAAATTATAAGGATTATATAAACATTAAAATTTATCTAATACTATTCATAACCTCTTTTGAACGGCTTGTTTGGTAAGTCATGGTGTGCTTGAACTTGGTGTTGCATGTAGTGAAAGTTATTGAATTATTTTGAAGAACTAACACACTATGAAATCTTGGGGTGTTACATTCTCCCCTCCTTCAATAAATCGCGTCCTCGCAATTTGAAATTGTTCTTCGAAAATAAAAGGTTGAAAATAAAAAAAATATCTTTGTGGGAAAACCCACATCGGAAATTGGGTTACTAAAATTTATTCTTAATATGAGGAAAATAGAAATGAAAGGGTCGCCACCAAATTATGATCTCGATTAGGAGAACATTCGTGGCAATTAGAGACATATAATTGGAGGAAAAATGTAAATATTTATAGGTAGTGATTGAGGTCATCAATCACAAACAAGTATAAAATTGAGGTCTTTAAACTCATCAGTCTATGATGATTTGAAGTACCATCGGTTCAACAAAATATAGGGTATTGGGATAACACATTTTTGACGTTTCAAAATATCTTAGTTGAAATCCCACATCGAAAAATGAATTAATGAGGCCTCTATTTAAAATAAAGAGTCGAAAGTATGAAGATTACCGAAAATAACTCATACTAGGGTTCCATGTAGGAAAATATGGATATGGAAGAAAAATCTAACCATCAATTATCTGATGGAGAGTGGTAGAGAACATGGCTATGAAAAGGCCAACAATCCCAAATCCATAAATTAGTGATGATTTAAGGTACCATCTAGGAAAATTTTTTTGTTCTAAGTTGCTTTTCTTAATATTGAGGAATTTATTTATGAGATTGGCTAAGATCATAAGGAGATATACTTACTTTATAATTAGAGTTTTATCCACTAATAAATTTCTACCACAAACTCATCTTTCACTATAAAAGATAATAGAATGTAAAAAAATTCTATTTACACTATTCGTATAGGGTTCCAAAATAAAGGAATTTATAATTCATCTACAATATCTTTTAATAAAAACTACATTATTTAATCCAGGACATCTCGTGGGCCAGTGGTAGGTGATACACCCTTGTCGCCCTTCGGTTGCGGGTTCAAGTCTCGCAGCCTTGCCGGACGCGACAGGTTGCCGCCCGACCTCCGGGTTGTCCTTTTATGGAAATCCAAAATAATCCAAACTAGAACTATCCAAAATACTTCTATCCAAACTCACAGTCCAACATTTATAAGGAAGGTAAACATAATATAGATCCTTTTTACCCCGTAATAGCATATGAATACCTTCATCATGTATTACCGTATTCCTTATTGATTACATTCATGTTCCTTTATTCCATATAGAATGCTGGATATACTTCATTAATCCAAAAATGTTTTAAACCCCAACAATGATGGAATATACAAATCATTAATCAGCTTCAAGGTAGTCAATAATATCCAATATAATTTATCCAAATCAATCATGTATTATTCTAAAATCACCACCTCGGTATCTGAACCATATTATGGTTTATCTTTCTCTCAACCATATATTTTCCAAACATTTAACCTGCTACTGAGTCACTTTTCTTTGTTCCACACCATCTCAAGCCCTTAATGAAATAGTACTACAGTACAATCCTTATATACTCCATAATTATTATAACAAGTACATTGTTGATACAACACTCAATTGATATAATCAACATAATAACTCTAATCATTCCTCTTAATCTGTGGTAGTATCATAACTTGATTATTATCCAATAGCATCATTTGCGGCATAGTCTGATGATTGGGAAATAGGTTCGCGTAGTGTCCAAACTCCTTGCAAATGAATCATTGTACATTTGAAACCATTTTCTTACCCTTGCAGTCATGTACTTTGTGCCCTTTTCCTCCACACTTATAACAAACTCCCATTCCTTTCAGGCAAGTTCCAGGGTGTTTCTTTCCACAGTTACCACATATGGGAAAATTCTTCTTTTCCCTCTTCCCTTTATCCATATTTCTCTCTTCTATCCTTTTCTTCTCTTGCTTCCCTTCAAAGCCATAGGACTCAGTAAACTCTTTACTTATCTTATCAACACATGATATTATTTCTTCATATGATGATAATACATGGGAGACTATTTCTCTTATAAATTCTAGCTTAAGACCATAAAAGATATGATCCTTCCTTCTCCTTGGATCATGTGCATTTCTGGAGTTCTCATTCCTTCTACTGGGCGCCATTTCTATACAATAGAATACACTAGATCAGTTTATGAATCAAAATACATAATCCCATACTTATAAAACACTTAACATAAATTGAACTATTTATGGATATAATCCATAATCATAAGAATGTTTTCTTTGAGGAAGTATATACTCATAATCCCTTCAAAATTATTTGTAAAGAAAATGAGAGTTATCCTAAGCATATCCCCCGGGAGTGTCGTAACCAAGAGTGCAGCAAGGCCCGTTGTCGTGCACCAGTTCCCGTTCGAGTCTAGCTCAAAGCGGTGTTTTCGGGTTTTACCCCTAGGTACATCTGTGCCAGAGCCGCCTCTACCTACTCGTATCCAGACAGGGATGTATTGTTTGGAAAACTCACAAAATCTCTACAATACCAAAATTCTAGGAAGTTCTTCTATACTAATCCTCAAAGTTCATCTTAGGGGTACGTGCTCTAATCAGAGTTTATCTAAATCTAGATTCCATGGTTTGTACTAAACTTCCTCTGATACCAACTGTAACGCCCCGACCCCAGCTACCCAGAGTCGGTGCATTATTACATAACATTGGAATGATCACAAGAAAGATCAAATCTCGAAAGACCGATTGGTTTAGTAGCCTTGGAAACACTAGATATATTCATAAGTTTTACATTACATCATAAAATAAAAAAAACTACTACATCAACATAATGTTTCCACATTCCACACTATAATCCCCTCATAATATCCCTGCAGGTCATTCATATCTTACATCTTCACATACTGGGAAAAATAAAACATAGAAAAGGGGTGAGCTCAAATGCCCAGTAAGGATAACAATATAGCAGAAACTTTCATAAATAAGAATAAAATTTTAAGGCAATGTATAACTAAAACAAAAACCTTTCAAACATGAACTTTCAACATGGTATGGCATAAATAAAATGAAATAATGCCATTTACTTATTCACATGGATATTCTACTAATCGAATAATCACATGCAAAACTCAATAACCACTTTCATAATGTTGGAATGCATAATGCCAGACTATCATAACCACATAGCCAAGGCCTCGTGCCAAGACTACAAATAAGATTTTGTCAAGGCCTTGTGCCAAGACACTAGATTGTCTCATGAGACCTACCGATGCATTAAGGAGCTATAGAGGGCTCCACCCGTCACTTACTAAGTCCAATGCATTCCCATATGAAAAGGTTTAAACATAACATAAACATTCGTATTAAAACTAGCATACAAAATGTCAATAATTTCACCATAAACTATGAATGGTATAAAAATAGCACATCCACTGTCAAACATATCACAAAACCTTCAATACAATATAGAAGTTCTGTATCATAATAAATCAACTTCAAATAATCTTAAAATCCATCAAATGATGTTGACATAGATGAAATCAAAATTCTTTTTAAAGAAGTATCTCCTTTTATTTTGAAATCATTTAAGGTCCATATAAAATAAAACATTTTCTTTGAAAATATTCTTATAAGCTTGTATGGAAAGCTTCGACGATTTTATAACGGCGGAAAATAACCGCACCCGCCGTATAAGTTAAAAAAAACATTCTTACCTCAATTCTGTCGAAAAGGTTAAAAAGGACCTTGTTTTGAAAACGACGGAAAGATTCCTTTATAAACCTCTTATAAAAAGTCAAACAAGGGTATAAATGACTTTAACCCATATTCTTGTAAATAGTAAAAATGTTTTGAAATACATTTCGAAGGAACATGGATGTGGATGATAAAGAGATCCGAGTAGATTATTACGTATAAACAACCTCGGATAATGAAGAGGTTGTAAAGTAAACCCTTACCTTGTACTTTTCCTTGGTTGGGGTAGGTTAACCTCCTGTATAATAGTGAAATAATTGTTACTAAATTATACAAGAATCATATACATTAATATGATATCATATATGATCTTTTAATATTGATTTGATAATAATATCTTAGTATTATCACCGTTTCGGGTGTTAACTTACTCATTTTCTTTTTATGTTTTGTTACATAAGTCATGTTTGTTGTATCTTATTCATATCCAGAATGATATCAAGTCCTTAAACATCATTTTTAAATCATTAAATGATAATTATACTTGAATGGATACGATGGAGAATGAATCTCATCGCGTTCGTGGAGACGGTAGTCCGTACGTACGCACGAATGCTATTTCCATTTAATTTTTATTTTAAAAGAATCGAATCCAAATGATACATAGGTATATTAATATTCCAGTATAATATAATATTTTATATATGTTACTTAAGTTCATTAACACCATCCTTTATACGTTCCATGTGTGGTATGAACGAGTCATATCATTTTAAGGGGGCGGTAGTCCGCACTTCCTCAAATGAAATTATCGTATGTATATACAACATGAAACGAATAATGGTATGAAATAAAATGGAATTACAGAAGCTTATATATAAAATATATATCATTAATATCATATTTAATTACAGTGCCATCATAATGGCCACCATGAGAGGCGGTAAGATGTATTTGAACAATCATCGTTTCGTGAGGCGTTAGTTTGCCATCCACAGAAACATTATGTTCATCATCCATTAGATGGTGTTGTGTGTATGTGTAGTTTGAATCCTTCTTATAACAACATCCTAGTATATTGAGGATACTGGTGTTGTTACAAAAGAAAGGAAATAAAAAGAGTTTGGGGGTTGAAGAAGCAAAATAAATGAAAATAATTTAAGAGAAATCGTTACCTTTAATTTAGGTAACTCACTTTGGTTGAAACCAAAGGACTTGTTGAAATGCTTTCTGCCTAAGGGGAAACTTCAAGGAGGAGGAGAGGGATGTGGGGAGCTTAGTTGGGCAGAGTTTGGACGAGCCAAGTGGCTTGAGAGGTGTGAGGAATGAGTAGAAGTGGTCTCCTTTTATAAGGAAGAGGAGAGGCTCTTTAGGAAAGAGTGAAAGTATTACTTTATAATATAATTATATTCGGTTTATAATGGTCCAAAAATAATTGAGGTCGAAGATAAGATGACTAATATTCTAAATAACATCAACCAATAAGAATTGGACAGGTTTTAGATAATATTTTAATCATTATAATATTATTTATTTCAATGATTTATTAATGAGGTAAACAATGCATCATTATTGTGTCATTAATAATTTAACTTATTTGATGTCTAAAAATTATAAATAAAATATCATCATGTAGGAAATCTTTTTATCTTTCTAATTAATATTTATAATCGAAAATCCAACATGTATAACCCTATGTAAAAATTGTTCTTCTAAAAGATGTAAGCTTATGCCATTTTTATTTTTATTTTAACTTTATTAATATAATGTGTCCCTACCACATACAAGTCGCTCCAAGGGGTCCCCAAATTGACCCAAGGATTCCCATGGTCGGGTATGTGTCCACCAATAAGGTTAGGACACGTTTTAGGGTAATTTTTTATTATTATAATATTATTTTTTTAACCCTTATTTACCAGATTTACCCTTAACCATGGTAAATAAAATATTTACCGCAGTAAATATTCAAAATGTCTAAAAATAAAAGTTACCTATTTACACAATTTGAACATCCTGATTCCAAATATGGAATCCATTTTCCTAAATTCAAAACACAGAAGTGGCAGAAATTAATTTAGAATTAATTCCCGCTGTCAAAACAAAAAGCGTGTTTTTAAGAGATAATAACTATCCAAAGATTGACACTCGTTTATGTTCGGTTTAATTGTAAAATTATGTCCAATGACCAACATTATATTAAATGGTAAAAATATATTCTAAATATACTTTAAAACCACTCAAATTCATAATTTATCACTATTAATTATTTTGATTAAAAAAGTTGTTTTTTATTAAAACTTAGTAATTTTCACTATTCATCAAAATATGAAAGTTATCCGAAATGTACCAAAATTTCACCTTAGGCTAAATTCGATATTACGAATCCAAAAATGAAGTCCATTTTCAAATATAAAATATATATAATTTCAGAAAGTAGGTATTACTATTCATAACGGCTAGTTTGATTAGTTATGGTGTGTTAGAACTCGGTGTTGCGTACAACACATGCTATCACATTATTCAAAGAGAAGCGTACCGTAGAAGCTTGGGATGTTTCATTTTAAATTTTTGATGTCCCCATTTAGTCAAAAAGTTTAAAATATAGTATTTAAAAAGGGTTCACTATTAAAGTTGATAAAAGTGCAATACTGAAAATGAATTTGTTCTTGCATTATATCTAAGAAACTCATAATATGGATTCTAAAATTATAAGGATTATATAAACATTAAAATTTATCTAATACTATTCATAACCTCTTTTGAACGACTTGTTTGGTAAGTCATGGTGTGCTTGAACTTGGTGTTGCATGTAGTGAAAGTTATTGAATTATTTTGAAGAACTAACACACTATGAAATCCTGGGGTGTTACATAAAACCTTCATAAGTGATTATTTTTTCCAAGTGTGTCACATAGGGTTGAACTAGTTCTTTTTTGAAGAAGAAAGATGGATCAATACAACTCTTCATTGATTATGCGGAGTTAAACAAGATCACAACCATGAACATGTATCCTCTTCCCTGTATCGATGAATTGTTTAATTAACTACACAGAGCTCAATACTTGTACAAGATTGAACTTCATTCTGGATATCATCAATATTAGGCCCATAAAAAGGATATACTAAGAACAACATTTTGTACAATGCATGGACACTATGATTATATTGTTATACCTTTTGATCTTATTAATTCCACTCATATCTTCATAGATTTGATGAATATAGTCTTTATAGATTAACTCGATTAATTTGGGGTAGTATTTATTGATGATATACTTATGTATTTAAAGTGTAAGTAAGAGCATTAAGACCACATAATAATTTTGCTAGAGACCCTATGGTAGTGGAAATATGTGAAAAATTTACGAAGTGTGTGTTTTGAATGAAAAAAGGTTTCATTTTAGGGTCATATAATATCAACAGAATGTATAAAAGTGGATCCATCAAAGATGAATTCTATTGAATATTAGACTAGACCAATCACAGTGATTTAGCTTCGCAGATTTCATGGTTTATATAGACATTATCGACGGTTGGTGTAGAATTTATTATGACTTTCTTATCATATGACCAAGTTTACTTGGAAGGGTTCCATGTTACACTGGACATATGAATGTGAGGAAATATTCAAGGAACATAAGAGAAGGTTAATCAACGCACATGTTATTACATTACCATGTACTATTGAAGGGATTTTAATATATAATGATGCATCTGATAAAGGATTTGGATGTATTAATATTAAAAATAACAATTTTATCAGTTATGCCTCATGATAGTTGAAGATTTATGTGAAAAATTACCCAACTCATGATTTAGATTTAGCAGTAGAAATTTTTACAATAAAAATATAGAGGCATTATATTTATGATTACAAGTTTGATATATATATATATATCAATCATAAAATTATAAAATTTGTATTCTCAAAGAAGGATTTGAAAATTCTCTAGAGAATATGTTTACAACTGAAAAAGGTTTATGAATTCTCAATTTATTACCTCATTGGGAAAGCAAACAATGTGGTCAATTCAGAGAGTCGATGGGATCATTCTATCTTTTCCATGATGAGGATCACGTATGATTGAATATTTCAGGATTTAAAAATGATGGACCTAGAAATCTTGAAGTAAGGGGGAAATCTTATCTTTCTCAATTGAATTTTCAACCCTCAATCTTTGTGAAGAATAAATAAGCACAGAAAGAGGAATTGGAGCATTAAATAAAGTAAAAAATATTCATGAGTTTATCCTTGATTGGGATGGAATGATAAGGTTCAACGACCTTTCAGGTATTCTTTACATATATGTTATGAAGAAGGTTCATTTAGAGGAAGCTCATATCTATTCATTATATATTCAGCCTTTAAGTACAAAGATGTATAGAGACTTGAAGTAATTCTTCTAGTTGGATGTAAGGATGAAATATATTGCATAGTTTAAATATCAGTGCTTGGTAAAACCAAAAGTTAAGGTGGAAAGATAAATATATAAGGGGATGTTGTATCCATTACCCATACCATAATGAAAAATGGGAGAACATCACCATGAAATTTTTCATGGGACTCCCCAAAACATATAAATAATTTAATGATATATGGGTGGTAGTCAATCAACATACTAAGTAAGCACACTTCATTGTTATTAGAGAAGACTTATCTCTAGATCAACTTTATACACTATGAATTAAGAAAGTAGTAAGGTTTAATGGAGAACAAAATTCTGTTGTGTCTGATCAGGACCCGAGGTTTACCTAAAAATTCTGGCTATGTATTCATAAAGAACTGGATACATAACTAAGTTTCAACACAAATTAACATCCTCATACGGATGATCTGTCTGAAAGAAGAACTCAAACCTTAGATAATATGCTGAGATCTTTATCTATGTATTTAAAAGGTTTTTGGGATCAAAAAATTAATCTATTTGAGTTTTATTACAATAATAGATTCCACTCAACCATTTAGATAGATTCATATGAATCTCTATATGGGAATAAATGTAGAGCTCCAAATTTCCATGATGATGTTGGATAAATAAATCTTTCAGGACCTAATGTAACACCCCAAGATTTTATGAAAAATATTCTTTTTAATTTCATTAATGTCTTGTGTTGTACGCTACACCAGAAGGAGCTTGCACAACACGCATCCTTGACTTACCTTGTATTACACGCAATCGTGACCTTTCACGATAGCGTGTGTAGTACGCAATACCGAGTTTCACTAAACAACGATATGCTATTAAAATCTTATTAAAACTAGCCGTTATGAATAGTAATAACCACATTTAAAAATTTTATAAATTTTATCTCTCAAAATGGACTTCATTTTTTGGATTCGGAATATCAAAATTAGCTTAGGGTGAAATTTTGGTACTTTTCGGATAACTTTCATTTTCTGATGAATAGTGAAAATTACTAAATTTTAATTAAAAACAACCTTTTTAATCGAAATAATTAATAGTGATAAATTATTAATTTTAGTGGTTTTAAAGTATATTTACAATATATTTTTACAATTTAATACAATTTTGGTCATTGGATGTAATTTCCCATTTAAACCAGATATAAACAAGTGTCAATCTTTTGATAGTTATTATCTCTTAAGAACACGCTATTTGTTTTGACGACGAGAATTAATTTTAAAATTAATTAATGCAACTGTTATGTTTTGAATTTGGTAAAATAGACATCATTTTTGAGTTCATGATATAAAATATAGCTTAGGCATAATTTTTGGTATTTTTCTGGAAACTTTCATTTTTTTGATGAATAGTGAAACCATTAAGTAATAGTAAAAAAAATGAATTTTTCATAAAACTTAATTTTACCACTTCTGTGAGTGGAATTTAAAAAATCCTAGAGACACGGTTGATGTCAGTAAGTAAAATGTGGTTCAATGAGATGAAAATAATATTCGGTGAATAGTAACTTTTTACTTTTTTTTACCACAGTTAAAAGTTAATAGGGTAATTAAGGGTAAAAATGAAATTATTATTACCCTAACACATGTCCTAATTCTATTTTATAAGTGTAATTCGACCAAAAACAACCTTAGGAATAAAATATGACAATTTAGGCCCACTTGGAGTAGATTAGGACATTTATTATTATTTAATTCAAAGAAGAGTTAAAAGAGTTAAAATCAAAGTTTATTTACTACAACATTTTTAATATAGGGTTATACATAAGATAAATTCGATTGTAAATATTTATTAGAAATATAATAAGATTTCCTACATAATGATATTTTATTTATTATTTAAATGCATTAAATAAATTAATTTATTTATGACACAATCATGATGCAGTAATTACAATAATAGTGAAGCATTAGAATAATCGATATTATAAATACCCAAATAAATATAATTTGAGACTTATTATTAATTAGAATAATTTTCTAGGTTAATATGGAATGTTAGTATTGATTTAATTAACTTTGGTCGAAGTAAGCATTCTGTTATGTGTTTCAAAAAAATCAACTATTGAATAGTGTCAAAATTGGAAAAAAATAATTTTTAAAACAAATATTATATTATTGATTGCTATTTTATTCCTAAAAATATAAGGATCGGCCAAGATACTTATATCATGATTGGCGTATCATTAATGGACCACTTGGGGGTCGCTTGGAAGTATATGTTATGTTTATTAACTATATAATATAAAAATACAAAGTGACATGGTAAATGTCAATCTAATTAACTAAGAGTTAAAACTAAAATATAAGGTTAGTATAATGACCTAAACTTGTCTAAATTCTATTTGAAGAGAGGATTTCGACCCATCCCCACCTTAGCTTCGAAATAAATCAATTTGGAGCTATTTAAAACCGAATTTGTCTTTATAATAAAATAATATTTTTAGTTATTCCAAAGGTGCCCCTCTCCTCCCTTATAAAAGGGCACCTCCTCCCCCTCTTCCTCACACCAATTTGAGCCTTAATGCTTGGCCAACCCCTGCCTATTTCACTGCCCCAATTCTCTAGAAACATATTAGAGATCCTGGTCTTCTTCAAAGACCAATTTTAGTACCCTAAGAAGAGGACTCAAAGAGGCACTTAAAAGAAGAGGTAATGTCCGTTACCGATTCATTCAACTTTATTTCTTCTTCCACTTATTCTTCTTAGGTTGTATCATTATGAAGTAATAACATCAGTATCACTCATATACTGATATGTTGTTATAAGTATGAAACAACCATATTTCACCATCTATCCATCCTACGGAAAACGAAATCACCGCGCGTGCGTACGTACGGAATACCGTCTCCATGCCATGGTGTAATCTATTTTCCACCACCACCATACTTGGATGGGTATAATGGTGTAAATAATTACTATATATGATTATTTTGAAGTTATATTGATTCTAAAATAGTATACATACACTCCAATAGAGTCCCATGATCATGCGAACGATATCATCGCTCGTGCGTACGTACGGACTACCGCCTCCACGACGCGATGAGATTCATTCTCCACGTTAACCATTCATGAATGATTATAAAGTATATATAATAAGTAATCATGAAATATATGAAATAATAATGATACTGGATTTATGTGAATATATATGTATTTCATCTACTTAATTCCATTTAACTCAATAAGGAAATGAAAACAGCGTTCATGCGTACGTACGACCTACCGTCTCCATGAACGGTGTATTTCTTTCCATTTACTGATTTATTATATATATGTATATTCTGAATATATATTATATATAAACCATGATTTATATTCTGGAATTAATTAATCATGATCTAAGTAATCATATGAATAATTACAAGTCAAAACACGGACGACAAATGAAACAATTTTACCCAAAACGCTATTTAACATGGAATTTACAAAATAACGGGTAATATAAAGTCATAAGTAAACCATATGTGATATCATAACAATGATTATGATTCTGGAATAAGTCAATAACATTATTTAAATCATTATACAGGAGTTTCAGACACTTACGAAGCAAATCAGACCTAATGTAAGAGAAATATCACAATCTCATTTTTATCTGAGTTTGTTTATACTTTGGAATTTACTGGGGTTCATTTTATCATCCACATCCATGTTTCCTCAATATATAATATTTACATCATTCTACAATAGTTTATATCCAATTTTACCCTTCGGTGAGTTTTTAGTAAAAGACATGAAAGGAATCTTTTGTCGTTTTTCGTACGAGGTACTTTTTGAATTTTCTGACAAAAGTACGAGAAGAATGTTTTCTTTTAACTTATACGGTATGAATGGGTTTTTAAAACATTATTTCCAAGAAGATTCCCTTACATGTTTTCAAGTTTATTTTTAATCAACTTCTTTTAGTTTAGAATTGTATGACATGTTAAGAAAGGAAAAGTGTTTTTAAAGTAGAAAGGATATTTTCCTCAATAATGGAGTTCAAGTGTTTTATAAAAATTATTTTCCATCTAAGATAATAAAGGGTTCTGTTTCTATCCCTATTATTACATTTATTTTATTATGTTGTGATGGAATTATTTTTATGAATTCCTTTATCTTATATGAATTGTTTTATGATTTCATGATGTTTAAGAATCCCATTTTTATTACATGGGTTATGCTATGATGTATGGTTTATGATTTTGTAGCACACATAAGAATGGTATCATTATGAGATGGGTGGGACCTATATCTCCCTCCAATTCATTGGGTAAAGATTTTATATCTCATGAGATAGACATGGCTGGAACGGCAGGTTAAACCGATTCAGTGAAACAGGACTGGAACGAGGAATGAACTCGGTTTTAGGTAAGAAAAAGAAGGAAGATCTTTATGGGAGATATTGAAGATCTTTCACCATGATTAGAAGATTACGTTCCAAGTTTCCAAAGACACTAAACTATTACGGTCCTTGTGTGTCTTTTTTTGTTATGTACTAAGTATTCCGCAAAAGTAATGTAATGTCTATGTACGTCAAGCTTCGGTTCTATACAGTTGGTATCAGAGGAAAGGTTTAGTCAACCTTTGGAAACTAGGATGCAAGAAAGTTAGTGAGATCCAAAGAGATATTTCTAAGGTATGTCAAGGGATGTCCCTAAGGTTAAGTATAAGTATAGGTTATAGTCCTAGAATTGCAGTAACGATCATAGAATTAAACCTAAGATGTTAGATGTCGAAGGTACTTCCCCTTGATTATGTTATTTTCCTTGTATAATTTTTACCTCTCACAGAATTCTTTTTTGTGTTTTAGTCAATGGAGGGAACCAGAAAAAATTCGGTTAACATTGAATCCAATGAAAAAATTAGTGACTATGAGAAAAAAATTTCGTAATGCCTACAGAGAAAGATATTGTGATTATGCAGAATTAGTCATCGCAATATATGATTAACAAGGTGAAATATAGTGGTATGCGTAATTCATCAAATAAGAGAAAGGTAGACTTTTATACATGTTCGTATGTTGAGGATCATAAAGAAAGGAAGATTGAGATTTCTAAAGAAGGGAAGAAGAACCTTGAGGAATACCTCAAATGGAGGGGAAGATGTTATCTGTGTGGAGAAAAGGGTCATAGAGTGACAGACTGTTATGGAGTTCAATGTCTTATTTGTGGAGAACATGGGCATTACCCAACTTAATGCCCTGACCTAAAAAGTTACTTCTAAATCAAGGAAGGACTTATTCCAGGACAATCATTGAAGAGGATGGACTGAAGTGTTTATGTATTGATATTCACGAATAATGTTGTTGAGGTACTTTTATGGTGTATTGGAATATTTATGTATTGGTTTATTGTGGTTTTCAATAATTTTATGGTACCGGTAACCATGGAAAGTGATTGAGATATTTTTGGAAAAATGATGATATGAACATAATGAAGGGATAAGGAAAAAATGAAATGTTTGATAGTACTCATGAGATCATGATTAATATAAGGACTAAGTGATATCATGGTTTGAGTATATTGAATTTTGAGGATTTTGGTATGTGGAAAGAGTTAACTTTTGATAGCATTCATGTTTTCACTAAGGTTTAATGGATATTCATTTTTCAAGAGAATACATGATTAAGGTATTCACATGATTGGAATGTGACAAAAAAGATATATGGGGGATAAATGATGGTATTCACATGCTTGGTTGATGACATTTCAAGTAATTGTTTTCTTTACACTATGAGCTTGGAGTCAAGTATTTTAGATAAGCCTAATGATTGGAATGGATTATGTTGGAAATAAGTTAGTATTGTTTAAGGATAGTTTTTTTTTGGAAATTATTGATGGGATGTTGTAGTAATGTAGTTTTAGAAAAAGGACAACCTACAGGACGGGCGACAGCCCATCGCGTCGGACAAGACTGTTAGAATCGAACCCACAACCGAAGTGTGACTGGCCTTTATCGCCTACCACTGGCCCACAAGAAGTCCCTGTTTATTAGAAACTAGTTTTATTATATTAATCAGTATGATATATGATGTATAAGTCCATTTTAGGATCCATATATGATTAATCTCATTATAAATGGACTTATGCATTTTTTGATAAATTTTCTAACCTTTTGTTTGAGATAGATGAAATGACCCATCATTCTATCACATGATCTGCTAACACATCACGAATGACAAATTCAACTTCATTTCTTTAAGAGATGAAGTGGAAATTGTCCAATGAACTACCAACGGTGAGACTATACCAAAATCACGAAAGTATTTCTTCTAATTCCAATTTCATCAACTTTAGGGAAATGATCTTGAAAACCAAAAATGTTGTCCTAGTGCTCTTATATCTGATGAATCAAATGGTACCTTAGATCGTCACAAATTTATGGCTTTTTGATTGTTGGATTTTCCATAGCCATGTTCTCTACCACTCTCCATCAGAACATGATGGTTAGATTTCTTTTCCATATCCATATTTTCACCTATGTGGAAACCCAGTGATTAGTTTATTTGGGTAACCGTTACGTTTCATACTTTTGTTTTTAAATATTGGTTATGGTATTCCTTTTTACGATGTGGGTTTCTATTAAAAAAACTTTTGAATAGTAAACCATTTATAACCCTGACGAATTTTGAGGGCGAAATTCATTTTAAGGGGGGTAGAATGTAACAACCTGATATTTTATGAAAAATATTCTTTTTAATTTCATTAATGTCTTCTGTTGTATGCTACACCAAAAGGATCTTGCACAACATGCATCCATGAATTACCTTGCATTACACGCAATCACGACCTTTCATGATAGCGTGTGTAGTATGCAATACCGAGTTTCACTAAACAACGATATGCTATTAAAATATAATTAAAACTAGCCGTTATAAATAGTAATAACCACATTTTAAAATTTTCGAAATTTTACATCTCAAAATGGACTTAATTTTTGGATTTGGAATACCTAAATTAGATTAGGGTGAAATTTTGGTACTTTTCGGATAACTTTCATTTTCGGATGAATAGTGAAAATTGCTAAATTTAAATTAAAAACAGCCTTTTTAATCGAAATAATTAATAGCGATAAATTATTAATTTTAGTGGTTTTAAAGTATGTTTAGAATATATTTTTACAATTTAATACAATTTTTTTTCATTGGATGTAATTTCACATTTAAACCAGACATAAACAAGTGTCAATCTTTTGATAGTTATTATCTCTTAAGAACTCGCTATTTGTTTTGACGACGAGAATTAATTGTTAAATTAATTAATGCAACTGATATGTTATGAATTTGGTAAAATAGGCATTATTTTTGAGTTCATAATATAAAATATATCTTGGGCATAATATTTGGTATTTTTCTGGAAACATTCATTTTTTTGATGAATAGTGAAACCACTAAGTGGTAGTTAAAAAAAATGAATTTTTCATAAAACGTAATTTTACAGCTTCTATGAGTGGAATTTAGAAAAATCCGAGAGACACAATTGATGTCAGTAAGTAAAATGTGGTTCGATGAGATGAAAATAATTTTTGGTGAATTGTAACTTTTTACTTTTTTTACCACGGTTAAAAGTAAATAGGGTAATTAAGGGTAAAAATGATATTATTATTTCCCTAACACATGTCCTAATTCTACTGGATAAGTGTAATTCGACCAAAAACAACCTTAGGAATAAAATATTACCATTTAGGCCCACTTGGAGTAGATTAGGACATTTATTATTATTTAATTCAAAGAAGAATTAAAAGAGTTAAAATCAAAGTTTATTTACTAAAACATTTTTAATATAGGGTTATGCATAAGATAAATTCTATTGTAAATATTAATTATAAATATAATAAGATTTCATACATAATTATATTTTATTTATAATTTTCATACATTAAATAAATTAATTTATTTATGACACAATGATGATGCAGTAATTACCATAATAGTGAAATATTAGAATAATTGATATTATAAATACCAAAATAAATATAATTTGAGACTTTTTATGAATTACACTAATTTTCTAGGTTAATATGGCATGTTAGTATTGATTTAATTAACTTTGGTCGAAGTAATCGTTCTGTCATGAGTTTCACAAAAATCAACTATTGAATAGTGTCAAAATTGACATAAAATAATTTTTAAAACAAATATTATATTATTGATTGTTATTTTATTCCTAAAAATCTAAGGTTCGGCCATGATACTTATATCATGATATTGTTATCATTAATGGACCACTTGGAGATCTCTTGGATGTATATGGTAAGTTTATTAACTATATAATATAAAAATACAAAGTGACATGGTAAATGTCAATCTAATTAACTAAGAGTTAAAACTAAATGATAAGGTTAGTATAATGACCTAAACTTGCCTAAATTATATTGGATGAGAGGATTTAGGCCCATACCAACCTTATCTTTGAAATAAATCAATTTTGAGCTATTGAAATCCGAATTTGGATTTATAATAAAATAATATTTTTAGTTATTCCAAAGGTGCCCCTCTCCTCCCTTATAAAAGGGCACCTCCTCCCCCTCTTCCTCACACCACTTTGAGCCTTAATTCTCGGCCAAAACCTACCCATTTCACTTCCCCACTTCCCTAGAAACAACCTAGAGGTCCTGGTCTTCTTCAAAGACCAATTTTAGTGCCATAAGAAGAGGACTCAAAGAGGTGCTTAAAAGAAGAGGTAATGTCTGTTACCGATTCTTTCAACTTTATTTCTTCTTACACTTATTCTTATTAGGTTGTTTCATTATGAAGTAATAACATCAGTATCACTCATATACTGATATGTTATTATAAGTATGAAACAACCCTATTTCACCATCTATCCATCCTGCGGAAAACGAAATCACCGCGCGTGCGTACATACGGAATACTGTCTCCACGTCGTGGTGTAATCTATTTTCCACCACCACCTTACTTGGATGGGTATAATGGTGTAAATAATAACTATATATGATTATTTTAAAGTTATATTGATTCTCAAATATTATACATACACTCCAATACAGTCCCACGATCATGAGAACGATATCATCGCTCATGCGTACGTACGAACTACCGTCTCCACGACGCGATGAGATTCATTATCCACGTTAACCATTCATGAATGATTATAAAGTATATATAATAAGTAATCATTAAATATATGACATAATAATGATACTGGATTTATGTGTATAAATATGTATGTCATCTACTTAATTCCATTCAACTCAATAAGGAAACGAAAACAACGTTCATGCGTACGTACGGCCTACCGTCTCCATGAATGGTGTATTTATTTACATTTACTGATTTATTATATATATGTATGTTATGAATATTTTTTATATATAAATCATGTTTTATATTCTGTAATTAATTAATCATGATCTAAGTAATCATATGAATAATTACAAGTCAAAACACGGATGACAAATGAAATAATTTTACCCAAAACACTCTTTAACATGGAATTTACAAAATAAAGGGTAATATAAAGTCATAAGTGAACCATATATGATATCATAACAATGAGTATGATTCTGGAAGAAGTCAATGACATTATTTAAATCATTATACAGGAGGTTCAGACACTTAGGAAGCAAATCAGACCTAAGGTAAGGGAAATATCACAATCTCATTTTTATCCGAGATTGTTTATACTTTGGAATTTACTGGGGTTCATTTTATCATCCACATCCATGTTTCCTCAATATTTAATATTTATATCATTATACAATAGTTTATATCTAATTTTACCTTTCGGTGAGTTTTTATTAAAATATATGAAAGGAATCTTTTGTCGTTTTTCGTACGAGGTACTTTTTGACTTTTCTGACAAAAGTAGGAGAAGAATGTTTTCTTTTATCTTATACGGCATGAATGGATTTTTAAAACTTTATTTCCAAGAAGCTTCCCTTAAAAGTTTTAAATTTTATTTTTAATCAACTTCTTTTTGTTTAGAATTGTATGACATGTTAAGAAAGGAAAAGTGTTTTTGAAGTAGAAAGGATATTTTCCTCAAGAATGGAGTTCAAGTGTTTTATCAAAATTATTTTCCATCTAAGATAATAAAGGGTTCTGTTTCTATCCCTATTATTACATTGATTTGATTATGTTGTGATGGAATTATTTTTATGAATTCCTTTATCTTATATGAATTGTTTTATGATTTCATGATGTTTAAGAATCTCATTTTTATTACATGGGTTATGCTATGATGTATGGTTTATGATTTTGTGGCACACCTAAGAATGGTATCATTATGAGATGGGTGGGACCTATATCTCCCTCCAATTCATTGGGTAAAGATTTTATATTTCATGAGATAGACATGGCTGGAACAGCAGGTTAAACCGGTTCAGTGAAACAGGACTGAAACAAGGAATGAACTCAGTTCAGAAATGGACTTCATCCTCTAAGATAGTCTTGGCAATGAGTCTTGACTAATAAAAAATGATTGTCTATGATAATGTGTGTATGCCACAAAGTTTCATGTTTTATGTTATGATTATTGGGATTACATTTCACTACTATGATTTATCCCATGTTATGATATTATGATCTCTTTTGCAGGTTAAGATTTCCAAAATGTTATGTTCTTATGAATATGATGTGATTGATATTTCTTTTGTTCACCCTTACTGAGCATTTGAGATCACACTTTTATGTTTTCTTTTACCCAGGATATAAAGAAAGGTTTTAGGTAAGAAAAAAAGGGAAGATCTTTATGGGAGATATTGGAGATCTTTCAACATGATTAGAAGATTACGTTCCAAGTTTCCAAAGACACTAAACTATTACGGTCCTTGTGTGCCTGTTTTTGTTATGTACTAAATATTCCGCAAAAGTAATGTAATGTCTATGTACATCAAGCTTTGGGTCTCTACACCTAATATGGCTGAAGACATGACTAAGAAGGTTACAACCATTAAAAAACATATAAGGGAAACACAAATATTGAAAAAAAGTTATGATGATTACTGATGGCATGATAGAAAATTTGAAGGTGATGAGAATGTATTTATATAAATTTCTCCATGGAAATGTGTTATGAGATTTGGGAAGAACTGAAAACTATTACCTAGATATATCACTCCCTTGTAAATTTTGGATCATATCAGGATAGTTTCCAATCACTTAGAACATCCTACAAATCCCTCTCAATTCAATGATGTGTTCCATGTATCTCTCCTATAGAAGTATATACCTGACCCTTCAAAGGTACTTAACTCAGAGGTCATACCATTGAAGTATGATCTCACTTACAAATAACAACCAGTTGAAATTATAGATCATAAAGAGAAAGTTATCTGACATAAGACAACTCACATGGTCTATGTTTTTCTTAGAAATAACCAGTTAGTGAAAGCTATGTGGGAAGTTGAGTATATAATGAGGTAGAAGTATCCTCATTTGTTTGAATAAGAATGATCAATTTTGAGCGATAAATTCATTTTAAAGGGGTTATAATGTAACATGATGAGTTTTTTTGAACTTTTTCTTGAATAAATTAATTTTCAATGATGTATTTCATTATAGTAAATAAAATAGGCCTTTCACGTGGAAACAACTTTACATGCTCTACACGCAACACCGAATTGTTGTACATTACATGCAACATCATGTTTCCATGAAATACCTTTGTATTATTGTAATTATTTAAAGAATATTGTTATAGTATGGCCATTAAAATTAGTAACACCAATTGTAATAACTAATTTAAAATATTATTTATAATGGTTTTATATAAATAAAACATATTGATAATAAAAAAACAAATTTTTTTGTAAATTATTTTTATGTTTTAAAAAATATTATTTTCTCAAAGGAACTATTTTACATGTCCTTTTATGAAAAACAATAAAATTAATTTTTGACAATATTATAAATAAAACTTGACAAAATAAACACCATTTTTGAATTTGGAATGTCAAAATTTACATAGGGTTAATTTGTTTTATTTTTATGAGATGTTTCATTTTTAATGAATATAGAAAAAATATTTCATTATAGTTAAAAACTGTCTTTTCCTTTAAATAATCATTATTCATTAAATTTGTTTTCAAAGTCACAATAGATCAATCCAATATAGTTAATTGGAATTTTTTTATATTGTAAACTTATGTAAATTTTGAATGTTCTTTTTTACTTGCATTCTCAACACATCTGCAAGATTAACATTAAATTTAATTTGTCCTCTTCTAAAAATTAAATTTTGAAAAATGGACATACACAATTATAATAAATATTATATTTAAAGTATAACAGTATCAACATAATTTTTGGTGAATAATAACTTTAGTATTTTTCTTACCCTAGTTATGATTAAATCAGATAATTAAAAGTTAACAAAAAAAGTATAATATTATAAAATTACTATAACACTTGTCCTAATTTCTTTGGATGAGTGGTTTTTGATCGAAATCAAACTTATACTGAAATTATTACATTTTTAATCCATTTGGGAAGGAATATGACATCTATTATATATAAGTAAATGACAAGTTAAAAATGTCATACTCATATTTTTATTACGTGAATTAATATAGGGTTACATAGAAGATAGATTCGACTATAAATATTTAATTGAAATATAATAAATTCATATTCATCATGGTAATTTATTTTTAATTTTTAGAGAAAATATAATTTAATTAAAAGACTTCAAATGATGATGAAATAATTGTTTAATTAATGGAAATTTCAAATAAATGATATTGAAAATATAAAAATAAATAAAATTTAATATAATTAATGACATCCAAAAAACATATAGATACCTTTGATATGTTCGAGATATATTATAATTGTTGATTCAAATTTATCATGTTGTTATGATATTTTTTAAAATATAACTATTGAATAGTATCAAAACTGGCATAAATGATACTTTAAAAACAGTAATATTTTATTAAATGACATAAAATTCATAAAAATATATTTTATTCGAAATAAATATTATAAGGTTAAAAAATTCATAAATGTAACATTTGGGGTTCTTTTGGAATTTTTTAGTAACTATATTAACCCTATAGACTAAAATATCCATGTTGTCATGGTAGAAGTTAAAGGGTTTAACTAAGGGTTAATGCAAATGATAATGTTAATATTGTGACCTAAATATGTCTAAAATCATTTTCTGAGATTATTTATACCCGTACTAATATTATTTTCTAAATAACTCACATTTGATATATTTTAAATCTAAAAAGATTTATATAATTTTAATATTTTAAGAGCTTCCTAAAGTGCCCTTGATAATAATTATAAACGGGAACCTCATCCCTCACATCTTCACATGAATTAAGGCCTTAAATCTCATCCATACCTTTATTATTTCCCTTCTAAATTTCCCTATTAACATTATAGAGGCACTGGTCTTCTGAAAATACCAACTCTATTGTCCATAAGAGAAAATCTAGTGGGAGCTCGCTGAAGAAAATGTAATTTTCTTTACCGCCACTCTCAAGATAATTTCTTCTTCTACATCATCTTCATGTGTTATTTAAATTATATATTAATTAGTCCAGTATAAACAATATTATTATATGTTATTATGATTCTGTAGCGACCTTATTTCACCTTTTATCCATCCTACAAAAAATAAAATCTCCACACGTACGTATGTACGACTTATCATCTCCATGCCATTGTGTAATCTATTTTCTTCACCTCATTACTTTAATAGGAATAATGATTGAAATAATCAATATATATTATAATTTTAACATTATATTTATTTTCGAAGACAATATATACCATAAACTCACATACCATTTCACAATTAATTGAATTATACCGTCGCTTGTGCATATGTACTAACAACCATCACCACGACGTGATACAATTCATTCCCCATGATCAAAAATAAATATATGTATATAAATGTATATGATGAATAAATATGTTATCAACTATTTTAATATTATTATTTAAATTATGGAATTATAACCTATCCACATAAACATGTACTTACATGATAAATCATGAATAAGAAATGGAAGCGACTAACACCTAAAAAAAGAGTCGTAATGAAATATTATTAACAAATGGGTAATAATATGATCATATCTGATACCATATGAATATGGTTCTGTAATAAGTTAATAACATTACTTAATCCATTATATTGGAGTTTAAGATATATATGAAAGAAACCAAACCAAAGGTAAGGGTTAATTTCAAAATCTCATTATATTTCGAGATTGTTTATACATATGTATTTATTGGGATATATTTATCATCAAAATCCATGTTTCCTAAAGTTGTTTTCCAAAATATTTTTACTATAATTCTAAATATTTTAAATTCATTTTTACCAATTTATGACTTCTTATAAAACTTTCTGAAAGGAATATTATGTTGTTTTCCTTAATGAGGTATTGTTGACGTTTTCGGAAAATGAACAAGAAGACTGATTTAAACTTGTATAACATGAACATATTTTTAAACATTTATGAAACCTTATTGTTTTGAATCTTACATCACTAGATTATATGTTTATTTTCAAAGAAATTATTTTCTTTTAAAATGGTGCGACATTTGAGATAAAGAAAATGTTTTCAAAGATAAAATGATATTTTCCTAAAGAATTGTTTTCAAGTGTTCTTTAGAAATCATTTTACCTATAAGATAACATAGTTTGATATTAATTATTTTATACTAGGGTTTTGATTAAATGATTCCATTATTATTATTTATATTAATGGTTATGTTTAGGATGGAATGGTATTCATGAAATCCATTTCTTTTCAATTGGTAATGTTATGATTGCATGATATTTATGAAACCCATTTCATTCCATGGTTTATGATATGATACCTGATTTATATTCTTGGGGCACATGTATTTATGATTTTATTATGAGATGGGTGGGACCTATATCTCCCTCCAATGAATTGGTTAAATATTTCTATCTCATGAGATATACATAATGTACTTTTTACACTAATATGGTCATAAGAGTGAACTATGATTACAAAGATGGTATGAGAAGTTAACCTGTACTACCCAGATAGCCTTAATATATATGCCTTGACTACTATGGAAATCATTATTATATGATTATGTGCCTATAATAGTTCAGTGTTTTAATCCTTTGATATGATTTCATTTCTTGTCTTCTTTATTTCCTTATGATTTATGACTTATAAACTATATTCATTATGCCATGATTCCAGTTTATGATCTTTGATATGCAGGGTATGATATTAAAACTTCATGATCATGTTCTCATAAACTTATGATCATGATTATGTTTAAATAAATCCCTATTTTACACTTACAGATCATCTGATCTCACCCCTTTTAAGGTTTCCTTTCACCCAGGTGATGAATATATGTATTATGTTTGATGTTTCTAAGAAGTTTTCTATACAAGAAGAACCTTGTGGGAGATAATGTATCTCAATTGTGTACTAGTGTTTTTCCATGATTCCAAAGGCACTAGAGTAATATAGTATTAGGGTTCTTGTTTGTATAATGTATTAAGTAATCCACAAAAGTAATGTAATGTTAATGTATGAAAATTATGGGTCACTATATGTGTAGTATATTGGGTAATTACTTTAATGTGTGTGTGTTAATAAATTGGGTGGATAATATGGTATGAGTTAATTTCCATCCTCCTAAATTTATATCTCACTTTATCATTCATGATAATCTACAATGTTATATATATATTTATTATTATAAGATATCTTTCTTTTTTACTAGTGGAATGTTTGTGATGTCTTGGAGATTACATTATAGGTTGCATAATCGCCCATACATGTAAATTTTTTGAATATGAAGATGTTGTTATCATGATTCAAGTATGTGGAAGGTATCCTATTTTTCCAATAAATAATATTTATATTATGGTTATGTTTGATGAAAGGGGGATCTTGGAGACTATCATGTGGTTGAGTTAGTTAATGTTCCACACTTTTACCTTAGTGTCTCTTTATGTATTTGGGTTTTGTAGATTTTTGTGATGTATTTTCGACTAGTGAGACTTATATTGTATGCTTGTTATATTCTATTGTATTTGGTAATCTTTTCATCATGAATCATATTTATTTAATGTGTTTTTGTTGGTTTTATATTTCAAACTATGTTGTGTGTTAGGGTAAATCCTCCCCCAATAATATTGTGTACCCTTGATATTTATTTAAACCCTTTGGTGCTCATGAGATGCACCTAATGTTAGTGTAGACACACTACTTCCAAAGAAAATAAGTGCATTCAAGGATGTTACATCATGGCACTAAAACATTACATTATAATTTGGAAAAATATTTTAAAACAAATTTAAAAACATAAAAAACCATTCAATAAATTTTTTTCCAAGTGAGAAATCATTTTAGAACATTTAAAAAAAATTATTACTATCAAATATAAAATAAATTAATTGAAAAGGAATTTAAAATCATTAGTCACATGAGTAATTTCCGATTAAAGGAATCATACAACTTTTTTACCTTAAACCAAGTGGTAACCCATCACAACAGGCCATAATGCATTACCTTTTATTGAGAACACTAAAATAAGCATAGAGATTACCTATAAAAATCTTAAATTATTAAATCCCCACATTGGAATTACATTTATTCCTAATCATGGAATATAAAACCAATATTTTTGTGGAGGAATTGAAATTGATAGACATTAGAATAAATATAAAGGAAGAAGATATAAAAAGAATAATATAGGGGTTTAACTCATGAAATCCACACAGAATCAAGCCCTAGAATCTTAGATAAGGATGAGGAAGGGAGGGAGTACTCCCCTCATGTGTGATAGAGTTAGGATGAATGAATAGGGGGATCAACTAAAGGTAAAACAATTTAAATTATAAAAAGGTAAAATATAAACTCAAAACTTCAAAATTAGGCAGATCACATAGTTTGGACACATGATTTAGGCTCATGTATTAATAAAAAATGATCCAACCATGTTTAATCCATTGTCGAACCATTGTAAACATTCATAGTTTGAACAGATGGTCAGGTAAAACATGTTCCAATCTTGTAAAATGAATAAACAATAAACTATAAGACTTTTTCATGCTGGTTCATAGATTACCAATCCATCTAGGCTAATAGTGTGACACACCAAAAATATTAACATATTAAAATAAAAGACCAAAACTCTAAATGACTTAAAGAAACCCGAAGACAACTAAAATAAATATTTTAATAGTGAAAGAAGTTGTTACATGGATATATGGTTGATTACTTACTCTCCTTTGATAATAAAATAAAAAAAAATTTCTTGAAAATTTGAATATACGTTTCCCCTATTTGGTATGTAATTTATGGATTCAAAAAATTATAGTTGTTTCATAGTTTTTCTCCTACTTTAATTCCATATCAATGAGAATTAGTCCCCATTTAATACTGGAATAATAAATAAATATTAAGTGATCTTTAACCCCCCAGAACAATTCGATCAAATTTTTACGAAAAACCATTATGAACTTACAACAACTCAAGTTATCATCATTTTATTTTAAATATAACTTGTAAAACCATGATTAATTTTGATTTTTCCACTTAATTCCATGAATAATTATAACTGAAATCTAATTATTAAGAATTCATTCATGACATTTTTTTAGCTTACCACTTGTTGGACCCTAGCTTTAACTCTTTTAGCTCTTGAACCTATGAATTCATATTCCCAAAGATTATAGTGAATGAATTTAGAAATTGTAAAAGAGTCATTAAGAAATAATCTAAGACTAGTTAGTCATAAATTAGTATAAGAGTTAAAATTTAAAGTTAGAAACATAGAATCTATCCATGTCACACACTTTCTTATATAAATTATATTCTTCATGAAATATTATATTATTCAAAAATTTCTCTGAACGATCTCATTAAGACTTACACAAACCAATAAAATATAAAAACACATAGTCTATGAACTATTTCACAGTTCAATTCTTCTTAGTTGATATATTAGGAATAAACATAGAGACATAAAATTTCATAAAAAACAATAGATTTTGGATCTTCAATTTTATAAATCACACCTTAAAATACTCTCTCTAATAATCCACAAATTGATTTTCAAGAACATTCATCAACTAGGTATTTATTATCTCAAAGACCGACTTATTCTTCTATGATTAAGGATGAGTTCACATGATAAAAAATATTTTATATGATAAAAACCATACCTAGATCATAAAAAATTCAGATTTCTTATACTATTTTTATAATTCACAAATCATGATCTATCCTACGACTTTTTTAATGACTGATATCACTAAGGATATTGCTTGATACCATTTATCGATACCTAAATTCATCTTGATACTAATTCAAAACTCATATAGTTCTTTTATCTTACTAAAAATACAAATAATGTTACTAATCAGTTATACAATTAAATCTCATCATCCAATTCTAGATTATGATATGATATCCAAAGTGGAAATTTGACACTAATTGTTTATTCATTTTTCCCTTGATACCATTGATGATTTCTCTAACACCACTCATTCCTTCTATTTTATTTTAGTAAGTACATTTATTCTTTTAGTAAAATCACCCTAGGGTTTTTATACTCACTTAAAAATATGAAACTTAAACAACATTTAGAAATAACAATGTACATTGATATTCTGATACTTCTCAATCAACTCATGTTGAAGAATTTGGTTGGTCATAATGAATCCCACTTTCAAATATCTCCTTCCTATAACCCCATTGGTGAAAAATCAAATCTATATTTTTTCATGATAAATCTACAACTTCTATTTCTTAGATTTCATATCTATTTTGAGATCAATCTCTCATGTACATGTCTCTTCATTTGTTATATTTTCACTGCATCCTTTATCATGTTTCCTTCAAAAAATGACAGATCTTACATGAACCATCACCTCTTTAGTTGTGATAAAATTATTTATTCCACATAGTTATGATTCATGTTTGTATTCTTAAAAATACATTAGAGTCACCCTATAATTTGTTTTCCTTAATGAATATTTATGGACATGTTCATCCAAATTTATCACTATTGGAGAAGCTTTATTCATTCTCTTACATTTCTTCTTTAGTTTTTTCAATGATGGATGCTGTGAGTAAATAATTATTATTTGTTGTTTTACCCTTAATTGAGCTCCATGAATACAGTAATCCAATTTAGTAAATTTATTTTCTAGTATAATTTTTTTTTCAATACAAATTTACATCCTTCTCATGTGGGATTTAAAAGAAAATAATTCTTATTCACTCTATGAATAATCTTTAGTTAATCGACCTTCTCATGTGGGATTTGATCTCATCTTAGTTTTTGTAATAACACTCTCTGAATGGATGAAAATATTCTCTTATAACTTCTTATATGGAATCTATACGTATTTTTTTTCATGGGGTAGATGAATTTCCATATTTTTAAACATGTTAAAAAATAATATTAGATGCATATTTTTCATCAAACAAAATCTCAATTACCTTAGTGGGTGTGTTCTTGTTCTTAGGAGTCTCCCTCATACTCCTCTATTTATTACCTTATGGCATGAGAAACCTCATTTATATTTGTGTTGTGAATTCATAAGGTAATTTAATATTACCTGAGTTCGGTAAGGGGTAGTTTTGGAATTTTGGATTAAGAATAACCATTTTGGAGTTGGATGATATTAGGGAGATGCGTTTTGATATTTTTTAAGTCTAGATAGTTTCATTACAGGGATTCGGTGGGAATGATATGAATTAATAAGTTGTTAGAGTTTCTATAATGGGGTTTTCCCAAGAAAAAAGATTGTGTCCCATTTTTTAGGGAAAAATATGTTGTTACCATTATATAGGGTGTTTCCCTATTATTTTTATTCATTTATGGTAAATATTCATGTCTGGTGCATGGTTAATGATAAAAATTGTGAATTTATCAGAAAAAACATGAATGATTGTTTGACTTAGGGGCATAATGTTTGTTTGGAAAAGTTTTTAAAGGAAACCATGTAAAACCATAAATTTAATCTTAGTTGAATTTTTCATTGTTGGAAAATGGATTAAATAACACTATGAAATAACCATAAGAGGTTGGTATAAATAGTTAGTGCTAACCACACTAATAATTCTTGATTTGGTAACTATGTGTAAAAACCATACAGTGCATTAAAAATTAGAAAATTTTGTTTTCTACCATATTAGATTTTAAAAATATCTTCATTTTTCATATCCTTCATCACACACATGACCTATACAATCCACCTCCCTCTCCATCCATTTATTTACCCTAATAATGGGGGGGTTTGATGTTATTCTGTAGTGATTCATGGTGAGTTTCTCTCTCTATCGCTATACATTATTATTTTCCTAGATTAGCCATAGATTTCGAACACCATCAGATAGAGTTAATTAGAATATTTTACTAGACCTTATAAGAATCATCCCAATATGGTCTATAATTTATATGTTGTGCCTAGAGTATGTAATTTGGTTAGTTCTACACAATGTTTCATCGAAAGTATGTCACATTTTATTAAAATTTAGACCTTCTACTATATGGAATTAATTTTACTATTGAACAGGTTCTAGTTAATATAGTTTTTTCCCAGGATAGTGGTGGGAGTATAAAACTAACCTTATGTAGGTGTTTGGTTATGTATTCTGTGTGGTAAGAGAAACATGTGTTATGTTGGGATGTATTACTAATAAAATTAACAATTAAATTTTCTAAATGAGTTGAACAATTAATGTTAAATTAATTATAATGAATTATGGGATGCCTTTCCTTAAGATAGGTTCTTAGGTTGTTGATGGAAACTTAGACAAGCCAGGACAGAGATCATTGGGATATGGAATTAAAAGTACATAACTTGATGAATGAAGTTGGATTTCCTTGATCATACCCCTATGAAATTATTAATTTTATTCATATTCTTGTGAAATTTGGGTTTTTCCAATAATGGTGATTGAAATTTTGTTTAAAAAAAGAAAATATTACTACTCAAGAATAAATTAATTGTAAAAGGTTATGATGGACCCCTAAATACTAGTTGATGCCTCAACTATCAAATATCTATTCCATAATTATGATGATGTTACTTATGATAGTAAAACCTTTTGGGTTTTGATTTAAATGAACTATCATATTTTAGTAACCCTTAGAATAGGTTACCTTTATAAATATTTCTAGATGAGATTGTTGGAATAAGTTTCTTTTCCTGCAGTACACCATGTGTGAACCATGAGATGAATTTGGTCCATTGAGTTATCTAAGATTAGTATAGGGTGAGTGATACTCTCCCCTATCTGATGTGATTACCTTGGTTAGTTGAAACTATGATTATTGATAGACAGGTTGGGTATGATAGCTATCCTTGGGTAACATGGTAAGGGGGTAGGCTTGATGGCATATTATATGTGTGACTTTTCCTTGGATTCCATTGAGACCTTGATTAAATTATGATAAGGTATAGGAATGTATTGCACATAGAATGATGGGTTTAAAACGGAGAGAGAAGTTTGGGACAATTAATCCCCTTTGGGATGTCTATGTTATGATATTAATTAAGGGACCCCAATGGGTACACCAGTGCTAGATTTAATCCTAAGAGGATGCGAAAGAGAATGGGTAGTAATGATTTAGGGTGTCATCATAGAACCTTGATCAACGATGTTATCCCAATGAAGTTATAGTGATTATAAAAAGTGATGATTCTAGTGGGATGTAATGTACACCAAGATTTATAATCATACATGGGATACCAAGTATTATTTCCATTGATCCATCCTTTGTTCCTGGTACTATGTGAATTGCTTCCCCATTTAGGTGTAGATACACCCATGAGTTTCTAGATTAATTTTCTTCCTAACTGGGAGTTGATACGCCCCTGAGTTACTTGATAAGTTTCTTTCATGTAAGGGAGTGGTTTTTTCCCTATGTTTCTGAATGAATGTTTTCCTAGGAAGGGTTTAGAAACACCCTTATGTATCCAAATGATTTTTTTTCTTGCATAGAGAGTGTCTACCATTAGGTTCAAGATGAGTTATATATGTGAGATGACTCAAGAGGTACAAACTACCCCCCCATAGTGATATATATACCAGTGTATTATAAGGAGATTCTCCTAGAATCTGAACATTGATCCAAATAATACTAGTGTTATTATGAACACCACCAAATAATCCACCATGGGATAGATATTGGCTGGAATAGTTGTATGACATCCTCAGATACAATATGAAACTTGCTAATGTAGGTTTGGATAGATCTTAGGTGTCATGTTAGAACCCCCAGATAAATAATAAGTATTTATTTTCACTTACACACCATATTTATTATAGTATTATGATAATATCACATGTATACCCACATTATTTACTAGTTATAAATAGGACTGTATTGGTGGTGCCCAGCTGAGTTGTACTCACATCGTGCTAGGTCAACCGCGACACTGGGGTACCTGATCAGCCTTTACTATTTATAGGTTCATACTGGTAAGAGGCTTGTTGAATCTTTATTGAGATTTAATTCTCATTAATAATTGGATATTTTATGAGGAGACCCTCTATAATGGAAGTACACCCTATGTGAAAAAAATTATATTGAATTTTTTATCGGCTTGATAGGTGATGAATATTGTTTTCTGAAGACATGGACACGAGTGTGTAATACTAAATTCTTCAACATGATCATTTTTATATTATTACATGTGTTTATTTTTCCATAATACTATTTTAATTTATTATTTACATTTCTTGGTCATTTATGTTTTTTTGCAATTGAAATGGGGTAAAGTGTCCCCAAAATAATACCCTAGAAACCAACCATTAGTCAGAGTCCTATGACATTTGGGGATATATTCATAAGGTCACAATAGCCTCTATACCAGTTACTATAGATTAAACATATAAAGTGGTTTTAAAACTTATGTGACTGATATCACAAAGTGCATCCGAGTATTTTTTTTATTTGGGGTGATGGTAGAAAATGAAATAAGATTGTGATAGAGCTTACTATGGACCTTATACTGGTAAATCAGGAACACATTAATCTATGGAATTTCTAGGTTACAAAGTATATGGGATTGAAATTGTTGGTTTCTATTTTTACAATTGTATAATTTCACATAGGATTACCCAAAGGAGTGTTGGATATACACTTTATTGTGTTTTGGGTCTTGTCCCATTAACAATAGGTCTGTGTACATGCATCATACATGGAACCAGAAATTCAAATGGAATTTACATATACTTATATGATTTATATTATTAAGGATGAGTTATAAACCATTTAAAGTGCTTGTAAAAACTTATATAGAGTTTTATAATATAAAATTTTGGTGGAATTCGACTTCACAGGATTACAATATATTTTCTATGATGATAGGTCATGTAGTTCAATGATGACATGTTCCTTGATGGCTATATTGTCCCATGGTTTATCGAATGTATAAAAAACCATAATAGGTCAGTACAAGTATGTCATACCTTAGTAATGAACCCATTTTGGGTTATTGAAAAAATGGGTATGATTATTTAAAATGTCAGCAACAACGAATATGACATTTTCCATATAGTTTTGTGGAGAAATTCTTCTTAACTAAACAATTTTTATATATAATTATTGATATATATAATCATAGGGGGATTTTTATATGTACATATATACCTAGATGAGATCATGGTCCTTGAGGGGGTAGATCTATGTGCACAATATTGATGAGGAATAGTGCCACAGTAGGCTACTGAGTTTCCAAGAGATACATGACATACCAATTTGTGAGAAACCTAGAGAGGTTAATTTTTCTTATGAGTTATGGATTTATTTTTGTGGCAAGCTATATATTTTCCTCATGAGTTGTGAATTGTGAGGTGTGATTTATGGGAAAGGTGGGAGATCCTAGTTCCCTTGAGATATGTCTCAAGATATTGGTGAGATGCGTACTATGGTCGAGATAATATATGATATATATGAGGGTAACTTTAGAGAGGGGGTATAATGGTATTGTGAGTTCCTTAGGAAAAGGAAGCATGGGTACATGCTTCATGTTAAGAAATTATTCCATATGAGGTGATACCAGGTATATGGTATGTTCATGGTTATTCCTTGGGCATTTGTGGTGTACAGACCTTTGAGTGCTTGTGATTTTATCATTAAAATTTATTTATCATAGGAAGGATCAGTTGTATTACGAACTCTATGTTATTCTAGATGATCTTTTGTAAGCATAGTGAATGAATGAGTAGACATTGATAATTTTTGGGAATGATGCCTCAGTCGGTATGTGGTTGTGTTGTAGAACATAGAATATGTGAAATGAACAATTTTGAATAGGATCCACAAGGGAAATTTTGGTTAGATTATATTGAAATTCATGTGATAATGGTTATTTTCTTAGTTTTGTGGCACTAGTATTCAATGAAAAACAAACCATAGTAGGGTGATCTAGACACTGTATTTTAGTTGTATTAGTGAATATACCCATTTGACACAAGTAATTTATAGGTTGTGTGATTTATTCAGACACAAAAATATTTGAATAATGGATGGGTTATTGGATGTATGTAGGAGAAGAAATAATGGTATTTATGAAATGTTAGTATACATGGTTGTATGGACCTTTTAATAGAATTAATGATTTCCCTAATGTGATAGGTGACGTCAGAGATGGATCATGATACCATGATGCGTCCCACTCGAGGGTATGCCTTGAAATGTACTATCATATAGGTGATACGATGGAATTTTAGTGGATGCTAAGTATGATATTGCTAGGATCCAGAAACATATAGTGTTTTTGTTACATGTCAACACTCATGTGTGAGTGGGATGGTCATATCCTGTAATTACATGTGTTAATGGATTTAACATGGGCCATGGAGATATGAACTAATTTTGGTAGGTTCGTGGATGCGATCAGATCATTCATAGGACATTTGATATAGAATTTGGATTCTCATGAGCTACTAAATCTAATTTATTTAGTTCCATGTAAAATATATGACTTTAAATTTATATGAGGTATTGGGTGGATTCTATATGTTTGCATAAACATTGGTATGAATTTTATTTTATCTAATCCTGAATCATATTAGCGGTGTGAAAATGCTCATAGTGAGATCATGATAACTGATATGAGTTGTTGGTGATCCAACCAAGGAATTACATTGTGAGTCTAGTTTGGACTATGGTGTGAGTGTTTAGATGATATTATGATGCCTCTAGAGAATTTTAAAATTGTGATTAGAAAAATGAGAGAGTGTTCTGGTTTGAATGGTGTTTTTCATATGCGATTGAGTTAAATGAGATAAAAACTATATTGGTAGTGTTGATGGACCATTGGAATTGTGTTTTGGTAGGTGATTATAAAGCTAAGGAGAACAATGGATCATATTAGATTTTATGGACTAATTCTTATGGTTGGGATCTCCATACACTCATGGATGACTAGATCGATGTCACAATAGTGTTATGGGATTGATTTTTATGGGTAATAATAATCTTTGTTTTTTGATGATGGTGATGAGTGGTGACTCAATCTTTATTGAATATTGCACCTCTGGTTTGGAGTTTAGTAGTTGAATCTCTTTTGGGTTTATGAGATAGAACACAGTGAATTGAGTGTGAATTAATGACAACCATTAATCTAGACTAATGGTTTATAACCATTAGAGATTATTTAGAATGAGAATTGATGTTGTGGGAATGTTTTAATACCCCTTTTTTCTTCAGTCTATGAATTTCAAAAGGAATTTGAATTTTTTGGGCTTAGTGAAGGGTTTTCATTAAATTCAAGGATTAAAATAAATAATTTGAGACTTGGAGTATCCCGAGGTAACGTTTTTGGAAAGAGTTTAAGGACCAAGAGGTGCGTCTAGTGCTCGAGTGAGTATTGAGAGATTTCTGTGGAAGTTTTATTTGTAAGGGTTTTTACCTTATCCCCTTGTGCACAATTTAGGTTAAATAGTTTAGAAAAAACATGTGGTTACCCTTATAAAAAATAGTTTTATAGTTGTTTTTATTCATTCAAGGTTAGTTTTCATGCTTTACACATAATTAATTGTAATCCATTGGATTTCAAAGAAACCATTTGAGGTGGTTGAAAAAAGGGGCATGAATCATGTTTGCTGAATGGTTTAAGAGAAACTATAGAAAAATAGAAATTTCCATTAAAAAAAAATTTTCATGATTGTAACGTGTTCTGGCTCACCATGTTGCCCAACGAATGAAAGTGGTATGTTTGTATATATCCAATGAAATTTTTATCACACAATTCCTCAAACTATGTAGCCAAGATATGCAGCGTAATAAAAATCTGAAAATGATGGTTTTCCCTCTTAATTTTTATATGTCTCCCCCTTTGATGGTGTTTTTATTGATTCATGGTGAATTTATCCCTTTATGAATATTTTTTCTTCTTTCGATGTATTATCTAAAATTTTTGTATTTCACTAGCTCGGGTTATTGATATGATTCCACTATATTACCATGGAATCATCCCAATATAGAATGGAATTTATAAAATGGGGCTAGAGGACATCTCGAGATAAGTTCTTCATGCCATCACACACTGTTTGATTAATGTTACATCACATAGTGATTTTTTTACATAATTAAATTAAATATCCAATTTAATGGTTTTATTTGATAATTATTTTTTATAGATTGTGGATGGAGTATACCATAGACCTTCCATTAGTAGCTAGTCTCAATTTTAGTGTGTCGGAAGTGCTGAGTGAGTTTTTGGGTAACTATACCCAACTATATTAATTTATAAATTATTTTTAAATTGTTAAAATGATTTGAAAATTTAATTATAAAAAATTTATAATTAATTGAAGGGTTTTCCCTAAACATAAGTTCTTAGGATACTGATGCAAGCTTGGATGATCCTAGTATGTCATTTCCTTATTGTGGAATAAAAGGGAAATGGATTCCTGAATTTTTTAGGTGGTCCTTAAGCATACCCGGATGCTATTTTTCATTTTATTTATATGTAGTGAATATATGTTTCTATAAAGACCCCAATCCTGGTAACATAGAGCTGGTGGTTGCATTATTATATTACTATAAGATATAAAGGATATAATCCTAGATTATTGATCACTTTAGTAGTCTTAGAAAAATATATACATACTTGATTCCCATATCATATTGTAAATATAAAATATAAAGCATGAAAAATTCATGAATATTTGAACTCATTCAATGATTCGATATTCATATCTATGGGAAATGAAACAAAATAAGGGTGATCTTGGATTCTTAGTAAGGGTTATACATATTTGGAAGCTATCATGAATAAATAATTCACAATCAATATGACATGGTAAATAACATAAAACACATTCCATTTAATCAATAAATTATGCATGAAATACATTCATGGATAATATCAATATAGCAATATCTTGGATAATAATAACTGAATTCTCAATGAATGAAATTATTAATATTGGACTTCAGGATTTCAAACATTATTAATCTTATATAATCAAATCCTTATTCCAAGATAGTTTAATTGATTGGTAGGTATACATTAAAAACCCATTTAAATCTAACTTACTTATTTGTATCATGGAAAGTATAGATGCATAAAGGGGTTATCTATAACTATGCCCCACCCATCATGGTATTTATATTGCATTCCCCATATATTGAATGATTGAATTTAATTCTAAAACAATATCACTTATCTATAAATACCCATATCGATTAAAGAATACAGATTTATCAATTTTCCCACTATCAATTAAATAACATTCATATAAAAAACCATGTATTGAAATGATATACAATTTATGAAATAAGAATATCCATGATATAAAGAATATGGATATTTAAGAGAAATTTAATGTCTAATGATCACAAAAAAATGAATTTTTTAATAGAAAGTTAATACTCACAAAACTAATAAAGTGATGAGAGATGACTATCAGAAAACATTATTTTATAATAAAATTCATTTTTAAAAAAATATAAGAAAATGAAATCAAAACATTTTAGAAAAATAGTTCATAAAGAGTTCCTATTGAAATATTATTTAAATGTTATAGAATAATATAAATGGTTTAAAACAGTTATAATGGAGGGAAAGTCTTTTAATGTCATATAAATTAAAAAAATCATTTCTTTGGAATTATTATAATAATAATAAAAATAAACATTTCAGGGAAATCATTATTAAAATTCCTTTAAAACGAAAAAAAATTCAAGGACAAAATATAATGTCCTTAATAATTCATTTGAGTAACAAAAAGGACTTTTTAAAAATATGTTCCTAGGAAAAAAAATATACCCGATCAAAAAGAGAGATATGATCAGAATTTATGTTATTTATTTCTATTTAAAGAAAAAATTTAATTGACTCAATAATATATAGGAATGAATATATATTCCTTATAAATACATCAAAAGTGTGGTATATCCACTACATAAATATAAATAGGAGTATAATGCATAATATGTCTCAATGGAGTGGAAATTGAGATGAATTTACTTTAAAAGATCATACCATTGAAGTGAAAATTAATCAATTATAAATTAATATCTTATATCAATGACAATGAATATGTAATATGAACCTATGAAAAGAAAATTGATTTATGAAAACCCTTACCACTTGGAAACTTTCAAGTAAACTCCACTTAGAATTAATAATTTTAATTTAAAATTAAAATTACATAAAGTATTAAGGATTCAAGATATAACATGTAAAATGTTAGTATATACAACAAATAAAAAAATTGAGAGTAACATCAAAATATATCTCAATGAAAATAAATTGATATGAAATCCCCTTTAAATATCATATTATCAAAGTGATTATTAATCAATGATGTTATTATAGGTATTAAATTTAAATCCATATTCAATAAGTGTAAATACAACATAATATAAGAAAAATTAATTACACACATAATTTTAAAATATTAAAGATAATAAATAATAAATATAACCCAATGATAATAAATTGGGTTATGAAGCCTCATACCACATTGTAGAAATCATGTAAAATCACTTTGTATGAAATAATTTGAAATGAATTATAAAAATTCATGATTTATAAAGGATTCAATATATAACATTTAGAATTTAATTATACACAACATATGAAATAAATTGGTTCATAACATTAAAATACGCCGCACTGAAAGGAAATTGAGATTGAATCACATTAAAATATCACACTGTTAATGATAGAATTAATCATTAAACTTATCATGTATATGAAATGTAAATCCACACAAAAAAACTGAAAATAAAAAAAAAATCTTCAAAATTATTGATACACATAAGCTTAGAATATCAAATACAATGAATAAGTAATATTACCCAATTAAAATAAATTTAGTTATAATATTCCATACCTCTGGTCCAAATCTTTAAGTATGTTATGCATCTTCTTAAATTATAAACTAATATTAATTATTTACATGTTCAAGCACAAATTTCATATTTTTTATTCCTTTTATTCTCTTTTTACCATGGTATATTTAATTACATGATCAATTAACTTCATGTCAAGCATTTTGATAATATTGGGTTCATATGTTCAAAATGACTTTTGTATGTTGATTATAGAAAAAGTGGAAATTGTTCCCTCATATATAGAATAATAATCATGAAATATTATCATTTTTATAAATAAAATATATTTTTAAAACCAACCATGAAATTGTTTTTTTAAAAATGAACTACATTACAATCAAGGAGATAGTAAACTATACGAACATGTGAGTAACGTTTCTATTTTTCAATGATAATTATTAAAATAAGGTAAATATCACTTTATCTTTAGAAAATTATCATAATATATCATTAATATCATATATATATATATATATTTATCAAATCAATATTTAATGTTATTTGTGAGTGGGGTTGATGGAAAACGAATTACATCATTTAGTGAGGTGGTAGGTTACCGTACACACGAACGACAGTTTCATTTCCCCTTTGAAGGAAGATGATATAAATATAGGTCATTCCATTGACATAAAAATATATTAGTATATAGATTATATAAATGTAATTATATAATCATGTTTGAATATGATTTTAAGGAGGTGGATGAAGAAATAAACTAAAAATTCTCGGTTAAAAACGATATATATTCTTTGGAAAAACACTTTAGGATTACATGAAAAGACTTTATAAGAAGGTTTTACAAACAAAATAATTCTTCTGTGACCTAGTAATGGAGTTAAGGTATGTATTTGTGAATTTATTTTACAAACCAAAAGTATTTTAAAGTTTTTATAAAATAGGATAGTATGTACCCCTTTATAAGGAATGAGAGGGGCACTCTTATAATTTCTTAAAGTAATAAATTAGTATAAAATAACTTTCATATTAAAATTGACCAAAATAAATAATATTGAAATATAATACATTGATGAGTATAAATTCTATCATTAATTAATAATTAGGTAAGTTTTGGTGATGATTTTCACCCTTATCACTTTGTATAAACTCATGTTAACCTTTTTTGGTAATGACCATATCATTAATGATTTTTAAATTTTAGGGGTCATGAAATTTACAATGAAAGTAAAAAACATCCCATAAATGTAAAATATTTTATAATATAAACCATATAACATTTACTTGTATTATTATAATAATTTTAAGAAATTTAAATCATTTAATAAAAAATTATTTATTATAAATTAACATTAATGTAATTTTTAGAAGTATTCGTTTAATTGGAATGTGAAAACCACATGAGAGAAATTGAATTGTAAAAAATTAGTTTCAAAAATATAAAAAATGGAACACTTATCTAAAAAATTATTAGAACACAATAATTATTTCAAATTACATTACTTTAAATATTTTTAAAATCATTTATTTTTTAGCATTGAATAAATATTTAAGGTAAATAAATAATTTATAAAAATTAAAAATTTAATTACTAACATGAAAATAATTTCATTATTTTAAAAATATCCATGAATTTTCATTCACAATATACTTTTCCCTTTGTGACTATATAAGAGATATTTAAAATTAGGAGGGTGACGTTTTGTATTTTTTATTTATATAAATTATTAAATAAGTCACTTTCATGTAATATTATCCCATAAACCAATCACTATATATAATACGGAAATAACGGTCACAATATATTCATACAATAAGATTTAAGATAAAAATTTTGGCCTTATAACTTATCTTTCTTACGCTAACTCGATTTACCCTTCAACAATAGTGACCAATTTTTACTATTAATATTGATAAAAAATTTAAGTTTCCATTATTAAATGAAATAAATTATCCTTATTAAAAATATGGAATCAATTTTTTTTTAAAAATTCCCTATTTGTGGTAAAAATTAATTTTATAATAATCTAGAAAATCATGAAAAAAAGTTTATAAGAAAAATTCATATTTTAATAGAAAGATGATTTTACATTAACTCTATGGCTAGTAACATTAATTATATGGATTTTAATTAATATATATGTATATATAATCTCTATATTTTATTGGATTAAATAATCTTTAGGGGATTTCTAATTAATTAAAATTGATAAACATTATTCACTTAAAAACGATCTTCTAAAAAGAGTTTTTAAGCATAATAAAAACCATATACCAAAATAAATAAAATTTATGATTTAAATGAAATTATTTAGATGATTATAAATAAATTATCTCATTTTTAACATCAATATATAATCCAAAATATAATTTAACTTTTAAATAACTTTATTTAATGAATATAAATGTCAATATTTTTGAAATTGAAAATTTTCACAACTCACAGAAAAATCAATAATTTCTGAAAAATAACAAAAATTTACCCTATTTTAAGTATGATATGATGATTTAAATAATGATCTTATTTTTTCAGATAAATTTTATAAATTTTTAAAAAATGTTTTAATATATTTTCTCAATAAGATCAATAAAATATTTTTTAAAGAAAATGTACTTTTGAAGAATAACATGACTTTATTAAAAATTGAATGATTGTTTATTAATAATTTATGAATAAATTTTTATTAATTAAAGACATAATATATATATGTCATAATTATTTTAATACTATTAATACACACCAAATCAACCACTTGGTTATAATGATCATATTTAAATGATATATTTTTCATGAATTTTATGCTTAGTGTTTTATTTCATATAGGTTATCAAAAAAAATATTGTTATTTTAAAATCTTGGGGTGTCACATCCCCCCCCCTTTAATAAATTTCATCCTCTTAAAAAAGGTAAAAGGAAATTTTAAGTAAATCTAGAATTACATAAGACTATATTTCCAAAGAATATAACACTAATAGGATGTGAAAATATAGACATGGGTGAGAAAACTAATTCCCAAGGACAATTATAGAGAGATGGAAAACATGGTCTGAAGAAATCTAAGGACCAAAAATCCATAAGTTGGCAATGAGTGAAAAGATAATTGAGTCATCAGAAATGAATTTAAATTTATAAATTTTGTATTTTCGGACCCTTATGAAAATTTTAGGGATTATTTTACTATCATGATATATTACTCTAAAAAATATACTAATTTGATATCGTTTTTATTTAACAAGCATGATTTCATACTTTCTTTGTGTTGTGATCAATTTCAACCTCATTTCAAACTTAATGAAATGAATGTCCAGGATGATTTTTTATGACTGATGTACTAAAATTATCTTATAATGTATTGAATAATCTTGAAAAAGATAAAAATATATTACTTATATAATTAATAAAACCAAATTTACTAGTATAGTGGTTTATAATAAATAAAATAAATAAAACATCATACATTATTCTCTAATATTAAAAAAATAATACCAAATGTTTATCATAGATCATCCACTAAATAAAAAAACCTATATCCCAAATAACACCAATAACATAAATATTAGATAACATTTTAACCTCAACGATTAACTTATACCCTTCATCTTACACCTCCAAATACATAATAAAATTCTTCCCAAATAATCATTTTATGTTGAAACTAATGGTTATATATACCTCAACCAAAAACAATGTTCCCCAAAATATCATTGGTCACCTAAAAATAGAAAATATTTGAGCCCATAATATGTTTCCCAGATTTAAATTAAACTTTTACCAAGAAACCAGTTATGTAATAACTATTTCATACGAAATATAATAACCCATAGTCCAGTGTTAGGCATTGCACCCTTTTTTCTCTTTGGTTATGGGTTCAATCCCCGTGGTCTTGCAAGATACGTCGAGTTGTCACCAGACACATAAGGTTTCATTTCTCTATAACTATACTAATATAACTCATATAAAATTCCCAATAATATGATGAAAATATTAAAAAACAATATTAATAATAGAATCAATTTTTAGCCACCATGGTTTTCAATATGTATTATTTTTCCATAAAATAAATTAATCTTAATTGATATTAGGAACTAAATATCAATGATCATGTTATGCATTAATTTTATAAAAACCTTAAAACTTATTTAATTAAAGAATAAATCCTAAAATAAAATTTTAATTATAAGACATACTAAACCCAATGGGTTTTTACATTAAACATGTCCGTAAATATATATAATCATGTGAAACTCCCACAAAAAAACCTCAAGAGGAGTATCTATGCTGTTAAAAATATGATTAATCTTAGAGATATCATCAATGGACAATTTAGGTTTATCCCTTATCACTATGGAATATCATATGTTTCTATATGTTCTATTCATTAATTCACCATAATTATTCATTGTGAAAATGTGAATTAACCTAAGAATATACCCTAGTAGTGTCAAATTAGGTGTCACTCAAGGGAACAATCATTGTGAACTAGAATTATAGATAAGATATTATCCAATAACTCTTTTTGTGGTTATTACACAAGATGAGTCTATGATACAACCACATCCACTTGTTATATCCAGAAAAGGATGTGTTCCTAGAAAAACCACATAATCATTACCTTAATAAATTCCTGATCATGTTATCCTATAATTATATATATCCTCAATGTTTTAATAGGGTTATATTATCTAGTAAATGTGTTCCAAAATCATGTTCCCAACATTTCTATGAAAATTCCTCTCATACCAATAGTAAGGCCCTGAACCTAATAACACAGAGATAATGTATATATTATTACATTGGTATCATATACAAATTATATCATCCCAATGGATTTATTAGATTATTAATCTTGAAAAAATAGACACATACATGATTCCTATATTACATTAGAAATATAAAATATGTATGATCCTTTTTTTTGAACTGGATGAAGTTATCATGAGAATTTAAAAAACTTCAATTTTTGGATAGTTCATTTTAGAATATGGTAATTTGATTGAGGTTCTAAGAGTTTTAACTTCCATAAATGATGTTTTCAAAAATTTATTAGGTTTTGATGTAAGTCATGTGGGTTTGAGTGAACATCGGAGGAGGAATGGGCATGTAATGATACTAGAAATAGATGTTGCAGGCCATTCACATAATGTATCTCATTCATTGAATGAATGGGTTTCATTGGGTGTTCCCATGGATGATTCATATTGTGAAATCCTCAAGGGGATTAACCTGAGTAATTAAGGAGTTATATTGGGTTTATGTCTTGAATTTGGTTCATGACATGAAACTGGTTCATATTGTGAATCATGCTAGAAGGAATTTTAAAAAATGTTAGTAGGGGCATAGAAAATTATTTTTTTCATGCCACAGGATGGCACCTGGGTCTTCTTATTATCTCTCCTATCCCTCATAGGGATCTTTGTATCTCCCCCATTTGAGCTCCAATTCAAGTTTCATTCATCATGATGGATATTCATTGATAAGACCTCGATTCATCTTTCTTCTTTTCTTAGTTTATCTTCCTATACATAATGATAAATCCATGCAAGATATTACCCCCTATTTTCAAGGTGTTTTAAAAATCATCCAATTTATCTCATTTTAGATTGAGTTAAAGGTTTATATGGGACAAGTGGAACAACCTTCGAATAAAGTATGTGGTATATGAATTTTCACTTAATGTATATCTTTTTTATAAACTTTGTCATTGTGTCGTGTCCAAGAATACATGTGTGTCACCCTAAAAATTTTAAATTTATAATGTACAAGATGATACCTTGGATTAAATAATCATTGTGATATTAATCGAACCATTGGAGTTATTTCACCTCAACCCGAACCACCCCTAGGGTGTTTTTTATTTTTTACCGTGACCTATGATTTTTAAAATAGATTAAAAACCCCTCTTGGTGATGTTTTAAATGAATGTAATTATAATTCCTTGCACTTATGACTAATATATGATGTGTCATGATTAATACCTCTAGTAAGGGATGATTATTTGAATTAATGTATTTTGGATTGATAAACAACATGGTATGTTTAACAATAAAACCATCTGTGAGGTATGTCGTCTCCCTTTTAGGATATAGTCTAACCATAACATGAGCTCCTATAACTATTTACCCATTGGATCCATGGAAAGGGGAACATCATATTCTAGCTCCAAGACTGGGTGTAGGGATTTTCTGGTTCCCAGGCTCTCCAATGATAGACATTTCACTCAGGGAGTCTCAAAGCCACACCAAATTTATCTAGAAGATCTTGAAAAACTCCCAACATGACACCTTTAACAACATTGTTCTAAATGATGATACATACAGATGTATTTAAATAGGTTTTACTTCATTAGTTTTCTCATCTAGTATGTCCACCATGTTGGGATGAATACATAAAGAAGGGTTCAGTTGGTGGAGTCATTGCAGTGTAACGAGGATCCATCCAAGTTTAATTTTCACTTTTGGCACATTATTAATATAGATTTTCCAACTGATAATCTAATTCATTACATGGGTATTCCCCATGCCTCTCACTACCACTGTTGTAGGGAACCTCAGATAGAAACAATTAGTCGTTTATTCATTGTATGTGAATGGGCCAGTTGGGTTTGGAAATCCTTTGGGGTTTTTCACTGGTTGATCAGTTAAGACAAATAATGAGGAGGTCTTCCTTAACAAATGGTTTCAAGGGGCTATAAACAATGTCTTGGAATGTAAATACCACTACATCATTATCAATGTCGGGTTCTGGGATTTATGGACCTCAAGGAATGACACTCGTCACCTCAATAAATTTTGATCAATAGCATATTTCCATTTCAAAACCAAAAAAATCCTTTTGGTCTTAATATGGATATGCAGTGATTGTCATTCATCCACATATATTAGATCTTTATTGGGAGGAAGGCTCTCCCTAAACACTATTGGTTTATGACAGTGAAGTTGGGTACACTAGTACCCCCCTCTATAGAACCTAAAATTGAACATGGATGGGTCTTGCATCTCGGGGAACATGCAATGTGGTGGAGTGATTAGGGATGGGAGGGGATAAATCATTGTGGCCTATATGGCATATTATGGTCTGGGTGATTCACTCTAGGTCGAGCACATGAAATGGTCTTATGCCTCAGGTTATTCAATCAATGGAATCTCATACTTTGTAGTGTCGAGACTGATTCCATGATCATGTTCAAAGATCTTACAGGAAATGAAAAAACCCCTTGGTCTATTACGTACAAAATCAAAAGGAGAAAACATCTTCTGACCAATAACATGGTGATCTCTTTCACTTAGTATGAAGGCAATACAATCACAGACTTTGTTGCCTCTATGGTGGCCCCCAATGAGTGGATCATCCTCTTCTCCAACACCTAATCCTTTCCTACAGAGGGACTCATGTTTGGGAGAGCTGACGTGATGTAGTTTCAATTTTTACAGCACCTTAATGGGAGGGTCTGGGTTTTGTGTCCTGATTTCTTTGGTTTTTGTTTGGATGCTTTGTTTATGCTTTCTTGTATCCTCTGCTCCAATGAAAATAAAATAAAAATTGGTTTTTGGGAGTTATGGAATTATTATGGACACAGATAGTTTGAGTTCAATGAAATTAATTTTAGTATGCCATGTTTTCTCACATGACTCTCTTAGTAAGTAGTAAATTAAATCTAATAAAAATAATGATATTGGATAATTAGTTTTACAGGGATACATTCCTAAACTATGCTATATCGTGTCATGTTCAGTGAAAAATACTTATGAATAGTTCACAAAACCCTTGTTATTTGAAATTATAATACTTGAGAATGGATCCCGTTTACTATTATGATACATTGGCATGGAATCCCTTATATGTTATGATACTCGGGCATGGTTTCCCATGGTAATTGAATCCCTTATTCTTTTGATACTAGAGCATGGAGTCCCTTAGGTATTATGATACCTATGAATGGTGTACCTGAAGCATGGAATCCCTTATACTTCGGATACTTGGGAATGAATTTGATTTTGAGTTATGATACTCATGAATGAAATCCGTTATTATTCTACAAGACTTTAGTGATTAAGTTCAGGTGATTAAGTTATGCCTTGGGTCCTGGTTTTCTCTACGTGTCTATATATACGGTATATATGTTACTAAATATATAGTTCATATATTTATATATACATACTTATACACTTATATATATACTTATATATATATATGTGTGTGTGTGTGTGTCTATGTGTGTGTGTGTGTTGAAACCTCATCAGATATATTCCAACTTTTAGCAAAGAACGCATGGTCGATCAGGTGTCCTTGTGGAAAATGAGCTCGACTTGTTTACATTTTTTTTTTTATAACTTCATCAATATAGCTGCACACTAATATATTATATATTCATGGTCCAGATAAATTTAGAAACCTTTTTTATTGGCATGTTGCGTATATCTCACACCCTGTTCAGGCTTCCATGACACCAGGAACCCAAATTGGTTGTAAGATCATGTTATGGATTCATATTTCTTACTATTATACTTATATTATTCATTTATACAGGGGATATTAGGAGAATTGGACATAGATATAGATCGTGATTCTTATGGAGTTAGCCCATTAGGATTTTTTTTATTTTCATTATGTATGTGCTGTAATGTATCACTAGTTTCATGCTTACTATTTTAGATATTATGACATCATATAGACTTGCATTCATCGTTCTATATTTGGTGTTTCCCATTTAATAATTTATTATAATCATCAAATAATCTATAATTTATTTATACTGTTTCACTTGTGATTGATTGACTCATTATTATACCATTGTGCTACTCTAATCATGTGGTTATAACATCCACATCACACAACCCCTAGACCCTCTTTACTAGTCATCCACCTCTGGTGTACGGGGATGCATGCTCGAGGTTATGTTACTGACAAACTTGGGGCTCCATTTCATTGGATCCTCAGTAATGACATTACAAAGAGGTACCAGAGTGTTTATTTTCGATTGTCTAACTATTTTAGTCTATTATAAGGGAGAATATTTATGTTTCAGTGATTAGGAAATAACCATGATTGGGATTTATTAAACCACACATGAGTAAAAGACTATGTGTCCAGAGATGGGGTTACTATTTGGGCTGTTTATTATTAAATTTGATTATGATTTCATATTGGTTGATTGGTGCACTTTTTATTACTGACCATTTTATGAGATTATCTTATTTTACAATTGGACTAGTATGTCAATTATGTTATGATTCATGCATCAATATCATCTTATAGCTATTCACATTCTATACATATTACATGCTACAAATGTCAAATTATTTGATTTCTTAGTAACATTTTGGACATGCCTTATGTGTTTTAGAAGCATTCTTATCTAAATATTGTGTTTGGGTGATTATATATAATGTTCTTCTTATATAGTGTGATTATATTATTTATTACATATGTAGTAGCTTACCATGATTATTTCCATCTTTTCTTATTTTTAAAGATTGTATATAATTCCATGTTATGATTTTGAAATGTGGCTAGTTATATAAAGTTACATCATCAACCGAAATGGTGTTTTACCATATAGCTTGATAGTGGAATTCTATTTAACCCATAGATTTGAACATGGTTGATCCATTGAAAATTGGTTTCCTAGGATGAGTCATTTATTTTTGTGATTAAATAGAGGACCAATAACAATTTATAACGTATTTTGAAGGGTATCCCATATAAAAAATCACTACATAAAAACTTATTATATTTATAAAATAAAGGCATGTAAATATTTCACTTGGGCATAACGACCTATATGGATGAATTCCTAAATGCCAAATTGGACCTAACTAGGTCTATTGTGGCATGATTATTATGAGATATACTCGACTTGGCCCAAGTAGGTTGGTCATGGTGCTTTGTGATTATGATATAAAACCACTAAGGATGTAATTTAATCTTGGTACAATTGACAATACCATTACAGGTGTCATTTAATTTAGTAATCCATAATACCAAACCCCATGAGGGTATATTTCTGCAACATAGAGATAGTTATTTAAAGTGTTAGTAGACACATATTTAGGTAACATATAAATTTATGGTTTCATATTACTAAACCAAATGCCTTTAATTAATAAAAATATGTTATTTTCTTCTGAGATAAACTTATATGTTTTGTTAGTTAATTAAAATTAAAATGACAACCTAAGGGGGGTTTTTCCTCCTTAGATTGGAATTGAAATTTTATTTAACTATTACCAATTGTGAGAAACATATGGATAATCAAAATGGGTAAAAGATACATATGAGATAAATTGCCAATTTTTGATAGGGTTCTATCTAAATAAGTAATTCTTGAATAGATGTTTATTATAACATCCCTATATTATATTTTTCTTTACCAAGAACATTTTCATTTGGTCTGGTACATGATGTCATTAAATTTGAATTAGTTAAATGGTTTTAAAACAACTCTAATATGGTGTTCATTGCATAACCCTCATGAAAGGGTTAATCCTTATGTTGCTATGATGATTTATCTGGAATCAGTACGTGAAGGTTACCTATCGATTTCTACTTCTATTTCATAAACATAAAGGATTAGAGATAGATCCAAGTGATATTCTCAACATGACTCAAGTTTTAGGATTTGATGACTTATGTTAAAAAGTAAGGGGCTAGCCCTATTTTGGTAGTTCCCATATAATATAATCCATTTCTAAATGTTTTGATGATGAATTTGATGTTGGGTGCTATTAAAGTGTTTTTTTATGAGTAGGACTCTTAATTCGGAATAACACCTGATTTGGAGGGGTGGTTGTGTTATTAATTGACCATTTTAAGGGTGTGATCATCGTGTAATGATCGATTTCAGGGGGTTAGAAATTCCTAGGTAAAGGTTAAATTCTTGGTAGATTGTGTAATATATTAAACTTTTTGATATTGATATTGCCCTTAGGTATTCAAATAAAAGGAAGATAAACATAATAGTTGAAATTTTATGAAATTTAGGTGTTGTACAAGCTGATATATGTGGTTCACATTAAGATAATAAAAATAATTCAATGAAACATTTAATTTTGGTGTGAAATGTTTAATCTATGAGCTATTACACTTCAATCAAAGGTCATCTATGAGGTAGAGTGACCTCAGTGTTAAAGTAAATCTAGCTTGTCCCAATGTTCAGAATGATGTGGTAAAAGGACCATTTATCAGAACACCTTTAGTATTTTTTGGTCTGGATTTTATGCTTCATTTTATGAAACATGTGGATATAACATGAGAGGAGTGGAACATGTACGTTTGAAGGTGAATCTAATCTAGAATGATTTCAAGGGTGGGTTTCCCCTCTTTTCCAACTGGCACTCGGTAATAATGTATTGGAAATTACCAAGACCCGAAGTCACTAATCGATGAAACATGTTCCATTTGATAAGTTTACATTCTCAGTAAATGATTACTAGGATACTCTTACTGAGGGAAGACTAATGTTTGATGGGTTTTAATGTATCCTTCCTTGTAGAGTGAATTCAATAGTACATTACATGTTAGAAATTTCAAGAACTTATTTTGAATGTTGATGGGGATATTGAGTTTAAAAATATGTTGGTGATTGTGAGAAAGAATAAAAATTATATATTTGGTGGTGTACGCAACCTTGGAAAACACATTTAGTGAGGTATGGACTTCAATAGTTATTCTTTAGGGTGTATAGGTTTCCTCGGATGGTAACAACATCATGTCTAGGTAATGATGATGAATTGGTAGTTATAGATGAACAATTTTAAAGAAGTCAACTAGAGGTGGTTTAACAATTCTCCCCTATGCATAGTTGGATACTATCGGTTAGAAACATGGTCGAGAACTTTTCATAGATACAATTAGAGTGTATTCTGTCTTATGGGTAATCAATGATAACTTATTAGAATACTCTCAACTTTACAATGATAATTACCCTATCCGAGCATCATTAAGTGTACTTTAAGAGTGTGTCGTTTATAAACCAAGTTAAAGAAAGTAGTTAAAATATTTTCTGGCTCAATAAAAGGACCCTTTTGGATTTTTTTTCTAGGGGAGAGTGGTTAATCTTAGTGGTAGAGTTATCATGAGTGATACTAGGATTCCCATGTAGGAATGCCTTGGGTAGACTCATGTACACCCGCTAGCTCTTCTATTCGATCACAGGGAAAGATAATTCCATTATAATTAGTTAGTGTTCTTGATATATGGATGTATCATATATGCACCGACATCACAATAGTAAATGAAAGAGTGTGTAATACATTGGATGAGCTCCTTGGACCCCATTATATGATTATGAGGTTACCCGAACTTTCAGTCATGCTTAGTTGATTTTAATTAGAGTGTTCTAATTCAAGGATGTTGGATCAGGTATACACCCATGTTCTCTATATGGAACAATAATATAAATGAATTTTTTTGTTGGAGACATCACAAAAATATGGTTATGGAAATTGGTGAGTGTGATTATGGAAATCTTGTGTGATTTTAATAAAATAAATAGTGATATAGTTTTAAATTTGTCTTCCATCTATGCCAAGAATTTTTATAAATATTCAGAAGAAAGTGAATTGAATTGTTTTCCCCAAGTTACATTGAATGTGGTCAGTAAGGAACCACATTAATAATATCTTTGGGATTAGTAGAGTGATGTATAAAGTCAGATGAGTCTTTTCATGAAAATTTATCCTGACTAGGATAAATGAAGTAAATTGGGAATTAACTATTTGATCAAATTGAGGATAATGTAGGGGGAATTTCTAGAATGCTAAGGGATTGATTAAATAGGTAATTTTGATGGTAGATGTACCGTAGCATGGATTAGGCCATTAAATGGTAGAACCTATGGGGGGGATAACCATTGAATGTATGATTAAAGAGATAATGATGTGATCATGTATCCAGATAGATGGGATAAGGTAAGCACTATCTTGGTGTCCCTGTTTTGGAATGAGTGTGTTGGATCGAGTTTTAACGGCTTACGTATCATATGTTAAAAGTGGTTTTTGAGGTGAAATGGGAATTTTTAAATTAAACATGACCACTTACATGAAGTCTCATGACCCGAGTATGTCTAGTTTTTAATTTTATTGGTCCCCAAGCTTCTTTGGATGAAATGTTCTCTGGTGGGGAGACTGTAAGATCATATGATTTGAATGAGATAAAAATTCCATGGGGATTTAAAAAAATTTCATTGTTGTATTGTCAATTTTCGAATAAAGTAATTTTATTGAGGTTTCGAGGTGTTTAACATCTATAAATGATGTTTTCAGATGTCTAATATGTTTCAATGGACGTGTCGGGGGTTCTGGTGAACACCAAAGGAATAATAGGCATTCTAAGCTACTAGAGACAACTGTGGTAGGACATTAAAAAAATAATCTCATTTAAAATGTGAATGGGTTTCATAGGGTGTTTCCCTAGAGGATTTAGGTTGTAAAATCGAATAGAATATTTCCCATAAGAATTTGGGATTTGTATCTGCTTCATGTCGTCAATTTGGTTCACATCGTGAAACCAGTTCTCATCGTTGATCATGATGGATGGATTTTTAAAAAAGGTTAGTAGGGGATTTTTTTTTCTTCACAAAAATGGAGGGAACCCAGGTCCTGGAAGCCTCTCTTATCCCTATCATATGGATATTTGGATATCATCTATTTGAGATTTGATTCAAGAACCATTCATCTTGTTGGATAGTCTTGGGTAATATCTTCATTCCTCTTGCTTATTTCCTTAATTTATATTTCCCTTCGGAACACTAAATCATTGCAAGATATTTTCAATAATTTTTAGAGTGGTTGTAAAATCTTCTGAGTGCCCTTGTTTTAGATTGAGTTAAAGGTACATAATGGATTAGTAGAAATATCTTGGTATTAGGTTGGTGGTTTATGACTTTTCCATTAATGTCCAGCTTGTTTATAAATTACTTCAATTTTCTACATGCCAAAATTCACATGAATCATCTAAAAATGTTAAATTTTAAATTTAGAAATTAATACCTTGGATTAAATAACCATTTTGTTATTAACTAAATCATTGGAGGTTCTTTACCTCATACTGAAGCAGCACTTTGGTGTGTTAATTTTAGGATTGTGAACTATGCTTCATCAAGGACATAAACATATATTTTTTGGGGGATATTTTAATTGCTTATAATTACAATACCTTACACATATGATCACCATTTTAAGTGTGAGGACTAATTCCTCAAGTAAGGGGTGATTAATTTTAATTGAGGGATTCAGTAATGGAAGTCTACAAGGGCCATTTAATAATAAAACCACCTAGGATGTGTGATTCACTATTAGATAAATTGGTGACTTTAATGGGAATATTTGAATGATGAATGGAATAGTTGTTCCCATGACCTTTATGTTTTTCTTACAATTGAAACACCATGAACATTATGATTGGATTGATTTATGGAATGCTTATGGACATCACTAGTATGAGTTTAGTGGAATGAGGTATAGCAGGGCATGTTTTCTAACATGAACCTATTTATTATTAGTAATTTGAATTGAAAATAATGAACAATCATAGAGACTCTGTTTTTGTGTATACCTACATGAATTATGATATACCTTTAGAGGTAATGTTCGAAATTATTATGCACAGTTCACTTGGACCTTGTTATATGGAATTTTAATATTTTGGAATGTTGTACCATATATTCAAGATACTCGGGCATGGAGTTTCTTATCTTTATGATACTCATACATGGAATCACTTATCTATTGTGATACATAGGCATGACATCCCTCAAATAGTGTGATACATGGGCATGACATCCTTTAGGAATGGAATTCCATATACTTTTGATACTCAGGATTGGAATCCCTTATGCATTGTGATACATGGGAATTGTGTACCTTATACTTATGATACCTAGGAATTGAATACCATATGCATTTTTATACTAGGGAATGAGATCCCTCATTATTCCAAGATACTTTTGTGTTTAATATTGGATGCCTGGATTATGCCTTAGGTCCTAGATTACTCTATGTATCTATATATATTACTATAAATGTTAATATATATATATGGTGAATGTATATACATACATACTTATAAAATTATATTAATATATATATATATATGTGGTGAAACCACATCAGAAGTATTCCAAATTGAGCAAAAGTAGGTATGCTTAGTAAGGTGTCCTTGAGGATCCTGAGCCCGAATTGTTTATATTTATTTATTTTCATAAAGATTTATTGATATACCTGCATGTAGTTGTATTTTATATCCATGGTCTGAAGATATTTAGAGACCATGTTTATTAGTCTATTGAGTATATCTCACACCCTGTTCAGGACACCATTACATTGGGAGTACTCGAACAGACCTCATGGTTGTAGGATGAGGTTCTAGATTCAGCTTGCTTAATGTTATTCTTGTGATGATCATTTTCAACTCAGAGCGTAGGGGCATATTACTAAGACAGATCTCATGATTTTAAAGGGCTTATACCTTTTGGATTTGGTTCATTTTTGCCATGCATGTACTATACCACATCACCTGTAGTTGGTTTACTTCTTTAGAGAATATAGTTTCACATAGACATGCATACATAATTGTATATTTTTCATTATCTGTTTTATTAGTTAGTATTATATTCTACTATTCTATGTTTTATTTGTACTATTTTCATTTTATAATGATTTTTTAATTATTATACAATTGTGCTACTCTGATTATGAGGGTATAGTCTCCCCATTGGACTATCTTTAGAACATTACTACCATTCGGTATCCTATAGCGTATGGGGAGATGTGCTTGATGCCAAGTGACCGACCAGTTAGGGTAACCGTTTCTGTGGTTCTCGGGTAGTGATGTTCAAAATACATAGTATAAAAACATTTCTAAATCCTTTAACTCATTTAAATATTTTTCTTCATATAATAGATAATGAACAAAAAATAAGGGTGAACACGGATGATCATTAAGGGTTATAAACAATAGAATATATCATGAAAATAATAATAAAAAATAAACATAGTAAGATATATAACTGAAAAAATCCATTTAATCAATTAATTGCATAAAAAATACATACTTGGATAATATCAATGTTATAATCACATGGATAATAATAATTGAATTTTCAATAAAATATATTACTAACATTGGACATCACGATTTCATATATCATGATATATTTCCATCAAATTCATACACAAAGAAAGTTTAATATATCACTAGGTATACAATAAAACCAAATTTAATACAAGTTATTGATTCATCTCATGATACATGTTGATGCATTGAGGGGATATCTATAACCTGGCCTTACCCAAGGCTACTGTTCCAATGAATTACTCATATATATAATTTTCATTTCAATTCGTAAAAAAAATTTCTTATCAAAAAATACCTGTATTGAGTAAAGAATATAGATTTATAAAGATTTTCCCTTATCAATTAAATAACATTTATTGTAAAACACTATATATAAAAATAATATATGGTTTAATAAATACACATATCAATGATAAAAATCATTTGGATATTTAAGAAAATTTAATATATAATGATCCTAAAATGCTAATATGTCAAAAGAAATTTAATTTTCATAAAATTAATCAAGAGATGAGAAATAACTATTAGAAAAGTAAATTTTAGAAGAAAATAAATTGTTTAGAAAATATAAAAAAATGAAAAGAAAATTTTAAAATACATTTTCATAAATATTTTTCTTTAAAAATAATTGAAATCTTATATAATAATCTAAAGTTAATAAAACTATTATGATTGTTGGAATTTGTGTAAATAGTGTATACATTAAAAATAAATAATTCCTTTTGAATTTTCTAAAAAGTTTGTAAATGACCCTCTTGGTGAAATAAATTGGAAATATTCCCTCAAAATATTTTAAAATTCAATGACAACTTATAAATTGTTTAATAAATCATTTGAGTAATAAAATGGAAATTTTTAAAACAATTTTGAAAAATATGGTCATGGAAGAAAAATAAAACCGATCAAAATGAGAGATGTGAATTGATTTTTTTTAAATTTTTTTATTGAATGAATAACTAAAATTTAATCCTTAATCTATATTATTGAATTGATATTCATGTTAGTTATCTCAAAGTGACAATATATTCATAAAAAAAAAGAAAATTATTCAATAATAAAAAATATTTCTCAATGGAGCATAAATTGAGATAAAATACCTTAAAAAGATTGTACCATAGAAGTTAGGATTAATCAATAAAATTAGTATGTGTATCAAATGTAAATCCATAAAGAAATTGGAAATAAAATACCAAATAATCTAAATTCATACAAATAATAGTAGAATATAAAAGACATTTAAGAAGTAATATAACCTAATGAAAATAAATTGAGACATGAAACCCCCTACTACTTGGTAAATTTAAAGTAAAACCCTGTTAGAATACATCATTTCAATTCTAATATAAAATACCATGATGTATGAAGAATTGAAGATATAATATGTACCCAGGAATTATACACACCATATAGAATAAATCTGTTGATAACTGTAAAATATACCTCAATAAAAGGAAATTGAGATGGAATTCCTTACAAATATCATGGAATTGAAGTGATTATTAGTAAATGAAGTGATTATTTTTATAATAGATATATATAGATACACCCAAAAAAGTTTAAATACAAAATAACATAGAAAAAAATCATTACTCACATAATCTTATAACATCAAAGACAGTGAAGAAGTAATATAAATGAATGGAAAAATTGAGTTATGAAAGCCCTTACCACATGGAATGTTTAAAGTAACATGAAGTATGATTTATTAAAGATATAATATGTAAAATGGAATTATACACACCATATAAAATAAATTGGTGAATATCATTAAAATTTTCCTCAATGAAATGAAATTGAGATGTAATCCCATACAAAGATCATAGAGTTGAAGTAAGAATTAATCAATTAAATGATTATGTATATCAAGTGTAAATCCACATAAAACAAGTGGAAATAAAAAATAAAATAATCAATATTAATTAAATACATAATCTTATAATATCAAACATGATGAAGAATTAATATAACCCAATGAAAATAAATTGAGCTATGAATCCCTTTACCCCAGGTTTGATTCGTCATTAACATTCTTTATATTCATAAATAATAAAATTATGTTAATTTATTATGTTTTTAATAAAATTTTCTAATTTTTTATTTATTTATTTAATTTAGTACCACATTATATTTAATTATGTAATAAATTAAGTTCACATCAGGAATTTTGATTATATTCTCTTCATATGTCCAAAATTACTTTTTTAGGTTTACTATGGTAAAATTTGTCTAGTTTTCATAATATAAATACTAATAATGAAATAATAAGAATTTTTATATATTAATTTTACCTTTAAAACTAACCATGATATATGGTTATGAAAATGAACTATGCTACAATAATTGTGGAGGTAAGTCATTCTTACACATGAATAACATTACCATTTTTTCAAAGATCATTATGGAAAGAAAGTAAGTATTATTTTAAATTTCTTGAATGATCATAATATTTCATTAATATATATATATATATATATATCAAATATATAAATAAAACCATCTATGAGAAGTGGTGATAAAAAATAAATTACATCGGTTTGCGAGGCTGTTTTCCATCGTACACATGAATGATGGATTTGTTTCCCATTTGATGGAAGAGGATAAAGACATAGTGAATTACATCAACATAAAAACATTTAATTATATGGGAGGAAATGATTTTATTATTTCATTAAGGTTGAGTAATATTTTAAAGTTGTGGAGAAATAAAATAAAAAATAATTATTAATAGTAATACATCTTCTATAGATAACCTCTTTAGATTTACACCAAGAAACATCCTAGGTGGGTTTTCTTATCAATCCAAGGAACCTATATCATATGAAGGAAATTAATAATCTATTTGTGATGTCCTTTTACATTACAAAATTTTCTAATTATGTGTGAATAAAAGAGGATTGGAAGTTCCCTTTTATAAGGAAGGGGAGGGGCCCTCTTGGAATTTCCTAAAGTATTTAATTAATAAAAATACTTTTTCATATTCAAATTTCTCAAAATTTATATTTTTATAAGATAACATATAAATGAGTCTAAATAATCTGACAAAATAAAAATTTAATTAGTTTAGGTGTTTATTCATCCTTTTATTTTTTGTTTTAAGCTATGTTAACCCTTTTTGATAATTACCATGGTATTAAGGTTTTTACTCTCTAGATGCAAAAAAGTTACTATTAAGTGGGAAACGTCCTATAAATGGACCATTTTTGATATTATAAACCATAACTCATTTACTTGGATGATGATAATTTTTTTATGAATTTTAAACCATTCAATAAAAAACTATTTATTATAAAATACCATTAATGTCCATTTTGGAACTATACACTTAATTTGAATTTGAAGACTACATGACAGAAAAAAATTAAAATCTAATCCCTTAAAAAATATATAAAATTTTATATCTATCTAAATAATTAATTTAAAAAAATAATTCTTTCAAATTATATTAATTTAAATATTTTGAAAAACATTTAATTAATTTTTATATTAAATGAATAAATAATGTATTAATGTTGCATATAAATTTAATATAATTAGGTAACTTATAAAAATTATAAACAAATTACAATAAAAAATTTAATTTGATTATAGAAATAATAACCATTATGTTTCATTTAAAACTTTATTTTGTCTTTTTGTGAACACAAAAGAAATATTTAAAATCAAGAGGGTGACATTTTGTATTTTTATTGCAATATAGGAAATATTCAAGGAAAAGTATCCATAAAAAAAATATCAAAAATAATTTGATAAGGATGGAACTTTATACATCATATAATAAAAAATATAAAAAATGGTGGCCTTATCACTTAGTTTGAACCTAAGTTATCTTAATTTACCCATATTCGGTGGTAATGAATTTTTACTTTTTTTAATATTCATTTTTGAAAAAAACAAATATATCGAACATATTAAAAAATATATGTTATATTGATTACAAAAATTGAACTAAATTTTCCAAATTTAATCCCAATAGGTGGTATAAATTTATTTTATAATAATCACGCAGAGCATGATGAAAAACAATATTTTGAATAATGCATTTTTGAATATAAAAATGATTTTAAATTAACTCTATTACTAATAATATTCATTATATGGATTTAAATTCATATTAATAGAAATATAATCTATAAATTAGATTTATATCATTACCCATTGGTCTTCTTTAGTTAATAAAAATGAACAAATTTTATTCCCTTAAATAGAGTTTCCAGACAATTTCATTTTTAATCATAAAAATAAATATATACCAAAATCATAAATATTGTTGATTTAAATGAAATTTATCAGATTATTATAAATAAAATAGTTCATTTTTATAATTAATAATTTATACAAAATATAATGGTATGTTTAAATAACTTTAATTAATTAAAAAAATGAATGTATTTGAAAAACCAAAAATTTTCTCTATTCACTGAAAAATAAATCATTTTAGAAAAATCACAAAATTATACCATAAGTTAATTTTTTAAAGATGATTTAAAAAATTATTTTTATTTTATCAAATAAATATTTTAAATTTTCTAGAGATTTATTATAATATTAATTCACAAAAATCAATAAGAGTTATTTTTTACGAAAACCTATTTTCAAATAATTCAATAATTTTACTAAAAATGAGTTATTTTTATCTAAGAATTTATCAATAAATTTTTATTTATTTGTTCCATTCTAAAAATTACATAATTTGTTTAATAATATTCACACATTTCAATTTAATAATTAGGTTATAGAAATTATATTTAAAAAATATATATATTGGGACATTAAAGATTAGTGTAGTGTGTCATATACACTATTGAACATAATTTATTGCATTCAAAATATTAATGTTTTACAATATAGCCAACAATTTATGTAAATAATTTTTTTTGGTATTGACTATGGTTAAAATGAAGTTTTAAGGGCCATGAGGTACTTGACCCTTGAAAAGTAGCTTATGCTTCAGCCAATGATATGCACAAACATAATTATAATGATGTTCCTTGTGATACATAGTCTCTAAGGGGTTTTATTTTAATTAAATAAGTGATTTTAGTAGCTCCCATCACAGGTTCTCTTGACTCCTGAAAATATAGGTGAGCATTGTACTTAGAGTGTTTAGACTCTCTCACCCACTAGAGAACTGTGTGATGATTTTGATCCATTGGGATAACTGATATGAATATGGGGTAAGTGATACTCCACCATTGATATGTGATAACCTTGGTGGGTAGATCCTCTTGGGATTGATAGATATATTTGGTGTGAAAACTATCCTTGTGTTACATGGGCATTGGATGAGATTGAGAAAATATTACTTATGTGATTTTTTCTAGGAGTACATTGAGGCCTTTACCGTATTAAAAAAATATTGAGAGATTGTGTTTCATTAGAGTTAGTATTTCAGACCTGATATATGGGTTTCAGAAAATAGAACACTTAAGGGGTTTCCATGTTATGATGTGTCTTAGGGGACCCTAGTGTGTTTCCTATTAAGATATTGGACTATGAGAGGGTTCATTTTAGAATGGGTAATAATGATTCTACGATTGACCTTAGAATTAAAATCGACGATGAAATTATGATGAGGGTTTGGGTGATATGAAATGAGGAGATTCGTAAGAGATGATCATCACACAAATATGTATTGATATATAAGGGATTCTTTGGATTCTTTTTCCACATATTCATCCTTCATTCTAGAAACTATGTTAATTTATTCCTCTACATGGTGTGGATACACCCATATGTTAATGGATAACTTTATTTCCTGAAATGTTATGGATACAACATATAGTTTCTAGATGAATTTCTTTCTCAATGTGGTGTAGGTTTTCCCTTGAATTTCTAGTTGAAATTATTCCTTGGATGGGTAAATATACACCCTTGAATTTTTGGATAATATATTTTACTCGGTGGTGAGTATTCTCCCATAGTTTTAGAATATATATATATACATGGGATGATACAGGAGGGATTCATGACCCCTCATGTTATCATTACACAAAGAGATGGCTAATAATTTATACTGGTACCTATATATTGATCATGATTCTATTGGATTACCTTGGACTTTCTCTTAGGAATGTTCCATGTTATTGATATTGGTTGTCTCTATTTTATGACTAGATAAATGAAAAACTGACACTAGTTTATGTTGGTTTGGGTTGATCTCAATAGTCAGGTTATAACCTATGGATTTAAAATAGAAATCTATTTATGATCATGTATTGTATTTACGTTATTATTATGAACATATCACATGTGTACAACTAGAATTTTATGGTTATATATGGTAAATTATTGGGGGATCCCAACTAATTTTATGCAAAACTTGGTCGGGCATCCATGAAACTTTGGTATATGAGGAGCCTTCAATTTTTGTAGGATTAATTTTCGAGGAGGTCAAGAGTAGCTTGATTGACGAGGATAGCTGAGAAATGATTAAATATTTTAAGAGGTGAGGCTTACAGATGGTAGTAGAGTCTCAATGAATTTTATACATTTGAAAATTACACATTTGATTATTCAGTTGGGTGATCAATATTGTAGTATGCTGGCCTAACCATGAGTCTGTATGACTGCATCCTTCCTCATTATCATTTTGATATTATTGATATTTTCATTTCTATTATGTACTAAATTTATGTATTATGGATATTTCATGGTTATTACTATTATTTCACACTATGATACGAAGGTATAGTATCCCCATGGCAACACCATATACCTCTATTTCTAGTCGGTAACCTCTAGCATACAAGAAGGTGTGCCTCATGTCCCAATGGATTTCAACATGTTTACTATATGGTAAACCAAGGAGATGGATTAAATGACACAATATCTTCTTATTTATATTTATTCATTTATATTTTATTACTTCACAATTTGAAATATTATATTAAGTTATACTCTATAACTACCTTTGGCACTATTGATTTTCAAAACATTTTATCAACAAATATCCCAACATTAATCTAGTAGAATAATGAATGGTTTTCCTGAATAGCTAAATAGAGATAACTCTATTCAAAATTTTCTTGGTCTACGAATCACCAACATTGTTTATATTTATTTATAGAATTGTCTTATTGTATAACATATTACATTATCTCTTCACCACAATCCTGTTGAAATCAATACATCATAATTCCCCATCCAAAAAATTTATTACCACATAAACAATTTTCTTTATCATTGATTCCATAATTGTAAAAAATAAACAATATATTTTAAGTTCAAACAGTAATTTATAACTCTTAGGCCCAAATACAACTTTTTGGAACTAAGTTGGATATGTGTAGCCAGATAGGGTGGGGAATGACTCAATGTAGATCTCAAATAAAAACATTCCCTTTGATTGTGTTTTCCAAATTAATTAATACTTTTCCCATATTAGAAATAATCTTTTTCCATATTTCAACATCCCAATATATTCCTCAATGAATCATTCATCATAAAATTATATACATAAATAATGAATAAGACATGTGGATTTTACATGTTTTATCACAAGGTGATGTTTCAAAGGATCACACATAGAAAATGCATCGATGTATCAAAATAAACCATACTAACTTTTGGTGGATTGAATTTTGTTTATGGTCGCACTGCACCGAGGATGACTACCTTTAAAATATTTAGGAAAGAGTCATTATTGATCCAATAGTCATTATATCTTCTTCTCCTTAACACATCACATCAGGGAAGGCATGGCCCATTTATAGGATGGTGAATATGTTCAATAGTTTATAAATATTTGGGTTTATTCCATATCATTATAGGATGTGACTACACTTATATTATAACTCCATTATTTTTTTATCTTTAATCACCAATTTTTTCACTTGAAAATATCTAGGAAAAAAAATGACGTTTAAATAGATGATTCATTATATTCCTCTTTAAATTACAGATCAATGTTTCTTTCTAATGTGAGGATCACTACCTTATCTTTAGAATAAAATCTATATTTAATAACTTTTTCTAGAAAAAAATTATCCTAAATTTCATTAATCATGATACAATCTATATTCTTCTTTAATATATATATATTTATTAAAAGAAATCTATCATCGTTTTCTTCAAGACATCTCCATTAAAACCAAATGTTATAAATAAAATATTTATTATGGCTATTATCTCTTAATTTTATTTTGTATCATATTTTTAAATATCATACAAGCATTATATTTTTTTAGAACTATTTTAAGAAGTTTATATTGAGTCTCAAAAACTATTAACATTGATTAAAGGTTCGAGATCAACTTCACCTACCTAAATGTTGTATTTTCATTACATGTTTCTATAGAAATCTTCTAAAAATAATTCATATATTCAAATATAATTCAGTCTTCTAAAATGTAAATCTAAAACATCCAATTTTGAATTCAATATATATCTACATTTAACTACTATCATATTGTTCATAATTATATAAGGATATTTATTTCATCACGGTCTCTCTTATTATTTTAATTTTTACCATGAAACCTAGAAACACATAAATATTTTTTCCCAATTTAATATTACTAAGAATATATATAGATATTTATTACATCAAATAAACTCAGATTTTCTGTTTGAATACCCTAAAAATTCCACATCTTGAAGCTTTAAATATGTAAAAAAACATTTCCATTTAAATCACCAGATATTTTAAGGAATCAAATTTTTAAATTTTTTGTATTTTTATTCATTCAAATATTTATTAAACACATCATTTTAATCTACCCATAATTAATTAATTAATTACCATTTAAGACCATAACATATACTCAAGTCAAACTCTCCCCAATTTCTCCAAGAATTTATAAATTTAAAATATATATGAAAGTGTTTATTTAAATATTCCATATAAATCTATATTTAATTATCTAGGAAAATCTAATTGCAATATTATAAATAACATCCATAAATATTTCATCCTAAAATTCACAAGGAAACTCATTCTAACTTATCCTATGTGAGTTTTGAATATTTGAGTTAATATTATACAACAATATATGACATCATGTTACTCATATATGAGACTCATGTTATTCTTACATACCCATAGATATCATATATTAAACTCATTTATCTTTGATTTAAACATATATATAATTGAAACTTTTATTATTAATATCTTGTAGTTCTTGAATTATGCTTATGTAACTCTTGAAAACATTCTAGTTACTCTAATTTGAGAACTGGTATACACTTTTATTCTATATTTCCCAAGTTTCACATCATTCATAGCCTTAAAAATGGTTATTTACTCTAATATAGCTTCATAAAATGTGTATTTACCTCCCACACAACCTTAATATGTGTCACAATAATCATACATTTCTTTTGAAATTGTACATTACTCATATGAAAAAATATTATACTCTTATATAACCCTTGAAAAAAGAACTATTCATACTCAGATCAATATTTTTTATTTAATCTCAAAAATTTCCATTATACTATTATACAATTTCTACTATTATTACACACCTTATAATTTTGTAGATTTAATCTTATACATTAACACATGTTTCTAAACTTAATCCATTATTCTCTAAATTACTTCCAACATGATCAAGTTAACATTAGACCTTCAAAAATCACCATGAACATGAATGAATTTTTCTAAAAATGAAAAAGAATCTTTCAATTTTAAATGAACCCAACTTGAGAAATAAAATTTATAAATTGGTTTTGTCAGACTCTTTATGATTAATTTTATTATTGTATTCCATCCACGACATGTTTTTCTAGATTTAACTAATATGTCATTTAACATTGAATGCTTTCTCTTCCAACCAATAATCATGATTAATAATTTAAAAAAATAATACAACTATGATTAATAAAAAATCAAACCAATAGTATCCTGTTTTCAATAACTAATAATCTACATTGTGTCTAACATGTATACATTTTTTCTTTGTTCTTTTTTATTTGGATGTTATTCAAAATATATAATGATGTTGTCATTTATATGATAATTTTCAAAAACATAATATATTTGTTAAAGGAAAATGGGGAATTGAAATGTTATGTATAAAGAAATATTTTTCTTAATTTTTTTAAAAAATAAAAAAAATAAAAATTGTAATATGAAGTTTTAAATACATAAAACATCATAGGGAGAAAAGTGAAAAATTGTTAATCTCATGATTTTTTTAGAATTTATGATATTAATAACTAATAAATAATTTAAGATTCACATTTTTAAGAAGTTAATGGTGAAATGGAACACCGAATATGGAATGTTCTATTATTTATTATTTCTTATATTCATTATATGTGACCTTCATATACTATTATTTATATCCCTATCTCGAAGCAATGAGAGGAGAAGTAAAAAGTGGGGATAACCATTTAAATTTCAATTTAAATGATCCTAATATTTGTAATTATCATATTAATTTAATTATTTATTAGTATATTAACATGATATCGGTGTAAACTCATTGGATATAGCTTTTATTTGGTAAACCAAGAAAAATCTTGTATTATTTCATTTTATCATTAATATTTTTATAAATGAATTCATGGTTTGATTTGATGGGTTCATGTGTTATTATTAATAATATAACAATATTAATAAGATGAAATAATGTTGAAGGCCCCAACTCACCCCTATTAGGGGCTTTTGGAAATTGTGGTTTCAACACATAAAAACCTGTAGATGACAATCATAATCCAATACTAATTACCTTTTCATACTTAGTACCAATCTACCATTACCATGACTCAATATCAAATTTAAAATACACCTTGTTTTATCCATCATTATCCTTGCTCTGGGTCTCACCCTTACTCTCTCACTTACATGTTTTGAACTCATATATCACTTATAAAAAATTTATATTAAAAACTATAATTTTTTAAAAAAATGTAAAATTTTAAATTAAAAGAGATATATAATATATTAAGAACAATAATTTGGTACATTTTAAAACATTATAATTTCATAAAATCATTATACATTATTATGTACATTTAATTCTATGATATATTAGTCATTCATAGACAGCGTAAATGAAACATATAGTTTATCTGTTAAAATATATGAAATATTAAAAATAAAAAAATTTAATTAATATCGGCCAATGTTAAGACCATAAATATATCTCTTAGATTTTTGACTCACTTCCTATCCCCACTAGTGGAAAATGTATTTTTTAACATGACATTTTTCATGTCAGTTATTATAAAGTGACCTGATAAATTTGATTCACATTCGGTTAAAAATTAATCAATGTTTAATGTCATGTCTGTGGATTTTTATACTGATTGTTTTATAACCAATGTTGAAAACATATTTTCTACATGATTTATTGAATAAATAATGTATAAAAGATTTTAATAAATGGTAAATCATTGATATTATTTTATGTTTTGAGTTGCATATTTTATTCCACATATAACAGACTACAATTTTCATCTTGAAACTCCCTTGAACATAGTCCTATCTCAATATTCATTTCTATCATCATTATTATCACCTCTTTCCCTCCACACTTTCACTATAATACCCACTATTTCTAGAACTTTTGTCAATGTTTCTTCCCTCTTCTTCCACTTTTCTCAAATATTTAATTATATTTTGTTTTCATACTTATGATTTTTCACACATCAATGTTTTTTATTATTTGATATTTATGTTTTTTTATTTCTGTTTTATTAAAGTATTTTTTGAAGTCTTATATTAAAAATGTTAATTTACTTATTATTGTGTGTTTAAGGTATGTTTAGCGGGTTGTTTAGGTAATTTAAGGGATATCACAATAAATAAATTATATTTCAACAGAGTATTAACTTTTGGGGTGTGGAATTAAAGGATATGGTTCAATTATTCAGTTTATTCTTCATTATATCTCACCTTAATCAATTATTCACGAATATGGAGTAATTATATAGGAACTAAAAATTTCATTATATATAATAAAGGATTTATCTAAGCATGTGGAGAGATTAAAGGATTCATTCTCATTGGAGTGCTTTTATCTTGATGAAAATGGGAATGTCATAATTATATGTGGTTATATTGGTGTATTTTCTCACTTTTAATATTTTTTTATTTTTTATATGTTATTAATTGAGTTTAATATAAATTGAACACTTTAACAATTAAAAAAATGAGTAATAATGAATTTAATGAAAATTTTGATTTTGGAATAGTAAATTTTGATGGGAAATAAGGGGGGTTTTATAACCATTGGTGTCTGAATAATGCTTTCATATATTTCCATTTATCCTAAATTTTATACAATCATGTATTCTAATTGTAAAATATTAAATATTTTCTGTGGAATATTTTTTTACTATTTACATTTAATAATAATAAAAGATTCTTTAGAACTATTTTACTGAGTTCATAACACTTTCACTATCCTATTATGTATTTTATTATATTTAATATTATATTTTGAGATTTTCTTATTAAATTTCATTTTTTAGTTCTAAAAAATGTGTGTAGATTCCCATAGTATATGTTAAAACTCATTAAAATGACACTCAAATATCATTTATCCATTTATATTATAGTATTTATTTTTCTATATAGTTATTTATTAAATTAAATTTGAAATTAAATTTAAAAATATATTAACAAATATTATATACATGATATTTTTAATTGGTGATAATTTGTCATGGTTAGATTATTGTAAGTAAAAAAAGTGATGAATTGGAGGAAGGTGTTTATGATTTGTTGGAATTTTCTAAAAAATGTATTATAAATAATGGATAATTTTTATTTCCATTTATAAAATATTATAAAATGAAAATTTTACATTGAATATAAATAAAAATTCTTCGAATTGGACATGTTTTTAGTTTTAGCTACAGTCCTTGGATTTGGCATGGCGAAAAAGAGTATAATTAATAATCTATTTATGATGTATACTTTCAAGTTGATAAATTTATTCATATTGATAAAATGATTCATGATATTAGTGTAGTGGAAATTCGGAAAGCACCAATGATTGAGTGCTTATATGGTGATTATATGCAACCATTGTATCTATATTGTAGGAAATTTATTGTTTTATCAAAAGTGATAAAAAATTAACATGAATTCTAGAAATGGATCATGTGACAAGAGTTTTAAATAGTGAGTACTACTATTGAAATAAATACTTATTGATGATAACAATATTCTAGATTCACATTATAATGTGAAGAAAATATTACGCCCGATGGGTTTTGGGTATAAGAAGATATAAAGACATGTAAATGACTATGATCTATAAAAAAGGGAAACAAAAGCAGTTAGAGTGTCCTAAATTTTTGAAATGATGTTATAAGTTGAAATACATTCACAGGATCATTTAAAAATTACTAAGACCACTGCTTAGGAAATTTAGTATATTCTAATAGTTCCCTAATTTAATTATTTATTTTCACATTTAAATGACGAAAAAAAGCTTAAGATGGCCTGCATATTAGAGATTATTTGATGTAAAATTACCGCATCCAACTAATTTTATAGAATGGAAACAATTGATCATTAATTATTTAATTTTGAAATTAAATATATAAACCTTAATCATGTACTATGCACTGATGTAATAAATCTATATTATATCCTTATTAGAATATATAATTTATGACCTATTTTATTGGCTATTTATAACTTATCTCTAGAATTTTTTATAAATAAGAAATATATCATGCATATTTTAATGATTTCTGGACGAAAATAGAAGGTAAATAATATTGATGTTTTCAGGAAACATTAATGTATGATTTGAATTTTTTATGGGAGGATGGTATTAAAGTGTATGATTATTATGAAATGATGAATTTTAAACAATATGGAATGATTATCTTCACTAAAAATGACATCCAAACATATGGAAATTTTTAGGGTAAATTGTTAAGGGGCATAAATCTTAGAAAATTTGAGAAGAAATGACTTATTTTAATTAACACCAAAATGGGAGAAAAATGGTATAACTAGATCATCAAAGGGTTTTTTATGAATACTCTTATTAAGGGTAAATAATAAATTCAATGGATCATAGTAATTTAATATTTCTGAAAATATTTTTTATAATGATCATTATTATGAGAGGGTGAAAACCATTAACATCACATTTATAAAAGCACACATATCCGGCAATGATAGAAATATTTGGAGGAAATGTTCAATATTATTTTAGTTTTTTATTATAAATTTCATAACACACAACCAAATATTTATTTCATACAATTAGAGAATAATATCTAAAACATATACATTAAAACATTGTTATATGTTAAATGATTGGATAAAGATAGGTTGAATGCTAAATTAGGCTTACTATCAATGGGAAAAAATTTAGAGTTAGCTCCGACTTCTAATGAATTATAAACACACCTTAATCATTTTTTCCATATATTGTCTAAGAGGGATAAAATAATTTTATGTTAGCACATGTTTATTATCAATGTTCCCCAAGGTTATTGTTTAAATATAAAAAATAATGTCTCACTAAAATATTTGAAGTTAAAAATAGTAGAATATCAAGATATAACTTCAAGATTCAATAGCTCCTTCCAATTGGACTACATAAAATACATTTTATCTATGTTAGAATGAGTTTGTAAAGTTGTGCTATTTTCTTAGTTATATTTTTATTAATGTGATTGATATGAATTTATAGAAAAATATGAAGAGTGATGCAGTTTCTATAAATTTTCAATTGGAATTGTACATTCCTCTATATTTTGTTTTGATATCATAGTGCATTTAATCGTTCATTTGGAATGTGGAATAATGGTTTTTATACTTCATATATATTTAGGATATGTCTTGTTGAATGGTATATGAATATATTTAAGGTGTCTATTAAGAATATATATGGACTGGAAGCCATAATTAAAGAGAAATATATTTCTGAGGAGGTTTTAGAGTTTTCTAAAAAATACTTGTCTAATATGGATGGTATTGGTTTACCAACATCTCACTATGAAAGACCAAATTTTGGGCGAAAGGGGATCTATGACATGAAAGGTAAATCATTAACATGTGAAAAAATAATTTTAGAACTATTAACATAGATTATTATCAACTATTTATAACATTGTATATTGATTTCTTAAAATAATATTATTAGATTAAGAATGACATATGGATATTTAATGAGCATAAATTTTTTTCCCATGGTTTGAAGATACCATGAATGGTAGTCTAGATGCATCAGAAACAATGTGATGGTTAGTGGTCTAAATCTGTTTGAATTTAGTAACATAGTCATGATATGACATTAATTTCTATTAATTTTATATAGAAGACCAAAACAATAAAAATATAGCTACAGATTATATAATTGTTATAGATGTAATGAATTTTTACGTGAAAAATACAAGAAAAAGTATTTTCCCCAAATGAATCTTATAGAGTCATTGAATAAATATGGTAGATTTATTACACTAAATTTCAATTCCATGTTTTTAAATGAAAATGTGTTATCGGTAACAATAGTTTCAGACATGAGAAATTATATATGACACTAGTTTATTAGAATATACTAAAATAAACATCCCCTTACATTATCATGATATCACTTGATTTTTTTATTTTATTGGTTTATAAAATGTGTTGTGGTATGTCATCTTACAAGGAAAAACCATTATTTTTGTGATGTAAAATATGAAAATAATGATGACTTATGTGATATCCCTAATTTCATGGAAATATATACAACAAATGTTTATGACCTCATCAAGGACATAGTTTAATCCATACATAATGATCATGAGGAAGGAATATGGGAAAAAACATTAGTTATATTCTAATATTATAGGAAACATATATTTATTTATTATTTGTCTTTTAAATTTTTATAAAATGTTATATATATTATTTTTAACTTTTCTTACATAAAAATTTATTTCAAAAATTATAATAATATTTTTGTTTAGGTTAGTTTAGTGTAGTTTGTATTATTTTCCAATTATTCAACTCTATATGTCAATATTGGATTTGATCAACTTTTTACCTTATGATTTTTTAACTTTTGTCTATATCATTTTATGCTTCATAAATATTTTTAGTATTATTTTAACATTGTAAACTATTAATGAATAAGATAAATAATATTTCTAGTATTATTTTTATCATTTTTTTAACCACTCTAACAAATATAATAATATATGGATTTTTTTGCATTATTTTTCTTTATTAATATCATAAAAAATAATTTATTCTACTTTTTATGTTATATTTGGATTTTTATAATATTTTATGTAATTTTTACCTCATTAAATATTATTTCATATCTTAATAATGATTTTATAATTTAAATTTAATACTTCAAAAAATATAAATAAAAGGTATTTAGTTAATTATAATTTTTGTTGGATTATTTTTCATTTTTTATTTAATTTTATAAATAACTTTTGGGTTTGTATATTTCAATACTAATTGTTTGTTAATATTATTTTTAGGATAATTCAATATCAAATATCTAAGTCACCTTGAGGTTCTGTGGAGGAGTGCACAAATAATTTTGATGAGGAACTTGATCACCCTTCTAAAGATGTGCCTTATACTTCTAAAGGGGAGGATTAGGATTCTAGGATTGGTAACCAAGTTAACACAAAATTTTCAAAATTAATAGATTCCACTATCCAGAACCATATGATATATTCTGAGTTTGATGATAATGTTAATTATAGCGCACTAAATTTAAACCATTTTATTAATTTTACAACAATTCAATATTAGAAGAAACTTATAATTTCAATTTGTGATTAGTAAAGTGTCAATAAAGTGACAATATCTCAATTATGGGAGGCAATTTTTGTAATATTATTTATTATTATTTTTCTTGTCATGATATGTTTTTACTGATATTGGTTTTCCATTATTATCATATGGCATTTGATATACATGAAATTAAAAAAAGTCGAGAATAAATATTTATCTTTTGCTGCTAGGAGATGAAGGGATTTTAAATCAACCCTCACATTAGATTTAATTTTTATGGAAAGAAAAAATAAAAATTGATGTGATATATATATGTTAAAATGTGGATATACATGTAAGTAATTTTTTTAATATATAATTGAATCGCCATTTTTGGATGTGCAATGTTATATTTTATATGTTTTTGTAATAATAATGACCATATTAGTGATTTTTATCCTTAATTTATGGTAACTGAGGAGCTTTAATTAGAAGATCTAATCAAAAAAATGCATAATCTAAAACTTTATTAAATTTTTTTAGATGTTATTAAAATAAAAAACAATGGCCTATTTTATTAAAAAAATTAGCATCTAGTATTTATATAAGGACCTTGTCCTTATTTAACCCATAATCAAATTATTAATAAGATTTTTTTTCATTCTTAAAGATATTCTTAGTCATATATTTTTAAAAATTAGATTTTAACTCTTACATAAAAACTATTACATTACAAGTTGGACACTTCCACTCAATATCAATTTTTACAATATAATAATTTTAAAATGAAACACATTTATTTTCATGAAAATGATTCAGGATTTTCAACATAACTTGATCATTATACACAATCATCCTTAAACCATATGATTTTTTTTTTCAAAATATGGGTTGAGCTAAAAATCCCCGTAATGGACATATTAAAAGGCCTAAATTAATCCTTTAGTTCATTTTAAACCCATGTGATTATAAATAGAGTATTCCTTTGACATAAAAAGATTTGAAATCAAATAATAATTTACATACACATCATATATGATTTTCTACCAAGATTGTTTCATAATAACATTCATTGAAAAAATAAAGGAAAATAAAAAACATTAGGCTTTTTAGAAAAGATGATATCCTATATAAAAAATTTTCTTAAAAACACACCACTTTATCTTCAAAGGTAATATTCGATTCATTATAAAAACGTTCATTAGGTTACATTCTGAAATTTAAAAATTCTAATAAAAAGTAATTATCAATCATAAAAATTTCATATTGGGTTCTTGATATGTCATCTTCATAGAACCGATTAATAACCCATATAAATGGATTAACCCACTTAATTAATTCTTATATAAATTTCTGAATACCTAATTATTACTTAATGAAGGGAGAATTATATCTGGATCACCCACCATCATTTACAATTTACAAGAGCCATAACAAACATTAAATACATAAAATATTTCATTTTTATCATAAATATTATAAAAATATACTTTTCAAGCCATAATAAATGAATATCTAATATTGATATATCCCTTTATTTTAAATCCCATGTTTCAAAGAGAAATTTTCTAAAACAATGAGAAAGAGGGTTTTTCATTAAATAAAATGTGAAATATTTTAGAGGAATACGTATATAAAATGACTATTGTGATGGTGGAAAAATCCAATGGTGTAATATACATTAAAATAGAACATCCCTTTTTTATATTTCTAAACAATGTCAAAAAATTCCTTATAAAATTCGTAGAAACATTCCTTTTGAAATAATTTGATAGAAATTAAAAATATAAATAAAATTAACTTTATAATATATTACTCTCTATATAAATTTATCCTTGTAAAAATTTTAAGAATATGGAACTGGAAGAAAATTATTTGTAAAATAAATTTTAAAAAGATTTAAAATTATGTTATATGGAAATGTGTCCCTTACCTCAAGTTTGAATTTTCATGTACATTCTTTATCTTCTTCAATAATAATAAAATTAATTACTAAATTCATAATAATCATTTTCAGGTTTATTATTCCTTTTTTATTTTACTTATATTCATCTCATAAAAAACTAATTAATTAATTAAGTTTACTTCAGACATTTTAAGGATGTTTGGTTTATATGTCCAAAATGAATTTGGTAGGTTTAATATGGTCAAATGAATCATGATTATATAATTTATATTATCTTACTAATTTTATAATTTCAATTTTATGTAAAATATTTATACTATTAGAACCATCCATATAATATGGTTATAAAAAATGTATTACGTTACAATCATAGAGACGGTAGGACATATATATGAATGAGTAATTTTTACATTTTTTTATAAGTATGAGGGAAAGAAGAAAAGTATAATTTTAACATTACATAATGTATTTTATATAATAAATTTTATAATATTTATTTAAATTGGACTATATATTTAATTTTTTGAGGCAGTAATAAAAAATAAAATAAATCTGTTTATATTGTTGTAATATGCACACACACATGCGTGATGTTTTGATATTAAATTGAATAATAATGAAATAATTAGAATATATATTTACCATTTTATAATTAAATTTATATAATATATTTCATTTTAATTCATTTTTATCCATATTTATGACCAACCAAAAAAAATTATGATTACAAATAAAATACATCGTCTCATGAGATGGTAGTTTTCATATATGTACAAGTGATGTTTTTATTTTTTGTTAGATGATTAATCAGATAAAAAGGGTTATTGATTTAATATAATAAAACTAAATTATATAGAAGATAATTATGTAATTATTTTAGCAAATTTGAAGAGTATTTGATGGAGTTAAAAGAAGAAATAAAATGAGAATGATCGGGTAAGAACTATACCACTTTGTTTGATAACCTCATTAGGTTTGTACCCAAGCCATAATAGGTTGGTATTATAAATAAACAACCCCACTTGAATTGGGGGGGATAGGTTGTGAAGGTATAAAGGTAGGTATTGGATGATCTAAGAGGTTATTTATGTGTGTATAAGAGGGGTGGGGGTGTCCTTTTATAAGTTGGGGAGAGGACACACTTAGAAATTTTTAAAATATTAGAATATACTAATTCCTTACTCAATAAACATAGATCCAAAAATATAATATTTAATTAATAGATAATATGGAATATAAATATGGTCTTCAAATAGAATTTAGAGAAAAATATCAGTCATTTTAACCCTTATGTTCTTAGTTTTAACATATTTAACCCAATTTAAATACTACCATGGTAGTTAGTTTTTTTTACCAATTTTACTATTAAATATCAAGAAAATGATAGTATAATCATTACAAAATTTGAATATAATTATTATCATTTTTTATTACATTTTATCAAATTATATTTATTTATTTTAAAGAAAATACTTTTAAAATAAACCAGAAAAAAATGATGAAACATTGTTTTTAGAAAATTCATTTTTTATGTATAACATTTTTTATATCAAATTATATTATAATGTTCACTAAAATGAAATTTATTAGATTATATTTAATAAAAATTAATTAGTTTAATTTTTACACAAATCCAAAATAGAATGTGACTTTGTAAATACTTGAAAAGAAAATATAATCTTCTTAAAAATCAGTATTTCTTATTGTTCACCCAAAAATAAATTTTATTATAAATTTATAGAAAAATTAAAGTAAAATAATTGTTACATGATGATATCATAAATGAATTTTATTTTTACAAATTAAAATTATAAAATTAAGAAATTATTATTTTTAAAATAAAACCATTTAATATATGTAAAAAAAATGTATCAAGAATAAAACTATTTTATTTTTTGTTGAAAAATTACTTCATATTCTTATATTGAAAATAATTTAACAAAACATAATCTATGAATATTAATAAGGTATGAGATTCAACTACTATTATCATTATTAGGTTGTTACATTCTTCCCTAATTTCAAAAATTGTGACCTTGTAATTATATACATTATTTAAATAAGTGGGGATATTCTCCCTTTATAGAATTTTTTGATTCCCATGTTGCATCTCCAATCATATAGTTTTTTCTATAAAACCTTAACCTCATGAATCAATTTATTCCATAAAACCAACTATCTATAGTCTAGAATAAAAACTAACTATTTTTCTTTTCAATTATTCTCTTCCATCTATTCTACATTAGGGATCAAAACATGAGATACACCCATCACATATTTTCATAATAATGAAACATGAAACACATCATGTATCAAGGACAAACTCTAAAAAATTTTAATTAGTACAAAACTAATCCAACCATATCTTGGATTTCCTACAGTTGAATGAACCACAAACTTAACTATCCCTTTTTATCAAAACACATAACACTTTTCCATAGAGTCAATTTAAGGGAAACATATTTTCGCACCTTTAGGGAAAGATATGTTCTTTGTGGTTTGAATAAATTTTAGTTCTGCTCTAAGATATCCTCATATGTTTTTGAATCATCATCACCTTGTCAACTATTTATTTTACTAATTATTATATCCAAATATATCCTTCTCTAAATCCTTCCCAACATGTTACAATACCACACTTATTTCTATATAATTCATTAAATTGATCAATCTATATGATATAATGAAAAATATTTTTAGAATAAAATTAAAATAATGTAATATTTATATCCTAAATTCCTTGGTATTCCATTACATTATGTTAAATTATCTCTTCAAAATTCTAAATCATCTTTTATATCTATCAAATTGAGGATTTAAGGTTTTACTTGTTAGAGTTGGTGTCTAGAGAAATAATTGTTTATACTTTGATTACATAAATGTAAACTTATTATATATTGTTTATTGTTCTGCATGACTATAATATAATAATGTCCTAGAATATTTGTTACATTAATAAGGTCATTGAAGATCCCCTCTATGATGAGATTCTTGAAATGCTATAACAATATTCTTAAATGAAGTTCTACAGTTACATAACATACTATGATAAGACACATATTATACAAACCATCATGTATGAGTAGTCGTAAGACGATGAGACTCTCTCTCATGGAGTTCACACTTAGTAATCTCAAAGATGGAAGATTATGAGAACAAATACACCAGTAGTAATTCTACATGTCTTGGTGTCACTATGCATTTCTATCAACAAGTGCATGTAATGGTTCTTAGACCGAAAGACTATCATTAACTCATATCATGACTCTTTCACATAGATTTGCTGACGAAAACCGTCACAATGACAGTTGGCTGGAAGTAGGGTACGTTGGGTGCATCACGAATGACATGTTGTTAATGGATAAGTCGAGGAAGGATTTGTCCCTTCCTTTTTTATAGAAGTTGATATCTTGGCCACTTTGATTGAAATAGAACTGTCACCCAAATTTCATGGCCATAGTGTCATGAAGAGTTTATTTCTGAAATTCAAAGAATGACAGATCATACATATAGGTTTACGACACTACCTTGAAACATGATTGATGAGATATTGAGACAAAGGGATTAAATCACACGGTAAGTGTTCACATGAGGTGACAGGTCCATGCGGCATCAACTTCTTCCTCTTGGGTGCCTTGACCCGTTGCTACATAGTAATCTTAGAATTTAGGCAAGCCCGCCTAATGCCAATGAGAAAGAGGCCTAGAGTGTCCCACACTCAGTGTATCCAAGTATCTCAAGTAGAATAAAGATTAGTCATGTATGTGGATTAATAATTATTCAAGGAAGCCTAAATCATTTTAATATTGGAGGAATAAGAAAATGAAAAAAATATATACATGTCGTGTACATTGAATATACTCGCCTTGTAGTTTTCATTTTGGAAAAGAAAAGAAAAAGGAGTATATGTCATGTATTAACGATTACACGCCGTGTAGTTTTTCCAGTCGGGATTTTGAGGAAATAATATGGTTTTGTTATATGATATTTATTATAGTCAGCATGGGTGCATGTCAAAGAATTAATGATTTGACATGGGGGTTTTCAATAAGAGTTAATGAAATAAATAAAATGCGTAACACATTTATTTATTGTCATAACTCTATAACCTCAAACTTGATTATAAATATCCTCACAACCCCAACACTTTTCCCTAATCATTGTGCACAATAATTTTTGAGAATACACTCAAGGACAAAAGAACACCTTCCTATAAGAATGCTCTTAAGAACAAGAGAGATCCTCCTCCATCAGATCATGGTGATCGAAGGAAGACAACACAAGCAAAGGCTTCTCTATGCTAGCACCCAGAAATTCCTTTAGCGATGTCCAGAGATACGTGGTGCACATGTAGATCACCACTAGAGGAAGTCTACCCTTGGATTCTCAGACGCAATAACGAATCCCATCGAAACATGATCAGAAATATCAATGAATAAAGAACACTATAAAAGATACTTCTTATCAATTAACTAAATTAATTATAATCAACCTGTGATGATCCACATTTGTGGTTCTGGGACTATTCTTCTTCTTTGTCTATTTATTTGATTAGATCCATGGAGTCTGGCGTTTATCATCGTATTAATCCCAGATTGATCATTTCTAATGACAAAAAGTCAAGTGGGAACATCCACCCACGAGCTTCCACTACACCCGGGACTTTCAATATTGAAATTTATTTAAATACTCGATGACTTTTAAAGGACATTCCAAAAATTATAAGTAATCCTGTAGTTAGGTTCAAATAAAATGGAGATTATAAATTCATGTGATATAAATATATCCCTGAGATACTATCAAGAAACAAGATCTAATGTCATAGTATCTCAAATAAGATGGAAATTTGTACATTTAATCAATAGATAAAAAAACAAATTATCTTATAACCACGAGTTGTATTTTGTAATCCCACAAAAAAATCCATAAATATATTTTATCATTTCCACTCAGATATTTGAAAATAATAAATTACCACTTTGGTAATTATAATTATACTGAATCTATTTATAAGATAAAAATTTTATGGTAACATTAACGATATCTATTTTCATTCCATACGACCAAAAATATTCTTGAAGGTATCAATATATCATAGTACTATCTGGATGAATAGAAATGGAGAGATATGAGATTCACTAGATAATTATCTCTTCAATTGGTAACCATTTGGAACAAAAAAGTCTTTCCAAAACTAATAAATCATTTAATATCAACATTATACTTAGAGAACATACCCTTATATACTGATTATACTCTTTCATTGAAACCAATATATTTCTTATGAGGTTTCTTCACTTTTCCTATCAATTATGACTAAAATGACACCTAAAATAGAAATAAGTAATTTCTTACATGAATAATATATTGAAAAACATTCAATAAATCATTTATTAATGGATCATGTTTCAAAGGTCACATAGTTAATAATGAATAATATATCTGACTTAAAGCATCAACCACTCTATTTTATTTTACTGGATGGTAATGAATCTAGCAGGCATAATCCTTAATTAGTTTTAATAATCTTCAATGCATTATGATCAACTAAAAATATGTGAATATATAATTCATACATATATTATCAATATATATTTCACACTTTACTCCCCATAAATGATGTGTCTTGAATTTTAAAGAAAAAAACATAGTAGCCGGGTCAAGAGCTTTTGTATGATAACATAGCTCCTGATATTTTAATTGATTTTAAGCATATTGAATTACCCGATCAACCTATTTTAGAAGAAAACAATTTTAATTCAATGAAGTGTCATTATAGATTATAAATTCACCTTTTCTAGATAACAGGTCAAAAACAAAAATATTCACTACTATAATTCTTCATTACAAGACAAATTCATCACATTATTTTTTCTCGATAAATTTAACTCATTTTCAAGTTAAATTAGTTAAGGGGAAATATAACTAAGATTTTTTTAGAAAACTATCAGTATTATCCCACTACTTCTAGAAAACTATGAATCATTAGTAAATTTGGTGCTCTTTTACACTCTCCAACCACTTTAGTTTTGGCTAAATCAATATTTATCTATATTAATCTAAAATATATAAAATGAATGAAATTAACCACAACCATAATTAGTATTTAATAAACTTTCCTTATTACAAGGTTTTCATAACATTAGTCAAATTATTATCCTAATCATCATAGATTTTAGAATATATTTGTATTTAATCAACAAAAACAATAATAATTTTATCCGATAACTAAGGTATAACTCTAATCATATGTTACATAAATACAACTAAAGATTTATTAATGTAAAATAAATTAACAAAAACTCATATTTCTTATACCTAGTATGAAATTCAAACTTTTTAATGTCATCATAGTTCACCATGAGCTAATGGAACCCAAACATGAGATCATCCATTAAAAAAAATTTAAACTCTATTGAGATGATCAATCATGTTATTTATATGATGTATCCAATACATATTCTTAACAGTGATATTTTTCAATGATTTATAATAAATTAAAATGATTACAGAGCCACAATTATTTTTTAAAAAAAATTAGGACAAACCCTTAATGAAGTAATCAGATAAATGAATCCTTTATCAAGAAACTATTGTAATTGGTTTTTCAATTCCAAAAGTTCTACTTTATAAATTCAAAATTGAGGTTTTGATATTGTTTTAGAAATTTTTTTTAATATTAATATAAATATACTAATTAAGAATAATATTGATAAATTCATTAATAAATACATTGATATATTTGAATTATAACATGAACAAAATCAATTTGAACTATATCCTTATTATCAACAATATGTGCAAGATAAGCATCATTTAAATCAATATTTAATTTGTCATCTTCTTTCTATGTTATTGAAGATATGATTTCATTCTTGTATAAAATCCTAAATTCATTAAAAAAACATATTTTCTCTATAATCTATCTTAGCATGAAAAATAGAAAGGTTATCCATACCCAAAACGACACCGAACTCCACTATTAGAAAGATAATGAGGGTTCTAGATAAATCCTTCTTATAGACAATAATAGGAGGATTCTTATAACTTTTTTTTCCATAACACTACACCTAGGTGTTTTTACTAAATGTTATGGATTTAATTCATGATATTATGTTTATAATTTTCTATTAAATTTCATGGAAGTTGATATATGTGTATACCCAAAATCAAACAATACATTATCATAATCTGAATAAATATTAATGTATAGGACAAAGCATCGCTGGATAGTCCAATATCTTACAAAGAATTTTTAAAGGATTTAACCTTGCCTTTATTTTTGTGATGTTGATGAATTCATTAATTTACTCCCTTTTTAAAAAATTATATCCATAATTACTGATCTCATTAAAATTATAACATTTTACTCATGGCCTTTCATTATTTTTATGATCATTATTGTGGTCCTTTTATTTTTATTCACTAGAAAAATGTCCAAACATACCAAATAAAAAAAATTCTAGATTTTATAAGACATTCTATAGGGTGTTTTTATTACATTAATCATAAGATAGAATATTGACTTTATTACCTTCATATTTCTTTGATTGATGTTTCCCTATCACCTACAATTTTGGCCAATTTTTCTACTTTTTTTGTAGGACACATGATCATTGAAAACCTCTATTTCTACCTTATCGACACATTGAAAAAGTTTCTCATAAATTTTAAATTCTTTAGAAACCATCTCCATTTGATATTTTAGAATAAATAATTGTTAAATTAGATTAATTTTACTATTATGATCCTAAATAAAATTTTGTGTTTACCTTTATGGAAATGTTAAATTTTCTTCATACACGACCACTTAATATTCTTTCTTATTCCTCAATTTAAAGAATCTATTTTCCATCCTATGTTAAAATGACTTAGAAAAATATTTATTTGTGAAAATATTATTAAAATATTATCATTCCAATGTAGAAATATCTTCTCTTTCACTTATATTCTAAACCATTGACCAACAATGATCTAATTCACCTTCAAAATGGTAAATAAAATGATATAACATTCTATATTGTAAACAAACCATGAATTAAAATATTATCTCCAATATTTTTCCCATCATTTAACTATCACATGGTATGATGATCCATTGGATGATATAGGATAATGTTTTATGAAATTATGTACAATGAACATATTTCACTATAGTGTATAAGGTTTCTCTCTCACTTGGATACCACCACATTTATATCTTACAATAACTAATCCATCAAAACATAAAACTACTTAAATCAAATTCCTACCATTCAATGATGTTATTGTGGACACATATTTTCCTGTAGGTGTCTTCCAACACCATATTACCTATATCCTCTATGGAAAACCATTCTGAATATAAAGATAAAAATAAAGTATAATTTTATGATTATAATATTACTTCATCTAAGAACTACTCTCGTGCCAACTTTAAGTAATCGATAATTATTCAACAATTAAAATAATTTTTATCAATAAAAAAAATTGTTTCATTCTATAAGATAATTCTATTTTTAGAGTATTAGACAATAGGTCATATACCATAAATAAAAAACACATACATTTCATTTTAGACACTTCCACTTAGTATCTATTTTTTCATAGTACAATACTTTTAAAATGGAACGTATTTTATTTTCTTGAAAATTCATCACAATTTTAAACATGACTTTAGAATTGTTCATAAACATCCTTAACATTAATGAAAAACATTTTATAAATTTTTATGAACACAAATTCTCAATAAGGGAGATATTAAAAGTAATAGAGAAACAAATCAGTCTAATTAAAAACAAAATACAATCATAAAAAGGGTTTTCATTTTTTATAACTAACTTCGAACACCAATAATCATTTATATATTCATGAAATCATCATAACTATACAATATTTTCCAAAAAACACTCCATAAGAAATTATAAATGATAAATAATAATCATTAGGGTTTCTTATAATAATTGAGAACCCATAAAAAACAATTTCTTATAAACAATCCTTTTAACCTAAAAGGAAAATTTCATTCCTTAAATAAATATCATTAACATACAAAGTCAAATAGTAAAATTTCTATGAAAACACAATATAAAGAATAGGAAATTCAGTTATGTTTCTTGTGAAATCATCTCTATATTTCCCTTATAATAATCATTACAAGAACCCTTACAAACGGAATAACCTAATTGGTTAATTCCACCATAACTGTCTTGAAAATAGAATCACTACCTAATAAGTTATCGACATATTTTTTGCTCAAATATCATTATAATAATTTTAAAAGAAACATAACATACCAAAAACACAAGAAATACTCTATTTCCACTATCAAAATAATAAAAATATACTTTTTTAACCATAACAAAATCATTTACATATATTTATATATCGTTTTCCTATAAAACAAAAATTTCAAAACTAAAATAAATAGAAAAAATGGGAAGGGTGTTTTTTATTTAAAGAAAAAATGTAACGTGTTAAAGGAATACATAAGTAAAATAATAGTTGAGATGGTGGGAAAGGAAATTGGCATTGTATATGTTAAAATAGTACATTCTATTTGACTTTTGTAAAGAAAGTAAAAATATTATGTATAAAACACAAAAAAGGATTGCTATTGAATCCCTTTGAAAGAAAGTAAAAAATGGTACATAATATTTACTTTATAGTTTTCTTATTACCATAAAATTACATCCATAAAAAATTTAGAATATGTATATAGGTAAAAATTATTTATAAAATAATTCATTTCATTATTTAAAATGTGGCTTTAATGTAAAGTATCAATTACCTCGAGTCTAAATTTTTTAAAAAATTATTTATTTTCTTAAATAACAGACATATGTAAATTATTTAATTTAAAAAAAATATAGGTTTATTTATACTTTTAATTCACTTATATACATGCCATACCTAATTAAATAACTGATAAATTTTACTAGAGATGTTTTCAGGATGTTTGGTTAATAAATCCAAAATTAATTTGGTTTGTCGACAATAGTCAAATGTCTCAAGATTATATTATGTATGGAATATTAATCATGTTATAATTGTAATTTTTACACATTATTTATAATTTAATAAATAATCATGTAATATGATTATGAAAAATGAATTACCCTACAATCATGGAGAGGATATGTTGTACGTAAATATGGGTAATGTATCCAATTTTCAATACACATGAGGGAAAGAATGTAAGTATTATGTTTTATTTATATAATTACTATTAAATCATAATTATCAAATTATTTATTTAAATTGACCTATATATAATTTTCATCTTATTCTATGATGGAAAATAAAATATATCTATTTTTGAGGTGGGAGTCTGCACGTAAACATGAGCGACGTTTTTATTTTTCATTAAATGTCAAGAAAATAAGTAGAATATTTATTTTCCATTGAAGAATGAAATTTATATAGAATATATCATATTATTTTCTTTCTATCCATTATTATTAATGAACATATAATTAAATGATGAAAAATGATATACATCATCTCATGTGACAGTTTCTCATATGTACACATGAGTGATGTTTTTATTTTTCATTAGAATATTATGTTTATGAAAAAGGATTATAACAAAAACACAATAAAATTCCAGTTTATGGATGTTTTTTATGTTATTATTTTAGTATGGTGGAATTATATTTTAAGAAGGTAGAATACGAAATAATGTGGAAAAACCTGTTTGAGAAAAGTACAATTTCTTTAGACAACCTCCTTGGGTTTATAACTAAAGCATTCATAGGTTGTTATTATGATTAAAAACGAACCTATAAGAATTGGGGTATGATGTTATGAAGGTATTTGGTCTGGTATTAGTTGATTTAATAAGAACATTATGCATAGATAAGACAGGATACATGGTTTGCTTTTTTTTAGTGGAGGAGAGGACACACTTATAATTTTTCAAAAGATTAAAATATAACAATGTATTACTCAATCCAAATGGCTAAAAATGACTCATATTCAAATTAGAGATAATATAGGGTTGAAATATGGATAGAAAATACAATTAATATATATTTTTAAATATTTTTAACCCATATACTCATTGTTTTAACTCAATTAACCCATTTTAACCCTTATCATGGAAACCAAATTTTTTACAAAAGTTACATTCCTAATGACAAAAAATGAAATTGGTATCATTAATAAATTTAGAAATTATTATTATAAATAAGGATTCTATTTTATAAAAATTAATTTCTATATGTGGTTGAAATTACATATAAAATAAACACACAAAATTAGATGAAAATGGGTATTCATAAAAATGACTTATACATGTATTGGCCTAGATCCAACTAGTCTAACCCTTTGTATATTTTCTATGATTTTGGTTCTATGAGGAGGACTAGAGTATATATAGATATTTTTGGTAACAAAAATGATAGAACAAGGATAATTGGCATTTTTTAAGTTATTCATGTGTAAAATATATAGTTCACAGCTTGTGTGAGGATTGTCCACATGTTGCCTCATGATGTGAAATAAATCAGGGCTGAATGGTTAGAGGTGATTTTTTATAGAATATGAAAATCGATATTTAAATTATATGAAAGGGTTTCATTATATAAAAATTGACTTTATTTCATTCCTTTTTAATTTATAGTTCCTCAGGTTTTATAAAATACTATGGGTTTTCACCCAAATCCTAGGTGGTCAGCAACTATCTCTTAAATAATTTTGGAATCCTTTTGATGGGGATTGATCCTTAGACACCCATATTCGATCAATAGTGATCTAAGGTATGTTCTATCTTTTTCACTTAATGTTCTCTCATCTGGAACTTCCCTGTTCATATTACATTATGATCATGGGTTCTCTCAATCATTTAAATAGAGTTTTCTTTATTGTTTATTATTGAGATTGAGGCTTAGATTCCTCAGAGGGATACATCTCTTGTGGTAGTGGGTGAGGATCTATGATGTTGGTTTATTCTCACATGAAAAATTTTGATGCCTTTGATGGAGATAATAAATTGATCCTCACAATTATTTATATGAAATTGAAATGTTATCTTTGTTTAACCCATTGGGAAGAAATAGAATTTACCTAAAAATTATTAAACTATATTAATAATGAATTTGTTGTAGTGATCTCATGTTGTTTCTTTCTACCATGATAATGGCGTACCTCTTGATTTTCTAGAAAAATTTATATCTAAATTATTCTTGATAGAATGTCTTTTTATGATATATATTATCATTTTGTTCTATATGGAAACTTTTAAATAACATGAATCTACTAATTGTTAATAAAATTGATTAATAATTAAAGAGGATACATGTCTGAATTTTTTGCTTCTTGTAATTTTATAATAATAAAATATATTCATTGTGCTTTCTAATTTTAATGTTTTTATAAATATTAATGGAACTAATAGTGAATGTGAAGCATGATAATGATTTTTGATACATTTTAATTAAAAAACCAAGTTAATGAAAATGGTTATTTTCCAAATTTATTGAAACTGGTTTAAATGCTAAGAACATGTTTAACTGTTGATATCTTGTTATATCATGATACCTTAGGTTAGCCATGGTTAGTGCCTTTGAATAATGAATCGGTTAATTTATTGTGGAATAAAAAATGCTTTTTTTTTGATAAATATAGAATCAATGGATTGAGTTTTCTCTCTTCTTCATAAGGGAGAGTGCCCTGAGTTATGGGTAATGAGTGCTCAGTTATGTGTGCAGGATTGATTACTTTTTACGGACAAGATTTACCTATTGGCTATTATTTTTTGTTTTTTATTCTTTTGAGATGTTATTCAGAAGTAAGATTCTCTATGAGATGTGATATGAAGTGTGGATGCATATATGTGATATGATCCTTGGATGGATGAGCCAAGGATGGCAGATGTGATGTGGGTTGGGAGGACTAGATGATGTGGCAACAGTTGAATTCTGAGATGGTAAGATTCATTGAGATATGCATTTGAGTGTTAGCGATGGAATAAAAGATGGTGGAACAAGTTGATGTTGGGCGTACTCATTGATGTAATGATCAGACATGGGGTGATCATGTATGAATCTATTTAATGGTGGATGGATGGGTTTTTAGTTTTATCAACATTAAATTTCCCACTAAATGAGGCATATGGATGTTCTTGGTTTCATGCTTAATCTTGGTGGTAAATAAAGATTTTTTTTTCTAGTGTACCAAATTTATTGAATGATGTAAATAATGAATGAATAATTATTATCCCACATGGGTTTAGTTTATGGAATAAAAATGGTGATAATATGTCATCCATGATAAACCATGGACTCCATTTGTATTATTCATGGAGGCTATGTAATTTACATTAGTAATTAATGAATGAGTCGTGAATTATTATTAATGTATAATTTATTATCTAATAAACTAAATAATTAATGGAAATGATGGAAATAAAAGAAAATTAATTAACATAGTTCATTAAAATCTTGTGTGATTATAGGATATATAATCCCTAGAAGTGGTAGTTGAGGGTTCGAATGAAGATATTGAAAATTGAGCATAGGAATTGGTAATGTCCATATGTTTGTTTTGATATATACTATATCATGTATATTCTATGACATCATACTCTCCCCTACCCATGCTGATTGGGGAAACTAACACTCAGTGGACTCTGAGAGGGTGTTTTCCCCAATATCTTTATGGGAGAATGGATGGATGAATATTCCATCAAGCCAAACTCTCTTGTCTTCTTAGTTACTTGTGATGGTATGAGTGACAGTTTTGTTTCCCATATATGTGTGTATAGGGATGCAATTTCTTTTGGTTGTTTCACAAACATGTATCTATAGATATTGTATCCAATGTATTATTATAGGTAAGATGTGTATAGGATGCAATGTATTGATGTACTTACTCGGTGTATCAGTTGTGGTGGATTGAGGTATAATACTCAATGTTTGATAAACATCATACTAGATCTGGTGGATTCTATAAACTAATTGGTTACTATATAAGTATATGTGTATGGGATGACATGATGATGTGATGCATGAAGTGCAAGTTATGATTACTTGACCAGGTGTCTTCATGATGGATTATTTTAGAGAGAAACGGCTCAAGATATAATATGTTGGTGTAGAGTGTAAAATTAGAGGGGAAGGGGGTGTGGGGTTCCCTTGATGTATCATTATTATATTATATTATCTCTTTTATGTAATACTTTGAGAGATTTAGCCATGGTTATTTTGGGAACGTAGTATACATGTTTAGTTTATGAGTTAGTTTTATAGTTTTGCACTGTGCTTTATCATACTTTCTTTATTTTTTGGTATGATATTATCTAGGGAATATCCTATTAATTATACTGTTTTGATCACACTACACATATATAAATAGTTTTTTGTCATCTGGTAAATGTACAAGTTTAGGTTGGATATTACTAGTGCATGGTTTTACAGTATCGTTTTGGGATTCGTGGTGGCATACTCCTTAACTTATTGGAACATATATTTTTACTTTATGTTGTTATAATAATATACGAAATTGAATATTTACACTTGGTATTACATTATAAATATATATATATATATATATATTTCTGATTAAGTGTTGATTTTTTTATTCATCTTATCTCTCTCTTATATATGTACTCTAAAAGGGTAATTCCACCCATATTCATGTTTATTATACCTTTGATGTTAATTGTTAACCCATGCCCTATAGGATGTAACACTATAGAAGTTTCCATTTATGTTCTCTAATGGATGACCTACGAGGGGTACACTTTTATGGGGATGAGGTCATGATAGAGTGGTATCAAAGATTTAATTTTAGGGTAAGGGTAGATTTCCTAGTTAGGAACATGTCATCTTGCATGGGTTGGAAGGAAAATAGTGTTAGGTATGTTTAGTGAGTGATGTAAACATGAGAGAGTAGCTGATATTTAAATATTTAGTCCCCATATGATTGGATTCATAGACCTTTAAGTTTGTTAATCATGCTAAATGAAGTTATTCTGGTAATAGGATAGAGTCCTTGGAAAGGATCATGCATCATCATTCTTTTCTCTAGTGTTTAAAATGGGTAGACAATGGTATATGTTAAAATATTAGTAAGATAATAAAATAATTAATTAGTAAATGTTAATTATTAATTAGTCTATGTTTTGTATATCTATCAGTTTTTTCTTTTGTATGAATGTATCCAGGTCAAAGTCTTCATCTGGTTCATGCTGCAGTTGTTCACCAAGATGTTCCAGAAGATCGTGGTGTAGTGGAGGCTGACAAAAATGACACATGGAGTAGAAGAATATGGGAGTTTTAACTCAAAATTATACATAAGTATAAGGGATTTGTTTTATATTGAATAATATAAAAATTGTTTCAAGAGGTTGAGATAACATTCGGATCAATCCATGCTCGGAGGAACAACTGGGTTTCATAATATGTGAATATTATATATGGAGCAATGAGGAAGTGGCGAATCTTGTTCCCAGAGGATCATGAGAAAGTTAAAATCTCATGGGGGAAGTTCCTTGACCAGTTTAGATTATAGTTCCTTTATTCAACCATGAATGAGGATATTCTGTAGGAGTTTATTACCATTTGGTTTGGGAGTTCTAGTGTTTGTCAATTTAATATCCATTTTCAGACCCCAGGGAGATATGATTTAGAATTGTTAAAAGATGAGGAGTCTTAGGAAAGGAATTGTGGGGAGGCTTTCATCTTGAAATATAGATCCAGGTCAACACATTTATGATTAATACATATATTTTGGTGATTTTGAGGCAAGAGGTTATTGATAGAAAGCTATCCAGAACTATATTGTCTTGAGAGGGATTCTCTTGGATTCCTTATGAAGAAGAGTTGTGCTCTAAGAAACCCAATCATCTGTAAAGAAGAGTTTTTTGGAAGAAAGGTGTTGGTTTGAGCCCTCATCATATCATTTCTCCATGGTATGTGTCTCTTAGACTTATTCCATAGTATCATACACTTGTTTTTATAATGGAATTTTAGTTCATCAGTTTCTAGAGTGCAGAAACTTAATGAGTATTCAGCATTCTCTTAGTGGTCCACTTCAGGTTCCTTTTTTTTGTAGTTTCAATCACTGATTAAGAATAAAAGTATTATAATTTGGAATCAATAAATAGGTTATAGGGAAAGAAGAGTACAACCTTGATATGATCCTAATCCTATGAGATCACATCATGACCATGTATGTGGTTTTCACTTTGTATAGAGAGGCCATAGAGAAGCTCATGCCTATCATCAGGCTTCATCATTTCCAGTTCTAGGTCTACCATAAAACATTTTAGTCACACCTTTCTTTTTTTTCTACATGGGTGCATTATTTTTTTGATTAAGGAGTTAAATAATCCATTATATCACCTACCCTCATCCATACTTTAGGGCTTGAGGTAGAGAGGATTCTAGTTTCCTTAACATTAACTATTAAATATTAAGGTCGAGATGACTTGTATGAAGTCTATAAATATTATGAATGAGTGTTTGGGTAGCACCTCTCTTAGGGAGATTTCCTATCATTATAGATATAGACACATGACATCAACCTCGACATTCATTGGTTGTATTTGGTGTAGGATATCGTGGATTTATTTAGGAGGCAGGTTCTATTCTATGTTGCTGAAAGAGTTCCAAATGTTTTTATGGAAAGCGATATCTTCATATGGGTTTGAGGAATGTTACATCCTTTTCTTACAAGATGTAAAATCTCATTCTATGTTCATAATATGTTCAATTGTTAGTTTTTCCTAAGGTTATAGAAGAGTACCCTGATGTATTTTCAGAGGAGGTTTTAGCATTAACACATTGATGGGAGATGATGTTATGGATTGAGTTACAAAAAGGCATGTATCCTATCATTTTTTATTTATATAGTATGAAAACTTATTATTTGTGAGAGATGTGAGTAAAGATTTTTGATTTGTTTTAGTTCGGTTTTCTCTGATGAGTTTTCACCATGGGTGCACCGGTTTTGTTCATGAAAAAGTCTCATGAGAGTTCTTATCTTTGTATCGATTATCATCACATTAAAATGATATTGAAGAACTGGTATCCTCTTAAAAAATGATTATTTATTTTATCATATAAAGGGATAATGTTTATTCTCAAAGATCTATCTATAGTTAATATATAATTGGATAAGGGAGAAGTATTAGGATATTCAGAATACTGCTTTCCATTGTCATAATGGGAATTATGAGTTTGTTGTATGAATTTTCTGTTTGAATAATATTCTAACTATGTTCATGGGGTTGATGAAAACTGTATTGAAATAGTTCAAAGATAATTTTATTTTTTATTTAATCAATGACATACTTATGTAATACAGGTCTAAGAAGAAGCATGCAGCGCATCTATGTTCCTTTTGGGGAGTTCTTCTCTATGATAATTCATTCAGGAAAATTTAAAAGTTTGAGTTATAGGCTCATGAATTTCGTTTCAAGTGAAATTTTATATCCCAGTAGGGATTAGTTGTGGATCCTTCAAATATATTGATAGTTATTTCATGGGATTCCCCCTAAACAGTCATATAGGTTTGAAGTTATATTGGTCTTACAGGCTATAACTAGTAGTTCATAATCGATTTCTCTCAGGTTTCGACTTATCTAACATATTTGTCCTAGAATAACCATGCGTTCTTGTGGACTGACCAGTTTTAGGAAGATTTCGAGTACATAAAGAAGAAGTTAGTCAATTCTCTAAACCTTTCTTTTCAAGAAAAGGGAGTTTAGTTTGAGATTTTCCCTGATACACCATATCATGGATTAGGTTGTGTTTTGTTGTAGAAGAGATTAGTCGTTTTGTATGGGTATTTGTAGTTATGTACCCATGTGTGTAACTATTCCACCCCTAATCGTCGACTGGTAAAAATTATTTTTTTCTTTGATGTTATGGAAACATTACCTCAACAATGAGCATTTTTTTGTTTTTAATAACTATAATATCCTATGACATGTCTTCCCTCATCATGTCATGAACTTTCATTAGCATCGATGGAAAGAATTTTTGCAGCATTATGGATTTTAGATTTTTCATTCACTAAGAAAGGTAAAGATTGTGCCTGATTTATGAAGTGAGAATTCATGGAGTGATTTTTTACATGAATCTAGATATTTCAAGGGAGTGCTGGAAGAACTATTAGTGATTTATTTTGATATGGGAGAGTTTTGAGGTAGAGGCTATATTTTACAAATGATGGTGTGGTTCAGTTAGAAATAATAAGTGGAGTCCCAATTGGGGGATTCAGAGGTGGAGGTACCAAGAGAGTGTGTTTTTTAGAGATTCCCTGAATTATTGGTCTGATGATGGATAATATTAGGTCTTGTTCTAGGGATGTATTTTCATTCCTTTTTCTATGTGTGAGATAGTTCTCTATGATTTATATAGATCTCCTTTACTAGTATTCTAGGCATGAAAAATTTTCACCGATCTTTGAGAGGCCAGTTTTTGTGGTATAGTTTGAATCATGTAGTTTTATAGTTTTTATGGATGTGTTAGTTTTCCAGAAGGTGAAGGAAAATCATTATGTTCGTGGTGGTTTTACACATCTGTTAGATGTTCCATAGTATAAGTGGGAGGACATATCAATGTTATTTTTTACTTGTTTGCCTCAAGGTCAGGGTGTCTCTGATGCTATATGGGTGATAGTGGATCATTTGATGAAATCAACCAACTTTATAGATATTAGGGAGTCAAACACATTAGAGTATTTATAGAGGTAGTATCAATAAGTGGAGGTGTTTTTCCATAGAGTCATGAGGATGATCATATATAATTGGAATCCTCATTTTAACGCTATGGTGTTAATATTTCTCTGGAATGTTTTTTCTCTTAGTTATGCTTAACACAACTTTTCATCCACATAAGGATGACCAGAACGAGTGGAATGTACATACGCTTGAAGACACGTTTCACTATTTTGTCCTATATTTTAGTGGTTCATTGATGTGGAACCTTCCCTTGGTCTATTTTACAAAGAATAATAGTCTCTACTAGACCATTGGTATTGCCCCATTTGAAAAATTGTGCGGCCAACCTTGTTGTACTCCATTATGATGGACTGGGTTTAGATAGGTATCAATTATTAGGCCAGAGATGGTACATAATATAACATATATGGTTCATGTAATTCATTCAAGGATTAGGGAATAATAGGATAATAAAAAAATTTCTTCCGATCATAAGAGGTGACCTGTAGAGTTCTATATTTCAGATCATGTGTTCTTGAAGGTGAATCCTTATCATGGACAGTGAATGTTTGGTCATAAGAGTAAGCTTTCTCACAAGTGTTTTTGGGACTTTTGAGGTCTTGGTTCAAGTTCGAGTCGTGACGTATTAGATATAACTCCCCTTGTATATTAGAATAAAGATGATGTTTTCCACATGTTTCATCTTCATCATTATATTCATGATAACTATCATGTCATCGATTAGTTTTATATCTATGTTTAAGATGATATGACTTTTGAGTAGTGGCCAATTGATATCTTGGACTACTAAGATTAGGTGTTACGAGTGTGTGATATTTCCTTGGTTTGTGTCTTCTGATAGAATGGTGGCATGGAGGAGACTAACTAGGAATATGATTCATATATTCACACTCAATGCCCAAAGCTATTTTATTCTTAACACCTCTCATTTAATGTTGTTAAATTTTTAGATATTGACATTTTTTGTTTGTGAGATGGTTTCCCCTTGTTTATTGTTGGAAACCTTACTCTTTTTTTATAGGTATCACCTCCATGAGAGTGTTTAGAAGATGGTTTTTTCTATTACGTGGTTCTGTAATATTTCTATGAAGAGGTGGTTGAGCTCCTATAATAGAGAGATACATTAGATATATCTCACAGGCTTCCTATTTAGGCAACCGCTTTTTTTTACTACGGGTTTTGTTTTGATTCATGAGGATGAGAATGCTTTGATATTTTTCTAATATAAGGGCCTAGATCCATCTAGTTCAGCTCATTTCATTTTTCCAAATCCAGGAGCCCTCATAGGATATCGAGAGAATGTTTGGAGGTGTTTAGCTATAAAAATTTAGAATATGGATAATTCACGATGTGTAGTTGTTTCACGTTACCAATATGTAGTTAAATGCTTATGTGAGTCTGGTTCATATGGATCCTCACAATGTAAAATAAATTGGTTCTGAATATTTTTAGCAACATGTTTTCTAGAGAAACATAAAACTCGATAATTACATGATGTGAATGGGTTTCGCACCATGAAAATTCACTCTGCAGTACAAATTTATATGTTGTCATTCCATAAGTTTTCTCAAACCCTATGGGTTTTTCTCCCAAACCCTTTGTAGCCACCTACTATATCTTAAGGTGTTTTGGAATCCCTTTGATTTGGATTGATTATCGACATCCCCTATTCAATCCATGCTGTCATGATGTACATTTTTCCTTTTTCTCTCATGGTTATTCAATATGGATCCTCCTGATTATTCTTTCCATGAGATGAAGGTTTATCTCTATCATTCAAACATATCTTTCATGGTTGTTTTTAGTGAGGTTGTGGTGCGACTGTAGGTTCTGGGTGTAGTAGAAGCATGGTTGAGACGACACATAACATTAATTTTTATCACAATTAATGATTATTCCGGGATCAATATGAAGATGAACGCCAATCTCCATGGAATAGAATCAAAGATTTAGATAAAGAAAGAAGAGGTCTAAAATCATTAGATAGGATCTTCGACATCATGTTTATAATTAATTTAATTCATCTCATAATGAAATAATAACAGGATCTTTGGTAATTTATTTGTTGATGATGTTGATCTTCCGGAATGACCCTTATAGATTATCTCATTGTGCTTGCGAGGATCTAAACTAGAATCCATCTAGCAGTAATCCACAAGTGCTCGGATGGACTCGGATTAACACAACTCATTCTCCAGGTGCTAGCACAGCAAAGAGAGTTTCTTGTGCCGATCATTCTTGATCTCTTGTTCTTCAGCCTTGAAGAACATCTCTCATTTTTGAGAGGGGCGTGAAGGGGATTCTAGAGAGAAATTGTTAAGCTCAATAATTCTCAATTCACTGGGCATGCAGTTTGGGTACATGGAATAATAGACGTATGTGTCTATTTATTAGCATGGGGATTCAGTTTCAATATTTAGTTGTGTAATAGAAATTGAATACATTTATAACCTTAGAGAAATCCATTATTTTAATAATAACACCAAATCATTATTTATGGTGTGCCTACTTATGTAAAACATAATTATAAATAAAATTCAACGTACAAAAATAATAGCAGTGTTATTATTATTATTTTAATATGTTTTTATAAAATGAGGTGTCTCAGTCAATGTCAGAGACACTATTTATTTAAATAAAAAAGAGTTACATGAGTCTGAAGTATGTAATCTTATTACAATCCCATTCATAAAAAGGGAGAAGATCAATATGAAAATCCAGTCAATAAATATTTATTTAATTTATGGAATCAATTTAAATTGTATAATATTCTTCCATGTTCTTTAGAATAGTATTTATTTCATCAATTAAATTCAAATAGAATTTAACCATGACCACAAAAAACACTTAGTATGTGACCCTCTATGATTCATTCTTGTTGACATTAGATAGGTTTTCCTAATGTGAAATAGTAATATCTAGAATATTTTCAAGGAACTGAAGAAAAATAACTTAAAGTCGCATAAACAAAATCCACATAAGAACACTCACTATCTAATATAATCTCTTTGTCTCAATATCTTATCTAGAAGGTTTCATGATAGTTTCAACAACCTTTATGAATGATACGTCATTCTTGGACTACCTAAAATAAACTCATGGTTTCACTATAGACATGTAATTTCATGTGATGGTTCTATTTCAATCAAAGGGTTGAGATATAAACTTCCCTAAAGGGAAAGGACAAATCCTTCCTCCACTTATCCATTAATAACATGCCACTCATGATGCACCAAATGTACCCTACTTCCTGCAAACGCTTTCTGTCATGATTTTTGTTAGTAAATCAATGCTTTTCGAGTTGTGACACGTATTAATGATAATCTTAAAGTCTTAGAATCATTACACGTGCTCATAGATAGAAATATTTGATGACACCAAAACATTTGGAATTCCTACATGCATGTTTGTTCTCATAATCTCTTATCTTGGAAATTACCAAGTGCAAACTTCATGAGAGGTAGTCTCCTCTACTTATGAGTACTCAAACCTGACGGTCTATATGCTATGTTTCCCATCATAGTATTTCATCCCAGCATAGAAATATATTTAAGAATATTCTTATAGAATTTCAAGGTTTTCATCATAACGGGGAACTGCCATGACATTATCGATGCAACAAATACTCTAGGAAATTGTTACATAATATTAATGCAGAACAATGAAGCATATATAGTAAGATGTTTAATATTTAAATAAATTAGATATCCTGGTAATCAAAGTGAAAATAGTTGGTTCTAGGACACAAACTCTAACAAAATTCCACTTGGACTAGAGCCAACTACCTACAACATTCCATCCGTTAGACCTCAGATGATGATCATGTTTTTGCTGATTCAAGGCTTTAGTCATGGGGTCCACCACGTTGTCTTCCATGGAAATACAACTCACTGAAACATCACCTCTCTAAGAAAAACCTCAAGAGATGATACCGTCGAATTATGTTCTTGGTCCTCTGATGGGACCATGGATTTTTTTCAAGAGCCACTACTGCATTATTATCACATTACAGTGTGATGGGATCTTTACTACGAGGTATCACATCTAGCTCTTGGATGAAGCTTCACATCCAAACTTCTTCTTTAGTTACCTCAAAAGATGCAATATACTCAAACTCTACTATAGAATCTTTGACAATGCTCTGTATTAAGCTCTTCCAGCTCACTGCACCTCCATTTAAAGTGAAGATATATCTGATTTCTCACTTCTTGTCATCTTGATCAGTCTAGAAGCTAGAATCTGTATATCCCCTGATGACTAGTTCCTCATCTCTTCCAAAAACCAGGAACATATCCTTAGTACACCTTAATTAAATTAGGATAGTCTTGACTTCCATGCAATCTTAGTCACCTGGGTCATCTTGATATATGTCTACTACACTCAATTTATAGGCAACATCCAACATAGTACATCGCATGGCATACAAGATTAACACAATCACTGATGCACATAGATTCCTTTCCATTATCTTTATTTCATCACATGTATGAGGATATTTTGCATGGAAAGATGAATTCCCTGTGATGCTATAAACAATCCCCTCTTGGATTGTTTCATACTGAATCTATTTAATATCATATCAATGTATGTACTTTCACATAGGCCCAACAATATCTTGGATCTATCACGATGGATCTTGATCCCAAGAATATAAGTTTCCTCTCCCAAGTACTTCACAGAGAATCATTTATTTTACCATGCCTTAATATATTGGAAGACTAGTATCTCATTTCCAATAAGTAATATGTTATCAACATATACTATTATAAAAACGACTACACACCCACTAAACTATTTGTAGACACAAGGATCACATTCATTCATGATAAAATATTTTTTATGGATTCATCAAAATGAATGTTCTATGACCTGGATGCTTTCTTTAATCCATAAATTGATTTCTTCATCATGCATACCATACTGTCATCCATTGAAGTCATAAACCATTCATGTTGTTTCATGTAGACATCTTCTTGAAGGTTCCCATTATAGAAGGCTGTTTTTACATCCATTTTACAAATCACATAGTCATGGTAAGTTGCAAAGGCCAATAGAATTATGATATATTTTAACATTCCAACCGGTGAAATTCTTTTTCGTAGTCAATGCCTTGAAGATGCCTGAATCCTTTTGTAACCAGTAGTTCCTTATAGGTACTGACATGTCCTTCCATGTCCAGTTTCTTCTTGAATACCCATTTGTAAACTATAGATTTACATCAATTAGGGGATCTACCAAAATCCATACTTGTTTTTGGTACATGAAATTAATTTCATAATTCATGGCTTCTTCCCACCTGGAAATATCAGTGCCACTTACTACATCATTATAGGTTAGAGGATCATTATTATCCACTAATAATGAGTCACCTTCCTCGGAAACTAGAAAACTTAATCACTTTGATTCTCTAACCTTTCTTGTACTTTTATACAGTTCTTATGTCTCTGGAACAGTTTTTTATTTCACAGGGCTTTGTGGAATCATTCCTTATACCAACTCTTGTGTACCTTGATCCTTGACTTCATCGATGATTATCTCAATCCAACAATCTATTTTTGGGATGTCATCCCTCCCAAGGAATATGGCATGTCTTGCTACTTTAACCATTTTTTTGAGGGGTAGTATAGGTATTATCCCATTTTTTCCTTAGGGTATCCTATAATGGGACACTTTGGGCCTCAGGGTTCATGTTGGTTACCTGAAAAGGCCTTAACAAATGCATCACTTTCCCATACATGTAAATTTGATAAAATAGCTTTCTCTTCACTCTAGAACTCATATGGAATACCATCTGTTTATTTAGTTGGTACTTGGTTTAGTATGTTTTCTAGTATTTGTAATGAATATCCCCAAAAGGGTAATAGAAGACTCACATGACTCATCATTAATCTCACCATGTCCAATAAGGTGTAGCTCATTCTTTCGCTCACACCATTCCACCGGGGAGTGTAAGGAGGTGTGAGTTGGGATAGGATCCCAAACTCCCATTAGAAATCAATGAAGTATTGATTAAGATATTCTCTACCTTGGTATGAGTAGATTTTTTTTAATCTTATTACCAAGATGCTTCTAAACTTCATTATTGTATTATTTGAAATTATCAAAATAATCCGACATATAACTCATTAAGTAGATATATCCATATCTACTAAAATCATTAGTAAAAGTTATGAATTATGAGTACGCTCCCCTTTCATCAATTGGATGTGGTCTACACACATCAGTATGAACCAATTCAAGAATCTCATTAGCCCTTTCACCTTTCCCACTAAATGGGACTTTGGTCATTTTTCCTTGTAAACATACATGTTATACACCAAGTGGCTTTATTTAGAAAGAATCTAAATATACATCTTGATGTAACTCTATCATGTATTTCTCGTTTACATAACCTAGTCAGTGATGCCAAAGTTGGGTGTGGTGTGAGTCATGTGAAGTATCTTGGTTATTGATTTCCATTACATGGTTTGTGTAATCCAGCACACAAAGACCGTTGTATAAATGTTCCCTACCAAAGAAATTCTGTCTCTGTAAAACAATAAACATTAACTTCTAAACATGAAAAAAATCCATTTGTATCTAATCTGGATACAGAAATAACCTTTTTAATAACAGATGGAACAAAATAATAACCCTTTAACACCAAGATCATCCTAGTTGGAAATGTGATGTGGTAGTCCCCAACAGCTATAACAGAAAATCTGGCTCTATTGGATACTCATAGATCAACCTCCTGTTGTTAAATCATCCCGATTCTACTTGGTTCCTATTTTTCGATACATTTGTGAGCGTCATAGGCTGTATCTAATACCCAATTTGTATAAATATATATATTGAATTCATTAAAAAAACACCTGAAGCTTCCCCATGCTTCTTAGGCTCGGTGTAGTTTTTGTTCCAGTAGTCCTTCCTGCCACATGTGAAACATATAGACTCATATTACCTTTCATCCCCTTTGATCTTCATTTTATTGGAATGGATTGAAGAATCTTTGGGCTTAAATCTCGTTGCCTTATATTTCCTCTATTTCACCACAAGGACAGAAGGCTTGTCACACTTAATATATTTTCCCACTTAGAGAATGAGGATAAAACGATCAGGTAGAGGCTTCTCAATGTTCTCCATGTAAAAATTATCAACAAAGAAGAAGAAGCTCCAAGGGAGTGATGCAGGAATGAGATCGGTGATAAGTTTATTAGAGAGTTAAAACCCTAGAACCGCCAGACACTCAATGTAGAAAATGACCATGACTACATGAGGCCTGGATTGGGCACCCTCTCCCATATTACTCTGAAATAGTGCCTTGGTGATCTCAAAACTTTTTTGTATTTCTCTCTCCTGGTGAAGACCACTGAGGTTCTCAAGCATGCTATAAGCATCTATGTTTCTGTGAGACTTAGGGAGCTGAGTAGACATTGATGATAACACAAAACATTAAACATTGACTACATCCTTTGTATATTTCTCATTGACCTAGATATCATCATCACTCGCCTCCTTGGAAGGTGGATCAGGTAATTCTGACTCCAATACGTATGACTTCCGTTCATGTCATAGGATAACCCTAAAGCGTCTAAACCATTACTAGAAGTTACTACCAGTGAGGATATTGTCTTTATCTAGAATTGATCATAGGGATAGTGTGGTTGACAATATTATCATTTTAACTATATAATTATAAGACCAGATCATTAGTAATTTTATGATTTAATTTTACGAGAAATAATAAATTAATTTTGTTAAGTCTCCAACTCTTTTATCATGTCCCAAGGGCCCTCACCATTCAACTCGGAATGTATAGTTTCCCTAAAATTCTATTATCAAGGATCCGTATTCCCATTTCCAAAACCCCAACAGGGGTTGGTCAAGATATTTGATAGTATTTAGGTAGGTAGGTCTTTGCCAACTGCAGGCTTGAAGCTCCTTGATCTCTTGAGTGGACTCCCCAATCCTGAAATCCAAAATATGATTTTCCTCAACTCTTTCCACTAATATTACACCAAGTATAGCAATGGACACTCCTCTTGATGTCATATGGTTATGCCAACCCTAAACCTTTCATAATTTATTCATGTATAAAAGTAAGTGTCCTAACAAGGGTTAGTCTAAACCATAGTTTTGTTGAGTTTTCCCCTAAATCAAGTAAGGGGAGGCTTGGTCTGAATTAATATTTTATTTGAGGGATTTTTATCTCTTATGTGTGAAGTGATTATTATTATTATCAAATGATTGTAAATAGTAAGTGTTACTTCCTTAAGTGATTAACCATATCTTGATAATATTTACACCTAAGCCATGTTTATTTTATTTCCATCTTGCATGCTTCTTTAATTCATTAATTGTGTGAATGTGACAACACAAACACAATGTAAACATAAATCTCACAGAAATAAAATAAAGTAAAGGGAATGATCATAAGATTTTATAATTGTTAGTTTATATAGATGTTTATAAAAAAACCCTGACCAAGCAGAGAAACAACTTCATCATTTTGGGTTAGTGTTTACAGATTTCTACTTGTCGATCTCTGTATGTCCTGGGATTGGTTTCGTCTCAGCTCCAGCTTGAACTGCCTGCACTAGCTTGGGAGTTCCATCCATTACATATTTCTTTTTTAAACTCACATGTAGGTGAGGGGTAAACGGGAACATTATATAAAGGAAACCATGGGCACACCGGTTTAACATATTAATGAGGAGATGGCTCGCATACCAAAAAATTTAATTTAACTAAATTAATTAAAAAAAATTCATATAAAAATGTCTTTGTCTAGATCATGATCATATATACATGTGAGAATATTTATGCAAAAATAAAACTTAAATTTAATTATTTAATAATTATTGTTTTAGATAAATCATGATTGAATCAATTAATTATCATCTTTAATTAATCAATCTTTTTTTCTTAAACCCTTTTTAGAATTTTCTCAAGATTCTAATCCATCATAATTTTAAATAAATAAATTCATTTAAAATTATCTTTTTACATAATTTGTACCTTGGAGGTAACCTAGTGAATTCATATTCATAACTACCCAAACGAGTTGAATTGAACATTATGTGGATGTTAAATTAAACACACCTATATATATCACCTATCATGTGTTGTGACATAGCTTGATGCCTGCACCATGGTACATGTACCAAGGGTTTGGGTAATCTAATAATAATTTTAAATAAATATGCATAATTTGGATAAGTACAAGGTGTGTAGTCCCCACTACATGGTGTGTACTTTTGTTCATCATCCATCCGAAGAACATGGCTTGGGAAATGGCATGTGAGTGTACTTCGGAAATATTCAGAGTTCATATTGTGTCCAGTGTGTCACACGCCATGTAGTTCCTCATTACATGGTCACCCAACAGAAAAGCCTTGTACGAATTACATGGTCCAACCCTAACCTAAAGGGACTTCTCACTGTATCTAATGGGCCACGCGACCTAAAATCTGGAAACCACATGACACCTATTCTTGGTCAATAGATGAAGTCATAAAGACTTAGACAAACTCCAATGACATGACTTGGTTTGGCGAACCAGACCTGATGCATTGATCCTTGACTACAGGGTGTGTACTACTGAATAGATGTTGTGTGTTCTGTTTTTGTACGGAAGGGAGCCATTGGAACCTCTTGATGATATCCTCTATTTTATTTTAATCAAAATTAAACGAAAATATCATTTTTGAAAGGTTAACAAGAATCATAAGATGGGGAACAGATCTCGAGATTCATATTTGTAGAACAATTAACTTCAATTGAAACAACTAAATTTTCAAATGCATAAATCATCAAAAAAAATATTTAAACAATTATAAACAATGATGTAACCCCTCGGATTCCACTTGTTGGTTACAAGAACAGCAAGAGCACATTTGGGATGGAACCCAACTTTATATTTTACCTTGATAAATGATTATTCCATGTTTAAAACGATGATGAATGCGAGTCTCCACTGAATAGATTCAATGATTTAGATAAAGAATAAATAGGCCCAAAACCTTTAAAAAGGATCTTTCATATCAAGTTTATAATTAACTTAATTTATTTTTTAAGAAAATAATACCTGGATCTTTGATATTTTCTTTGTTGATGATGTTGATTATTCCAAATGGCCCTTTAGGATTGTCTTGATGCTCTTGCGAGGATCTGAACTAGAATCCCTATAGTAGTGATCCATAGGTGCTCTAATGGCCTCTGATCGACACCAGTCATTCCCCAGGCGCTAGCATGGATAATTGAGTGTCTTGTGTCGGTTATTCTTGATTGCATGTTCTTCATCCTTGAAGAACGTCTCTCATTCTTTAGATCATCAGGAAGAGGATTCCTGAGATATATCGTTTAGATCAACAGTTCTAAATTCATTGGGTGTGCAGTTCAAGTACATGGTACAATAGATGTATGTGTCCATTTGTTGACATGGGGATTCAGTTCCAATATTTAATTGTGTAACAACAATTAAATACCTTCATAACCATAGAGAAAACCCATGATTTTAATAATAATACCACGTCATTATTTATCGTGCACCAACTTGCGCAAAATATAATTATAAATAAAATTCTGGGTCACAAAATAATAGCAGCGTTATTATTATTATTTTAATTTGTTCCAACTAGTTAAATAATGATTTACCATATATCAAATAATTATTTTACTATTGGAACAGCCTTGGTCCGCTTGAACTCCACTTCCATTCATCAAAAACCCAAAAATATAAATAAATAATTTATTCTCTGGAATAATTATTTTATTTAAAAACTAGTAAATAAATATTTATTAAATGTTAAATAAAATAAATAAATATATTTTACGAACAATCCAGTGAATTAATATTTATTTAATTTATGCAATCAATTTAATTCGAATAAAATTATTCCACAGTCTAGAGAATAATATTTATTTCATGAATTAAATTCAAAGATAGTTTAACTGATACCAGCAAAAACACTTAGTGTGTGAAACTCTAGGATTCCTTCTCGTTGTGATTAGGCGGGCTTGCCTAAAGTACACGAGTACTATCTAGAAACTTGTCAAGGAACCCAACATAAAGAACATAAAGTCGAAACATCTACATACACATATGAAATCACTTTGTGTAATATAATCCCTATGTCTCAATATCTCACCAAGAAGGTTTCATGATAGTGTCATCTACCTTTGGGCATGATACATCATTCTTTAACATCCGGAAATAAACTCGTTGTTATCCCATGGACATGGAATTTTGTGTGATGGCTTTATTTCAATCAAAGGGACGATATATCAACTTCCATAAATGGAAGGGACAAATCCTTCCTTGACTTATCCATTAATAACCTTCCGATCATGACACACCCAACATACCATACTTCTTACCAACTGTTTGTGTGATGGTTTTCATCTATAAATCAAAGTGTGTGTGTCGTGACTTTATTAATGATATTATTAAAGTCTAAGGATAATTTTAAATGCTCGTAGATAATAACATACAATAACACCAAAACATGAAGAATTCATACTGGTGGTTCTGTTCCATTAATCTCCTGTATTGGAGATTAGCAAGTGAGAACTTAATGAGAGAAAGTGTCACCAACTTATGAGTACTTCCACCTGACGGTATGTAAGCGATGTGTCCCATCATAGTATGTCATTCAACCACATAACTGTATTTAATAATATTCTTATATCATTTCAAGGTTCACATCATAGTAGTGAACATCCATGACCTTATCAATGCAATAAATACTCCAGGAGATCAATACATCATTGTCATGTAGAACAATAAATAATATGTAATAAGATGTTTAATATTTAAATACTTTAAATACACATTCAATCAAAGTACAAATAGTTGGTTTTAGGACACTAACTCAAACAACATCATCCGTGGAGGGATGTTGCCCTTTTGGGATGGGTGATCAGGATCAATGATGTATGTCTGTTATCATGCGCTTAATGTTGAAACCTTTTTGGAATGGGATCCATTTCTATTATTAATTAATTACATGAAACCATGAAGTTATCACGGTTTATCCCTTTGGCTAGTAATGTAATTAACCTAAAATTTCTTAAACCATATTAATAAAGAGTTGGTTACTATATTTTTATGTTATTTATTTATATTGTGATAGTGGTTTGATTGTTGATTTTCTAGATAGTTTTCTATCTATATTATACTTGTTATCATGTCATTTTATTCAATGTATTAGCATGTTATTCTAGATGGAAATTGTTAAAAAACATAAATTCGATTGTTATTAATTAATTGGGATAAAAATTAAAGACCTTGAATGTTTGCATATGGTGTTTCATATAATTTGAAAATAATATAATTGATTCAATGAAAATTCTTAATTAAATGTGTTCTTATATGATAATGAAGCTGATAAAGAATGTGAATCATGATAATTCTTGTTGAGAATGTTTAAATGAAAAGTATGGTTAATGAAAATGGTACTTCATTAAGTTTTTTGAAATTGGTTTCAGTTCTAATATCATGATTATGTTTTGATTGCTTGGTTTTTCATGATTCCATCGGTTGCATGTAGTTTGAACCTATGAATAATTTATCAGTTAATTCAAGATTTAATTAAAATCATCTTTTTGATAAAGATAATTCTTGGGGTATGAGTTTTCTATCATCTTGAGAAGGTCGAGTTCCTGGAGTTTGGATTTTTGAGTTCTCATTTATGTGTGAATGTTGGATTCCATGTTTTAGTGACTAGATTTCCCTATTTTTAATGATTACTACTTTAGTAATTATTTTTTTATGTTATCTAGATGTGATATTCACTATGTGATGTGATATGGGGTAGGGAAGCTCGAATGTTATATAAGACTGGGATGGTTGGAGAGATGTGGGAGGGGAGGTCTGAATGACGTGGTTGCAGTTGATTCCTATGACAGAGATTTGTCTCAAGAGACACATGTTTGTGTCGAGTATGGATCTAGAGAAGATGGAATGGGTTGGAGATGAGCTTACCCATTGATGTGACACATAGAGATGGGATGATTACTTATAAATAGGTTTAATGGTTTATGGACAAGAATCTTGTTTTACATGTTTTCCTTTCTCCTCTACTTGTGGTGGATAGATGTGTTTGGATTTATGTTTCCTTTTGGTCCCATATTAAGATAGTTTTCCCAAAGTAACAAGTTTATTAAATGATGACAATAATGAATAAATAATTCTTAACAAATTAGGATGGTGTTGATGTAATGGAAATGATGAAAAAAATGTTAATGTTGATAAATCGTGGACTCAATTTGGATTATGACTCGAGGGCATGGAATTTACAGTTGTAGTTAATGAATATGTCATGATATATTTTTAATGGTTCATTAATTGGATAATAAATAAATTAACAAAAGGAAATTTTAAATAGAAAATAAGTAATTAATGTTGATATTTAAATGTTTGTGTTCTTATAAGATATCTAGTCCCTAGTAGTGGAAGTTGGGTGTCCGAGTGACAATAGATAAAATTGAGATTAGGACTAGGTTATTCTTATCGTGTGGTTGTGAGCTATATTATAATATATATATATATATATATTATGTTGTTTTATAAACTACCCCACCTATGTTGGTTGGCATAACTGATGCCCAATAGACTCTGGGAGGGTGTTTTCTCCCACATCTCGGGAGGAGTATGGAGGGATGACTAAACTCTCAAGACCAGCTCTCTACTCTTGGTAGTTACTTTTGATGGTATGCATAGAGGGTTGTTTTCATATATATGTGTGAATATGGTTGTGATGGATTGGGTTTATTTCACACACATGTATCTCTAGAGATTGTATCCAAAGTATTACTCTATGTATGATGTGTAAAGGCTGTGATGATTTGAGGTACTTACTCGGTGTATGTTTTCTGATGGCTTAAGGTATGAAACTCAAGGTACAACACACAATATACAGGCTATGGAGGCTTCTGAAAACTACTTAGTTACTATATACAGATACATGGATTGGATGATGTGCTGATGTGATTCACAAGGTTCATATTTTGATTCCTTTCCTAGGCATCTTTAAGCTAGCTTATTTTAGAGAGATATGGTTTAAAACACATGACAATGGTGAAGAGCGGCTAACTAGAGGGGAAGTGTGTAAAGATCCATAAAAAATCAAGGGAAACTTTTTCTTAAATTTCTTTTGGATTTTACAAGAACGTAGTTTCTGACGGCACCTAATTCCGAGGCCCGGTGTGCCCGAAATCTTTTTCCTATGTTTAGCTCGGGTACGTTCAGTGAATGAACGAGCGGGTTTTTCTAACTTTTGAACCGGTGCTTGGAATCGAATTCCAAGGGCACCGATTGAATCACATCGCCAGTAATTTCGTAGAAACAACTTTTTCGGAGTTGCGTTTGCTCGGGTGTGGTTTTTAATTTTTGGGGTTATGTTAAGGAATAAAATAAAGGTAGTGCAACAGATTTTTATTTTATTTTGCTTAACCTAAGTTATGTGAATGACGTGGGACCCATAATACCCTACCCACATGGTAGGTTATTTGTGAGGTGGGTCCCACACGAGCCCCACTGTTTCTTTTCTTCCTAAACACCTCCTTTAATTAAGTAACGCACCCGCACCCCCTTCTTAATGAAGTCAACCCTTGCATTTAATCTGGATAATAAATGCCTCATTAATTCAGCGGTTTAAACGTTGCAATTAATTTACTTAATTGTTTGATTCGTTTTTTATTTTTAAAATGCATGGCTTGAGAAATAAAATAAGACAACTCTTATTATAGTAGTCTTGTTGTGTTTAGAGGGTTTGGGAGAAACCACTCAAGCCGTGAAGCACTCCTTCCTCGATGAAGAATGGGAAGAACGGGAAGAACGTGAAGAACGGGAAGAACGAGAAGAACGCGAAGAACGCCAACCTCCGACGAAGGTAAAAAAGAACGCCGGATCCTTGGAGATCGACGACGCGACGCCGATGAATCTTTTCTCCACGACGCGACGATCCTCCTTCTGCGACGCTTCTTCCGTGATGTTCCTTAACCCGCAAAAATCTTCGAATCATCGACGCTTCAGGTAGGGGTTTTGGTTCAATTAAATCTATGTGATTTATATCCCTGACATGTGTTTAAAATTTGTCAGAATCCTTTTTAAACGACTAACACGGTGGGTGCGGACCAATAAACAAGTCTGAACCCGCCGTTTCTTCGTTCTTAGTGTTCGGATCGACAGGCGATGATGAAGCATGCCGCAAGGGAGTTTTGAAGTCTTCGTATTGAAGAACCGGTCCTGGGAGGGCCGTTGGCGAAGACGGCAGGCAAAACTGACCACTGGAGCTCATCCAGCGGTCCGCGGAAAACTTCACCAGCACGGCCGGCCGCCAGGAGGCGGCGGAGCCCGACGCGCCGCCTGGAAGGTCCGCTGGTCCCGCGACCACACGGGACCGAGGGAGGCGAGACGCAGTGCGTAGCCATGTTTGTTGGCAAGGGGCAGCCCCCGCGCGGGGCTGCGGTTTCATTCAAGGGGGTGATGCCCCTTTGCGGGGCCTCTTGGCCAGCGCCAGCACGCCGGGCCGATCCGCCCGACCGGACCGCTAGGACAGGCCGCGCCAAGGCCGGGCTGGACTCGGACCCGGGTTGGGTCGACCCGGTTCCTGCCGACCTAGGGGATACCGCGACGGGTCGGACTGGGCCCGAACCCTCTAATACCGGACTTTTTTGGCCTATTTCCCATAACATGGGCTACTGACCTCCGATCGACACACCATCAGTTGAATAACGATCCTTGGATCGAGACGGTCATTTCGGTATATTATACTCAAGGTTTCGGAGTACTTTGGGTTCGGCCGAGTTGGTTCGTACACAAAACCAGCCGGGCCCTCAGAGCAGAAACACTTATAACTTGAGCTCCAGATGTCCGATTGATGTTCCATCGACTTTTTTGGATTCCTCTTAGTGAGATGGACCTTTTGGCTTACTCCGATGTAGGTTTGGACACAGTTGCAGTACGGTCGGGTTGGTTTTGACTTAAAAACCAACAGGGCCCCTAGAATGAAAAAAGCCAATAACTCTCAGACCGGTCGTCTGATTGACGCACTGTCTATGACGTTGAGTTCCTGTTGACGATACGGATCTTTTGGATACATCAACTACGGACTATGTGTCAGTTGATGTATCAGCCCCTCGGCTCGTGAAGCGGACCCTCCCGAACGAGCTTGCTGTGTGCGGGAACCCTAGAGTTGGCTGCGACTGTGACAACGATGACGACTGTACAGAAATCCTCCCTGGATTCGATGACGACGACTACATCACTCAACGATCCTACGTGGATCAGTGCTACCAATCCTGTGTGGGTTAGATCCTGTGTGGTTCAACGCTCATCGGTCCTGTGTGGGCTAGCACCTACAAATCATGTGTGGGTCTGATCCTGTGTGGGTCATTGTGGGGGTTAGTTACCTATCGATCATGTGTGGGTCATTGCAGGGGTTAGTACTTATCGATCCTTTGTGGGTCATTGCTGGGGTTAGTATGTAACACCCGAGACTTTTATGTTATCATCAAAGGAATCTTTTTCTACACAACACTTGCTTGGCTTGCTTTACACGCAATCGCGACCTTCCTCGATAGCTTGCGTCGTACGCAATACCGAGTTTCACTAAACAACAATATGCTATTAAAACTAGCCGTTATGAATAGTAATAACCACTTTTTGAAATTTTATAAATTTTATTTTTCAAAATGGACTTCATTTTTGGACTCAGAATATCGAAATTAGCCTAGGGTGAAATTTTGGTATTTTTCTGAAAACTTTCAATTTTTGATGAATAGTGAAACCACTAAGTGGTAGGTTAAAAACTGAATTTTGCATAAAACATAATTTTACCGCTTCTGTGAATGGAATTTCAAAAATCCGAGAGACACGGTTAATATCAAGGACTAAAATGTGGTTCAATGAGATGAAAATAATTTTTTGGTGAATAGTAACTTTTTACTATTTTTACCGCGGTTAATAGTAAATAGGGTAACTAAGGGTAAATATGATATTAATATTACCCTAACACATGTCCTAATTCTATTGGACAAGTGTAATTCGACCAAAAACAAACTTAGGAATAAAATATGACCATTTAGGCCCACTTGGATTAGATTAGGACATTTATTATTAATTTATTTAAAGAAGGGTTAAAATAGTTAAAATCAAAGTTTAATAAGTAAATCATTTTTAATATAGGGTTATACATAAGATAAATTCGATTGTAAATATTCATTAGAAAGCTAAAAAGATTTCCTACATGATGGTATTTTATTTGTAATTTTTAGACATCAAATAATTTAATTTATTTATGACACAAAGATGATGCAGTAATTATCTTATTAATGAAATATTGACAAAATTGATAATATAAATACCAAAATAAATGTAATTTGAGACTTTTTATGAATTCCACTAATTTTCTAGGTTACTATGATATATTAGTATTGATTTAATCAACTTGGTTCGAACATATAATTCTGTTATGACTTTGACAAAAATCATATATCAAATAGTGTCAAAATTGACACAAAATAGTTTTTAAATCAAATATTATATTATTAATTGTTATTTTATTCCTAAAAATCTAAGGTTCGGCCAAATGACTTAGATAAGGATATATATATTAATAATAAACAATTTGGGGTTCGTTTGGCATGTTATTGTAAGTGTATTAACCATATAGTGAAAGAAAACAAAAAGACATGGTAAAAGTTAAATTATTTAACTTAGAGTTAAATTTAATTGATAAGGTTAAAATAATATCCTAAACTTGTCTAAATTCTATTGGTTGATAGTATTTCGACCCACCCCCACTTTATCTTCGAAATAAGACCCTTTGGAACCATTATAAACCGATTTTGACTTTAATATAAAATAATATTTTGAGATATTCCTAAGGTGCCCCTCTCCTCCCTTATAAAAGGGCACCTCCTCCCCCTCCTCCTCACACCAATTTGAGCACTCAAGCTCGGCAAACCCCTGCCATTTTCCCTTCTCCACTTCCCTAGAATAATCCTAGAGGTCCTGGTCTTCTCCAAAGACCAATCTTAGTTCCTTAAGTGGAGGATTCAAAAAGGCGTTCCAAAGAAGAGGTAATATCCATTACCGATCTTTTCAATTTCTTTCTTCTTCAACTTCTTCTTCTTTAGTTGTTTCATGATAAAGTAATAACATCAGTATTACTTACATACTGATATGTTATTATAAATATGAAACAACCCTAATTCACCTTCTATCCATCCTACGGAAAAATGAAATCACCGCGCGTGCGTACGTACGGAATACCGTCTCCACGCCGTGGTGTAATCTATTTTCCACCATCACCTTACAAGGATGGGTATAATGGTGTAATCAGTAACTATATATGATTATTATTAAGTAATATTGATACTGAAATAATATATATATATACTCCAATACAATTCCACGATCATAGGAACGATATCATCACTCGTGCGTACGTACGGAATACCGTCTCCACGATGTGATGCGACTCGTTCTACATGATCTTCATTTCATAATGATTATATAAATGAATTGAATGAATGAATATGGTATATAATACACTAATACCATTCTGGAAATGAATTATCTATAACCTAAAGATAAGAATAAGAATTTATTCGACAAAACACGCATAAGAACAAAAAGTTATAAAGACCCGAGTAACAAGTAACAATGAAATATTACTAACAAGAAGCTAATAATATGACCATATATGATCTCATATCAATATGTATGATTCTGGAATAAGTCAATAACATTATTTAAACCATTATACAGGAGCTTCGGACACGAACAATGCAAATCGGACCTAAGGTAAGGGAAATATCACAATCTCATTTTTATCCGAGATTGTTTATTCGTAAGTATTTACTGGGGTGTATTTTATCATCCACATCCATGTTCCCTCAATATGAAATATTGTTTCCATCCACTTGCAATAGTTTAAATCCAATTTTACCCTTAGGTGAGTTTTTAGTAAAGAATATGAAAGGAATCTTTTGTCGTTTTTCCGTACGAGGTACTTTTTGACTTTTCCGACAAAAGTACGAAGAATGTTTTTTTTAACTTATACGGCATGAATGGATTTTTAAAACATTATTTCCAAGAAGCTTCCTTTACAAGTTTTCAAGTTTATTTTTAATCAACTTCTTTTATTTTAAATTTGTATGACAGGTTATGAAAGGAAAATTGTTTTTGAAGAAGAAAGGATATTTTCCTCAAGAATTCAATACAAGTGTTTTATCAAAATTATTTTCCATCTAAGATAATAAAGGGTTCTGTTTCTATCCATATTTTTAAATTGGTTTGACTATGTTGTGATGGAATTATGTTTATGAATTCCTTTATCATATATGAATTGATTTATGATGTCATGATGTTTCAAGAATCCCATTTTTGTTATATGTGTTATGCGATGATGTATGTTTTATGATTATGTGGCACACATAAGAAAGGATTCATTATAAGATGGGTGGGACCTATATCTCCCTCCAATGCATTGGGTAAAGATTTTATATCTCATGAGATAGGCATGGCTGGAACGGAAGGTTATTTCGGTTCAGTGATACAGGACTGAAACGAGGAGTGAACTCGGTTCAGAAAGGGACTTTGTCCACTAAGATAGTCTTGGCAATGAGTCATGACTAACAAGAAATGATTTTCCATGATTATGTGTGCATGCCACAAAGATTCAAGTTTTATGTTATGATTATGGGGATCTCATTCTCACTTCTATGATTTATTCCATGTTAAGATATTATGATCTCTTTTGCAGGTTTTGATTTTCATAAAGATATGATATGATTTTTTTTATTTCTTTTATTTTCCCTTGCTGAGCATTTGAGCTCACCCTTTTATGTTTTCTTTTCCCCAGGTCAGGAAGATGGATATTAAGTAGAATATGCTAAAAGGGACCCTAGATATGATGAAATAAATGGGAGACACTGTAGAAGATTTATGAACCAGTTGTTTATGTTTCCCCAGTTTCTAAAGACACTATACCTATACGGTCCTTTGTGGTTTTGTCATATGTTGTAATAAGTGTGCTTCAATTTTGAAGTATTAACAAGGTATGTAAAGTGTGGGTCGTTATAGTTGGTATCAGAGGAAAGGTATAGTCAACCTTTGGAAACTAGGATGTGAAAGCCTTAGTAAGAACCCAAAGGATAAGTCTAAGCATAGAACACAATCTTAGTGTTTTAGAAATGGCCTTGAATAACCTAGGATAAGACCTTAAGCATGAAAATTTTATTCTTGAATTATGTGGTTTCCTATTATAATTAGTGTTGCTCACACTATTCTTCTTGGTTTTAGTCAATGGCTGGAACCCGAAGGAACCGTGTTAATGCGGAATGCGATGGGCAATGCAATGATTGTCCCCCTGAGCAACCAAACGATATGGGAGCTGGAATGCAAAATCTTGTAGCCATGCTCACACAACTTTCTCAAGCTATGAATCATGCAGGATTTCCAAATGAACAAAGGAGGGAGCAACATTCTGTTGAATCCTTCATGAGGCAGCGTCCACCATCTTTCAGCGGGTCTACTGATCCATTAGTTGCTGAACAATGGATTAGTACTACTGAAAAGATATTTTCAGTTCTTCAATGTTCTGAGCATGATAAAGTCATCCTAGCAGTGTATCGTTTGGAAGGAGATGCTGATCAATGGTGGAATCTTGTTAAGAATACGAGGCAAAGGGATGAAATTGAGTCTATGGAATGGGACGAGTTCAAGAACTTATTTTTCAATAAGTACTTCCCTCGTATTCTCCGAACAAAGATGGAGAAAGAGTTCCTTGAACTGAAGCAAAGGGATGATGAATCTGTTAGTACCTATGAAGCAAATTTTACAAGACTTGCAAGGTACGCTTCTGGTATTATTATCCAACCTGAGAGTAAGATCGATCGATTCTTTAGTGGCTTAAAACCAAGTCTTCGAAGGGCGTTAGCCATAAGGGACTTCAATAGCTACGAGGAAATCGTTCGATGTGCTCTCAAAGTCGAGATGGAGATTGGAGTAACCCATCAGTCACATGGGTTTGATAAGAAGAGGAAGATGGAATTCAAAGAAAAATCTAAAGAGCACACGGAAAAGAAGATGAACTTTCCCTTATGCTCAAAGTGTGGAAAGAAACATGGAGGGAGTTGTCTTAAAGGGACAAGTAAATGTTTTAAATGTGGAAAGGAAGGTCATCGGGCATTTGAATGCCGTGATAATGGGAAGAATATGTCTAATGACGCAAACAAAGGAAGGGATACACAGAATGAACCTACAACACTTCAATGTTTTAAGTGCAAGGAGATGGGGCATTGTGCCAATCAATGCCCAAATCCAAGGGTTGATGATGATGGTCGACGTCAACAAACTCTTAAGGCTAAAGAAAAAGGAAAGTCACATGCAATTTCTATCAGCGATGTGGAGTACGATAACGATGTGGTGAAAGGTACACTTACCATCCACTCTAAAGTAGCAAATGTTTTATTTGATTCTGGATCCACCCACTCTTTTATTTCTGAAAAATTTTCTAAGGGTATCACCGTATTACCTCAACAATTAGATGTTGAGTTAGCTGTGACAACACCTAATGGCACATCAATCGCATCAGAAGTTTATAATTCTTCTCCGATCGAAGTTTGTGGGAAAGTGCTTCCTGCAAATCTTGTGATCCTTCCTTTAGTGGAATTTGATGTGATTCTTGGCATGGATTGGCTTTCTCTACATAGAGCTCATATCGATTGCCAAAGAAGGGAAGTCACATTTCATATTCCAGATCAATCTACGATCGTCTATCAATGCAAGGATGAACATAACCTTCCAGTGGAAATTTCTTCCATCTTATGGGTATTGATTCCACTAAATGAAGGTTATTTATCTCAAATGGTTGGTGAGAAACTCACGATTAAGAATATGCCCATTGTACGGGAGTTTGATGATGTCTTTCCGGAGGAATTACCGGGTCTTCCACCAAATCGTGAAGTTGAGTTTTCAATAGAACTCGTACTGGGTGCTTTGCCTATTTCAAAGACACCTTATAGAATGGCCCCAATTGAGTTGCAGGAATTGAAGAAGCAACTCCAAGAGAATCTTGATAAGGGATTCATACGCCCTAGTGCGTCACCTTGGGGAGCACCTGTTCTATTTGTTAAGAAGAAAGATGGATCAATGAGACTCTGCATTGATTATCGAGAACTTAACAAGATCACTATCAAGAACAAATATCCTCTCCCACGCATTGATGACTTATTTGACCAACTACGCGGAGCTCAATACTTTTCCAAGATTGATCTTCGTTCAGGGTATCATCAATTAAGGGTCAAAAGGGAGGATATACCAAAGACGGCTTTCCGTACAAGGTATGGACACTATGAATTTATAGTGATGCCATTTGGTCTTACTAATGCCCCTGCTATCTTCATGGATCTAATGAATAGAGTCTTTAGAGACTATCTTGATCAATTTGTGGTAGTCTTTATAGACGATATTCTTGTCTATTCAAAGAGCAAGGAAGAGCATGAAGATCACTTGAGAATTATATTGAAGACCCTGAGAAAGGAGAAGCTTTATGCCAAATTTACCAAGTGTGAATTTTGGCTTCAAAAAGTTGCATTTTTGGGTCATATAATCTCAAAAGAGGGGATATCTGTGGATCCAGCAAAAACAGAGGTTATCGAAAGATGGTCAAGACCAACAACAGTAACTGAGATCCGAAGTTTTCTTGGTTTGGCTGGATATTATCGACGTTTTGTAAAAGATTTTTCACGATTATCTAATCCACTCACCAAGTTGACTCGGAAAGGAGTTAAGTTTGTCTGGACAGAGGAATGTGAAGAGAATTTCAAGGAGTTGAAAAGAAGGTTATCCAGTGCACCTGTGCTCACACTGCCTTGTAGTGGAGAAAGGTTTGTGATCTACAGTGATGCATCCAAGAAGGGATTGGGGTGTGTTCTTATGCAAAATGATATGGTGATAGCTTATGCCTCACGACAGTTGAAAATCCATGAGCAAAATTACCCAACACATGATTTGGAGTTGGCTGCGGTAATCTTTGCATTAAAGATTTGGAGGCATTACCTTTATGGTGAAAGGTGTGATATTTATACTGATCATAAAAGTTTAAAGTATATTTTCACACAAAAGGAGTTGAATATGCGTCAAAGAAGATGGTTGGAGCTGATTAAGGATTATGACTGCTCAATCCATTACCACCCTGGGAAAGCAAACAAGGTGGCAGATGCATTAAGTCGACAAGACCATGCTAGTTTATCCATGATGAGGATCACAAAAGATCCAATATTTATGGATTTACAAAGGATGGATCTTAGAATTATAATGGAAGGGGAAAAATCTTATCTTTCTCAAATGAATGTTCAACCATCTATACATGTGAAGATTAAAGAGGCACAGAAAGAAGATGTCGAGTTACAAAAGAAGGTGAGAAATGTTCCTGAATTCAACCTTGATTGTGATGGGATAATAAAGTTCAGGAATCGGGTTTGTGTTCCTCCCATCCCCGAATTAAAGAAGGAGCTGCTGGATGAGGCTCATAGTTCTTCATTCTCTATTCATCCTGGAAGCACGAAGATGTATAGGGACCTGAAAGAGTACTTCTGGTGGGATGGCATGAAAAGAGATGTTGCTGAGTATGTCTCTCGATGCTTGATTTGTCAACAAGTTAAAGCTGAGAGACAGAAGTCTAAGGGGATGTTACAACCATTACCCATACCCGAATGGAAATGGGAAAACATCACTATGGACTTTGTCACAGGACTTCCTAAAACATCCAAAGGCAATAATGCTATCTGGGTCATAGTTGATCGTCTTACAAAGTCTGCACACTTCATTGCTATTAGAGAGGATTTCTCTCTAGATCAGCTTGCCGGGATATATGTAAAGGAAGTGGTAAGATTGCATGGAGTACCACTTTCTATTATATCTGATCGAGATCCGAGATTTACCTCGAAGTTCTGGCGAAGTCTTCAGCATACTCTGGATACAGAGTTGAGTTTCAGCACTGCTTATCATCCCCAGAAAGACGGTCAGTCTGAGAGAACAATTCAAACCCTAGAAGATATGTTGAGAGCTTGCTCTATGGATTTCAAAGGAGGTTGGGATCAACACCTACCTTTGGTGGAATTTTCTTATAATAATAGCTTTCACTCCAGTATTCAGATGGCTCCTTATGAAGCTCTCTATGGAAAGAAATGCAGGACTCCAACTTGCTGGGATGAAGTTGGGTAAAGAAAGCTATTAGGACCTGATCTCGTTGATGAAATGGCAGAAAAGGTTAGATCTATTCAACAACACATAAGAGCAGCTCAGAGTCGACAGAAAAGTTATGCCGACAACCGAAGAAAAGACCTAGAGTTTGAAGTGGGCGATAAAGTGTTCTTACGAATATCTCCCTGGAAGAGGGTTATGAGATTTGGAAAGAAGGGGAAGTTGAGCCCTAGATATATCGGTCCTTTTGAAATACTGGATCGTGTTGGGAAGGTAGCTTACCGATTGGCGCTTCCACCGAATCTCTCTCAAGTTCACGATGTGTTCCACGTATCTCTCCTGAGAAAGTACATACCAGATCCTTCACATGTACTCAGCTCAGAAGTTGTACCGCTGGAGCAAGATCTTTCTTATGAAGAACAGCCGATAGAGATTCTAGATCGTAGCGAAAAAGTCCTACGAAACAAGACCACTCGCTTGGTGAAAGTTTTATGGAGAAACCACCAACTTGAAGAAGCTACATGGGAGCTTGAGGATATGATGAGGGAGAAGTATCCTCATTTGTTTGTTGCAAAGTGACGAATTTCGAGGGCGAAATTCTTTTTAAGGGGGGTAGAATGTAACACCCGAGACTTTTATGTTATCATCAAAGGAATCTTTTTCTACACAACACTTGCTTGGCTTGCTTTACACGCAATCGCGACCTTCCTCGATAGCTTGCGTCGTACGCAATACCGAGTTTCACTAAACAACAATATGCTATTAAAACTAGCCGTTATGAATAGTAATAACCACTTTTTGAAATTTTATAAATTTTATTTTTCAAAATGGACTTCATTTTTGGACTCAGAATATCGAAATTAGCCTAGGGTGAAATTTTGGTATTTTTCTGAAAACTTTCAATTTTTGATGAATAGTGAAACCACTAAGTGGTAGGTTAAAAACTGAATTTTGCATAAAACTTAATTTTACCGCTTCTGTGAATGGAATTTCAAAAATCCGAGAGACACGGTTAATATCAAGGACTAAAATGTGGTTCAATGAGATGAAAATAATTTTTTGGTGAATAGTAACTTTTTACTATTTTTACCGCGGTTAATAGTAAATAGGGTAACTAAGGGTAAATATGATATTAATATTACCCTAACACATGTCCTAATTCTATTGGACATGTGTAATTCGACCAAAAACAAACTTAGGAATAAAATATGACCATTTAGGCCCACTTGGATTAGATTAGGACATTTATTATTAATTTATTTAAAGAAGGGTTAAAATAGTTAAAATCAAAGTTTAATAAGTAAATCATTTTTAATATAGGGTTATACATAAGATAAATTCGATTGTAAATATTCATTAGAAAGCTAAAAAGATTTCCTACATGATGGTATTTTATTTGTAATTTTTAGACATCAAATAATTTAATTTATTTATGACACAAAGATGATGCAGTAATTATCTTATTAATGAAATATTGACAAAATTGATAATATAAATACCAAAATAAATGTAATTTGAGACTTTTTATGAATTCCACTAATTTTCTAGGTTACTATGATATATTAGTATTGATTTAATCAACTTGGTTCGAACATATAATTCTGTTATGACTTTGAAAAAAATCATATATCAAATAGTGTCAAAATTGACACAAAATAGTTTTTAAATCAAATATTATATTATTAATTGTTATTTTATTCCTAAAAATCTAAGGTTCGGCCAAATGACTTAGATAAGGATATATATATTAATAATAAACAATTTGGGGTTCGTTTGGCATGTTATTGTAAGTGTATTAACCATATAGTGAAAGAAAACAAAAAGACATGGTAAAAGTTAAATTATTTAACTTAGAGTTAAATTTAATTGATAAGGTTAAAATAATATCCTAAACTTGTCTAAATTCTATTGGTTGATAGTATTTCGACCCATCCCCACTTTATCTTCGAAATAAGACCCTTTGGAACCATTATAAACCGATTTTGACTTTAATATAAAATAATATTTTGAGATATTCCTAAGGTGCCCCTCTCCTCCCTTATAAAAGGGCACCTCCTCCCCCTCCTCCTCACACCAATTTGAGCACTCAAGCTCGGCAAACCCCTGCCATTTTCCCTTCTCCACTTCCCTAGAATAATCCTAGAGGTCCTGGTCTTCTCCAAAGACCAATCTTAGTTCCTTAAGTGGAGGATTCAAAAAGGCGTTCCAAAGAAGAGGTAATATCCATTACCGATCTTTTCAATTTCTTTCTTCTTCAACTTCTTCTTCTTTAGTTGTTTCATGATAAAGTAATAACATCAGTATTACTTACATACTGATATGTTATTATAAATATGAAACAACCCTAATTCACCTTCTATCCATCCTACGGAAAAATGAAATCACCGCGCGTGCGTACGTACGGAATACCGTCTCCACGCCGTGGTGTAATCTATTTTCCACCATCACCTTACAAGGATGGGTATAATGGTGTAATCAGTAACTATATATGATTATTATTAAGTAATATTGATACTGAAATAATATATATATATACTCCAATACAATTCCACGATCATAGGAACGATATCATCACTCGTGCGTACGTACGGAATACCGTCTCCACGATGTGATGCGACTCGTTCTACATGATCTTCATTTCATAATGATTATATAAATGAATTGAATGAATGAATATGGTATATAATACACTAATACCATTCTGGAAATGAATTATCTATAACCTAAAGATAAGAATAAGAATTTATTCGACAAAACACGCATAAGAACAAAAAGTTATAAAGACCCGAGTAACAAGTAACAATGAAATATTACTAACAAGAAGCTAATAATATGACCATATATGATCTCATATCAATATGTATGATTCTGGAATAAGTCAATAACATTATTTAAACCATTATACAGGAGCTTCGGACACGAACAAAGCAAATCGGACCTAAGGTAAGGGAAATATCACAATCTCATTTTTATCCGAGATTGTTTATTCGTAAGTATTTACTGGGGTGTATTTTATCATCCACATCCATGTTCCCTCAATATGAAATATTGTTTCCATCCACTTGCAATAGTTTAAATCCAATTTTACCCTTAGGTGAGTTTTTAGTAAAGAATATGAAAGGAATCTTTTGTCGTTTTTCCGTACGAGGTACTTTTTGACTTTTCCGACAAAAGTACGAAGAATGTTTTTTTTAACTTATACGGCATGAATGGATTTTTAAAACATTATTTCCAAGAAGCTTCCTTTACAAGTTTTCAAGTTTATTTTTAATCAACTTCTTTTATTTTAAAGTTGTATGACAGGTTATGAAAGGAAAATTGTTTTTGAAGAAGAAAGGATATTTTCCTCAAGAATTCAATACAAGTGTTTTATCAAAATTATTTTCCATCTAAGATAATAAAGGGTTCTGTTTCTATCCATATTTTTAAATTGGTTTGACTATGTTGTGATGGAATTATGTTTATGAATTCCTTTATCATATATGAATTGATTTATGATGTCATGATGTTTCAAGAATCCCATTTTTGTTATATGTGTTATGCGATGATGTATGTTTTATGATTATGTGGCACACATAAGAAAGGATTCATTATAAGATGGGTGGGACCTATATCTCCCTCCAATGCATTGGGTAAAGATTTTATATCTCATGAGATAGGCATGGCTGGAACGGAAGGTTATTTCGGTTCAGTGATACAGGACTGAAACGAGGAGTGAACTCGGTTCAGAAAGGGACTTTGTCCACTAAGATAGTCTTGGCAATGAGTCATGACTAACAAGAAATGATTTTCCATGATTATGTGTGCATGCCACAAAGATTCAAGTTTTATGTTATGATTATGGGGATCTCATTCTCACTTCTATGATTTATTCCATGTTAAGATATTATGATCTCTTTTGCAGGTTTTGATTTTCATAAAGATATGATATGATTTTTTTTATTTCTTTTATTTGCCCTTGCTGAGCATTTGAGCTCACCCTTTTATGTTTTCTTTTCCCCAGGTCAGGAAGATGGATATTAAGTAGAATATGCTAAAAGGGACCCTAGATATGATGAAATAAATGGGAGACACTGTAGAAGATTTTTGAACCAGTTGTTTATGTTTCCCCAGTTTCTAAAGACACTATACCTATACGGTCCTTTGTGGTTTTGTCATATGTTGTAATAAGTGTGCTTCAATTTTGAAGTATTAACAAGGTATGTAAAGTGTGGGTCGTTATATAGTAACTATCGATCCTGTGTGGGTACGATGGCTTAGATGAATCAGTGGCTACCTCTGATCATCTCTATCGTCTTATAAAGAAGTATAACTGTGTGAGATGAATCCTGACTTTCAATCCTTATCTTCGATAAGTTTGACTTGATATCCTTTGTGGATTACATTATGTTTTCCTGTGTGGATTGGGTTGTGATTTATTGTGTGGACTGGGTTGTACTTGAACTCGGATGTTGAAGCCGAATGAGAATTGATGACTTAGGTATATGTATGGGAATATACCTAAGTAGTGTCGGATGTTACTTCGTGATTGTATATTTCCTTTGGGGATTATCCTTTGTGGATTCTGGGAGACCTTATGGGGTCTCGGGGTCCCTAATAAGTAGCTTATACTCACCCCTTCACTTGCTATGCCCGCACTATGTTGTGTTGGTTGAAGACGACGGACAACATTGATCATGGTTGAGGCATACGGAGCTGGTCGGTACCTAGAGGTGGACCACTGGGCGGGACGTACACGGAGTAGAAGGCTGGACCCGAGGAGCTGTGGAGGATATATGTACCCACCCTTCAAGTGGGACTTCCAGTGGAAGGCTCGAGGCTGCGACATTACTTTTTAGTTGTTATACTCCCTTTTCCAGTTGTACATTACATTCAGTTTGAGTTTGTTTTCTTGCCCACTTACTTTTTCACACTTACTGTTGTACCGAGTTTTTACTTAGTATTTACTTCTGCTTGCTTGCTCTGTGGTCTTTGTTTACTTTACAAAGGCAATGCCTTACCTTTTAACCGGGGATTACGCTTTGGTGCTAGTCGCTATCCCCTAGCCTATGGAAGGCGGGCTTGGGGTAGTCACGACATGGGCACCAAGGACGGGTCGTGACAAATTTTTATCAGAGGGAGGTTTGGTTCTACCACAGAACTCATGACTCTGATCTTTTTCTATGTGAAGCGATAGTGTTAAGAGTATTGAGTGTGGTTATCAGTCTAGGGAGTCCAGTGTTGGTGCGGCGACCGATGTATCCATACACCAGGACCCTGACTTCTGATTTCCGACATAATGCACGAAAACATTGATTATATGTGTGTTTTTAGTTTTCTTTGTGATTACTTTATGTCAGCTCACCAGGTATACTGTTCTGACTGTGGCGCACCTGTCTCTTTTCAGGATGGCCCCACCACGACAGCTAGCTAGGGTTCCGAGCATTGTGCGTGATGACAGCCCATTGAGAGACGAGGCCTCGATACAGGGCCCTTTGACAGCAGATGCACCAGCGATACCGATACCCGCCGAGCCACCAATGCTACCAGCCCCAGCCGCTGACGATGCACGTCGCCTTAGTGCAATGCACGAGTTTCAGTGCCAGTGACCACCCAGGTTCTGCGGGGAGACGGACCCTCAGGCAACTGAGGATTGGCTGGAGGCAGTTGTACGAGTTTTCAGGTTAGTGAGGACACCAACAGACCTCATAGTGATCCTCGCAGCGAGCCTCCTGCACGTGGTAGCAGGCATATGGTGGACCTTGATGCTCTCGGTGCATGATGAGGAATCTCTCATCTAGATGGACTTTGAGATCCTCTTTCGCTCAGAGTTCATCCTAGCCACCGTCCGTGCGGTGCACATCCAGGAGCTTCTATAGCTGCGGCAAGGAATCTTGACGGTCGCCCAGTACTCAGTGAGATTTACCGATCTCTCATGCCATTCGACAGACATGGTATGGGACCCATTCTTTCGAGACCAGACCTTTGAGCGGGGATTGAGACATGAGGTCAGGACATCACTGATCTCCCTCAGCATTCTGACACAGGAAGGGGTAATGGAGCGAGCACTTCTCATCGAGAGCTTCCTTGCTGAGCCTACTTCAGCAGCGAGACCTACCGCATGGCGGCACGTAGCAGAGTCTTCTGCAGTAGGCAGTCGACGGATGACTCATGGGTCCAAACAGACTAGACCCTCAGGCGGACGACCTCAAGACACTGGCTCAGTGGTGCAGGGCACACATCGCAGATCCAGACTTTCGAGAGGCAGACAGTGCTACGCATGTGGCGAGTAGGGCCATAAGGCTCGTGACTGCCCGACCCTCCGTTCCGAGGAGCAGCAGATGGTTGAGGGACCACCCAGGCAGAGGCAGAGGGTTGACCGTGGTGGTCCGTAGGGAGCAGGCGGACGAGGCAGAGGAGCAGGATGAGCAGCAGGTGGTGGTCGATGCTTTGAGGCTCTACCACCACCACCCCCAGGAGATCCACCCCGACCATAGGGAGCTGGCATGCAGTGACAGGCATAGCTTCAGGCAGTGGAGGCCTACGACCACGGCCCACCTGAGATGATTCAAGGTACTATCTGTGTCTATTACACCCTTGATGTATTTCGTATACACACATGAGCGAGTCATTATTTCATAGACACTGCCCTTGTTCAGAGCTCTGAGATTCTGAAAGAGCCGTTGGCTCGATCCTTACGGCTAGAGACTCCTACGGAAGTAGACTCGACGATTACGCACTGATGCCGACAGTGTGTGCTTAGTATAAGAGGCGAGATCTTCAGCTGAGATATTCTTGTAGCGGGGTCGATGCCTTATGATTTCATCTTGGTCATGGATTGGTTATCTACAGTCCATGCTCAGATTGACTGTATTAGGCGCAAGGTGCGATGTGTACGTACTGACGGAAGCAGGTTCACCTTCACCGGCAAGAAGGGAGCCTTCACAGCACAGGATGGACTCTCGCAGAGGAGAGGACATCCCATCACTAATCAGTTGGCTAGCCTCATCCTAGGAGCAGTTGATGTGCGATGCCCTGGTTTTCCTGCAGTGGTGGATCAGTATGCAGACGTTTTCCCCGACGACGTTCCAGGACTACCTCCTCGCAGAGAGGTAGACTTTTATATTGATATGTACCCCGGGACAGCCCCGATATCCACTCCAGCATATTGGATAGCCCCCGCTGAGCTTCGAGAGCTACAAGTATAGTTGGAGGACTTGCAGTGCAAGGGATTCATATGACCCAGTGTTTCACCCTGGGCTTCCCCGATATTTTTCGCCAAGAAGGCGGATGAGATCTTGCGACTTTGTGTCGACTATCGTCACCTGAACTAGGTGACTGTTAAGAACATGTATCCACTACCGAGGAATGATGACCTTTTTGATCACCTCAATGGATCATGGTGGTTCTCAAAGATAGACCATAGGTCAGGCTATCATCAGCTCAGAGTTCGGGACGAGGACATGCAGAAGACGACCTTCAGATGTCGGTATGGCCACTATGAGTTCTTGGTTATTCCATTCGGCATAACCAATGCTCCAGAAGTGTTCATGGGCCTCATGAATAGGATCTTTCAGCCATTCCTCAATCGATTTTTCGTGGTCTTCATTGAAGACATTTTGGTTTACTCGACGACTGAGGAGGAGCACGCCTACCACTTGCGGGGTGTACTGGAAACACTCCGAGAGAACCAGCTTTATGGTAAGCTCTCGAAGTTTCAGTTATGGATACGCGTGGTCCACTTCTTAGGACATATCATCTCTGAGGCGGGAGTTGTGGTGGATCCTGTGAAGATCGAGGAAGTGCTAGCTTGGGAGCCACCCAGGAGCGTGACAGAGGTGCAGAGTTTCTTGGGACTAGCTGGGTACTATCAGAGATTTGTGCCAGACTTCTCCAGAGTTGCGGCACCACTCTCAGCTTTGAAAAAGAAGGGGAAACCCTTTGTGTGGTCAGATAGATGTCAGCAGAGCTTCCAGGAGCTGAGACAGAGATTGACCAGCGCGCCTTTGTTGAGGCTACCAGAGGAGGTAGTTGGGTATGTAGTTTACTGTGATGCATCAGGGACCGGACTCAGATGTGTCCTGATGCAGGAGCGGGCCGTGATCGCCAAAGGATCACGTTAGTTGAGGCAGAATGAGCAGAACTATGCTACCCATGAACTGGATTTAGTAGCAGTGGTCTTCGCTCTGATGATTTGGCAACACTATCTGATGGGTGAGAACTTTACAGTCTATTCTAACCATCAGAGTCTCAGGTACATCTTCTCGCAGAAGGACCTGAACCTGAGGCAACGACGATGGCTCGAGTTCCTCCAGGACTATGACATTGAGATAGTCTATACTCATGGGAAGGGGAACGTATTAGTCGATGCTCTCAGTAGGAGGATGGGCATCCAGCTACTTGGGGATGCGACAGAGCAGCTAGCCGCTTTGCAGATATCCTTCATGTATAGAGATGGAGCAACCTTTCTTCAGTCACTCACAATCACTCCTCCACCACTGTAGCGGGTCAGAGAGGCACATCGTGCGGATGCTGGCTATGAGATGCAGCGTGCGCAGATATCCTCAGGATAGGCACCTGATGGTTTCTCTTTAGGAGGAGAGCACGACGTCCTTTTCAGGGGACGTACCTTGGTACCAGTTTCCTTACAGGAGGAGGTGCTGAGAGACTTTCTCACTCCCCCTTTGGCGGTACATCCCTGAGTGGAAATGATGTACCAAGATCTTAGACGACAGACCAGGTGGCCGGGCATAAAGAAGGATGTGGCTGAGTTCGTTTTTCAATGCCTCGCCTGCCAACAGGTGAAGGCAGAGCACAAGGTACCAGTAGGCTTGGTATAGCCCTTGGAGGTCCTAGAGTGGAAGTGCGACGACATATCTATGGACTTCGTTACTGGACTTCCACACACTTATAGAGGTCACGACTCCATTTGGGTGATTGTCGACTGACTCACCATGTCGGCTCACATCTTACCCATCAGAGAGCAGGGCTCAGTGGAGAGCATGGGACATCTCTACATTCAGGAGATTATGCGGCTTCATGGTGTGTCATCATCTATAGTCTCCGATCGAGATGCTCGCTTTACTTCCCAGCATTGGAAGGGGTTGTAGGAGGCGTTTGGGACATAACTACATCTGAGCACCGCCTTTCACCCTCAGACAGATGGTCAGATGGAGAGGACCATTCAGACTCTTGAGGACATGATCCACACATGTGTCCTCAACTTTGGTCACAACTGGGAGGACCACCTACCCTTGTTGGAGTCCGCGTACAGCAACAGCTATCACTCCACCATTGAGATGGAAGCTTACGAGGCATTGTATGGCCGACCTTGCAGATCTCCACTCTGTTGGACAGACCGTGGGGAGTTAGCACTTGTGGGACCGGAGATGGTCCAGGCCAGGACAGAGAAGGTCCAGGTCATCCAGGAGCGGATGAGGACAGCTCAGAGCCGGTAGAAGTTTTATGCTGACAGGAGGCAGTGGTCATTGCCGTTCGAGGATGGCGACCACATTTTCTTACAGGTCTCACCTCGACGTGGATTATGGAGATTTGGCCGAGGCGGCAAGTTATCTCTGCGCTTCATCGGACATTTCCAGGTCCTCAGCAGGATTGGAGAGGTGGCTTCTCGCCTGGCTCTAACACCTCACTTGCACCAGGTGCATGACGTCTTCCATGTATCCCAGCTGAGGAGATACGTGCATGACCATACGCATATCATTGACCATGGGGAGCTGGACATTGATGATGGGGAAACTTTTGCGGAGGTCCCATTTGAGATTGAGGATCGACAGGAGAGGGTCCTACGTGGATGGACGATTCCTCTAGTGCGCATCAGATGGTAGCACGTGAACCTCCAAAAGAGCACTTGGGAGCGGGAGGCTCAGATGGTGCTCAGTACCCACATTTGTTTCCCTAGTTTTTGATGTATCTTTACGGGGATGTAAAGCCCTGAGGTGGGAGTAATGTAAAGACCCGTAAAAATTCAATGGAATTTTTTTCTTAATTTTCTTTGGGATTTTACAAGAAAGCAGTTTCTGACGGCACCTAATTCTGAGGCCCAGTGTTCCCAGAATCGTTTTCCGAAGTTTATCTTAGGTACGTTTAGTGAACGAACGAGCGATTTTTTCTAACTTTTGAACCGGTGCTCGGAATCGAATTCTGAGGGCACCGTTGTAATAGAAGCTCCGATAATTGTTTAGAAACACCTTTTCCAGAGTTGGATTTTCTCGGGTGTGGTTTTTAATTTTTGGAGTCAAGTTAAGGAATAAAATAAAAGTGGTGCAACCGTTTTTTATTTTATTTCGATTAACCTATGTTAAGTGGATGATGTGGATCCCACAATATCCTACCCACTTGGTAGGATATTTGTGAGGTGAGGCCCACACGAGCCCCACTGATTCTTTTCTTCCTAAACCCCTCTTTTAATTAGGTAACGCACCCACACACCCTTTTTAATGAAGTCATCCCTTGCATTTAATCTGGATAATAAACGCCTCATTAATAGGGAGATTTAAATGTTGCAATTAATTAACTTTATTGTTTGATTCATTTTTGAATTTTAAAACTCATGGCTAGAGAAATAAAATAAGACAAAACTTATTTCATTAGTCTTGTTGTGTTGAGTGGGTTTCGGAGAAATCACTCAAGCCGTGAAGCATTCCTTCCTCGACGAAGAACGCAAAGAACACGAAGAACGTGAAGAACGCGAAGAACGCGAAGAACACGAAGAACGCGAAGAATTACGGATCCTCAGTGATAGACGATGCGATGCCGACAAATCCTTTCTTTGTGACGCGACGATCCTCCTTCCGTGACCCTTCTTCAGTGACGTTCCTTCTCCCGCGACAATCTTCGACTCATCGACGCTTGAGGTAGGGGTTTTGGTTCAATTAAATCTATGTGATTTATATCCTCTACATGTGTTTAAAATTTGTTGGAATCCTTTTTAAACCGCTAACGTGGTGGGTGCGGACCAATGAACATGTCCGAACCCACCATATCTTCATTCTTGGTGTGTGGATCGGCGGGCGATGATGAAGCAGGCCGCAAGGGCGTTTTGAGGTCTTCGTAGTGAAGAACCTGTCCCGAGAGGGCTGTTGGCGAAGACGGCAGGCAAAACTGATGACCAGAGCTCATCCGGCGGTCCGCAGAAAATTCTGCCGTCGCTCCTCACCGGCATGGCGACACTGGTGGCCGGAGGCGGGGGCCGCCAGGAGGCGGCTGTGCTCGGCGCGCCACCGGGAAGGGCCGCCGCGGCAGCAGGCCGCTGGTTCTGCGACCATGCAGGACCGAGCGAGGCGGGACACGGCGCTCGGCCGCGTCTGTTGGAAAGGGGCGGCCCCCACACAGGGCCGCGATTTCATTCAAGGGAGCAGCGCCCCTTTGCGCGGCCACTTGGCAAGCGCCAGCGCACCGGGCCGAGCCGCCCGACCGGACCGCCAGTCCGGGCCGCACCCATGTCGGGCCGGGTCGCGCCCAGGCCGTGACGGGCCGCGCCAGCCGGGCCGGGCCATGCCCAAGCGGGCCGGACCTAGACCCGGGTCGGGTCGACCCAGTTCGGGCCGACCCTGGGGGTGCCGGGCCGGGTCTGACTGGGCCCGAACCCCCTAATACCAGACTTTTTCGGTCTGTTGACCATAACGTAGTCTACAAACCTCCGATCGACATACCATCAGTTGCATAACGAACCTTGGATCAAGACGATCGTTTTGGTATATTATACTCAAGATTTCAGAGTACTTTGGGTTTGGCCGGGTTGGTTCGTACACGAAACCAACCGGGCCCTCGGAGTGGAAACACTTATAACTTGAGCTCCAGACGTCCGATTGACGTTCCGTCAACTTTGTTGGATTTATCTTAGTGAGACGGACCATTTGGATTACTCTTCTCGAGGTTTGGACACAGTTGGAGTAAGGTTGGGTTGGTTTTGACTTAAAAACCAACCGGGCCCCTAGAATGAAAAAAACCAATAACTCTCAGACCGGGCGTTCGATTGACACGCCGTCTGTGACATTGAGTTCCTGTTGACGATACATAACTTTTGGATACATAAACTATGGACTATGTGTTAGTTGATGTATCATCCCCTCGACTCGTGGTGCGGACCCGCCCGAATGAGCTTGCTGTGTGCGGGAACCCTAGAGCAGGCTCCGACTACGACGACGATGACGACTGTACAGAAATCCTCCGTGGATTCAACGACGACAACTACAACACTCAACGATCCTACATGGATCAGTGCTACCGATCCTGTGTGGGTCAGATCCTGTGTGGGTCAGCGGTCAGCGGTCCTGTGTGGGCCAGCACCTACAGATCCTGTGTGGGTCCGATCCTATGTGGGTCATTTCAGGGGTTAGTAACCTATCGATCCTATGTGGGTCATTGCGGGGGTTAGTACCTATCGATCATTTGTGGGTCATTGAGGGGGTTAGTATCTATTGATCTTTTGTGGGTCTGATGGCTTAGATGAATCAGTGGCTACATCTGATCATCTCTATCTTCTTACGAAGAAGTATACATGTGTGAGCTGAATAATGACTTTTAATCATTATCTTCGATAAGTTTGACTTGATATCCTGTGTGGATTACGTTTTTCTTTCCTGTGTTGATTGGGTTGTGATTTCCTGTGTGGAATGGGTTGTACTTGAGCTCAGATGTTGGAGTCGAACGAGAATTGATGACTTAGGTATATGTATGGGCATATACCTAAGTAGTGTTGGATGTTACTTCTGGATTGTATCTTTCCTTTGTGGATTATACTTTGTGGATTCTGGGAGACCTTCGGGGGTCTCAGGGTCCCTAATGAGTAGCTTATACTCACCCCTACACGGGCTATGCCCGCACTACATTGTGTTGGTTGTAGATGAAGGACAACGCTGATCGTGGTTGAGGCTTGCGGAGCAGGTCGGTACTTGGAGGTGGACCACAGGGCGGGACGTACACGGAGCGGACGGCTGGACCCGAGGAGATGTGGAGGCTATTTGTACCCACCCTTCAGGTGAGACTTCCAGTGGATGGCTCGAGGCTGCAGCTTTACTTTTCAGTTGCTATACTCCCATTTCCAGTTGTACTTTACTTTCAGTGTGGGTTTGTATTCTTGCCCACTTACTTTTCCGCACTTACTGTTGTACCCAATTTTTACATAGTATTTACTTCTGCTTGCTTGCTCTGTGGTCTTTGTTTACTTTACAAAGGCAATGCCTTCCCTTTTTACCGGGGATTACGCCTTGGTGCTAGTCTCCAGCCCCTGGCCTATGGAAGGAGGGCTTGGGGTAGTCACAGCACGGGCCCTGAGGACGGGTCGTGACAAAGTGGGAGTGGGTACCCTTGATGTTTCATTATTATTTTATATGATCTCTTGAATGCGATAATTGTTTAGAGTTAGCCATGGTGTGATTGGGATCTTAGTATATCAGTTTAGCTTGTTAGCTAGTTTCACTATTTTACACTGTTCTTTAACATTCTTTCATTATCTTTTTTCCGATGGGATCTAGGGGGGATCGAACTAGGTATACTGTAATGCTCACCATATATATATAAACTATTATTTGGTCATCTGGATTTAGTTAGAGATATTTTAGGATGTTACTATCATGTGGGTTCTCAAGTCCTATTTGGGATTCGTTGTTGTTGTTGTCTTTACCTTTTTGGTACTTGTAGTTTTTCTTTTAGTTTCTATAGTACTATATGGAATTACATGTTTTCACTTGGGATATAAATATAAGTATTATCATGTTTTTATTGGTTTATTCTTTATATTTATCTTTTTTTCTGGTTATCATAGAGGTTAATGCCTCCCATATGGATGTTTATTTTACTCTCAGTGCTAGTGTCAATCCTGGGGCCTACTCGAAGAAGGACACAATTAGTTTCCATCTCCATCCACTCATTATCAGCCTATGAGGTCCATAGTTTAGCATAAGGGTTCATGACAATACCCAATTATAATGTTGTTTCTAGTGAAATATAATGTATTATGTTTACATAAAATTAACTAATGTAATTTTGAAACCAACCCAAAATATAATGTTATTATGTAAATAAATTAAAATAAAATACCATTTTCTTAAAAAATTATATTTTATAATATTCAAAAAAATATAAATTTTCATAATATTTTCAAAATTTTCCTATAATATAATTTTTATAAAATGATATAAAAATGAAAATCCTTTTTTAAAATTTAAATTAAAAAATTTGGAAATTATTTTTTTAATGAAAGTATTTCAATACATGTAAAAAAATTTATTAAGAAAAAAATATTTTTTTTGAAAAATCTAATAATATTATAATAATGAATATAAATTTATAAAAAATAATTCATGAATATAAAAAATTAATTAAATTGATTTACTAGTACAATTACCAGGGTTTTTATACATAAGGATCGATAATGTTTGACCCTCCATATCCATGAGTTTGACATAAATTGTGGAAGAGGTCCCAAAAGAGAAAAAAGGGAATATATCATATAGAAGTGTCAAGGGTTGTAGTTGAGAGGATTATAATGAGTTATTTTTTATTTAAGTTATCTTAAATATTTCTGTATTGTGATTCCGAATAAAATTTTCAAATATTCTATACTGAAATCTCTTGAGGGGAAGAGTACACATGAGAACTTAATACCCAAGTTTATAAAGTATATTTTTTCAACTACATTGGGAAATCCCAAATATATGGGCCATGGATAACTATTAGATATGGACGCATTAATCAAAAAAGGGTTTTTTTAATTCTGGATATTCTTTATAGAACGATGTATATAATTGAAAAAAGAATATTTTAATGATAAATTTCAAGAGATGAGTGAGGAAATGGAGAATAATTTTAAATCTTTAGTATAATTGATGTTTATATACATACAAATATAGTTTCAAAATATAGATCCCACTCCCCTAAATTTTGTTTAATATCTAAATTCCCTTCCTCTACATGAATATTCAACTCCTACACCTCATAATGCACAACCCCCATCCACTATGTGTAATTTGATGACGATTCAAAACATTATATTATTTCATATGTGATTATTTATTATATTGAGGATATCATTCATCACTAAGTTATATAGATGCATAATATTAGGGTGACATTGATTTATATTATAGTTAGATCATAAAGAGTACTCTTTCAAATAGATAATTCCACTATAGTTTGAAAAATTATCAACCATGTTTTTAATTTGGAAATCTAGACTTGTTTGACTAATTTCCCCTGATGTATGTATAGATTTTTTTTATTCATATTGGTGTTAAATTTATTTTAACATTTTAATATTTCTATATTTTTATATATTTTAATATATGAATACTTTAAAGATATAGAAATAATGGTTATAGAACAACATTTACAATCCATTATGGCTTCATATGCTATTTCTTTTGGACCTTATAAATTATCAACATATACATATTTGTTGTTGGGAGTCTATAAAATTCCAATGTATGATAGCATTTTTGGGAATGTAAAGAATGTGATGACTCTAAATATAGATACCATTGATCTTGTAACTAGATATTTCTTAGGAATTAACGTGATTCAAGAATTTTTTATTTATGTCTATTTCCTTACTTCTTACAATTTTTTTTAATAAAACGTAAAATATACGTTTGTTTTTTTATTAAGGATATATTTATACACATTGTATTCAAAATGATATGAAATTAGTATGTGTAATAGTTTACCCAAAATTTATTTCACCATAATGAAGATAATGAATGATTATAAAAAATAATATATATTTGAATAATTTCAAAACTAATGAAATTTAGTGTTGGGTTCATCCATATAATGAATGGAATGGGATATATATTTCATAAAGTGTTATTTATCGAAACTAACTAACCACTCAATTTATAATTTTGATATATTAGTGGAAATTGATGTTTTTTTGAGTGAAAATTGAATAAAACATACTGGTTATTCTCTATACATGGTGACATTTAAGAAACTTTTCACAACATATTGGAATAATATGTTTTATTATTTAAATATTTGTATATTTTTATTTAATTTTAATTTTACTTCACACGTATCATTTTAATATAGGTCTACAGATTAATTGAGGGAAATATTTTGAAAGTGGAATGAATAGTTTAGAAAATGTGTGTGCAAATGTAACTTCTAATTTATAATTACTATATTTTGGATATATGTACTTGAAATTTTATTTTGAATTGAAAAATTATTTTAAAACAAAAGTATCATCATCAACAAAAAGTAATAGAATGTAGATATTATTATCTAAGATTTATGTTCGGAATAATTTCAACTGGGATAATTATTCAGCATGGATAAATTTTATCATAACCATTCCTTTAATTAGACTTTTAGTTATATTTTTAATATTTTTTCAGTGATTTTATTTTAATTTTTAGGTTTTTCATGATACCTGAACATATTATAAAAGAGAACCAAATCACTTATAATGAGAATATGAATTTTTTTTCATAGGTTTTAATGGGTTTTAGATTATTTATAGTATATATTTTAATTTTAAAATTTTAATGTTGAAATGATTTGGATTTTAGATTCTATTTTTTGGTTCTATTTTGGATGAAGTATATTGGTTTTTTTGTTATTCATTAATTTTGGGATATTTTTTTAAATATAATTATTTTGAATATTTTTTCATGTTGGTTATTGTATAACTGAAGTAAAACATTAAAAAAGAAAACTCTATTTTACATTTCTGTTATTTTATAACTATTGTCAAATATTGTTTAACATGTTAGTTACCTTTAATAAATTACATGTTTAATGGTTTTCCTCATTGATTATACAATTATTGATACAAAAAACCCTTCCCATTCTAATTTTTATATAAGGACCTAGACTTTTAAAATGATTTTTTTTTTCAGAATAAATGTTTGCTAAATATTATATAATATTATATATATACAAAATAAATAGAAACCCACAAAATTTCCTCATTAACAATGATAATTACATTAGTCAACTATCAAATAAATTAAATTTTAAAACATTACAACTGAAAAAAATATAAAATATAATAGCTAAAATGGGAATATATGAATCACCCCAATCTACTAGAATCATCATCTGTACTTAAAATAATATAGAAATGAAATAAAATATTTTTAAACTAATCAAAATCTTATGAAATTAAAATATAACCTTATAAAAAAATAGTGAATCTTTTTCAGTGAAAGATTAAAGTTGTATTTAGAGGGTATAAAGGGAAATGTTACCATTTAGATTCAACTATTATATAATTATCGGTCAATACAACCGTTGGACAATATAACCATTGTTCAATATGACAATTGTAAACTATACCCTTTTTTGATAATTTTACCTTTAAAATTAGTGTTTATAAGTAGTAATTATAATGTATAATTGATACAGAAAGGATAATCGATTTCTTCAACCAGTAGAGTAATTTCGATTGAAGCCCATTTTTAAGATCATGAGAGGGAGGAATAATCATTGTGGGTTTCCCTAGACCGAGACCAATTTGAGAATCAGAATGTGAATCTTGAATGAAATATTATATGAGAGGAGTTCATGTTAGTTCAGATTTCCACTCATTCAATGCTAACTGAGTAGCTCCACGAAACTACCATCATCGCACGCCTTTCCCATTAGGCATATGCAACTGTAAAAAGGGGTTACATATCTATGCCTTAGTTACATAAAGTATAATTTAATATGTATAAATAAAATTCTTATTCCATAAATTATTTCTAATAATATTCTTCCTTAATAAAATATATGTTTAATGGAGATAAATTTGGAAAATTTATTTTCTCAACACAAACAAAAAATAATTGTTTTTTAGAAAATATATTAATTTTTCTAATAAAACAAAAAATTTCAGAATAGTATCTAATTCAATGAAATTTATTTTTTAAACACACATATTTAAATATAAATAATAAAATAATTTTATAATATCTATGGAATTTTTTCTAAGTTTCAAAAATTTGATTAGGTCTTAAAAATAATATTATTTAATTAATAAGGATATTTATATTTAAATGTTAAAATTATCATGTTTAGAGAGTTAATATAATAAACCAAACATTATATTTTAAATTTTAATGCTAAAATGATGTTAGGGTGAGTGAATAATAATTTTCTAAAATAATCTATTTTTTGTGAATAGTAAAAAATACAGTTTTAGGGTTTCAATATATTTTATGACACAATATTTATCTCATATTTATTTAATAATTAATCGAACAAAATCCGTGACCAATTTTATTTTATTTTATTAATATTCAGTATTTTAATATATTTTAATCAATTTCAAAAACTATAAGTGACTTTCTGAAGACTAAAAATGAAATTTGGATTTGGGCAAACACTACATTATGGAATCTTTAATCTTCCATGAAACAATTAGCACTTAAAAATGTTGGTCAGTTATTATGGACTAAAATAAATTAAAATTTTACCCAAATGTCGAAAACCATGAGAAAAAACATTGGTAAGCTAGTGCTTTTCATTTTCCACAACCTAAATTTCCAAGACCTATAATTGGAAATTATTAAACAAATCCTCCACGTTTTATTTAAATACCGCGTCATTTCACCATTCCACTTCACTCCTAGTGCATCCTCTAATAAATTATAATTATTTGTCCTCTGATGGAATCCCTCAAGGATACTCAATACCCAAGGTTCAATCCTCATGTTTTTGGAATATCTCTTCAAGGTAAGGGAAAACATCATTTATCTTTTCCACTGAAGTTCCCTTTTCTTGTGAAGTGGCTTATAATTTACAAAATATGTTATTTTGTCCACTTTATATTATCAAATTACTATAATAAGTTTATTTTATGAATGAGAGACCCTTTTCCCCTCTAATTTTACCATTTTCTAAAACCGTGTTCTATACCCATCATCATTTCAAATTTAACTCTCAAATTTCCCTCTTTTATGTGAGAAATTTTCTTTTTCTTTTTATTTGAATACGTGAAAGTATTTTATTTTCAATGGTTATTTAACTAGATTTAAACATGTATTTTTTATTTGTGTTTTTACATATATGAAACTCACATTTCCATTTGTGGGTTAAAAATGGCGTAATTATCATGTCTTTAAGCTCTTTTGTATGCCTAGATTTTGATAAGAAACCAATTATTTTTCCTCCAATGGTAATTAGTGAAATTATTTATTATAATCTATGTGGATCACATGAAAATAATATATGTGAATGGTGTTCCATGATATCACTCCAATTTATCAGGTAAATAATTTAATCTCTATAGATAACATGTTTTACGATACCATGGTGAATAACCATGATAATTTTCATTGATGCCAACTTGGTGATAAACCTTGGTGATATTCATATTAATGGATCATTTACATTTAATATATACATTTCCATGTTATTTTTCATGTTATTTTTATTATGATATTCTTCATGATATGTTGTTCAAGCTATATTGTTGTGCATCATGTTCTTTTTAATATGTCCCATGATCACATGTTGTACATCTCTCTTGATTATTTCTTTACTAAGATTCATGCTCACCCATTTCCTTGGATGTATTTCCCGAGGATATGAGATATAGTAAAAGTAACTTATGGTGAACCCATGAATATTTATTTCAATTGGAATGAGATGAAATTTTATATTATCATATATTATGTACCTTATTTACAAGAATCTAATTTATAAAAGAACCACTCTTTGTTCCATGGGATGAAAAGTTATCTAAAAAAAGTTGGATGTCGTAGTTTTTATAAATGGTTGGTTTAGTTATTTTTGGAAATTATGAAATCAATACATTAGTATTAACTCTAGGTATAAGTATAGAGATAGAAAACAAATCTAAGTATTTCGTTAAATATTTAGTAAGTGGTTTCCAAGATAATACAATCTTGTCTAGATACAAAAAGTGGATGTGGATTTGGCACAAATGTACCATGGGGTAGCACCCAAAAACACCTCTTTGAGATAAACTCAAACAATAAATAGTGCACAACAATGGTCCTTATTGCACACATGGTTTGAAACTCCATGGGGTTATGTTTTGATAATCGCAATCTTTTTATGAATCATTATGAAGGATATATAGAAAATTTTATTATTATTATTATAGGGGATTAATAACATATTGAAGCATGATATTTTAAGATATAAAATCCCTTTAGGATTATAAGATTCATTAAAGTAACATGTTTATAAATTAGGATTTATTCTTTTTGAAAATATTATCGGAAACAGAGGAACTGCATAAATAGTGAGAGAAATATATGATTCACCAATGCTATTATAATGAAAGATATAGTGGAAAACCTCATGAGGATGATGAAAAAAAATCAAGTTATTAACAATATCTTGAATCATGTTTTGATGACAGATTCACCTCAAAGAGAAAAACTTTATGTTTATTCCTTCATACATCAACACATAACGTTTTTAGTGTATTTATCAACCCCCTGATTGATGAGAAATAGATAAGATCTATAGAAAAAAATTGTACTCAGTTGTTTAGTGAAAGGGAAGGTCACCCTAACAGAAAATATCTTATAAAGAGAAGCTCATCAATGATATTTAATAACTAAAAACATGAATCCAATAAGGTAGATCAATGCTATGGAGTGGGAAGAGTTTAGGGGAATCATCATAAATTGTTTTCCCATTTTATGTGAACAAAATTAGATAAGGAATCCATCTAACTAAATAATAAGGGAAATCAATCAGTGGGATTCTATGATGTGTATGCTGCAATACTTTCTCAATACACCTTTATATTGTTTATGGATCCTAACAGAAAGTTTGATAGAATATTCAGTGGACTGAGATCCTATTATTGAAGGAATCTAGAAAATCGAAACTATGAAATCAATGAGAAGATAGTGTGGAATTATGTTAATGTTTAATTAGATTTTGGAGAGATGCAATGTTCACATATATTGAATAAAAAGAAGAGATAAATGAATCAAATATTGGGGAAGAAGTTTGATCATGGAAGAGGAGGAAGGAAAGTGAAACTCCCCATGTATAACTAATGAAGGAAGAATCATTTAGTTAACTGATTAAATGGTGGTTGAAAGTTATACAAGTGAATAATAGAAGTCCATATAGCTCAAAATTGTCATGGTGAGGTGAGGATTAATCTTATCCACATGAATGACAAAGGGAAGATGGGAAAAACCTATCTATAAGATTAATGATTCAAGTGTGGACATATTAGGAACTTTTCTAATCAATGTACAAATAAGAAGATAATGAAGGGGATGCACCATCACCCTCAGTATAGTCCAAGGGATAAAGATTAAGACTTTTTTATCATGATGGTTGATGTTGAGGTGTCGAATGATTTGGTGTTAAGTGAAATCCTTGTGATATCAAAGATTTCAAGTACTTTGTTTGATTATAGTTATACACATTTTTTTATTTAATCTAAATTTTCTAAGAATATTTAATCAATCCATGATCTTATAGAAGTAAAGTTATTATCCCAGACTTCTATAGGAATTATCCTAGAATCAACAGTGTATAGAAATTCTAGTAATATCTTTGTTGAGTAAAATATCATCATAAATCTAGTATTAATTCCTACGGTGGAATTTTACTCTATACTAGTGATGGACTGGATCTCAAACTATAATTCTAAGATCAATTGTATAAGAATGTAAATTTCAGTAGTTTTGAATGCACAACATACAATCATTTTAAAAGGAGTGATATCCTGGCCTAAGCATTGTCTAGAATCAAATCTCATATCCTTTTTTATGAAGATTATATGTAGAGAGGTAAATGTAATGAAAGTAGAAAGGCAGATAATATCCCTATAATTTAGGAAAATGTTGAAGTGTTTCTTAAAGAGTTACATGGACCTCCATAGAAACACAACTAGATTTCTCTATTGAACTCATACCTAGATCCATGTAGATATTAAAGATCACATATAGAATGGTAAATATGGATTTAAAAGAATTAAAGAAACCAATTCAAGATCTTTTGGAGATAGAGTTTATCAAAGAAAGTGTGTCTTCTTAGGGGAACCTATTATATTTGTGATGTATAAGGTTGGATCAATGCGGCTATACATCAATTATAGATATATTAACATGATCACATTAAATAAAAAGTACCTTATTGAAAGGATTGATTATTTATTTCATTAGCTTCATGGGGAAAAATTCTTCTCCAAGACTGAAATCCGACCTGAGTATCATAAATTAAGAGTGATTAAAAAAGATATTCAAAAGAATATCTTTCGAACAAGAAAGGTTAATTTTGAGTTATTTGTTATGCCCTTAACATTTATTAATTCTCCTTGTATATTTATGTATTTAGGGAATAGATTCATTAAGGGAAGCCTTGATAAATTTTTGGTATTTTTTATTGATTATATTCTGATATATTCTAAATTTCATGAGGAACATGGGGATTATCTAAGGGTTATATTGGGAACTCTGAGGAAGAAGAATATTTTTGGAAAACTCATCAAATTTGAATTCTGATTACAACAAGTTACATCCTTGGGGAACATTGTTACCAATGAAGGCATCTCAATTGAACCTACAAAGATAGAGCCTATAGAGGATTGACCACATCTAACAATAGTAATTGATATTCATAGTTTCCTCGGTAAAACATGGAAATATAAGATATTTGTGAAAAAAATAATTACTTTCTAATCCACTGACCATGTTAACTCAAAAATAGGCTTTGTTCATTTGGAAAAATGATTATGATGAATGATTCCAAGAAAAGAAGATGAGATCGATTACTTAACCTATTTTAAATCTACCCTATATTGTTGAAGGAATTTTTATTTTTAGTGATGAGTCTCTAAAAGGGATTGGGTGAATCCCTTAGAAAAAACAAAAAAGGATATTTCTTATGCTTGTTGATTTTAAAATCCTCAGGATAATAATTATCCTACACATGACCTAGATCTATTTGATGTTATTTTCTATCTAAAAATGTGGAGGTTTTATCTTTATGTAGAGAAATTTGATATATACACATACCACCAAATTCCGAAGTAGATTATCACACAAAACAAATTGAAATTAGACATAGTATATGGTTTGAAATTCTTAATGACCATGATTGTTAAATTAATTATCAACTCAGAAGAGTAAGAAAAGTTGCAGATGCATTAAGTAGGAAAGACCCAATTTTGCTAGAAATGGTGAGGATTAAAGGAGATCCATTGATTGAGGACCTATTAAAGTTGGACATGGGAATCGTATGGGAAGTGACATGATGAGCCCTATCCCTAACGATTTATTTACCATTGTTACTAGATAAAATCAAGAGTGTTCAAATAAAAAAGTATTTTCTAAAAAAGAAGATATAAGCTATAAAGAATATTATGTTTCCTAAGATCAATACTGATCGAGTATTTGTATAGAGATTTCAAACAAGGCTATATGTTCCATCTATCCTATAGATAAAGGGTAATTTCAACCACTACCCATTCCAATAAGTAAGTGAGACAAAATCACTACAGACATCATCACTGGTATCCCAAAAACATCTAAATACAATAATTCAATATGAGTTATAGTGGATCAACTCCCCAAGACTGCCCATTCTATCACTATATATGAAGATTTATATCTCGATCAACGTGATAAGAAATACATAAAGGAAGTGGTGAGATTGAATGGGGTTACACTTTCTATTGTTTCTAATTGTGATCCAAGATTCACATATATATTATGGAAAAGTATTCAACATGATCTAAAAACTAAATTTAATTTTAGTATAGCCTATCACCCTGAAACTGATGTCTAGTGTGAAAGGAATTTTAAGGCACTTGAGGATATTCTTATAACATGATAAATTGAATTTAAAGGTGGATGGATCAACACCTCCCATTAGTTGAGTTTTAATACAAAACAATCGTCCACATGAGTATTTAAATGTCACTATATGAAGCTCTATATGGGAAGATACGTATAAATACATATTTCTAGGATATAATGGGGGAGAGGATATTTCATGGGCCCAATCTTGTGCAAGATATTACAAAAAATGTTCATGTCATCCAAAAACATATAAAGGATGCTTAGAGGTGAATGAAGAGTTATGGTAATAATTCCTGAAGGGACTTAGATTTTGATGTTGGGGACATTGTTTTCCTTTATATATCACCATTGAATAAATTCATGTGATTTAGAAAGAAATGTAAGATTATCCTTAGGTACATTAGCCCCTTTTAAATCTTGATCACACGGAAGAATCAGAATATCGACTAGAACTTCCACAAAATATTTCTTAGGTGGACGATGTATTCAATATATCTCTATCGAGGAAGTAAATATATGATCCTTCACATGTACTGAATCTATAGGTCATACAAATGGAACATGACCTCTCTTATGAGTTTCATCCGGTGGAGATCGTGAATTTTAGATACAAGGTTCTAGGAAGTAAGACTGACAACCTAGTCAAAGTGTTGTTGAAGAACCATAAATGTGAAAGAAGCGATGTGGGAACTGGATGATTTAATGATAAATAATTTCCCTAACAATTTATCAATCAAGAGAATGATTTCAAATTTTAGGGAGGAATTTTATTAAAGGGGGAAGAATGTAATGACCCAGACTTTTTAAATGGTATTTGTTACCTGAATAAATGTTTGTTACATATTATATAATATTATACACATCCAAAATAAATACAATCCAATTTTTTTTACCTCATTAAAAAGGATAATAAAATTGTTCATATATAAAACCAATTAATATTCCTAACATTATAGCTGAATAAAAAATAAAAAATATAATAGTTATAATGGGAAATCATGGATCGCTCAAATTGACTTTGATAATTGTCCATGATGAAAATAATGTAAAAATGAAATAAAATATTGGTAAACTAAAAAACATATTAATAAATGGAAATATAACCTTAGGGATAAAGTTTCATGATTTTTTTATTGAAACATTATTTTGTATTTATATGGTATAAATGGAAATATGGCCATTTAGATTCAACCATTATATGACCGTTGGTCAATATGACCGTTGGACAGTATAACCATTTTTCAATATGACTATTCGAAACTATACCAGTGGTTGGTAATTTTAAAATGATAATTATTGGTTATAATTATTAATGATAAAGTATAGTTGATACAAAATGGATAATAAATGGCCTCAACCCGTAGAGTAATTCTATTTGAATCTTATTTGTCATATCTTGGGAGGGTGGTGTCATTATTGGGGTTTACCTTTAACCCATCCCAGTATGGGATTAAATAAGTGAATATCAAATGAAATCACTTATGTGAGGAGTTAATGTTTGTGTATATTACCACTCATTCTATGTTAACTGATCCAACCCATTAATCCACCACAATTTGACACTTTAACCTTTGGTGTATGAAGGTGTAATAATGGGTTGAACTTATATGAATTAGTTACTTAATGTATAATTATATGTGTCTAAATAAAATTATTATGCAATAAATTGTTTTTAATAATATCATTTCTTAATAAAATATAGGTTTAATCATGATGAATTTGAAAAATTGATTTCTGGACACAAAAAACAGAATCATTTTTTTGAAAATATATACATTTAAATAATAAACCATGGATTTGTGAATAATATATATTTTAATGAAATATAATTTTTATACATACTCATTTTAATATAAATTATATAATAATCTACTAATGTCCTATGAAATTTTTATAAGTCTCACAAAAATTGACTATGTCTTCAAAGCCACCATTTTCTAATAAATAAGAATATTAATATTTAAATATTAAATATATCATGTTTAGAGAAATATTCTAATAAAATATATATTATATTTTAAATCTGAATTTCAATATTTGGTTAAGGTGAATTTATGAGATATTTTGAAAATACATTATTTTTTCATGAATAGTAAAAAATATAGTTTAGGGTTTTCGGTATATTTTATGTAATCATATTTATTTCATAATTATGAAATAATTAATAATACATAATAAACGACCTAGATTATTCTATTTTATTAATATTAGGCATTTTAATAAATTTTAATCAATTCCCTAAACTATAACTATCTTTCCAAAGACTAAAAATGGAAATTTGATTTCAAAAAACACTAATTTTTGGAATCATTACTCTTTCATGGAAAAATAAGTATTAAAAATAGTTTTAGTGATGTTGGATTAAAATAAATTAAAATTTTACTGAATTTTCCAAAACCATGAGTAAAAATCTTGGGTAAGCCAATGGTATTTCATTTTCCACATTCTAGATTTCCAAGCCATGTATTTGGAAATTATTAACCAAATCCACTAGTTTTGATATAAATATCCTCCAATTTCACCATTCTAATTCACTCTCAATACAGAATCCATGAATTTATGGTTATTTTTTCTCCAATGGACTCCTAAAAAGGTGTTCTCAGTCACCCATGGTTCCATCCTCAAGTTTTAGTGACAACTCTTCAAGGTAAACAAAATCATCACTTTTCTTTTCCATTTATGTTATTTTTTATGAGGTATGTCTTATAATTTTCCAAATAATTTGTTTTTTTGCACTTTATATTATCACATTAATTTAATAAGATTTTTTATGGATGAGAGACCCTTATCCCCTCTCATTATAACATTTTATAAAACCATGTTTTATACCTATAATGTTATTGAATGTATTTCTCAAATTTCACTCTTTTATATGATAAATTGTCATTTATTTTTTATCTTAATACCCAAACCTCTTTTATTTTCAATGGGTATTCAGATATATTTAAAAATTATTTTTTATTCAGGGATTCACATATATAAAACTCACATTTCCTTTCATGGGTTAAAAATGACATAACGATCATGTCATTAAACTCTTTTGTATGCAAGTATTTTGATTTGAAACCCATTTTTATCCTCCACGGATAATAAATGAAATGATTTATTCTGATCTATAATTCTGAAATTGTAAAAGATATCCACTAGAAAGTTCCATTTATCTAGGATCCCCAATTCATCTCCCATGCATGTGAATGAATTCAGTTGGGTTGTGGAGAAGTACAAGAATCATTAAAAATAATATTGAAAAATATATTCATATTCCTCCTCCAAAGTACATGAAATAGATAATGAAAATTATCACACATATATATCAGCCATTTTTCCATGATGAAGGGACTCATAGATTTCTTTATAGTATATAATATGGATTATTTTTTAAGATAATTATATTTAAGATTAAAAATATTTTAATAGAAATAGAAATAAAATATTATGAATACACCTACTACTGATCAGAAATATGATGATGTATATTAATGGGAACTTGATCCCATGATATCCAATGAGAAAAAAATAGTTCCTCGGCGTTGACACTACCTAACCTATAACCTAACCCCTAACTAGAAGAAAAAAACTAAAAATATTAAATTGTATAATCAAATATATATTTAATAAATTATATAAATTCTAATTTTATAAAATACATATTTTACTTTTTTTCCTAAAGTAAATATAAAAATATAGCAATATGTGGTTCCTAGGAAAATGTTCTAGAATAATTAATTTAGATAGGCATTAACCCACCCAATTTGTAATAATTTTATAATCCTCACTATGTGGATAATATGGTGGAATATGATGTAATCATTGAGATAGGGATCCCCAGTCTGGATACCTATAATATAGTAAAACTCGACTCTATACATCTGAAACAAAACATATAAATATTATTTTTATTATTAATTAACATAAGAATAATAATAAATTTAAAATAAATGATTACTTAAATAAAATAATTAACATTCACGTTGTATTTTTATTCATATATGCAACGCCTCAATTATCATCATCATATTCATCACCATCACCATCATTTTATTCTTGTTATTTTCAATCACTATTAATTTCTATAACAACTTCATTTTCATAAATATTTATTATTTCATATTCATTAATATATATGTTACAAGATTGGGTATAAAGACAGGGAAGTTGATGATGAATGCAATCCCTAGTAAAAACACATCTAAAATACCTTGATTGTTAATAAAAATAATTCTTACGATGATATCTCCAGAATGGTAGGTCTCATGGACATATTCTATCTTTTAACCCCAAAGAAGCTTTCCTTGGTTAGGATTGGGAACTCAATGTTGGTTTCGAAGATGATTTTTTTGAGGTCTTCAAATCGTCTTTGACTCTATCATTTTATGAATTTTTGACATCATAAAATAGAAGGGTTATAAATAATTTAAGCTTTTCACACATCTCAATTGAAAACGAATAAGTTGAAGAGGGAAAAATTCTCTGAATGTTACCTATCATATATAGATTCTATGTTCCAAGGGGTGAGTATAGATGAAAATTTTCATATAATTCCATGAGAATTACTATTATATAAGGATTTATTGAATCAAATACGATTGAAATGGGAAAGGGGTACTACCATGTAGTCTTCATATCTGATGAATAAAAAAGGAAGGTGTAGAGATTTTGTTCATTTTCACTCAATCATGGGATCCATAACATCTAAAAATAAGATTGGAATATCAATCTACATAATGAGAAAAAAATGGATACTCATGATTGGATCCAGATCATGATGCACAAATTGATTTATTGGCACTAATAGATCATTTGGTATGTTTATTAGTCTATTGTATTACCTATTTAGCTAGAAAGGGAAACAAATAATTCATGGTTTGGTCACTTTTCTTTGGTTTTGGTTGAAGTGGACATGGAAAACTCCTTGCAAGAGGAATTCATCCTCACTACCCTTGAAAAAAAAACATCACATTAGATATAGAATATGAGGGAAAGAATCTATATTGTAAGGATTAAAACCTCATTTGTCATTACCCTCTGAATTTTATGAAATCTAACACCTACTTGATCTGAAACCTCAAGGGGAATGATGATTCAATCTTCCGAAAGAGTCATGGAAAGTTTAATCAGATATTTCATGAATCCTCGACATCTAATTTAGGATATGATGATTTTTAGCTTATAGAAAGAGCTCCCATAGTGAAATACCCTCTTAGGGGTTTGCATAATGTTATGGATCATATGATCTTGAATTCCAGGGGTAGCTCACATAATCAACTGGGAGCTTCAACCTAGATTTTATTCACCTTTCCCAACCTTCAAGATCACTGTGAAAGTTCAAGATCAATTTGAAAAATTACCTTATCTAGATATTTTGACATCGAAGTTCAAATAATATTTGGGTCTTCTTAACATGACCTAGGTATATTTTTTAAATATAATTTAACTTATGTTGATTCATTTGACAAGTTTGTGTTTGGATCTTAGTGTTTACTAATCTAGTAATTGATGGACTTCTCAAAAAATGATATATAATGATTCATTTTATATTTGTGAAAGAATTTATCCTTTCTTAGACCTTATCTCCTCAATCCAACAATGGATATTTTTTATTTATTTATCTTTGGACCTATTATTTTCACATGAAAAACGATCCTCCCTATATGGTGTTTTGTATAAGATTTCCAGAACTTCCATTTCCTTTCCAAAATACCTCTATCATTCATATGATTATAAATTTAGTTGGATGACATTTATGTTTTGATATCCAAACAAATTATTTTTTTCATTCTATATGTCCCCATATTTGGGAAGAATTCAATGTGTATAAACCACTGATAGAGTGGATTTAGATTCTTATGGGGGAAGAAATTCATTACAAAAAAGCATTTTTATTTGGGTTTTCTACTGATTTTTTATAATCATATGGGACATCTTGTTTTAACATGTCGGTACAGGAATAAAGATTGATAGAAGGAAAGTGAATCATTTTGACAGTCGATCAAGACAGTGTGTCCCACTACCCACAAATTTGATCAATAGGGTAATAATGATACATATTCTACTAATCCCATTCTAAAAGTGATAATATCCTTGAATCCTGACCCAAATGTTATGTACATCTTCAAAGGATTGATAAATTATTTGGTTGGATATTGTTTAGTAGTTAATGTCCCATATAGTTTTGGGGTATTTGTGGGAAAATTGTTATTGGTTCATTGAATACAAGAATTTATACACAAAATCCTCTATCCTATGAAAAGTCAGTGCAAGCAAGGAATGGATCTATACATGAGGTAGTGATATAGGAGAAAATGGATGTGGACTCATCTAGATGTATATCCAAGAAAATTATGAGTAGGGATTGCCGTTTGTGAACGAGGGTTGGGTGGTTTTTATGAACAGGTTATGCTAAATATTTTCCAAGCCAACTGTTATCCTTAGAAAACCAATTTAAGGTTTTGATGTGGAAGCTCTAGTTTAGGAACAAAAGGACTCAATTTAAGTAGTTATGGGCATCCAAATTCCAAAAACTAGTTGATAAACTAACTAATGGGAAAGGGTTTTGTGTGGTAGATTCAAGAGATGTGATCTCTATCCAAGTCTTAGTTGATAGTGTATAAGGTATTCATGGAAGAGGACCCCACAACCCATGGATAAAGAATGTGTGGAAAAGAAACTGGCATTCATAGAGATGAGTTGTGCTTAAGGGGACGAAATATAAAGGGAATAAAGATTTGTAACAGTCACCAAATTCGATGGAGAATAGGTTGGCCAAAAATATAAGGGTTTAAGAGATGGTTGACATTTCCACTACTAGTGACTACGAATTTAAAAATAGTTCAAATATTCAGAATGATAATAAAATGCTTGAGTGTGGCATTAATAAGGAAAACTAGTAGGTTAGTGATGTTTTGGAAGACAAGAATTAGATGTTGGGAAGCAACATGGTGGTAAATGAATTTAGTAGTCCTTCCTGCACTGAATCGGTTGTTCACACTTTGGAGATTCTTGATGATTCGAAACAGCCATCAGCTAAGGATTTAGTAAGCATTGTAAAATCATGGTAGATTATTATTCACTCTATGGAATAAATACAAGATGAGTCTTTGTAGATAAAATCATTACAAGAGGATGTTGATAAGATGGCAGAAAGAATAATTCAAGTTGTTATTAATAGTTATCAGGGTGTGTAGATCAATAATGAATATCATATTTTTACATGAGTTTCATGGAAAGGAAGATAAATGTAGAGGAGTACATTCAAACATGGGACCAGATGGACAACCATTTTGAATATATTATCAAGGATGATCTAGAAACGAAGGTCTATGGACATTAAATGATATTATATAGGTTTAATAACTCTTGTTATATCAACCTTGGTTTTAATTATTTTGTGATTTCATTTACTACCTATTGATTTTCTATTGACTCGTGAGGTTTCCAATTCTTCTATACATATAATTTTTAAATAATAATTTAAATTTTAATTAGTCAATGGACCCTATATAATTATTATAGTCATATACAATGTTGGAGTAGTTGATATCATATAAAAAGGATAAAAATACTAGTTTGGAGGATGATCAGTGGGAGGACACTTAGAAATTGGGAGTCACACACATGCATGTTACAAAAGAGTTAATTATTGGGAAAATTTCAAATTGCTTCCATGGAGAATATTGATTTTTTTGTTGCATGGGTGGAATCAGGTATGGGGATTTAGGGTGAGGATATCCCCTCATATAATATTTCTATGGAAGTGGTAAATTCTAAATTAGTGCCTACTCAATTGGGGGAACCTATGATATGGAACTCTTGACCACAATGGATATTGATGGTAAGGGAAATGTTAACATCATGCTCACTCTCTCAAAACCTATTGTTCCTAATAAGGGGATGGTAGTATCCTCACATGGTCTTATTAGTGAGTGGGTGTACATTTTTGTGAGGCCTATATACACCCACATATTAATTATGAGGAATCATTCACCCATCCTCCCATGGAAAAGGCTACAAGAATAATGTTTCCTAAGCCTATGAACTTGAGATTTCTAACCTATAGAAAAATATTATACTCTCTCACTATAAATATATTGGAATGATATGTGGATGTTTCTTTAACAATATATTATTTTTTATTTTGTTGATATGTCTCAGCTCCATGATAATCTTGATGACTTTTTGGAAACTGAAAACTCACAAAAGAATGGAAATAATTGAAAATGTGAATTAATCAAGCTATCACATGATATAGATCATAATAGATTAACACATAAAATGGGAATAAAAAAATCAATGAATTTCATGCAATGGAACTATCAAGGCTTGAAAATTATCCTACTATCACAAACCGTAGACATTTCCTTAATACAAAAATATACAATTTCATTATGAATTGTAGAGCCTATGATGAATTTTTAAAATTATAGGGCCTTTAATTGGGTCTCCCTTGGATACTCCTTTGTATCTCATAATTTACAAGATATCATAGTGGACAATCTCTAGGATTCTAAGCATAAAAAAGAATAGGCTATTTTATGTTTTTTGGTCACTAGTATGTATCGATGTTAATCATGGTGAGAAAAAATAATATCACCCTCTCATTTATATATTCATATAACTAATACACAATAATATGGGATATGTGGAGGGAGATATATTCTATTTTTTAGAAAATAATCCAAATTTTGGTCATTGTACGGGACTTTGACATAGTGTCATAACCCGAGGAAAAGATTGGGTCAAGTTTTAACAGAATTGCATTGGATGAATTTTGGTCTTGTATTGATAAGTGAATCATGATTGTTATACCTATTTCTACTGCTGAATTCACTTGGGGGATGAACACCATGAATGTTAGGCTAGTCGATAGGCTGTTCGGTAGGCTGGATTGATGTTTTTTCCAAATTGTTAATAAAAATAATCCAATTGGGATATCTGAGTCTAGACTTCTAGGATCAAAAATGATCAGGACTCCCTCATCAGGGATATAAGGCTTAATTATATGAGGCAATGTCAATTTCCATTAAAATATAATAATACATGGATCACTATCTCTAGTTGTGTGAAAATCAACCTTGTTGGATAGTGATTTAAGATCAATGGCATGTCTCTCCAAATTCTTAATTATAAACTAAGGGTGATCAAGTGAAAGCTTAGGTAGTAGAGTAAGGAATCCTTCCCCAAGGTTAATAATGACACAAAAGAGTATAGAAATGTTTTTATAGAATGAAAAAAATCCAAAATCAATGAAATGATGAGCCTTCTCAAGATGATGTCCCAGTGTAAGAAGAACTGTACGACAATATTAAAATTATGGAAAGGATTTCTAAAAATTGATACAATGTGATATGGATTAAAGAGGGTGATAGGAACTCAAGACACTTCTACTGACATAAAAAGGATAAAAGGGCCTAAAGTGGTACTAATATTATAAAAATCAATGAAAAATCCTGTATAAAGGAAAGAGAGATATCAAGTGTTATGCTGGATTATTTTCGAAGACTTTAGATAGATAATTATTGTGGTAGTAGTGCATTACTAGTTGAAAATAACCACAATCATGATAAAATCCAAATTAACTAGTCATTAAAAATAGCATCTCTTGAGGGTGAAATTAAATGGTCCATTTATTCAATAAACCAAGATAGTTATACTGGTCCAGATGGATTCACAAAAAATTATTCATGTTCTATGGGGATATCTTACACAGTGGTCTGAATAGATCAATGAGAGATTTTTTCTATTATTCCTCTTTATCACCTAAAACCATGTTACACTTCATATTTTATTCCAATTAAGTGGAATCCAATGAATATAAAATATTTCGGCCTAATTATGATTAGAAACACCATTTCCAATAGAATTAGTAAAATCGTAGCACTAATTCTAGGGAGGATCATTGGAGATATCATCACCCAAAACAATTTTAATTTTTTTCCTAGTGGGATCATCTAAAAATCTATATTAACTATATTATAATGTATTAATTTATTAAATAATAAAACCAATAATGAGTATTTTTCCATCAAAATTGATATATCTAAGGCATTTTATTCCATTAAACGGGGATTCATCATGATTTTCTAAAAAAGGTATGGTTTTCCATTGAGTTAATTAAATTTTTTTGGGTCATTCATAATATTTCTCGGCTTTCTATCCTCTTCAGCTAATCCCCAAAGGGTTTTATCGAATTTTTTAGGGCTGTTAGATAGGGGACACATATATCTAGAATTGTCTTTATAATTTATGAATATTTCTGATGTATATTCTAGAATGACCTAGAACATGTTGTTCTATACGAGAAAATGAAATTGATAAAGGGACAAATTTCACCCTCACGTATCATGTAAACTTATGAAATTATTTTTTTTATAAATTAATATATGTTTACATTCAAAGATATCATGGAAGTCATTAACCACGATAATGATGTTTCCTGGAAATCTTTATGATTGAATACATTATTCATTGTTTTTGGGGAAGGATTCCTAGAATCCAAAAAAAAACATTGTGATAGTAATTATTAGTGTATAGAGGGTGTATTTTTCATTTTATTACATGGGTGTCCTAGCGTTTCGATGGAAAATCAAGAGCTCACATATGGAAAAAATATCCTCTAACATTATTAAACAAATAGGGAGTTGTAAAAGAAAAATAAATGTCCCAAGTTGGGAGAATAACTATTTCAACTCAATCATTACTTAAATTTTATTTATGGATTATTTATCTAATATGTACCTGAAGCCATCATAAGAAGTTACAAAATTTAAAAAGAAAATTTATATAGACTGGATATGTCCATTAATGGAAAATATTAATGGTTTTCATAGAATGAGTGAATCAAATCAATTTAGAAGGACAAAATTGTTATCAATGATCCTAGAAGGTTTTATAAGGAAATTTCTCACTAAATTTTCATGGAATCTCATGACATATAATGATGAATCTATACAGTTTCTATAGGGTTGATTTATCATGAGTCTACAAAATAAATACTCATTTTATTTTTCATTAACTGTGTGGCCATCCCTCAAACATTCAAAGCATGAAAAAAATGTGATTATTGAAATTGAACATTTTCAAAGACTATGAAAAGAGATCCTCGGAAGCGAAATGGCTAGAAAGGCCATTAATTAAACATACATTTTTTCTAAAAATATTAGTACATGTTGATTTTTTAGTTTTATAGTATCACTAAAGAACATCATGAAATTATTATTTCAGACATTCTTTGGTAGATTTAGTGATATATTTTTTCAGATACGGACTTACTGATATAGAAACTAAAAATGAATAATTCTTGAAAAGTAGATATTTATATAGAATAAATTTTGATCATTCTTGTATTATAAAATGATGGATTAAAAGTTAAGGAATCTCTACATCAGTCCTTAAAATGTCCTCCATATATATAAGGAATGCATAACTACCTCCCTCGTGATAAATAAATCTAAATACATGGAATTAAAAATTGTGTCACCCAATTATATTTACATGAAATTTTCTAATAATGTTAATCAAATATTACTTGGTTTTTCTTTTTCTATCAGTTTATTTGATTTTCTTTACATTCTACACTTAGCTAAACATGATAATGGCTTTAGTGACTTGATGGATTATAATAATTATATTGACTTTAGTGAGTAACTTTATAACCTATTACTTTCTTTTGAAACTTAATTAATCACCTTAATTTGTAAGTAAATGGTTGTCCTTTTTTTTGACTATGAGCCTACCTTTATTCGTGTAGAAATTAGTCCAATTTCGAAGAATATACAAACATATTCCAAGATAAAAACTGGTTTTGCAAGAAATGTCATCTCTAATTTATGTATTTTACAAATCCTTGGTGTTCTGAGAAGGTATAATAAATCTATAGTAAAATTGTTTATTCAATGGATTCCACCTACCCAAACATGGATAAAGGTAAATGTGGATGGCACAATGTTAGGTGTATCATGTCTTGTAGGATGGGTAGGGGTCTTCCGGATATATTGAGGCATCATCAATGTATGTTTCCTTCATTATTTTGGAAATATATTTTCCCAGAAAGTATTACTATGGGAAATGATTTAGGTGATTAAATATATGGTTCACTTTGGATGGAGATAATTTTGGGTTGAATTCGATTCAGCTTCTTCTATCTAAGAATTGACATACAGAACAAGGCATGTATCTTGGTGGGACCTTCCAAACTAGTCTGTGTTCCTCAAATATGCTTATGAGTTACAACTTAATGTGACACATTTTTATATAGGATCAAATAATGTTTCATATACACTCTTTAAGAAATAACTTTTGGACACTAGCTCAATGTTATCCATTATGGACCCACCAGTTTTCACTTCTGGTGGAGTCTGATTCTATGGGGGATGTGAACTACAACAATTATAAACACCCTTTTTTACTTAATTCTAATTTTTCTCTTTATATTTTTAATAATATTTCACTAGGACTCGGCCCATATCCTTTCGGAGTAATAGATATATCATCAACAATATCATCAATGTAATCCCATAATAATGAATTCTCAATAATTACATGTGTGTTTCTTGATCTAGTGGAATATTTAGAGATATATATTCTGAAAATTTAAATATTTTATGACTCTATAAAACCACTTTAACTTTAAATAAACAGATCATCATGAGAATCATTATTTATATAGAATAAATTTTGATCATTCTTGTATTATAAAATGATGGATTAAAAGTTAAGGAATCTCTACATCAATCCTTAAAATGTCCTCCATATATATAAGGAATGCATAACTACCTCCCTCGTGATAAATAAATCTAAATACATGGAATTAAAAATTGTGTCACCCAATTACATTTACATGAAATTTTCTAATAATGTTAATCAAATATTACTTGGTTTTTCTTTTTCTATCAGTTTATTTGATTTTCTTTACATTCTACACTTAGCTAAACATGATAATGGCTTTAGTGACTTGATGGATTATAATAATTATATTGACTTTAGTGAGTAACTTTATAACCTATTACTTTCTTTTGAAACTTAATTAATCACCTTAATTTGTAAGTAAATGGTTGTCCTTTATTTTGACTATGAGCCTACCTTTATTCGTGTAGAAATTAGTCCAATTTCGAAGAATATACAAACATATTCCAAGATAAAAACTGGTTTTGCAAGAAATGTCATCTCTAATTTATGTATTTTACATATCCTTGGTGTTCTGAGAAGGTATAATAAATCTATAGTAAAATTGTTTATTCAATGGATTCCACCTACCCAAACATGGATAAAGGTAAATGTGGATGGCACAATGTTAGGTGTATCATGTCTTGTAGGATGGGTAGGGGTCTTCCGGATATATTGAGGCATCATCAATGTATGTTTCCTTCATTATTTTGGAAATATATTTTCCCAGAAAGTATTACTATGGGAAATGATTTAGGTGATTAAATATATGGTTCACTTTGGATGGAGATAATTTTGGGTTGAATTCGATTCAGCTTCTTCTATCGAAGAATTGACATACAGAACAAGGCATGTATCTTGGTGGGACCTTCCAAACTAGTCTGTGTTCCTCAAATATGCTTATGAGTTACAACTTAATGTGACACATTTTTATATAGGATCAAATAATGTTTCATATACACTCTTTAAGAAATAAATTTCGGACACTAGCTCAATGTTATCCATTATGGACCCACCAGTTTTCACTTCTGGTGGAGTCTGATTCTATGGGGGATGTGAACTACAACAATTATAAACACCCTTTTTTACTTAATTCTAATTTTTCTCTTTATATTTTTAATAATATTTCACTAGGACTCGGCCCATATCCTTTCGGAGTAATAGATATATCATCAACAATATCATCAATGTAATCCCATAATAATGAATTGTCAATAATTACATGTGTGTTTCTTGATCTAGTGGAATATTTAGAGATATATATTCTGAAAATTTAAATATCTTATGACTCTATAAAACCACTTTAACTTTAAATAAACAGATCATCATGAGAATCATTATTTTTTACACTCCACCAATCAATTAAATCTCTTATAAAAGCATAATAAAGTTTATAATTAACATTATGTGATTGATATCTTCATATTATTGGTTCATTTGATTCAATATGACCTTTATCTTTTATGTTAACAATTAAATTTCATGTATGAATTTGAAACCCCTAATTGTTATCAAATAAAAAACTCTTAAATATTGAATCATATTCTATCATAGATATCATAATTTAATTATTTCATGAAACATGACAAAATATTCTATGACACACAATCTTTCATGACTTATATTTAGATTTTTGTGTACTTAGTGAACATAATTGGATATTAGTTATATTTTTATACTGTGAAACTAGAAAAAATATTTTAATTAAAATTATCATAATATATTGTTATTGATTTCTTATGTGGGTAGATATGAATAGTTAACTCAAAAATATTTCAAACTATGACATAAAATTGTGTTTCCAACATTCTTTGATTCTACAAAGGTTGATGTAAGAATATTATTCTTTTTTATAAATAAGATCATTGTAAAATTGATAAAAAAACTATAGAAATATTTTTAAAAATAATTTGTGTTAAAAGAATTATGTATTAAGAGCACTTTAGATTATCTATTTTTAATATAGTTCAATAGAATATATATATATATATATATATATATTAAATTTTTAATACTCATCTCTGAAAAGTTATATTTCATGGTCACCATTAAAATCTATCCATGATTGATTAAATAATTATAATTTATTTCATGTGTCACTATCTTCATTTTACTTAAAATAAAAACATCTATTATATTTTAAATAATATTCTAATTGAAACTAAAAATAATTTTAATTAAAAAATTCCACCTAAAAAAATACTTCTATAAATAATTTTTCCACTATTGCATTGTCACATATCTTATTCCTCAATTTATATATACATCTCCTAAATGGGTACATCGATAAAAAATTATTTTACCAATATATTTTTCTTTATACAAGAAAATTATTATTTAATGTCACATTGAATGAAATATATACCCCAAACATATATTTTCATATTTATATAAAATCACATCAAACATTTTTAGAGATTTATTAATAACTCACAGTTTGATATTATTTAAAAAATACTATGAACAAATATATTTTGATAAAAAATACATCAAATTGATGATTTTAACAATGTTGAAAGACTAATATATGATAATATTTAAATTATTTCTTTGAAATCATTACTTTTTAACCCCATAATATGATCATATTAGAAACTAAATTGTAAATGTAAAGCATATTCATCAAATAATATCAAATTTCTAATCCACTGATTTAATAATAAAGTATATTTTTAGAAAAAAAAGATACTACATTTATATTTCTTGAACATTGTGATATTCTCTTTTCTAATAAATCATGTTTTTGATATTTGAAAAATATTATGAGATCTAACTGTATCTTGATGCTTTCATTCATATCTCAATATGAGACTAACATGGTATAAAATAGGTTATTAAACAAAAATCTCAATATTCCTTACATCAAGCATGTGGTAGGATAACAAATCCCATAAATATTGTAGTTCCAAAAAGATACTTCATTTTTAAAAATTAGGATCTACCCCAAAACAAAATATTTAATTTTTGATTTATAGCTAGCCCAAATATAATAGCTTGAAATGAAGAAATTATGATGTACAACTGAATTATATAAAGAATTGATGGAGGCTCATCACTTTCGATTTAATATTTCATTACATGAATTATATTTCTCTTAATGGGATGCCCAATTTGAAGAAATATGATAATATTATCTAAAACAATAGTTTCTACCATTAACAAGCATGGATTTTTTGGGGTAACATTGGTTGAATGTACATAATTTAAAACCATGTGTACTCTATCTAGATAACATTCCATATGTCGGTAAATCACTAAATTAAAACAATAATTTTCTCTAAAATAAATATTTTGTTGTGAAACTATATCAATTTTATTTATATAAACACTCCATTATAATTTAAACTAATCAATAAGTAGTTTTAAAAATATATCAATACTCAATTTTCGGATTTAATGGAATTAATAATGAAAAATATGGATATAGTTTTTTCATAAACATAAAATGAGATAATTTTTAGAGTGTTATGAAAATATATCAATAATAATATTAACAACCATAACTACCAAGTGGAAAAATAACATACATTGAAAGTCCTAGCAAGCATTATGAAGATCAAAATGAAAAAGTGTATATAGCCAGTCAAAATGATTCCATGAGTGACAATAACATGTATGATTTAATATATTATTTACAAGAACATTGAATGTAATATATTTGATAAATTAAGTAGAGCTGTTGGACAAAAATTAAATTCGTTGCTTTAGTATAATTGCAAAAACATTGCAACTATTTAATAGGAGCCAAAATTTCCCATATTGGCTTTTTTTATAACTCAACTTTCAACATATAGGATAATTAAGTGAAAATTAATAATAACAATAATATAATGTAAAATTATATTAACATACATGGATATTTAGATAATTATGACCTAAATTTTGAACAACTCTTTTTTATTTTAATTATAATTTGGCACTGCACACTTCCATCAAGAAAACTATTTGAACCAGTCCAAGTAGTCAACTAAAATAATTATATGACATTAAAAAATATATTTTAGAAGCTATAAATTTAATAAGAACTTTTAATTTATTGATCACCCATTTTGGACATAAGGAATCCTCGACCAATTTCATCAAGTAAAAATATTGAGTTTGTTCCAATTTAGAATTGTCACCATTACTCCAATTTTTCATTATTTATAACATGAATCAATAGTCTCATATACTAAAATTTGAAACTATGATGGATCAGTAAAAAAATACATTGGATCTTTCTCTGAATAATGATCACCATGTTAATACTATAAAATATAATTTGATCAAAAACTGAATCATAATGGATGAACTCAAACTATATCAAACAATTCATTCCTCCATTGGTCACATTTCATCTAAGGAAACATTGTCGCCCCCTCTAAAAGAAATTATGTAGTTGATAATGTGAATATAAGGAACACTTAAAAACAATCTACATTGGGCCGATTTATATAAAAATCATGTGATTTTTTTCGACGACATATCCATATATGATAATGTATTATAAATTATTGTTTATTTTTTGTGACAAATATTTTCTAAACATTTTTGTACAAATCATTTTTTAAAAAAACATATAAAAAATAATATATTAATTTTATAATTTTCAGACATTAAAAATTTGGATTTTCAATTTTTATTTTTCAGTTTATATAAAATAGAATATTTAATTATATCAATAATTGGATCATTTTTTAATTTATTATTTTTATATACATTATTTATTTAATATTAATAAATTATTAATTTTTTAATGAAATTTACATTTATTGTTAATTTAATTATTTTATATTAATATTACTTATTTTATAAGTTTTTATAAGTGGTTAATTTATTTATGAACTAATTTTAGAATTTTTTATTAATATTAAATTAAATACATTAATAATATTGGTATTTACATGAAAATAATTTTTTATTAATTATTTAATATATATTAAGTAATTTATTATTTCATATTAATTCCTTTTAGTTTTATAATTTAATAATTCATAAATAGTATAAGTTTTATTAATTATATTAAATAATTTATTATTTTATAAATAATATATTTATTTTCTAAACACTTTATTAAAAATTTTCATACTAAATTAATTAATTTAAATACATTATTAATTGTTTTAAATATTTAATTTTTTAATTAAATAATTACTCAATAGTTACACACACATATGTAACCATGTGGAGACACACATTCATGCATATATATATATATTTATATAAACATACGCACAAAAACATATTTTATTATTTAATAATACATTTTTCTATGTTTTAATATATAAAAATATATTACATTGATATATTTACTAATGATTCAAATATAAATGTTTAACATTTTTTAAAAAATGTATAATTCATAATATTAGAAAAATGATAATTATTAACTAAATGTTAATATTTTCTAAATGGTTAAGATATTATAAAAAAATTATATTTCTATTCCACTTTAATTCTAAATATGATTTATATTTGAAAATTTGAAAATAAAAAGACTATTCTAAATATAAAAAATCAAATTAAAAAAATGCTCTACGTTATTTTTAAATAAGATTGATGATAAAAAATTAACATATAGAAATCATTATAAATCTATTGAAAAAAGTATTAAAATTAATAGTAAAAAAATAATATCGTTAGTTTTTTAAAAAAAATAATATTTAGAAACACATTTATGATCTTAGACACAAAAAGAAGATAAAATTTGAGAGTGAAAAGGTTTTCATTAATGAGAATGAGATTCATTATTGGCATGTACTCCTTATAAAATTGGAAAAAAATTTATGGATGATAATTTGTCATGGTTAATCACAATAAAACTATAACGTAATTTTTTTAGTTAATTTTTTTTTGATTTTCATATATGGCGGATATATTATTAGTCACAAATAAACATCTCCTTTTTATCATTATAAATTTTTAATAGAGATTATTGTTGTGATAAAATAAGATATCTGATGTAAAACAATCTATAATTTCGATGGTCGATTGCAATGAAAACTATTTCCATAAATAAAAATTTATATTTTTCATGATGAAACTGTAGCTATCAAAATTTTGATGAATAAATTATATATAACATGAATAGATATAAATCTGTCTCAAATGTTATTAGATTGGTTATTTAATTATGACGGAGACAAATTCGATCCCAAATATTTTTGGTAGTGAGGAAAATATCTTTAGCAAAAAATATGATCATTGTAGTAAGTCGTGCATGGTTTCCAAATTTTTTTAGGGTTGACGAAACCATAAAAACAACTAATGTAAAATCATATTTATGTGTGATAGAAATTAAATCCATCTCAAATATATATTTCTCAAAGACTTATTTGTGGTTGATCTTTGATCCATAGAAAAAACTCTATTGTAAAAAATTTATTTATTCTTTATAGTGATTCATAATCCTCTTATAATAACAAGTCCAACAAATAAAGCAGATAAAATGTCCATTATCAAATGGATATTCTATTGATTAATTGATTTCAGAGAGTTTTGAGAGAATTTCTAATTAAATAACAATCTCTCTCCCATGTATTCTAAAAAGAAATTCAAAACTAACTTAAATTAAAAAATGACATTAAATTATTCCTAAACACTCTAGACCATTACAAATGCATCAATATACAAATCGTTCTCCACATGAACTACCATTTTTGTATCTATATTTTAAATCTCAGGACACTAAGAACTTATATCTTCTTATCGTTATTTGGCCTCCTCTTTTATGAATCAACATGACAAATGATTATCATCTACCAACCAAAATTAAAGCTATAAAAATCCAAAGGAGTGTAGCATAATAAAATCTCTAGTTTATCTTTTACAAGGCCTTATTACTCAATTATAAGAATCTATATTACTATTATAATTCATTTATTTCAGTAATTTTAAAATAATTATATTTTGAAAATAATTGGTGTTTGTTTGATGAAATAAAAATATAAAAATGTAATGTAAATATGAAAAAAATTCTAGATAACAATATTGATCCTGAAAAATATTTTTCAGGAATGGGTAAGGCTGTTATTTTTCATAGAAAATGATCATATCTTGTTATCAATCAGTAAAATGGATTAATATCAAACACCAAACTAACATCCCATTTCATCATTTATTATTTCCAACACATAGAGATATTGAGTTTTATGTCTATTATTTTCTTATATCTGGTGGTAGATTTCATCCTTCAGTCGAGTGGACGATTCATTATATATTTTTCTAGACATATATTTAGGTGATGAATACCCTAGTGTACGTTTCATGTAATCATGTAACCACTACCCACAACCCCATCCAATGACACCATATAAAAGATGATACAATAAGTGGAAGTTAAAAAAATACAATAAGTGGAAGAATTAGAATAATGGGAAGGGGAAGAATTTAAATATCATATTAAACCTTTTGAGAATTCCCTTTAACAACTCTATGTAATAAAAAACATGAATATAGATAAATTAAAAAAATAGGAAAATATTTCCTAGTTCATACTCATTAGGATCAACACTGTAACCTAATTCTCCATGAGTGTAGCTTGATAATATGATGGGAAATGTTTTCAGAGTCGAAAAATAAAAATATTAACAAGAACAAATAAAATTATATATTTCAGGATGAACATTTAGATAATGGATGCCCTTAAAATAATGATTTTATCTTTATTTGTGGGCATTCTAAAACTATTTTGAAACATTGTTATCATTCTTCATCACTATCTTCAACATATTGCTCACATTACTATACATGATAGTAATTTGAAAATATTTTAGTGTTTTTCGACATGCTTGAGCAACTTTACCATAGGACTTATTCAATATACTGAATAATTAAGTCAAATTAAAATATGAATAGCTAAAATGAATTCGGTCGATCCTTAAAGCCCTCTAACCCTCATTATTTGATTTTTTTATTAAGGCTTTTGAGATTAATAAAATTGATATAAGCAACGTGGAGCCTCTGTCATCTTCATATCCCAACTTTAACTCAATTTAATCTTCTCCCACATTCATGAATGTATCATATATGTTTAAGATAGGTTACATTGATCAAATGTTAATTTCCAAAAATTTATGGTTGAATGGAGTTTTATATTTTAATTCCTTATATTATGATATAATTAAATCATATATAATGATTTGGTGAAGTTCCATTTCTAAATTCCTAACATATATATTAATATACCAGAACCATAGAATATGATATATGGCTCCTCAGAAACATAGATCAGCCTTATCCATTGATATAAAAATATCATATTATATATAAGTTCCATCTTTAATTATAGAATCTTATCATATGCTTCAACCATACATATTATTTATTTTCACCACTATATTTTTCATTTAATACTATGGATGTCATATCTTAATAGGTTGAATAATTTTCAGAACAATGCATCCCACACCCCCCAAATAGAGCGTCATCTCTAGGTAGCGAGATGAAAATATTTTATGAGTTGAATATATTTGAAGTGGTGATAAGTATTTTTCATAATGGTCACCATATTGACATTATATGGAAATAAAATAGCATGCATGCCAGTATTGATCTATTTTAGGAAGAGATTCACATCTACGTCACGGTATCACCTTCTTTGATTGTTCCATATTAAGTGACATAATCATTATATCAAATACAACATCTTAAAAAAATTAAAATCTATTAATTCATAATTATTTTCTGAGACATTCTTGGATCTATTCTTATATATAAACACTAGCAAAATATGAACTAATATTCAACTAGGACATTTTAATAAAAAATCACTCTAAAATATTTAAAAAAAATATTTTCTTTTTTCATATTTAATTTTAAAAAAACTAATATAATATTAATATGAAATTATTCCATATTTTGGGAATTTATTATGGTTGTGTTTAGTGAATTACATGATACAAATATATAAAATTTAGTTTCTATCACTATATCGCTACAATACTTCCATGTGTTTCATAATCATTCTTAGTAATGTTTTCTCACATTGATCAGTAATTCACATTGAATGATCAATAATGGAAGATTATAACCCAAATTCCTTACAATCCTAGTAAATTACATTATAATGATTTTTTCCATACTTCTATAATAGTGACACATTAAATATAACATACAGTTCACAATATTTTTGTGTCAAATCCAAATGATAAAAAACCTCCTGGATCTAATCCATGATATTCAATAGTCCTATAAAATGATGACTCGACATCCCTTACATTTCGGAATATCATCATCAAAAAAAAGGAGAGTTTGAAATGAAAAAATAATCTCCAAAAAACCGAAGAGATTATAATTATATCTACTTCCATCCATATCTAGTTTCTTTTTAAAAAATTGAACATAAAAAATGTTTCCTATATCATGACCAGATCCAATAAATATTACACTCCATATTCTATCTAACATAATAGTGACTAGAAAAACCATTAATACAATACTTCAAATGGATCTATTTGACTGTAATATTTTTATTTATTATTATGAACAAAATTAACTATTTCTATATGATCCTCCCTCCCTTATCTAAATTAATAATATATAAACAATAAATATAATAATTTAAATTCCATTCTTTGATTAGTTATTAGTTTGAGGATAGATATCCTTAATAAATTTTTCTTGAGTACCCAAATACATTTACATGAACTAGAAACAAATATGTGAATATCATATTTTGATTAAAATACTATTTAGAACCCCATGAGGCCTGATAACTTCTCACACATGAATTTCTACCTTCTTACCAACAATTTGAGTGTTTCTAATTGGTATAATATTAGATCATTTTTCCAACCAACCAATAACTACCCAAACTATATTCTTTCACTTCAATGAACTTAGAAATCTAGCCAACAAATCCATTATTTTCTCATCCCATATACATAAAATAATAGGCAATGAATGAATCATACCCGCTAGTCTATGATACTCTATCTTAAAATTTTGATAGTTATAGAACCATGAAACATATTCTTTTATGTTCTATGGAATTATTAACCAATAAAAGTATCCTCAAATACAATTTTATAATTTATCTAAACTATGATAAACCACCCATACATAAATGTTAAAGTTTCATATCACCTCTTTCTTAAAATCAAATTGACCATGAATTTATCCATGAATATAATGAATATTATCATAATTCAAATTATATCAATATATTTTATACTCACCATATATTCTTTCATAGAAAAAATCTCACTAAAATTACAAATCATAACATTCACTCACTCGCACCATCAAATATCAAGTGATAATTGTAACGCCCCTACCTGGATGCCACTAAACCAGTGCTCTAAGCTGGTGGGTTACGAGTCCTCAAGCATGCCTCCTTGAATGATAGAGGTTTCCAAAATGTAGTGAGATCCAAGAGTGTGATATTGGGGAGACTATTCCCTCAAATCGGAGTTAGAAAATAGTTGAAATAGAACAGGTTGTAATAATAAATGAAACGCTATAAAATCTCAAATAGTTAGGTCATACAATACAACATAGGTCACCCACTGGGACGACCATAGAAATATATAAGTACAAAAAAAATTAAAATTAAATGTACATGGCTCAACTACTATCTCATAGCCATACCATGTACCCGATCTCCAAACACTATCGATCTACACCAGCCTGATTAGGTACCTCACACAAGAAACTCCAATCAATCTATCATGACCTGTCCTAGTGGGACCCATGCTCTGACTATCCCAAGGACTCCTCCAAAGGCCATGAGTTGGTGACTACCATTGAATAGACATACCCCACAAATGGGATGCATTTTCTTAAGTAGATGTACACATGCACACATCTCCAAGCCAAAAATGATGAAATGTAAAAACACTTAGTAACCAAAACATGCATACACCAAGATACCAACCATAGAGTATGATAGTAGAAAACTAGAAAGTAAACAGATCCAAAATACCATCCCACAAAAAGAAGGAGTCAATAAAAGTGAATGCACAAGTTCCTAAAACTCATCCACAGAAAACCCAACCTGAAGGGAAAGGTACTGGTCAGTTATCTGAAGCCATAGGAGCACACCCCAGTCTGTTTGAACTCACCAATAACTGTTGGTTATGGGGCCTCCTGGAGCATTGTAATAAGTTCAATCATCTGCACAAGACACAACACATGCAGGAAAAGACCATGTAGGGGTGAGTAAAACAATACTGAGTAAGACACCCAAAAAACAAGAAGTAAAATACCATAGAGGAAACATCACTAAGAAAATACAATCTTCTCAACACAAGTATATGTCTACCAAACATATAGTAAGAACATCTAGATATACTCATAAAATATTCCAAGCCTCAATGTTCTCATCCAATCCCAGCCATATGGTTTCACTCGTAGCAATCTCGATCCGAGAGATCTCACTCTTTGAGATATCTGATAGAAAGAACATAGAAGAGGTCTACCAAAATTACCCAAGAGAACATAATTTTCTAGACAAGTTACGTAGTTTCCTTGAGGCATAAAGTATTGATATGATATGTAGTTTTGATAAGATACAATTTTTTGATAAGACACGAAGTTTTGATAAGACATAAAGTCTCAATACACAAGTTTGGAGTTTTGATAAGACACAGAGTCTCAATATATAGTTAGGGGGTCAACCACACTTAGGGCTCACTGGGGGGGCTCTTCCTCTACTGAAAACATCATCCAAGGTAGGAGAGCAGTGGCCATGTAAATATCTGTCTCACCTATTTCACAAACCCTATCTAATATGACACAATGATAAGTGAGGACCACTAGGCCACTCAGTGAGATATGTGATCCTATTCACCGACTCAACTGTCGATGCTAGGATAATAGAAAACACTTCTGAACATGGGTCATCCTCTATGATGTGAATTAGATATCACATCGAACTATCATAGGAAAATACCATGAGAACTCTCTCAACATCTCTTGTCATCTTATATGACAATAACATGATCCTGTGTCAAACCCTAATGTGAATAGAAAAAGAGAATGATCCCAAACTCTTCTGGTCTAATTAAAAACCCACCAATCCATCTCAAGGGGACCACCTCATTGGAAAGGTATTAACTCCATAGACATATCGTCAAATGGATGTTTCGTTTAAAGGTCATGGTTATTTTATTGAAAAGGTCTTATTCTGGTCCAATCCAAGCCCGATCCGGCCAACCATCCAACCTGACCCATCTTGCTAGGCCACTAAAGCAGACCATCTCTATTCTCTAGCCCACACAGCATACATTCCAGCTCGCTATTCCACACTCTTTCCAACTTGACCGCTTACCCTGCTGGTCAACATGGAACATATGTGTTCATCACCTTCCCTATATCCTATTGCCGGCACAGGACCCCAAATGTAGTCATGCTGCAGTTTACGTGACTTCTATCACTGGCTTGTATCACCTCCTTAATGCGGCCACCAATGCACCAGTGTCCCCTTCCAAAAGACATCGTTTCTCCTCCAGTGCTATGTTTTTAGAAACAGAGGAATTTTTGTGATCCTTGGGCCACATTCTTCACTAACTTGGGCTCATATCAATGTCACAATCCATCTTGATAAAAAACCACTCAAATGGTGATATCCCCTGACTCGCTTTGATCTATCCATCATCATTTTCATCGCTCCTCTGGCAGGTCAACCCGAAATCTGTCCTTTGATTTTGGATTGTAGCTTTAAGAATCGAAGGCTATATGATCATCAATTAAAAAACCATGAATAATGTGAAGAAAAAATAATACATATGAGAAGAAAAGCACATGAAATATCCCACGGATAAAACCTCATTCGTTGTTCATTCTATTCTCAGTCCATTCTATAAGAATGATCATGAAATCATATCAAATCCATAATAAAAAAACCTTGAGAATAAAACCCTACAATTGCGCCCATCCCACAAGAACAATCGATCTATGGGTCAACCTATTTGTTTGTAGATTCGCATTCATTGTTTATTTTCAAGAATGGGGAAGAAAATATTCAAAAAAATAACATCAAACCTCAATTTGATTCGATTTTTTATGAAGAACGGTCATCGTGTTGTTTTTGTGGTCATGATCCTTTAGATTAAAATTTCATCATTCTTGATTCACCAGTCCATCGGTGTTCGTTGGGGAGAACTCCATCTCTGTGCATCAAAGGATTTCTAGGGTTATTTCATAACCCTGAATTGATGAAAATATGTAATATTAAAAAGAAAACCAATGCTACATCAAAAATAATTTTTATTATATTGTTTTTAATAATGTTTAAGTCCAAAAAAAATCTTTCACAATTGACCTCTACCACCTGATGTTAGGCCTCATCTAAGGAAAACACCCTGTTATGAACTCAATGGTGGTCTCATATTTCCAATCCAATTTACCATTTATGAGTTACTAATATTTTAAAATAAAATAAAATAAAATAATTTTTTATTTATGGTGATTCCCATGGTGAAATTTCCTACAGATTACCCATGTCAACAAAACTTATGTAACACCTAGGGTAAAGCCACTGTTCTGAGCTCAGCGGTTCCCTAAAATTTCTGATATGGGAAACCGCTTAAATGTTTTTTCAATTTTTAAGAAAAGTTGTGTGTGCGTGTTTTTAAAACAAAATTTTTTTATTGAATTTTCATGGGAATAATAGGCCTTAGAATCACACACCATCTCAGCGCCTAGTCTTGTAATTTTTACAAATAATATCTAAAAATAAAATCGAGAAAATATAAGTCATTACATTCTTCACACCTTAGGGATTTACATCCCCGAATGCCAAAACAATGAGATACTCAAAGAAATGAGGGTACTGGGGGGTAGATCCAAGCGGTACACCACCTTGACAAGTCTACATAGTATTAAGAAAGGGCCGATGAATCATAGAGATATCTTGTTGTCCAGAAAATTTTTTTGTATCCTACGTCGAGGAGATACTCGAAGGAATAAATGGCCTCCCTCCCCAAACTCTGAAGGCCTCCATCACCCCTTAGCATAATATTTCTGAATGCTCTATGTAGTTTTTATCTATTCCTGGATGACCTAATCCTTCCTTGCAGTCATCTGCACTATCTCCAGGACCATGAGTACTGAATCCTTTGTACCAGTCCAATAAACTGGTGAACTACATGGTTTCCGGTAGCAAGCATCAAATGGTTCCATAATGATGGTGGAGCGTGTAGCTGTTGGTTTACAAAAAAAAATCCACTAGAGTTATATGATTCTCCCAACTACAACCAAAGCATAACATGTAAGCCTAGAGAATTTCCTTCAGAACCTGAATGGTCTTCTCAGTCTAGCCATCTGTATATGGGTGAAACGCAGTTCTCAAGCGCAACTGAGTCCCAGACACCTCTTATAATACCTTCCACAACCGGAGTGTGAATCGAGGATCATGATCTGAAAAAATTGGTGGTGTAACTCCATGGAGTCAAACTATCTCCTGCATGTATCGGCTTCCCAAGCTCTCCACGGAAATCTACTCCCAGATAGCTATGAAGTGGATGACATGGTGAGTCGTCAATGATAACCCAAGAGGTATCGTGCCCTCTGGACATATGTGTTAAACCCATCACGATGCTCATTAATATCCTATAACACTTCCATTATGGAACCTCAAGGGGTTGAGTCAAACTTGTTGGAACCTAATGCTCAGCCTTTAATTTTCGACAAGTAAGGCATCAAGGCACAAACTCTAAAACAACCTTCTTAACTCATGGCCACTAAACTGATGTTTGAGGTCCTGGTAAGTTATTACCACACCTGAATATACCATTAAATGGGATTCATGAAACTCCCTCAGAACCTCCTCTCACAATATCCCTGGTATCATTGCGCTTCCTCTGAAAATATCGGTGTTCTCCCTTCCTTTCAAATATCCATTAAGGGCATTCTCTATGAACATTTTGAGCATGTTGAGCCTTGCAGTCAGTATCCCAAAGTTGTGCCTACCTGAATTTCTGTAATAGTAGAGGGGTGAAAACCATTGAATGTATATAAGCTTCTCTATGTACATCCTTAAAGGATATCTACAACAAGATTAACTATTATGATTCCTCCTTCAGCAATTGTATGTTTGATCTACTACTGAGAGTATCTACCACAACGTTCCCCTTCCCAGAAGCATAAACAATCCCTAATTCATTGTCTTTCTAGGACTCGAGTCATCACATTGGTATTAGGTTCTAATCATTCTAGAATAATATATTATTGAGAATCTTATGGTTGATGTAGATGATAACCCTCGTTCCCATAGAGCAGTGTAACCACAAATTCAATAAAAAGACTAATGATCATAATTCAAGATCATAGGTTGTGTAGTTTTGATTATATGATTTCAACTAGAGTGAACCATAAAAAACGGATTCTTTATTCTACATCAAGATATAACCAAGCGCAGTTCCTGATGTTTCACAGAACTCTACGTACTCGACACCCTCCTCTGGAAACCTCAATATGGGATTGCTTGTCATACTCTTCCAGAACCTTCACTGGATCCATGGCTGAAACTTCAAGAGCTTCCCATAAAGATAGTTCTTGCGAAGTTTTTCCAAGACCATCCTAAAGTGTCTCTCATTCTCCTTCTAACACACTAAGTACACTTGGATGCCATTAACGAATACCATCTAGAGTTTCCTTGGGTGAAACACTAGGTCTCACGAAGCCATTCATATACAAGTCCTAAAACTGTTCCCTCAGCTCACAAAGCTCTATGGGAGCCATCTGATATGCTGGTGTAGATATCAGTGTCATCCCGAGTTGTAGATCAACACATTAGTATAACTCTCAGTGGGGAGGAAAACCTAGAACATCTTTAGGGAAGACATCCTTATACTCCAACTCCACTATAGGAAATTGAGGACTTATAACATTCACTACACCAAGTGTCAGGATATCCAACTGAAGAGTAATTGGCTGCACCCTCCTATGCGTGAGTCCATCATGAGCTGTCACGATTTCCCTTTAACAAATAAAAAGGGAAACAAGGTTCTATTACCACATAATAACTGAACCCTTTCCCTCAAAAAATCAATATGATCTTGAACTATAGATAATAATTTATACCAAGAATGACATCGTACGACCTAGATGATAATACAAAGAGATCCAAACCAAAACTCTCACCTTTATGAGTTAGGTCACACCATTGACACTAGTGTGTGATCATCGATTCGCCTCTAGTAGGTGTCTCTAAGAGTAAGTGTCAAGTCAACATTTTAACTAGAATCTCTAAGTATCAAAAAATTAAAGTGGAAAGAAAGGAATTTATATCATAGATGTCTATCTACTACAACTAAAGTTTAAAGGAAAAGATCATACCATGATCTATTCCAGGAGTCCTGGGGTCATAATCCTCAATATCCTATAACACTCTCCTCCCCTATCCTCAATATCACTGAGTTTCTTATGGACAACCTAGGGTGGTGGTGGTAACACGCCAAAAGGATGGCCACATCCTACTCTTTCCCAGCTCTACTGCCATGTCCATTGCCCAACAAATCATTCTACTCCTGCTGCTACCGCTTCCTTGGTAGATCATAAACCACCTCTCTAATAGTATCCTGAATGGTGGGACAATATCAAGAAAAATTTCCCTTCCCATGAAAAGCATAACAATTCCTATTCCTCACGGAACTAGAATTCCCATGGAAATTTTGGTGATACCTCATGTTCTTTATCTTACATCTTGTACCTGCTATCAGAAAGTCCTACTAACCCTATATCTCGAGTGATCACTACATTAAAAGCCTATGATATGCACTTTAACACTATTCATCATCATCCATGAATAAAATATCCATGAACGACTTAGTCAAGAAATATGCATCCACCTAAGCCATTAGAGGTGGGTCTACAAAAAGATCAATAGAAGAACGTTCCAAATGCTAAACAACCTGATGAAAAACTACTCTGTGACTAGAAACCCTTATGGAGGTCTCGTTAAAAATCTTGTCGAACTCCCAATCCTATTGTGGAAAACACGTTGGCTGGAATTCCAATTACATTCTGTAAGGAAACAAGATATATCATGGTCAGAAGAGTATACCTAGTGAGCTAACTCATGAAGGACGTGAAAAAAAACCCATTCCAATATAATTCAAGTACCTTTACTTTTTTACACTATAATCAGTGTTTTTAAGTACTATTTTGAAAAAAGGTGTCCAGAGTCATGGTTTATGGATATGTTGGCTCCCACACCAACACTAGATTCCTTGGACTAAAATCTGAACTTGAAACACTTAATACTATTTCCCCAAACCAATCTCACAGACTCCTAACCCTAATATAGAACTAACCTGCTCTAATACTACTCTATCATGACCCGTCCAAGTGGGGAACGTACCATGACTACCCCAAGAACACCTCCAAAGTCCAGGGCCTAGCGATTATCACAAAGTAGGTATATCCCACAAATGGGAGGCATTTACCTATGTACCAGTACACACACACACACACACACATTTCCTTGCCCAAAATGATGAAATGTAAAAACAGTAAGTAACCAAAGCATGCATACACTATGATAAGAACCAAATAGTATGATAGTAGAAAACTGGAATGTATATAGGACTAGAATACAAGCCCACTAAAAGAAATATTCTGTAATAGTGAATGCACATGTTCTTGAAACTCATCCACGTAAAACCCTACTTGAAGGGAAAGATATTGGTCAGCTGTTTGAAGCCGTAGGAGCACACGCCAATCTATTTGAACTCATTAAGAACTGTCTGGTCCTAGTCCACATGGAGCACTATAACATGGTCGATCATCTTCACATGACCTTATACATGCAGGAAAATCTCATGGATCAGTGAGTAAAACAATACTCAGTAGGACATCCCAAAAAAATGATGTAAAATACCACAGAAAAAACAACACTAAGAAAATATAGTCATATCAGCATAGGTATAAGTTTACAACACATATAGTAAGAACATCCAAATATACTAATAAAATATTCCATGACACAAAGGTATTATCCACTACTAGCCATATCATTTCTCTTGTAGCATGCTCAATCTAACAAATCTCACTCCTTGTGCTATCTGATAGTAATCACATAGAACAGGTCTACCAAAAGTACCAAAGAGAATACAATGGTCCTGAAATGTTATGTAGTTTCTCTAATACATCCAGACTCACTAAGACACAAATTTTTTATAAGATATGAATATTTGGTAAGACATGGAGTCTCGATACGCAAATAGGGGGTCAATCACACCTAAGGATCCATGGGGGACTCCTGCCCTACTAGAAACAACTTCTTAGATAGGAGATCAGTGCCCACGTAAATATTGGTCACACAAACTCCAAAAAACCTATCTAAGGTAACACAAAGAGAACTGAGGACCACTGGGATTCTCAATGTGATACGTGATCCAACTCGCCGAGTCAACTATCGAAGCCTGGATGAGACAAATCAATTCTGAACGTAGGTCATCCTCTATGAGGGGAATGGGTTCCTACATCAAACTCACATAGAAAAAGGCCTAGGGAAATATCTCATCCTCTATTGTCATCCTCTATGATGAGAATGAGATCCTGGACAGAACACTCATAAGAATAGACAAAGAGAACACTCCCATCCTCTTTTGATCCAACTAAACACCCACCAAGACATATAAAAAATACCAACTCATCGTAAGGGTCCAAACTCGGTATATAGCTTATCAAATGGATGCTCAATTTGATATTTGTGACTTTTTACTAAAAAGTTCTGATCCGGGCCTACTTCGGCCCGACCTGCCGGCCAAACTGACCTGGTCCATTCGACTTGACCCGACTCAATTAGCCTATGGGGCCACTGGACCGGTCTGACACCTTATCTAGTCCACGTGGAAAGTGGGGTGGCTCACTACTCTACACATGGTCCGCCCCATCCGCATGCCCCGCTGGCCAACACGACACTACTACACTCACTGCCTCTCTGATAGGATTCTGCTGCCGCAAGCCATGAATGGAAACTGAGCCATGGTTCACGCAGCCACCACCGCCGGCCCAAGCCACGACAATGTGCCAAATATTTCATGTGTCTACCCTAGAATGTGGTCACTGGTGCTGGGGGCCCTTCCGTGGGCCACCAGTTCTCCTTCGGTGCTCTGTTTTTCAAAACAGAGGCATGTTTGGGATCCTTGGATCACGTTCTTCACTAACCTCAGCTCAAATAAACATCACGATCTATCCAGAAGGAAACCCACTCGAATAAAGATATCTACCGAATTGCTTCAATCTATCCATCATCACTATCATCACACATCTGATAAGTTATCCGAACATTATATCTTCTATTTCAGACCGTTTCTCTGAGAAGAAGAGTGCAACGATCATCCATTCAAAAACCACAAAGAATGCAAAGAACACTAAGGACATCGGGGAATAAAAACACATGAAACAACCCATGTAGCAAACCCTAAACTTTGTTCATTCAAGAATCAGTCCATTCGATATGAATTATCATGAAAATATATCAACTCCTTAATCAAAACAATCCTGAGAGTAAAAACCAGCAATTACGCCCATCCCACAAGAACGAGCAATCCACGGTTCAACCTATTCATTGGTATATTCACGTTCACTGTTAATTTTCAAAATAGTTAAAATAATTATCAAAACCAAAATTACATACCTCTATTCGGTTCGATTTATGATGTAGAACGGTCACCATATTGTTGTTGTGGTTATGATCCTTCGAATCTGAGGTTCATCGCTCTTGATTCACCAATCTGTCAACATTCATTTGGGAGAGCTCTGTCTCCTTGCATTACAGGATTTCTAGGGTTATGTCATATCTTTGGATTCCTGACAAAAGGAAATATTAAAATGGAAACCAAATCTGCATAAAAAATAATTTTTATTAAATTATTTTTAATGAGATTTACATAAAAAAATATCATTCACAGCTTGTCTGCACCGGATCATGTTAGGCCTCGCCTAAAGAAAAAAACCCCTTATAATGTTGAAGGTGGTCTAATATTTCAAATTTGAGTTACTATTTATTTTTTATTATGATTTTAAAAATAAAATAATTTTATTTAATAATTTTATTTACGGTTACGCCTTTGGTGACTTTTTCTACAGATGACCCATGCCAACCAAAACTATGTCTCGCCGCGGGTAAATTCACTATTCTGAGATCAACGGTGCCCTCATATTTTTGATCTGAGAAACATTGTAATAGTTATTTCACTTTTTATTAAAATTATCAAAATCATTATTCTAAAATGTAACAGTTTTCAATGAATTGTTTTTGGAAAATTGGGCCTCAGAACCACACACTGTCTCAACACATATTCTTGAAACATTTTTAAATAATTTCAAAAAAAAATTATAAAATCCATGTCATTGCACCAACATTAAACTATCGGCCTCATCCCTATCCACCATTCAACTCATGATCTACCTAAAAAGTAAACATAAAGTCTATAGGTACACCTAGGTGAACATGCGGGGGTGAGAAATAATCTCATTAGGCCACCTTGACAAGGAACCTATAATTTTTTTGATATAAGTGTATGAAAAAGAAATGAGCTCATCCTAGCTGATACATGACAAAAGGTGTGTAAAACCACACATGAAACCACAATAAAACATTGGGGCCATAATCCCGATCAACTGAGAAAGTGAAACCATGGATCTCCATATCTATATACGTATACATGTATAGTCCCATACCTATGCATATTTGAATAAATATGAATATTCATGGGTATGTGAATAAAAAACGTGAAAACCAATCTACAGATGTTCCATGGGTCTGTATTCCCAATCACCTGGACATTTTGGGCAAGGGAATTGAGCTAGAAATTGATCCACCCAAGCCGTGTTCCATTAAGTTGATCTCTAGATCCATAATTTTAATCGATATATACCACCTTCATCCAATAACAACATTACATCTCTGAGAAAGCTACATCACCATAGGGTGATATTAATCCTTCACCTTGGTTTACATGTACTTGAATCCAATCACTAACAAGGATAACGTAAAACAACAGTCAATCCTGTAATGAAGGATACTGAATACCGATGGTCAATCCAATAAAGAAGGATATTGAAAACTGATGGTCAATCATATAAAGATGGATTATTGTGAGTACATCTAGAAATGCTATAAAAGGTCACTGAGTCAGTAGTCATGTTTTCCAGGCCTAAAAATGTAGTCCAATGTCTGAGCCCCAGTTCTTGGTTTATAGGTGGTCATGAACTTCCAAACTCAGATGAAACCTAAGGGGATTAGCCTTAGGTGATCTGTAAAGTGAACTCACTAGTGATACGCCATGCTACACCGCTCAAGTGATGTAACTGATCTGGAAGAGTGTTATCATTCCAATTATAGGCTGAGGAGTTCATAATCATCCCCAACACATATGAGAGAATAATCTACCATGAGTCTTGGGTCACCATGCCCATATAAAGAGATTTCACTATTGAGACGCCATGAAACACCCCTCGAGTCTCATAACTGATCTAGGAGAGCAGAATCATCCTGATCATAGGCTGAGGAGATCATAATAAACCCTACCGCATATCAGCAGTGATTACATAACCATATCAAGGAGAACGTAATAATCCTCATCACATATCAATGGATGAAGAGAGTGTAATCATCCCCACCACATATCACTAGCCTATGAGTTTTTTCAAGGCATTCCTACAATAAGGAATTCAAGTATCACTCAAGGAATATAAGTCATCGTGTAAGGATCGATATGTAAATGCAAGGAAACACCTATGGAAATCCAATATATATATATATATATATATCATAATATATATATATATATACATCTAGGATAAACAACCAAGTCCCAGGTAATACCTATGTTTAGACCAATAAATAACAAAAAAAGCACCTTTAGTAAACATCGATTCATTAGAAATAACCATGTAAAATGTTATAAACAAAAGAGTATAGGCGGCCTAAATTCCTAACCAAACACTACTTCCACATCCCCATGGGTTTACCAGTACGACACGAGTACTAAGGAGACACTCACTACCAACTCTACCCAAACCAAACGTACTAGCTTAGGTTAAACAAAACAATGGGAACCAGTTGGGTCCCTTAAGACAAACACTAAAGAGGCATCAAACTTGGGATCATCAGGGTCTAAACATAAGTGAATGCATACTACATAGGATCCTTAGCTGTAAGGTAAGGAGCAATCCTACTCTGGATCCTCTAACGAAAAAATAGATACATCCAACAAGGTATCCATATGATTGATATATAGGTAAAGGGGTCCTATAGGGGACTCCTTAGATCAGCGTATAAGAAAAGGCATCCATCAGAGGATCCTTAGTATACAAATAGAAGGTAGAGTTATTCTACACTGGATCCTCAAACTGGCCAACAAGACTGAGGAATCATACAGGGGATCCTCAAAATGGTAGACAATACAAGGATCCTAAAAGGGTCTCTCTAGATCAGCTCATAAGTGGAGAAATACCTCTGGGGATCCCTAGAATAATGGGTCTCATGAACTCATAAACCAAAAAAGAACATCTTGCAAGGGGGAAGTCCTCAACTAAAAGCTACTATGCACCATTCGTGAGCGATAGCCAATGGATTATCTTAGATCAATGTCTCAAACATGGATGGTCTGAACACCCAACCTACTATTCACAATAAAGTATATCCCCCATGAGATTACTAAATTAGATTACTAGAGGAATACCATCTCTATTTAGGTAGAATCCCAAAAACACCCATTATGAGTCTATAGAATTCTTCACAGTTCCACCATCATGATCTATGTGGAAAACTACTTAGAATGGACTACAATTATGTCTAATTATGACATCGGGGGAAAAGTCCCAAAAAACCAACAAATGTTTTAAAGGGGAAGTACATGACATGTGACCCTCAGTACATGGCATGTAGTCCCAACAGCCCACATGGGCATGTACTCTCACCAGCCAAGGTGTGTAAATGCCCCAAGTACATGGATTTTAAGGCATGTAAACGACATGTACCTAACATGGGCTACACTCCCATGTCCCTTAAATAGACATATGGATACATGGACCATCCATGTACTCTTATACAGTGTTCCATCTACATAGGGTCCGGCTGTGTACTCCACATAGCCATGTTCCCCTACACGAGTTCGCCTAATTGGGTGCTCGACAACACAACTTAGTACCATTACACAACGTGTATAACCCCATACATGACATGTACTACCAAACAATCATCTTATATGAATGGGAAGAACCCATAGTATTTCACCACTGACTACAAAGCTTATAACCTAGTTCTCCCGAGCGGAAAACCCTAAAGTCACCAAAAACACACATTTAAACCCCACCAAATTAACAGATATGATCACTAGGGGCCACAAGAATGCATAAAATGAATATAAAAACATTAATCAATGGCTCTAAAGGGATTTTTCAGTAAAAAATAATCATTTTTACCTATGGTTAGAAACCACCATACCTATGTTTGATTTTGCGGTCCACTATTGTTGCACGTCGATCCAAAACATCTAGGGATTCATGGTGGCACCTCCTTTCCTCCCTATCTCTATTTCCATCACCCTCTCTATTTTATCAATTATTTATCATGAAGGGAGAATCGATAGGGCATGCATGGAAAGGAATAAGGAAGGAAAATAAATAAAACAAAAAGAAAAGAAAGAAAAGAAGAAAAGAAATGAAAAGAAAATAGGGGACCTGGGTCAGCCCCGATGCCTAACTCGAGTTTATTCCTCACCTAGTCTAAAATCCCCATTCCATAATCCATGGAGAATAAAAAATCTCAATCTAATTCTCCACATAAAAGTTATATCCGAATGAACATTCATGAAAATTTTATTATTTAATTTTTTAAAAATTATTTTTCCGCTGAAATTAGAATGTCTTATATTGCCACCAATCTACTGTCCTATGGTAAACATCGTATTATGGGACTAATCAAGTGACCAAGAAAATTATTTGTGGTCATATTCGAGGGGAAAGTCCATTTTACACCTCGTAATCATCTGAAAACAAAAATTCTAATTTATGCTAAAAAACTCAGTCCGAAAAAAAACACGAGTCCTTACTATCCCCCCCACCATAAAACTTATTATCCCTGAGAAGCCCGGTGTAATGAAAAAAATCCATGATCTCAAAGAAATAATCTACACATTAAATCTATTTGGACTGTCCAATGACTAGTTTCACAGTTTCAACCACTTCCTTCCGTACATAAGACATTTAACTACGACCGATTTGGTAATCCAAACTATAGGAATACCATTATCTTTATCTCAAAAGAAACCTATGATCCCAAAAAACCCATGTAAACATCAAATTTAATGGAAAACCACAATCACCTGCCTCATAAAAAAAGTGCACTCCCCACAATATGGCTTACCTTACATTGCTCGTCGAGCAAAACCACAACATGTTCCTTTCTCAACAAGGAAAAACATTTAGAAAGAAAAATGATCTTGGTGTAGGGTTAGAACTCTCTCATCATACTCAAGACAAATCAAGATAGATAATAATCTTCTCTAATAGGAGTACACTAAGATTCTATCTAAAGGTGTGTACATATCTCTCTAATCCAGGCCCACTAAAAAAGGCTACACCTACATTTAACCAACATCTGACACCCCATCTCCTGAAAAAGCATGTCCTCGTTAAAAATAATGCCACCTCTACCAAAGAGGGACATTCATTCTTTTAACCAGAACTCAATTAAGAAACTGTCTTAGAATGTATTAGAAATATTGGTCTTTAGAATGCACCCGAGCACTCACCGATTAGGATCAAATGATACCATGTGAATCCAATGTGAATCTTTATCACCCGACTCACACTCCAGTAAGACATCCACTATACGTCTAAACTAATCGTGCTACATGGCATGTCACTTTCTTTAATCCAGAATCTCCCTTGAAAATACACTTCAAATTTGAGCTCCTCAACAGTGCCATGATTTATTCCATGACCGCCCATCAGAAAGCATTGTTTAATCCAAGAGTGTCTACCCGTGCTCTGATTACATCAACAACAGCAGAAACCCTGGCTGACTGGGATAGGAACCCAAACAATCCTACCCATCTTATCCAGTCTCGATACAAATACACCTAATGTACTTCGTCAAAAGGTGAAGGAATAAACACTATTATAATGAAAAACATGATCACTAACTGTCCCTAAATCTCAAAACAAGAAAAACACCAAGCTAAATACCTTAAAAAACATATGAAATCACAATCCAACCTCTCACATAGGTTTACCTCAAACAAAACAAACTTAAACCTACAAGAACGTGAGTCAGAACTAAGGCCCTCCTGGCCTCCCACCATACCTAACTAAACATGCCTCACTACTAGGTCAAAAGGTCTAACAACTTATCCCAAAAGACCAAACTTATTTAAATAAGGTATCTATCACAACAAACTATGAGGAATAAAACTAAAAATGCAGCCTATAGGGGCCTGATCCTAAGCTAGAATCCTCATAAGGAACTACTCCCTGGAAGATAAAAAACCAATGTATAAGAGAAACTGAACTGACACTCATCGGTTATCTATATACGACAATACCCTCTAGAGCTCCAGCTCAAAGAAAATTCATGGTACCTATCAACATAGAACTCACTGATCTTACTATATAACCATGACTTGAGAAAAACTCCCTATAAGGGGTATAATAGAAAGACATCATGTGCCAAATTGACCTACTAGGGTCACTAAACCTCTCGTACATGAGGATCGAGTCATCATCCTCACAAAAAAATGCCTCATGTAGATCCACATAACCTATCATCATAAGAATATATATATATAAGTAAGCAGGACCTAATGGATATGCCTTAGTCATCAGTAAAATTAAACTCTAGCCAGCTTATATGTTGTGAATCCTATATGCCGAGTATGATGCATCAGACGCCTCCTTCCTTTTTCGAACAAGATTCAAAATCCATCTCTAGACTCTTGCAAAGGGTCAAGATCCAGAGATCGATATTAAATCATAACATTTATGCAACATGTGTGTCACTCACGGAGAATATAATTTATAATTGTAACATCGTAGATCATAATAATAATCAAATACCCAAGAAACCATGACTTTTTACCCGAACGAGTGTTCTCGATGCACCAGTCTGATATCCATCACAGGTTCCAAAAAATTCCAAATAATTTTTTCCAAAATATAAAAAATATTAAAGACCATGAAAATATTAGCTTGGATATCACCTTGTAAAGTCCCGACCCGGATGCCACTAAACCGGTGCTTCGAGAATGTAGGTTGCGAGAACTCAAGTGCACCTGCCCATACACTAGAGGCTGACGAATAGCGATGAGGGACTAGGGTGTGATATTGGATAGAATATTCCCCCATATTAGAGTAAAAAAAAACAGAAATAGATAAGTATCATACACTGTAGTAATCAAAAAAAGTGTTGAAGATGTAAATAGCTGAAATTTGAAATGTCGTAATAATAAATAAAATGATGTAAAATCCGGAATACCTATGTCATACAATACAACATTGTTCACCCATTGAGAAAACCATACAGATATAGAAGTAAATAATGAAACTGAAAGTAAAATATAGGTCCCTACTACTAAATTTGAGCTAGACCACATACCTATTGTCCAAAAATTGTCGAACTACATCAACATGATTAGGTACCTCCCACGAGCTGCTCTACTCAAACATGAAACTCTGATCCTCATCCCTATCCACCATGCAACTCGTTGTCGACCTAAAAAGGATACATAAGGTCTATAAGTTCACCATGATCCTTTTGTATGGGTGAGAAATAATATTTGTAGGCCACCTGATAAGAAACCTATAAATGTGCTACTATAAGTGTATGAAAAATAAATGTGCTCAGCCTAGTTGAGACACAAATGATGGTGAGTAAAACCAAATGTGAATCCATAGTCAAACTTTGAGTCCATTATCACAACCAACAAGGAAAGTGACACCATGGTTACCAAATCAATATACTTATACAGATATAGTACCATAGTTATAAATATAAAAATAAATATGAATATTCTTGAGTATATGAATAAAAAAATGAAAAAAAAATCTGCAAATGACCTTTAAATATGTAATCATGAACGCCTATACATTTGGTATAACAGTATTGAGCATGACATTGTACCACTCAAGTTGTGTACCATTAAGTCGATCTATAGGTCCATAATTCCAATCTACATATACTAAATTGGCCAATGATGAAATTATATCTCATAACAATCTATGTCACTACAAATGGGATACCCATCCTATACATGGGTTCACACGTACTCACCTCCAATCACTAAAAAGGATACTATATACAGACGGTCAATCCTGTAAGGAAGGATATCACATACCAACATTCAATCCTATAAATAAGGATACCGCATACCAATGATTAATCCAATATTGATGGATTTTATGGAGTACATATTGGCATCCTATAAAAGGTCACATATTCAGTATTCATGCTGACCAATCATGTAAATATAGTCAAATGTCTAAGCCCTAGGTCTTGGTATGTAGGCCGTCACAATATTCAAAACTCAGATGAACCCCTATGGGCTTAACCTTGTGCAATCTGTAATGAAAAATACTTGGTGAGAATCCATGCCTCACCCCTTGATTCTCATAACTGATCTGAAAGAGTGTAATCATTCTGACCACATGTTGAAGAGATCATAATCATCTCCACCACTCTAGAGATCAAAATCTACCATATTTCTTAGGTATCCATGCCCATATAAAGAGATCTCACAAGTGGGACACGATGAAACACCCCACAAGTCTCATAAATGATCTGGTAGAGCATAATCATCCTGATCATAGGCCGGGAAGATCATAATAACCCCACCACATATCATTAGGGATACTATGCTCATATTAAGGAGAGTGTAATCATCTTCATCACTTATAAAATGTCTAGGAGAGTATAATCAACCCCACCATATATCTCTAGCCAATGAGTTCATCCAAAGAATTCCTAAAATAGGGATTACAAGTATCACTTAAGGCATTCAAGTCAACATGGAAGGCTCAATAGCTGGATTCCAGGAAAAAACATTAGACTACCCAATAAAATATATATATCATAATATATATATATATATATATATATATATATATCTAGGCTCAGCAGCCAAGTCCTTGGTACTATCTCTGGGTATAATGGTAAATATAAAAAATATCATGGCTCAGAAGTTGAATCTTGGGTAAGAACAAATGGACATACCAACAAGTATAAAAGATCTTAGAAAGAATATCTAGGCATCCCAAAAGAAATAAAGACACCTCACATTAGGCTCAATAGCCACCAAATAGGAAGCACCTCTGGTAAACATCACTACATCAATAATAATAGTGCAAAGGGATATAAATAAAGGAGTGAAGGTGGCCTAAACACCCAACCCAACACTACTTCCATATCCCCAAGGGATTACCAGTTCAGAACACACATCTAAAAAATAAAACATTAAAAGTTCTAGAAATTTCTTTTATCAGTGCTAGAGAAGTGATAATAAATAGAGTGAGATTAAAAGCCGGAGTTTTTTGTCATGGCTTATATAAGCACTGATAAAGGGGCGTACTGCAGTGTGATTCTACAAAACACTACCCCACTAATGAAGTGTGTTGTAAACACACACCATAGAACCAAAAAAACCATGAAATCATAAAAATAATGTATTAATACAAAATTTAAATGAATTGAAAATAATTGATGCTCGTTTGCTCTGTTTTGGTGATGTGATATGTGTTTTAAACATAAATAATAATTTTATATTGATAAAACTCACTCAACATCATAAAAGTCACACCATACATCGTATTGAGGTGAGGATAATTCTTATATACCTCAAATGAATTTTGGATTATTTTCCTAATGTATTAAAACAATATAAATGTGTTTTCTGGGTATTGAGTACGTCACTTTTATTTTTTTCCAAAATTTTATTTTAAACTGGAAACACATAATTTGACTCAAACCAGTCATATCGTGTATTGGTTTGATGTGATACCGATTCCTACACATCAAAAATGACTTATGAATCATTTTCCTAAATTATAAATACAATCCGATTTCATTTTCTCAGTTTTCAGTGAGTGATACATTTTGAACTAAAATGTTGATTTTAAACTGATAACAGACACATTGAGTCATATCAGACACATCATGAATCAGATAGTGGTGAAGAATATTAATAAACACCATAATTAAGTTATTGATCATTTTTCTAATGTATCAAAACAATATGAATGTATTTTCTTGTTTTTACATAGGTGATTTGACCTTTTTACTAAAATTGATGTTAATTTTAACTAATAAGACACGTATTGAGTCATATCGGTCACACCGGGTGTTAGATTAAAGTGAGGATAATTTTGACACATACAAAATTTCATATGGATCTTTGTATTATGTTATAAAAACAATTCTAATTCATTTCCTCTATTTTGAGGGTTTCACTTGTCATTTTTAGTAAAATGTCATTTTAAACTAAAAACATGCTATTTGACTCATACAGATCACATCATGTATCAGATTGATGTGAGACCGATTACTTCACATAAAAAATTAATTATGAATCAATTTAATAAAATATAAATATAATCAAATTATTCTTTCTTAGTTTATAGTGAGTGACATTTTTTGAACTAAACTTTTGATTTTAAGATGGTAATGGACACATTGAGTCATACTGAGAACATTTTGTGTCAGATGAGGTGAGACTGACTCCTACATGTCAAAAATGACTTATACATCATTTACCTAATGTATCACAACCATATGAATGCATTTTCTCGGTTTGGAGTTGGTCATTTGTCCTTTTTATTAAAATTGATGACATTTTTAAATAAAAAGACACAATTTGAGTCATAATGGTCACACAGTGTGTCAGATTGAAGTATGACTGCTTCATACACATCTCAAATGATTTATGGAATGTTTTAATAAAGTATCAAAAAAATATGAATTCATTTTCTAGGTTTGGTGTATGTCACTGATTTTTTACTAAAATATCATATTAAATTGGAAACACACACTTTGACCAATATTGATGGCATCTTGTATCTGTTTTAATTGAGGCTGATTCCTACATGTCCAAAATGACTTATGAATCAATTTCCTAAATTATCATGAAAATCTGAGTGGATTTTCATTCTTTTCAGTGAGTGATTTATTTTGAAATACACTATCAATTTTAAACTGATGAAAGACACATTGAGTCATTGCTATCACACTGTGCATCAAATTGAGGTGCGACTGATTCTCACAAGTCTCAAATGACTTATAGATCATTTCCCTAAGTGTGAATGAAGAACACGCCTCCATACAACTCTTTTTACAATCATATAAAACCCAATAATTTTTTCAATAAAATATAACCTTTTAAAAAAACCATGTATTATAAAAAACTTATAAAATAAAAATTGACCAATTATTTTATAAAAGTTTTATTTGGATATTTGTGGATAAATGTGAGGGAAAAAATGAAATTAATTCATCATTAAATCTTCCTCCATGTAAAATTAATTAAATTAAAATCAGTAACATACAATATTCAATTGAAATTAAACTGTAGCAACCCATGACCCTCGGTCTACACAACATTACAGTTGCATGTTTTGATTCTTCTATCTCCACCCTCCCACATTTCATTCTCTCCATTAACTCAATCATTTCTTGAGATGTGTGGAGATTTGATCTAGAAGGATTTGGTGGAAATGAAAGTGTTGAGTTTATAACTAGTGCCAATGATGTAATTATCACAAGTGGGAGGAATTTAAATTTTAAAGAACACTATAAAGTATAATTTTCATCCTCGTCAGACATCTTCTGAACAATTATCACTGCATTTTATTGTTTGAAACACATACCCTATATCTTGTGGACATGAAACTATTTTGATTGACATACCCTAAGCAGTTTTCATCCATGAGATGACTAATTCTCATAGAAATATAAATAACTTAAAATAGACCGGGGATGAGTCTTAAAGAAAAAAATGGAATAATAAATGTCTATGAGATGAAGCTATTGATGATTGAAATTGAACTTAATTGTGTTCTATAAAAGGGGTAATGCATCCCATTTGTGAGAATTACACCATTGAAACTAGTTATTAACTCGATTCTTCCATTACCACCAACTCCTTCAGAGAAAATCACCACACAACCAAGATCCTAGAATGTATAACTAAATTGAGACTGGCGTTTCACCTCCAATTATGGACCTCCATGGAACAGAACATCTTTGTGTGAGGCCCATCATTTAAATGGGAAATTGAATTGGCGCACGAAATGATGAGTTACTTGAACATCAAGGCATATGGATCCAATATTGCCATTAAAGAGGATATGGATAAGGCGTATGATAGACTGGAGTGGGGCTTTGTTAACAGAGTTTTATCTTTAATGGGGTTCACTCCAATAGCCACATATTTGTTGCTCCGATGATTTAGCTCATCCTGGATGGTAGTGTATCTCATTGGCAAATCCCACAGCTTCTTCAAACCCACCTGTGACCTCCGTCAAGGTGACATGATCTCCCTGATTTTTTTCATTCTTATGCCAGACACTCTTAGCAGTATGTTGAACCGAGGTATTTCCAGTGGCATCATTACACCGTATAGAAGGAAAAGGATTCTTTCTCCTATATCCCACCTCATTTTTTTAGATGACATGATCATCTTCTCAAATGTAGGGAAGAGATCTGGGAGGTCCATCAAAAGGATCCTGGATGAATATTTCCACTGGAGCGGGTAGATGATCAACCACTCTAAAAGTAATATCTATATCCCTCCAAAATGTGCAACGAGATGGGCCAACTCCATTTTCCTGAATATGAAAATGTGGCATGGGAAATTTCTAATGGAGTTCCTTGGTTCTCTTCTCTCACCAGGTAGAATGTGCATTCAGGAATTTGATCAATTGGTTAGAAAGATTATGGGCCGAGTCCTCAATCGAAAGAGTCGCTTCCTATCCTTCAGAGGGATAATAGATTTGGTGAATAGCATGCTGTCCATAATCCCAGTGCATGCTATGGCAGCTAATTCAGTGCCTAAGGGGGTGATCAAAGCCATCGACAAGGTCTTGGCTAGGTTTATCTGGGATGCACTGGAGAAGGGGAAAAAACTGGGTTTCATGGGACAAGATGGCTTGACTGATCCAAGTGGGGGGTGTCAATGTCAGGGGTTTGAGGGACACTCTCAGGGGAATGCATGCCAAACTTTCATGGGATATTATAGAGGGGTGTACTCTCTGGGGGAGGACGTTGAGAGAGATATTAGATAACAACATGGAAATGGTCTGCATGTGGGGATCTCCTCTATGGAAATCAGTTGTTCCTATCTCCCTGAGCCTCCAACATCACTCTCGGTGGATTGTGGGAGAGGGAAAAATTTCATTCTGGAAACAGAACTAGGGAGGATCTATATTGTACTTCCTAGAGTTCTTGGGTCATTCAATTACTTTCAAGGACGCGAGTATGCATCTTGACTACATCAAGACAGTGCTGGATGCGGTCCAGGAAGAATTCTTTGACTCCATTATACTCTCTTGAACACCAGATTAGTGTGTCTTCACCCCCTCGCTGTTCGGGATGTTTAACACTAAGGAATTCTGAGAGATCTCAACGCGTCAGGTGGAGAAGGAAAACTGGAATGAGCTGTTATCGTGCAGAAAAATACTGAACAAATATAACTTTCTTCTATGGAGGATCATGAACTCTGTGATTCCGTCTGATGAAGGTATAAAAAAGCAGGCATCAATCTTTCCTCCCACTGTCAATGCTGCAATTTAAATTGGGAGGAAAGCACCAACCATATCTTCTTTGAAGTTGCGTGGGCACAAGAGGTTTGATATTTATTTGGGGGATCCTTCATTCCTCCATTCCCAGACATGTGGGGCACAACGTTTTTGGAGTGATAGTTCTAGGGGAATCCAGACATAGGCCTCGAGAGAGAAGCGAGGACCAACATCCTCAGTTTCGAGTGCTGGTTCCTCTGGTAGGCTCAGAATATGGAAATATTTTAGGGGACAGTCTCCAAAAGTCGGTCAATCATTATGAGAACTAGGATGATGTTGATCGACTTAGTCACCCCTGTTGATAATTGGCAAGACGCTCCATCCCTGCAGTTTCTTCATGGCCATCTTCCGTCTTACCTGGCCATCCCTCCATCAGATGGAGCATTGGGGCGATGGATTAAGTGGTCTCCTACCAACGAAGGTTTGAAGTTAAATTCGTATGGGACATGCATAATGAGGGACATGCGTGGAGGTGGAGTGGTTCGAAATTTAGAAGGGAGTGTGTTCCTGACCTTCACAGCCCATTATGGTGATGGAAGTTCTCTTTAGGAGGAGTCCCACACAGTTCTATCTGGGATCATGTTATGAAATCAGAAAAGTATTACACTCTCTAAAGTGGAAACATACTCAAGGAATATTTTGGACTATATGACGGGTAGAATTCCCACTTCCTGGATAGTGGCTTACCCAATCCAGAAGTGTAAACAACTCATTGATAGAAAGATTCAGATCACACACATGTGGAGAGTGGGGAACATGGTTCTGGATTACCTGGCATCCATGGGTGTCCCAGGTTCAAAATAAATTTGCCTCCTCAAAGGAGCCACTCTCAATGCGGAAGGGATTAATCTAATCCAAGGTGATGCCCTCTGAGTCCATTACTTCCGGCCGCCTGAATCTGGGGATTATCTCATTCTCCCTCTCCTACTCCCTCTATATCTCCATCCTACCCCCTCTTGTTTCTAATTTTGTTTGCTTCTTAGTCCTCTATTTGAATAAATACAAAAATGAATGAAGTAGTCCAGAGAAATGTTAGAGTTACAGGTAAGAAATAAATAGAGAGGGTGGAGACGGACGAATAAGAATATGCAACTACAGTTCTACACATCTTGGGGGCCTTGGTTTTCTACAATATAATTTCATATAAAGAGTTTATGTTATGAAAATTAAATTATTTGGTTGAGTTAATTTCATTTTTATCCTCGAATTTATCCATAAGGACCTGAATAAATCTTTAATGAAATAATTGTTTGAGGATTTTTTATATTGTGTTTTTCAATAAAACATGGTTTTTAATAGGTTTTATTTTATAAAAAATGATAGGGTTTTATATGATAGGAAAAAGAGGTCGATGAAGCCATGTTCTTCGCTCACACTTACCTCGATAGACAACAAACCTGGAAGGGGTTTACGCCTTCCACCATCAAAAACTATAAAATAGAGGGAAATCCACATTCGATACATAGTTAAATAAATAGAATCTACCTAAATATTAAATATATATGTTATTTATATATTTTTATTATATTAGTAACTTTATTTGAATATAATTATATATATATATATGTAAATTTTTTGTCATATTAAAATTTATTTAAATATTAAATATATAATTCAATGTATTTATATATATAATAAAATTGTTTCTAATGAAACTAAAAAAATATTTTTAATAATAATTTTTAAATTATATAACTAATATATAATTATATTTAGGGGTAATAGTGTCTAAAATATAATTATTTATAAATTTGAAAGATAAATTATCTTTAAAAAAAGTTATATATAGTTATCTGATTTTATTATTTTGAAGGTAATGTGTGTTTACATTAATTTACTGGTTATTTAACTATAAATTATTTTACTTTATATTAAATGTATTTATAGACCTAAAATGTATATATAGACCTAAAATGATGAATACCTAAATATAATTACTAATATAAAGAATTTGATAACTTTCATTCAATTTTTTTTTGGAAAAAATGATATAGTAACTTAAGGATTCTTTGGAGGCAATATAATACGCATTAACCCATCCTCGTGACTCTACGGAAGTCCATAAAGAAGTTAGAATAAATCAAGAATACCCTTCTACAAGACAAATTAGAAACATAGTAGAAAAACACACCAAACTTGGAAATGTTTATCCCAAATACATTTAGACTCACACAAAAATACATATATATATCATTGAATTTATAATACACATAATTGAGAATCAATTTGACAGTTAAACATAATTTTCAATGAAAATAAATATAATGCAATCCAAATTTGGAAATCCAAAACCATAATTTGTGAATAAATAATTACAAAATTACTCTTACATTATCAGTTCTGAAAACACATATAAATAGATAGAAATATATATATTTACACACATATATATATCTTTATAAAATAAATTTAAATTGATAGAAATATATGAAACCTTTAAAGAAAAATATCACAACATAGTAAAATAAAAACATCCCAATACTAATTTCGAAAATAGTGTTCCATAGAGAATAAGAAAATATGGAATAAACCTTACTAATAGATCTCTTAAAATAAAACAAAATAATTCTGAGCAAATATATTTTTAAATAAAACCCCTTAATTCAAAATATTTAAAAATAATTTAAATAAATATATTTCATTACATGAATTGTAAAAAATCAACTTATGATGCTGCTTTGCACCATCATCAGACTGAGAATTAGTTAGCTAAAACAATTTTATAGAAACCAACAAAGGAAATTGATTCAAAATAGTGAAGGAACCTAGGTTATATATGTAGACAATTAAGAAAATTGATTCAAAAATATAATTTTAAAAGACCAAAACAGGATATCCGAAACATTGATGAAGAAAACAACAGATCATAAACAAAATAAAAATAGTATACAACAAGTAGATCAGAAATACAAAATGAAAATAGGTATATACAATGGAAAATAAAAACCCTCAGATCCGGATCTTGAAAATAAAAATATAGAAAGAAAATCAGAACCTACAATGGAAAACACAAGACTACCTCTCTAGGTTAAAGAAAATATGAAACCCTTGAATCCAGATCATGATATTTTCTTTAGAAACACTAACTGTAACCGAACCGCAAATCCCAGATGATGTTCGAGCAACTTGAGGCAGTGGTTTTATGTGATTCTTGTAGGTTTTTGCGATTCGAGCTTCGATTCACCGAGGAAGATCTCCAACAATGGGTGACTTCCACAGATAGTTTTGGATATTACGACGGGTTCGCAAGAGGTTATGTTTTCTAGTGAGATCAGGAAACTTTTATCAAAGCGCTAATAAAAGGCATATTTATCAGTGCTTTTTTACCGCTGATAGAGGTAGGTCTTTATAATCGCTTATTACTTAAGCATTGATAAAGTATTTATAATTATAATTATAAATAAAAAATTGTAAATGAATATATATACTTAGTTACAAAATATAAATATAAATATAGTAAATATATTCCTTATTTAAATATATTTATTATAACTTTATAATTATTTAAATATACAATTACTTATTTATCATTATATAAATGTTTTTCCAAAATAATATTTATATCAATATATATATATTTATTTAATTATATATATATATATATATTCAATAAATATATTTAAATATAAATATTGTAAATATATTCATTATTTATGTAAATTTATTATAAATTTAAAAATTATTTAAATATATATAATTATTTACTTATAATTAAATAAATACAGTAAAAAAATATTTATTTATTTGTAATCATAAATATATAAATTTATAAATATAGTATGTACATTTTTAGATATATTTATTTATAAATATTTTTTTATAAATATTTTTTGACAAATATTTTTTTAGCATTTTTAATGAATATATGATTTTAAGTACATGCGTATTAAAAATGAGTGAAATTTAATAAATTAAAAATATGTACACTTTAATAATACTGAAAATTCGATATGTTTTTTGTGTGTACATTATGTATAAAAATGAATTAATTATATATATGTGAAATCAATATAAGACACATTTGATCTATGTTAAATTGAAAAATCGAACAACATTCAGTTATATGTCCATTACTTAATGTAATTAGTCAATAATTTTAAATTATTTTAATATTTAATTATGTACTATTATTCACTAAATATAGTGCATAAATATTTTTTAATATATAAATCATATTTATATACATTAATATATATAATTTATTAACATTATCAATAATCATATAATTAATAAAATGTTTAATATTATTTTCAATTAACTTATTTTTATTTTTATTTTTTTTTTAAATTTTAATTTTTCATATCTATATATTTAATATATATTATTTATTAGTATTTATAATTTATTTATACTATAATTAATTTATTCATTTTTTCAATAATTATTTAATTAAAAAAATTATTATTTTTAATAAAATCACATTTTATTTTTTATTTATTTAATTATTTCATTATATTTATTCAGACCTTTATGAGTTCTAAAAAATCATTGATAAATGACTCATTCATGAGCACTAATAAGGGGTACCCATTATCAATGGTAAAAATGATGAACTATAGAGGGTACCCTTTAGCAGCACAAAAAATAAGGTAGTGAGAAAGGGAACCCTTTATCCGTGCTCAAAATAAAGAACTGATAAAGGGGACCTTTATGAGTACTAAAAAAAGAGTTGATAAAGGGTTAAATGTATCAGCTCTTTTTTTAGCACTGATAAAGATTCCATTTATCAGTTCTTTTCTCTAGCACTGAGAAATACCCGCACTACTAAACAACGATTTTGTATTAGTGATAAGTTCTAAGGTGACACCCACTCCCATATCTACCCAAACACGACATACTTGCTCAGTGATGGTAAACAAATGGGCACCCACTGGGTCCCTCAAGCCAAGCACTAAAGAGGTATCCTACTTGGGATCCTCAGGGTCTAAACACATGTGAAAACATCCTACATTGGATCCTTAGTTGGATTTTAAGGAGGAATCCTAATTGAGATCCTCTAATGGAAAGCAAACAGAGGCATCCAACAAGAGATCCATAGGAATTATATACAGGTAAAGGTATCCTACAGGTGACTCTGTAGACCAAAATATAAGTAAAGGAATCCCTCAATGGATCCATGGTAATCTGATAGAAGTTTGAGGCATCATACAAGGGATCCTCAAATTGGTTAGTAGTACTGAGGCATCCTACAAGGGATACTCAAAATGATACACATTACTAGGATCTTATAAAGGACTCCCTAGATCATCTCATACGTGAATAAATCCCTTGATGGATGCCCAAAAGAACTACTCTCACGACCTTATAGGCCAAAAGGGAATGTCTCGCAAGGGAGACGTCCTTTCCAGAATGCTACTAGGCACTAGTCACGAGATATAACCAATGGATCATCTCATATCAAAGTCTCAAACTAGCTTGTCCGGAACACCCAAACTACAATTCAAAAACAAGTCTCTCCCACCTAATATGACTGAATATAATTACTATATGAATAACCTCTCCATTTAGGTAGAATCCCCAAGACACACTTTAGAAGTCCTCATAATGTTCCATGATTCCACCATCATAGCCTACATGGATAACTACCCAGAACGGACTACTCTCAGGGTCTAATTCTTACCTCTATGAAATAGACATGAAAAAATCATCAAAGGGTCGAAAGGGGGAAGCACACAACCAGTCACCCTCGGCACATGGTGTGTACTCTCAACAGCCCACATGGGTGTGTTCTCTTTCCATCTTGGGTGTGTAAATTCCCTAGGTACATAGCATGTAAGGCGGGTACAAATGGTACTTTCCCATTTCCCTTAACCAGCCTAGCTGAATACTTGGCCACACTGTTTACTTTTACACAGTTTTCCACCCATATGGGTCTGGACGTGTACTCTACATAGCCATGTACCCCAACATGGGTTCACTCGGTCGAGTACTCAGTTTCACGACTGAGTACTAGTACATGGGGTGTATGACCTCATACATGGAGTGTACTCCCATAACATCATCTTTCATGAATAGTAAGAACATACATCACATCACCCTAGACTACACGTCATTTAACCAAGTTTTCCTTAATAGAAAACACTTGAGTGTCCCAAAACACCCATTTCAACCCCTAAATAAGAAGATCCAGCCACTAGGGTCCACAAGAATGCATAAAAGGAATATAACAACTTAAAAAATGGATATAAAAGATGTTTTCAATAAACACATAAATAGGCCAAACATTGGGTTGAAACTGCCATACCTTCATTCGATTTAGAAGTCTATAGTTGTCGCACGTCAATCCAGCTCGTCGAGGGATTCACGGTGGAGAATCCTTTACTTCCTCTCTCTCTTTCTCTCTCCCTATCCATTTTATCTCTTATTTTGAATGAAAGGGAAAGACATATGGTGTACATGAGAAGGAATAAATAGGAAAAATAAAGAAAATAAAAAGAAAATAAAGATAATAAGAATAGAAAAAGAAAAAGGGGGCACATGCTAACCTCGGTGCCCGACTCAAGTTTGTACCTAATTTAGGCTAAACTCTATATTACGGAGTCAACCACAATGATGAAATCTCAATCGGACACTCCATTTAATGTTATGGCTGAACAAACCTACATGAACAGTTTTTTATTTAATTTATTAAATATTTAAAAATAAATATGCTGCTAAAATTTGAGCAGATTAAATTCCCACCAAAATCTTATACTAGGGTTAAAACCCAATTTTGGGACCAAATGAGTGGTCAGAAAAATTATCCGAGGTTACATGCTTTGGTGAAAATCGTTTTACCCCTCAAAATAATCTAAAATCAAAAATTCCAATTTCTGCTAAAAAACTCACTCATAAAAAAATAGTTCCTTTTAATAATTACGGGCTACAATGCTATAAGATCTATATGACTAGATAGAAATAAATATATATTTGATAAATTATTCATACAATATTTATTAGTTTTTTATTCATGAATCACATCAATATGTGAGTTACTACTCAATGCTACAATAATGACATTTCATTTCCCAAGATTTTATTTCATCACAATGTTAAAAAATTAGATATATTAAAAGCATATTCTTTGATAATGATTTACATATCACTTAAAGAAAATGTAAATATATATTTTATGATTATCATACATGATAAACTTCTTAATGTTTTCAACTCTTGTGCGCTTCCACCAAAACTTCTAGATCAAGATTATTGGGCCTGATAACTCATCTCATAAATCTCAAAATACCTATAAATTTATTCCACAACATATCCCTATTATATCAGTATACAATCAAAACTAATTTTAGATGCATTATAATAAACCTCATATCCCTTTATTTCTATAGGTAAGATAAGAATGGTTCTTCAGGTCAATTTATTTTTGCGCTCATTAAACAAAACGTCCCATACATTATCCTAATAGAAATAAATATTTTTATTCAATTATATCATTTTTTAATAAAATAAGAGAATAATTGAGTAAAAAGATAGTGATAACAACCAAAACCTAGGAAAACAATATTATAAAAATCATATTACTTTACATACAAAGGTATAAATTCCATAAAAATTTAATATTTAATAACAGACCATACATAAGACAGAAATGAACTTAAAAATATCCTTCTTAAAATAAGGAATCAAACTTTTACATTTTATCTTAATTTATGTGAGTCTTATTGTAATATCATGTATTTTTTCTTGTATTATTTTTAAATGTTATAGTGAATTAATTCGAGACCAGGTGCTGAGATGGCGTGCAATTCTGAGGCCCAGTGTTCGAGGAATAAATGTTTGAAATATATTTAATAGCATGTGTGAATGGTTTTACTAAAAAATTGTCATAACTTATAAACGGGTTCTCAGATCAAAACTCTAAGTGCACTGTTATGTTTAGAGTAGCATCTTTACCGTAGGTGAGGCCTAACATCATCCATTGCGGGTCGGCTATGAAAAGTAGTTTTGAGATATTTTAATGAATAAAATAAGATAAATATTTATTTTATTTTAATGTTACGTAGCCACACATTTTCTATTTTCATTAATAGGCAGCTCGGTAGGGACCCAGAGTTAGAATTCCTAACCCTAGAGAATTCCCTGAAGGCTCTAGAAAGAACCTTAGGGAAAACTCTCAAGGAATGATGACAAGACATTGGATTTTTATCATTCATGATGAATCTCCATCGAAAATGAATCCTCAACAACAAATAATCCTTTCCTAGGTAGGGATTTTTAATTTCTGATTATTCTTTACACATTCTTATAATTAATAAAAAAATGGATCAACCAATGGATAGGTTGACTCACGGTATGGGTTTTGATTGTTGGTTTTTGGTCAGGGTAAAATTTTTGGAATTTATTTGGGTTTTCTTGATTGTTCTTATGGAATTAATTGAGGTGGGAATGAAAAACTAACGTGGTTAATTCATTGGGTTGTTCCTCGTGCATTTCTCCACTTAAAATTACATTTTCTCGGTGTTGTTCATATTTTTCATGGTATACGAATAAATGATCATTGTACCTTTGTTTAGTGGCACAATTATCCATGATTGACAATCTGACATCGGTATGACTTGACAGTGTTGCGATGATGGTTGTGATAGAAGATCAAATGATAGTGGGTATCGATTTCTCATTCTTCATCAAAAATGAATAACGACAATGATCTTGTTTAATGAGTTGATTCAAGGCCGGAATCATACCGATTCGGAGATGGCGTGACTATATGACCATGAATCTGGTGTTTCCCAATTATTCATGGTCATGATTGGTGGATGGAGCGATGGGGAAGATGACATAGTGAGAACCAGGGTTTTTGGAAAATCCCGATGAACACGGCATGTATTTTAGAATAGACGGCATGTGGGCCCCACTGAGTGGCTTCTAGGGTTTCAGGAAGCAGTGAAGTGTCAACCGGCATTTGGCCCCCACTAAGTAGTAGCTATGGTTTATAAATTAGTGAAGTTTTACATGACATTTGGTCCCTTTCTCGGGGCTTAGTGTGTATCTTGGAAGATAAACAGACATGTGGTAGAGTGCATAAGATCTGACATGGTGTGTACTCCCCCACACGGCTTGGCTAAACCGGTTACACAAATTACTCCATGTACTAGTACATGGGAAGATCTACATGGGTTGACACCATGTACTGGCACACGACCCGAGTATATGGGTGTAATCTGGATAGAAGTGCATGGCTTGTATGTCTTTTTACATATCATGTACTCTCTTTTTACATGATAGTTGTACACATGTTGTACCCGGGTAAAGGAAAATGGTGTGTAAACCAAATACATGTCTTTTATACCTTTATACATGGCTTGGATCTTTTTTACATCATATCATGGACAATATTCCTTAGGGTTTCTGCCCATGATCATTTCCCTGAAGGTTGGTGGGTATAGTTTCCTACTTATAGAAGTATGATCAATTCTGTAGGAATTTCTGTATAGAGTCAATGAAACACCCTCCGAGAGGCCCAAATCATGATCCTCTATTCATTATTTATGACTAGGCATATTCCATGGTATTCACATGAATATATTCACCGAGCGTAGATCCTCTTCTTAGCAGGTTAATCTAGATGGAGTTGGTGTTATCACCCCACTTTCCTGGTTGTGATCATCATCTGTGGTATCATATCTCTCTTTAGATATATCAGTGTATATCTCTCATAATGGTTTATTTCTAATAGTACTTCTGAAATGTATGTAATCAATGCTATTAGAATCCAACTCATGTTCTCCCGATGAGTGCTTCTTCGAATCTTCGAACTATATCCCTAGTGTTGGAATGTGGTAGTCGTGACATACCTCTAGATTGCTTGTCTTGATTTGAGTATATCTGGATATTCTCTTTGTATGTGTTGTAGACATATACTATGTAGATTTGACTCTATCTATCTTTGTGCATTTCTTCGTGGTTTTGGGGTGTCCTACTGAGTATTATTATACTCACCCCTACATGGGGTTTTCCTACACATGTCGTGTCTTATGAAAATGAGTGATCTTTTGATGGACTAGGACCAGAAAAAGCATTGTGAGTTTAGGTAGTCTGAGGTGTTTCTATGCCTTAGAGAAATAGTTATAGTACCTATTCTGTTTATAGGTTTGACTTTGTAGTTAAACGACTCTTTCTTTTGGTGTGCTTGTATTCTAGCCCAATTTACTTTAGGGAACATTACTTACTATCTTACTCCGTTGGATTGGATAGTGGTATCCACACATTTTTTTCTTAGTTTTTTTAATATATAAACATTTACGGGCTTGGAGATATTTTCATTCAAAAAATTACATAGATAATGCCTCCCATGTTAGTGATATGCCTACTTAGTGATAGTTACTATCCACTAGCCTATTGGAGGCGGGAATGGGGGTCACAGAATGGGCCCTAGTAGGAAAGTAATGGTAGATTAGTATCAAAGTTGTTAAGTTCAATATTTGTACCAAAAGTCTATGAGATTGGTTTGGGGTAACTGTGTTAAGTGTATCAAATTTTATTTTTAGGTCATGGACTCCAATGTTGGTGTGGGAAGCCAATATAAACATCCACCATGAATATGAAAAACTACATTTCGACTCGGTATATGAGAACATTGGTTGTAGGGAAAATAATTGTATATGCATCATATAAGAATGGGTTGGGGTTTCTTGTATTTCTTGAGTTAGCTCTCTAGATATGCTCATTGACCATGATACATTTTATTTTCTTAAAGAATGACCTTGAGACACATACCATCTAGGATTCAGTAGCTCAATCACAGGGATTCCCCCCTCAGTGACAAGGCTCTGATACAAGGAACAATCCCCAGATGTCACCTCTAGGTGATGTACCAGCTATACCACCACTAATGGAGCAACACATGTTACATATAGTAGTAGTAGGAGAGGAGTACAATATGAGTGTGCTCCATGATTTTCATAGACAAAGACCCATCAGGTTCCAAGGTGAGCCTGAATATCCTCTGGAAATGGAATTTCTTGAGGCAGTGACCAAAGTTTTCCATCTAGTCAGGACACCAACGGATAAGATGGTAGTCCTGGCGGAGAACCTTATTCATGGATCAACATTGTGATGGTGGAGTTTTGTTATCTAGACTCAAGATGGGGGAATATTTTGTGGACAGAGTTCGGGAATCTCTTTGGAGATGAGTTATCACCAGTTACAGTGAGAGATATGCATATACAAGAGATTCCTCAGCTCTAGTAGGGTAGCTTGATGTTTGTTGATTATTCATCGAGGTTCAAGAACCATTCCAGGCACTCAATGGATATGGTAAGAGATCATTACATCAGGGCTCATACCTTTGAGAAAGATCTTTTTAGAGATTTATGAGTCAACATTATACCTATATTAATTCCAAATTATGCTTGGGTGATTGAGTGAGATTTGGTGGTTGAAAGATTTTTGGTTGAGCAGGTACATCCTGTGATAGTCGGTAGTGGATGAATGGGTGCAGGGACCTTGGAAGCAGGGAGATGAAATTAGAAATAGGGATCCTAATGTGGGTAAAGTTTTTGGAGGAGGTCCGAGGACAAAGGATATATAGTTCATGGAATATAGGATGTGTCCATTCATCCTAGAGTGAGGTGGTTCTATTTGTGTGATGGTAGGGGATATCTCACTTTAGATTATTTGACTCATCGTACTACTGACAGGGAGATAATGGATGAACCACCAAGGAAAAGAGAATTATATATGGAAGAGGAAATGAGAGAGTTGTATTCGGTGTTAAACATTATGATATGCTACCACTACCACCCCAAGGATGTCTAGACTAATATCGGGGAGCTAGAGGATAGCGGTGGGGACAAGTACATATGATTGAGTCATATGACCCTGGGGCATTGGGAATGATTCGAGATACAATATGTGTCTTTTATACATTAGTTATAGTACTAATAGATACACGTGATAGTCATTCCTTCATCTACACATTCCATTTTTGATACCTAGACATTCTGGTTGAGCCTTTGACTCGATCCTTATGCTTGGAGATACCCAGTAGAAAAGACTCAGTGATCACACATCTATGCCGAAGGTGTGACATGACCCTTAGAGGTGAGAGTTTTGGAAAGAACCACATGATGGAATCATTGATGGGTTAAAATTTTATTCTTATTATGGATTGTTTTTCCACTTTCCATGCATATATTAACTATTTTAGCAAAAGGGTGTGGTGTGTTTAAAATGATAGAATGATGTTTTCCTTTGTCAGTGAAAAAGACACCCATACAACACTAGATGGACTCATGTTTAAGAGGGAACAATCAGGTACTAATGATTTGGATAGAATAAACCATGGTGTAGAAGAGGTTACGATTTTCTAGTTCCCAGTAGTAGTGGTGGAGTACGAAGATGTCGTTCATGAAGATGTGTAAGGTTTACCTCCCTGTCGAGAGATAAACTTATACATCGATTTACACCCCAGGATGACACTGATATCTGCACCAAAATATCATATGGATAGCATAGATATTTATAAGATAAGGGTGTAGTATGACGAATTTCATAGGAAGATCTTGATGACAGCCAGTGTTTCACCCGGGGTGGCCCCAAATTTGTTTTACAAAAAGGCAGATGGGATCTTGAGGTTTTGTGTGGACTACCGGCACTTGAAATAGGTGACCATGAAGAACAAGTATCCACTATTGGGGATTGATGAACTCTTCAATAAGTTGATAGGGGTACAATAGTTCTCGATGGTTGACCTTCGATCAGAATATCACTAGTTGTGAGTTTGGGATGACGATATACTGAAGATGGATTTCAGATGCTGCTACGGTCACAATGAGTACTTAATGATGCCTTTTGGGTTGATGAACACCCCCGAAATATTCATGGGAATCATTAATCAGATCATTTAGCCTTACTTAGATTAGTTAATGGTAGTATTCATCGATGATATCATTGTGTACTCATCTTCTGAGGAGGATAATGAGAGACCCCAAAGATTGGTTCTGGTTGTACTCCGAGAGAACTAGCTTTTGGGGAAACTCTTGAAGATTAAATTATGGATTCAAGTGGCCCACATTATGGGACATGTTATCTCAATGGATGAAGTGTTAGTGGACCTGGCCAAGATAGAGGCAATGTTTTCCTGGGAGCCACCTAGGAGTATGATGGAGGTTCAGAGATTCCTTGGGCTAACATGCCATTATAGATGATTTATACCTGATTTTTCCAAGATATCATCACCAGTTACAACTATTATTTAAAAGGTGAAGCCTTTATTATGGATAGATAAGTTCCAACATGTTTTTTAGCTGTTGAGGTAGAGTTTGATGGGTGATCTGATCTAGATATTTTCGAAGGAGGGTGTCAAGTACATAGTTTTTTGTGATGCATTAGGGACCGGACATGGTTGTGTCCTGATGAAGATGTAAACATTGATTGCCTGTGATACACACCTATTGATTCCACACAAGCAGAACTAAGTGACCCATCATCCTGAGTTAGTAGCGGTAGTATTCATATTGATGATGTGGAAACACTTACTGATGGGTAAGTGGTTTATCATCTACTCTGATCATAAGTGTCTCAATTATATCTTCTCTCAGAAGGATCTGAACCTGAGATAGAGGCAATGGATAGAGTTCCTCCAGTACTATGAATTTGAGATTATTTATACTCCTAGGAAGGGGAACATGGTGGAATATTCTCTCAGCTAGAGAACTAGTTCTCTATTTCTAAATTAGGCGTCAGAGTAGTTGTCCTTATTATAGTTATCCTTTGTGGATGGAGATAGGGAAGCTTAACTCCAGTTGATGGTTTTCACCCATACACTCATACAATGGGTTTAGGAGGCATATCTTGGGGATACCTACTATGATACCCTATGTGCTCAGATGTTCATAGGAAATGCACTTGATAGATATTAACAAGGTGGGGAGCAGTCGTCCTTTTTATAGGATGCATAGTTATACCAGTGGCATTGCGGGAGGAGGTTATGAGGGAGTTTAATATGTCCCCTTAAGTGGTACATCATGGAGTGGAGATGATGTATCATGAACTATGAGGCCATTTTTACTGGACATGGATGAAGAAGGCAGCGGCATAGTTTGTCTCTCGATTCCTTACGTGCCAGTTGGTGAAGGACAAACACTAGGTTCCAACAGGATTATGTCAACGCCTTGAGGTGTCCGAATAGAAGTGGGATGAGATATCAATGGACTTAGTGATTGGTTTACCATGTACATCTAGCGGACATGATTCCACATAGGTAATCATTTACTTACTCACCAATTTGTCCCAATTTTTATCTATATAAGATAAAAGTTCAGTAGATATCTCAGGATGCATAATGTTTAGAAGATAGTTTGAAATCATGGAGTCCCATCGATGATAGTTTCTTATTATTATGGTTTTTTACATCATTATTGTCAAGGGGATTGTAGGATGCATTGGGGAATCCATTATTCTTTAGAATAGAGTTTCATCCCATGATAGATGACCAGATAGAGCCGACCATCCAGGTCTATTAGGACATGTTTCGAGCTTGCATGTTGGAATTCGTCCATAGTTGGGAGGATCTCATACCCCTGGAGGATTTCAAATACAAAAACAACTACCATTCAACCATTGGTATGACATCATTTGAGTATTTTTATAGGAAACCTGTCCCGTCACCCCTTTGCTGGACTGGCCCAGGAGAGTCAACACTCAGGGGCCCAGAGTCGGTGTGAGATACTGCTAAGAAGGTTCATGTCATCCATGAGCTGATGATGACTACACGTAGCCACCAAAAATCTTATATTGATTAACAGAGAAGGAATTTAGAGTTATTAGAAGGATACCATGTGTTCCTTTGATTTTCACCTTGATGGGGATTGCGGAGTTTTGGTCGGGGAAGCATGTTATCTCTGAGGTATATCGACCCTTTTCAGATACTGTGTAGAGTTGGTGAGGTGGTGTACTGCATAGCTCTATCCCCGCAATTAGACCAGGTATATGACATCATCCATGTGTTGTAGCTGAGGAGGAACGTGCATGATATATCGCACGCCATCGACTAGTGTGAGATGAACAATAATGATGGAATGAATTTTGTTGAGAAAATATTGGATATCAATGATTGGAATGAGAGGATCCTTTGTGATCGAGTGATTTATTTAGTACATGTCTGATGGCAGAATGAAAATCTCTAGAAGATAACATAGGAGCAGGAGGCTTAGATGTGTTCACTGTACAAACATCTTTTTGAGTAGCCTTTGTTTAAGCATTTTGGGGACTTAAATCCCTAAGGTGTGGAAAATATAATGTCCTAGACTTATCGATGTATTATTTTTAAATATTATATGGGATTAATTTGAGACCTTGTGCTAAGACAACGTGCGATTCTGAGGACCAGTGTGCCTAGAAGAAAGGTTTGAAATATATTAAAATTCATGTGTGAGTGATTTTACTAAAAAAGTAGAATAACATATAAACAGGAGCCTAGATAAAAAAATATGAGGGCACCGTAACATTCCAAGTTGTGGCTTTACCCTAGGTGACACCTAACATCGGCTGACATGGGTCAGTTATGAAAAACAGTTTCAAACATATTAGTGAATAAAATAAATTTAATATATATTTTATTTGGACATTACACAACAACATGTATTCTATTTTTTTAATAAGAACCACGGTAGAAACCCATTATTTGAATTCATAACCATGGAGAATTACCTGAGTTCTCTTTAGAGAAACTTGGAGAAATCTCTTGACGGATGATGATTTGAGGGTGGATCTAGATCATTCTTGACATATGAACATCATAAATGAATCCCTGATAGAAAAAAAATACTTTCATAGTAAGGGTGTCATTATTTTAGATTATTCATTCTCCATTCGTAGAATTAACATTGAACACACATCCGCCAATGAATAGGTTGACCAGCGGTTCAATAGTTCTTACTGGATGGGTTTTGAATGTGATATTTTTGTCAGGGTTCCATTGATGGAATTGCTTTGGTTTTTTATCGTTATTATGGAATAGATTGATTCCCACATGAAAAATTGTTGAGGTTCCTTCCTTAGGTTTTCCCTTTGAATTTCTCCCACGAAATCATCTGTGTTCTTTACGTTCATCGTATTCTTCATGTTTTATGAATAAATAATAGTTTCACTGTCATTTCATGACATAACGTTCTGAGATTGAAGGTCCGACATCGGTATGACTCAACGGAGGGGCGATGGAGGTTGCGGCAGTTCATCTAACAACAACATGTGTATATTTAACGTTCTTCATTGAAAACAATAAAATATGACGATATTGTTTTTTGAGTTGATTCAAGGCCCAAATCTTACCGATTCGGTGATGGGGTGACTAGAAAACCTAATATCTGGAGTTTTTAGATGAGGCATGGATGAGATCGATGGTTGGAGTGATGACGAAGATGAAAAATCATTAATCAAGGTTTCTGGAAAATCCTGACGGATACGGCGTGTGTTTAGAAATAAGTGTTGTGTGAGACCGACTAAGTGGATGATTGGGTTTAGGAAGTAGTGAAGTGACATATGGCATGTGACACCTATCACATGGAATGTGGGAACTTCCTTGTGGATCATTATGTATATTGGAAGATAAACAGACATGGGGTGGAGTACACATGATCTGACCTAGGGTGTACTCCCCCCCACAGATTGGCTGAACCATTTATGCATATTATTCCATGTACTGGTACATAGGAAGATCTACACAGGTTGACACTGTCTACTAAAACATGACTAGATAACATGAGTGGACCTTATATGGAAGGGCATGGCGTGTAACACTTTCAACATGTTGTGTACTCTATTATTGAAATACTTGTTCTAACGACATGATTTGTTGTACACAAGAAATACCCAGGGTCAAGGAACTTGGTGTGTGACCCTACTACATAACATGTATACATTTATTCATGTCTTGAATATCTTGTCCACAATATCTTAGAGAAGCTTCTTTAGGATTAATTCCATTTATCATTTACCGAGTGGTTAGTGGGTATCATTTTCTTCTAATATAAGTATGATCCCTTTTGTAAGACTTTGTAGACAGAGTCATTGGAATCCCCTATGAGAATCCTAGATTAGGATCCTCTATTCAATATTCATTCCCTAGGTATATTCCTAAGTATTTATGTGACCAAATTCACCATGCGTCGATCCTCAAATTAGAATGTTAATCCCTATAGAGTTTTTGGTATCACCCCATGGCCTTGGATGTGATCCTCATCTATGGTATCATACCTCTATTCAGATCTACTAGTGTGTCTCTCAAATAATAGTTTCTGATGATCATTACTTCTTGGATGGATACCATCAGAGCTATTAGACTCAAGAGTGTTTTCTACTGGATGATTCATTCATGTAATCCTCAAACTGAATCCCTAGTGTTGGCATGTGGTAGTTGTTACCAAACAATAGACCACATGTTTTGGTTTGAGTATATCTTGATATTCTTGTTATATGTGTTATAAACATATACCATGTATAGATGAATGTATATTCCTCTGTGTATTTCTTTATGGTTTCAGTTTGTCCCACTGAGTATTGTTAAACTTACCCCTATAAGGGCTTTGCCCACATGTGTCATGTCCTATGCAGACGGGTGACCTTTTGACGGACCAAGACGAAATAGAGGTTTGTGAGTTCAGGAAGACTGAGCCACTCCTATGGCTTCGAGTAGTAGTCCCAATACATATTTACTTTATAGGATAGAATTTTTAGTTTATAGAATATTTCTTTTGGGGGGCTTCACTAATGAAAATATGGCCTTTATGAACGCTAGAAAAGGGCATTAATAGCCATATAAAAGCAATGTTAATCAATGCGAAGATAAAGGGGATCCCTTTTATTTGTGCTCAGAAAAGCACTGATAAATGACCCTTTTATCTATGCAAAAAAAGAGCAGATAAAAGGGGTTTTTTATTAGTGCTAAAAAAGTTCTCATAAAAGGTTCCTTTATCAACTCTTTTTTCAAAGTTGATGAAAGTCAAAATAAAGTTTAAAAAATTTTAAAATTAATTTATAATGTGGGGGGAACTTTTTACAGTGCTTGAAACCTTCTTTTATCAATGCTAGGTAGAGCCCCCTCCCTCTCACTACACACCACAATAGCTTGCACAACCTCCACCCCCTTGCATGTGCAACCGTGCTTCCACCAAAACTCAAACACGAGACCTCTTCCCTTGTGCACTTGCACATTTACCACTAATCAATTCAGTTTTATTCTTCATTTAATAATATATCTATTTATATATATATTGTTATATTTATTTGTATATTAATATAGATTCATATTAATATAATTTATTTTTTTATATTAATAAATATATATTTATTCGTATATATATATCCATTTAAATATATATTTTTAGTTATAAAATTTTATCCTTATATTTATTTGAATATTAATATGTATTTATATGATTAGTTTTTAATACATTTATAAAAAATGTTTTTTATGTGTGTTTATAAAAAAAAATAAATACATACATTTATACACCACACTCACACACAACTATATATATTTACAAATAAATACATATATATATATAAATATATATGAGAAGCCAAAAATGTTAAAACGACCAAAATAACTAATCCAGAAGTCTGTTTAAAGTCCACATCCATTCAAATCAATAAGAATGAATCAGTCATCAATATGATATGTGCTTAATGCCAAGAGGACATCCAAATCATAAGTTATACCTATTTGAATGTTTCAAAATCTACGTATCCTGACCAAAAACTCGGTTTTGAATGCCTTATTGTTATTTTGTGGCCTCTAAAAATGTAACAGAAGGATCCCTTTAATCACTAGCACATAGAGATCATCACATACTTCGATTTGATATATTGTAGAGCTCAAACTGACTGCAAGATCCAAATTTATTACCTTTTGAAGTTTGAGTTTCATTTTCAACTTATTTTTTATCTTTTATTATTATTTTTTATTTTTTTGTCGTCCAATTTTTATTAAATGATTATTATTCAATGATAATTAGAAAATAACTAATTAATAATATTTTATAAAGTATTTTAAATCCACTTTTACTCAATTTCTTATATATTAAATGTAATAGTCTGTTTATATCAATATAAATATACTTATATATCAATATATTATTTTTCCGGATTTTTTTTGAAAAAAATAAATTTATTAGCACCGGGAAAAAGCACTGATGAACCCCCTACCTTTATCAACACTATTAAAAAAAGAACTTATAAAGGGGTCCCATTTAACAGTGCTAAAAATGCACTGATAAAGGGGGTGCCTTTATTAGTGCTAAAAAAGCGCAGATAAAAGATCACTTTAAACAGTGCCTTTTTCAGCGCAGTTAAAAGTTCCCTTTATCAGTGATTTTTTAGCACTGATATAGGGTGGAACTATAAAAACCTATTTTTGTGGTAGTTCTTTCTTTCTGGCCTAGTTTACTTTACTACAATTTACTTACCGTCATCTTTGTTGGTTTTGATTGTGGTATGCATGTTTTTGGTTCTTAGTGGATTGTTCATTATAGAGTTTGTGGGATTAGAGATTTGTGTGTGCATACATGTAAATAAGAAATGCATCCCATGTTATTGATATGCCTACTCAGTTCTAGTCACCAGCCCTTGGCCTATTAGAGGTGGGTTGGGGAAGTTGTGGCCCATGCCCCACTAAGACAGGTTGCGACACTCGTAGTCTCTAATACAATAGATAAATATTCCCTATACTACACTTATGAAAGATAATAGACTAATATATTGGTTGGTTAATGGGATAAATCCACACACACACATATATATATATATGATGTATCTATATTCCATATCATAATTTATGATATTAAAAAATCATGTAGTATAATATATTGAAACAAAATAATTTTGTATTGCAAGGTTTTGGGAATATCATATATAATGATGTGGTGATATCATTTAACACCATGTTTTTTATATCTTATTACATGGAGGTAGTCGTGTATAGTTTATTCCCCTCATTGGATATCATTACTATTTATCTATGTTTAAATGTTGAAACACATGGGAGATTAATTGATGACATGAATTCAAAAATGGTTGAGGGTTTTAGAAACTGTAACCACATATTATTTCAAAATGTACTAGTAAATTAATGTTTACTCAAGGAACATCCAAGATGAATTAATCTAGTGGCAGTACCCGAGTGATTAGTTGAACTAGTTAATATGTATCATTTTCCGAATCTATCCTCTCTATAAAAATATCTATTCCTTTTTTAATATTTTTTGAATGAGGCACTAGAGTTTTTCAGTTAAAAGGAATGTCCCACCATAGTGATGGGTGAATCTATATCAACCTACATATACTCTATAGAAGAGAGACATCATTTGGTTCACCCTTTTATGATATTTTTGAAGATAGTTTTGTTGATAGGTAAATAACAATATTAGTTAATGGTACGTATCACATACAGTTTTGATATTTTATACATAGAGTGATTTTAGTCATTATTTAATAGTGATCAATTTTTGGGGTTCTTATAAACATTCAATACTTGATTTAGGTGTTAAAATACTATTAAAAATACACCATTGGTATTTGAGCAATAACATGACCGTAGTTTATCAAAATCTTATTTTAAATGAATTGATCATTACTGGTGAAAAAACATAGAAGGGTAGCATTTATATAAGACATTGTATTTCATTAAAGGAGTAATTTTGGAACTGAGGGTTATATAACCACATAAAATGGGTTAATAACATGTTGGATTAATTGTATTCAATTTTTGGTTTACTCTAACATAGGAAAAATTTTGATTAATCCCATAAAAACTATTGAAGTACCATGTTATTCTTATGTAAAAGAACACATATTTTATTTTTTTCCCTACATAGATTAGACATACACATAGACACTATGTGAGATTAATATTACATAATATTACACGTGAGAAGTAAATTCCCTGAGGTTTTTCCTACTTATGACTTTTCACCTATGTTTAAATGTAACACAGGTCTCTAAATTATATGTCACATGCTCACTCAACCGATACCAGCACACTTAAATTATATATGGGATAGGCAATGGATGTAGTGGTATATCATTTTCTAATCACACTCATATATGATCTGGTATAAGGACTCAACCTTAAAAATTACACAATCTAGTTAATTCAAATAGAAATCATTTTCTTACATTCCCAAAGATATTTTCAGTTTATATTTTTAAAGGATTTGGAAATAAATCCTACATGACAACCCATACGTATAAAAAGTGGACACTACTAAAATAGTATCCATTTGTTCAGTAATAAATTTTTTTTAATGAATACATGATTTCATTGAAAACTATTCTTGACTTACTTCATTCTCTTACCCATCCTTCCACCATGTGAAAAAACATTTTAAAACATGGAATGAGCACAAAACGCTCAGTAAGGAACATAATGAATGAAAATCATTAGTCCAATGAAAACATGAAAAAACATTATAATCCATTTTTGTGAAAACTAATTAGCATGTATAGAAAATCCATATGTTTACATGGGACATCATTACCGTTTCACTCTTACATTCACAATTATAAATGTATTAACCTTGTGGTCAAATTCCATCTACAGAGTACCCAACACATTGGAGAGATATAATGTGGATCACCAATCATATATTGAGCTATAATGGGTTCAACCCAATATATATTCAGCTATACGGGGGATCAGTCCATCATATATTGAGATATAATAGGATAAACCCATAATAAATAATTTCCAAGGAACATAGCCTAAATAAAACCCTTGATAACTCATTTAAAACATTGAGCAAAGAACATTCAGATTTTAAAATACCATTTTTTTTGTAAAAATATCATTTAAAATATAATATCCAAACACATAATAATGAAATAATATTCTTGTAAAATAACTATGAAAACATATAAATGAAGCATTATAGTAATAATGATCCATGAAAGTGGGAGAAACCACTCATGTTATGTATATATAAAAATAATATTTCTGATTTCTGTAAAAGAGTAATTAAAAAGGATTCCAAAAGGAATGTCCCTTACATAACACATGAAAAAGATCGATTTTCAAAAAAATAATACAAATTAAAACATTAATAAACATATAGATACATTTATAAAAACCATTTTAAATATACAAAAATAAAATTCAAGGATTTAGAAGAATAAATAAATAAAATATCAAAAATAAGGTTCTAGTTAAAGAGTCCCTCAACTACAGATCAACTTTCTTAAAAAGTGTTCCAGAATCCAATATAATGGTTTTATGAGTGTCATTAATTTATTTTAGAACTATTATCATTTTTATAATACCTTTAATTATCTTTTTATATCATTTTACACCCATTTATTTTCAAAATTTTGTTATTTCCATTGTTTTGAGTACGTTATTTTCATGGTGTCCATGGATGGTTTATTATAAACATCCCTAAAAAAACAAAAATATAAACCATAAGTGAGAAAATTAATATATATAGGTAATTTTAAAGAATTATAAGTGAATTTAAAATTCTAATGATTGTGGTAATTAGGAAACAAAAACTCATCATCCACTAATGCAGTGAATTAAGACACCATGTATGATGATTTTTTTTAATAATAAATAATGAAAATAAGAGATTTGATGATGAATATACATTTTAACAACATAAAATTCGAGTATATATATATATATATTATATTAGAGTTATCATGAAACATTGAATATGGGGAAGATGAATGTAGATGTGAGAAAGAATTTAAAAGATAAAAAAGGAATTTACCTCTTGAAAATTTATCCTTCAGATCCTCCTTAGGATCGTGGAAGTGGTATTTTTTTGAGTCCAAGAGCACTATAATCCCGACCATTAAAATGGATATATACACTGCCCACCATTAACTGTGCTAAAAAAGGGGCTGCTATTATCTATTATTTTCATAGTGTAGATAAATGTACCCCCTTTATTAGCATTTTAGCACTATCAAAGGGACGCCGTTTATCATTTCTTTTTATAAGCATTGATAAAGTCCCCACGTTATCATCACTTTTTTATTATCACTGTTAAAGCGTATGTTTCCAAAAATTATATATCATTGAAAAAACATATAAATATATAAATATAAATATTGGTATAAATATAATATATATATATATAATACGTTTTAGATAAGGATAAATAGACATTTACACTTAATATATAAGATATTTAGTGAAAGGACTTAAAAAATAATTCTTAATTAATAATTTGATAACTAATCTTTATTAATTGTAATTTAATAATAATTTAAAGACAATAAAAATCAATAAAATCAATCAAATTTCTAAAATAAGCAGAAAATAGAAGTCGAACATCAAGTGACCAAAGCTTTTGATACAGGTGTCCGTTTGGGCTCTACCACATATCAAATTGATTCATGGGATGATATATATGCCCTAAAAATAGAGGGGAAACCTATGTAAACATTTTCAAGGCTAGAAAAGGCCCGTAATGCCTTCAAACTGATTTTTTATTCAGGGTACTCTAATTTTTTAATAGTTGATTAATTTTTAGGCTCATTTAAGGGGATACTTTTCTATTTTTCCGTGAAGACACAATTTATTCAGAAGGTTTGTTTTCAAATTAATATTATGTATTTGAAATTTTATCATTTTTCATAATGTACTGTTATTTATAATCAAGTATATATAAATATATACATATATTTTATATATTCACATATAAAAGTTAAAATTATAAATAATTAATTAAACATATATACATATAAATTATATTTCTCAATATGTAGACCTTATCTAAATAAAACCTAATATCTTTTTTATTTAAAATAAAAATGTATGAATATTTATATACATATAAAATTAAAGTATATATAAAGTGTATATATATAAATATATTTGTGCGTGTGTATTGATGAAACAATAGATATATTTATCTATATATTCTAATATATGTATATAAATATTCATATATAATATATGTAATTAAATATAAATATATATAATTATATTTATAGATGCACACATATATGAAAATATGTATGTATGTATTTACAGACACCCACACACACACAAACACACTCTAAATTTTATATATGTTTTTAAATATAAATATATAAGTATATATATAAATATGTGTATAAAAAATGTAACAAATATATATATATATATATATATATATATCAGAAAATAGAAAAAACAATATATGTGAGTGGAAGTGTCGTGGGTGCATGTGGAAAAGGTCTTTAGTTCAAAACCCCAAAAAGGCCAGGGTGAACATGTTGGTGAGGAGGTGCCTAGTGCTATTAAGGTGGTGGGGGAGGGGGGAGGTTAGTATTGCTAAAGGGGGTAAGGGAGTCCAACATTGTTATAAGGGGGGTTGAGCGCTGATAAAAGGTGGTGGTCCACCCTCCGATTTATAGAACGAAAAATGTGTTTTTTATTTTTTTGACCTTTATAAACACTTTTTTAGCATTGATAAAATTGTCATTTATCTTCAACTTTGAGCACTAATAAAGGGGCCCCCTTTTAACAACACCTCAATTATCAATAATATTTAACATTGATAAAGGATTTTTTAGAGATGTTAAAACCATATTCTATAGTACTTAATGTAAAAACGTATGAGGAGAAAGAAATTTTGTAGAGGATAGTTTAGCAAGAATTGTCAAGGTCATTAAATATTGTGAAGGAATGTGCCTTCTTTTATAATTGAGGCGTGGGGTAATTTAAGAATCACATAAAATATTAAGATATATTATGTCTAATATTGGGTTAAAGACTTTCAAAAGGCCTAAATAATATAGTATATCACATTTTATAAGGAATCATATCAATTTTTTCATTTTTCCTGATATTTTTGATTTTTAAAAAATTTAATAAAATATTATATTCCTAATTTTTTTTACAAATTAAACACTATTCATAATTAAGAATTTATACACATAAAAACAAAGTTCAAATTAGAATAACTATTTTATTATATCAATGAATTATCATATTCACCTATGCAAATTCATGAATTATCTTAAAAATATCAAATTATATTTTATTATTTTAAATATATGTTATTTGATTTATTCATTAATAAAATACTTATTGAATCATTATTGTGCAATTCATTAAGGTATTTATTTATTCCCTAAGAAATTAAAAGATAATATTTCATTAAGAAGATACATTTATTAAATTTAAATACACTATTTATGTTTTAAAGCACTTCTACAAAACCATAATTTAAAATATTAGAGAAACTGAATTTTGTAGTGTGAAAAAATTTAACTAGTTTTAAATAAAATATTATAATGGTCTTAAAGTGATTTCTGTGGGTCTAAAATGTGTCAAATTTGAATCGAGAAGATTTAATCGTCAAAAATTTCTTATAAAAAATTATGTATCCAAAATACAGATCATTTAATAATTATTATAATTTTATTTAAAAACATTTTTTTTCTTATGCTCATACAAGAATTTCATCAACGTTGCACATTCATTAATCTTAATCATTACGTATATAAAAAATTAAAATTAAAATACTATCATAAAAATAAAATAATAAGGTTAAAAATAAAATTATATATTCTTTAATTAAGTATATTCAATCATATACAAATCAAGACAACTTCTTAAATTTGTCAATTGGACTTTTCTTGCCTTATGCAAGCATTACACATGAGTTTAGATAAAACTCATGTTATATAACTCAAAAATTAGAATTTAATGGATAAAAAAGCAATAATACATAATATGTAATAAAATATTCATGAAAATAATTTTTAGTGCATTATTATGATCCATAAATTAACAGTTTTGACTTTTTCAGTGTTGTGTAGGCACTGCGTCGGTAGTAATAATGATTTTTAAAATTATCATCAAAATAATATAATTTTCATGTACTAAATTATTTATTTAAAATATTACTCTTATAAAAAATGTTAATTATTTAATAAGTTTAATAAATTTTATATCAAAATTTTTTCTTCGCTCTGTCACAAAAAAATATAGTATATTTAAAAAACTGTATTTTTTAATATTCACAAAAAAAATATCTTTTTTAGAAAAGTATAAAAAAATCACCATAGACTAATTCAGATATTCTGATTTCAAAAATTATGTTATTAATATAAAATAAATTTTATAAGACCTCTAAAATATTAATTATATTATTAGTTCACAAAAAGAAATAAAAAATTATTTTTTGAAGAAAACTTTTTTCTGCAGAATAAAATGTCTTTAAAAAATTATGTTATTATTTTATAATAATACACCAATAAATTCATATTTGGTTAAAAAATTATATTTATTCAATAAATAAATTATTTATATTCATACCAATCAATTTAATGGATTTTTTTATTAAGGTCACATATTTATATTTAGTAGTTTCTTTAAGAACAAGGTGACATAGTGTTTTCTTTTAAAATAACCAGATATTTCATTCCCCCCATTAAATGAATTACATCCTCATAATTCGAACTCAGTATTGGCAACTAGATATTGAATAATCAAAATATATTTTTTGAAAACCCAAAATGGAAAGAGTATTAAAAAATATTCCACTTAACAACAAATAAATGTAAGCATGATGGTCAACTGAGATAACAAGTACAGGGATTCTGTGTACGAGAACAAATAATTGGAAGAGAAATATAACTATCAATATAAGATTGCTATTTATATAGAACATGATCATTATGATTTTATCCATCAAAAACCATAATTATGTGATGGGACAAAAGGCTATTAGTTTCTTTGTAAGAATGTTAAATAGATAAGGTCCTTATTTCACGGTCCTTTTAACAAGACTTAAGGTATTATATCGAAATATATAATAAGACCATAATGGTACTTACTAACATTAAATGTAGAGTATCATCTTTAAATAAAATTTCCAAAAACAAATATTATTTTACCCTAAACAGCAACTATAAATCTTTAATTACTGAACCAATAGAGTGAACTTGTAATGATATAGAAATCCATAAAAGGTAAATAATTTATTCATACTATCATTTGGAATTAAAAAAATAAAATATAGTTAGGTTAATATAATATATTTCAAAAAATGAATTAATCTGCATGATTCAAAAATAATTAAAAAAATTCAACAAATCTCATTACCCAAATAACTATCATTTAAATTCATTAAAAATATTTTAAACTAAGATTAAAACCACAAAATTAAAAGTATTTGGTCACATAGACATCCAAGATTGTATTATCATTTATCACCAAATTACATCAATGACCCTTAAAATATCACTCCAAAATGTTTATAACCAAATCAAATAATCTATAATATATGATAGTAATCATAATAATCCTATAATAAAATTTAACTGTTATACTTAAATAAAATTTCATGGAATTCTATTTACCTTATTCCTATAATGTTTCCCAAAATTATAATTATATTCATCCAAAATAGCAGTGCTCACTAAATCAAATTCTGATAAAACATATGTTCCCAAATCACAAAAACCAATAATTAACTCAAAATAAAAAGTTAATTAAAACCCTTAAGATATCCATTAATTAGAAATAATGACTATAAAAAGAAAATAAAATATTTTTTTAATCAAATATTTTTTTTTCACATGACAACCTACCGATTTCAAATAACTCAATCTCAATATATTTATCCCAAATTACTCCATTCATTAAAATAATATTAATAAATTTCACCATCCTTATGTATATTATATCTTTATATATAGAAAATGTATTCATTCAACATTATTCATAATCAATTAACTATGAATTTACACTTTTTTATTAATAATTCATTCATGAATATAAAATATTTGAATTATATCCCCATTATTAAAAAACATTAATCCAATCATATTTCATACTTTATGGATAAGAAAAACAATTCATATATTGAATGAATATTTCATGAACTTATTGATGTTCCTTTTCTCTTTAAACATGATGTCCTACATTAATAGTGTAAATGTTCACTCCAATTATTTTATTTCACTTTTTTAAAGAGTTGGAAAATTTAATATCTTCAAATCATATGAAAAATATACCATGACCCATAAATTTTTTATAGAAATGAGTCGATGTTGGATAAATAAAACAATTTCTTACAGGTGGTTTGAATACTCAAGTAGGTGTCAAAATCATTTGAACAATATTTTTCAATAATTGTGCTGATCAAAACACTGGGGAGGGATAAGAAGGTTGTGCAGGAACTATTTACATCCAAACTGATAATCCATCCTTAATCTATTAAAATAACAACACTTAAACATGAAAATAATTATTAAAAGAAAAATACAATATTGGTTATTGATAATACAATAGAAATTTTATAATACTCAAATCAATCAACCCCTTATACATGGGTTGATTTTGGTTTTTATCCAATCTACCTAAATTACCATAAACAAACCAAAGTTTCCATATGTTAATAAACATTTTGGTAATGATGTATCTTTAACTTATGATCATATAACAACTTAACATCTAAATTTATCTTAACCGTGCTCTAATACTAACTATAAGGAACCAACCTTAAAAATTAAATAATCTAGTGAATTCAACTTGATTTAATTTTTTTACTTTCCAAAAAATATTTTAAGTTTATAGTTTTATAAAATTAAGGCATAAATCATAATGACAACCCATAAACATAAATAGTGGATACTACTAAAACAATATTTATTTCTTCCATTATAAATAAGTTTTTTAATCTAAATCATGAATTAATTAAAAATATTATCGACTTTTTTACTTTTCTTTAAATCCTTATAACCTATGAAAAACATTTTAAAACATGGGATGAACATAAAAATATCAGCAAGGAAAACAAAGTAAGAAAATTGCTCGTCCAATGAAAACATGAAAACCCATTTAAAACACTTTTCTTCAAAAATCCTTAGTATTCAGAGAAAAATCATGATGTTTACTTGTGACATCATTACAATATCATTATAATATTAAATCTTAAAAATGTAATAACCTTATGATCAAATTCCATCTTCAGAGTCCCTAATGAATTAGAGAGCTATAGTGGGCTCACCCATCTTATCTAGAGCTATAATGGAATCATCCTAACATATATTGAACTATAATGGGGATCAATAAATCATATATTGAGATATACTCGGCCAAACACATAACAATAAATATTCAAAGGAACATATCATGAATGAAACACTTTATAACTCAATTAAACCCTTGAAAAACACATTGAGAATTCAAAATGCCCTTTTTCAAAAAAAAATATTTCTAAAATATAAAAACCAAAAACATAATAATGGAATAATATTTTTCAAAAATAATTATTAAAAAATAAAAAGAAACAATATAGTAATAAATCATCCTAATAAAAGAATAAACCACTAATACCATATATATATAGTGATATTTCTGACTTTTGTAATAGATGCATTTAAAAGGATTTCTAAAGGAATGTACCTTACATACCACATGAAAAAGATTCCTTTTCAAAAAATATAAGAGAAATTAAAACATTAATAACCATATTGATAAATTTATAAAAAAAATTATGAAATATTGGACTTGAAATAGAAATATTTAGAAGAATATATCTTTAAAACATTTAAAACAATGTTTTAGTTAAAGAGACACTTGCCTCCGGTTTGACTTCCTTCAACAGTGTTAAATCCTCCTCTATAATGGGTTGACGAGTGTTAATAATTTATTAAATAATTATACCCATGTTTATAATCCCTTAAAATTTTATTTTCATAACATTTTCACCCATTTATTATCAATATTTTGTTATTTCTATTGTTTTGGGTGCGTTCTTTTCATAGTTTCCGAGGATAGTTTATTATGCAATTCTCAAAAAGAAAACATACCCCAAAAGTGAGAAAATACATATACATATATATAGTCTATTGGAGATAATTAAAAGTGAATTTAAACTTCCCATTATTGGAGTAATAGGGAAATGAAAACTCATCAACCATCAAAGTAGTGAATTTATACACCATAGACAACAATTTCGTTTTTTAGAATAAAAGAAGAAAATAAGAGATTTGATGATTAATATACAATTAAGAATGTCAAAACTCCAATACATATATATATATATATATATTATAATTTAGTTACTATGAAACATAGTAATTGGGGAAGTTGAAGGCATAAGTGAGAAAGAATTTAAAAGAGAAAAAGATTAAATTTACTGCTTTAATATTTATTTTTAAGAACCTCAATAGGCTCTTGGAAGATGCATTTTTGTTATAGAAGGAGCACATGAATATGAAAATGGATGAGGAGAATGAAATTTGGTAGATGATTGTTTAAAAATATGGCTCAATGTGATGAAATATTGTGAAGGAATGATCCTCCTATTATAATTAAGGTGAAGAGTAATTTAGGAATTACAAAAAATATTAAAATATATTATGTCTAATATAGGTTTAAAGACTTTAAAAAGGAATAAAACTCCTAAGATATAACATTTTATGAGGTATATTATCTTTTTTTTCATTTTCCTTATTTTTTTTAATTTTAAATAATTTAATTAAAAATTATATTCCTGAAAACTAATTTGGGTAAAATTGAACTCTATTCATTATTAAGAATTTTAACACCTAAAAGAAGTTAAAATTCAAATAATTTTTTTATTATATCATATAATTATCATTTTAAAATTGTAAATTCATGAATTAAATTAAAATATCAAATTATCTTTATTTTATTATTTTAAATATCATAAATTTTATTTATTCTTTAATAAAATAATTATTTCATCATTATTGTTCAAACCATAAAAATTTTTATTTATTCTATAAAAATTAAAAAACAAATTTCATCAATAATATAATGTTTTTATCTTCCAATACACAAATTATGTTTGAAAAAAAGTTTTGGGAAGCTATAAATTAAAATATTATACAAACTAAAATTTATAGTGCGAACAACTTGACTTACTTTTAAATAAAATATTCTAAAGGTCTAAAAGTGATTCTTGTTTGTCCAAAATGTACCAAATTAGAATAAAAAAGATAAATGATCAAAAATCTTGTATAGAAAAATATTATTCAAAAATTTGTGTCATTTAATAATCCTTATAATTTTAATTGAAATATTTTCATTTATTTTTCTTATGCTTGCACAAGCACTACATAAGTGTTGCAAATGAATTAATGTTAATTATTTCACATATAAATATTAAAAGGAAAATAAAAACATTAAAATAAATGAATTAGGTTCATAATAAAATTATATATTCTTTAATTAAGTATATTCACTTATGTACATATCAAGACAACTTAAAATTTTTATTAATTGGTATTTTCTTACTTTACGTGAGCATTGCACAAACATTTAGATAAGATTCATGTTATATAACCCTTAATTATAATTTAATATATTGAAATATAAAAAATTAATAATAATTAAAAAAAGTCATGAAAATAATTTTTAGCACACCATTATTATCAGTAATTTACTAGTTTTGACTTTTTCTGCACTACGCATGCACTACGTCGACACTGACAAAGATTTTTAACCTTATCATGAAAATAATATAATTTTCATGTTCTTAATTATTTACAAATATTATTCCTCTAATAATTTCATTATTTAATTATTAATTAATTTTATTAAATTTTATATCATAATTATGTCTTGAGGTTGTCACAAAAAATACAGTATTTAAAAATTGTATTTTTTACTATTCACCAAAAAATTAACTTTTTCTGAAAATTATCAAAATCTTACTATAGACTAATTATGATATATTAATTTAAAAATTAAAGTTATTTTTATAAAATATTTTTTTATAGCACTAGAATGTAATTATATTATTTGTTCATAAAAGGAAAAAAATCATTTTTTGAAGAAAACATTTTTCTGAAGATTAAAATGTATTTTAAAAAAACTATTTTATCATTTTGTAATAATATACCAATAAATTCATATTAAGTTAAAAAATAATATTTATTTCATAATTAAATTATTTATATTTATACCAATAAATTTAAAAACTATGTTATAAAGTCACATAATACTATTTACTATGTTTAAAAATGATGTGGCATAGTGTTTCTGTTTAAAATATCAGGACGTTACATATGAAATCTGATGAAATTTTATACAATAATGTTTAATTCTTACATGACCCCTACATAATAGGTTAAACCTTCGTATCCCACCCTATGTTGATTTAATCATACAAGGTTTCATTATCAATTATAGTATGCAAATTAAAGCATTAGGGGAATGTCGCTACATATGAAATATAAGTGAAAAAAACTTTTCCAAAATTTAATCAAGAATTGAAATGAATAATTTATATATTATTATTTAATAATATTAATATATATTTTTGGGATATTTATTAATTTATACAGGCATTTGAAAATTAAATAATTAATTATTCTATATATTTTTAAATATTATTGACATATTTAGTCAATTAATATGTATAATATTAATTTTTAATATTTAAATACATATTTCATATTATATGTAATGAATTACAATTTATAAATAAAATTATTATTTATAAATCATAATGGTAATTTATAAATTTCTTTGGAAATTATGAAAATAGTGAAAAATATAATTCAGTTTATATTTAAAATCAAGATTTTTTTATAATTATTTAATTATGATTGATCAAAATAAAAACAATTTTAAGAAATTATTTAAACCACATAAAAATTATTTTTGATGAATGATTTGATTAAGGTTTAAATAATATTAAATATATAATAATTATATTATATATGTTTTTTACGTAATGTAATTGAAATATAAAATGTTCATATGTCATGCAATATCAACACTTTGAAGATAAATCCATATAATTAAAAATATGAAACATTTGTGTAGGGAAAAATATATGATGTTTATAGTTATTTAGTTATGAATTATCTATAGTGAATAGAAAATTATAAAGTGCTAATAATTTATTTATTTATGAATTGTTCACAAATATTTATCTCATGTTTAAATTTAAAAATTGTTTGTTGATTTATTTTATTCCATATTTTATTATTCATGAAAATAGCTATTACACTATGATTTTTTATATATTATTTTGTAAAATTGTTAAAATATTTCTCATTTTTCTTACATTCCTACAAATAGTTACAAGCTATGTGTGATTATTGATTTCTTTTCATTCTACCTTGAATTTAGATTTTATTGAGATTCATGATTGAATTATGCAGTTAACAATGAATTATACATAATAGTTAATAAAATTTCAATGTTTTTGTAATATCCATTTAGAAAAGTATCTAAGGGAAAAGCTACTTGGAGTTAATATACTCAATGAGCAGGTGGATTGTGGGTTATTTAGAAAAGTGAGGGTTAACTATCTATGGCTCTAGGTGTACTCTTGTGAGGATTAATAATATTGCATATTTCAAATTCAGAACAAGAAATGGTTTCATATACCTTATTCATGGGATGCCTTCATATATGTATGAATATAGTTTTTTATTTCATTTTGGTAACATAAGACACGAGTATTGTAAAGAGTTAAACAAAAATATTCTTTGAAAATATTGGTTTCTGTTGGTAGAATAAGATGAAAAATGTTATTAGAAGAATGAATACATGTATTGAAAATACCAAAGATAAGATGTGAGTACAATACATAAAATATAAATATATTGAGTATCAAATTGCTTCCAAAAAGAACACATTTCAAGAAATCATTCATTCATCAAGGAAAATTTACCAAATAAGGGTTCCCATGGATTATCTTATGTAACTAATGGTGGAAATGGATAACTCTAAGAGTTAGGTAACCAAATACCATTATAATATTTTATTTAAACATAACTAGAAATTGTATGATTTCGGAAACTAGTGGAATGGTGTTGTGTTTTTTTATATGAAGGGTTATATAAAGAGTTGTTTTCTCATCCAACAAAGATTCATATATGATGTTATTGTTATGATTCCCTCTATAAATAACTTAGTGGAATGGGAAATTTTAAAGAATATTCATTAAATAATAAAGTATGGATATCAACCCACTAATTTATATGTGGTGTTTTAAAGGTGTTATCCCACTAGTTGGTGGAAATTTAGTAAATTCCTTATTAAATGCTTCTGGAACAAGATTCCCTTATGAAAATGGATCTATTGTAGATGAATAACATCATCATTATTAAACAAAACTTTCAGATTAATTCTTGAGCTATCCCTTCACGAGTGACCAACAGTGGAAGTTATTCAACAGGTAGATATAGATTATTAAGTGATGGAAACATAGATTCAGCTAAGGATTCAATGTAATTTGATAAAATTTGACCAAAGGGGTTTTTCGATAATAATATATTTAATATAATATGATATATTAATGGCAGGTTGAGACTAGAGTATTCCTTATAGCTTATTCATATAGTGGAATTCATTATTTTTTCAGTATTGGAAATTTTTTTATAGTGAAAATGAGTTTAATAAATATTTAACTTATTCCCAAAAAATTCCTAGGATATATTATTAGTGGATGTGATTTATTATTCACTATGCGGTATTAATAATACCACTGGGTAAAATTTCAAACCAGGAGAAGAAAATTTATTTAGATATATTAATAGTGTTTCATCATGTATCCAATATATTTAAGTTATAACCCAAAACCTACTGAATCTCACTTTATATTTCAAGTATATTCACGGATTTGAATATTTCTAAAAATACCTTATTTCATATTGGTTGTTATATAGAGTAACAATATTTTTATAATGTCCGAAAATATATTTCTTATTTAAAAGGTCATAGGTTGTTCCCAACTATGATGAAAAACATTATATGAAAAGATGATATTATTAAACATACTTCTATAGTATGATAACATTATATCATTTTACATATATTATGTTGACAATCAGGTGTAGGTGCCCGTAAGTGGATGCGACTCTATCTCATATTTTTGGCACCCGGTAATCTTCAAGATGAGAGATTATGATAACAGAACAACTAATAGAAATCCAACATGTCTTCATTTGATTTTATATTCCTATATGTGAGTGTGTGTAATAGTCCTTATACATTTATATTATTATTAATGGATATCATGACTCACACACAAATATGTCTTTCTATAAATTGTGACATGAAATTACATGTTGAAGTTGAGTACTCTATGTGTGTAATGAATGATATTTTATTAATGAAAATGTTTAGGAATGTTTTTTCCCTTCAATATTTGTGGAAAATAATATTCTAGCCCTTTTATTTAAATTTATATATGACAATGAAGTCCATGGATATGGTGTAACATCATGTTTACTTTATATAGTCAAATAAATAAATATCAAGAATATTGTTTGGTGACATGGGTTTGTAACCTACATAATGATATTGTGGGAGGCCTAATAAAAATATTAAATTATTTTTATTTAATCAAGTGATGTACCAAATGTTTTCTTCCATTATTGTATAAAAAAGGTTAGAAACCCCTTGAAAACACTCTAATAATTCATTAACTAAGTGTGTTCCCGGACACAAAAAAATTTCATGGAGTGGTATATATGTTTTACACAACCCTACTATTGAAGAATTTTTACTATGCGTTGGAGTCTATATTCAGGATCTAAGACCTTAGTAAGCATGAAATGGAGAGAATAATGTCCATATGAGTTTCATAAAGGTTGATTCTTAAGTTAATTATGTCATATTATTAGAAATGTTCAAATATATGATAATAAAAAGTGAATTAATTGATTCTTACACCACGAAGTCTCATCTCCCAGATCTAAAAAGAAAAAATAGATACATTAGATAAATTAGATTGTCATTACACTTCATCGGTATAATATTAAAGAAGGAAAACTAGCTACAGATCATGTATTTAAAATGGTTGTGTAAATTGAAATGTTAGGAATATTAGGATTCCAGTTTTATAAGAAATTATTCATTAATCTTATATTATAATATTCACCACAAATATTATCCTTATTCTTCTAAGGAAGTATAACAATTATGAATAAATGTATCAGGAACCATTTTACTTGACTTCACTAGATAGATATGGTGATGATGAAACATGTTTCTTCATCCTTTGTTAAGTAATGGAAAAGGTGGAAAATACCACATACATTTTAGGTTCAATAGTGACTTTATGATGTAATTCTAATTGGAAGATGATTAAAGTGAAAAACAATAACACGAGCCTAATTTCTTCTCCTGTGGTAGGAATGGTCACTTAAAAATTAATTTTAATGAACTTAGGAAGAAGATATCAGAAGATTATAATTCAACTATATTATTAATTATATTTCTTTATTTACTTATTAGTTATATGTTTTCATATATATATATTTAAAATATTGGAACCATGTATGTATAGAAATATTATTGGAAGTACAGTTTAATCTTAAGAGAACATAATAAAGGTGATTTCTATATTTGTAATGATAACTATAGAACATCTATATTTCAAGGTGTGATGAATCCAATTAAACCATTATTTTGTTTTTAGTATTAGAAAAACATTTTTATCATTGTTTATTATAGATAGAGTGATGAATTACATCATATTTCAAATATAATTTTTAAGTTATTTCATACAAGACTTATATTTCAACAAATCTAGAGTCATAAATATCAGTTAATAAATAAATGATGAGTAATATATATGAATCAATTACATGATGTGGAAAGATAATTATTCATCAACAAAATTGGATAGTAATTGAATTGTTTATATCTATAATTTTTTCCATATTGATATAAGATAATAGATATAATAAAAAAATACATATTATGTTTGAGGAAAAAAATCATCTAGAAATAAAGGTATTCCGCACATATTTTAGTGATTGTTCGACAAGGTCACATAAAATATTCTAAATCTCAATAAAAATCCATGTACTGCAAGAGATTCATTTATGAAATTTTAGAAATGTCTTGTGAAGTAAATAAGAGTCCATGGTAAAGATAGAGGGCCTTTTATGTTGGATTTTTAGAGAATATACCATCCAAGTAATCATCAATCATATACATGTGGAGTGAATGTATTCTGAAACATAAATTTTCTTATATAAATAAAAATAGTGATTGTTTTTAATGGAAGATAAATGACGAGTCTTAATTGTGTTGCAAGTTTTCCATAATTTATTCGTACTTATGTTTTACAAATAACAGTGAAAAAATAACCGTATACTAACTACATTCACTAATGGATATAATATAAATTGTGGGATGATAAGAAAATATTTGGTTAGAACTTTAAGTGTTTTTTGAAAAAAAAATTCGTAGAAAATTGGTTTTCAAAACAAACAAACAACTAAAGACTTAGTGCATCTCAATTAATAAAGCTATATCCTCTAAAGATATTAATATATAGTCAAGAATGACTATGTTTTTATAAAGGAAACTTATCTATTATAATATAGTGTGATCATAATTAACTATATATGGGTTAAGCATATGGATTTATATATGTTTTCATAAGAATGTTGGATACCACTTATATTAGTGGGAGGAGTAGTTCTAGTGACACAAGATATGTAAGAAGTACTAACAAAATAAAAGTTTTATGTTCACCAAAATTGATGATAGATATATTATTATTTCACAATAAAAATTATTATAGATATGAAGTGAATGTCATCATACCAAGATATAAAATTATGTATGAATTATATAATGGATTCCATGTAAAATGATATAGGGACTTCATTTTTTGGATGCTTCTAAGTCATGATACTTTTTGGGAGTATTTAAGATTAAATAGACATGGAAGATACAAGACCACACCAATAAAAATATATATTATTGAATGTTTTATTCTTTAACAAAAAACCTATACCTCAGTCCTCATGCTTAATATTTTTTTGAATTCCACTAGTAAAATAATATTTATACGATCATCATATTGGGATATTGATTTTCAAGGCCATCTCATTTTCAATAAACTTTACTAACGTTGTCTATATGTCGCAACAAAATGAGATGATATGGTGTATTTTTATATGGAATAACTTGAAAGTGACAATTACCTTAATAAATTCCAATATAAAATGCAGATTACATAAATTTATTTATTGATAAATCATGTATAGTGAACATAGTGTTTTAATTTAGTAATGAATTAGTGACATGTGTCTCTAACAGGTTAGTGGGATCTCTGTAATTTTTTAAGATAGATATGTTGAAAACATTTGTAAATCAAATATCATATCTTATTATTTTGTTAGGACTAAAGAAATAATCTCACTAAGAATGACCGAAATTAGAAAACATGTTCTTTTGAAAATGATATATAGAATAAATTCATCGGTTTTCTAAATATATAGAATATATGTTGAAAAATTATTGAAAAATAGATGTTTGAAAAATTATGAATGACTTTTAATAGCCTATAATCTTTTCAGTGGAACATGCATGGGAATATGTAAAGATTATTGAGATAATAGAATTTCACAATAGTCATGTGAATGGAATTTATATCATATGTCTTGATATGTACATATATTTGATTTTACATATTTATGATGCATAATATCTTAATATCAAACTAATCAAACAAAACTACACCAAATTTTAGCTAGTTCTATATGATTGTCCTTTAAAATATAGATTCGGATGATTTCATGATGTTTGGAGAAGTTTTAATACTAGTGATCAATGGAACTAAGAACATTTATTTATTTAATTCAATATGATCTTGTATCATAGTAAGACATAGGTAATATTAGAAAAACATATTATTGCTAGTGGTTTCAAAATCTATTGTATCCATGTTTGTTGAGACCTGTGATGTGGATTAAGCAGTTTTTTAGCAACACCCTATTACTATTTTGGGTTATAAAAAATTAATATTTTTATCAATATTTTGATAATATTTGAAAATAGATGTAATCAATATGTACGGTCTCTCAAAATGGATTGAGTGGGGGATACTCAAGTATATTATTACTAGAAAGATTTTCTCAAGGTAGTGATGTCGTAGTAAGAATATTCACAATAGAGTCATGTGGTCATACCCACCCTAAACATGGAAATGAGTTAGGCCCAACAATTTCATATATACTAATAAAAGTAAGTTTAATATGTGAGAATTTACCTTTCATTAAAATTTTTCTATAGTGAAATTTTGATTATATAGGAGTTGATTCCCTAGAACCAACTACAATATACATCAGATTTATTATATATTCATGGATTTGAATATTATTACCATATTTTATCCAAAACTATTTATTATTATATATATAAATAATAAGATATGGTCCTATAATATTATTCATATTGAAAAGGTCATATTCACTTCTAAGATATAATGAGAATATTGATATGAAATGATGATATTCTAAAATATATTCATAAGGCTCTATTTCATTCATTGACGAGAAACATAAAATATTTAATTATTTGGTTTAAGTACTCAAAGGTGGATGAGAATTAATCTCAAAAAGTTCTTTGTAAATACTGGGATTTACATATAAATTTTTTAATTATATGGAATTATTTGGAGACCGCAAAATTTGACGGTGTAAGATTCCGAGGCCCGGAGTGCCAAGAATGATTTGTTGAAGTTTTTTTAAACATTAAATAGCTTGTGTAAGTAGTTTTCCTGAAAAAAGTAGAACAAATCTTAAAAATTTTCCCAGATTGGAAATCTGAGAGCACCGCTGCGCTCAGGATGGCGGGTTTACCCTAGGTGCGACTTAATTTTTGTCGGCGCGGGCCTCTAGTGGGAAAACCTGAAAATGGAATAACCGAAATGAAATAATAAAATAAAGTTATTTTACTTTTCAAATGCTTATAACTCACAAATGGTAACTCGAATTAAAAATCCAAGACCACCACTGAACTCGTGAGGGTATTCTTTCCTTAGGAAGATACTGACATTGGTCGGTGTAGGCCACCATTGAAAGATAGTTTTTGGACATAAATAAAATAAATAAGTGACAATTAATTTATTTTAAAAACCATAACTTTTAAATGTGGGTCGGATTGGAATAACGAGAGTACCGTTGGGTTTTTTGGGGAGTGTTTCTCTTAGTCAGAGCCTAACCTCGACCGACGTGGGTCGAGGGTGACTGTTAATAATTTTCTGAAATTCCTTTCGGGTACGTTCAGTAAACACGTGAGTGGAATTTTCTAACATTTGAACCAGCGCTCGGATTAAAAATTTGAGGACACCATTGAATCTGTAGGTTCATTCTTATCTTTAGTGAGGCTTTAATTTTACCTCATTAGGCCTGGAGGAAAAGTAACATATTGGTACTTTTTAAAAGAAATAAATAAAATAAACTTGTTATTTTATTTCCATTTCTTTCCTCAAATAGACAAGAGACAATGTGGGACCAATGACATGTCAAGACAATAAATTCCATGACCATTAAATTCTATGTAACTGCACCATTTTGGAATAAGGAAGGTTCCCAATAAATGGGACTCTATTAATCCCACAAACATTGCACACCCTCGCCCTCTCCTATTTATATGGAGATTGGGGAGAGGTGTCAGCACTGCTTCACCGAGCAACAAAGTGCTAACAAAGTGCAGTGACGCCAATCCCTCGGAGGACTGAGCTGGAACCAAAAAGAGGTGATGAGTGAAACTGAAACCTAGAACTAGAGATCGACGAATGAGTGATGCCATTGGAAGCTAGTTGTTGGGGACGATGAACACTGACCCGCTTCGACAAACGCATGCTCACCATCGTTCTTGAGGTAGGGGTTTTATTTAGGATTGAATTTACTTTATTGATTCTTCAAATCCAAAATTCACGATTATGATGGCCAAATGAACATGGTCGTCGTCCCACACATAAACCTTGCTCCTATTTCTTTTATTCATGGCACAATCTTCATGCATTCATCAAAACCTAATATTTATTGATACTAGAAAGATGTATTTTGTTGAGAGTGATATATGGACATAGATACCACATTGCAAGGATAAAAAATATGCGATCCTTTAATTTTTTTTGGCATGGAACAAAGCTGTAGTGGCCCACGGTAGAAGGAGGCAGCCGACACCCGGCCGACCACATGGAAGGAAGGGCAGCGCACATCCGCGCTGCTAGTTGATGAGGAGGCCATGACCCATCGGTAGCTGCAGGTCAGGGTGGCGGCTGACAACCAGCCGGCCACATGGCGGAGTGGCGTCACACGACTCTACCTTTGGTGGAGTTGGGGGCCGCGACTGTTTGGCCATGGCGGAGGTCAAAGTGTGGCTGACCGTGGGGGAGCAGTGGTGCGCAACCGAGCCGCTAGGAGGAAGACACGCTGGCCACGCTAGACCTGGTCGAACCCCTCTGACGGTTCACATGTACCACATAGATTAATGGTTCGATGGACCATTTTGGAAAACTGGAAGGGGGAACTCCCCCTTCGGTGCTAGCTCGGGCAGACCGCGTGCCCATCAGGACGCACTGCTACTGACTGCACGCCCAGCGGGCCGCACCACAGCTAGTCGTGCCCACTAGGCCTCTACGCAGCAGACCGCACCACATCGGGCCCCGCCCAGTAGACCGTGCCACTGTGTGCCGCACTTAGTGGGCCGCACCACCGGGTCATGCCAGCGTGCTGGGCTGGGCCGCCCTTTCGTGGGTTGGGCCGGGCCCGCCAAAGCCCAGGCCATCCAGGCTGGACTCGGACTGAGTTAGGTCGACCCAAAATAGGTTTAGTCGGCCCAGGATGGGATGGGCCGGGTCGGTCCGACCGGGGTCGGACCTGACCTGGGAAAATCAGGACCCAGTTGCGCCTTTTTTTCCATTACTTGTGATCTGAGCGTCCGTTTGAAAAATTGTCAGCAGTGCCATAACTTGTGATCTGGGCGTCTGATTGACACGCCGTTTGTTTATTTGGGTCCCTTTGGATTGTTGAACCATTGGGATACTTTTTATGGGAACTTTGTGGTGGTTGTAGAATGCCTTATGGCTTAGGGAGCGGTCCTCCCATATGTGATACATACGAAACCCTGCAATTGGCTGAGACTTGATGACTACTGACGGTTTCGACTCAGAGTGACTCGACAGGACCAGTGGGGAGTGCCTCTATGTGAAGAGGAAGACCCACAGTGGGGAGAACCTCTGAGTGATTCATAGAACAATAATACTTGAGAGGAGGAGTACATTAGCTGGCCATGAGGGGGAGCACCTCTGTTTGAGGCGGCATACCAACAGTGGTGAGCACCTCTGTGTGACGTAGCAGACCCACAATACTCAATAAGGGGAGTACCTTAGCAGTCCCAAGTTAGTGGGAAATTTCCTCTTTGTGACGCATAAGGCCAGTGTACTCGATAGAGTAGGCGTTCTCCAGCATCCAAGGTGTTTGACATTGTGACTAGGAATATTACTTGTTACTATCCTAGGAGAATCATGTGGTTGAATATCAGCTTCCATAGTGACCATGTGTGGGTATGCTTCATAATTATGGTTCTCAGAGTTGTATTCATAGTGTGAGATAATTCTTTACCTTTGTAGTATTCTTGCCTTCATGGAACAATTGATCTTTGATATTTTATGTTAGGAATTGGGTTTCCTCATAATTGAGATTGGTATACTCGACATCTTAGGTATATGTTTAGGCATACACCTAAGTAGGGTTGACAGTTGTTTTCATGCTTTGGGGTTTATCCTTTGTGGATTTTGTGAGACCATCATGGGTCTCAAGATCGCTACTGAGTATTGTTATACACACCCCCGCATAGGATTTTCCCACTACTTGTTGTGTCTGGTGCAGACGACGTACACCGTTGATCGAGGTAGAGGGAGATTTGACTAGACTGTGCATGGATGTTGACCATTCAGCGTGACGTGATGTGGAGGAGACATACGGACGTGGAGTGATGAGGAGGAAATCTATACCTACCTTTCAGGTAGGATTCATGGTGAACAATCTAGGAGCTTATTTTCACTTTTCAGTTGTATTTTTACTTTTCAGTTGTACTTGTACTTTGTTAGTTGGGCTTGTATTCTGTCCCCTTTACATTAAACAATCTTTTTACTAAAGAATTTTACTTCACAGTTGCTTCTTGGTGTTTTCTTGGACCATATGTTTGTACGTGATTAAAGGAAATGCCGTACTATTTTAGGTAGTATGCCTTTTGGTGCTAGTCGCCAGCCCTAGCCTATAGAAGGATTGCTTGGGGTAGTCACAGCATGGGCCCCGGGGGACAGGTCATGCAAACTGGTATCATAGGAGTTCGGTTCTACTGAAGAACTAGGACTCTGATCTTTTCTGTGAAGCAATAGTGTCACGTGTTATGAGTGTGGTTTTCAGTTAGGGGTGTCAAATGTTGGTGTGGAAGCCAATGTATCCATACAGCCGGACCCTGAATTCTTACTTCCAACTCAGTGCATGAAAATATTTTTTGAGTTTGTTTTTGAAAATTTTTTATTTTGATTTACTTGGAGTTAGCTCATGAGGTATAAATTAATGACCATGGAACACACGTTCCTTATCAGGATGCCTCCGCGTAGACTACCAGCTAGGATTCCTGAGAAAGTACACGATGATGGACCACCAAGCGATAAGGTCTCACTGCAGGGCCCTCTTACGGAATTAGCACCTTCAATTGGTGTACCAGTAACACCACAACCTATTGGATGAGCATTTCCACAAGACCCACTAGTTGAGGATGCACACCTATTGAGAATGTTTCATGAGTTCAAGTGACAATGGCCTCCAAGGTTTTGAGGCAAGTTAGATTCCCAGGTAGCTGAGGGCTGGCTGGAGGGCGTGTTTAGAGTTTTCTGCCTAGTTGAGACACTAGTAGAGCAGATGGTGATTCTAGTTTCTTGTATTTTCTAGTACATGACCATGAGGATGGTCTGCTAAATAATGATAATTCAGTAGATAGACCGTTGTCTGAGATGGTACCTTCAGGTAGTGTGCCAGCTATGTCACTTCCCGTTGGTTAGCAGTTACAACCAGTGGTACCGGTAGAGAAAAAATTTTGGATTAGTGTTATACATGAGTTTTAGCATCTGATACCCCTCTAGTTTCGAGGAAAGCCCAACTCATAGGCGGCTGAGGACTCGCATGAGGAGGTGTCTGAGATTTCTCTAGAGCTTCTACAGCTTTGGCAAGATGACATGTCGGTTGCTGAGTATTCATCGAGGCGTACCGACCATTCCGAGAACTCAATGAATACGATATGATAAGTGCTTCAGGGCTCAAGTTTCCGAGTGAGGTGTATTTAGGGACAATTGAGATATAACTATTCCTCTATGAATTTCTACCTATGTTAGGGTTCTAGATAGAACCTTTGTGGTTGAATGTACTTAGGCTGAGAGGATGCAACCAACGATTGTTAGTAGTGGTAAAGTAGGAAACTGGTACGAGTCTTATAGACTTGGGCGTGAAAAAAAATTTCTAGAAGAATAAGTGTTAGGGACAAATGAATCTATAGGGTTGTAGATGTGGAAGTAGATATAAGAGAGTAGCATGAGGTGGTGTACATTTCTACATGTTACAACCACACCCCTTTGTGGTCCCCACCAGGCTCAGGGAGCTGGAGGACAGGGGTAGGGAGTAGCTGCATATGTTCAAGGAGTGAGACCCAAGGGATCTTGGGATCATTCGATGAACGGTCTGTGTCTATTACTAGCTACCATATTAATAGACAAAGGTACCCATCATTCCTTCCTTCTATAAATCTAGTCCAAGACCTATATTTTCTAGTTAAGTCGTTGAATTAACCCTCACGTCTGGAGATACCTTTGGTAGGAGACTGGATAATCACACTTACGCCGATTGTGTGATCTGGTCCTTGAGGTGAGAGTTTTGATTGGAACCTCTTGGTGGCAGCGTCGAGGCCTTACGACGTTAGTTTGGATATAGAATGGACTTCCACATCTCATACTCAGATTGAATATATTAGGCAAAAGGGTTGTGATTTACCTACAATTTTGGAATGGGATTTTCTTTAGTCAGAGAAAATGGAAACCTAGGTAGCACAGGATAAACTCATGCATAGGAGGGTGCAATCGATCACTCTTGAGTTAGCCAGACATACCCTCGTGGTGGCATGATTTTTGAGTTTTCAGTTCAAAACAGGAGTGGCAGAGCATGGGGACACCATTTCAAAAGATGTTTCCAGTATTACCTCTCTGAAGGGAGAGGGATGACCACTTTGCCTATGTACTAGAATAGATTTTTACCCAAATTCTCTAGGGTCACAACACCCTTGTCAACTTTAACCAAAAGGGGTAGCCATTCCTATGGATGAAGATGTTTCAACAGAGCTTTCAAAAGCTTAGACAGAGACTTAAAAGTAGAACTACAATAACCATGACCAGGAGTTAGCAACAATGATATTTGCACTAAATAGGTAGTGGCACTACTTGATGGACGAACATTTATAGTCTACTCTCTTCACAAGAGTATTAGTTATATCTTCTCTCAGAAGGACCTGAACCTGAGATAGCAGTAATGGCTAGAGTTCCTCATGGACTATGACTTTGAGATAGTCTATACTCCAGGTAAGGGAAACGTGATAATAGATGCACTCAGCAGGAGGATGGGTCTACATTTTCTGAGTGAATCGACAAAGCAGCTAGATGCATTGTAGATATCCTTTATGGAATGAGATGGAGAAGCATACCTTCAGTATATGACAGTAACACCCCACTCATTCAGTGATTCAGGGATCCATAGCTTGGGGACACTGACTGTGAGGCTCTTCATGCTCAGATATCCTCAGGGTAGGCACCTGATGGATTTTCTAAAGGTGGGGAGCATGTTATCCTCTTCAAAGGACATACCAATTTACCAGTAGTGATACATGAGGAGTTGTTGAGGGAGTTCCATATGTCCCCTCTGGTAGTACATCCTGGAGTGGTGAAGATGTACCAGGACCTCTGACGTCAGTACTAATGGCACATGATGAAGGAAATAGTGGAAGAGTTTGTATCACGATTCCTCACTTGTCAGTAAGTGAAGACATCACAGAGTTGGAAAAAAGCTTATTCTGAAAAGATATGGTGACCCTTGGAGTTCCAAGAGTGGGACCATGTATTCTTGCAAGTCTCTCCTCGATGGGGACTACAGAGATTTGGCCGAGGCAGCAAGTTATCAATAACGTTTATCGGTCCTTTTATGATAATTCAGAGGATATGTGATGTATCATTCCACTTGGCTCTTCCATCACAGTTAGAGAGGGTGAACGACATTTTACACATATCCCAACTGAGGAGATACGTGCACGACCCATCTCACATCATCGACAACATCGAGCTGGACTTCGAAGATGGGGTGATGTTTTCAGAGATTCTAGTGGAGATTGGGGATCGTCAGGAGCGGGTACTTCATGGGAGGTCAATACCTCTAGAGTGCGTATGCTGTTGGCATGAGAACCTCTAGGAGAGAAAATGGGAGAAAGATGCTTAGATTCACGCTTAGTACCCTCTTTTTGTTGTTTTTCCTTTGTTGTAGATTTCAGGGATGTAAAGCCCTAAGGTGGGGAGAATGTAAAGACCAGGATTTCTGTATAATTTTTTTTAATTATATGGAATTATTTCGAGACCACAAAATCTGATGGTGTGATATTTAGAGGCCCGAAATGATCCATCAAAGTTTCGTTAAACATTAAATAGATTGCATAAGTAGTTTTCTTGAAATAGTAGAATAACTCTTAAATGGTTTCCAGATCCAAAATCTAAGGGCATCATTGCACTCAAGATGGAGGGTTTACCCAAGGTGTTACTTAATTTTAGTCGGCGCAGGCCTCTGGTGAGAAAACCCAAAAATGTAATAACCTAAAATAAAATAATTAAATAAATTTATTTTATTTTTTAAATGCTTATAACTCACAAATGGTAAATCGGATTAAAAATCGGAGACCACTTCTAAACTCGTGAGGGTATTCTTTCTTTAGGTAGATAATAATAACGGCTGGTGTGTTCCACTAGTGAATGTTTGTTTTTGGCCGAAAATAAAATAATTTAGCGACAAATTATTTTATTGTATAATCCATAACTTTTAAATGCTAACTCGGATTTGAAATCTAAGAGTGTCGTTGGGTTCATTGGGGCATGTTTCACTTAGGCAGAGCCTAACCTCGACCGACACAGGTCTATGGTGACTGTTAATAATATTCTAAACTATTTTTCATGTACTTTCAATAAATGCGTGCACGAAATTTTCCAACATTTGAACTGTGGCTTAGATTAAAAATCAGAGGACACCATTGAATCCATTGGGTCATGATTCTCTTAAGGGAGAATTTACTTTTACTATAATAGGTATGGAAAAAAATTAATGTTATGGGACTTTTTAAGATAAATAAACAAAATAAATTTGTTATTTTATTTTCATTCCTTTCCTCTAATGGACAAGCAGTAATGTGGGGCCAACGACGTGTGAAGACAATAAATGGCTTGACCATTAAATACTAAGTAACTACACTGTTTGGGAATTAGGAAGGTTCCTAAATAATGGGCCTCCATTAATCCAACAAATGATGCACACCCTCCCCCTCTCCTATTTATATAGAGCTTGGGGAGATGTGTCAGCACTACTTCACCAAGCAATAAAGTGCTGACAAAGTGCAGTGACACCAAACCCTTTGAGATCAGAGCCGGTACAAGCGGGAGGTGACGAGAGACACTGAAACCCCGAACCGGATATCAACGAATATGTGACATCATTGGAGGCTAGTTGCAGGTGACGATGGACACCGACCCACTTCCACAAACAATCACTCACCATCATTCATTAAATATGGGTTTTATTTATGTTTGAATTTACGTTATTGATTCTTCATATCCTAAATTTACAATGACGAAGGCCAAAAGAACATTGACATTATCCCACACATAATCCTTACCCCTCTTTATTTTATTCTTTGTGTTTTATTCATGCATTCCTAAATGCCTAATATTTATTGATGCTCGAAACATAGAGTTTTATTGGGTGTAGAATATGGACTCGGATCCCGCGATACAGGGATCACTAATATGTGATCATTTAATTGTTTGGACTTAGAACGAAGCCTTAGTGGATCATGGAAGAAGGCGGTGGATGGAACTCGGTCGACCATGAGGAAGGAAGGGTTATGCGCATCCACGCTGCCGGTTGATTAGGATGTCCCGGCCTGTCGGCCGCGGTGGGGTAGGGTGGTGGCCGGCAACTAGCCGGCCGCAAGGCAAAGCGGCGATGCACTTCTGCACCACCAGTAGAGTAAGAGGCTGCGGCCGCTGGGCCGTGGTGGAGGCCGAAGGGTGTCCGGACTTCTGGCCGGTGGTCGTGGGGCAGTGGCGCGGGACCACATTGCTGGTTGGAAGACCGGACGACCACACCAGACCGTGCGAGATCCCTCCTGCGGATACCGTGTGCCACCCAGTAGAACTGTCTGATATACCCTTTAGCAAAACCGGAAGGGGGGACTATCCCTTTGGTGCTATCTTGGGCGGACCGCGTGCCCAATGAGCCCCACCACAGTGGGCCGCGCCACCTGGGGTCGCACCACCAAGCAGCCCCTTCACAGGCCGGGCGGGACTACGGACCAACGGGCCGAGCCCACCAAGGCCCGTACCATCCGGTCCAGGTCCGTTCGACCTAGACCAGTCCAGGTCGATCCTGGCCAAGTTGGTCCGACTGGGGTCAGACTGGACCTAGGCCCATCTAGACCAAGTTATGCCTTTTTTTTCATAACACATGATCTGAACGTCCGTTTAACGAACCGTCAGTAGAGCCAGAATCCCGAGATCACAATGATCCTTTTGTTATACTCCACATTAGATTTTGATATGGTTTTAGTACAGCGGGGTTGGATCTGATCCTGAATCCAACGAGGCCCTTGGAGTAGAAACACTAATAACTTACAAACCGTGCATCTGATTGACGTTCTGTCTATTAAGGTGGGTCCCTTTTGATGTTAAGGACCTTTGTGATACATTTTAGTGTATCTTAGGGGAGTTTTAGGCATTACCTATGGCTTTGGGGGTGGTTCTACCAAGTGAAATACGTACGTAACCCTATGAATGGCTAAGACTTGGAAACTGCTGACCGTTTCGACTCTGAGTGACTCGATAGGCCCAGTGGAGAGAGCCTCTATGTGATACAGCAGACCCAAGGTTGGAACACCTCTATGTGATGTGGTATACACACTTTACTGAACATTAGAAGTACATCATCATGCCATGAGGGGGGGGGGGGATCGCCTCTATGTGACGAGGAAGACCCACAGTGGTGAGTGCCTCTGTGTGATGCGACAGACCCATGATACTCGAATGGGGGAGTACATTAGCAGTTCAAGGTTAGTAGAGAGTGCATCATGTGTGACACAAAAGGCCAACTATACTCAATAGAGGAGAAGTTCTCCAGCAGCCAATGTGTTCGTCGTTGTAACTGAGAATGTTACTTGTTAATATCCCTAGAGAATCACGTGGCTGGAAGTCAACATCCATAGCGATCCTGTATGGGTCAACTTCATAATTCTGTTTCTCAAAGTTGTATACCTGGGTTGAGATGAGTCTTTTCCATTGTGGCATTCCTTCCTTCATGGAATAGTTGATCTCTGGGCTTTTTATTTGGGCCTTTTGTTTTCTCATGACTGAGATGGGTATGCTCGACAACTTAGGTATATGTATAGGCATACACCTTAGTAGGGTAGACAGTTGTTTTCATGCATTGTATTTTATCCTTTGTGTATTTAGTGAGACCTTCACGGTTCTTGGGGTTCCTACTGAATATTGTTTTACTCACCCCTACATGGTCTTCCCCGCACCTTGTTGTGTCTGGTGTAGACGACATACATCGTTGATCAAGGTTGAGGGAGATAGGACTAGACGGTGCACAAAGGTGGACCATTCAATGTTATGTGACATGGAGGAGACGGATGGATGTGGAGTGCTGAGGAGGAAATCTGTACCTACCCTATAAGTCAAATCCATGGTGGACAATCTAGGAGCCGCTTTTTACTTTTCAGTTGTATTTGTACTATTCAATTGTACTTGTACTTTTTCAGTTTGGCTTGTATTCTGACCCCTTTACTTTCAGCACTCTTTTTACTACAATTGTTTACTTCATATTTGCTTCTTGTTGTGTTCTTAGATCATGTGTTTGTATAGGATTAAAGGAAATTCCCTCCCGTTTTAAGGAGTATTCCTTTCGGTGATAGTCTCTGACCCCTATCCTATAAAGGCTGGCTTAGGTTACTCACAGCATGGGCCCTGGGGGATGGGTCATGACATTCTTACCTAGTAATATTCATGATGAGATATTATAAAAAAACCTTCCAGTAATAATTACACTTGTTTGAATGTAATTGGACATTCCTAACTGTGAGCGTGTGTAATAATCGTTTGATTTTATAACTATTATTAATGCATAACATGAGTCCAACCCTTTTATGTATTTTATTAAATCAATATTGTTTAGTTCATGGTTATGTTTAGTACATTTTTAGCATCTTTAATGATATTCTATTAATAGATAAGTTGAGGAAGGATTTATCCATTCCATCATTATGGAAGCTCATATCTAAACCCTTTGATTAAAATAGAAGTGTTTCATTTAATTCTCTAGACATATTTTTGTGATTATTTTATTTTAGATAGTCAATGAAAGATGTTTCAAGCATATAAGTTGATGACATGGGTATTAAACCTTCTTTATGGGATATTGTGATATAGGGATTACATTACAAACTGATAATTCTTATATTGTATATTTCATTATTACATATATTATTCCTCTATAGATTCCTTGTCCTGTTGCTAGACCATACTCATTTAATTTAGGAAATCAAACCTAATTCCACTTAGAATGAATATTAGAGGGTCATACAACCAATGTTCCCCTTATTTCAGTTAATTATTTATATTTAATCATTGGAATAAATAAGATTATTTAGAGAAAAAAGATATATTTATGTTGTATTTATTGATCAAAAATATGAAATAAATATTTTAACGAATGGTATTTGTTAATTTACCAATATAAATATAATATTAATTTATCTATTATATTTTACTAGAAAATAAATAATTATAAAATGGATAGTAAATAATTTATTTAATTATGTACATATGAAACAAAATATTTTCTTCGTCATCCTATGAAAATAATATTAATTAATTTATTTAATGTATAATATTTATCACTTTTTATTCCCATGCTTATAAATAATCTTTTATTACTTAATAATTAATTTAGTGATGAGAATATTAAGATCAATATTTTTTTCTTGGGTGAAATATAATATTAATTTATAATATTTAAATATTAATTCATGAATTCAACAAATGCTATACAAGAAGAGTTGTCCATGTTATTGGTCTAGTAATAAAAATTTATTTTCCACATTATAAATAAAATTTATCATTGTGTAGGTTATTAAAAACCAAAAAATAAAATAACAATAATATTATTTTACATTTATTGATGTTAATTATCGGTTTAACATATTATTATTAGATATTGTGAAACTAATTAATATAAAACTCTAACCCTTGATCAATAAATAGATAATTGTTTGAATTTTAATGGTTGTTCATTGTGACCAACATTCTCCCACCTAACGAATTATCTCTCAATGAAGTAGATTTATTTGATTTTCTCTCATGATAGATAAATAATCTCTTCCACCTTCTCTTCCTCTAAATTATCAAAGATAAAGAGATAATCATTATAGACCAGAGGGATTATAGTAGTGATAAAGGGTGTGAAAAAGATAATCAATACAACAATTATATCACCTAGTGTTTGACCAACTATATTTCAAGATCCTATGAGAACATTTGGATCACTATTTTAGGGGCTATACATGAATTCCTCATCAACCCAATTGATATACAACAAGAATGTGTTCAGATGATCAACATGTATATGAGAGATAAATAAAAATGTATTATTTCATATTACAATTAAAATAGTTATAAATTAATATTAAAAACATCCACCTTGGTTCCATTTAAGAAAATTTTCAATGATCTTCGATAAAATTTTCATTCATCATGGAGTTCATCGTTATGTACATAGAATATGTTCCATTTAATCCATCAAAATTAGAGTTGATCATTGCAAAAATAAGAGCTTCCACTCCTTTTAGAATCTATGTAGTCAATGTCATTGAAACCTAAATTTTATGTTATCAATGAATGTATATGATTCCATTGGATATAAATATGGAGATAATTGACAGACCATTGAATACTCTATGGAATGTCTATTTCATGTATTAGTGTCATAGAAATTAATTGTTTGGTTATGAAAGGTATGAGGTACTAAATGTACACTTCACAAATATTATGAGTATATTGATGTCAAATATCATGGTAATAATTAATTGACCATATTACTTTAATCAAATCGGTGAAGTAAAAAAGTTTCTACATCAATGATTTTAAGGAAAATAAATATATCCACCACTGATTAATCTAAATAGAGGAATAATATAAGTATCAAATTTATATTATATGATAAGAGATGTTTTTTACTAACAAATAAATTTTATGCACAACATAAAAAGATCTAATCAATACACATGTTTTACGATTAATTGAATTATATAACATGTTTTTTAAGGTTAATAATGTTTCATCTAGGATAAAATGGTTCATCTCAATATTTGTTAAAATATAAGGAATTGAGATTCCAACCCCATCTTTGAAATATTTTTAATAATAATAAAATTTTAAAAAAATTAATCAAACACATATAATATCATATTTTATAAGATTACGAAAGTTTTTATATTAAATATTTCAACTAAAGGAATTAAGATATATTTATTAACACAAAAGAGATTATATATCTTGAAATAATATTATAAAGGTAATTTATTTTCAAAGATAATAGTGATAGTATGTTTACTCATATTAGTTTTAAATTTAGAAAATAAAAAAATTATCCCAACAATTAAAGTGAGTGTCACGTTATCACTAAAGAGTAATATGTGTCAATAAATTACTAATATAAGTAGTTATATTTGTTACCAAAATATTTCATGGAAGTTTTTTGATGGAAATAGTTCCACGAATGGTGAAGATATTCTTAAAAAGTATTATAAGTAGAAAATAAATATTAAAAAAATAAAATTTGAGATTGTTATGTTAATGAGTTTGAATATGTTTAAAGAGTTAAACATTAGGAATGTGATTCCTAAATATCACCAATATAAAAAATTATTTCTTCATCGATGTTACTCACTAAATATTTATGTGAGAAGTTTTTATTTTTTGGCCACATAGTATTATGTAAGGAATTACAAAGAGATATAATGAGTTTAATGAAACCCACGAAATTGTAGAAAATATAATGCTGAATTGGAAGTCTATCATATGTTATTTTTTAGCAAGATAATTATTTATGATCTTGTTAATTATTTTTAAAGGAGTTTATGAATATAAATTGTACCTTGTTATATAAAATTGATATATCCACTTTATCAGTATTTCATGTTTCCTACACACACACACATATATCATGAAGTGAAATGATAATTGACTTCTCAAATTTTGACTTTTAGTTATGCCAAACTAATGTTCGTCCTTGAGTATTAAATTTTATTATAGAATGTTATGTTTAAGAAGAGTATGATTCTTGTATCTGGATATATATTTTTTCCATGATGCACAAAATGGGTTTTGTGCACTAGATGATCCATGGAGTATAACCCATTGATTGTCCTAAACTATTTATTTTGTAAAATATAGGTGAATGGTAAATTTTTTGAGTCCCCACTACTTTAGTTTTGTGAGATTCCTACAATGATAACCATTATATAGTGATACCTTTCATACACAGTCCTTGAGACTTAGTTAATTAGGGGTGGTAGAGTATATCCATAATAATGTTGATGATTGGAGTGTAAATAAGATGGCATTTCTCATATTTTATAAGCATTCTAACCTTTTTTTCATTTTATGAGATAGAATTCCAATGTGTGTGATTGTAGCTATAAATTAAATATGATTTTCTTATCTATTTGTGTGAGGAAAAATTATAATATTATCCATAAAGTCCACTAACATGTGCTTTATTCATCAAAATGGTCATTCTATACTTGGGTGAATTTGGAACATATGATTTTTCTAAAAGGGATTGATAAAATCTTGGTCTCATGATCACTCGATTACCTAACAATAAGGATCAAATGAAAATGGATGATTTTATAAGATGAATTTTGTGATCATAACTTTAATGATATATTTATTTAACAGAGATCACACCAAAAAACACTATATCTTGAGAAATAGTTATCATTTTATAAATCATCTCTTTACATACATTTATGTATTTGAGAATATATATTTTTCTTCAATTCAATAAAGGCACATGCGGTCACAATTTGTGTTTGACTAAATTTAGATTGATTTTTACTGAGATAAATTCTTTAAAAATGTTTTTTTGTCAATAAAATAGTGTTTTGGATAGGAATTAAAAATCTATCACATATAATGTTACATAATCTGAAGTTCATGATTTCTTTACAAACGTGATTTCTCAGATATAAAAAATGATCTTTGTGTAAAATTTCAAAAGTTATTATATATAATACAATATAATAAGAAATTAAAAAACATCTGTGAGGCATCTATGAATGTGAGATATTGTTGGAGGGATGACCTTAATCCATATAATATATATATATATATGTGATAATTTTATAGTGTGTGTTATTGATATGTTTCATGGTACTTCATATAGAAACCAAATCATTTGGTATTGTATTGTAATTTTAAAATCATAAAAAATGATATGATGATATAATTTAAATATTCCTTTTATATATCATATTTCTTAGAAACATAATTTTATCGTTTATTATCGCCATTGGATATAATTACAATTAAGTTATTTCATAAGATAAAATTATTGGGAGATGAATTCAAGTGATTAATTATTGAATCAACAAGGTTTACAACTGATGTAACCACATGCATTAAATAATAACATATACGTTTTTACATTTTCAATTGTGGAGAAAGCTTGATGGATTTATATGATATATACAACCTTATGATGAGTGGTACTAGTTCTTATAAAGCCTTTACCAATTAGTTCCCCATTTTAAAATATTTCTTATTATTCCACCATTAATGAGTTAGGTATTAAGGTTTTGTGGTGATAAATAAGACCCACCCATGTAACTAGTGATTCAATATCTACTTATAGATACACCACATAGGTGGGGAATCATTTGGATTCCTCTTTTATGTTCTTCTTCAATAATATTTTCTATAAGGACATGGAACAATATCATTATATGATATATGTACAATATATATTTTTATTTTATTTACAATATTGTTTTAGGTATTCTTGAAGGATGATACTTGTTTATATTTATTATTTACCACTATTGATTATTTTAAGAATTAAACGAACCTTAAAACACCAATTTAAATTATTGATGAACTCCAAGAAAAATGATTCCAAATTAGGTTAGAAAACCTGATTCATCAACAACATTAAAATGTAAGAAGCATTAATTTCTTCAAATTAATTCACCTAATGAACATAATGAAAATTTTTAGATGGTCGTATTTAGTATACCATAAACCCACTCAAGGAGTTGTTGATACCCCCACTAAATATAAATATTAAAATAAAAATGATTTAATATATTTTGATCACATAGATCATCAATCCAAGATTATAAATACCATTATTGATGGAAAATTATTTCAGTCAAAGATAATAAACATATATTTTTAAAATCCTTTAGGACCTTTTTGTTAAAATAATTAGATCAAACCAACGTGACACAGTTATAAAAATGAATCCCTTAGATTAAAGATATTACTACATGATATTTATTTATCTTAGATAATTCTAATCCATATATTATGGAATAAATATACAATCTTGTTTCTTGAAACTAAGTCAATTATAAGTTATACTCCTCTCTCTAGAGTAGAACCTGTGAAATTATTAAGGAACACATCCTAAAATCAATGCACTATAGAAGAAAAAAAACTCTCACACTACCCCCAAAAAATTAAATAACATTTCCCAAACTTTTTGGATTAATATCTCTCTAATAACATAGATCAAAACCACACATGTTTGGATAATAATCTAATTTTATCAAGAAAACATTGAAATACACATATGATTTAATGAATGAAACATGATTCAGGTAATTCTTAGAACATAAAGATAATGAATTCAACAAAATTATAACAATAATCATATGAAAAATATTTATCTATTGATAAAATAAGTCCCAAATATGATCATATACACTAATGGACGTGACACAAGATATAAATATCTTATTGGGGTCCCCTCTTATCCCTAATAGAGCATCAATATTTAAAAATTTAGGAAATAGTTCAACATCCAAAAAAAATTATATATAAAAAAACTAGAGATAAATGATTGAAATACAATGATATAAAATAGTAAAATAACTAGATTAGAATTTATGATTATTGTTCTTGAATAGAACCTTGAATTGGATATATTGTGGAAGATTTTTTTATTAGTTTTTTTGTTTTCAACCAAGTCATTTGAAAGGTTTTGATATGATTCTAGTATTTTGAGTTATTATAGAACTATTTAAAAATGAATCAATGATGAAATGTTGAGATATAAAATTTATGAGGTGCATATAAAAAATAGAAACAATATGAACATAAGTGTCGTATCTATTCTGTATAGGGGTCATACTATATCTCATATTTATGTTATTAGTAAAATATATGTTATGAGGTTGATTTTTTAAAAATGGTTTTCTATGATGTGTTATTGACTCTCATCAAAGGTGTATGTTTTTATCATTTTAGTGTGATATAAATGAATAGATGTTTAATCAGGAAAGAGTATGGGTCAACAAGACCATCATTATTGTTATTTAAATGAGAATACATGTCATATGTACCAATATATTTGTAACTCCTTTGATTTTGATTATATTCCTACAAGATGAAAATTAGATTTCTAAAATTTAATATTTCAAAGAAATATAAATCTAATGATTTTCAATCCAATAATTAGTATATAAAATAAAAAACTAAATTTCAATTGAATTCATATAAAAATTTAGGGCTCTTGATTAAGTTAAAAACATGTTCCAATATGAGATTAATCATATGAGTAAAAACAAAAATTTTGTTCTTTGGATCAATTTTTAAGAAATATTAATATATTAATTGGGTTTATAATTTTTTGTTCTTTAGTTCTGAAAATAACATACTAATCAAGAAGTGATGAAAGATAATTTTGGTAAATTTAGATATATAGTTTTGATGTTGGTTTCACTATAAATAAATATCATCTTATAAAAAGAAGTTGTGATGTTTCCTATAGTAGTTACATATCTGTTTTATTCATTTATCAAGATTATTGAAAAAAATTGAATCTATGGAAACTAAAACACTCAGTTATATTGGATTCTGGTTAAATATGAATTCAATCTATGACTAATAAATAAAATCAAAGATGGTTTTGTTGAAACTTTTCTCTAAATGAATAATATAATGGATGTTAGATTATTTTCATGAGAACTCGGGAGGCATATATTACTATTAGGTTGGTGGTATTTTAGTAAATATCATTGTTAAATTAAATGGTGTTACTTTTAAATTTTTTTCATTTAAAATTATGGATACCTATGAATAAAAACATTTTGTCTAAGATAAAAATCATAGAGACATTAATGAAATACATACATATAATAAGAGAATCTATTTTTTTACATAGTAAATATCAATATTACAATTATTTTTGAAATTATAAAAATAATTTAAAATAATTTTCTATGGGAATATGAATTTTGAGAGATTTGTCATTGATTTAAAAAAGGAACAAGATTTAGAAGGAAGTTAATGTGAGTGTGCCTGAAATATATATCGCATGATCTGAAGAAATTATTCCACGTGAGCATAAAGTTATGAGTTTTAAGATAAGAAGATGATATAGTGAGATAAGAAGAAAAATGTTATAAATTTTTATTCACTAGATAGATAATTATGTTTATATTGTTGGAGTGAGTGAATGACGATTCTGGATATATTTGTATTTCCTCGAAGAATAGGATCACATATGAGTTACAGGGGAAAACAATACTTGATGGAATAACTTCTTTATATCTGGTGGTGTTTGTTTGTATGCATTGAATCATTTAAGAGATAGTGTCACATGTGGTATTAGTATATGTTCTATGAATCATAGTTTTTGTATAATTATTAATCCAACACATTCTATTGACAATAAGGTATTAGCATAAAATCTATAGAGACATATAATAACCAACTATAAGAAAAAGTAGGCACACACATCCTGGAAAACCTTGTAAAAACAAATTTGGATTTTATTATTGTTTTCTTTTAATTTTACATGGGTACGAATGAATTATCATATTTATAAAGGCTATTTCAGACTAACTATATATGTTTATTTAAAATTAATAAATTATAAAAAGAAATTTACAAAAAAATTCACATCCCCTATCATTGTATCCATTATTTATACTTGGTGTAACAAGTAGTATCCGAGATAAATGTTCCATATGTTTTATTCCATTAGTATTAGAAAAAATTAACTTAGTAAGTCATAGAGGCGTTTCTTCATTTGAAGGAAAGAACTTCCACGACTAAAAAAATTGAATGACTTTGTTTTTATTATTTTTAAGAATTAATGTTCATGATTCCTTTGAAATGGGGTTACCACCTATTCAAATAAGTGAGTAGATGAAATTTATTGATAAATAAATCTTGAGGTATATTAAAAGATTAATTATTGTAGTACTATATCATTACTGAAAAGGTATTTACAAAAAATTATTGGAAGTATAAATTTCTATAGAAATCTGGAATAAAATTGAAATATGTTATGAAGGAAATGTAAATGTGAATAAAACCAAGATACAAATATTTATCATAATTTTTAAATATATAAAAATGCTTTAGGACGAATCCATTGATTATTAATTCACAAGAATGAATTAGATAATGAGTAAGATTAGATTATTTGGATTAAAACTAGATGAATATGTTATTATGATAAAAATCAAGACTAATTTTCTGAATCAATTTGATCAAAAAGTTTTTATTCTTCCATACATAGAAGATATTCGAATTCACAGGTTACTAAATTTCTTAATTTTCTATGAAATTATAAATACATCATAATTAAAAAATTAATTGAAATATGGAATGATTTTTCCAGCTACATGAATGCTAAAGATTAAGGATGAAGATCCTGAAAAAATTGGTTAGTTTGATGAAAAGGACTTGGACAATAAGAATAAGATAATAATTTCACTACTTACATGGAATTTTAGAAAAGAAAATGGAAAATATAAAGTGAAACTACCCATGAAATGATTTAATTATGGAGTATTTAGACTATTTGTACACAATATTCTAAAGAATAAAAATGATGTGTTTGATATTGATGATTAGAAATACATTATGAATAAGAAAAAATGGTATAAAAACTCTAAATCAATGAACAAGAAGGTAATATAAATAGAATATTATTAATAAAAATATAATAATAATGATGAGAAAAGGGAAATATAAATATTCTGCCTCTAGAAAATATTAAGTATATGAATCAACTTGAAAGGCAATAAAATTTATAGATTATGTGAAAGTCTAAGAAACCTCCCCATGTAGTGACGATGAATATGGTGAAGAGACTTATATGGAGAATATGATTTTTTTTATATGTTAGAGGATTATCTTGATAAAAATATCATGTTAAAGATGGAAATTAAAACCGTGAAGAAATATTATTGGAATAATGTAAAAAAATATTATAAAAGAGACAAAAATCATTTAGGATCTTTATAAATTCATATTGAAGGCTTCAATGGATGAAAAAATAAAAAAGGATATTTGAGGAAAAATTAAGTTAAAATATGAAAAAACATTTAATGCCAGAATAAAAATGTCTTATAGATCGAAATAATCATAAAATGGTAAAGTAAGTATTCAATGAATATACATAAATAAAACCTCAATCACCTATAACGTCTGAGATTTTTATCTCCTCAATTCAGGTTAAACCACTATATGAAATTCACTAAAAACTAGAATATGTTTTGCCTAAAAGTACAAGTATTTTTGAAAAATCGTTATTATTTTGAGACAGAAAAGATGAAGAGAAACCTCTCTAAGCATATAGTAAAAATATGAATGTAACAATGAAAATCTTCCTTAGAGAACATGTAATATTAAAGTATATATAGGCAATAACTACAATAATATGGTATGAATATTTATGAACATAATTTTAATTAAAAATAAGATCCTGATTCAGTGGATATCATGGGTATTGCAGGATATATATCCATAAATCTTACAAAATATGGTATAACATTTATCTTCATCATTGACGGTGCGAATCAAGGGGGAATAATGGGTTTGAAAATAAAAAGACTATTAGAATAAATTAAAAAATTATTCTCTGATCACAAAAGTTTTGAATATTTGAAAGAAGTTTATAGAATATGTGAGAAACTGGGGAATTGTATTGACATATACTAGAAAAATATCATTAGATAGATCTCTTATAAATTAATGGGGAAATAAATCTAAAAAATATTCAATATAAGAAATTATTCATAGTATAATTTTTATTGAAAGAAAATAATAAATAAATAATAAGGATCCTTAAAAGTGGGTTCTCATACTAGATGCATGGAGACAAAATAATAATAAAATAAATTGAAAACAAAAAGCTGGACATTTAACAAATGACAATGATAGTTTCCTAATTATTAAAGGTGTAGGAACTACTGAAACTGAGTTGAAATGTCTCAAACAGAAAGTATTTTTTTTATGGAAGGGTTGAAAAATTATCGGATAAATGTTATCCAATTATTTTATCAGGGAAATAAAGTCATATTTAATAATAACCATTGTAACATCATAAATTTATAAGATAAAGTAGTCATCAAAATTAGTGAAATAAATTTGGGGAACATTTTTCATATTAGTGAGCCATCCAATTCATGTTATATGAGTAATAATATTGAGAATGATTTATGACATAGAAGAATAAAAAATCTGAGAAATACAAAAATGAGAAAGATCTTGTAATATGTGATGACATGAGAACTTAACAATCTAAAGAGGGAGAGAGAATAATTTTTGGACATATTAAATAAAGGAAATATGACTTAATGGATACATAATAAAGTATATATTCAGTCCACTATAATAATGGAGATTATACATTCATATGTGTGTGCTTAAATAAAAAAAATTAACCATAAATGAAATTTAAGTCATTATATTTAATGATGAATATACTCTGATGAATAATTTTATCTTTATAAATAATCATTCTGATATTAAATGTTTTTATAAGTGAAGCCGATAAGGAAGTTTCTATGTTAAGAAGGCGAGGTTTGATGATGGAATGGATTATGAATAATTTTTTTCCTACTATTTAGAAAACCACGAAATTAAAAATTAGTATAACAAACTATAAACTCTAAAGAAAAACGGTTTGGATGAAATAATGAATAAGATCATTATGAAAATTAAAATATCTACACTGATTGAGAACAAACATTTATATTAATTTTGGAGAGAAAAAATGTTCACTGCTATGAATATTCATATTATGCGTTTTCTATGATTTGAGGCACACAATACACCACCAAATATGTGATAAAATAATAATACAACTTTTCTATACGTGAAGTTATTTTAAATATCTTTCCACGTGAAGATAAAAAACTGAAATCTGGGCATGTTAAAATGAAGGTCCGAAGAATGGATTTTTATGGGATATCATTCCAATTAATTTTTCTACAAATTAAAGAGTAAAAATAAAATAATGATGATGGGGAGTGTACATGTGAAAATTTTAGAAAATAATTACATAAGTATCTAGTGTGTTTATACTAATGATGAAACTATTAGATCATGGAATATATAGGTTTTAGGAAATATAGTTTTCAAATATGATTAATATGAGTAGGATATGAATGATATTGAGTAAAACATGTCTAGTAATGAAGAATATACCAATAATCAATTAAAAAAGGCATCAAAAGATTCATAAAAATGACTATTTTTTAAAACTTATTGACCAACATGCTTCACCATTTAAAACATGGAGGAGTTTAAGTCTTGAAAACCAAACTCTTATCATCTCTCATGTTTAAACATAAACTTTTTTTTGGATATTGATAATGAATATAATATCTATTCAATGAAAGTTTACCTTGACATAATTGAGAAAAAATATACATGGAAGTTGGGTCAAAGTCCTAACATCAAAAACATCAGTTTTACCAAGAGGGTTTTCATAAATAAACTAAATAAGATATAAGAAATCACAATGAATAAATAAATTTTGGTATGAAATGGTTATTCCTATATGGAATGAGTTAAATTTAAAGAGACTGTTACACTCTTTTTATGGTTGTAACATCCCAAGATTTCATAGTACGCACTACACGCAACGATGAGTTCAAGCGCATCATGACTTACCAAACTAGTAGTTCAAAATCAGTTATGAATAATATTAACTGAATTTTGAACATTATATAATCCTTATAATTTTAGAATCCATATTATGATTTTCTTAGACATAATGTAAGAAAAAATTCATTTTTTTCAGATAAAAGAATTATTTTTCAAGAAAATGCAATTTTACCGCCTTTAAATGGTGATCCCTTTTAAATACAATATTTGAAACTTTGATATATTCAGTTTGACAAAATAAACTTCTTCTTTAGAATCTATACATAATAATTTAGTTTCAATAAATTTTTCGTGTTTTTCTGATAACATTCATATTTGGGTGAATAGTGAAAAATGCAATATTTTAACTGAAAACAACTTTTTTAATCAAAATAATTTATATTTTTAAATAATAGATTTTAATTTTTTTTAAGTATAAATAGATTATATTTTTACCATTTAATCTAATGCTAGTCATTTCTGGACATAAACAATTGTCAATCTTTTGATAGATAGTGTTTCTTAAAAATACGCCTTTTGGTCTTAACAATGGGAATTAATATTAAAATAATAAATTCAACTTCAATGTTTTGAATTTGGTAAAATGGACTTCAGTTTTGGATTCGTAATATCAAAATTATCTTAGGGTGAATTTTTGGTATTTTTCTGAAAACATTCAATTTTTTATGAACAGTGAAAAACACTAAGTTATAGTTTAAAACCAATATTTTATTTAAATAATTATTTATTTCATTTAAATTTTTTTAAGTCAAAATATATACATAATACCAATATAAGTTCATTGTAATTCATTGGAGTCATTTTTTAATAATTTTAGATGTATAACAATTTTATTGAACTTTTCACCGTCTTTTACCCACCTCATATGAGAATTTATGAATTCACATAAAATTTAATTTTACCATTTCCGTGAGTTAAATTTTGAAAATCCAAGAGACAAGGTTAATATCAAGGAGTAAATTGTGGTTCAATAAGATAAAAATAATTTTTTCTGAATAGTAACTTTTTACTTTTATTTACCACGGTTAAAAGTAAATAGGGTAATTAAGGGTAAAAATGATATTAATATTACCCAAACAATTGTCATAATTATATTGGACAAGATTATATTGACCAAAAAAAACCTTAGGAATAAATTATTGTCATTTGGGTCCACTTGAATTAGATTAGGACATTTATTATTATTTAATTCAAAGAAGAGTTAAAAGAGTTAATATCAAAGTTTAACACCTAAAACAATTTTAATATAGGGTAATACAAACTATAAATTTTATTATAAATAATCATTATAAAGATAAAAATATTTCCTACATAATGGTATTTTATTTAAAATTTTAAGTCATTAAATAATTTAATTTATTTGTGACCCAATGAGGATGCAATAATTTCTGTATTAATGAATGATTAAGATAATTGATTTTATAAATACCCAAATAAATGTAATTTGAGACTTTTTATGAATTAAAATAATTTTATACCTTAATATGACAAATTATGATTGGTTATATGAATTGTATTCGAAGTAATAATACTTTTATGAATTTATCAAAAACAATAATACCCAATATTGTCATAATTGACATAAAAGAGTTTTTCAAACAAATATTATATTATTAATTGTTATTCTATTCCTAAAAATTTAAGGTTCGAAAAAAGGAATTATATCATGATAGGGGTATCATTAATGGACCACTTTGGGGTCTATTTGAAGTTTATAGTAAGTTTATTAAGCATATAATATAAAAATACAAAGAGACATGGTAAATGCTAAATTAATTAAGAAAGAGTTAATACTAAAATAAAAGGTTAATAAAGTGACCAAAACCTATATAAAACCTATTGGTTGAGTGTATTTCGACCCATCCCCACATTATCATTGAAATAAATCAATTTGGAGCCATTATACACCGAATATAAATTTATTATACAATAATATTTTATGTTTTTTCTTAGGTGCCCCTCACCCCTCTTATGAAAGGGCACTCCCCCTTCTCTCAAATTCACACCGTAAAAGCCTTTTGGCTCAGCCAAACCCTACAGAAATATTCTCTAAACATCCCTAAATTCAACTTATAGGCCTTAGTTGGATCATAAAGTCATCCTAAAGAGCCCTTTTGATCAAATCAAAAGAAAGAACCCGAAAAAGAGGTAATGTTTTCACCACCCTCTTTCAGGTTCCTTTCTTCTTCCACTTCTTCTTTATTTGTTATTTCCATTCAAAAATAATAACTATAGTATCTTCTATCTACTGTGATGTTATTATAAATATTTCACTACTATATTTATTATTTTATCCATCTTATGAATGATAATTTCACCACATGTGCGTACGTACGACTTACCGTCTCTATGCCGTGGTGTAATTTGTTATTCAACACTATGTTATTTGGATACATATAATGATGAGTAATATATATATAAATAATTAAAGTAACATGATAATGTCTCTGTAAAATTAATATACCATCCAATTCCACACCTTTAGGGAAATTATATTGTCGCTCGTGATTATGTACGGATTACCGTCTCCACGACGCGACGAGATTCATTTTCAAATTCACCATTCATCGACGATTATAAAAATATATATTACTAATATGGATGTATTATATGACATAATAATGCTACTGGATATATATATATATATCCATTATATATATATGTACTTACATATATTTTATTCACTTTGTTCTATTCAATACGTTATGAAAACAGAAACAACGTTTATGCGTACGTACGGACTACCGTCTCCATAAACGGTGTTTTCCATTTCATATATACGTCTATTATACATAATTATATTCTAAATATATATGATAAATAAATCATGTTTTATATTCTAGAAGTATTTAAATCATGATCTAAAATATACAATCAAGAGTAACAAGTTAAAACATGTACGATAAAGAAAGCGATTATTACCCAAAATGTTAATTTAACATGGAAATTATTAATAAATGGGTAGTATAAAGTCATAAATGAATCATTTCTGATATCATAAATATTAATACCATTCTGTTATAATTTAAAAACATACTATGGTCTTCATACAGAAGGTTAAATGTACCCTCGACTAATGGAAAGTGCGAGGTAAGGGGTTTTCTCTCACTTCTTATTCCCGTGAGATTCGTGCCATAATGACACTATTACCTTTTTTGTGGTGTATGTACTGCCCATAATTGTATTCATTGTGTAATAAACTTTAATTATGTGTATTTACATATTAATTTTATAATACTACTTTCATGGGGTGTATGTTTTTTAAGATAACATATTGTTAAGGGTTAATTTCCCAATCTCATTATTATCTGAGATTGTTTATGTGTAAGTATTTACTGGAACATTTTTATCATTCATGTCCATTTTTCATAAAAATGATTGAAAAATGAATAATTTAATGATTTTTTAAAGGTACCCTTTATCAAGATCATAATTTTAAATCTTTTAATGATTTATCTATCTAAAACTTTTTAATTAATGTCCATGTTTTCAAAATGATTTTAGGGATTTATTTATATGGACATGACTGTTTTGAAATGATAATTCTTTTCAAAAGTTTCGAAGTGGTATGGGACACTTTGATTTAAAAATATCTTTTAAATTACTAACTTTATAAATGTGTTACTTTTAAATGATTTTTCGAAACCAATATTTCTCTCAAAATGTTTTACTCATCATTTTCAACTATGTCAGCATCCTTTACTAGATATTATTGTTATTGAGTTTGATTTATTATAATACAATCTTCCATATTTTATTGAATGAGTTATGATATGTTTGACTGTGGGTTTTCTATTTTTATACCATTCATGGTTTTTGGTTAATGTATTGACATTTCATATGCTAGTTTTAATACGAATGTTTATGTTATTTTTCAACTTTTTCAAATGAGGAATACCGTGGACTTAGTAAGTGATGGGTGGAGCCCACTATAGCTCCTCGATGCATCGGTAGGTCTCATGAGAAAAAAAATTTTCTTAGAACAAGGCCTTGACAAAAACATTATTTGTAGTCTTGTCACGAGGGTTTGACTATGTGGTAATGATGTCCGATATTAGGCATTCCATCATTATGAAATTAGTTATTAAATGTGATTATTCGACTAGTAGAATATCCATGTGAATGTTTATATGGTAATGTTTCATTTATTTTTACCATATTATTTTCATGTTTATGTTTAATAGGCTTTTGTTTTTATTACACATCTTTCCTTAAAAGTTTATAGCTTCTGCTAAATTATTTACCATTTCTGAGTATCTGAGATCAGCCCATCTTTATGTTTTATTTTCCTAGGATTCCATGAAGTGTATTATGATTGATATGCAGGGTTAAGCTAAAGGGAAAATGGAATTTTCAAAGAACTATATATGCTTTTTTTTATGCTTCAAATTCTAATACAAATTTAATATATGTAATCTATTTTCCAAGACTGCTAGACTGATTGGTTCTTCGGGACTTGATTCCTTGTAATCGTGAAAATGTATTAAAATAATGCACTGGCTCTGGGTAACTGGGGTCGGGGCGTTACAATTGGTATCAGAGTAAGTTTAGTAATAACCTTGGAAGCTAAATTTAGATAAACTATGATTATAGCACATAGACCTAAGATAGACATTGAGGATTAGTATAGAAGAACTTCCTATAGTTTTGGTAATGTAGAGATTTTGTGAGTTTTCCAAGAAAATACATCCCTGTATGGAAACGAGCTGGTAGAGGTGGCTCTGGCACATATGTACCTAGGGTTAAAACCTGAAAACACCGCTTTGAGAAAGACTCTAATGGGAACTGGTGCACGACAACGAGCCTTGCTGTACTCTTGGTTACGACACTCCTGGCGGATATGCATATAATAATTCTCGTTTTCTTTACAAATCACTATAAAGGGTTTATGAGTATATACCTCTTCAAAGAAAACATTTTTTGTGATTATGGATTATATCCTTAAATTGTTCAATTTTCGTTAGGTATTTTAAATGTTTTGAATTCTGAATTGTGATTCATAAAATGACCTAGTGTATGCCACTTTTTAGAAATGGAACCCAGTAGACGAAATGAGAACTCCAGCAATATGTATGATCCAATGAGTAAGAAGAGTCAAATCATTCATGGTATTAAGGAAACATTTAGAAAGGAAATAGTCTCCCACGTATTATCATCATATGAATAAATAATATCCTGTGTTAATACGATCCGTAAAGAATTCTCTGAATCATATGGCTTTGAAGGGAATCCAAAGAAGAAAAGGATGGTAGAATGAAAGATGGATAAAGGGAATAAGGGAAAGAAGGATTTTCCAATATGTGATAAATGTGGAATGAATCACCTTGTTAAATGCTTGAAGGGAATGAGAGTTTGTTATAAGTGTGGAGAAAAAGGACACCAAGTACGTTATTGTAAGTTTAAGAAAATGTTTTCAAATATAAAATGATTCATTTGCAAAGTGTTGAGACACTTCGCGAGTCAATGTCCCATTCATAGGAGTATACCACAAATGATGTTATTGGATAATACTCAAGTTATGGTAATACCTCAGATGAATATGAATGACTAGTGTTCTTATCTTGTTATTATATAATTATTTCGTTTGAGTGTTGTATCAATAGTATACTGGTTACATGAATTATGGAGATAAATAAGGATTGTACTGTAGTAATATTTTACTGAGGATTTGAGATTATATGGTTCTAAGAAAAGTGACTTTATAGTAAGCTACAATTTTTGGAAAATAAATGGGTAAAGGAAAGGTAGTCCTTAATATGGTCTTGATAATGAGGTAGTGATTTTGGAATAAGAGATGGTTGATTTTGGTAATTCAGGATGTCATGGTGTTGTAAAAGAATACACGATAAAGGAAATCACATGTTATTACCTGGAAAAAAGTATCCATATTATGATTTACTTCTTTATAAAAATTGGACTGAGAGTTTAGATATAAGTATTTTAGATAATTATAATGGTTGGAATATATTATGTTTGAAATTGGAAACTATTATTAAGTTTATTTTTGGATTTCCATAAAAAGGATAACCCGGAGGTCGGGCGACAACCCGTCACGTCCTGAAAGGGTGCAAGACTTGAACTCGCAACAGAAGGGAGGAAAGGGTGTATCAATTATCACGGACCCACGTGATGTTCTGGATTGAATAATGTAGTTTCTTTAAAGGGTCTGATATGTGAATTATATATTCATTATTTTTGGAACCCTATATGATTAGGATAAATAAATTTTTTTTAAAATATTTTATAGTGAATGATGAATTTGTGGTAGGAATTAGTTGAAGGATGAAACTATACTTATTAAGTATATATATATATATACACACATATACATATATATATATATATATTTCCCCAATATTTTATGGATAATTTAATTATTAACCATTAGGGGAGGGATCATAAAACAAAAAATTTATTATCCGAATTCCTTACATTTTGTTGAATCGATGGTATTTTATATCATCATAGATTGGTGGCTTTGAGGTCAACAATTCTACAATTGTTTATTATTGATGACCTCAATCACTCCTTATAAATATTTACATTTTCATTCAAATTATGTGTCTTTAATTGCCTCTAATTTTCTCCCAATCGAGATCATAATTTGTTGCTGAATTTTTCATTACCCTTTTCATATTATTAAGACTAAATTTTATTAACCCAATTTCTAATGTGGGTTTTACCACAAAGGTATTTCATATTTTCAACCTTTTATTTTCGAAGAACAATTTCAAATTGCGATGATGCAATTTATTGAAGTAGGGAAGAATGTAACACTCCATGATTTCATAGTACGCAATACATGCAACTATGAGTTCAAGCGCATCACAACTTACCAAACTAGCCGTTCAAACGCGGTTATGAATAGTATTAACAGAATTATTAACATTATATAATCCTTATAATTTTAGAATGCATATTATGAGTTTCTTACACATAATGTAAGAAAAAATTCATTTTTTTCTTATAAATGAATTGTTTTTAAAAAAAATGCAATTTTACCACCTTTTAATAAAGAAACCTATTTAAATCCAATCATTGAAACTTTTATATATTAAGTTTGACAAAATTAACTTCTTCTTTAGAATCGAGACATAATTATTTAGTTTCAATAAAATTTTGTTGTCTTTCTGATAACTTTCATATTTGGGAGAATAGTGAAAAATACTATATTTTAACAGAAAACAAATTTTTTATTCAAAATAATTTATATTGTTAAATCATATATTTTAATGGTTTTGAAGTATAAATAAATTATATTTTTACCATTTAAACCAATGGTGGCCATTTTTGGACATAAACAACTGTCAATATTTTGATAGATATTGTTTCTTAAAAATACACCTTTTGGTCTTAACAATGGGAATTAATTTTAAATTAATAAATGAAACATATATGTTTCTAATTTGGTAAAATGGACTTTATTTTTGGATTCAGAATATCAAAATTAGCTTAAGGTAAATTTTGTGTTTTTTCGGAAAACATTTAATTTTTGATGAATAGTGAAAACACTAAGTTATAGTTTAAAACCGAAATTTTATTTAAATAATTATTTATTTAATTTAAATTTATTTTAGGTCAAAATAGATACATAATACCTATATAAGTTCAATGTAATTCATTGGAGTCATTTTATAATAATTTCAGATATATAAAAATTTTATTGAACTTTTCACCGTCTTTTACCCACCTCCTAGGAGAATTTGTGAATTCACATAAAACTAAGTTTTACTGCTTCTATGAGTGGAATTTTGAAAATCTGAGAGGCACGGTTAATATCAAGGAGTAAAATGTGGTTCAATAAGATAAAAATATTTTTTGTGAATAGTAACTTTTTACTTTAATTTACCACGGTTAAAAATAAATAGGGTAATTAAGGGTAAAAAATGATATTAATATTACCCTAACACATGTCATAATTCTACTGGACAAGTGTATCTCGAAAAAAAACAACCTTAGTAATATAATATTATCATTTAGGTCCACTTGGATTAGATTAGGAAATTTATTATTATTTAATTCAAAAAAGAGTTAAAAGAGTTAAAATCAATGTTTAATAACTAAAAAATTTCTAATATAGGGTTATAAATAATATAACATAAATTATAAATATTCATTATAAAGATAAAAATATTTACTACGTAATGATATTTTATTTATAATTTTTATACATTATATAATTTAATTTATTTCTGACACAACGATGATGCAGTAATTACCGTATTAATGAATGATTATAATAATTAATACTAGAAATACCCAAATAAATGTAATTTGAAATTTTTTATATATTAAAATAATTTTCTAGGTTAATATGAATTATTTGGATTGGTTATATGAATTTAGTTCGAAGTAATAATGCTTTTATGAATTTATCAGGAACAAAATATCCAATAGTGCCAAAATTGTCATAAAAGAGTTTTTAAAACAAATATTATATTATTAATTGATATTATATTCCTAAAAATCTATGTTTCTGCAAAAGGACCTATATCATGATATTTTTATCATTAATGGTCCACTTGGTGTTATATTGGAAGTTTATAGTAATTTTATTAACCATATAATATAAATATACAAAGAGACATGGTAAATGTCGAACTAATTAACTAATAGTTAAAACTAAAAGCCTAGGTTAATAAAGAGATATAAACATGTCTAAAAACTATTGGTTGAGTGTATTTCGACCCATACCCCCATTATCGTCGAAATAAATTAATTTTGAGCCATTAGAAACTGAATATGAATTTATTATTAAATAATAATTTATGTTTTTTCTAAGGTGCCCCTCACCCCTCTTATAAAAGGGCACCCCCCTTCTCTCAAATTCATACCTTCAAAGCCATTTGGCTCGGCCAACCCCTGCCAAAATATTATCTAAACTTCCCTCACTTAAACCTAGATGCCTTAGTTTGATCAGAAAGCCAACCTAAGGAGCCCTTTTGATCAAATCAAAAGGAAGAACTCGAAGAAGAGGTAATGTTTTCACCACCCTCTTTCAAGTTCCGTTCTTATTCCATTTCTTATTTATTTTTTATTTACATTCTAAAATAATAACTCCAGTATATTATATATTCTGTGATGTTATTATAAATATTTCACAACTATATTCATTATTTTATCCATCTTATGAATGATAATGTCACCATGCGTGCATACATACGGCTTACCGTCTCCACCCCATGGTGTAATTTGTTATTCAACACTACATTTTTTGGATGGATATAAGGATGAATAATATGTATATAAATAATGAAAATAACATGATAATGTCTCTATAAAATTGATATACCATCCAATTCCACACCTTTATGGAAATGATATTTTCCGTCGTGCATACGTACGGATTATCGTCTCCATAACGTGATGAGATTCAATTCCACATTCAACATTAATCGACGATTATAAAAATATATATTACTAATATGTTTTTAATATATAACATAATAATTCTACTATATATATATATATATATATATATACTTACATATATTTTATTCACTTAGTTCTGTTCAATACTTTATGAAAACAAAAACAACATTTATGTGTACGTACGGACTACCGTCTCCATAAATGGTGTTTTCCATTTCATATATATGTCTATTATACATTATGATCTTATAAATATATATGATATATAAAACATGTTTTATATTATGTATGTATTTAAATCATGATCTATGTGATACAATCATGAGTAACAAGTTAAAACATGTACGATAAAGAAAGTGTTTATTGTCCAAAATGTTAATTTAACAAGGAAATTTTTATTAAATGGGTAGTATAAAGTCATAAATGATTCATATATGATATCATAAATATTAACATGGTTCTGGTCTAATTTAATAACATACCACGGTCTTCATATAAGAGGGTAAATGTAACCTCGACTAAAGGAAAGTGCAAGGTAAGGGGTTTTCATCTCACTCCTTATTCCCGTGAGATTCGTGCCATATTCCCACTATTACCTTTTGTGTGGTGTATGTACTACCAATAATTGTATTAATTGTATAATAAAATTTAATTTAAGTGAATTTACATATTCATTGTATGATTCTTCTTTCATGGGGTGTATGTTTCGTAAGTTACCAAAATGGTAAGGATTAATTCCTTAATCTCATTATTATACGAGATTGTTTATGTGTAATTATTTACTGGGAAAGTTTTGTCATCCATGTCCATTTTTCATAAAAATTATTTCAAAATGAATATTTTAAGGATTTATGAAAGGTACTCTTTATCAAGATCATAGTTTTAAATGTTGTAAAGATTTATCATTCTAAATATTTTTAATTAATGTCTATGTTTTCAAAATGATTTTAAGGATTTATTTATATGGACATGAATGTTTTCAAATGATAATTATTTTCAAAAGATTCAATGTGGTGTGGGACAATTTGATTCAAAAATATCTTTTAAATTAATTCCATTATAAATAAGTGACTTTTAAATAATTTTACAAAAAGGATATTTCTCTCAAAATGTTTTACTCATCATTTTCAACTATGTCAGCATCATTTACTGAATATTATTTTTGATTGAGGTTGATTTATTATAATACAATATTCCATATTTTATTGAATGAGTTATGATATGTTTGACTGTGGATGTTCTATTTTTATTCCATTCATGGTTTATGGTTAATCTATTGACATTTTGTATGCAAGTTTTAATACGAATGTTTATGTTATGTTTCAACTTTTTTGTATGATGAATGCAGTGGACTTAGTAAGTGACGGGTGGAGCCCGCAATAGCTCATCAATGCATCGGTAGGTCTCATGAGACAAAATAGTGTCTTGGCACAAGGCCATGACAAAATATTTATTTGTAGTCTTGGCACGAGGCCTTGACTATGTGGTAATGATGTCCGGTATTAGGCATTCCATCATTATAAAATTAGTTATTACATGTGATTATTCGACTAGTAGAATATCCATGTGCAGGTTTATATGGTAATATTTCATTTATTTTTACCATATTATGTTTATGTTTATGTTTAAAAGATTGTTGCTTTTATTACACATCTTTCCTTAAAAGTTAATAACTTCCACTAAATTATTTACCCGTACTGAGCATCTGATCTCACCCATTTCTTATATTTTATTTTCCCAGGATTCCAAGAAATGTATTATGATTGATATACAGGGTTAAGCTAAAGGGGAAAATGGAATTATCAAAGAACTATATATGCTGTATTTTATGCTTCAAATTATAATGTAAAGTTAATGTATGTAATCTATTTTCCAAGGCTGCTAAACTAATTGGTCCTTAAGGACTTGACTCCTTGTAATCATGCCGATGTATTAAAATAATGCATCGGCTCTAGGTAACTGGGGTCGGGGCCTTACAAAGGCCATATACTATAATAATTTTCTTGGAAATATAAGGTCACATAAATTGTAAAATCTATTAAATGAACAGAAAAAACCTCTTTAAAATTAGTTACATGGAATAATAATCTTTTATTAAACAACCTAATAGTTTGTTCCTTTATAATGATTGATACATAGAATGGAATCTATGTAAAACATTATATTGGTTAAAACTGTTCACATTAACATTGTATTGGAAAATAGATGGATTCTAGACTAACTTGAATTTATCAAAGGTATTAATTGATAATAATCTTTATATAAATGATATATCCCTGAAATCACTTGAATTCATATTATATGTTGCTGAAATAATATTTATTGGTTATAAGTAGAATATTTGTGAATATTTTGTTGAAAAATGTAAAGAAATTTTGAAATGATCATGTTAGGGTAAATCTATTACTTTTTAGGGTTAAAAGTTATTGAAAGAGCTGATCACATTTTTCAATCATAAGAAAAGTACTACAGGGAATTATTGACAAGGTTTATAATGGAATAACTCCAATGGATTTATAATCCTAGGTCTATTGGAACTAAAATGACATAGGATGTGGTTGTAATAAGTGTAAATCAATGTGACTATAGAAAACTAATCTAAAACCTACTCTATATTACTGCTTCTAGACTAGAAATTGTATTTAATATGACAAGATGTGACATGTTTTAGTGTGATCTAAAATAGTATGACCTATTAGTTTCCTAAAGGACACCATATACATTATTTATTTTAGAATAATGTATGGATCTAATAAAAAATTAAATTTGTAAGATTTTATAAAATCTAATTAGGATGTAGATTATATTTAAATGAAGTCAACTTCATGTGTAATATTATACCTTTGGTCTATTTTTGTGGCATGTAATAACAACATGAAATGTTCAAGGGAATTAAGAATAGTTGTATTCTTGCACATTACTATTAAACATACATCTACACAAATGATTTGAATTATTTTTTAGATACCTGATTTGAGAGTTGAAGTGGTAGTAAAATTATATATTTTTTACGATATTTAAAATTTTATTGACATTTCTAGGAAATAAATTACGAAAATAATATATATACACATTGATATAAGATATCATTTAATCTAATAAAAAGTGGTAAATTTTGAGGTGATGCTTGATTTTTTTTCTCTAATAAACAACTATAAAATATTATTGCTAAATTTTTTCCAAAGAATAAAATATACAAAATGTTTTTCTTGTTCTTTATGAAATGTGGATATGTTTTTAAATAGGAAAGTGTTAAATTCACATGGATCCAAATCTATAGATAATAGATTAATTTAATGGGATGATGGATGAGTGGAGTTATGAAGTGTTGGTGAGATCAATAAAATGACTAGACCATATTGTTTTCCACCGAGGGATGTAATTATATAAAAAAAATCTTTATCTGGTAGTTTGGTTAAATAAATTTCTCATTTGATATTATAATATTATTTAATACTTTTTGAGTTAGTTCATATAAATTTGTGATATAGTTGATGAGTTTTGTCTATTTGAAAAATAGTTTACATTTGGCTGAAATAAATTCGAAAGGGAATGATTAAAGAGCCCCTTGGATTGGAGGTATTGTTGACGATTTTTTTATCTGTTTTCAACCAAATCATTCTAGAGGTTTTTAGATTATTCATAGTGTTTCTGTTGATAGAAAATTGTTTTAGAATAGATTTACACTGAACTCTTAAAATATGGTATTTTAGAGGTGGACATAAAAAATGGAAAAGTATTAGGAATGTAGGTGTCAAATTATTTCTGCGTAGGTGTTGTCATTTATTTTCAGTATGTATGAAAAAAAATTTGTTTCATTGATAATATTTTTGGTAATGTTTTTTTGTGTAAGTGTCATTTGATCTCAGTTTTGATGTGATTTTTTCATAGTGTAAGTGTGTTCTAATAGAATGTAAGTGTCATTTGGCCAATATATTTGTCAAAAAGACAAGTGTAAGTTTTGTACGGATGTTCATAAGTTTCATATGGACCAATAAATATTTCATTAATTTGTAAATTGTTGAGATTCCTAAAGGGTGAAATATAGATTTCCATATTTTCATATTATGAAGAAATATAAATCAGTCAATGATCATGATGATCCATAGTTTATATAATATTATAATAAAATTATGATTCCTGTAGTTTGAAAATATATGATAATTATTCATTGAAATGAATTTTAAAAAATGATATAAAAAGGCGATGAACTCAAAATGAATTGTATTTGTTTTCAAGAATAATGAATATATTAAATGAGACGATAACTTACTATTATTTTATTCAAAAATTATATTGATAATAAAATATTCATCCTAAATGAGTTTATTGAAATTTTTAAATATTTTATTATATTAATTATTGAATTTGGATGTCCCATAAGGATTACCATATTTTTGAAAGAAGTTGAGATATTTTCTATAGTTCTGCCAAAAGTATTTTATTTACACTACATGTTTTTTGAACAAAAGAAAATTTGTGGAAAAAAATAACTCAGTCATGTTTTGATATGGTTTAATATGAGTGTAAATTGATACTAATATAGGTAATCTATGAAGGGTTTTATGTTATTAGTTTGTTAAGGAAGAAGAAATGGGAAGTATGGTAATTTTATGTTAATGTGGGAGGCTGATATGCTAATTGGTTTGGTGACATTTTAATAAATATAATAATTCATAAAATTAGAATTAAAGTTATGATTATTTCATTTTAAAGGCTCAAGGAAAAATTATAAATCTATTTTGGGTAATCTAAAAAGAATGGCGAAATTAATGAGACAATTTTGATTAAAAAAATTATAAGAGAGTGGCGATTTTCCCTTTAGAAAATATCATGGATACAAATATTTTTGAAAGTGTAAGATGTATTAAATTTTTAATGGGGAATATAAGTATAGAGAGATTGTTTATTGAGTTGATATAATCATGAGTCTAAGAAGGAAGTGCAAGTGAGTGTGCCTGGAGTTATCTTTTCATGATATAAAGAACCAGATCTACCTGAGTTTGAAGTGTCGAGTTCTGAGACAAGAAGATGATGTAATGAGTTGAGTAATCCAATATCATAAGAAATTATTTCAAGTACGATACCTATTTTCCTATTCATGAATAGGGTAATTAGTTCTACTATATATGTTTCTACAGTACTAAATAAGTGGATCTTATATTTGTTGCTCATGAAAATTTCACCTCATGGAAGATATGTCATACATATGGCATTGCTGATTTGTATGAATTCAATGTTTCAGAAGATATATAACCAAAAATGGAAGTATATATGTTGCTAAGAACGGGTTTAGGATAAAAACTAACCCAACAACATATATCCATAACAAGTTATTATTTTAAAATCTAGGGTAAGGGATAACAACCTACTTCAGCAAGGAGTAGGCTCGCATATCACAATCAATCCTATAGAAACGACATTGTGTTTTGTTCTTATGTAATTTTAATTTCACATGGGTAATGATACACCATATATAATATTGAATTGAGTTTTAACAGACTAAATAAGTTTCTTTAAAACAAAAATATTAGAAAAATAAATATATACTAATTCATCTCTATCATAGAAGTCTATCTATTTAGACCATTAGGACTTACAATACATATTATAATTAATAACCCTTAATAGATATCATATAGTGCATGATCAATAAACTATGTGTTCTCTATAACTATATTATTTCATTTTCCTAATGTCATAAAACTCCCCTAATCTATAATCCATCATTGATCCCATTCATTAAGTAGTATCACCTCTATAACTAGATATCCATGAAAATACCCAACTAAAACTTTACTAAGGAGAAATATTCCTTGAATGAGATACCTGAGTAGAAGTAGAAAAATGACCATCACTCTTATTCTTCTTATAATAATAAAACCTCAAATTCTTTACAGTCTTTTAATAGGAATGAAATCACTTTTCTGCTATAAGATATAAATTGTGAGTATAGATTTTTCAAAAATACTAACACTATAAAATCTCTATATCTCTAAAAGATAGAGATAAATGATCCTTTCCCTGACCCTTGAATAATCAATAATTTGATTATGATCATCCATATTTTTATTTACACATTTTCATAAACCATTGGAACCCTTTAAATCCATTTTTAAATTCTCAAAATAAATCTCATACATTCAAGATGTGTTAACAACTTTTAGATATGTGGGAACCCAAATGAGATTCACACCTCATAAAAGATTTAGTTCCAAACCATGTCCAAAATTATGTGTCTTAAAAAACTATAAAATTCTAAAATTTGGTAGAAAATGAAAAAATTCATGAAATTAGATTTATATATGAGAATTTATCTACCACCCTTCTTTAAATCCTTAAATTAATTGCCTTAGTTAATCCTCATAGTTTTTAGAAAAAAAATTGATCAATGAATATATCTTAGAATGCATCATATATTCAGCCCTCCATCTTATTTGTCCAAAATAATAATGTATCACAAGTTTGGTGATTAAATGTTAATAATTAAAAGAAAAAACATAACCTTTTATCAACTTGGTTCATCAATCAACTGAAAAAGCTATCCCAAATATTCAACATTTCCCCCACAACTCCTAATCCAACATATCCCATGAAAATAAAAGGGTTTTGGTCTCATTACTCATGAAAAACATCAATAAATGCCTTTTCCTCTTGATAAGGTCTCCCTTATAGGTTATAAATCATTTAAAAAACATTTCATAATCTTCAAATCCTACAGAGTATCAGGTGCCGATATAATAAAAAATTAATCATTCCCCCCAATATTTTTTATTGTTTTATTACTAATTCACATATTTCCCTTTATGTTTATCACCACATATATTTGCTACCATATCTATATAAAATAAAACAACAATTAGTTACATAATACCATGGATACCTATCAAATTAATATACTATTGTGTTTATATTTTTATAGATTTGTCCACCTCATTTTTATAATATTTTTGAGGGGTTTTGTCTAAATGCTAACTAAATCATGATTTTTTATTCCTTATAATTATCTACATAGAAATTCTTTTTCTTGAAATTTTTGTTAATACTTTTTTTATTGGTGAAATTATCATTGATGTTTTTAATGAGTGAATATATTTTCTCTTATAATTTAAATGTAAAATTTATCATTTAATTCATCATAAATATATTTTTTGGAAGATTTATTATATTTTTAATGTGTTTTGATTGATTTTACTTTTGAAGATTTAGTTTGTAATTGATTTATGATTTTTGAATTCAATTTTCATTTTATTTTTATTAAATTTGGGCCTTATTTATGTATTATGTAGAAATTTTTTAATCTTATATGTGTTATATTTCTAAGGATTCTATATTTAAGTGTCTCATGTAAAAATAAATTTGACTTTAATAAGAAGGTACATATGAATATGAAGAGGATATGTGTGATATCAAGGATGTTAGAAAATATATTGAAGATGTTATGTAACATATTCAATAGATTAACTTAGTCACCGTGTGCTAGTAACTAAGCACAAAATGCCTTTGTGGCATTAATCTCTACTTGGTTAGAAATAATCCTCTTGGTTGTAAAACTCACTTGTGATAAATTATTTAAACTCACATGTGATTAAATCATTTTAGAATTAGATAACATCAGAATAAAATTATATCAAGTTATATAAACCTATTTTTATGATAATATATATGAGATTGACTCATTTTTTATGTTAGATTAATCTTATTTGAATAGGGATGTGTAAGATTATTGATTGTCATGTTTATAGAGAGTGACAACTGAGGAGTATGGTGTACTAACAAATTGAGAAATCAAGGTCTGTTGGATGAATAAAATTGAAATATTACATAACAAATATCATTTTTATTTGAGGTAGTTTTAGATGAAGATTCAGGAAAAGCATGTTTTTCTCATGGGCCACTTCCCCCTTTGAAGATTGATTAATTCATAAACCTTTAGGTGTAGAATCTATTAGTAGTAATTTTTAGAACTATCTAATTTTTGGAATTTTGTAATATAAGCCAAGGGTAAAGGACAAAAAATTGAAGGATTAATATATGTTTAAAAACTATGAATAATAAGATGTGATATAGGGATATTATAGAGGGACATTTAGGATAACCACATAAGAAATTCAAGAGTGATGATGGGGAAAATAAGAGTTCCTAGTGGATGATCCATACTATTAGAGGAAAACATTGTGAAAATTGTTCTTCAATCCATATAAGACCTTTTCAATCTCTTTATTTTAACTTAATTATATAATTAATTTTAAGGGATTTAGTATGTGATTTTTTAATAAAAAATTTAACCATTTAATTTATTATAGTAAAACTATAACTAACCAAAATTTATTCTGTTTAATTCAACACCATTTCATTTTTGATATTATAAAATTATAATCAGTATTTAAAAAAATATCTGAAATATTTTCCAAGGGAGCAAGAATCATTTTCTACTCATAATTAATTTCATATTTACCTATGATTGAAAACATTATCTATATACTTGTGATGAATGTTCATATATTTCCTATACATGAATTTCCACTGATTATTTATTCTATTTAAAATTTATGATTTTATAAAATGTTTATTTCCTAATAGATGGTATCATATTCCATTTTCAATATTAAAAATGTCAAACTTTGAAATCATTTTTAAAAAAATATTTTTTATTTTTAGTTTGACATGAAAAGATGATTGGAACATTGGATAACTAATTATCAATATGATTATTAAATTCTCATGAAAGAAAATAAAACATCAATGAATGAAATTAACCATTTTCATAGTTAATTAGTTTTAGTTCCCTATCAACTCAATATTTAATTACAAATTCAATGAGTCAATCACTTTTATCACTTATTTTATTCCTTATCTATTCAATTATGTTATCTTAATCATTTTCACATACATCAACTTCTATAACTGAATATAAAAAACTATTACCCTTGGAATTATTATTAAATTCTATTGGGTAAACAACCATATTGACGGGATTAGTCCTGCTTTATATTAAAATAGTTTTACAGTACGATTAAGTAATTTTTTTTATTAACAACCATTGAAAAAAAATATTTTCCTAGACATGTATACAAAACATTCAATCAAATATGATCAATGAAATCATATTCTCATGTTCATACAATAAACTATAGTTAAACAATTCATAATTAGTAGAACATTTAGTAAAAAATTATTAGTTCAACAATAATTAAATCATATAGCATAAATTATTTATTAAATATTATCATAATCATCGTTATTCACATGTGAAAATAGATATTTCATTTCCTTATGTGCCAAAATGATGAAATAGATTCTAAATATTCACTCTTAATCATGGCAGATTTTATACCTGAAAATCTCATTTAAAAATTTTCAAATACAATCCTATATTTTCCATTCAGCTTGGAATTATACAATTATTGTTTGGTACTTGAACACCCATATATTTTTCATATAAATTTTGAATATGTAACTCAATTATACAAATTTTTTCATGTTTTAGAGTCATATAAAGGAAATATTCTTTGAAACCCTTTTATAAGATCTCACCCTAACACGACTATTTCACCATGAATAATTACCCCATGGACCTCAGTACTCTCCTTAATATCTAGGGACTACAGATTTTCAATGTTGGTTAACTTATTTTTATTAAGGAGAAATTCACCCTAAAATGAATCAAAAGCTACTAAAATAAAAAAAATAAACCAAATTACAATAATAGTATAATAAAGAAGTAACATCAATAATAAACATGAAAGTTTTATTCCATCAATCCCAAATTACCACACATAATAGAAAAAGATAAAATTAAAACAAAAATATGTGAGACATAGAGTATAACTATTGCAATAACCCCCAAAAAATAAAAAATAAATAGTCAAAAGCAATTCAAAGTAAAATTAAAATTATCATTATACTATAATTTCACATTATATCCGATCTAAAATGGTTAGTTTCCTTTCCTTTAAAAAACTATATATAAAATCTATACCTAAATGAAGGGTGCACATACAAGTTCATAGAAAAAATATTAATGAAAAACACCATATCTACAAGAATCTCCAACAGTTTGAGTTCTTTTAATATGATTGGGGTAAAAATATAAAATTATAAAACCAATAAAAAACATCACACCTAATAATATTTAATGTGGTTTCTAATCTAAATTAGTAGCTCATATAATTGATTTATCTAATATTGATGAATTCATTGAATATTGGCCATGAAATTTCATTACTAAACCCATATATTATCTAGAATCCTTACAAAACACATGATGTATATAATTTTATTATAAAACCCTTGACATATATATCATTATCCTTACAAACCCTTGTTGTGGCATGAATTATTTTCTAATATAATTACTTATAATCCCTTTATATTATTAGGTTATAGATTAACCAAATCAATCATTTTTTTTGAATCATAAAGTTATTTTATTTTTATAGTTTTTTATTACAATATCACAAGGCATTATCAAATTCAGAATGTTATCCAAATAATCATACTCGTTGACATGAGATTACATTTATGAAAAATAAAATCCACAACATTTGGATAGAGCAACTGCACAATTTTTTATCAAGGTTAACCCATTTAATAAAATTAATTTTCAATTTAAAAATAATAATTTATTTAATAAAAACACAAAACTTTTTATTTTATCTCAATACTATCAGAAACAACCCCAGGTTATCTGCAAACTGGAAAACTAAATGGGTTTTTGATAAAATCTGAAGGGTGTTCCAGATCTCCATGGCCTGATAAAAAGCACCAGGACATCAAAATATAAATAATTGGGGATAATTTAGGCCAATAACCACTAAAATAAAAGGAATAAATCACAAAACACAAGGAATATAGAATAATATCTAAACATAAATAAAACATAAATTGATCTAGATACAATATTCTAAAAACACAACTACAACCAACTAGAAAGATACCTCATATCTATGTGACCTCTTGGTTTCCACCTCAAAAAAAACAAAATGGTCCATGAGTGAACCTAAAAGAGAACATGAAACCTCAAAATCATCTCTAGTATTCCAACACCGAGCATCATAAGTAGGGTGTAAGTATACAAAATCTCAATAGGTAAGCACTACAGAATACATACATGTCATATCCTGAAATAATCCAAAAATAGTAGTTTAGTAATATAGTTTGAAAATATTTAATTATCTTTTAAATAAAAAAACACATATTTCCAAAATTCAATTTTAAAATAAAAACTATTGTTTTTAAGACATATTCCCATTTTAAAATCCATCTATGAAAACCCATTTCAAGTAGAAAACCACAACCTAGTAAAATGCATATAAAAAGGGATAAAAAATTAATTATAAGATATAGGGTATATCTAATAAAAATTAAAAAAATAAATATAAGAATAGTGAACATAAATATGAAAACCTAAAGATAATAAGAAACCATTAAGGAACATAAAATTTACATCATCATGGGCATGTCCTAAAAAATATCGATAGGTGACCATATACGTTATTATTTTGGATCCATTTTTAGAATATGATTTGGTCTATAGTCTATCACCAAAATGAATTCCCTCAACCATCCTCCTCGAAGAAAAAACAAAAAAAATGGACTTATACCAACCTTGGGAAATCTAGTACGTCTAATAAGTAACAAGGGATTAACCATCTCTTGACCATCTATTTTACTTCTATGAAACCATAATGATAGTTAAAGGGGGAAAAGTGAGGACGTCATCAAATAATAAACATAAACCATAACCCAAATAGGCCAATGTCAATGCCTTTTCAACTCTCTCACACCATTCATGCATATTCCTCCACTAACTAGATGACCATAATAGGGTTGACCATCAAGTAGAAACCTTTCAAAAGTACCAACCAGCCCTATACATCTTGAAAATTCAAAAAAAAAATCCCAAGAACATTTAAATACTAAACAAGCCTTATCATTTGAAATCCAAAACCATTTATGCATGAAATATATTTGAGAAAATACTTAAAAAACAAATATTTATCAATAACCAAGATAGACTCTAAAGAAAACTTCTTAAAACTTATTTTAAAACATCATTTGAAAAATATTTGGAAATGGGGAAGTCTTTTGAGGAAGGCATGGTTTTATAAAGAGTATACTTTTTGTTGTTTTCCATTTATATTCATGTAAATATATATATAGATACCCTATTAAAAATGGATACTAAAATATCACACTAGAATATATATAAACATCTATATGAATGTAAAAGGAACAATCAAAGAATATATTCACCAAATACCAAAATAAGAAAAAATCCCATTCAAACATAAATTTATCAGAACACCAACAAGTCAAATAAAAATTTATAAAACCCCCAAATACATTTTCAAGTCCACATAGAATTTTATAAAATACCTATAATGTATATAAATTGAATAAATATAGGTATAACAACAGAAATCCTTTGAAAGAAACATTTTCATGAAACGAAAAATATAGAAATTAATAAAAAATAATGTTAGAATACAAAATCATGAATATCATGTTTAAATTAATTTTGGAATTCTCAATAATTAAATAGAATATTCATAAAATTAAATGGATAGAAACAACTACCTCATTGGTGTGCGAATGCAACAAAACCTTTTGAAGAGGGAAGAACAAATTCCAACAACAAACAAACACCCAAGATCAATGGAGGAGCTTTAATCTAAGAGTTGGGAGAACGGGAAGAAGATTTTTGGATCCCCTTCACAAGGAACATCCATGTGGTATGGGAGGATAGTAGAAATGGGGCTTTACTTTAGGAGGGGGAAAGGAGGAATTTCCCTTTTTTCTGGGACTTTGGAAAAGTCACTTGGCATGGTTGCACCATTTACCAAACTGCATTCTCAACCTATCTACCCTTTTGGGAAGAAAACCCATCCTCGTATGGTTTAGTTACATGGTTTTAAATGAATGAGAAACCCACTAAAATTGCATCTAATATGATTTCAGAAATCCACACATGCTTGTTACACTATTTCCCCAATCCATTCACAAGTCATGTAGTATCTCTCAGACACCCCATGAAGTCATCAAGGTTACTATTGAAACCTCCATGATTTTTTTCCAAGCCAAACACCACCCAAAAGTGATAAAATATTAAATAAGGAATTAAACTAAAAACATAATTTTGATTAGAGTGTCATATACTTTTCATCAAAAACATGCACTCCAACTATGTAAAAAATCTATAAGTTGATAAAAAATAATGAAAACATGAAATCTCACAAGGAATTTATAATCATATTCATCAATATGATCAAGGAATATGAAATATGGGAAATAAATATTAAATTATCATCAGAGTGTGACAAATCCTATGAGTCTTCATTAAAACACATATTTTAAATAGGAATTTTTTTATTTTTTTTCATGTTCATAACATTGACATGTATATTTCCTTTAACATATTTCTATTAACCCAGAAATATTAAATAATTATCAATATCATTTATAAATATCCATAATATATTAAATATAACACCAATGAACTGATATTCCAACATTATATGTCTATATCTTTTCTTAATAATGATTAAAATGATAATATTTCTCACAACTAACATCTATTATTTATCCCTATAAATCAACATCAATTCTACATAAATGATTCATTATAGAAGATAATTCAAATAATAAATCATGCTATAAATTTTATATTCATATAATTTTTTATTTATTCAATTGAAACCATTTCCCAAACTTATTTCATGTGAGTTGTTAACATCAAATATTTTAATTCCAAATTCCCATGAAACCATTAAAATGAAACACTATACAGATGTGAGAGGCCACACCCCTCATTAAATATCAGTGATCTACATAGGAATTGAAATTGAAAACTCAAAATTAATCACTTCAACTTATAAAATCCTATGAAACCAGAAAAAAAGAGAATATAGAGAGTAAGAACATTCAATTTATAGAACCATCAAATAAAATATTAATCATATCACCTCAAAGAGACCAACATAATAAATGAATTGAAATACATTATGAATTTTTGGATCAAGAGAGGAATCATATTCCTAGTGTTCAGAGCGAATTTAACATAGTTTACTATATTTTACAAAATGTAAATTTTGTATGGATAATGACTAAAAATCAAAAAATTCCATTATAAAATAATATATTTTTGAAAATTATAATTTTGACACTAAATCCCTAGAATGCTTTACAAATTTCCAAAATGGCACTATTCAGGAAGGACTATTTTTCACAAGCTATCCATTTAAGCGATGTCCTCTAAAACATTACCACTAATCCCCATGGTATTGTTTCTATAAAATTGCATCATGTTTTATAGATCTCCATACCATAATACAGACTTACTCTTTATTTTTCCCCTCTCAATCCATTTTAACTAATCTATTCCCTCCAAACTATACGAAACTTCATCCATGTGCTACATGGTTTTTCTCATCATGGTGAATAGAAACTATATTTAGTCCCCATAACGTCAAAACGTACATCAAAACCATTTTTTAAAAACCATTACATTTAATATATAATGTTTTCTCCTCACGGTTGAAATAATATTCCAATACATATTCCAAGTAACCATATAATATTTCTGACAACAGCTACACCAAATCACCAGGTTTCCCACCACATTTCTTCCACGCACAAAACCATGTAATGTATTCACCAATATCATAATGAGGAATCTTATTGAAGTATTATTACATTCCTTTCAGATAAATAGTTACTCTAATTCCTCAACAAATTTCACTTATATACATAAAAAACATCATAGAAAATGTTAATTTTAAAATTGGCAATAAATCATACTTGAACACACATACCGTGAGGCTCATGAACATGATGTGTTAATGAAATACCACACAAATTTACTAGTAAATGGTATTAAATTTATTGTTCATACTAAATATGGAAAAATATCCAAATTATTACTTGTAACATGATGAATAAATTATGAGATAAAATATTAAATCTATATAAAAACAATGTATTCAAGTCTACACATTGTATTAAAAATATTTTTTACAAAATTATCATGGAATATTATTTCAGTTAGATAGGTTAAATATAATACCATTTTATATATTATGTATTTGAAAAGACACCATGTGTACTTTTTTCTATATAATTTAGTTTTTCCCATCAATTTACATTTCTTTATGTCTAATACTGATAGAAACTTATTTAGGAAAGAGTATCCCATAAAAATCAATATATAAGGGGCTTATATAATAGATTCTTAGATATATAATAGAGGGATAGAGACCATTGATCAACATGGTGGTGACCAACCAATAATTCTTTTTATTTTAAAATAAAATCCATCACTTTCCTTATATAGTATTAAGACTACACTTTTCCACCTTGATGGATTGGCTCAACATCAGAATCTTTACTTAAGATATCTCTCTGATACAGTTTCTTTTATTTCAAGAGAGTATTTAAATGAATAATTTACTCGATAAGATATAGTTATGTTCCATAAAAACAATTAATCATGTTTTAAACATAATAATTTTTTAGATAATGGGAACTTGACCCAATATTATTATTATTTTATAGAGGAAACATATTTTAGATCTATTCTTGGTTAACTATTAAGACATTATTAACTCAAAGATCCATTATAAGGCGGTATTTAATGTTGATAAAAAACATAAAAAAATTCTTTTTTTCTCCACACTAACATAATGAATCTTCTTCCTATTTTAGCCCATTTATCACACCCAATGTTAAACTATATAGATTAATATAGGAATAGAAAACATAGAAATTTTACATGGTTCACCATGAAAGGATAATCTAAAGATCATACACGCAATGATGTTCTAGTGAACCAAATCCAATATACTAACTTTAAGTTGATAAAATGTTTTAAAAAGACCCACTGATGATATAAGGGAACTCCATCTTCTTTATAATACCTGAGACCCTAATATAGATGGTAAAAAATACAACCCAAATCTATTATATAATATATATTATAATGACCCTTTAGTAATATATTTATTTAAAAGTAAAATTTAAATTATAATCTTAACAAATCCAATACATTTTTCGGTTTAAAATTTCAATATTTGGTTACGATTGTTTTTAAATAGGAGATTATGTAGTGAATCTTAAAAAATAACAATAATTTTAAAAACATCAATTTTAGGATATTATCATAAATCATGTACTTAAATGTTGTAGAATATTTTTTTCCTACAATGAAATATAATTATAAATTAAAATAAACATTTAATTTTATTTTATTATATTCTTAAAACCCATTTTTATCATAACTACTCTATTTTATCCCTGTAAAACACTATAATATATTAAATAAAAATGTTCAAATATGGGCTCTAAGTCAGTTGAGGATTTTGATGTTTAAGGATGGTCCATAATGATATTATAAAAATATTAAAAAATTATATCATGTTCTTGTAGTTTTTCTAAAATAATAGAATAGATCACAAAAAGAGTCAAAGATGAGAAATCTAAGACCACCATTAAATCCGAAAAGTAGATTTCACCCCAGGATTGACATAATCCTTATTTGTGTTAGGTGGTTATTTTAAGTGTATTCTAGAGTTAAAATAATAAAAAATTTATTTATTTGTTATTTAATTTTTGTGACATAATATACTTCTATAATATACTAGTTATAAAAAAACCCTTTGATTTTCCTTATATCCCTAGCATTAATGATAGAAACTGGAGAATAATTTTCCTAATGAAAAAGGACCATGCTGCAATGATTGATTTTCAAAGGTGTTCATGGATCTCCCTAATTAAAGTGACATTGAAAAAAATACAATTTCATAGATTGATCCAAAATCAAGGCAGTGTGTTTGTTTATTTTGTATTAATCACCAATTTGTTTTACACATCTTGAACTATAATTAATACCCTAAAAATGTATTTGTGGGGAGATCATTTCATTATAATTGAAAAATTTATCTTCATAAAATTAGGAATTGATGATATTTAAATATTCTCAATTATCCCCTTCATTCTTCAATCCCGTGAAAATGGATTGCAGCTAACACAATCAATAACCAATTACAATTCCTTATTCTTTTTTGTGCATTTATCCCATCATTTTCCACTCTTTATTGTCAGTGTTTTCTTTGAACCGTGGTTTGATAAATACCTAAAAATGATCATTGTACAGTCATTCTTAGGCACAATGGTTCATTATCACATGTTTATATTCATAATAAAAAACATTATTATATTCAATGGTGAAGACATAGGTTTTTTATGGGATTGAGAGTTAATTATTCATCATTTTTGGGTGTTCCAGTGATGTGGCATAATAATGTAAATTTGTTAATTGAAAGGGGTGGAAAAAATTCATCCACCAACAATGAATAGAGTTCATTAAATCTAGATACGAGTTATATGTGTGAGATTTTCTCTAGAATGAAGAAGGAGGTTCCTGGAGTGGAAATTTGTGAAAATAAGTGGTTTTTAGAAAATACTCATATACATGATGTGTAGTCTAAAGAGAACACACTATGTAGTCCCTTGACTATAGTGGCTATGGTTTTTTAAAAAATAAAATATCACACATTATGTGGGACCTATTATGCATAGTGTGACCCATTAATAGTGACTTTGCGTATACCCCTAGAGTAGATGGAATCATACATGGATAGGTACATTAGAGTAGATAGAGATCACGAGCATGACCATGTACATAGACCCAACTAGGGTAGTCAAACATGGCCAGGAACATGAGAATGACCTGTTTACATGACCATGAACAGAGTCCACAATAATGTGGTTTTGAACATGAGAGAAGACACATGAAGGTATAAATATAGTGGTAAATTCTATGTTCTTTTTCAAAAGTATATTGAATCATCATTCTCTTCATTTTAGACTTGTATATTTATAGTGCATCCCCTGACCCATCCCAAAGAGGGTGTAGTGTGACATCACATACTGATCATATGCTTTTATTTCCTATATGAGATTTGTCTCAGATAGAGTTCAATAATCCCACTATGTAGCCTTAGATGTGATCCTCTATTATTTCCTTCTTCTATAGTTAGAGTGAAAAATCATATGACCAATATAACCTAGTATTTGATCCCATACACAGAAGATTTTTCTAGATAGAATCAGTTATAGACCATATGCACTCAGTGATATCCACTATTTGTGTATCAAGATATTTCGAGTTCTAATGTATATTTATTCATCATGAGGTCGGATGACCATGACCTCTCGGATGAGGACCATCAGTGTTATTAAACTCATGGGGTGAGTTCTCCCGGAAGAGCGTTGCATCAAAACATCAAGAAAGATCATTGGATGGTAGAATAGTTTTATATTTACACTAAAAGTTAGTTTTTATATTTAGTATATCTACATTATTGTTGTCATATATCATATTCTAGTTTATTTTTTTGTTATGATGAGATGACTACTATCTTGATGCTTTATGTTTGGTGATTTTGGGGTATCATATTTTCTTTTGTTATTCTCACCCAAACCTGGGAACTATCCACCCATGTCATGTATTATGAAGAAAAAATTCCTTTTCATTGAATCCTTGGTCGACTGGGATTTGGTGGATCAATGTTGATCTTGATAGACCATCAATCATAATAAGTGTTTTACTTGATAGTAGTTCCCTCCTTCATCATAGGATGGACTATTTGTACCGCTTCACTAGGCTTGTATTTCCCCCACTATTCTTTATAGTAAATGTTTTTTCCTCTAATGTGGGATATTTATGTATTAAATCATTATTTTTATTAGTTTTATCTTAAATTTCACCATTGTGTGTGAATTTGGCGATAAGTGTAAATGTAAAGTCACCTTTGTATAAGGCATCCAAGGTGTGCGATATGCCTACTCAACATAGGTCTATAGTCCCTAGAATATTAGTGGTGGTATTGGGGAGACACACTCTACTTTACACAAGCCATGTGGCCCTTAGTGGGTTGGGTTGTGATAGAGTGTTATCAAATATGGTTTATATAAGGACCAAAGTCTGGAGATTGTATAGCTCTTTGGTTTTGTTTTAAAAATAGGGAAACATGGTTAAAGTGTTTTGAGTTTGGATCTCAGGCCATGGATCCAGGGTTGGTATGACAACCAATGTATCCATTAAACATGATTTGGATAACCTTATTGTAGACTCATTATCAGTCAACACTAATTTTAAGGAAAACATTTATACATGAATCATATAAGAATGGTTAGTAGTTTTCAAGTTCTTATCGAGTGAGATCCAAAGATATACTCTTGGACCATGGGGCATCTTGTCTATTTTAGGATTCCTTCACGATGATAGACAACTGGGTTCCCACAATCTTATTGTGAATGTGATCATTTTAGTGATGAGGATTTAATATAGGGTTCGATAGTTGAGGTGGTACATACGGTAGTTTTTCAGTCGTACCCAGACCCATTGAGCTACGAGGTTTATAATTAGTATCAAATGATGATATGGAAAAGATGAGAAAACTTCATGAGATTCAAGGACTAATACCTATTAGTATTTGAGGTGATCTTGGCTATTAGATTGCAGATAACTGGCTCAAGGTAGTTAGGAATGTATTCCACCTAGTCAGAATACATTAAAATTAGATGGTGGTCTGAGTGGTGATCCTTCTTCGTGGCATTGTGAGGAGATGTCATTTTTTTGACACTAACATATTATGATTTGAATTATTCTTAGAGAGTGTTCAAGAATCGTTTCAGTTATGTGATTTATATTTATATGTTGCAAGCTATAATGTCTCGATTCTAGGTGTTGTATAGAGGTTCCCCAAACCCGGTTGGTTAGATGAGCTCAAGTGCATTTCCCCAAACCCCAAAGGACGTCGACTGGAAGAAAGGGCCATGGGGTGATAATGGGGAAACTATTCCCTCATTGGTAAAGTATACATAGTGGAAATCAAACAATAAACAATATAAGAAGCAATAATACCATAAAAAAATGTAAACAGTGGAAGACTGATAATCATATAACAACTGATTCATATATATAAATGATGCATGTCACATATTTCTAGGAAAGTATTCAAACACGTCAAAATGATGGAAATATATTATTGGAACCAATGTAAAGAAAATCAGTAAACTCCAACAACATCACAAGCCTCAGATTGGTCCCATGCTCTCTAGCTCCAATAGAAATCAAGTACCTGATGAAGTATGGAACTTTCCCTTATCTATACCTCAAATAATATAATATATTTAGGTCTAAAAGAATGACCCAAATAGGGTGTGAGATGAATCCTAGTAGTCACCCACCAAAAGTAATGTGACTAACTATCAGTGAATGTATATAGCGTGTAATATGCAGAAATGAAGTAATAAACTTGGAAATTATCAAAAGGAACCAATCCTAATGTTTTCAATTAAATTCATTTTAACTTATTAAACAATCAATTGAGTCATGTAAACCGTATGATCTAGCCTAAGCTATATATAACATGTGTAATAATAACAACACAGATGTATCATAAGACAATCTAATAAACAAGTAAAACCGAGTCTAATCAAGGGGCTGGGTTTGGCAGACTTGTCACGGTCATTAAATTGATCAATCAGAACCCCTTGGGAAAGGTCTAATAGTCTAATCCCTCTGGTCTAACATAACAACAATTCATTTAATAATGAACCACAAGGTGTCTATTAAATTCTAACCCCTCTGGTCTAACATAACACTAATCATTTACAAACGACCACCTAGGAATCTCTCACGGTCAATACCCCATGGTCAACATAGCATCAATAAATTATAAACATCCGCCTAAGAATCTCTCACCATCTAAACCCCTAGGTCGATGACCATCTGGAATCTCTCATAGTCCACACCCCCGGGTCTACATAATAGAAAAACATATATAAGTGATCATACCTTGGGAATCTCTCATAGTCAAATCACCCTCATTCAAACGTTCATGATGCATATCACATACATATCGTATAATCCATTTCTCTATCCTAACAAAATATGTCATCGAAAACAAGGCAAGCCTAACATGCATTCTAGACCAAATGACCATAAGAAGCCAATCAAGGGAAACATGCTCATGGTTTATCCTGTAACCAAGGTAATTAACCTTGTACATATGAAACTATCTGTTATCAATCATCCAAACCATAAAAGGTAAAAACAATAGGGTTTAATTTCAAAACATGCAACAACCCAAACATGGGTATACCACACATTTAGTATACATAAACCAAATAAAATAAATAAAAGTCACAAACCACCTACCTTAATGTCATATAATCAATACTTGTACCTTTGAATTTGAATTGGACTAAAAAGAAGTAGATTTATAAAAAGATGAAAAACAACCAACCTTGAATAACCCAAAAAGGAGAATGAATCAGGAAGAGAGGTTCTATGGAAATTGGGAAATCACCGGTGGGATTCCAACACACCTGATGGGGTCTCAATCGATGGTTGGATGGAGAATTGGGAGGGGTTTGATGTTCTTTGCCCATTCTAATGCTCTTTTGTAAGAACCAAGAGGATAAGGTGTATCTATAGATGAGACCAGATGCCACTTTGATTTTTCAAATAAAAAGAAAACTACGTTGTGTGTTCATTAAAGCTACACAGTGTGTAGTATCCTTAACCGGACCCCGCCTTAAGCGGTCTTCCGGGTCACCTACAGGGCCATGTACACTTCCATTACATGGACAATATACAACAGTATGTGGTACCCAGGTACACGGTGGGTACTCATAAATACATGGTATGTACATAGAAAATTATAATTTCATCCTTTTCCTAAAAAAATACCTGAAAACAAGATCCATACCAAAAAATAAGATTTGCGTTCGTAAAAACATCCCCTTTAAGTAATTCGTCTCCAAATTTCACTTCCCAGTGTGGTGAAAAAGAATCATCAAACAACTCCAGCCACTGTGATCGTACCTCTGCCTCCCTCTCCCAATTCCTCTCCTACACTATGTCCTACTTCCATAGCACCCACACCAAAGAAACAGACTAGCCACAGAGAACAATTGTGTTGCGATCCAAAATCTGAATCGGGTGCACTTGAAATGATGCATCCAACTCCAACTCAACCTCCTCAGGTTGAAAAACATGATATATGCCAGATAATTAATGTTGTAGATGAGAAACCAAAAAGATGTCCTACATATCCCTATAACTTTTAGGTAACTGCAATAAATAGGCAATCAGAATGACTCTCTCCAAAACCTCCAACGGCCCGACGCATCCCAGTGAAAGCTTCCAATGTCTCTTAATCCTCTTTTATCCCATCATCGGTGTAAAACATAATAAAACATGATCTGTGACCTCAAACTCTAGTGGAAATCTCCATTGATCAGTATAATATTTCTTCTAGGACTGTTCAATAGCCATTCTCTTCCAAATCAAATCCACCGCTCCATGGTCTCTTGGACAAGATGAGGTCCTAGCATATCTACCTCCCCTGCTTCCAACCAATACAGGGGTGATCGACATGACCTATCCTACAAATCCTCATAAGGATCCATCTAAATAGTATCTTGAAAACTATTATTGTAGGAAAACTCCACCAGGTGTATGTGTCTTTCCCAAGATCCCGCAAATTCCAAGATGCATGCTCGAAGCATGTCCTCCAAAACCCAAATCATGCGCTCGAACTAACCATCTGTTTGAGGTGAAAAGTTTTACTCAGAGTTAACTAGGTACCCAAAGCCCTTTGTAGTCCCTACCATACATGAGAAGTAAACTGAGTGTCCCTCTCTAAAATGATATAGTGCATAACCCCATTCAAACATACAATCTACCAGATGTAAAACTTTACAATATCATAAACACTGAAAGTTTCCTTGATTGGTAAGAAATGTGAAACATTCAGGATTCTTTCAAAAACAACCCAACTCATATCATTTCCTCAAGGAGACCTCGGTAAAACCATCATGAAATCCGTCACAACATAATTCCACTTCCACTCAGGAATTAGTAACTTCTATAAAATCCCAGCTGATCGCTAATGATCCGCCTTCAACGACTGATAGGTGGAATATCTCATAACAAATTTAGAAACATCCCTCTTCATGCCTGGCCACCAATACTGATGGTGTATATCTCGATACATCTTGGTGACACCAGGATGATCTTCCCATGCAGAGCCATGAAAATATCCAAAAATCTCCTCGCATATGTCTGTTAGCACCCATACATGCCCATGAAATTGCAAAACCTCATCCTCACCTTTGATCCACCATGTAGTATGGTCCTCTCGTGACACACTATTCTATAACACTAGGACACCGAGATCTGATAGCTTCCTCATTAACACTCAATCCAGTAGAGTATAGGTAACAACTATAGAGGAAAGAAACATATGTTCCTGTTTCTCATGAACCTACAATTACATCTCATTAAGTAGATCAGTACACTGCCACTCACTACTAGGATCCTGAAATACCTGTATCTAAGTCCTACGCAAAGTATCAACCACCATGTTTCTTTTTCTAGGCATGTAGGCAAGCATGAAGTCAAAGGACTGAAGGTACTCAACCCACCTTCACTGTCTCAAATTCAGATCACACTGAGTAATGATATACCTAAGGATTTTTTGTTCATTGTATACCACAAAATAATCTCTGAAAATAAAATGTCTCCAATAGCACAAAGCATGAACAACTTCTACTAAATTGAGATCATGGATCGGGTAATTCTTCTCAAGTGGCATCAACTATCGAGACCTATACACAATGACTCCTTCCCACTGCAGAAGAACTTCTCCCAGCCCGATACCTGACACATCATAGTAAATGGTGTAACTATTTCCTAGGTCTAGAAATATCAATATCAGTGATGAATTCAACCTCCCCTTCTACTCCTGAAAGGATAAATTGTAGGAATCTATCCACAAGTGCTTCATGCCATTATTAGTCAGGCCGGTCAGTGGTGCTGCGAAGCATGAAATGTTCTGAACAAAGAGCATGTAGTAACTAGTCTACCCTGGAAAACATTGTAGCTCAATAAAATTATTCAAAAGATCCCAGTAAACTACTACTCTCACATTCTCTGGTTCTACTGATACTTCTGTCTCTGAGAGGACATGAACTAAGAAGTGAATCTGGTCCATCCTAAAGTGCCATTTTGAGATAATACCATATAACTGATATTGTCTTAGCGTACACAATATGATCTCAAAGTAGGTGGAATAGTCATGTTGAGTTTGATAGTACACCAAGATATCATCCATGAAGACTACCATAAAATATCCAAGTAAGGATGGATCACTTGGTTTATAAGTGCCATGAAAACTATCGGCATGTTTGTGAGGCCGAACGTCATAACCAAATACTTTAATAGACCATACTTGTCCCAAATGGATGTAAAAGGTATATCTGATGGACCAATGTGAAATTGATGATAAATAGATCCCAAGTAAATCTTCTATAACACTTAGGAACCTCAAAGATTCTCAAAGAAATTATCAATCATCGACAAGGGATATCAGTTCTTGACCATCAACTAGTTCAACATTCGATAATCCACACAATGTCTGAGGGTACCATCCACCTTCCTCATAAAGAGGACAATAGAAACCCAAGAATACATACTGGGTTAGATGAAACCCTTTCCCCACAACTCCTCCAAATGCTTTTTGATCACCTATAAATTTATTGTAGCCATCCTATAAATAGAAATAGACACCAGTGCCACACCTGACATAAGATCCATAGAGAAATCAACTTCATGCTCTAAAAGTAAACTAAAAAATCATATGGAAAGACATATATGAAATGATCCACTAATAAAGAAAGTCTATCTGAGAAGTTCCCTAGTCATCTAGATATAAACTATCAATCTTAGATATAATTCCTCCCAACCCATGAAGATCAGGTCCTGTCTTTCTCGCCTGAACATATCATTCACCCTTTTGTAGAAAAGACCCACCCTCTAGTGACATGAAACTCAAACTGCATTGATAGACGACGACAAATGCATGAAAGGAGACTAATAAATCCATTTTGAGAATATCATCTAATCCTATCATCACTAAGACAAAATGGTCCCTTAAGAAGTGAAGCTCAACAACCTCAAGAGTGAACTCCTTGCACTGAAGTACACTAGTTGTCCTAATCAGCAATAGAGTGTCTAGAATTATTATATCCTCAAAAATAAATATACAGAGCCTAATTCTCTCCACAATGACAAAACATATAATTATATGGGATTCCCTTGTATTTAAATGAGAAGAATCTAAATCTGAGGAAACTAGAATTGTACCTCTAACAGTAGAGGTTCCGAGATCCTGCTCATGTTGGGTTTGTTCCATCACAAAATTAGGACCTATATCATGTATTTGAGACCCAACCTGACAACTCTGAGTTTATCCACTCTACTTTAACTAAAAACCTATCGTATGTATACTACAGCCACGACCACCTCCTCGGCCTGAATGGGATAAAAAACTACAATTCCTGGACTGATGTGAGATTAAGGGTCTTGCTCTTAAATGTGGAGTCATAAAAGATACCATCTCACTCACTAAATGTGTGAATATTCCGAAAAAAACCCTAAATATGGCCATCTTGCTGCAATATTGGCACTGGTCTAGGTCCTTTTGGAAATGTGGTCTTGTATGCCCACTCCTTCCATGTCGGTAGCACACCACCTGGGTACCTCAAGAAAAATCTAATGAAAGTTCCATGTGGCGCTTCCTACTATCTATCGAAAGAGTACTAACCCTGGATGCTAAACATCCCTAGCCCACAGCTCCCAACTCGCTCATTTTGTGTTTGGAAATCAGTACCTGATTTACTATCGGAGTCACTGAAGTCAGTATGAAACCCCTAACCTATGATCAGATGTCATACCTAATACCATCCTCAAATCTCCTAGATAGAGAAAACTCATCACCTCTTAAAACAGATGTGTAGGGAAGATTCTCTATAAAGTGAGAAGAAAAATCCATCACTAAAAGAGAACCCTACTCCAAGTTCATGAACTCTCGAGCTCGATCATCCCTCAACGTCTTGGGGTAGATGTAATCATAGAAGCTTCTCTGAAACTCTTCATAGGCCTTATCCCAATGACGTCCCACCCATGAGATGACATCTCACCATATCATGGAGGAATCATGTAGTTCACGAGCTTCACCCTCCTCTCCAGAGGTGTCTCTAGATGCTCAAATATTTCAATAATGGCCTCCAACCAGGAATCTGAAGCTTGTGGTCCACTATACCTTGAAAAGGTGGTAGGATGCAACTATTGGAACACCATTGTCAACTACTCCATAGTCCAGGTTGGATGTGGTGCCCCTTGAAAAGTGGGTATCATCCTCAAAAACCATTCATGGAACTATTCATCTGCACCTGCGTCCTGTATAACAGCTAGTGACAAAAAGAGCATGACAGGAGGATATGTGGGTAGGCCCTGATCTACCATTTCGGGTGTCTGATCACTTCCCTGTACCTGGAATACAATTGGAGGACATCTTGGTGGCATGACTCTGCAAGGTTATGTGCACACCTCATTATAAGATTATCAAGGAAAAAAACAAAGAAGTGAAAGAATGCACCATCAGAAGTAAAGAATTCATATTTTACAAAAGAGGGTTATACAATGTGTAGAACTACTACATAGGATGTTCCTTTAAGATTTATCATGGGGATGTACCTCTTCCATCTTGGTCATGTAACACCCCATACACACGACATGTTCATCCTGCTAATCAGCGTGTAATTAACATTTTTGTCCCTCCTTCCTAGGTTCTTCTACACAACTAGAACGACAGAGTTCTCTCCTAGTGAAACACTACATGGAGTTTGGACCATAGACACGACATGTACTACTTAATTTCCATCTACCCATATAATTAGTCACAAGGCCGAACACACGATCAATTGGAACACAATGTGTACATGCTAGAAAAGGTGTGTACCACCCTAATTTCATCCACCTGTGTTGTTAGACAAACAACATGATTCATGGTATCTTATAGTACAGTGCGTACTCCAAGTACGCATCATGTTCTACGAAAAATTAATCAACCCCATATCTCTACCCGAAAATTCATTCACATAGTCAATGACATCAAATAATGTAAATACTGTACACAATGTATACTTAAGAAAAGTTTTTTCTTCTAAAATAGAATAACACATGGTTTGTGTTCCTAAAATCACATACCATTTTTTAGGGTTTCCAGATATTAATCCTCTGAAACATCTCTGGAACCCTTAAAAACATAAAATTTGACCAAGGCATGTGAAGTTCTGCTATGTGAGAGTACATACATCCCACATATCAAAGTTTGGAATCCTAGTTCATGTCATATCATAATAGAATCCAATTAAAGTTCAAACATGATCCAAAAAATTCCAATCCAAGAGGGCCCATAACACCTCACAGACCAAAGATCGATGTCCATAAAAATGAAAAATTACATATACTAGTAACCAATAAAAAATAATAGGCATTCTATCATGACATCTATCACAAAAATATTCATATCCAGCACAACATCTATAAAAATAGGATGCAATCAGTAATGAATCTTAAATGGAATGATAAGAATGCATGGCAAGTGATTTCCTGAAATTACATATATGATGAATTAGATGGCATACCCTCATCTCACCAGGTTCAAATAGAAATTGAAACACAATGATAAAAATCACAACAACACAAAATAAGTGAATCACCAAATAGTGAAATCAAATCAACTATAACCATTGAAAAACTTGAAAAATTGCAATATTCAAGGTAACATGGCTTTTCCATGTACAATAGTTAGCTACTCCCGGGCATAGCTTATTTCCAACTACCTATTCCATCATATTCTGGTATATAATCTCCAAATTATAAGGCAAGAAGAAAAGGACCTCCTTGGATACCACTTTGTAACATCTCGATTCTGGGTGCCACCCAAAGGTTCCCTAAACCTGGTTGGTCACAAGACCTTAAGTACATTTCCCCAAACACTACAGGTTTCCAACTAGTGGTGACGACCATGATGTGATAATGGGGAATCTATGACCTCATTGGAAAAGTGTATACAATAGAATGTAAATAATAGACAACATTGGAAGCAGTAATACCATACAAAAAAAGTAAACAGTAGAAGACTGATAATAATATAACAACTAGAGAATATATATAAATGATGCATGTCACATATCGGTAGGAAATCAGCCAAATATGTCAAAATATTAGAAATAAAATACTAGAAAAATATAATAGAAAAGAAGTAAACTCTATCATCACCACATGCCTCATCTTGGTCCCATGCTCTCTAGATCCAATAACAATCAATTACCGGAAGAAGAAGGGAGATTTGCATTATATGTACCTTCAATCATATAATTTTTTTGAGTCTAAAAGAATGACACAAACAGGGTGTTGGATGAATCCTAGTAGGAAACTACCAAAATATATATGCCTAATTGTTAGTGAATAAATATAGTAGTGAATATATATTAATGAAGTAATAAACTAAGAAATACTCAAAAGTAAACAAACCTATAGTTTTTAATTACATTCATTTTCATTTATTAACCAATCTGTTGAATCATGTAAACCATATGATCTATCCTGAGCTCTATATCCCCTATGTAGTATTAACAACATAGATGTCTCAGAAGACCATCTAATAAATAGTTAATATCGAGTTCATGATTGGGATTTTGCTCGATAGACTCGTCATAATCATTCAATTGTTTGATCATGAAGCCTTGATAAAGTTCTTGCGGTCTAATCCCCCAGGTATAATAAAGAAAATTCATTTAATAATGACCCTCTAGGTAGATCTCATGGTCTAACCCCTCTGTTCTGACATAGAACTAATTACTTACAAGCGACCGCCTAAGAAGATCTCCCGGTCAATACCCCTTGGTCAACATAGCATTAATAAATTATAAACGACCACCTGGAAAGCTCTCATAGTCTAAACACCTAGGTCTATGACTATCTAGATGCTTTCATAGTCAATACCCCTAGGTCAACATAATGAAAAAATATACATAAATTACTCTACCTCATGAAGCTCTCACAGTCAAATCCCCCTTGGTCAACCATTCACGATGTATATCAAATGCATCTCATATAATTAGTAACACCGTCCCAACAAAACATGACATGGAAAACAAGGAAAAACTGATAGGTATTCTAGAACAAACAACCACACATAGTCAATCAAGGGAAACACACCCATGAGGTGTTCCATAACTTTGGTATTTAACCTTATTCATATGCAACTATGCTTTATCAATCAACCAAACTGTAACAGGTAAACAAATAGGATTTAATTTCCAAACACACAATACCCCAAACATTGGTATATGGAACTTCAAGAATATATAAACAAAATATGAACAAAAAAGGCACAAAGCACCTACCTCAATGTCATATGATCAATACTCTGGAACATCGACCCGTGAATTGTCCTAAAATGGAATAGACATACAAAAATATAAAGAAAAACCAACCTTTAATAACCCCAACAAGAGAAGGAATCAAGAAGAGAGATTATAAGGAAATTGAGAACTCAGTGCTGGGATTCCAATGAATATGAAATTGTCTCAATTAGTAGTTGGATAGAGAATCAAGAGGGGTTTTAAGTTCATCGATTGTTCGATCACTCTTCTGTACGAGCCAAGGGGAGATGAAGGTGTTTCTGAAAATGAGACGTGACCCTGCTCCGATTTATCAAATAAAAAAGAAAACTACATTGTGTGTTCATTAAAGGCACATGTCTTGTAGTATCTTTTACCAACCCCCACCTTATGCGGTCTATCGGGTCACCTACATGACCATGTACTTAGCCATTACATGGCTAGTACATGGTTTAATGTGGTACCCAGGTACACGATATGTACTCATAATGACAAGGTGTGTACATAAAAATTTAATAATAATTACTTTTCCTAAAAAATAACCAAAAAATAGGATCCATATATGAAAATTAGATTCTTCTTCATACATAAGCAGTGCCCATTAAGAAGATTCATCATGGCATCATGAAAGTAATAGAGTATTTTCCAAGGTTCACTAACCTCTTACAATATTCCATGGATATTGGTTAATATGCATTAAACATATTATTTAAAATCAATTATAGACTCTATATATATGGGCTACTTTGACACCTCTTTTCATTCCTACTTATGTTGGAGTTCTCAGGTGATCCTTGGTAGTGGATAGCTTTTTTTAGAGTTGTCCCTGATGACTAGTGTAGTTAGTGGGTTCCCCAGAGCTGAGACTTAAAATGTTGCTAGACAATAATAGAATCTGAGATCCAAGAAAGCTAGTAATTTAAATAGACAAACTTAGGATAGAGGGTCAATGGTTCAAGGTTAGCAGGACATTTCTAATCCACTAAGAGAGAGGCTATGCTACTCTTACAATGGATGTGGATATCTTTCATGGTATTTTCCGACCCACCATACAACTTATAGGGATACATTTGATTGAATACCAAGGTATAGTTAGAATATTCTGTAGGGAAGTATACAGAGATTTTTACATGGATGTGGAGATGGTAGATAAACTTATGGTGACCATTGATTTGATTTTTTACAACCACTACATCTAGGTAGTCCATGCCAGGCTTAGGGTGTCAGTGGTCAAAGATGATGATAGCTGCATGATGTGGATTCCTATAACCCAGAGTCTCTAGTGATGATTTTATATAGTATCAATGTTTTCTCTATCATAGATTTGTATTGATAGAAAATTATCAAATGCATTATTTTTTTATATACCTTGTTCGGGATTTATTGATTTCTCTAGATCCTTTAGCTCAACCCTTTCACTTTGAGTCTCGTGCTAGATATATTTTATGATAAAAAAAATTATGTTAACAATGTGACATAAATATTGGGGGAGAGTTCTTCCATTGGTATCCTTAAATGTCAAAATAGAGTTTATACAATTTAATCCATGTTATATACTTGATATCAACATTTCATGCAAATATTGACTATTTCAGGAAGAGGATACAATGAGTTTTCATATATGAGATAAAATCTTCCTTCAATAGTAAGAAGTAAAATTATGTAGAGAAGTATTGGACCTTATACACTATGATACAATTTATTGCTCATTAGTTGGTTGGTATCGCCATTGGAGTAGAATATTATATGGGATTTCAGCTTCCCATAGAGGTGGAAGTGTATGGAGACGTTTTCATGAGGAATTTTCGGGATTACCTCCCTATAAGAATATATAATTCTACTTAGACTTTTACTAAGGGAGTAACTTATTATCTAATATAGTATATTAGATATCTCTCATAGAGATTCATAATTTAACACTGCGGTTGGTGGATTTACATATGAAGGCATTTTTCTTACCCAATGTCCCCCCTTGGGAAGCCTCAATTTTGTTCGCCAAGAAGTTGGATAAGAGGTTGAGGTTATATTCAGATTGAAATAACCTGAATCAAGTGACTATTTTGAATATGTATCGACTACTAAGAATCAAAATAGTCTTTGACCTATTAAAAGGGTGAGGTGGTTCTTAATGATTGAACTCATGGCAGGCTATCACCGGCTTTGATTTTGGTATGAGGATACACTGAATATGAATTCCAATTTTACTACTGTATCTATGAGTACTTTGTGATGAAAATCATCACTAATAAATACCCAAAAATGTCAATGGGACTCATGAACCATATCTATCATCCATTATTATATATTCTTGTGGTAGACCTCATTGATTAAATACTTATCTACTAAGCATCCAAGAAGAAGCACATGAGACATTTGAGGATGTTACTATCAATTCTTGTAGAGAACTATATTTATGGGAAGCTCTCAAAGATGAAGTTATTGATTGAAGAGGTATACAACTTGGAAAATGTCATCTTAGAATAAGAATTATCATTGGAAAGTATAAGGGATGAGGCCATTTTAGCTTGTGATACACCCAAGTGTGTGACTTAGGTGGGGAGAATCATTGGTTTGAATGGCTAATTATAGAGATTCATACTCGATTCCTCTAGGATTATGGAACCCCTGATTTTTTTGACCAGAAATAAAAGTACATTATTATGGGAAGATAGGATCCATTAATCATTTCATGAGTTACAGTAGAGGTTGAAGAGAAACCCCGTCCCAAGATTGCATGAGTTGGGTGTTAGGTATGTAGTGTTTTTTGATGACTCTAGAACTATGCATGCTTGTGTTATTATGTTAATGTATGTAGAAATAACCTATAGGTCCAAAACTTTGAGGCCCTATGAGAATATCTACATTACTCACAATCCTGATATAGTAGTTGTAGTCTTCACCCTAATGATGTGGAAAACGATCCTTCGGGATAGGTGGTTTATCATTTATTTTGAACACAAGAGATTCCAATATATGGTCTCATAGAAAGATGTCAACTTTATACTAAGGTGATGAAAATGTTTATTCAGTATTATGACATCAGTATAAACATTACTCTTGTAAAGGGGAATTTGGATGAAGGCACTTTGAGTAAAATATGTTGTTTATAGTTTTTGAGTGACGTTTCAGATCCATTCTCCATATTATAGTTTTTCATAATGGAAGAGGATAGTGATTATCATTTCCAGTTTATGGTTATTACCCCTCATCTTCCACAACAATTTATGGAGGTGAATCTTAGTGATAATAATTGTGAGACCTTGAATATTCATATATCAACTAGACATGTTAATGATGTATTTTATGATGGTGGGGACTATATCATATTTTTTGAGGGTGTGCAATGGTACCAATGATTCTGTGAGCTGAGGTTTTGATGGATTTTCATTCATCCCCATTAGCGATCTCTAGGAGTGGAATATATGTACATATCCTTTAGCAATAGGGTTTTTTTTCATAAATCATTAATTTTATAGTAGAGTTTTCCCGTTTATGTCTCACTTGTGAGCAGGTGAAGGCTGAGAACCTAGATCTAGTGGGTTTGACTAGAGCCATTGAGGTGATAGAGTCCATGGATGATGGTATCTCTATAGACATCATGATGGGGTTACATAATTGTATAAATAACATGATTCTATGTGGGTTTTCGTAGACTGAATCACTATTTCAGTCCACTTTCTATGCATTTAAAAAAAGTGTATATAGGAGAGATTTTGACGAATTTACATACAGTAGATAATGTTTCTTCATAGAGATCCCACAATGATTATCTTAGAATGGGATGATCACATTACATTATGATTATGGATAGGATTAAATGAGTCATTTGGGAATCAATTTCGATTGAGAATGGAGTTTCAAATAGATAAAGATGGCCATACATAGAGAAAAATTCAGGTTCTTGAGGATAAGCTTCATGATATGACGTTAGTCTCTGAGGTAGTGAGGAGAATCACCTTCACATAGTTGAGTTTTCTATAAAACAATAGTTATCACTCCACCCTTGGTATGGCTATATTTGAGGCATTTTATGATAGAACCTATATTTTACAACAATGTTGGACTAATCTAGGGGATCCAACACTCATGGGCATAGGGATGTGGTGATCAACAACCTAGAATGTGTAGATAATATAGGGGAGGATGAATACTACCTAAAGTTATCAATAGTCTTATGTGGAATGGATACATATGCATTTTGAGTTATAAGAGGGATACCATGTATTCATTAAGGTCACACCTTGGTGGGGAATTTGGATATTGGGCATGGTAAAAAAGTAATATTTTATATTTATTATCCCTTTACAGATACTATGTAGGGTCGGTTTGGTGGCATACCACATGGACTTCTAGAATAGTAGGATCGAGTCTATAGTGATTACAACTTGTTATAACTGAAACGGTATGTTCATAACCCATAAGACATTATTGAATTGGATGAGATGAACACTATGAATTAATCTACATTAAAAAAATTGTCATATAGAGATCTGGGATTGGTAGGAGAAGATCCTCTATATGTGAGTGATTACAATTATTCATGTCTATATATAACACAATAATTTACAATAGAGCACCTCAATGTGGGTGAAGTAGATGTGAGATCAATATCATCATCATTTTGAGTAGTATTTTAATTTTTGGGATAAACATATCTAATCTAGGGAAAATGTAACCACTCTTTTTACCTATAAAACATTGGAATGTTTTAAATAATATTTTTGAATCTAGGAACTGAGGAAAAACATGATTTCACGGCTCTAGGATGCTCACTATTGATATAATAAAAAAATTTAGAATGTTATATCACATGCACACAATTTTTCTAAAATAATTCAATAAATATATGAATGGAGTCTCGATTTGGAAATATGAGACCTCCATTAAATCCAATATATAGGTTATTCCCAAGGTATAATATAATTTGTTTTCATTATCAGATGGTTTGTTTCAGTGCATTCATGGGGGGAAATAATAAAATAAATAAATATATATATTTTTATTTAATTTCCGTGAAAAAATATATTTATATAAAATACTTTTTATAACCAAACCTGAGAATTTGGTGCACAACCCTAGAATTATTTAGATATTCATGGTGGGAGTTTCACAAACTATAATGGATCTTGGTTCAATGATCGTTTTGTAATGAAGTTTGTGGAAGTATCCAACAACAATGATGTTGAATAATTATTCATCAATGATGAATCAAAATTCACGGTAGGGAATATTTTTATTTTAGATTATTCTCATTTTTCATTTATCTGAGTTGAATGTGAATTAATTCCCTATCAAACTAAGTTATTGGTTAATAATTTGATTAAGGTTGATGAATTTATCTTCTGAGGATTAATGCCTGATGATATTTTATAATTTTTGTTTATCCTATTCATTAATTTCCCCCATGAAAATGGGTTGATGATAACCATAATAATGGAATGTTTCATTCCTTATTATTTTGTTTTGTGAATTTTCCCTATTTTACTTCACATGCTTATCATCTATGTATCCATTGGATGGAGGGTCAACAAATACCCAAAGAAAGACACAATCATTATTAGGTGAAAAATATCATTATCATTGGTTAAAATTCAAATTAAAAAAAATTACAGTTCATGAAGATGATAATGTATTGGGATCATATTGGTAGATCTTTTTGGGTTTTGGGTATTCCAGTGATGCGATGTGGTAGGGTAAGTTTCTAGGAAAAGCGGTGGAAAAATAATTCCATTGAAATAATTATAGTTATTTTAGTACAGATATAGGTTCTATTAGTGAGAATCTTTAATAGAATGAAGGAGGACGTGGAATGAGTCTAACCTCATAGAAACTAGTGATTTCTAAAAAATATTGGAATAGACGACATGTAGTTTGAAGAAAACATGATGTGTAGTCCCCTATATATGGAAGATAGTGATTCCGAAAAAAAGGTAAAACACACCATATGGGACTTAACACATTCTATGTGACCAAATACTAGAGACTCAGTGTGTACCCCTATGGTATATGGGCACAAACACATCCTGGTACCTGGAAACAACTAAACTACATGTTTATGAGCATGTAGTGAGACAAGAACATAGTACCCAAATAAATACAAGTTTATTGGAATGAATAATGTATATGATCACGATGAAAGAACATAGTTACTAGATGCTGAAAATGGAAATAGACATGAGAAGGTTCAGACATAGTTGGAAATTTTGTTTACTCATAATACATACCGTGTATTTTATCAAAGGATATTTGTGGCTCTTTTTATATTGAATGTTGACTAGTATCTCTTGGGTGCATCCCCTTGGTCCATCTAAATGAGTTTATAATGGGGAATTTTTTCCTAATCATAGGACATGATGTCATCTATGGTATTAGTCTCACATAGAGGACAAAAATACCCTTCATGTTGTTCGAGGTGTGATCCAGTGGGGTCTTGAATCAAGTGACCATCATACCTAGGCATTCGATCCCCTAATTAGCATGTTATTATTGATAGGTTCAATTACACCTCATAGGACTAGGCAGATATCCCCTATCAATGTTTTGAGATATTCTATGATCCATCATGTGTTACTTCATCATGAGCCTAACAAGTATTACATCTCAGATGAGCATCATTAGTGTTACTAGACTCGGTGGGTGAGTTCTCCCAGATTAGATTTACTTTGATTCCATGAGCATGATCCTAGGATGGTAGTATAGTTGTGGTATTTCCTAGTGACATAGTTTTTTTGTTTAGTATATCTGGGTTATTATTATTATGTTTCACATATTTTTTGACATTACTTTGTGATGATGAGAGAACTACTCACATTATGTATTATGTTTGGTGATTTCAGGGTTCCCTACTAGTCATTTTTATTTTTAACCTCGCATTGGGACATCCTACACATGTCATGTTTTTTTGTAGTTGATACACCTTTTGATAGATTTCTAGGTGGTCTATGAGTAGTTGAAGAATAGTTCATCAAGACAGACCATGGTTTATATAAGCTATTTCATTTGACATAAATCCACTCCGTCCAAAAGGGTTGGAATATTTTTACATCTTTAGTGGGATTGCAGTTATACCTATTTTTTCTTGTACCTATATCATACTCTTATGTGGGATATAAAAGTATTAATTAATTGTTGGTAATAGTTTTACATTATGTTTCGACATAATTTGGGTGTTTGGATATATGTGTGTTTGTAAAGATACCTTAGGCTAAGGCCTCCCATGTTTTTTATATTCTTACTTCACATTGGTCACTAGAATGTATCTTATTGGTGGTGTGATTGGGGTGTCACCTTTGGCTTTCTGTTGGCTATGCAGGCTATGGTGGACTAGGACCCGACATTTATCATTTTGAAAAATATATGTAATATTTTACTCTAAAAACTAACTTATTCTCCTATATTAAAAAAACTATTTTCATCGCTTATAGATGTTAAATCCAAAAAATTAAATTTCATATAATAAATAAACATACTATTATTTTATAGTAGGGAAAATTTGATTTTTGGGCATATAAGTGTGATTATTATGATTAAAGTTAAGGATAATGATAATGGGAAAACTAGTATTTTATAAGAATAATTTTATTAATACCACGTTATTTTTATCTGATAAGATAAATTAATATCTCTAAAAAAGTAAATTTAATATAATGTTTTAAAAAATATGTATATAAATCATCTCTCATTAAATTGGAAATCAATTATAATTATCTTAGGAATACTTAATGATGAAAAATACATTTATATACAAAACATTTTTTGATATAAAATATTTTACATTAAAATTAAATTTTCTATTGATTAGAAATTGAATTAAATTAAATAATTATTAAATTTAGTTTCATAATTTCCAAATTTTTCAAGACTATTTATTATATATGATTATTAAAAAATAAGTTAGATTGTTAAAAACTAGTTAACCTAAAACAAGTTTAAGTTAAAATACAAGAACCAATGAATTAAAATATTTTTTAATCATGTGTTGAAATAATTGGTCATGGAATTATCAAATAAATCGCACCGAAAATACATTTTTTAATATTTTTTTAGACATCATCCATTTAGTAGTGAAATTATATAATTGAAAAGTTACGGGTATTCCCAGAAGTTCACTTTTCTTCACTTCTAAAAGGGGATTAATTATACCCTTTCAACTATCCACATTTTAATTTAAATATGAATTAAATCCTACTCAATGTTCCTACATTATAAGTTAATTTAATTTACTAATTTCATTTGTTAATAAAATTTATCCTAATTTCTTCATTCAATGTACTTCATCGAGATGATTTTCAAGGTTTCATGGTATGTTTAAATTACTCCCCATATTTTCTTCTAAATATTTCTCTTACAATCCTACCCTAAACATAATAATATAATGAACTCAATATCAATAGTATACTAAAGTGTTATTATATTAACAGAAAAATCATTATTTATTCATTTCCATCAATATGGAGGAAAAATAAAACAACATTGATTGTGTGTTGTGCGGACCGCCACCTCCATAAATAATCAACCACAATTTTTTCACCATCGATTCTCTTCACTGGTTATAAGGTTGGAATTTATATTTTTTTTGAAATATATTATAATGACCGATACATTACATAAATTTTTATTACTTCAAAATTAATGCATAATTATTACAACATATAACAAAACCATGGTAGGACTGTATAGGTATAGAGTCTTTAAAAACTGGGAAACATAAAAAACTGGTTCATAAAGCATCTATATTGTCACCAGTTTATTTCATCATATCTAGAGTCCCTTTTTGGCATACCCTACATAATAACCTTCTTCCTGACCTGGGGAAAGAAAACATACAAAAGGGTGAGCTCAAATTCTCAGCAAGGGTAAAAAAAGAAATATCATATTCATAAGAACATAGCATTTCGAAAATCCTAACCTGCAAAAGAGATCATAACATCATAACATGGGATAAATCATTAGAGTGGAATGTAATACCAATAATAATAACATAAAACATGAAACACTGTGTCATACACACATAATCATAGAGAATCATTTCTTATTAGTCAAGACTCATTTCCAAGACTATCTTAGTTGAAAAAGCCCATTTCTGAACCGAGTTCACTCCTCGTTTCAGTCATGTTTCACTGAACAGGATTAACCTTCCATTCCAGCCATGTATATCTAATGAGATATAAATCTTTACCCAATGCATTAGTGGGAGATATAGGTCCCACCTATCTCATAATGAAACCATTCTTATGTGTGCCACAAAATCATAAATCATACATCATAGCATAACCCATGTAATAAAAATGGGATTCTTAAACATCGTGCCATCATAACATAATCCATATAAGATAAAGGGACTTCATAAAAATAATTCCATCATAACATAATAAAATCAATGTAGAAATAAGGATATAAACAGAACCCTATATTGTCTTAGATGGAAAATAATTTTAATAACACACATGAACTTCATTCTTGAGGAAAATATCCTTTCTACTTCAAAAACAATTTTCTTTTCATAACATGTCATAAAATTTTAAACTACAAGAAGTTGATTAAAAATAAACTTGAAAACATTTAAAAGAAGCTTCATTGAAATAATGTTGTAATAATCTATTCAGTCCGTTAAATCTAAAAAAACATTTTTCACGTACTTTGGCCGGAGATGTCAAAAAGTACCTTGTACGACAAAATATTCATTTCATATCTTTTACTAAAAACTCACCAATGGGAAAAATTGGATTTAAACAATTGTCGATGGATGGAAATAATATTACATATTGTGGAAACATGGATGTGGATGATTAATATACCCCAGTAAATACCAAAGTATAAACAATCTCGGATAAAAATGAGATTGTGATATTTTCCCTTACCTTAGGTCTGATTTGCTTCATATGTGTCCGAACCTCCTGTATAATGATTTAAATAATGTCATTAACTTATTAAAGAATCATAATCATTGTTATGATATCATATATAGTCATGTTCTTATCTTCTTATTAGTAATATTTCATTGCTACTTGTTATTCGGGTGTTTATTGCTTTTTGTTCTTATACGTGTTTTGTCGAATAAATTCTTATTATTATTTTTAGGTTATAGAAACTTAATTTCCAGAATTTTATTAGTGTAATATATATAATATTAATTCATTCAATTCATTTATATAATAATTATGTAATGAAGATCATGTAGAACGAGTCGCATCACATCGTGGAGACGGTAGGTCGTACGTACGCACGAGCGATGATATCGTTCCCTGATCGTGGAATTGTATTGAAGTGTATGTATACTATTTCAGAATAAATATAATATTACAATAATCATATATAGTTATTCTTTATACCATTATACCCATCCAAGTAAGGTGGTGGTGGAAAACTGATTACACCACGACGTGGAGACGGTATTCCGTATGTACGCACGCGCGGTGATTTCATTTTCCATCGGATGGATAGAAGGTGAAATAGGGTTGTTACGTATTTATAACAACATATCTTTATATGAGTGATACTGAGTTATTACATCATAATGAAACAACAAAATAAGAGTAAGTAGAATAAGAAATAAATTTGAAAGAATCGGTAACGGATATTACATCTTCTTCTACACGCCTCTTTGAAACCTTCTATTGGGGCCCTAAAATTGGTCCTTGAAGAAGACCAGGACCTATATAATATTACTAGGAAAGTGGAGAATAGAAATTGGCAGGGTTTGGCAGAGATTGAAGTCTTAATGTGGTGTGAGGAGAAGAGGGAGGAGGTGCACTATTATAAGGGAGGAGAGGGGCACCTTAGGAAAAACTTAAAATATTATTTTATTATAAAGTCATATTCGGTTTTTAAAAGATACAAATTGATTTATTTCAAAGATATGGTGGGGATGGGACGATATAATCTCAACCAATAGATTTTATACAAGTTTAGGTTAATATTTTAGCCTTATCATTTAGATTTAACTCTAAGTTAAATAATTTAACTTTTATCGTGTCTTCTTGTTTTCTTACATTATATGGTTAATAAACATACTATAACAAGCCAAAAGAACCCCAAGACGTTAATTATTAATATATATAACCTTATATAAATAATTTGGATGAAACTTAGATTTTTAGGAATAAAATAACAATTAATAATATAATATTTTTTTTTAAAAAGTATTTTAAGTCAATTTTGACACTATTTGGTAATTGATTTTTGTGAAAATCATAACATCATGATTAGTTCAAACAAAGTTAACTAAATAAATAATAATATGTAATCGTAACCTAAAAAGTATTTTAATTCATAAAAAGTGTCTAATTACATTTATTTGGGTATTTATAACATCAATTATTTTAACATTTCATTAATTAGGTAATTACTGTATCATCATTGTGTCAAAAATAAATTAAATTATTTAATGTCCAAAAATTATAAAAAAATACCATTAGGTAGGAAATCTTTTTTTTCTTTCTAATGAATATCTATAGTCAAATTTATTTTATGAATAACCCTACATTTAAAATGTTTTTAGTTATTAAACTTTGATTTTAACTTTTTTAACACTTCTTTAAATAAAATAACAATAAGTGTCCTAATCTAATAAAAGTGGACCTAAAGGGTAATATTTTATTCCTAAGGTTGTTTTTGGTCGAATTATACTTATCCAATAGAATTATAACATGTGTTAGGATAATAATAATATCAGTTTTACCCTTAATTACCCGATTTACTTTTAACCGTGGTAAAAAAGTAAACAGTTACTATTCACTAAAAATTATTTTTATATTATTGAACCATATCTTACTCCTTGATTTTAACATCGTCTCTCGGATTTTTGATATTCCACTCACAGAAGTGGTAAAATTATGTTTTATGTAAATTTTCAAATTCTCCTGGAAGGTGGGTAAAAGACGGTGAAAAGTTCAATAAAATTTTTATATATCTAAAATTATTTTAAAATGACTCCAATGAATTACATTGAAATTATATAGGTATTATGTATCAATTATGACTAAAAAAAATTTAAATAAAATAAATAATTATTTAAATAAAAGTCAGTTTTTAAATAGTAACTCAGTGTTTTCACTATTAATCAAAAAATGAATGTTTTCAGAAAAATACCAAAAATTCACTCTAGGCTAATTTCAACATTCCGAATCAAAAAATGAAGTCCATTTTGAAAGATGAAATTTATAAAATTTAAAAAAGTGGGTATTACTATTCATAATGACTAGTTTGTTGTGAAGGACCCCGGGACACCCTGAGAGGGGAGGGGTGAATCAGGGTGACAACTTTATCTTTGAATGTGATGGATCTTGTTCCCACGTTGGTAGGGACTTGTTGAATCTGTATGATGATTATGATTAGAAAGAAAACATTCACGTGCATAGAGAAGACACAACACTTTTTACTTGGTTCACCACAAAGGGCTACGTCCAAGGAGCATACGCCGACAAGTTGTTGGTCATACCCAATTCCACTAATCCTCACTAGCTATGGATTACAATGGTTTGGGCACAAACACTCTGTCCCAGGCTCACTACCTCTATAATGGCTCAGGGATATCTCACTACTTCTCTCGGGTCACTCCCGTTGTCTCCCCCTGGATCACTGTCGTTGGTGAATTCACACTTTTTTTATAGATGTGAAGGTCTCTTCATCATTACATAATAATGAATCCTCTGTTGTATGTAGATTCTCTATTGAAGTGCAATTCTCACCAGAAGATGAATATCAATTTGTGCTGAGCGTACCGAGCAATCTTCCAGATTTTGTGCAGCTTCAAGAGGACAAATGTACTTTAACAACACTGGTGCTCTTCTCCAAGCCCGGCTCACAAGTCACAATCCTAGCGTGCAAGTGACACAAAACAACTTGCACGACACTACCTCTTTCAACTTCGAACTTGCGTGATGATGCGCCTATATCTCCCCAACCGCCTTGGTTGCACAACCAACAACCGGCGTGCAACCTCTACTTGCGCGCCCACAACAACCACTTGCGCGAATCCACTACTTGCGCGACGAGAGCTCGAAAAACCTCTAAGTCTTCATCTACGTTAAAAATGAGGAGGGGTGGTCCAGTATTTATAGGGAAACTGGACCCCCGACGTGATGGCGCACAAGTCAACCATCGGCGTGCAAGTCTCGGCACGCAACTCTCCTCCCCTGCTAGTCACTTGCGTGACCAACTTCCAAACATGCACAAAACACTTTCCTTTCCCATATTTTGAAGTTATAAACTTGAAAAACAATAGACGCACAAGTTCCCAAACCTCCTATGAATCGACGCGCAAGTATCTTCACGGCACGCATGTCACTTGCGCGACCATCCCAAAACTTGCGCGACCATTATCGCTTTGCCATTTCCACATGTTCTGATCATGAAAAAACACGTCGTGTAGAAGTTTCCTCTCTTTGCTGGTACACATTCTGAACTTCCACTGAGGATTGGCAACAAACACAAACCATACGGCAAATCATGCTGTGAAGACCCTAGTTCCAAAATGTTTAATATTTTAATAGCATATCGTTGTTTAGTGAAACTCGGGATTGCGTACAACACACGCTATCGTGGAAGGTCACGATTTCATGTAAAGAAATCCAATATAGTTTTGTGTGTAATGAAAGATTCCTTTATATAACATTATACATAAAAAATAAATATTTCTCAAAAAATCTCAGATGTTACATTCTACCCCCCTTAAAATGAATTTCACCCTCTAAATTCGTCACTTTGTAACAAACAGATGGGGATACCTCTCCCTCATCATATCCTTAAGTTCCCATGTATCTTATTCTAATTGGTGGTTACTCAATAAAACATTCACCAAGCGAGTGGTCTTGTTCTGTAGGACTTTTTCGCTACGATCCAGAATCTCTATCGGTTTTTCATCATAAGAAAGATCTTGCTCCAGCGGTAAAACTTCTGATGTTAGTACATTTGAAGGATCAGGTATGTACTTTCTCAGGAGAGATACATGGAACACATCGTGAAATTGAGAGAGATTCAGTGGAAGCTCCAATTGGTAACCTACCTTCCCAACATGATCCAGTATTTCGAAAGGACTGATATACCTAAGGCTCAGCTTTCCCTTCTTTCCAAATCTCATTACTTTCTTCCAAGGAGATATTTGTAATAACACATTATCACCCACCTCAAACTCTAGGTCTTTTCATTGGTTGTTGGCATAAATTGTGTTTCGACTCTGAGCTGCTCTTATGTGTTGTTGAATAGATCTGACCTTTTCTGCCATCTCATCAACAAGATCAAGTCCTAATAGCGTTCTTTCCCCAACTTTCTCCTGGAAAGTTGGAGTCCTGCATTTCTTTCCATAGAGAGCTTCATAAGGAGCCATCTGAATACTGGATGGAAAGCTATTATTATAAGAAAATTCCACCAAAGGTAGGTGTTGATCCCAACCACCTTTTAAATCCATAGAGCAAGATCTTAACATATCTTCTAGAGTTTGAATTGTTCTATCAGAATGACCGTCAGTCTGAGGATGATAAGCATTGCTAAAACTCAACTTTGTATCTAAAGTATGATGAAGACTTCGCCAGAACATCGAGGTAAACCTCATATCCCGATCAGATATAATGGAAAGTGGTACTCCATGAAATCTTACCACTTCCTTAACATATATCCTAGCAAACTGATCCATGGAGAAATCTTCTCTAATAGCAATGAAGTGTGCCAACTTTTTAAGACGATCAACTATAACCCAAATAGCATTATTGACATTGCATGTTTTAGAAAGTCCAGTGACAAAGTCCATAGTGATGTTTTCCCATTTCCATTCTGGTATGGGTATTGGTTGTAACAACCCCTTAGACTTATGTCTCTCAGCTTTAAATTTCTAAAAAACCAAGCGTCGAGAGACATATTCAGCAATATCTCATTTCATGCCATCCCACCAGAAGTACTCTTTCAGGTCCCTATACATATTCGTGCTTCTAGGATGAATAGAGAATGAAGAACTATGATCCTCATCCAGTGGCACCTTCTTTAATTCTGGTATGGGAGGAACACAAACCCGATTCCTGAACCTTATTTTCCCATCACAATCAAGGATGAATTCAGGAACATTTCTCACCTTCTTTTGTAACTCTACATCTTATTTTTGTGTCTCTTTAATCATCGCATGTATATATGGTTGAACATTCATTTGAGAAAGATAATATTTTTCACCTTACATTATAATTCCAAGATCCATCTTTTGTAAATCCATAAATATTGGATCTTTTGTGATCCTCATCATGGATAAGCTTGCAAGGTCTTGTCGACTTAACGTGTCTGCCACCTTGTTTGTTTTCCTATGGTGATAATGAAATGAGCAGTCGTAATCCTTAATCAGCTCCAAACATATTTTTTGGTGCATATTCAGCTCCTTTTGTGTAAAATTATAGATTAAACATTTATGATCAATATAAATATCACACTTTCCACCATAAAGATAATGCCTCCAAATCTTTAATGCCAAGATTACTGCAGCTAACTCCAAATCATGAGTTGGATAATTTTGCTCATGAATTTTCAACTGTCGTAAAGCATAAGCTATCACCGTATCTTTTTTCATAAGAACAGACCCCAATCCCTTCTTGGATAAATCACTATAGATCACAATATTTTCTCCACTAAAAGAAAGTTTTGGAACATGTGCACTGGATAACCTTCTTTTAACTCATTTAAATTCTCTTCACACTCCTCCGTCCAAATGAACTTAACTCTTTTTTGAGTCAACCTGGTGAGTGGATTAAATAATCATGAAAAATCATTCACAAAATGTCGATAATATCTAGCCAAACCCAGAAAACTTCGGATATCAGTTACTGTTGTTGGTCTCAACCATATTTTGAGAACCTCTATCTTTGCTGGATCCACAGATATCCCCTATTTTGAGATTATGTTACCCAAAAATGAAACCTTTTTAAGCCTAAATTCACACTTGGTAAATTTGGCATAAAGCTTCTCCTTTCTCAGTGTCTTCAATACAATTCTCAAGTGATCTTCATGTTCTTCCTTGATCTTTGAATAGACAAGAATATCGTCTATAAAGACTACCAAAAACTGATCAAGATAGTCTCTAAAGACTCTATTCATAAGATCCATGAAGATAACAGGGGCATTAGTAAGACCAAATGGTATCACAATAAATTCATAGTGTCCATACCCTGTACGGAAATCCGTCTTTGGTATATCCTCCCTTTTGACCCTTAATTTATGATAACCTGAACGAAGATCAATCATGGAAAAGAATTGAGTTCTGCGTAGTTGGTCAAATAAGTAATCAATGTGTAGGAGAGGATACTTGTTCTTGATCGTGATCTTGTTAACTTCTCGATAATCAATGTAGAGTCTCATTGATCCATCTTTCTTCTTAACAAGCAGAATAGGTTCTCCCCAAGGTGACGCACTAGGGAGTATGAATCCTTTATCAAGATTATCTTGGAGTTTCTTCTTCAATTCTTGCAACTCAATTGGGAACATTCTATAAGGTGTCTTTAAAATGGGCATAACACCCGGTGTGAGTTCTATTGAAAAATCAAATTCCCGATTTGGTGGAAGACCTGGCAATTACTCTGGAAAGGCATCATCAAACTCCCATACAATGGCTGTATTCTTAATCATGAGTTTCTCTCCAACCATTTGATATAAATAACCTTCATTTAGTGGAATCAAGACACATAATATGAAATAAATTTCCACTGGAAGGTTATGTTCATCCTTGCATCGATAGAATATCATAGATTGATCTGGAATATGAAATGTGGCTTCATATCTTTGGAAATTGATATGAGCTCCATATAAAGAATGCCAATCCATGACAAGAATCAAATCAAATTCCACTATAGGAAGGATCACGTGATTTGTAGGGAGCACATTCCCACAAACAGCAATCGGAGAAGAATTATTAACTTTTGATGCGACTGTTGTGCCATTAGGGGTTGTCATAGCTAAGTCAACATCTAATTGTTGAGGTAATACGGTGATACCCTTAGAAAATTCTTCAGAAAGAAAAGAGTGGTTGGATCCAAAATCAAATAAAACATTTGATACTTTAGAGTGGATGGTAAGTGTACCTTTCACCACTTCGTTATCGTACTCCACAGCGCTGATAGAAATTGAATGTGACTCTCCTTTGTCTTTAGCCTTAATAGTTTGTTGATGTCGATCATCATCAAGAACCCTTGGATTAGGCCATTGATTAGCATAATGCACCATTTCCTTGCACTTGTAACATTGAAGTGTAGGAGGTGCACTCTGTCTAGCCTTTTATTTGTTCGCATCACTGGATATCTTCTTCCCATCATTGTTGAATTCAAATGCCTGATGAACTTCTTTTCCACATTTGAAACATTTACTTGTCCCTTTAAGGCAAATACCTCCATGTTTATTTCCATAGATTGAGCATAAGGGGAAACTCATATTCTTTTCAGTGTGCTCTTTATATTTTCCTTTGAATTCCATTTTCATCTCCTTATAAAACGCATATGACTGATGGGTTACTCCAATCTCCATCTGAACCTTGAGAGCACGTCAAATGATTTCCTCATAGCTATTGAAGTCCCTTATGGATAACACCCTTCATAGACTTGGTTTTAAGCAATTAACGAATCAATCGATCTTACTCTCAGGTTAGATAATAATCCCAGAAGCATACCTTGAAAGTCTTGTAAAATTTGCTTCGTAAGTACCAACAGATTCATCATTCTTTTACTTTAGTTCAAGAAACTTCTTCTCCATCATTGTTCAAAGAATACAAGGGAAGTACTTATTGAATAATAAGTTCTTGAACTCATCCCATTCCATGGACTCAATTTCATCTCTTGACCTCGTATTCTTGATAAGATTCCACCATTTATCATCTTCACCTTCCAAACGATAAACTATTAGATAACATTATCATGTTCAGAACATTGAAGAACTGAAAACATCTTTTCATTAGTACTCATCTATTGTTTAACAAGTAATGGATCAGTAGACCCGCTGAATGGGGGTGGACGCTTCCTCATGAATGATTCAACAGAAGTTTGCTCCTTCCTTTGATCATTTGGAAGTCCTGCATGATTCATAGCTTGAGAATGTTGTGTGATCATGTAACGACCCGACCCCAATTACCCAGAGTCGGTGCATTATTACATAGTATTGGCATGATCAAAAAAGATCAAGTCTTAAAATACCGATTAGTTTAGTAGCCTTGGAATAACTAGACACATTCATAAAGTTTACATTACATCATAAAGTGAAAACTACAACAAAAACATAGTTTCTTCATAATCCACACTCATATCCCCTCATACTATCCCTGAAGGTCATTCATAAATTACCTCATCACATCATGGGAAAAAGAAAACACTGAAAGGGGTGAGCTCAGATGATCAGTAAGGCTAACAACATAGAGGAAACATTCATAAATAATTATAACCATTTGAGGAAATATATAAAAAAAAGCCTTTTAAACTTGAACTTCAGCATAATATGGAAGAGATAAAATGAAATAATTCCATTTACTTATTCACATGTATATTCTACTAGTCGAATAATCACATGAAATATAAATAACAACTATCATAATGATGGAATGCATAATGCCAGACTATCATAACCACATAGCCAAGGACTCGTGCCAAGACTACAAATAAGATTTTGTCAAGGCATTGTGCCAAGACACTAGTTTGTATCTTGAGACATATCGATGCATCGATGAGATATAGCGGGCTCCACCCATCACTTATTATGTCCAATGCATTCCTCATATGAATAGGTTTTAACATAACATAAACATTCGTATTAAAAGTAGAATTAAAAATGTCAATACATTATCTATAAACCATGAATGGTATAAAAATAACACATCCACAGTCAAACATATCACAAAACCTTCAATAATATATGGATGTTTTGTATCATAATAAATAAAATTCAAATAAGGTTATAATCCATCAAAGGATGTTGACCGAAATGAAATCAAAACTATTTGAGAGAAATATCTCTTTTTTTGAAATCATTTATAAGTCACATAATTATAAAATAAAACATTTAATTTGAAAATATTCTTATAATCTTGTAAGGGATTCATCGACGATTTTATAATGGAAGAAAATAGCCGCACTCGCCATATATGTTAAAAAAGACATTCTTACCATAATTCTGTCGAAAAGGTTCAAAAGGACCTTGTTTGGAAAACGACATAAATATTCCTTTATAAACAACTTAAAAAAAGTCAACAAGGGTATAAATTACTTTATCCCATAGTCTTTAAAATAGTAAGAATGATTTGAAATACATTTTTAAGAAACATGGATGTGGATGATAAAGAGTTCCCAGTAGATAATTACGTATAAACAACCTCGAATAATGAAGAGATTGTGAAATAAACACTTACCTTGTACTTTTCCTTAGTAGATGGTATGTTAACCTCTTGTATAATAGTTAAAACATTTTTATTAATCTATAAAAGAACCGTATACATAATTATGATATCATATATGATCTTCTATTAATGCTTTGTTAATAATATTTTAGTATTATCGTCGTTTCGTGTGTTAAATTAATCGATTTATTTTATATGTTTTGTTACATAAGGAATGCTTGTTAGGGATAGGTTGTATTTTATTCATATCCATAATTATGTCATGTCCTTAAACATTATTTTTAATCATCAAATGAGAATTATACTTGAATGGATACGACGGGGAATGAATCTCATCGCGTTCGTGGAGACGGCAATCCGTACGTACGCACGAGCGACAGTATCATTCTTTTGATATTAAAATAATATATAATAGGATGGTATATCATATATAAACAATAATTATCATGTTATATTTATTATTTACATGAATTATACATAATTATTATACCCATCTAAAAAAAATATATTGAATAACAATTACACCACGACGTTGAGACGGTAGGTCGTACGTACGCACGTTTGGTGACATGTCATTAATGGGATGGATAGAATAATCAACTTGGTTGTTCAATATTTATAATAACATCACATTATATATAATATACTATAGTTATTATCTTATAATGGAAATAAAAAGGAAAGAAGATGTTGAAGAAGAAATGAACTTGAAAAAGGGTGGTGAAAACATTATCTCTTTTTCGGGTTCTTGCTTTTGATTTGATCAAAATGGCTCCTTAGGTTGGCTTTGTGACCAAAATAAGTCCTCTAGGTTGAATTGAGGGATGTTTAGAGAGTATTTGGTCAGGGGTTGGTCGAGCCAAAAGGCATTGATTGCGTGAATTAGTGAGAAGGGGGAGTGACCTTTTATAAGAGGGGTGAGGGGCACATTTGGAAAAGCTAGAAATATTATTTTCTAATAAATTCATATTCGATTTATAAAGGCTCCAAAGTGGATTATTCAAAGTATAAAGTGGGGATGGGTCGAAATAATTTCATCCAAAATAATTTATACAGGTTTGGTTTATTATATTAACCTTATCTTTTAGTTTTAACTCTTAGTTTATTAGTTTGACATTTACCATGTCACTTTGTAATTTTATATTATATTATTAATAAACATAATATATACATCCAAGAGACCCCCAAGTGGTCCATTAATGATACACATATCATTATATAAGTCTCTTGGCCGAGCCATAGATTTTTAGGGATTGAATATCAATTAATAATATAATATTTGTTTTAAAAAATCTTTTATGTCAATTTTGACAATATTTGAAATTTGATTTTTGTGAAAATCATAACAACATGATTACTTCGAAAAAACATAATTAAATCAATAATAACATGTCATATTAACCAATAAAATTAGTTTAATTTATAAAAAGTCTCAAATTACATTTATTTGGGTATTTATATTATCAAATAGATTAATATTTTATTAATTAGGTAATTACTGTATCACCATTGTGTCATAAATAAATTAAATTATTTAATGTCTCAAAATTATAAATAAAATACCATTACGTAGGAAATACTTTTAGATTTTTAATTAATATTTATAATCGAATTTATCTTTTGTAAAACCCAATATTAATAAATTTTTTGTTAATAAACTTTGATTTTAACTCTTTTAACTCTTCTTTGAATTAAATAATAATAAATGACCTAATCTAATACAAGTATACCTAAATGAAAATATTTTATTAGTAAGGTTGTTTTTGGTCGAGATACACTTGTCCAATAGAATTAGGACATGTGTTAGGATAATATTAATAACATTTTTACCCTTAATTATCCTATTTACTTTTAACCGTGGTAAATAAAAGTAAAAAGTTACTATTCACCAAAAATTATTTTTATCTTATTGAACCACATTTTACTCCTTGATATGAACCGTGTCTCTCGGAATTTCGAAATTCCACTCACAGAAGCGGTAAAATTATGTTTTATGTGAATTTGCAAATCCTCCTAGGAGGTGGGTAAAAGACAGTGAAAAGTTCAATAAAATTTTATATGTCTAAAATAATTATAAACTGACTCTAATGAATTACATTGAACTTATATAGGTATTACGCATCTATTTTAACCTAAAATATATTTAAATAAAATAAATAATTATTTTAAAAAAGTCGGTTTTTAACTAATAACTCAATGTTTTTCACTATTCATCAAAAAATTGAATGTTTTCAGAAAAATACCCAAAATTCACCCTATGCTAATTTCGATATTCTAAATCCAAAAATGAAGTCCATTTTGAAAGATAGAATTAATAAAATTTTAAAAAGTGGGTATTACTATTCATAATGGCTAGTTTGATTGGTTGTGGTGTGTGTTAGAACTCGAAGTTGCGTATAATACACGCTACTGTATTATTCAAAGAGAAGCATACCATGGAAGGTTGGAGTGTTACATTCTCCCCTCCTTAAAATAATTTTTTCTTTGAAATTTCTAGAAAATTATTGTATAAGAAGACTCGGGTGATTCTTCATCATAAGTTCCTCAGGCTTCCATGTTGCCTCTTCCATCTTATGGTTTCTCCATAGAACTTTTACCAGACGAGTCGTCCGGTTTCTCAGAACTTGTTCTCTAGTATCAAGAATCCTGATGGGATCTTCCCAATAAGATAGATCGGGTTCCAGTTCTAATTCGTCATAAGTGAGTACATGCGTTGGGTCAGGCATGTATTTCCTCAACAGTGATACGTGGAACACATCGTGAAATTTGGAGAGACTTGGCAGCATTACCAAACAGTAAGCTACAACCCCAATTCTTTCTAGAATTTCGAAAGGTCTGATGTACCTAGGACACAATTTACCCTTCTTACCGAAACGTATAATTCTCTTCCATGGAGATACCTTCATGAAAACATGATCTCCTACCTGAAATTCAAAATCCATCATTCGGTTATCGGCATAGCTCTTCTTCCTACTTTAAGCTATTTTGATGTGGTTTTGGATTACCTTCACCTTTTCTATCATTTCCTCCACTAGTTCTGGACCTACGAGTTTTCTTTCACCAACATCATCCCAACAGGTTGGTGTGCAACATCTCTTTCCATATAATTCTTCATATGGTGCCATCTGAATACTCGAATAGAAGCTATTGTTATAAGAAAATTCTACCAGAGGTAAATATTGTTACCACAATCCCTGAAAGTCAAGTGAGCAGGATCTCAACATGTCATCTATGGTTTGAATAGTCTGTTATGATTTTCCATCTATTTGAGGGTGGTAGGAAGTGCTTAAATGATGTTCAGTATCAAAGGCCTTCTGATGACTCTTCCAGAATCTTGAAGTAAAACAGAGATCACGATCAAGAATAATTGATAGGGGTACTCCATGAAGTCTCACAACTTCATTAATATATAGTCTTGCTAGCCTTTCAAGTGGTAAATCATCCCTTATAGAAAGAAAGTGTGATAACTTGGTAAGACGATCAACAATGACCCATATTGCATCGTTCCATCTAGGAGTCTTTGGTAGCCCCATGACGAAGTCCATCGTAATATTATCCCATTTCCACTCAGGTATGGGAAGAGGTTGCAATACTCCACCAGGTTGTTGCCTTCCATCTTTAACTTGTTGACAAACCATACATATTGACACAAAATCAGCAATCTCCCACTTCATGTTGTCCCACCAAATATTTTCCTTCAAAACTCTATACATTTTTGTCCTCCCAGGGTGCATAGAAAAATTGGAACTATGAGCATCGTCCAGAAATTCCCTTTTTAGATCAGGTATATCGGGAACACAAAGTCTCTTCCCAAATTTCAAAATTCCATCTTCATACAAAATGTCTCTCAATCTCCCATCATTCATAGCTTTAATCTTCTTTTGAAATTCTTCATCATCAGTCTGAGAACTCTTAATCCTTTATAGTAAAGATGGTTTGGCAACCATTTGAAAAAGCATTGACGTTTCACCTTCCATGGTTATTCCCATGTCCATCTTCACTAGATCCATGAAAATTGGATCCCTTTAAATTCTCATATTGTTCAAAACTCCATGATCATTTCTGCTCAAAGCATATGACACCTTGTTTTCCTTCCTCGGGTGGTAGTGTATCATGTAATCAGAATCCTTGAGTAATTCAAGCCATCTCATTTTCCTCATGTTGAGTTCTTTTTGTGAGAAATTATACTTCAAACTCTTGTAATCAGTATAAATCTCACATTTTTCACCATAGAGATAATGTATATATATCTTCAAAGAAAAGATTACAACAGCTAACTCATGATCATGAGTAGGATAGTTTTACTCATGAATTTTTAGCTCTCGGGATGCATATGCAATAACCCTATCATTCTGCATAAAGACACAACCACGTCCTTTCATCGATGCATCACTATAAATAACGAACCCATCATTCCCCGATGGTAGAGTAAATATAGGATCATTGACTAATCTTCTCTTTAGTTTTTCAAATCATTCTTCACACTCTTTTCTCCAAACTAATTTAACCCCTTTACATGTGAGCTTCGTTAAGGGGTTATCCAATTAGGCAAAATTCTGGACGAAACGCCGATAATAACCCGCTAAACCAATAAAATTACATACCTCAATTATACTCGTCGGTGCTGGCCATTCTTGCATTTCCTTGGTCATAGAAGGATCAATAGAGATTCTATATTTTGAGACAATATGGACAAGAAAAGAAATCTCCTGGATCCAGAATTCAGACTTGCTAAACATCCCATATAATTCATGTCTTCTCAGAGTCTTCAGGATAATGTGCAAGTGATTTTCACGATCTTCGTAACTTTTAGATTATACTAAGATATAATCAATAAATATCACCACAAATGCATCTAGATATTCCTTGAAAACTCTATTCATTAGATCCATGAATACAAAGGGCACATTAGTCAGCACAAAAGTCATTACTGTAAACTTGTAATGCCCATACCTAGTTCGAAATACTGTCTTCATAATGTCTTCCTTCTTTACACACAACTGATGGTTTCAAGATTGAAGGTCAATCTTTAAAAATTCTTGAGCTCCATGCAGTTGGTCAAATAAATCATCAATGCGAGGAAGGGGATACTTGTTCTTTATTGTTATAGAATTGATTTCTCTGTAGTTGATACATAACATCATAGATACATCTTTCTTCTTAATAAAAACGACAGGGGCTCCCCATAGAGAAATAATAGGTTGAATAAATCCCTTATTACTCAATTCCTCTAGTTTTTTCTTTAGTTCGACTAATTCCATAGTGGCCATTCTATAAGGGGTATTCGATATAGGCCTTGATCCAGGAATTAAATCAATGTAAAACTCAACTTCTCATTCTAGAGGATGTCCAGGTAAATCTTCTGGGAACACGTCTACATATTCTTTCATAATAGGTACATCCTATATTTGAACATTCTTTTCCTCACCCACAGTCATTTCATTCTCTTCCTCCACAATAATTGAATTTAGTTGAGCTATTGGGGGTGGATCTAGATAAGAATTAGGTGGTGATGATTCCGTTCTAAAGATAAGTTGTTCCTTATCATCATCATCAAAAATAGTAACCTCCTTCTTCTTATAATAATTTTTTTCATCATGGTCCGAATGCCAATCTATATAGAGGATTATATCAAACTCAACCATAGGTATGACGATGAGATCAGTGGATAAAGAACATTTATGTGATCTAATGGGGACTGATTCACAAAACATTGTTGCAATGATAATTCCCTTAAGAGTTTTGACTGGCAACTCCTTTGTTAAATAAAATTGGAAATATCTAATTTTCTTAGCAAACTGGGAAGATATGAAACAATGTGATGATCCAGAATCAAATAATGCATTTACTACACTTTAGGAAACCATTAAATTACCTGCCACCATGTTTTTCGGAGCTTCTACCTCAGCAGTAGAGATAACACAAGCTTGGCCTTGATCCCTTGTGCATTTCTGAGGTAAGTTCCCCTAATGCTTAAGACATTCATTGGCATAATGTCCCATCTCTCTGTAGTTGTAGCATTGAACATCGGTAGATTATTTCTTCCCCTTGCAATCATGATCTTGGTGGCCTTTTTCACCATACTTGTAACAGACTCCCATTCCGTTCAAGCAAGTACCAAGGTATTTCTTCTCACATTTACTGCAGGATGGATATTCAACTTTTCCCTTCTTCCCCTTATTTCCATTCCCAGATTGATCAGCATAGCTCTTCTTCTCTTGCTTTTCTTTAATTTCATAAGACTTAGAAAATTATTTTTCTGTCTTGATAGCACATGAGACAATATTTTCGGACGACGAGAAGGATTATGACATTAATGCTCGACAGAGAAATGGTTTTAAGACATCAAAGAAACGATTAATTTTAATTCTTGTGTTACGTATATAATCTCCAGCATACCTTGCTAACCTTGTAAAGTTAGCCTCATACTTTGTGACATTCTCATCCTTCTTTTGTCTCAGAATCAGAAATTGCCTTTCCATATCGGCTCGATGGTAACGTGGAAAGTATTTTTCTAAAAACGGATCTTTTAACTCCCTCCATTCCATATATGATACTTCATCATCTTCCTTTGTGTTTTGAATCAATGACCATCATTGATCATCATCTCCGGTGAGGCGGTAAACTGCCATGATAACTTTTTCTCTTTCACTAAACCCCAAAGACTGAAATATTTTCTCTAGGGAACTTATCCATTGCTCAGCTACCAATGGATTTCTACTCTCATTGACTATTGGTGGTTGTTTCCTAATGAAGCGATATAACCTTGATCCTCCATGCTGTGGATCAGGGTGCTCCATACGGGTAATGTTGTTATTCATAACCTAAGTGAGTTGTCCCATTATGGTGATAAGATGATCAGCACCAGTTGTATCACCAGCTCCACTATAATTACCTTGAGCATGCGGGAAATATCTACATGGAGTGTGTGCATTGATACAGTTTCCATTTCTTCCACTAGGTGCCATTTATAATCAATGGCATAAACTAGATCAGTTTATGAATCAAAGTACATAATTCCATACTTATAAAACAGTTAACATAAATTGAACTATTTATGGATATAATCAATAATCATGAAAATGTTTTCATTGAGGAAGTATATACTCATAAACCCTTCATAATGGTTTCTAAATAAAATGATAGTTATCCTAACCATATCCCCTAGGAGTGTTGTAACCAAGAGTGCGGCAAGGCCCATTGTCGTGCACCAGTTCCCGTTCGAGTCTATCTCAAAGTGGTCTTTTTGGGTTTTACCCCTAGGTACATCTGTGCTAGAGCCTCCTCTACCTGCTCGTATCCAGACAGGGTGGTATTTCACGGAAAACTCGCAAAATCTCGACAATACCAAAATTCTAGGAAGTTCTTCTATAATAATCCTCAAAGCCCATCTAAGGTTTATGTTCTCTAATCAGAGTTTATCTAAATCTAGCTTCCAAGGATTGTACTAAACTTCCTCTAATACCTACTGTAATGCCCTTACCCTAGTTACCTAGAGTCGGTGCATTATTACATAGTATTGGCATGATAAAAAAAGATCAAGTCTCGAAAGACCGATTAGTTTTGTAGCCTTGGAATAACTAGATACATTCATAAAGTTTACATTACATCATAAAGTGAAAAATACTACAAACCATCTTGTCTTCATAATCCACACTCATATCCCCTCATACTATCCCGGCAGTTCATTCATAAATTACTTTTTCACATCCTGGAAAAAATAAAACATTGAAAGGGGTGATCTCAGATGTTGAGTAAGGATAACAATATAGCGGAAACTTTCATAAATAAGCATAAACATTTAAGGCAATGTATAACTAAAACAAAAGTCTTTTAAACTTGAACTTCAGCATAATAGGAAAAATATAAAATGAAATAATTCCATTTACTTATTCACATGGATATTCTACTTGTCGAATAATCACATGCAATATGAATAACCACTTTCATAATGATGGAATGCATAATGCCAGACTATCATAACCACATAGCCAAGGCCTCGTGACAAGACTACAAATAAGATTTTGTCTATGCCTTGTTCCAAGACACTAGTTTGTCTCATGAGACCTACCGATGCATCAAGGAGCTATAGCAGGATCCACCCATTACTTATTAAGTCCAATGCATTTCTCATATGAATAGGATTAAACATAACATAATCATTCGTATTAAAACTAGCATTCGAAATGTCAAAACATTCTCCATAAACCTTGAATGGTATAAAAATAACACATCCACAGTCAAACATATCAAAAATATTTCAATAATATATGTAAGTTTTGTATCATAATAAATAAACATCAAATAATCTTAAAATCCATCAAAAGATGTTGACATAGATGAAATCAAAACTATTTTAGAGAAATATCTCTTTTTTTAAATCATTTAAAAGTCACATAATTATAAAATAAAACATTGACTTTGAAAATATTATTATAAGCTTGTAAGGGAAGCTTCTACTATTTTATAATGGCGGAAAATAGCCGCACTCGCCGTATAAGTTAATAAAGACATTCTTACCTAAATTCTGTCGAAATGGTTAAAAAGGGCCTTGTTTGGAAAAAGACCTAAAGATTCCTTTATAAACTTCTTATAAAAAGTCAACAAGGGTATACATGAATTTATCCCATAGTCTTTAAAATAGTAAGAATGATTTGAAATTCAATTTTAAGAAACATGGAGGTGGATAATAACGAGGTCCTAATAGATAATCACGTATAAACAACCTCAGATAATGAAGAGATTGTGAAATAAACCCTTACCTTGTACTTTTCCGCAAATGATGGTATGTTAACCTCCTGTATAATAGTTAAAACATTGTTATTATGCTATACAATAACCATATACATAATTATGATATCATATATGTTCTTTTATTAATGCTTTGTTAATAATATTTTAGTATAATCAACGTTTTAGTTGTTAACTTAATCGTTTTCTTTTATATATTTTGTTACAAAAGACATTTTTGTTATGGATAGGTTGTATTTTATTCATATACAGAATGATATCATGTCCTTGAACATAATTTTTAATCATCAAATGAGAATTATACTTGAATGGATACGATGGGGAATTAATCTCATCGCGTTCATGGAGACGGTTGACCGTACGTATGCACGGGCCACAATATCATTCTTTTAATATTAAAATAATATATAATTGGATGGTATATCATATATACAGAATCATTATCATGTTATATTTATTATTTACATGAATTATACATCATTATTATACCCATCTAAATAATAATATATTGAATAACAATTACACCACGTCGTGGAGACGGTAGGCCGTACGTACGCACGTATGGTGACATGTCATTCACGGGATGAATAGAATAATGAATTTGGTTGTTACATATTTATAATGACATCACAGTATATAGAATATACTAGAGTTATTATTTTATAATGGAAATAACAAGGAAAGAAGAAGTTGAATATGAAATTAACTTGGAAAAGGGTGGTGAAAACATTACCTCTTCTTCAGGTTCTTTTTTTTGATTTTATCAAAAGTGCTCTGTAGGTTGGCTTTCTGATCAAACTAAGGACTCTAGGTTTAATTGAGAGAAGTTGAGAGAGTATTTGGTTAGTTTTTGTCTGAGCCAAAAGTCTTTGAATGTGTGAATTAGTGATAAGGGGGAGTGCCCTTTTATAAGAGGGGTGATGGGAACCATTGTAAAAGCTAGAGATATTATTTTATAATAAATTCATATTCGGTTTCTAAAGGCTCCAAAGTGGATTATTCAAATATAAGGTGTGTATGGGTCGAAATAATTTCAACCAATTGAATTTAGACAGTTTTGGGTTATTATATTAACCTTATCTTTTAGTTTTAACTATTAGTTAATTAGTTTGACATTACCATGTCACTTTGTATTTTTATATTATATAGTTAATAAACCTACTATATACATCCAAGAGACCCCCAAGTGGTCCATTAGTGATACACCTATCATTATATTTGTCTCTTGGATGAACGTTAGATTTTTAGGGATTGAATATCAATTAATAATATAATATTTGTTTTAAAAACTCTTTTATGTCAATTTTGACACTATTTGGTATTTGATTATTTTGAAAATCATAATAGCATGATTACTTCGAAAAAACATAATTAAATCAATAATAACATGTAATATTAACCTACAAAATTAGTTTAATTCAAATAAAGTCTCAAATTACATTTATTTTGGTAATTATATTATCAATTATGTTAATATTTCATTAATTAGGTAATTACTGCATCACCATTGTGTCATAAATAAATAAATCTATTTAATGTATAAAAATTATAAATAAAATACCATTATGTAGGAAATTTTTTATATTTGTAATGAATATTTATAATAGAATTTATCTTATGTAAAACCCTATATTAAAAATGTTTTAGTTAATAAACTTTGATTATAACTCTTTTAACTCTTCTTTGAATTAAATAATAATAAATGTCCTAATCTAATCCAAGTGGACCTAAATGACAATATTTTATTCCTAAGGTTGTTTTTGGGCAACATACACTTGTCCAATAAAATTAGGACATGTTTTAGGGTAATATTAATATCATTTTACCCCTAATTATCCTATTTACTTTTAACCGTGGTAAATAAAGGTAAAAAGTTACTATTCACCAAAAAATATTTTTATCTTATTGAACCACATTTTAATCCTTGATATTAACTGTGTCTCATGGATTTTTGAAATTCCATTCACAGAAGTGGTAAAATTCAGTTTTATGTGAATTTGCAAATTCTCCTAGGAAGTGGGTAAAAGTTGGTGAAAAGTTCAATAAAATTTTTATATGTCTAAAATTATTATAAACTGATTCCAATGAATTACATTGAACTTATATAGGTATTATGTATATATTTTGAACTAAAATAAATTTAAATAAAAATAATAATTATTTAAATAAAAAGTCCATTTTTTACTAATAACTCATTGTTTTTCACTATTCATCAAAAATTGAATGTTTTCAGAAAAATACGAAAAATTCACCCTAGGCTAATTTCGATATTCTGAATCCAAAAATGAATTCAATTTTGAAAGATAAAATTTTCAAAATTTTAAAAAGATGGTATTACTATTCCTAACGGCTAGTTTGATTGGTTGTGGTGTTTGTTAGAACTCGAAGTTGCGTAAAACACATGCTACTCTATTATTCAAATAGAAGTGTGCCATGGAAGTTGGGGTGTTACAGATCATGGCTACAAGATCTTGCATTCCAGCACCCATAACGTTTGGTTTCTTAGGGGGACAATCATTGCATTTCCCGTCACATTTAGAATTAAAATTGTTTTTTCGGGTTCCATCCATTGACTAAAACCAATAAGCATAGTGTGAGAAACACTAATCATATTAGTAAAACCACATAATCAAAAATAAAATTTCATGCTTTAGGTCTTATCATAGGTTATTCATGGCCATTTCTAAAACAATAAGATTTTGTCTTGTGCTTAGACATATCCTTAGGGTTCTTACTGAGGCTTTCACATCCTAGTTTCCAAAGGTTTTCTATACCTTTCCTCTGATACCAACTATAATGACCCATACGTTACATACATTGTTAGTAATTCAAAATTAATGCATACTTATTTCAACATATAACAAAACCATGGTAGGACCGTATAGTTATAATGTCTTTAGAAACTGGGAAACATAAACAATTGGTTCATAAAGCATCTACATTGTCTCCCATTTATTTCATCATATCTAGAGTCCCTTTTTGGCATAGCCTACTTAATAACCTTATTTTTGACCTGGGGAAATAAAACATACAAAAGGGTGATCTCAAATGCTCACTAAGTGTAAACAAAGGAAATATCGTATTCATAAGAACATAGCATTTCGAAAATCTTAACCTGCAAAAGAGATCATAATATCATAACATGGGATAAATAATAGTAGTGAAATGTAATCCCAATAATCATAACATAAAACATGAAACTTTGTGGCACACACACATAATCATAGAGAATCATTTCTAAGTAGTCAAGACTCATTGCCAAGACTATCTTAGCCGAAAAAGTACATTTCTGAACTGAGTTCACTCCTCATTTTAGTCCTATTTCACTAAACCAGATTAACCTGCCATTCCAGCCATGTCTATATCGTGAGATATAAATCTTTACCCAATTCATTGGAAGGAGATATATGTCTCACCCATATCATAATGAATCCATGCTTATGTGTGCCAAAAAATCATAAATCATACATCATAGCAGAACCCATGTAATAAAAATGGGACTCTTAAACATCGTGCCACCATAACATAATCTATATAAGATAAAAGCACATCATAAAAATAATTCCATCCTAACATAATTAAATCAATGTAAAAAATAGGGATAGGAATAGAACCCTATATTATCTTAGATCGAAAATAGTTTTGATAAAACACTTGAACTTCATTCTTGAGGAAAATATCCTTTCTACTTCACAGAATTTTTTCTTTCTTAACATGTCATACAATTTTAAACGCCAAGAAGTTGATTAAAAATAAACTTGAAAACTTGTGAAGGAAGATTCATGGAAATTGTGTTCTAAAAATCCATTAAGGATGTGTAAGTTAAAAAACATTCTTCATATACTTTGGCCGGTGAAGTCAAAAAGTACTTCGTACGAAAAAAGATTTCTTTCATATCTTTTACTAAAAGATCACCAATGGGTAAAATTGGATTTAAAAAATTTTAGGTGGATGGAAATAATATTACATATTTAGGAAAAATGGATTTGGATGATAAATATACCCCAGTAAATATCAAAGTATAAACAATCATTGATAAAAATGAGATTGTGACATTTTCCCTTACCTTAGGTAGGATTTGCTTCGTAAGTGTCCAAACTTCCTGTATAATGATTTAAATAATGTCATTGACTTTTTCCATAATCATACTCATTGTTATGATATCATATATGGTCTTATTCTTAGCTTCTTATTAGAAATATTTCATTGCTAATTGTTATTCGGGTGTTTATTGCTTTTTGTTCTTATGCGTGTTTTGTGGAATAAATTCGTATTCTTCTTTTTAGGTTATATAAACCTCATTTCCAGAATAGGATTAGTGTAATTTATATAATATTTATTCTTTCAATTCATTCATATAATCATTATTTAATGAAGATCATATAGAACGAGTCACATCATATCGTGGAGACTGTATGATGTACGTACGCATGAGCGATGATATCATTCCCATGATCATGGAATTGTATTGTAGTGTATGTATACTATTTCAGAATCAATATCACTTTACAATAATAGTATATAGTTATTCTCTATACCATTATACCCATCAAAGTAAGGTGGTGGTGGAAAATGATTACACCACGGCGTGGAGACAGTATTCCGTACGTACGCACGCGTGACGATTTCATTTTCCGTAGGATGGATAGATGGTTAAATAGGGTTGTTTCATATTTATAATAACATATCACTATATGAGTGATACTTATGTTATTACTTCATAATGAAATAACTAAATAAGAGGAAGTAGAATAAGAACTAAATTAGAAAGAATCGGTAATGGGTATTACCTCTTCTTCGACACGTCTCTTTGAAACATCCTCTTAGGGCACTAAAATTGGTTATTGAAGAAGACAAGGACCAGTAGAATATTACTAGGGAAGTGGAGAAGAGAAATTTTCAGGGGTTTTCCAAGAATGAAGGCACAAATTAGTGTGAGGAGGAGACGGAGGAGGTTCCCTTTAATAAGGGAGGAGTGGGGAACCCTAGAAAAAACATAAAATATTATTTATTATAAAGTCATATTCGGGTTTTAATAGCTCCATATTGATTTATTTCGATGCTAATGTGGGGACGGGTCGAAATAGTCTCAACCAATAGATTTTTGACATGTTTATGTTATTATTTTAACCTTATCATTTAGATTCAACTCTAAGTTAAATAATTTAACGTTTACCGTTTCTTCTTGTTTTCTTACATTATATGGTTAATAAACTTACTATAACAAGCCAAACGACCCCAAGTTGTAAATTATTAATATATATAACCTTATCTAAGTCATTTGGCCGAACCTCAAATTTTTATGAATAAAATAACAATTAAGAATATAATATTTGTTTTAAAAGCTATTTTATGTCAATTTTGACACTATTTGGTAATTGATTTTTGTGAAACTCATAACAGCATGATTAGTTCGAAAACCGTTAATTAAATCAATACTAATATGTCATAGTAACCTATAAAAACATTTTAATTCCTAAAAAGTCTCTAATTACATTTATTTGGGTATTTATAACATCAATTATGTTAACATTTAATTAATAAGGTAATTACTGCATCATCATTGTGTCAAAAATAAATAAAATTATTTAATGTCTAAAAATTATAAATAAAATACCATTAGGTAGGAAATACATTTATATTTCTAATGAATTTCTATATCCAAATTTATCTTTTATATAACCCTACAATAAAATTGTTTTTAGTTATTAAACATTGATTTTAACTATTTTAACACTTCTTTAAATAAAATAATAATAAGTGTTCTAATCTAATCCAACTGGACCTAAAGGGTAAAATTTTATTCCTAATGTTTTTTGGTCGAATTATACTTATCCAATAGAATTAAGACATGTGTTAGGGTAATAATAATATCATTTTACCCTTAATTACCCTATTTACTTTTAACCTTGGTCAAGAAATGTAAAAATTTACTATTAACCAAAAATTATTTTTATCTTATTGAACAGAATTTTACTCCTTGATATTAACCGTGTCTCTTTGATTTTAGATATTCCACTCACAGAAGCGGTAAAATTATGTTTTATGTAAGTTTTTAAATTCTTCTAGGAGGTGGGTAAAATACAGTGAAAATTTCATTAAAACATTTATATATATAAGATTATTATAAAATGACTCCAATGAATTTAATTGAAATTATATAGGTTTTATGTATCAATTTTTACCTAAAATAAATTTAAGTAAAAGTCGGTTTTTAAATAGTAACCCAGTGTTTTCACTATTCGTCAAAAATTGAAAGTTTTCAGAAAGATACCAAAATTTCACCCTAGGCTAATTTCGATATTCCGAATCCAAAAATGATGTCAATTTTCAAAGATAAAATTTATAAAATTTAAAAAAAATTGGTATTACTTTTCATAACGACTAGTTTGTATAATATTTTAATAGCATGTTGTTGTTTAGTGAAACTCCGTATTGCGTACAACACACGCCATCGTGGAAGGTTGTGATTGCCTGTAAAGCAAGCCAAGCTAGTTTTGTGTGTAATTAAAGATTCCTTTATATAACATTATACATAAAAAAATATTTCTCATAAAATCTTTGGTGTTACATATATAATATAACTTTGAATGTGAAGGGAAAAATTAAAAGATTCCTTCATTTTCTCTCATTCATCATTAAAAAAACATTAATAGTGTAATGTATAGACTACAACCTCTTTGAAGTAATGATCTTTATATTTACTCTGTGTTTTCAATATTTGGCCAATAATATTATAATATTATTCAAAATAATAATTATTCTGGACAAAATTGTTATGAATATGTTATAATTATATTATGTTAGAATAAAATATTTCTTAACCATACTCACCGATTGAATTATTATATGTTTATGTTTGGGTATTTCAAACAACCCACTCGACCAACACTATAATAATCCATTTTTTTAATCTATGGAAACCTAAATACTATTTTTCTAATAATTTAATAATAAATACCTGATTGTTTTATGGTTTGGTAAATTTCATATTAAATACTTAACTTATTATTAAAATATAAAATTGTATCTCTAAATTTACAGAAATAAGATGATAATGGTTTCTTTTTCACAAAACATAAATAAAAATCATATGGGATAAGATAATAGGCTTATAAATCAAATAAGTTATATATTATACTACCATAAATTATCTTTTAATTTATTACAAATCCTAACGTATTGAGTTTCTTTTTTTGATAATATGGTTTAAAGTCTTGGAAAAAATCTAGATGATTGTCTGAATCTCAATGAAGAAAGTTATAATAATTATTAATAGAATTATTGAAAATACTTGAATATATATTGCCAACGTGATGAAGTGGTTCTTGGGATATTTTTTGATTCCATTTTTTTTGTCTAACGTGACTTATTGACAATGAGGTTAATTTATATTCATGTTGAAATTGTTAACAAAGAAGAGGTTGTTCAATTAGAAGATGTTTCAAAGCAAGAAAGATGTGAATCACCATGAGTTGTGTTGGACAAGAGTAAATAAAATCAGATCTGTGAATTCCACACATATGGCGGAGGGTGTGTTGATGTTAAGTTTTTCAACATTGGCATGGTGAATCCCATGGTTAAGGAAATAATTAAGATGTAGAATAGGCACTGTGGGGACACACCCATAGTGCTTGGCATATTGAGAATACAAGGTACAAAATGGGAAATATTAAAGATACCATACCCATCATAGTCTCAATGGTGGAATTATGGTGCACCTATCCAAAATAGAAATACCCAAGAGACCATTCCTATAGTGTAAGTGACAGTGATCGATAGTTGGAGGTGTAATCCACGACGTCTATGAAATATCATGGTGCATGTCGTGGGGCGAGACGTGTTAGAAGATAATGGAAAAATATTATTATGTATAATTTAGTGAAGAATATGTGGTTAAACCTAAAATTAATGATTTCTAACATGTATAGGTCCACGCCTAAGGAAGACTATTACATGGTCAAAAAGGTGAGGAAACAAACCAAACCAACCAACAAAAGAAGGATTAGGACAATGATGGTTGGTGTTTGGAATAAAATTGGCCTACTGTATTTTACTAGGGTGTGGTGCTAGGGGTGTCATCGTATTTCTCAACAAACATGGATGTTCCCTCTATAGTGATGCATGTGCCAGTTTATTAATGCTTCATAATCACATATGTAATGGCCCAGACCTCCCCGGTCCATTACTTTGTGAAAATGTGGTGTTGGAGGTGTTTCGGGAGGTCAAGGTGACTTATCCCCCAACTGCTGCCTACCGGTAGCTCGGTCAACCTGTAGCTGCTGATTACTGGTAGCTCGGTCTACCGGTAGCTGCTGATTACCGGTAGCTCGGTCTACCGGTAGCTGCTGATTACCGGTAGCTTGGTCTACCGGTAGCTACTGATTACCGGTTTCTCGGTCTACCGGTAGCTGCTGATTACCGGTAGCTCGGTCTACCAGTAGCTGCTGATTACCGGTAGCTCGGTCTACCGGTAGCTGCTACTTACCGGTAGCTCGGTCTACCGGTAGTCGCATCCTACCGGTAGCTGGGTTTACCGGTAGCCACGGCATACTGATAGCTCGGTATACTGGTAGCCGCGGTCCAGCAGTAGCTCGGCTAATACTTTGCCAAATTTCACGAATGAACAGTGTTTCCAGACTTCATGAGAGCTACTGATTCCATACTTTGCCAAATTTTGAGTATGTGAACAGTGTTTCCAGCTTCATAAATTTGACGTTTTCTTTGACGTAAAATACTTTTAAAACCTTATTTAAGGACTTTAAGGCCGATTCAAAGGACATAAATTCTATATTAATTATTCATAATGCCGGGATGTTTTTACTTGGTCAAACCGCGTGGGTTAATGTGATCCGTTTTTAATGGAGAATAAATCGGATCTTAAGCCGTCGCCTCTCGAATTTTTTTTAAAAGGAACAAGATATCATTCTCCGTTGTTCTTCCTCCTGGTTCTCATCTACGAGACACTAGAACCTTGCAATTATTCTCGTAGGAGTTTCACAATCAAACGTTACTCAAACCAGTTCCGGTCTGTTGATGAAACCAAGTTGTGTCGATCGTTCTTCCATATAAGGTATGTTTTATCATCATTCCTTCGGGGATCACCTTCTCTTGTTCTTCCTTCCATATTAGCATGTAATCTCCATGGTTCTAATGGGTTTTCTTGGGGTTGGTTGGTACTATCGTACCGTGGCATCCTCTAGTGGATGCAGCTGTCGTGAGGAGAAGAGGACTGTGACCTGTTGTGTGGATAAAGGGCGTCAAGAACTCTTCGAGGTAGGGGATTCATGGCTTCTCTAATTGTGTATGTGCAATCATAGAATTAGCATGATTTAGTCCTTTGGATCACAATGAAATTTACCTAATTAAATACTTGAACTGGGTTAAAAGAATTGGTTGATCGCATGTTATTACTTTGTACCGTGATAACAGTTTTCATCATGTTTTCCTAGATAGAGTGATATCTATGATTTTCTTTAATTTGTTGCTCGTTCATGATGGAAATTGATAAAGAACGAAAATCCGGAATTATTTGTTAAATAATTGGCTAAAGATAAAGAGGCATGTTAATGAATCTGTTAATTCAAGATGGATTAAAGAACTATTAGTTCGATAATTTCAAAAGGGTTCTGAGTTACCCGCTTGCTTGTAAGGCTGAATGCCTTGTGGTTTGGAGCTCCGAGTGCTCATCTTTTATGAAGGCTGAATTCCTTGTTAAAGGGCCGAGAGCCCATTTTGTGATCTTTTATTTCCTGCTGCTTGTGATTTGATGTGAGCCTGGATGGCTGTTGTGATATGTGGAGGCATGGGGACTTGTGGTTGTGGCAGCGCATGACGCCTAGTGTGGCGAGATGCATCGGTTTATGCATGTGGGTGTCGGGGAGGACACCAAGGATGATGGTATGAGATGAATGTGATGGTTTGATGTTGGTGGTTTGGTTGTTTATCTGCTTTACTTTTCCCCACTGCTCAAGGAAGCATGTTTTGCTTACCCTCTTTCCGAAGGAGGCGAAGACACGCAGGGTATGCCACATGCTTTCCATGTTTAGCCTCTCGATGGAGGATGGGTCTATGCTCTTGCTATAGGCGAAAAAGACTCGATGGGTAGTATATATACTCACCGTGTTGAGACCTTTGTGTTTTGTAGCATAGGATGCTTTTCTAGAATGCCAGGGAATATGGGGAAGGTAATTCCATAATGAAGGTTTGTTTAAATGGTGATAATCCACGGGGATGGAGAAACTGGAATTTAATAGTGATGTGAATCCTAAAAAGGAGTAGTTTTTGAATGTGATGCCAATTTAGTTTAATGTGGTAAATTTTTCATGGTTAATTAATGTTTAAAGAATTAATTAACATACCTCGGAATTGATAAAATGAGAATGGATTAATCTAATAAATCTCTTCAAATGGTTGTGTGGTTATTGGATACCTAGTCTTAGAAGTAGCAGACTGGAGTCTGAGAGACGTTAGCTGCAGTTGTGCCTATGACTAGGTAATGCCCATAGTGTAGTTGTGAGTTATATATATTCTGTACTTTTTGTGTTTCTATACGCTACTCCACCCTGTCGGTAAGGGCAATTGACACCCCTGGGATTCTGAGCCCTGGGGGGTGTTTTCCCCAACATTCTGATGGGGGGTTGAATGGCTGACTACCCCCTTCGGCCCCGCTCTCTTCTCTTGGTAGATACTTGTGCCATGAGGCAAGCGGTTAGTTACCCCATATATGTGTGTAGAGGGCTGTAATGTCTTGTGGTTATTCACACACATATATTCTGGATATAGTACCCTATGGACTACTATAGGTGTAACGTGTATAGGCTGTGATGGCTTGAGGATCCTTACTCGGAGTATGGGCTGTAATGGCTTGAGGTATTTTACCCGACGTATGATACACGTTATGTGAGCTATAGTGGCTCCCCAAAACTACCTGGTTACCTTTGGTTGTGAGGACGGTGTGGTGCTTCGCCCAGGTGTCTGCGGGCAAGCCTATGTGGTGCACGAGGTGCCGATTGTGGAGCTTAGCCTAGGTGTCTGTGGGCAATTCTTTGGAGAGAGATATACAGGACGTATGTCGTTGGGGCAAAGCAGCAAACCAGTGTGGAAGTAGTAGCGGGGTACCCTTGATATTCTATGCTATATGATATATTCTTGTATGTGTTACTTGGTGAGAGTAGCCATGGTGAGGTTGGGAACTTAGTATACCTGTTTAGGTAACGAGTTAGTTTCACTTGTTGTTCACTGGGCTTTAGCATGCTTTCTTTACTTCTGCACGAGAGGCTTGAGGAGGATCCTACTGAGTATACTGTTATACTCACCCTATGTACATATAAACTGTTTTTCAGGTCACTTGGAGCAGGTTGGAGATCAAGCTGGTTACTACTAGCTTGCGGTTGGAGGAGGAGCTGTTCGGGTTTGTGGTCGCTACCGTTTTACTTTCTTTTGGGTACTTTTAGTTTTCCCTTTCAGTTGTAGTACTTTTGCATGACATTTCATATATGTACTTGGGTTTCTTTTATATTTCAGTTATGAGTTGGAGTTGGTTGGAGTCTATTCTATCTCTCTCTTCTGCAAGTGTTCTCTTAGAGGGAAATGCCTCCCATTTGTGTGTGTATTATACCCTCGGTGCTAGTCGCCAACCCAGGGTCTACTGGAGGCGGGACTCGGGGGGTCATTATCTCCCTTCTCATATTGCCGGCCCAGGAGGGGTACACTTTGTGGGGAGGGGGTCATGACAGAGTGGTATCAGAGGTCTGGTTGAGGGATAGGATGGAGTTTGGAGTTAGGCACAGGGGAGGATGCATGGGATGGTAGGGCAACGGTGTCATTCATGTTTAGAAAGTAGGGTAAACACTGGAGACCGGCAGAGACATAGGCTTTTAGGGCCCCCTATGATCTGTTGCACGGACCTTTAAGCTTACGATGGCTACTAAACAAAGTGATACCAGTTGCAGGGTAGAGACATAGGAAAGGATCATGCATTATTATTCTTTGTGCTTGTGTTTGAATGGGTAGACCTTGGGATAGGTAACCTAAAATAAATTAAACAAAACAATTAATTAATTTATGTTGAGTCTTCCATATCCCAGGCTTAGGAGCTCAAACAGTTGTTATTTTGCAGGTATGGCTCCAGGTTGACGTCCTCGTCAGGTTTGCGCAGAAGATGCCCATCAGGCTATTCCAGCAGATCGCCGCCGAGTAGAGGTTAACGACGATGACACTTAGAGGAAGACACTTCGAGAGTTTCAGCGCCAGATTCTACAGAAGTACGAGGGATCCGTTTCAGATGCAGTCACAGAAGACTGGTTGGAGGAGATCGAGATAGGCTTTAGTTCGATTCGTGCTCGGAAGGAACACTGGGTGTCCTTGGTTGTGACGATGCTGCGTGGAGCAGCGAGGCAGTGGTGGTTCTTGTTCCTCGGTGATCGTTAGGAGTCAGCAATCTCATGGGAGGAGTTTCGAGACAGGTTTAGAGTCGAGTTTCTTTCGTCGACTGCGAAGGTGTCCAGTTGCCAGGAGCTTCTTACCCTTCGACAGGGGAGATCCAGTGTTCGAGAGTTTGTAATCCATTTCAGGAACCTTCTATGATATTCTTCAGACCTGTTACCAGATGATGAGGCCAGGGCGAGGCATTTTGAGGAGGCTTTGAGTCCATAGATCTAGCGCCAGGTCACCCCATTTATGCTGAAGACATATCTTGAGGTGCTGGTGAGGGCAGAGGTTGTTGAGAGGACTTTGGCCAGGACTGGATCGTCACGAGAGGGGAATCGTCATGATTCCTCACGAAGCAGAGCTGTGGTCCAGGGTTTCCGGTTTTCAGGATAGAAGAGTTTCCGTTCACCTGGGGGTAGGTCCCAACCCTTTCCATCTCGTTTCCCCGGAGGCAAAAACTCTCAGACCTATGCCAAGGGATCAGGCGCTTGTTTTTCTTGTGGTGGTCATGGTCATCAGTAGCGGGAGTGCCCGACTTTTCAGTGCAGTCATCGCACACCGGGCGCTCCACTCCAGGTTCCTCTGTTGAGGCAGTTCCAGCCGAGGCAGCAGCTGCAGGTTGCACCAGTTTTAGATCACCAATGGGTAGATGGAGCAGGCAGAGGACAGCCCCATGACGCTCCCCGTCCACTGGGAGTAGAGCGCGGCTGTGGTGGTGGTCTTCATCCGGGTCAGATAGGCCGTGGAGGAGGTCGTGGTCAGCTTCATGCTCTAGCGTTACCAGCCCCAGGTGAGCCAGATGTCGTTCGAGGTGCCCTTTTCTTGTTTTCTACCTTGGTGTATGCCTTCTTTGATTCAGGAGCAACACACTCCTTCATATCACCTACCCTTGTCCAAGCTTTGAGACATGAGGTAGAGAGGCTTCCGGTTCCCTTGGCATTGACTACGCCAGTTGGAGTTCGAGCTGACTTGTTTGAAGTATGTCGAGACTGTGAGCTAGTGTTGGGGAAACACCGCTCTTGGGGAGATTTCCTATGTTTGCGAATACAACCATATGATGTCATACTTGGCATGGATTGGTTGTATTCGGTGCAGGCTGTTGTGGATTGCTACAGGAAGAAGGTCGTTTTCTTTGATGAAGATGGAGAGAAAGTGGTGTTTGTTGGTGCGAGAGATCCTCGGATGAGTCATAGACGAGTTCCATCCTTATCATCCATGATGGCTGGGATGAGGCTGAGTTCTTCAGAGGTTCAATAGTTGGCGTTTCCTAGGGTCATAGAGGAGTACCCTGACATCTTTCTAGAAGAGGTTGTATCCTTACCCCCTCGACGAGAGATCGAGTTTGAGATCGAGCTACAGCCAGGAGCGTCTCCTATCTCTATGTCTCCGTATAGGATGGCCCCTTCTGAGTTATGAGAGCTACGTATTCAGCTCGACGGTCTGTTGTAGTGTGGTTTTGTTTGGACAAGTGTGTCACCGTGGGGTGCACCAATTTTGTTTGTGAAAAAGGATGATGACAGTTTGTGGTTGTGCGTCGATTATCGTCGGTTAAACAAAGTGACAATAAAGAACCGCTATCCTCTCCTGCGGATTGATGACCTATTCGATCAACTGAAGGGTGCAAGTTGGTTCTCAAAGATAGACTTACGGTCAGGATATCATCAGATGCGTGTAAAGGATGAGGATATCCCGAAGACTTCTTTCCGCTGTCGTCATGGGCATTATGAGTTTGTTGTAATGCCATTCGGCGTGAAGAATGCTCCAGCTGTTTTCATGGGGTTGATGAATGCTGTGTTCCGTGAATTCTTGGACAAGTTTGTTGTGGTTTTCATCGACGACATCCTTGTGTACTCCACATCTGAAGAGGATCATGCAAAGCATCTATGAGCCGTTTTGGGAGTTCTTCTCCAACATCAGTTGTTTGGGAAGTTTTCCAACTGTGAGTTCTAGGCTCGAGAAGTTAGTTTCATGGGACATGTTGTGTCCCAACAGGGAGTAGCTGTGGATCCTTTGAAGATAGAAGCAGTGGTGTCTTGACCAGCCTTCAAGACCGTGTCAGAGGTGAGAAGTTTCCTTGGTCTCGCAGGATATTATAGGACGTTTGTAGCAAATTTCTCCTGAGTTGCGACTCCTCTGACATCTTTGACCAGGAAGGATCAAGCGTTCATATGGACTAATCAGTGTTAGATAGCTTTTGAGTATCTAAAGGAGAAGTTGGTAAGTGATCCCGTCCTTTGTCTTCCAGTGGAGGGAGTCCAGTTCGATGTTTTCTGTGATGCTTCACATCTGGGGCTAGGCTGTGTTCTCATGCAGCAGAGGTCAGTTGTTTCTTATGGGTCTCGGCAGTTGCATCCCCATGAATGCAACTATTCCACCCATGATCTTGAGTTGGCATCCATGGTATTTTCTCTAATGTTTTGGAGACATTACCTCATTGGTGAGCACTTTGTGGTTTTCACCGATCATAAGAGTTTTAGGTATGTTTTCTCCCAACGTGACTTGATCTTGAGGCAGTGTCGGTGGATGGAGTTCTTGCAGGAATACGACTTTGAAATATCGTATACACCTGGAAAAAGGGAATGTTGTAGCTGATGCACTAAGCCGAAAGATACGTAATGATGTTGTGCGTGAATCTGGTGATTCTTGGAGAGTGATGGAAGAGCTATCATCTTTGCATCTTGATATGGGAGAAGTTGGGGGTAGAGGTTGTCTTTTCCGGATGACGGTGCAGTCATCCCTGATGTAGAAGGTGGCAAAGTCTCAGTTGGGTGACCTAGAGGTGGAAGTTTGGAGAGACAGAGTTGTATGTGGTGAGGCCCCTGATGGTTGGTTAGAGGATGAACAACACCGAGTGTTGTATCATGGCAGGATTTTTGTTCCCTTGGAGATGCGCGAGACGATTCTCCGAGAGTTCCATAGTTCACCCTTGGTGGTACATCCTGGTGTGACGAAGATGTACCGATCCTTGAGGAGTCAGTTTTGGTGGCCTGGGCTGAAGCGTACAGTTGCAGAATGTGTGTCTCGATGTTTAGTCTGCCAGAAGGTGAAGGCCGAACACCGTGTTCCTGGTGGTCTTCTCCAGCACATAGAGATTCCTCAGTGGAAGTGGGAGGACATCTCAATGGACTTTGTTACATGTTTACCTCGAGCTCTAGGAGGACATGATGCTATATGGGTGGTAGTGGATCGTTTAACAAAATCATCCCACTTCATAGCGATCAAGGAGTCGAGCTTAGTGGAAGTTTTGTCGAGGCAGTATCTGGAGGAGGTGGTGAGGCTTCAAGGAGTTCCTAAGATGATCATTTCTGATCGAGATCCTCATTTTACCTCTAGGGTGTGGATAGGTCTCCAGCATGCTTTTGGTTCTCAATTATGCCTTAGCACTGCTTTTCATCCTCAAACGGATGGTCAGACAGAGCGAACCATACAGACTCTTGAAGACATGTTGTGCTCTTGTGTTCTTGATTTTGGAGGTTCATGGGTGAAGCACTTACCCTTGGTAGAGTTCGCTTACAATAATAGTTTTCACTCTACCATCGGTATGGCACCGTTTGACGCCTTGTATGGCTGGCCATGCCGTTCTCCGTTGTGCTGGACTGGGGTCGGAGATTCAGCAATTCTCGGACCAGAACTAGTGCAGAATACAACAGAGATGGTTCAGGTGATTCATGAGAGGATGAAGACCGCACATGATCATCAGAAATCATATGCTGATCGAAGAAGGAGACCGTTAGAGTTTAATTTTGGGGATCATGTGTTTCTAAAGGTGACTCCCCGTCGTGGGAAGCGAAGGATTGGTTGTGGAAGTAATCTTTCTCCCCGGTTTTTTGGGCCTTTCGAGGTGTTAGCTCGTGTTGGAGCTGTGGCGTATCGAGTAGCACTTCCCCCTAAGATGAGTCGGATACATGATGTTTTCCATGTATCACAGCTCTGTCGTTATCTTCATGATTAATCTCATGTTATCGATTGGGGAGAGATCGATATTGACGATGATGCAACCTTCGAGGAGCGACCTGTGGAGATCCAAGACCACAAGGAGAAGGTGTTGCGTGGGCATTCTGTCCCCTGAGTTCGTGTCTTGTGGCGACACGGTGGCATGGAGGAGAGTACCTGGGAGCGTGAGTCACAGATACGTGCTCAGTACCCAGAGTTGTTTAATGTTTAACTCTTTCCATGTAATGACGTTTCCTTTATAGTTAGACCTTTCATGTTTTATTTATGTACCTTTGATGTGATTTTATGTTTGAATTGTTTGGTTATGGATTATTTGTTTCCATACTCTCGGATGTCGTAGTTTTGTTCCAGCTTTTGAATAACTCATGGTGGTTTTCCCCTGAGAGGTATCTTATGGGGTGGTTGTTCGGACCCCTCTTTTCTTCTGGGTTGGTTTTTAATTCTTGAGGACGAGAATGTTTTGAGAGGTATCTAATGTAATGGCCCGGACCTCCCTGGTCCATTACTTTGGGAAAATGTGGTGTTGGAGGTGTTTCGGGAGGTCAAGGTGACTTATCCCCCAGCTGCTGCCTACTGGTAGCTCGGTCTACCGGTAGCTGCTGATTACCGGTAGCTCGATCTACTGGTAGCTACTGATTATCGGTAGCTCGGTCTACCGGTAGCTGCTGATTACCGGTAGCTTGGTCTACCGGTAGCTGCTGATTACCGGTTGCTCGGTCTACCGGTAGCTGCAGATTACCGGTAGCTCGGTCTACCGGTAGCTGCTAATTACCGGTAGCTCGGTCTACCGGTAGCTGCTACTTACTGGTAGCTCGGTCTACCGGTAGCCGCATCCTACTGGTAACTGGGATTACCGGTAGCCGCGGCGTACTGATAGCTCGGTATACTGGTAGCCGCAGTCCAGCAGTAGCTCGGCTAATACTTTTCCAAATTTCACGAATGAACAGTGTTTCCAGACTTCATGAGAGCTACCAATTCTATACTTTGCCAAATTTTGAGTATGTGAACAGTGTTTCCAGCTTCGTAAATTTGACATTTTCTTTGACGTAAAATACTTTTAAAACCTTATTTAAGGACTTTAAGGCCGATTCAAAGGCCATAAATTCTATATTAATTATTCCTAAGGCCGGGATGTTTTTACTTGGTCAAACCGCCTGGGTTAATGCAATCCGTTTTTAATGGAGAATAAATCGGATCTTAAACCGTCGCCTCTCAAATTTTTTTTAAAAGGAACGGGATATCATTCTTCAGTGTTCTTCCTCCTGGTTCTCATATACGAGACGCTAGAACCTTGCAATAATTCTCGTAGGAGTTTCACAATCAAACGTTACTCAGACCAGTTCCGGTCTGTTGATGCAACAAAGTTGTGTCGATCGTTCTTCCATATAAGGTATGTTTTATCATCGTTCCATCGGGGATCACCTTCTCTTGTTCTTCCTTCCATATTAGCATGTAATCTCTATGGTTATAATGGGTTTTCTTGGGGTTGGTTGGTACTCTCGTACCGTGGCATCCTCCGGTGGATGTAGCTGTCTTGAGGAGAAGAGGATTGTGACTCGTTGTGTGGATAAAGGACATCAAGAACTCTTCAAGGTAGGGAATTCATGGCTTCTCTAATTGTGAATGTGCAATCATAGAATTAGCATGATTTAGTCCTTTGGATCACAATGAAATTGACCTAATTAAATACTTGAACCGGATTAAAAGAATTGGTTGATCGCATGTTGTTACTGTGTACCGTGATAACGGTTTGCCTCATGTTTTCCTAGATAGAGTGATATCTATGATTTTCTTTAATTTGTTGCTCATTCATGATGGAAATTGATGAAGAACGTAAAGCCGGAATTATTTGTTAAATAATCGTCTAAAGATAAAGAGGCATGTTAATGAATCTGTTAATTCAAGATGGATTAAAGAACTATTAGTTCGATAATTTCAAAAGGGTTCTGAGTTACCCGCTTGCTTGTAAGGCTGAATGCCTTATGGTTTGGAGCTCCGAGTGCTCATCTTGTATGAAGGCTGAATGCCTTGTTAAAGGGCCGAGAGCCCATTTTGTGATCTTTGATTTCCTGCTGCTTGTGATTTGATGTGAGCCTGGATGGATGTTGTGATATGTGGAGGCATGGGGACTTGTGGTTGTGGCAGCGGATGACGCCTAGTGTGGCGAGATGCATCGGTTTATGCATGTGGGTGTCAGGGAGGACACCAAGGATGATGGTATGAGATGAATGTGATGGTTTGATGTTGGTGGTTTGATTTTTTATCTACTTTACTTTTCCCCACTGCTCAAGGAAGCTAGTTTTGCTTACCCTCTTTCCGAAGGAGGTGAAGACACGCGAGGTATGCCACGTGCTTTCCGTGTTTAGCCTCTCGATGGAGGATGGGTCTATGCTCTTGCTATAGGCGACAAAGACTCGATGGGTAGTATATCTACTCACCGTGTTGAGCCCTTTGTGTTTAGTAGCATAGGATGTTTTTCTAGAATTCCAGGGAATATGGGGAAGGTAATTCCACAATGAAGGTTTGTTTAAATGGTGATAATCCATGGGGATGGAGAAACTGGAATTTAATAGTGATGTGAATCCTAAAAAGGAGCATTTTTTGAATGTGATGCCAATTTAGTTTAATGTTGTAAATTGTTCATGGTTAATTAATGTTTAAAGAATTAATTAACGTACAATGGAATTGATAAAATGAGAATAGAGTAATCTAATAAAGCTCTTCAAATGGTTGTGTGCTTATAGGATACCTAGTCTTAGAAGTAGCAGCCTGGAGTCTGAGAGACGTTAGCTGCAGTTGTGCCTATGACTAGGTAATGCCTATAGTGTGGTTGTGAGTTATATATATTCTGTACTTTTTGTGTTTCTATACGCTACTCCACCCTGTCGGTAAGGGCAATTGACACCCCTGCGATTCTGAGCCCTAGGGGGGTGTTTTCCCCAACATTCTGATGGGAGGTTGAATGACTGACTACCCCCTTTGGCCCCGCTCTCTTCTCTTGGTAGATACTTGTGCCATGAGGCAAGCGGTTAGTTACCCCATATATGTGTGTAGAGGGCTGTAATGGCTTGTGGTTATTCACATACATATATTCTAGATATAGTACCCTATGGACTACTATAGGTGTAACATGTATAGGCTGTGATGGCTTGAGGATCCTTACTTGGAGTATGGGCTGTAATGGCTTGAGGTATTATACCCGACGTATGATACACGTTATGCGAGCTGTGGTGGCTCCTAGAAACTACCTGGTTACCTTTGGTTGTGAGGACGGTGTGGTGCTTCGCCTAGGTGTCTGCGGGCAAGCCTATGTGGTGCACGAGGTGCAAATTGTGGAGCTTAGCCCAGGTGTCTGCGGGTAAGACTTTGGAGAGAGATACATAGGACGTATGTCGTTGGGGAAAAGCGGAAAACTAGTGGGGAAGTAGTAGCGGGGTACCCTTGATATTCTATGCTATATGCTATATTCTTGTATGTGTTTCTTGGTGAGAGTAGCCATGGTGAGGTTGGGAACTTAGTATACCTGTTTAGGTAACGAGTTAGTTTCACTTGTTGTTCACTGGGCTTTAGCATGCTTTCTTTACTTCTGCACGAGAGGCTTGAGGAGGATCCTACTGAGTATACTTTTATACTCACCCTATGTACATATAAACTGTTTTTCAGGTCACTTGGAGCAGGTTGGAGATCAAGCTGGTTACTACTAGCTTGCGGTTGGAGGAGGAGATGTTCGGGCTTGTGGTCGCTGCCGTTTTACTTTCTTTTGGGTACTTTTAGTTTTCCCTTTCAGTTGTAGTACTTTTGCATGACATTTCATATATGTACTTGGGTTTCTTTTATATTTCAGTTATGAGTTGGGGTTTGTTGGAGTATATTCTATCTCTCTCTTCTGCATGTGTTCTCTTAGAGGGAAATGCCTCCCATTTGTGTGTGTATTATACCCTCGGTGCTAGTCGCCAACCCGGGGCCTATTGGAGGCGGGACTCGGGGGTCATTATCTCCCTTCTCACATTGCCGGCCCAGGAGGGGTACACTTTGTGGGGAGGGGGTCGTGACAACATACCTCATATTTTAAGACATTATTATTTCTAAATTTGAAGAGCATTTACCAAATTCTATAAGTGAATTAAATGGTGATTAAATTCCTTATAATGGAAGACATACTATGTTTAAATGAAGTATTTATGGCATATGTTACTATATAAAATCACGGAGGAGGTCTGTCTGGATGCTAATGGAAAATTAAAATGGCCCAATGGTAAGAATGTAGGTATGATTTTATTGGAAAAATGATCTATTATTTGTCAACAAAAGATCACATAATCATAGGGAAGATACACAGAGAACATTTAAGGCTCAATTCTCATAGATAAAGAAGATTTATTATTGGAAATGGGATAAAAATTATTGAATATAGATTCACTATGCACACATTATATGTTCAATTAAAATATATAAAAGGATATTTTTTACCCAATAAGAACATTTATTGAAGGAGAAGTAAAAGGATCATAGGATAGGGTAAAAAATTTTATTAGAAACCATTGAATAATATTTCCATAGAAGGAAAAGGAAACATTCTATAAGAGATCACAACAAACCTTTGATGAAAAAGAATTGTAATTCAATGAAACATATCAATACATGGTGAATCAGCCACAAAGAAAATATATTGGTGAAGGGACCTATATGTCTAGAAACTATGTTGAGATCCCACCCCATAGTAGAGAGTGTAGGTGTAAGAAGATGATATTGAGTTGAAAACAATAGTGAGAGAAAGTGGGGTAGTGATCCTTTCATGTTAGTGATTGACCTAAATATTTAAAGGTTAGTGAGAATGGAAATAGAGTGACCTATCACGAACCTAATATTTTTTAGTTTGAATAGTGGATTCTTGTGCTTAAAAAAACAATGATGCATATTCTAAGGATATACCTAGAATGTGTGAATAGATTATATTCTATGTCTAGTATTTTATTTTTACATTCATGCCTAAATTAGGTCGACAAACCTAATGGAATATATTTAAATAATAAATGATAAAATAAAGTTCTAATTGAATTTATTTTATCAAAAGTGGAAAACATATGAATCTTAAAGATAATAGGTCAAGATGCTAAATGGTTAATGAGTTGTTTATGGTAATGTTTTTATGTTGTTTAATATAGGAAAACCCAAAATCACCACCACTCTCATGGTATATCTCAAATTAATTCCTAAGTGAGACCAAACATGTAGTGTTAGAGGGACATTTCCATTATCAAATATGTTTCGTATAACCTGATTCAATTTGTTGTTGGCATTAAATTCACAATATAATTTAGCAATTGTATTATCCATCGAAAAGTCTTGAAAATCAAATAATAATCATAAATCAATTAAAATTCCATATTGTGTAAATTACTATTTAATGAGTGATATCATTTGAAATGTGAAGTTCAGCCAAAAAGTAGGTGATATAAATGTTCCATATAATTATTTAATTTTATATTTAATGATGGATTTAGTATGGCTGAGTAACTTTGTATACCACATGAAATTGGGATCACATGTGGTGAGGATATCCTAAGGAATCAATGAATATAATATAACTATTTATCAAAAGTATTGTACTAAAAATTATAGGTAGAATGATTGAGAAAAAAATGAGGAAAACAATTCTCCATACATTAAGATAAAAGTGATAGAGATCGAATTACAAAATATGAAATTTCTAAAAAACATTGTATTTGAAGTTATAATTGAATATAGGGATATGAATTATTCTCTTGTAGAAGAGTTAAATATGATATCTACAAAGGTGTAACAACTAAAGACAGATTTAAAATAAGATTATAAACTCAAAATAGGTTCATATCGTAAATGTAATGATTGATGAGATGGACAGTGATATGGATGATGTAGTTGGGGAGAATAGAAAGTTGTTACAAGAGAAGGTATCCTTCCAAGACTCTACTACTCAAATTAAATCATAAATTAATGATCATGATAACATGCTATACAATCTCAACCAAGACCTGGAAGAGAATATTTATAGTGGAAACACTCTCAAAGAATAATTCACTATTAAAATTGAATCATTGTGCATGAATATCAAGTGGTTGGAAGAAGAATTAGACACAATCATGATCTATTTAGATTCCAAGGGTAAACTTAAATTCTATATTTCTTTACATTTTTACTTTCACCACCCTTCTATTGGTGATGATGAAAGAAATAAAATTATTCAATATATTATTAATGGCATGGAAAAATTATCATGTCACAATGGCCATTCTCTATGTATAATGCTAGTTGTGTCTATGAAGAAACACCACTAAATAATGAGAAGATGGAAGATATAAATATTCGTACTAAAATGAAAAGTTCCGATGATGATATAAATGTAATGAAAAATAACCCCAAAATAAGTAAAAATATATATATGGACATGGGGAAGGATTGATAATATTAGTAATTTTTTTGGGATGAATGGATACACTTTTATATTTTATGTGAAGTCATAGGAGTATATCTAATACAGTGAAGATGGAGAAAACCATGAAAGACTAAGTTACCAAGAAAAACAAAGGATGCATGGGTCTTATCCTAAAAATTATTATTATTCTAATCATGAATTATCTGTATGCTTCAAGGGATAATTATTAGGGATTAAAAAAATATCAACACACTTAATTTGAAATACATATTCCTTTGAGAAACAAATTTCACAAAATATATGAAGAAGACTCCATTTCTAAATCAAAAGTAATGAAAACCTCTAAAATAGTGCATAAACCTATGAAATAACGGAGAGATACGAAATGTTTTGGGAAGAAAAAGATGTTATGTTACACCATGATATTTTAAAATAAGAACATTATTTTTGATATCATATATGGTACATAACACCTAGCAAAACTATCTTGTGAAATATATTATTTTAATATTATTGTTATAACATAGCTATAGAATAAGATGATATGAATCAGACGCAAATAATTACTAAATATATAAAATGTAACTAAAAAATAAAAAATTATCGATAAATTCTTAGTAAACAATCACTCAATTTTGAGTAAAGTAATTTTATAATTCCAAAATACGTTTTCATAAAAAAATTGTATTTTGTTGATTTTTATGATAAAATATTATAATAAATTTATGAATCCTATATAAAATTTATTTTAAAAAATTAACTTACCTTTTTAATTCATAATATCAAAATTTATTTATTATGATTTTTTTTTTGATTTTTTTAAATGATTGTTTTTTAGTGATTAGTGAAAATTATTGATTTTTATAATAATGACAATTAAATTAATTAAATATAGTATTTTAAAAGAACTATTATATTATTGATTAGATATTAAAGTAAAAAATAAAAAAATTAACTATAATAATGAAATTAATTACATTTTTATAATCAAAATTCTTGATTTTGGTATAAATTTATTATTATGTTTAAAAATGATATTTTCAGAAACCTATTTTTTAGTGCATAAAATTTATCCATTTTAGTTAATTAATATATCCCATAATAAACCATGGTTCAAATTAAATTTAAATATTTTTTTACTATTTATATGAATTTAAATTCATATAATTGTGATTGTTAGTTATAGGATTAATATAAGATCATCCATTGCTTGAAAAACAAATTTTCTAGAAAACCCGCTATTCCTCACATTTTGAGAGGTTATTATAAAATGAATTTATAGAAATTATAGTGATTTAATTTAGTATAATGGATTCCATGGATTCAATCAGTATATTTAATATTATTTAGTTAGGTGAATTTAATTCTAGGTCACAATGAATTGTAAAAAAAATGTAAAAATTAATCACCACGGTAAAAGGATAAATATGGATGACGTGTGTTAAAACAAAGTTATAACGACACCATTTTTAAACATAAATATAATTGGATGGATAAATTTCTACCATTATCAACTCATTATTTGTGTTTAATTGATTATGGGATACTTTTCAATGAAAGTGAACAATAATATAATTTATGTAATGAAAAATAAAAAATGTCACCCTATTACTTTTAAATATTTATTATGTGTTAAAAGGGGAAAAAATAATCTTGTGAATAAATATTAATGGTTATTTTGAGAATAAATAGATTATTTACATGTAATTAATTTAACTATATTTTTTAGAAATTATCTAATTACTTTAAATGCATATGGAACACTGTCACGATATTTATTCAATTAAATGTAAAGTAAAATAATTTATTTAAAAATATTACATGTTATATAATTTGAATTAATTATTGTTTCCATGAATTTTATTGATAAATATATAATTTTTGAGTGGTTTTAAAGGACTATATTCAGATTTAATTACTATTTTGTAGTTTTAATATTCTAATTAACCGAATTGATCAAAAAATATTATTATTCTTAGTTTATTATAAATAATGGTTTATATAATAATTTAAAATTATGAAAAATCTTATACCCAAATAAATATATTAGATAATGTTTATAATATCAACCATGGTTGAAATATGGGGTTTGTTACTTTTAAAGAAATTTTATTAACACGTAATGGGTAAAAACATTAATACTCGTGTAACTATAAAAAACATAACATGAGTTAAAACAAAAATATAATGGTGAAAACATCACCTAAAGAATTTTTATTTAATGATATAATATTAAATTATCCATATATTATATTATAATATGATCATTTTTTATCCATATGTGTATGAAATGAGTTTATATTAATTTAAAACATTATGAAAATCTATGAGTGGCCCAGCTCTCCCTTATAAAAGAAAACATCCTCTCCAATTTTTGATATACTTAAAACCCCTTTAATTTAGCTAATACTTACCACAAGAACTTCTATAATTCTATTAACATATATTATAGGCCTTTTATTTTTACAAAACCCTCATTGGAAGGATTTTTTTTGTAATACAAAAGAGGTTATCTAAAGAAGAGGTGTCATTCTTAATTGAGTGTTCTTATTTAAAATCTAAATCAAACTAATTAAGATAATATTCAATGATTTTGATATAATATAATAATTATATAAAACATGTTTATATGTTTTTATGTTAATTACATACCCTATATCCATATGACTTTCAATCCAATGGGAAATGGAAAACACATTCATGTGTATGGTAGACTACTGCCTCATGGACTGATGTAATTCATTTTCCATCACCACCTTTCAGGGATTGTTTTAATGATGTATTATATATATATATGATATTAATTAAATATTATAATCATTACACAATGATAAATAACAGTTATCTTTATTCCATATTGATCATTGAAAAATGGAACTGTTACTCATGTGTACGTACAACCAATCGTCCAGATGATTGTAACATAGTCTGTTTGTTTTGAAACCATCTTTCATGGATGTTTTTATAAGGAAAATTGATGCATAAAAATTATAATCCTGTAATGATTTTTATTTTGTATATGATGGAAAAATATCTTCTTTTACCATAGTCAACCTAACAAAGTCATTTTGGATATATGAACTGAATAATGTAAAATCATTCAGAGTGTAATTAATTGATTATGTAATTAAATTTAACAAAGTAATAATTAAAATAAAATATATAATAATGAAGAAAATATTTCATAAGATTGTAAATAAATAACATAAATTTTTTATATAGGAATATAAATAACTTACGTGTTGAGTCAGACCTAATCTAAGGGGTTTTATAACTCAATTTCTTTTCATTGGGTTTTATAATTTCATCATTTTCTTTTATTTTCTACGATTATGTTTATAATGAAAAAGGAGTATAAATATTGTCTTAATTTTTTTTATTTTGACTTAAAATTGATACAATTAATTTATTTATTGATTAATTCTTCCACAATATGATCTTTATATGGGATTACGACAAAATTTCAATTCATTGAGTCATATATTAATTTTATGAACTAATTTATTTTATATGGTGTGTCCACATACCTTTCAAATGTTGTAAATTTAATACTTAATACTTTATGTAATTTTTCATTTTAATTAAAATTATTTCATCCAAGGGGATTTGACTTGAATGTTACCGTGTGGTAATGAGTTTCATAACTCAATTTATTTTCATGGTGTTACATTTATAATTCACTATATGTGATATTATAAGATTATGTGTGTAATGAATTTTTATTATTTTATTATATATTTTCTGTAGTTTTATATATATTTAAATTTGATACATGTAATTAATTCATTCATTAATTCTCACATTGATTATATGATCTTTGCAAGGGATTCTATAACAATTTCCTTTCAGTCAGGAATATTTTAATTTTATGAACCAATTTATTTCTTATGATGTTTATAAATAACTTTTACAAGTTATATATTCAATACAGAATGATTCCGGGTATTTTATGTTTTCATTTAAATTATTTTATCCAAGGATATTTGAATTGAATGTTACCATGTGGCAAGGGGTTTCATACCTAAATTTATTTTCATTGTGTTATATAACTTTTTCATTGTATTTTATATTAAATTAGTTTGTATGAAATGAATGTTGATTATTTTATGTTTTTTCATATTTCTTATGTTTATTTAAATTTTACATACATCATTGCTTCATTCATTATTTCTCAATTTAATGATATGATATTTGGAAGGGATTCCAAAATAATTTCTAATCATTAGGGCATATTTTATTATAATACACAAAATTTATTTTATATGGTATATATAATTTCATATTACATGTTATATCATGAATCCATAATAAATAATGGTACATTCAATTTAAATTAAATTTATTTTATCCAGGAAAATTTAACATGAGTGTTACCAAGTTATAAGTCTTTTACAACTTAATTTCTTTTAATTGGGTTATATCACTTATTCATTGTCATTAATATTCTATGATTATGAGTGTAATAAATTTTTATTACATTATATTTTATTCAAAATTATATTATGTGGATTTAAATATGATACACATAATCAATCCAATGATTTATTCTTACTTAAATGATATGATCATTGCAATAGATTTCATCTCTATTTCCAATCTGTTACGACATATTGGATATTATCCACATATTTAATTTAATTTAATTTATATACTGAAAAGATGATATATTTAACATGAAAAAATATTTATTCTAGTTTATTAATGTTTTAATTATGATTTATTCATTTAATCTATGAAAATTTAAAGGTTTCAAATTAGGCAAGGATTTATTTCACAATCTCTTTGTTTTAGATTTCCTTCTTTTGAAGGAATATTAAAACCCAAAATTCATAAAATACATCTTTTTTATTTTACATATGATATTTAAGAAGATTAAAAATTTTATTCCATATTTTTGTATATTTTTAAATTAAATCAAACAAATAAATGTTTAAAATAAACATAGATTTTATTTCCCCTGTAATAGGATATATTTTTCTTCAATGTGCATATTTTCAAAATTTTATTACCAAATTATTTATTACTACTCAAATGATATATTAATCACATATTATATCATCCTTGATTTTTTAAAAGGATTTATGGAAATATTTATAATATTTTATAAAAGTGACATTTTGAATTTATTTAGAAAAATCAAAATGTGTGTTTTTCATGTATACCATGTTAACAGAATTCCCCACCACTGTAACAATTTAATGATATTTAGTTGACTCTAAAAATATTATATTACTTTAAAAATAAATAAATTTATGGAATTAGTATTTTAATATTCCACATCCATTTTCATTATTTTTCAAAAAAACATGATTTTATTACAAAACCTACATTTTTAGGACCAAATGGTCATGTATTATCTTGTATTGGTTTTATAGTTGTTAAACTTATATCAAAAAATTCACTTTATTATGATCATTGGAAAGTTAATTTCTCTTAAATATCTATATTCTTTATATCATGGATATCATTATGAAATAAAATGTATACCATTTCTACATATGATTTTTACAATGAATGTTAAGTAAAGGAATTTGGTAAATCATAGTAAATTCATCGTCATTACACAATATATATATTTTTTGATAAGAAATATTATATATTAAATGATTTTATCATTTAATATTTGAGTAATTCATTATACATGTAGTGACATATGGGCTTTCATTATATATAGCCACTCGATTCATCGACTGATATCATGATACAAACCAGTAAGCTAGCATTGAAAAGGCTTCTGGTGTATTCCTATACATCTATTAAACAATATTGGAGAAATATTTGACAGTATATATATAATGAAATCTGAAATCCTGACATCCAATATTATGAATTTCCTTTACTGATAATTTAGTTATTATTATCCATGATATTATTACATCGATATTGTCCCTTGATGAATTTTTTTTCAACTTATTGATTAAATAGAATTTTGGTTTTTATTTATCTATAAATATTGATTATATATTATTTATTCATGATATATTATGTTATACATAAACTTTATTGAGAATATAAACTCATCTATATTTTATTTCCTTTCCCTAGGTCATGAATTAGGAATATTTGAATGAGTTTTAGGATGTTAGAATCTTTTTATGCTAGTTATTTTATATTTTCGATGAAACATTTGAGTTATTAATGTATCTAGTTTCCCAAGAATACTATAATGATCAGTACTTTGGATTAAGACCATTTTCATTTTATAAAAATTCAATAATGTTGACATCATCTTTGGAATAAATGAATCTAGGGGTAATAAACCCAAGAAGTGTTTCTTGAGTATATCACAACCATTAATCTAGCGAGTGGTTAATGTGAACATATTGCATACCATGTTTTACAGTCCTATGTGATATGACTGGGTTAATTCACATTATCATTATGAACCTTTATGATTAATGAAAGAATACAAACTATGAAATCCTATAGTATTATATTAGCATATTGGATAAACATAAAGTGTATTGTGATGGTATTTAGAATGTTAATAATATGTATAAAAGAATAAATACTCATTTTGAGTTATTATGTGATGGGAGTTTAACAAAATTATTGATATTTTGGGAGATATTAAATATAAAAAACCGTTGGGTTTAGTATTTGTTTTAATGAAAATTTTATTTATGGAATGATAATTTAATATTTTTTGGAAATATTTTTTAATTTGTCTATAATCATTAAGAATAATACGATAATGGATGTTAAATAAAAAATTACAAATTTAAATTATATAATTTTGTGAAAAAATAAGAAATATAGAAAACCATAGTGGTAAAAAAGATATTTAATGATTAATTTTATTTTGGAGAATTTTTATATTATTTTGGGGACTTATAGAGAAATTAAATTAATATAGTTTTAGAAAATTGAAAACCTACATTATATAAAAAACTCATCATATTCGGCAAGGCTGTGATCCGTTAATCGACAACTGAATAGAGAAAAGAGTCTATCAACTACTACTGGCCTTTTTGTGTACTAGTTAATATTAAATTGTTATTACAAAGATGATTTGATAGTTAAATATGAAGATGATTTTTGGAAACATATTATAGGATAATGTTTTTTTATTTTTAGGTGATTAAAAATATTTCAACCGAATTTTTATTGGTTTGATGCATATATAACCGTTAGTTTTAATGTATGAGATTATTTGGGAAGAGAGTCATTACTTATTCAGAGGTGTATGATAAAGAGTTTTTTATACAATTTGAGGTTGAATAATAATTTAATGTTGAGTTTATTGGTATTATTAGGGATATAATGTTATTTATTTTAAGGATGATCCTTGTTAAACCTTTTTGTTGTTGTTTATATTTGGAGAATAATTTATAAATGTTTATTAATTTTTGGTATTAATCATACTTTGTGCCAACCATTTAGCCTATATTATAAACATGAGGAATATCTTATTATATTTTTTATTATTTTATATGTTAGAAGATAATTTTAGATATTCATCCATAAAAAATTCATTTTGGATTTTAATTTCATGGAGTATGAAATGAAGTGGAAATTGATCAATGCACAACAAAATATTGAAATTGTGATTATTAAAAAAAGATATTATTTATGTATATTTTTTAGTGCTTTGTATTTTTATAGAAATAGAATACCTCAACATTATAAAAATTATATTTAAATAAAGATGTTATACATTAACTTCATTTCTGATGAATCAATGATCTTCTTACCTATCATAATTTACGACTTTATAGTCATTAAATTTTAACTGACCATGATCTCTATCACCCATATTAGTCCTTGGGTTTTATCATTCTCATCCATGTCTATATTATAACTTTACTTTAATGTTATTATATTTGGAATCATAATACTTTGTTATTATATATGACCTTGATATTTCTCTTTCCCTCTATTTACGATGATGTTTTAGTAAACCTTTTAGGATGAGGGTTTTCCACAAAATAATTTTCAACTTTCAAAATCTTGATTTATGAGTACAAGTTCAAATTTTGAGGATGTAATTTATTTGATGTATGTAGTATTTAAAACCCTATTATTTTAAAAGAATAAAATTATGTTCGATTGTGTATACTATAGGAAACACCATCCTTAAACATCCTACAATATATATTATTTAAATATGAGCATTATAAGCTAGTAGTGGAATTTGCATATATGAGTAGGAGTAACTGAATTTTGAAATATATATTAATTTCCTAATCAATAGCACTTCATTGATATATTTATCGTAAATAATCACTCAATTATTAGTAAAGTCACTTCATTCCTCAAAAATAAAATTTCTATAAAAACTATATATATTTATATTATGAGAAAATAATAAAATAAATTTCTAAAACTTTTAAAAAAATTATCTGATTAAATTAAAATAATTTTGTAAATCCTCAAATCAAAAAACATTTACAGTGTAATTTTTTTATTTCTCTAAAAAGATTTATTTTTTTGTGAATATCGAAAATTATAGAGTTTTCAAATATCATCATTTAATTTCATTAGATCAAGTAATTTAAATGTCTCATTATATATTTTATTTCATATTAATGTTTCATATATACCGTTTTATTTATAATAATCTATTTAATTTCCTTTTAATCACCAATTGTTTTTATTTTTTATGTTTATTTTTATGTTTAAATACATTTTTTTTATGAAAAATGATTTTAAGTGAATATATCTTATAAATTTTAATTAAAAAAATATCCATTAATGATGAAGTATTTAAAATAAATTTAAGTACCACCTAGAAATTTATGTTAATTTAAATTCATATTATTATTATTTTCACTCATTGTGTTATTATATAATTAATCATTGCTTGAAAATTTCATTTTTTCGGAGTAACACATTCCACCCCACTTTGTAGAATTAAAATAAAATGATTTTTTCCAAAAACAATATAGATATTAATTTTTTTTAAATTAATTCTATATTTATAATAATCATAATTAACAATATCTAATAATTTCAACTAATTTTATTTCATTATGAATACTAAAAACACTAAAGATTCCTCACTATAGTAAAAATGAAAATTAGATTAAAACTAGTTTAAACAAAATTATAATGCCACCATATTTCATTATAAATATTATTTAATGAGGTTATTTATACATTAATAACATTATTCATGATATTTATTTGTTTAAGAGACACATTTCACCGAACATGAGTAATATAATAATTTTTCTAACGAAACAAATGTCACATACTTTCGTTTAAAAATCTCTAACATATTCACAAAGAAAAAAAAGAAAGTTAAGAATGAATGTTTTTGTTTTTTTAGAATAAGACAATTATTTGAATTATAATAAATTATTTATAGTTTTTAAAAATTATCAAATTACCTTAAAAAATTATGAAACATTGAAACAATATTTATTAAATTAAAAGAAAAATATAATAAATCAGTTTAAAAAAAGAAATTTTCTTATAATTAGAATGATTAATTATGTTCCCTGAAATTTTTCGATAAATATAGAATTTTATAGATGGTTAAACTATAATAATTTATTTCAATTTCATTCGTGATTTTTTTTCAAATTCAAATAAAATGAATTGATTAAAAAATGACATTAAAGTTAATTTATATTAAATAATGTTTTTTTAAATGATTTAAAATGAATAAAAAATATTATATTAATAAATTTAAATGGGATATGGTTTATACTATCAACCATGGTAAATTTATGTTCATTATTTCCTTTTTTAAAAACAATTATGACCCCTAAGGTGTATAATTTTTAATACTATGATAGTTTCCCAAAAGGTTTAACACTTATTAAAGTTAAATGATATGGGTGACAACATCACCTGAACAGGTCCGATTTTTATTATATGAGGGATTTTATACTTTTAAATTTCTTATCATATAATATTACTATATTGGATGTATTTTAAGAAGAAAATTAATTTATATTAATTTAATACATTATGAAATTCCCAGAGTTCCCCTCTTACCCATTATAAAAGGGTACCTCCTCTCCTCTTTTACGCACATGTGAAAATCCTTTTATTTATGTAAATAACTCCTAAAATATATTCTTTATTTCCCTTACTATGTTCTAAAGGCCTTTTTCTAATTATAATTCCCTACAAGGAATGATTTTGGTGGAAACCCAATGTTTTTGTATAAAGAAGACGTCCCATTCTAAACTGAGCATTTTTGTTTTATTTCTTAATCCACCTCCTTCAAATATTATTACTACAAAATGATATAATAAAATCTACAAATAAAATATACCTAGATGTTTTTAAGTTGATGTTACACCCAATACCCATCTCTTATTCCATCAAATGGAAAATGAAATCTTCATTCATGTGTACAACAGACTACCACCTCACGAATAGATGTAATTCGTTTTCTATAACCACCACTCATGGATGGGTTTAATGATGGATTTATTATATATCTATATATTATATTAAATAAATATGATAATCATTTTATAATTAAAATATAATACATACATTTTTTCTGTAATGATCGTTGAATGATGGAAATGTTACTCATGTGTATGTACGACCTATCATATCAATGACTGTAATGTTGTTCATTTTCCATAAAAATATGTCATGGATGGTAATAAATTTTCAATTGATAAATAAAAATAATAATTATCACGTGATTATTATCATGTAGATGGTTTAATATTGGCCACTTTTTCAATAGTCACCATATCGAAGTCATTGTGGGTATATGAACAGAATATCGTTATCATGTCTAATGTAAACTTAATTGGTTAAGTAATTAAATATAAAATTTTAATAAATAAATTAAAATGAATAATAACCATGGAAGATGTTATTAATAAGAAGATAATTATCATAATATTATTATTCATGAATATTATAAATATACATGACAAGTCTGACTTGAGGTATGGGGTATCATAAATCAATTTATTTTCATTGGGTTAGATTAATTATTAATTTTATTTGACTTTATCTTATTATATGTGAAATTTGTTTTGATTATTATATGTTATATTTTCCTTTGATTTATGTGAATTTATATTTGATATGTATAATCAATTAATTGATTAATTATCACTTCAATGGTATCATCTTTTTAAGGGATTCCATCTCAATTTCTTTTAATTGGGGAATATTTAAGTGTTATGCAAACATTTATATTATATAGTGAGTATAATACCCTTTTACATGTTATATCTTGTATCCTTAATACATCACGATTTTTAATGTTTTAATTCAAACTATTTCATATAAGAGGAGTTGATTTGAAAATTACTACATGGTATGGGGTTTTATAACTCAATTTATTTTCATTGGATTATATTATTTCATCATTTTCTTTTATATTATAATATTGTTTATGATTAATTTTCATTATTTTTTGTTTTATTTCAAAATTTTTTATGTATATTAAATTTTTATACATAAAATCAATTCTTTGATTATATCTCATTTCAATGATATAATATTTATAATGGGTTCCATCTTAATTTACTTTCATTGAGGCATATTTTAATGTTATTCACCAACTTATATTATTTAATGTGTATAATTCCCTTTTAAATGTTATATTTTGATTCCTTCATACTTCAGGGTATTTTATATTTGAATTCAAATAAATCAATGGAAGAGTATTTCAAAATTATTTTACTAAGTGGAAATGGGTTTCATAACTTAATTAATTTTTAATAGCTTATATTACATCTCTATTTTCTTTGATATTTTATAACATTATGTGTAATGAATTTTGATGATTTGATTTGTTATTTCAAATTTTTATGTGTATTTACATTTGATAAACATAAACACTTCATTGATTAATTCTAACCTCAATTATATGATCTTTTTAGAGGATTTCATATCAATTTATGTTCGTTGACGAATTTTTTATTATTATCCACCTAATTTATTTTATATGGTGCTTATACATCCATTTTTCTTGTTATACATGAATCCTTCATACTTCATGGTATTATATGTTTTGATTAAAATTATTTCACCCACTGGAATTTGACATGATTATTACCATGTGGTAAGTGTTTAAAAACTAAATTTCATTTTATAGGGTTACATCACTTCTTAATTTTCCTTGATATTATAAGATTACATGCATGAAATATTTTATTATTTCAGGTTTAATTTTGAATTTTTTATATGTATTTACATGTAATAAAAGAAATAAATTAATTGATCAATTCCCCCTTCAATGATATGATATTTTTATGAGATTTCATCTGAATTTCAATTCCATTTACACATATTTAATATTAAGCACCAATTTAATTTTAGGTGGTGTATATACTAACGCATTGATATATTTAAAATAAATAACTATTTATTCATAATAATTAATGTTTCAATTCATGTTTATTCCTTCAATGTATTACAATTTAATGGTTACCAAATAAATAATAATTTATTTTACATTCTCATTTTTTAGTATTTACGTAATGTTCATTTGATGAATCATATAATCAATCCTTAATAAAATTATTTTATTTTCTTATATTATCTATATCTAAAGTGTATGCATATTTTCTTCAAATTATTTCTCACTTTGGACCTTAAATAATGTAAACAAAATTTTAAAATGAAGGCTGATTTTATTTCCCTATTAATTGGATATATCTTTCTTCCATATCTATATTTTTTAATTTTTATAAAAAATAACATTTTTTTCTAAAATTATATATTACGTAAAATTAAAAATAAATTTTTTTTATTTGTTTTAATGAGATAATTCCAATGTTTCCCAAAATGGAAATATTTTTCTTTATTTACATTAAGTCAAATAGAATTATTTTAACATACACAACTCTAACAAGACTTTTCTCCATTATAACCATTTTCTGATATGAATATTATTGTACATGTTATAAAATGTTTTACAAATAAAAATGTTTAATGAAATATTTTTTTAATATTTCACATCCTTTTTCTTTATTTTCCCAAAGAACATTATTTTATTATATAATGTATATTTCTGTTTAAATGATGGTCAACTCTAATCTGTTTTTAATTTTCTGGTTGTTAAAATTCTTTAGAAATATTAAATTTATTATAATTACTCTCAATTAAATTTATCTTAAATATTTATATTATTTATATAATTGATTAGATTATTTCATAATCTATATTCCATTTTTACATTCAATGTTTTACTAAGAATGTTATTTGACTAACTAGGAATTTTTTTGAAAAATCCAAATTATTTACTCAATATGAATATTTATTGATAACAAATATTTCATTTGAATTGAATTTATAATTAAATAGAAGTGGAATGCATTGGATATATAGTGAAAAGTGTGGACCAATTATATATAACACATTAATGTGCTAATACACCTCAAATGCAAAATCTATAGTAAACATTAAATGAAAAAATGGTGTATATTTTCTAATCAATTAACATATATTGGCATAATTATTTTATGGTATATATATATCATTATTTATGAATCCATGATTTCCAAGAATAACCATTTATATCATTGAGAATTCAGTACTTATTATCTATGAGATTATCGCATTCCTATATTCTATGGTTGTACTATATGATCATGTTATTGATTAAATGGATTGTGTTTTCAGTTATTTACAATAATATATTGATAAAAATTTATTTATTCATGATTTATTAAGATTTAAATAACCGTTATAGATAATCTGGGCTCACCCTTATTTTTTTCCTTTCCCCATGATATGTGAAATGCCCTGACCCCAGTTACCTAGAGTCGGTGCATTATTACGTAACATTGGCATGATCCCAAAAGGTCAAGTCTCGAAAGACCGATTAGTTTAGTAGCCTTGGAAACACTAGATACATTCATAAATGTTACATTATATCATAAAGTGAAAAACTACAATAACATGGTCTCCATAGTCGACACTCCTATCCCCTTCAGACTATCCCGATAGGTCAATCATAAAATATTTCTTCACATCCTGGTAAAATAAAATATAGAAAGGGGTGAGCTCAGATACTCAGTAAGGATAAAAATACAACGGAAACATTCATAAATAAACATAAACATTAATGTAAATGTATAACTAAAACAAAAGCCTTTTAAACTTGAACTTAAAAATAATATGGAAAAAATAAAATGAAATAATGCCATTTACATATTCACATGGATATTCTACTTGTCTAATAATCACATGCGATATAAATAACCACTTTAATAATGATGGAATGCATAATCCCAGACTATCATAACCACATAGCCAAGGCCCCGTGCCAAAACTACAAATAAGATTTTGTCAAGGCCTCGTGCCAATACACTAGTTTGTCTCATGAGACCTACTGATGCATCAAGAAGTTATAGTGGGATCCACCCGTCACTTATTAAGTCCAATGCATTCCTCATATGAATAGGTTTAAACATATCATAAACCATAACATAATCGTATCACATAAAACATGCATAAAAGAAACAGAACATTTCCAAATTTCGATCACAAGATATCAATAAAACACATTGATATAATAAAAAATTATCAAAACCATTTTTCAATACCAAAATAACAGAAAATTAAAACTTGGTATTTATTTTTCATTGAAAAATTTTTTAAGTCTTGTAGAGGAAGCCGAAACTCAAATAATGGTCACGGCGACCGAGAAGTCGTTGTCGCCGCATGCGTACGACAAAACCTTCCCTTTTATCTTTTAGTAAAATTATTCTTATAAAAATTATCATTTTGAATAAACGTAATATTCTAAGGGGTTTATACACCTTATAAAATAAGGTTGTGTATAAAACAAAATATGCCTCAATGAATGGAGATTGAGACGAAGTCCCTTACCTCGTGTCCGACTTGACTCGATCGTTCTTTAACCTCCTGAATTATAAACTAGAGTTAATTTATACATTCTTAAGAATCTTTTTCAAGTTCATTATTCCTTTTATGTCACTTATTACCTTGTTGTGAAGATTTTGTAATTATTTAAGTTAATAACGGTTGTTCTGTCGATCGTTGGTACTTGAGTAAAAAATAAACTTCTTATAATTACAATTTGTTCATGTGGTAAAATATACATTATATACAGAATTATATTCATGAAATAGATATCATATATATAAAATATATCAAGTATATACATTAATTTATAATATTACATAACATTTAGAGGTAAGAAATGAAACACACCGTTCATGGAGACGGTAAGTCGTACGTACGCATGAACGCTACATTCATTTCTATTTCATATTTAATGGAATTAAATCATAATGATATAAAGGAATATTATAATTCCAGTATAATATCTTATATAATACCGTTTAATCCTTCTTTTATACGTCCCACATATGGAATTAACGATTCAAATCACTTTGAGGGGGCGGTAGTCCGCACTTCCTAAAATGAAATTATCTCGTTTACCCATAATGGGAATCATAAAGTATGCCATAAATGAAAAATACAGAAGCCTAATGAAAACATAAACATAATATATATCATATATAAATATAATGACATCTTAATGACCACCATGAGAGGTGTTAAAAGAAGATTGAACAATCATCATTTCGTGAGGTAGTAATTCGCCACCCACAGAAATAGTATGTTCTTTAACCATTAAGAAGACGGTGTGTGTAAGTGTAAATCAAATAATTCTCATAAAAACATCCTAGTATATTAAATATACTGGTTTTGTTACAAAATAAAGGAATAAAAAGAGTTTAAGGGGATGTAGAAGCAAAATAAAACAAAAGAACATAACAGAATACATTGCCTTAAAATCGAGTATCTCTTATTGATTTGAGCCAAAGGCTTCCCTAGGAAGATATCTGTCCAAAGTGAGGATTCTAAGAGTAAGATAGGGATGTTTAGAGAGTATTTGGGTCGAGTTTGGCCATGCCAAATTGCTTTTATGGTGTGAATAAGGTGGTAGAGGTGGGGGCCTTTTATAAGAGGAGAGGAGGGAAACTCTTTGAAAGTCAAGAAATGTTACTTTATTATATAATGCATTTCGGATTTTAAAGGTCCCACAATTATATATTTAAGGGATAAGGTGATAAGGGTTCGAAATATACTCATACAATAGGTTTTTCACAAGTGTAAGTCTTATATTTTACATTATATTTTCATTTTATTTAAATCGTTAATTAATGAGGTAATAGCTGCGTTATCATGGTGTCATTAAATATTTAATTTATTTAATGTCTAAAAATTATAAAAAAATTCCAATGATGTAGGAAATATTTTTAAATTTCCAATTAATATTTATAGTTGAAAATTTAACTTATATAACCCCATGTAATACTTGTTTTAGTAAAACAACACATGTTTGTGAAAATTTTATTTTTACTTTAAATAAAAAGTTATTAATGTCATTTTCATACCCAAGTGGCTCCATGGGGTCCCTATGTTGACCCATGGATTGTCTTGGTCGAACATGACTCATCCAATAAGTGTAGGACAAGTGTAAAGTCAATTTAATATTATTATATCATTATATTTACCTTAAATTACATTAATTACCTTTAATCGCGATTAATAAAACTTAAATGTTACTATTCACCAAAAATTATTTTCATCTCATTGAACCAAATTTTACTTCCTAATGACAACCATGTATGTCATATTTTTGAAATTAAATTCACAGAAGTGGTAAAATTACATTTAAACGAAAAATTTGTTTTTTAACTACCACTTAGTGGTTTCACTATTAATCAATAATTAAAGTTTCTCAGAACAATACAAAAAATTCACCCTAAGATATAATTGATATTCTGAATTCAAAAATTATGTATATTTTAAAAAATTACAAAACTATAAGTTGCATTAAGTAATTTTATAATTAATTCCCATTGTCAAAACAAATAGCGTGTTTTACGAAACAATATCAATCAAAAGATTGACAATTGTTTATGTCCAATTTCAAAGTGAAATTAATTCTAATGACCATCATTAGATAAAATGGTAAAATTATATTCTAATTATACCTTAAAACCAATAAATAGTATAATTTATCACTATTAATTATTTTGATTAAAAACGTTTTTTTTAAGTAAAATTTCGTATTTTTCACTATTCATCAAAATATAAAAGTTATCTGAAAAGTTCCAAAATTTCACCCTAGGCTAAATTCGATATTTTGAATCCAAAATTGAAGTCCATTTTAAAAGATAAAATTTATATAATTTCAAATAGTGGGTATTACTATTTATAACGGCTACTTTGATTGGTCGCAGTGTGTTAGAATCTCAAATTTGCGTACAATGCAAGCTATTTCATTATTGAAAGAGAAGCGTACCATGGAAACATGGGGTGTTACATTCTACCCTCCTTCAATAAATTGTGTCCTTGCAATTTTAAAATTTTCTTAGAAAATAAAAGGTTGAAAATAGAAAATACCTTTGTGGAAAACCCATATCATAAATAAGGTTAATAAAATTTATCCTTAATAAGAGGAAAGGGAAATGAAAAAGTCACCACGAAATTATGATCTCGATTTGGAGAACATTGGTGGAAATTAGAGACAGATAATTTGAGGGAAATGTAAATTTTTGTAGGGAGTGATTGAGGTCATCAATCACAAACAAGTGTAAAATTTAGGGCCTCAAAGCCTTCAATCTATGATGATTTAAAATATCATCATTTCAACAAAACATAAGGTATTGGGATAACAAATTTTTTTAATTTCCCTTTCATAAAGATTAAGAATTTATTTATTCATATAATAAGGGAGAGGTATATATATATAAATATACTTGAAACGTAGAGTTTCAACCTTTAAATAATTTCTACCACAAACTCATCTTTCCCTCAAAAAGATAATAGAACTAAAAAATATTATATATATCCTAATGGTACAAGGTTACAAATATTAACATATACCATTTAGATTAGAAAAACTATTTTTTAATAACCAGGGATATCCTGTATGCTGGTGGTAGGTAATAAAAGTTTGTTGTACTATAGTTGTGGGTTCGATTCCTCCAGCTTTGCCCGACGCGACGGGTTATCCCCCAACCTGCAGGCTGTACTTTTCCTAAAACTATAGTATTATAATATTCCAAAAATAATCTTCAGAAATGTTTTAACCTTAATCAGTACTATCCAATGTTAATATAAATCCATTCCAACATTTATAGTTATCCAAAATACCTCTGTCCAGACTTTCTCTAAAAGGTCTCTAAATTCCAAAATCAATTGTAACATCATATTCCCCAAACAAAGTAAAGTTTCTCTTATTGTCACATACTAAAAATATGATTACCTTCATAATATTAAAACAATAATGAAAACAGCAAGTACTGCAGTACAATCCTTATATATATCAAATTATTCCTTCAACCAAAACATAATACTTGAGTCCAATAGCACCAATACATTAATTATTCTACTTCCACTATAATAGAAACATAAGATTGGACTTGATCCCTTGGCCTTATCTAAGGTATGTTTCCCTAACACTTAGGACATTCATTTTCATAATGCCCCATTTCCCTACAATTGTAGAATTCAAAATTGATAGTCTCTTTCTTTCCCTTGCAATCACGAGCCTGATGGACTTTTTCTCCACATTTATAACTAACTCCTATTCCTTTTAGGCATGTACTGGGGTGATTCGTCCCCCAATTATTTCATAATAGAAAATACTTCTTTCCCTTTTTCCCATTATCTGTCTCTTGTTCCACTGTTCTCTTCTTCTCTTGCTTTACATTATTGTCATAAGATTTAGAGAATTCCTTTTATGTCTTGATAGAACATGAGACTATATCATCATATGTTGAAAAATATTGTGATACTAAATCTCAACGGAGAAACGGTTTTAACCCATCAAAGAAACGATCAATATTACTTCTTGGGTTACGTATATAATCTGCAGCATACCTCACTAACCTTGTAAAGTTGGCCTCATACTTTGCGAAATTCTTATCCTCCTTTTGTCTCAAACTCAGAAATTGTCTTTCCATATCTACTCGATGGTCACGATGAAAGTATTTTTCTAAGAAAATCTCTTTGAACTCTCTCTATTACATACTTGATTCTTATTCATCTTCCTTTATATTTTGAATCAATGACCACCATTGATCAGCATCTCTAGTGAGGCGGTAAACTGCCATGATAAACTTTTCCCTTTCACTACTCCCCAAGGCATGGAATATTTTCTCTAAGGAATTTATCCATTGCTAAGCTACTAAGGTATTTGTACTCCCATTGAATGTTGGTGGTTGTTCACTCATGAAGTGGTCTAAAATTGATCCTCCACGTTGCAGATCTGGGTGCTTCAGATGAGTAAGGTTATTATTCATAACCTGAGTGAGTTTTCCTAGTATGGTGATAAGCTGATCATTACCAGTTGTATCCCCAGCTCAATTATAATTCTCTTGAGCAGGAGAGAAATCCCTACATGGAGTGCGTGCATTGATATGGTTTCCATTCCTTCCACTAGGCACCATTTCTAAAAAATGGCATAAACTAGATCAGTTTATGAATCAAAATACATAATTCCATACTTGTAAAACACTTAACATAAATTGAACAGTTTATGGATATAATCCATAATCATAAAAATGTGGTCTTTGAGAAAGTATATACTCATAAACCCTTCTTAATGGTTTCTAAAGAAAATGGGAATTATCCTAAACATATCCCCCAGGAGTGTCATAACCAAGAGTGCAGCAAGGCCCATTATCGCGCACCAGTTCCCGTTTGAGTCTAGCTCAAAGCGGTGTTTTCGGGTTTTACCCCTTGGTACATCTATGCCAGATCTGCCTCTACATGCTCTTATCTAGATAGGGATGTATTTCTCAGAAAATACAGAAAATCTATACTTTACCAAAATTCTAGGATATTCTTCTATATTAATCCTCAAAGTCTATCTTAGGGTCATGTGCTCTAATCAGAGTATATATAAATCTAGCATCCAAGGTTAGTACTAAACTACCTCTGATACCAACTGTAACGCCCCGACCCCAGTTACCCAGAGTCGGTGCTTTATTTTGTAACATTGTCAGGATCCCAAAAGATCAAGTCACAAAAGAACGATTAGTTTAGTAGCCTTGGAAACACTAGATACATTCATAAATGTTACATTACATCATAGAGTGAAAAACTACAATAACATGGTATCCATAGTCCACACTCCTATCCCCTTCAGACTATCCCTGTAGGTCGGTCATAAAATATTTCTTCACATCCTGGGAAAATAAAACATAGAAAAGGGTGAGCTCAGATTCTCGGTAAGGATAACAATACAGTGGAAACATTCATAAATAAACATAAACATTTAAGGAAATGTATACCTAAAACAAAAGCCTTTTATACTTGAACTTCAACATAAGATGGAAAAAATAAAATGAAATAATTCCATTTACTAATTCACATGGATATTCTACTAGTTGAATAATCACATGCAATATCAATTAGCACTTTCATAATGATGGAATGCATAATGCCAGACTATCATAACCACGTAGCCAAGGCATCGTTCCAAGACTATAAAGAAGATTGTGTCAAGGCCTCATGCCAAGACACTAGTTTGTCTCCTGTGACCTACCAATTCATCGAGGAGCTATAGAAGGCTCCACCCATCACATATTAAGTCCAATGCATTCCTCATATGAACAGGTTTAAACATATCATAAACCATAACATAATCTTATCACATAAAACATGAATAAAAGAGACATAACATTTCCAAATTTCAATCACAATATATCAATACAACACATTTTTATAATAAAAACATTATCCAAACCATTTTTCAATACCAAAATAAAAGAAAATTAAAACTTGGTATTTATTTTTCATTTAAAAGAAGTTTATGGCTTGTAGTGGAAGCCGAAAATCAAATAATGGTCACGACAGCGGAGAAGTCGTTGTCATCGCATGCGTACGAAAAACATTCCCTTTTGTTGTTTAGTAAAATAATTAGTATAAAAATATTCCTTTTGAATAAAGATAAAGGTAAAAGGGGTTTATACACCTTATAAAATAAGGTTGTGTATAAAACAATATATGGCTCAATGAAAGGAGATTGAGATGAAGTCCCTTACCTCATGTCCGACTTGGCTCGATCGTTATTTAACCTCCTGAATAATAAACTAGTGTTAATTTCTACTTTCTTAAGAACCTTTTTCAAGATCATTATTCATTTTATATCACTTATTACCATGTTATGAACATTATGTAATTATTTAAGTTAATAACGGTCGTTTTTTCGATCTTTGGTACTTGAGTTAAAAATAAACTTCTTATAATAAAACATTGTTCATGTGGTAAAATATACATTATATCCAGAATTATATTCATGGTGTAGATATCATATATATCATATATATCCAGTATATACATTCATTTATAATATTACATATCATTTAGAGGTAAGAAATGAAATGCACCGTTCATGGAGACGGTAAGTTATACATACGCATGAATGCTAATTTCATTTCTATTTCGTATTTAATGGAATAAAATCATAATAATATAAAGTTATATAATAATTCCAGTATAATATAATATATTATATCATTTAATCCTTCCTTTATACATCCCACATATGACATTAACGATTCGAATCACTTTGAGGGGGCGGTAATCCACACTTCCTAAAATGAAATTATCGTGTTTACCCATATTGGGAATCATAAAGGTATGCCATAAATGAAAAATACAGAAGCATAATGAAAAAATTAACTTTATATATATCATATATAATTATAGTGACATATTAATGGCCACCATGAGAGGTGTTAAATGAAGATTTAACTATCATCGTTTCGTGAGGCAGTAATTTGCCACCCACAGAACCAGTATGTTCTTTAACCATGAGATGAAGGTGTGTAAGTGTAAATCAAATCCTTCTCATAACTACAACCTAGTATATTAAAGATACTACTTTTGTTACAAAATAAAGGAATAAAAAAAGTTTAAGGGGTTGGAGAAGAAAAATAAAACAAAAGAACATAAGAGAATACATTACCTTAAAATCGGGTAACTCTTTTTGATTTGAGCCAAAGGCTTCCTTGGGAAGACTTCTGCCTAAAGTGAGGCTTCTAGGAGTAAGAGAGGAAAGCTGAGAGAGTATTTGTGAAGAGTTTGGCAGAGCCAAACGGCTTTGATGGTGTGAATAAGGTGGTAGAGGTGGGGGCCTTTTAAAAGAGGAAAGGATGGTCACTTTTGACAAGTCAAGAAATGTTACTTTATTATATAATGAGTTTTGGATTGTAAAGGTCCCACAATTATATATGTCAAGTATAAGGTGATAAGAATTCTAAATCTACTCATCCAATATCTTTTTGAGATGTGTATGCCTTAGATTTTACATTATCTTTTCATTTTATTTAAATCATTAATTAATGAGGTAATCGCTGCATCATCATAGTGTCATAAACAATTTAACTTATTTAATGTCTAAAAATTATAAAAAAATTACCATGATGTATAAAATTGTTTTATCTTTCCAATAAATATTTATAGTCAAAACGTTAACTTATATAACCCCATATAATAATTGTTTTAGTAAAACAACACATGTTTGTTACAATTTTATTTTTACTTTAAATAAAAAGTTGTTAATGTCATTTTCTTACGCAAGTGGCTCCATGGGGTCCCCAAGTTGACCCATGGATTTTCTTTGTCGGACATGACTCATCCAATATGTGTAGAAGAAGTTTAAAGTTAATTTCATATTATTATATCATTATATTTACCTTAAATTACACTAATTACCTTTAATCACGGTTAATAAAACATAAAAGTTACTATTCACAAAAAAATTATTTTCATCTCATTGAACCACGTCTTACTTCTTAATGACAACCATGTATGTTGGAATTTTGAAATTTAATTCAAAGAATCCATAAAATTTCATTTAAATGAAAAATTATTTTTGTAACTACCACTTAGTTATTTCACTATTCATCAAAAATTGAAGTTTCTCAGAACAATACCAAAAATTCACAATAAGCTATAATTGATATTCTGAATTCAAAAATGATTTCTATTTTACAAAATTCAAAACATATATGTTTCATTAATTAATTTTATAATTAATTCCTGTTGTCAAAAAATAGCGTGTTTTTAAGAAACAATATCAATCAAAAGATTGAAAATTGTTTATGTCCAATTTCAAAGTGAAATTAATTTTAATGACCACCATTAGATAAAATTGTAAAATTATATTGCAATTATACCTTAAAACCACTCAATATTATAATTTATCACTATTAATTATTTTTATTAAAAACGTTGTTTTTAATTAAAATTTAGTAATTTTCAATATTCATCCAAATATAAAAGTTATCTGTAAAGTTCCAAAATTTCACCCTAAGATTAATTCTATATTCAGAATCCAAAAATAAAGTCCATTTTGAAAGATAAAATTTATAAAATTTCAAAATGTGGGTATTACTATTCATAACAGATACTTTGATTGGTTGCGGTGTGTTAGAATCTCGAGCTTGCGTACAATGCAAGTGAGCATTATTGAAAGAGAAGCGTACCGTGGAAGATTGGGGTGTTACAATATGAATAAGGAATATTTAAATAAGTTCAAGGATGCAAGAATTCATTTAAGATATATATTTTATATTTCCAATTTAATATGTTAATCATGTATATAACTAGTTATCCAATACAACTAAAATGATCTATCCTTTAGGATGAGATCCTTTTTATCTTATACTAATTTAATAATGTAGACACCTTCTTTGGATTAATAGGATCTGATTCATTACAACTAATCCCATGATAGTGTAACTAAGATAAACCATTATAAGGGGGAACCCCAAATAAAAGATAATCATTAATAAATATGATAATAATTCAAGGTATAGTCCATTTATACAAGTGTTTTGGATAAATAAAAACCCTCCTTTTATAGAATAATCTCTTAGTAGTAAAGCTTTAAAAAAAGAAAAAATTGTACACATGGTTGCGTGGAAGATAACAAACCTAATTAATATGAAAGGTGGTTAGAATTCAGAAAATCATGTTCTGATATAAATAAGGAATTTAAATTAAATAAAAAAAGAAAAAGGGAGGTCTATAGTGACTCTCCATAATCCTTAACTTGAAAAATATTGGGGTACCCTTATCCCCATATACTTTATTGTTTCAAATTTTTTATGAAGATGTGCTTAATTAATGTCGAGATATAATCCATAGGGTGATTTGTATAGAGAAAACATGTCATAGAGATGAAATAATATTTTATATGTCCACATACATCTCAATTTAGGCAATAAGAGTGTGAATATGTGGGAAACGATAGAAAAATATTCTATCTCATCTTTTTTATCTTACAAGTGGTTTTCTATTTACTATCATTACCTATATTTCGAGTATCCAATAGATACTATAATGGTATATTTTTTTAGATAATAGGAATCCCTAATGTGAATAGAATTATGTTTTGTCAATAACTAATGACTCTAGGGGAATTATAATGAACATTAAAGGTTATTAATCCCCATTAGAAGACTTTTTATGTCTACAAATAACTAAATTTCTGTAAGTATATCATTGGTTACAATTGAACCACTCTTGAAATAAGTGCTATTGATTTTATTAATGATTGCTATCAATTTATCCATCATATAGAATGATCCTCATAATAGTGTTCTTTAATATTATATACTAATATTTTGGTGTAAAGTGATAGAGATCACTAGTTAGGATATAAAGTGAAAGAGAATGAAATAAAGATTTTATGTGTATTCATTGGTATTCATGGGTGACATAGATAACATTTTTTTGTCTATAAAACACTTTTTCCTAACATCAATCATAATATGTGTAGGGTTATTGGATTTATTGACTTCATAATTCTGAAGTTGTTAATTCACCCAATGAATATCATCAGTAAATACAATAGGAATAGAGAATGGATTTTAGAAGGTGATGAAAATTGATGAGGAACTCCTCCCTATATTCATAGGTGTAGCTTAATACCAAGAGGAATCCCTCCTAGATGTTGAAGACAAAGGGGGAGTTGAGATTTCCTAGAGGTTATTCCCATATATAATGAAAGAGACAAATTTGAAAAATAAATGAAGATAAGATGATGATGTTCTCTAAAATAATGGATAGGATAAATAAAGTTTCATACCTCTATATTATAGGTAAAATTAGATGGGCTCATAGTATTGCATTGTCTATAAGGGGGATTATATACCTTAGAAGGAGAGAATATGTATTATTTTTAATGGGGGTGGATATTCTTGATTGGAATTGAATTATGTATTATCAACAAAATAAAAAATAGTAGATTATTATAAATAATATAGGATTGAGATATATTAGTTGAAAAAAATGATTTAATCACTGAAAAAGAGAAAGATGGATGTTGGAATCTCAGAGAAGCAACTTGTATCTGTTGAAAACATCCTTATTGAAAACACATGATTTAAGATGAATAAAGTGATGAAGTTTTTCTTATGAGATTGGTTGTTCTCATTGGCATTGTCCAAGGGGAGTTTATGAAAGAGGGAGTAATTTATATTCATGGTTTAAATTTTCAAAAAGAGAAGATTTCTCAAGTATAAGAAGTTTATAAGTAATACATAAGTGAAGCACAATGGATTTTGTTTTATAAGAGTGTTAAATGACTAAGCTCGGAAGGCTATGCCCCTAGAATTGGACTTGTTGACATAAATTCTTAAAATAATGGAAAATCCAAACCATGGTATGGGGAATAATAGAGTTGGATAAGATTTTAGGTGTAACCATGCCCATGGTGTTTGGCATGTTGATATTACAAGGCCCAAAATGGGAATCTTGAAAGGGACCATGCCCAAGGTATCCCTATGGTGGAATTCCAGTGATCCTATCCAAAATAGGATGACTTAATAGACCACACCCATAATGGTGTTGACCATGTTTTATGGATGTAGGTTCATGTCACCATCGATAGAAAGATCATGTTGCAAACCATGTTTCTTTATGCATTTGAAAAAAAATGTTATAAAGTACAAAATCATGAAATTTTATGGTTGATCCTATAGTGTATGATGGGTACCACAATCATGATTACAATATTGGTATAATATCCCATGGTTGATAGGTGAATATGTAAACAAAAAAATACAACTTCAGAAGGACCACACCCATGGTGGTTGGTTTATTGAAGTCAAAATGTTTAATTAATTCTCACTAGTTTATTTTGTTGGGCTTGTTGAGGTATAAAATGTAAAACCAGGTGGTCTCTTTCTAGTGATATGTGATATTGTTCATTAATGTTACATAATCATATGCCTTATCTTTTAGTTCGTGATTCTAGTCATATTAAAAGGGTATTTTTTGATTTCCATATGTGAATTTAGTGGTGATTAATTCTCACTACAAATGAGTTTCTCTTGGTGTCCATGAAGTTTTTTTTGGATGCGAGTACTAGAGAAAACCATGGAGGATATTTATATAGAAGATAATGGGAAATAAAAATGGAATAATTTCATGAAAACATAAGATTATTTGTTGGGAAATGATTTTATATTTTTCAAGGATAATCATGTTAATCCATTGGAGAGACATTCATCACATTGAACACGAAATTTTCAATGAATAAGAATATTTCTTATAGTCATGTTTCTGAAAATTTATAAATATGGAGTTTCTATGAACATATTGTATATATAAGTAAAACATATAAAATGGGAGTCTTCACTTAATGAAAACATTTTTAGGATAAATAGAACGATTCCAGGTGAAGTGCTAGAAGGTGTTCGGAAATCATTGAAGACTTTTTCCAAATAAGGTGGATGATATGTTCCATTAGAGATCCAAAACTGTCTATGAAGTGTAATGAGTTGAATTCAAAGAAAATCATCTATACTATGTACATCATATATAATTAATGATATTGATCAAGGGACCCACATGACTATAAACAACTGATATACCCTATACTGAAGTAGTGAGTGAAGGCATAGAAAGATGACAGTTGTCCAAAAACCCCTAGTGCGACAAAGTGGGGGAAGTAATCCTTGGTTGATAGTGATTACACCCTAATTATTATAGGTTGTTGATCATAGGAATGAAGTGACCTAAACTGAACCTACCATTGTTTAGTTTTTATAGTATTTTTTTGTGCATGCCTAAAGACTAATGTGTGCACCTTGGATGTGTCCCTAAAAGGTTAATCAATGAAAATCCTATGTGTCTTATTATCTTTTATCATTATCACTATAAATTGGTCAAGAAATCTAAATAAATATATTGAAATATGGGTAGGTCAAGTGAATAGGTAATTTAATCAAGCTAATCAAAAGATATGAACACATTACCCTTATGGTTAAGAGGTCAAGTTCTTAAAAAGGTAGTGTGCTATTTAAGTTATATAAATTAAATTATTTATGACATGAAAACCCTAATTCACCCCCCTCGTAGGGAATATCTCAAATTAATCACCTAGTGATACATCACAAAATGATTAACTTTGGTAGATGAAAAAAGAACAACCCCTTCATTCTGAAACTAGTTCAAAACGATCAAGGTAATTTAGAACCAACGTTGAACAAAGATAATAAACAAATAATATATTTAATGAAAATAATGATAAATTATGTTTATAAAATATTATAGATAAGAATAAGGTTTTTAAAAAGGTGACTAAGAAATTTATTTTTGTTATTAAGGTGATTCAACTACTTTTGTGTAAGCTAATAATTAAGGTAAGGGAACAATCATCTCGAATTTATTTTCATGGGACATTTTTTGTATCACATAGATAATTTTAATTATATAGTGTATATATGAACCATTTGATTTATTATACCATGAAATTTCATTTATTCATGATATTTTTTGTTAAATTAAAATATTTCTATTCCAAAGGGGTTTGATTGAAATATTACTGAATCCTTTATAATGCCCCAAAATCCTAAAATTTGTATACTAGTGTGTGTGGGTATCCTATAAATTACATCGATATATTAATAATAGAAATTGGATGTGAATATAGAAAAAATATTCTTTGGGTTAGTCATGTTAAAAACATTGGTTGAGTATCAACTCAATCTTCACTTAGTGCATGATGAGTGGGCCTATGACTACACACATGGATCCCCATCCCAAAGGATATTATTTTAATAAATAACATGCTCTTTACGAACCATATTTTAGAATTTTCTTAACATTTATTTGATCTCATACCATTTCAAACTACTAAAATAAATTACTAATTTTTTTAATTACCCATTACATTAAAATCACCATCTTCCCCGCCTAAAAATTATTTATTTGAAAAGGGTACATAATATAACAATGAGAATTCTACATAGTTTCTATGTTTATTTTTTAGATGATTACAAGATAGAACCCTTATTCTATTCAAAGGGGAAATATTTAATTTTTGTATTTCCTTCTTTCATGTATAAATTATACTTCTTTTCAATTATTAATTATTAAGTTTCCTAGGTAATGCTATGATATTTTTTGTAAACTCATATAATAATGGAATTAGACTTCATCAATGATAGGTACGGATAAATATAAACATCCATTTTGATGTATTGATAGGTAAAATGATATAAAACATCTAGTTTATTGGCATATGCCATACATGTTTATGTATTATTTCTTTGTACAAGGCTTTGAATTGTTTGTTTACATTTTTTGATATTTTCCATTCAATAATTATGGGATTAGTAATAGTTATTAGAGTTTTTATTTATTGAAGTGGACATAGTATACCATTAATTTCATTTTATTCTGTGATTATTTTCATCCTTTATTTATTTTTAACATTATATTGTTTCTAAATATATTTTATGATAGGTTATACTTTATGATACTTTTTACTAAGAATCTATATTCATGCTTATTTTATTTTTAATTTACTAGGAATACTTGAATAGAACTATGTGTAAATTTTAATAATCTACTCAAATATATAATAATGTTCTAAAGGAATATTTATTCAATATTTTATTCTCTATGATATAATGTTAAACATATGTACGTATCTTTGATTACAAGTATATAAAATTAATTAATCTATAGAGATGTCTTGTATTTTATTTTAATATTGTAATATTACTATTGGATCTAGGTTTCTAGGGAATGTTTTTTTATATTTGGTATGATAGGATGTTTAGTAGAATCATTATATACTAAATATATAGGTATCTACTATGATATTAAAAATATTTTCAAAACCCCTTAATATTTTAATAAAAACGTTCAAGAGAACCTATTATGTGTTTTATTTTATAATTTAATACCATTCACAAATTACTTATATTCCATTATTATTAGTTAAAAATAAAAGTAATGAGAACCATATCAACCATCATAGTAAATATAGAGATGTTACGCCTACTTAATTGGTTGAGGTTGAATTTATACTTGATAATATCACAACCATATATTGTATTTTTAACTATGTTATAATGAATAATCTCACCTTCATAAAATAACATACCAGTCCACAATGTGTTGTAACTATATTGGAGAACTTCATGCGAGAGTTATCTCAATCACATAATAGAACTACTAATATAATAGTAGCCAAGAAACAGATTAAGTCCCTAGAAATGACATTTAACTCTATGGGAAGTAGTTAGTGGGGAAATATCATTATGATAGTATATACTCTCAAGAGAGGTAAAAATAAATGTTGGTCAGTAATTCAGAACACTAAAGAGGATTTAAAGATAAGGAACATGGAATAGAGTATTTTTAAAGAGATACCCTCTAAAAAATAATGCCTTATGAGAAAAGGGATAATATGTAATAGAAATTCCACATTATTAGAAAGAAGGAGGAAGATAATATTGTTGACTATGTGGTAAAAATTTTGAGGTTAGCTGGACATGCTATGGACTATACACATACACAAAAATGAAAGAATTAACTTTTCAATACTTGGTTATAGAGGATCCTTAGAAGGGTGTTAGACTCTCATAATTTATTATACTATGAGAATATAGTATCATGTTCCATTAATATGGAAAATGAGATCTCCATTTCATGTGTATTCAAAGGAAATACAGAGAAGAATAAGTTAGTTGATCACCATAAATTGAAAAGTTTATCAAAGGGGAAGAAATAAATAATGGAATTTCCCATATGTAATGAATTTATAAAGGATCAATTGAGGATTTTATTAGAGGGATATAGAGTTTTATTAAATTATATAAAAAATGTAAACCATGTTAACGAATGAAAAAATATGTTAAAAATTGATAATGTTTAATTCATTTATTTTATGATGTTTTTAATGACCTAAACATTTTCAAAATAAATATTAAATCTTATTAAATGAATATACATTAGATAAAATTACTATAACAACCCAGTATTAATGTATTTGTACATTATATAATTTTTTTAGAATACTTAAAACAATAAAACAATTGACTCCCAATGACTGTATTAATTTAGTGCCTTTGTAAACTTGGAACAAAAATATTCAAACTTAGTGAAAGATCTTAAATGTTTCCCACAATGATCTACCCCTTAGTAATAATACTAAATGTCCTTTCTTCATAACCTAAGTAGGGGGAAGATAATAAAGGGGTGAGATTGAATGCTCAGTAAGGGTAAATTGAGGATATATACAAGCATAACATGAACAAAAGTGTATGAGAACATGAGTATAACATTCGATTATCATACCCTATTTATCAAAGATCTTAAACATGAATCATGACATAAATACTAATAGTTCATAAGTCATGGATCATATGGAAAACATGATAATAATACATGAAATAAAAATATAGGAATTGATCATAGAATTGTGGAATATACATAAACATTAAATATCATTTCTTATAAGTCAAGGCTAATTAAGAGGACTTATCTGGGAACTTCATGAGTAATAAAAATACTAGGCAGGAAACACGTTAATCCAGTCATAGTTATTTTCCATGTAAGGGATTGGTCTTACCCATCTTCTAATATTAGATCCGGATTTACCATATTCCCATAGCTTTTTGAGTTTCTCCGTCTAATATCTTTTTGTTGACTACACCTACTAGGCCAGACACACCACCATCCTCAATTGTAGTCTTTTTCTTGTAAGCGACTATGTTTCCCTATCATCCAATAGTGTATTAATCCCAGAGACTTAAATCCCATAATTATATCATGAATTATAAACCATTACCAAATTCATTATTGAGTGATATTGGTCCCAAACATCTCATAATGAAATAATTAATACATATTCCATAAGATATTAAAACAATAAGTATATCATGACCCATAAAAAGTGTTGGGTTTCATTAACTTCCTATCAAAACCCATTTAATGAAATGTTTTTCAATAACTTGTAATCATATATTAACATGTAAAAAATAGAGGATTCATAATCAATTCATCAATGAAAAACCTCTGAAATATATGGGTTTCGTAATAATATAACTTATAAAACAGAACCATGATTCATCAACACCAGGCCATCAAACTATTAACCATTCAAAGAAATAAAATGAATGAAAACTTTTGATCCTTTATCATAATGTCATGAGTAACACCAATTGGTTTCATATTAAATGGAAAATAATTTGGAAATATACTTTTAAAAACCATTCTTGAGGAAATTATTCTTTATTTTATAAATAAATCCTTTCAAAAATATAAATCCTTTTTGAAATCCATTTTATTTTAAAAAACATTGAAAACATTGAATGAATGATTTAAATATTTTTGATAAACTTTTCCATTGAAAACATATAAGAATGATTGAAATATTTTTGAAAGTGTTTTAATTTAATAAAACATTGGAATATTATAAATGAATATTCAAAATTCATGAAATCCATTATTCAAAAATAACCTTTTGAAAACTTATAAATGAACTTTTAAAAATTATTTAAAATAACATTAAACATAGAATATTTTTGAAAAAAAATTTCATTGAAAACCAATTTAAAAAAAAAATCATGAATCATAGGATAAATATTTTCTTAAAAACTAATATTTAATCTTGTATAATAACCTTAAATGGAATTAAGGTCATGATAGTGGGTAAATTTGTACATGACAAACATTCCTTTTTCACTGTAAAAAGTTTAGAAAAGTGCCTCGACCAGAAAATGACAAGAAGATTCCATTTTAAAAAACATTTTGTTAAAAAAATTAAAACATTGATAAAAATGTATCTAAAATACCATAGCTGAATGGTAGAATGTTTTTTTAATCTTTTTTAGAAAACATGGTTTTGAAGGAACACTGAATTTTTATTAAAGAGAGAGGTAAAGTCAGATTTTACTAAAAAAGGTTTCATATTTATATTTTGTACCAAAGAGTTGAAAACATTGTTATATTATATGGATATAACATGAAATATCAGAAGGTATAAAAACACATTATAGTTATGGATTTATATATCATAATATTTCATTAATGGGAGTATAATCATTAATAATCTCATTAAATAGTGAGATTATAAAAATAAAATGTTAAAAATTTGGTAACTTTGTTTCATAAAAAAATGGAAAATATAACATTAAATGAAAATTAAAATATTATGAAAATAAGTATATTCGTGATATAACATGTCAAAAACTATATGTACACTTCATTGAAATATATAAGTTCATAACAAGACACGTGTCTAAAAGAAGAAAAATTGAAACACAATTACTTTACCGATTTGGTAAATTTTGAAACATAAACCCCAAAAAATAAAAATTGTAAAATGGATATTTAAATACTAATAATATTGATAATAATAATCATTTAACATATTTATGGGGATTATACACACCACACTAAAGAAATGAGTTCTGAATATGGCATGGATCTCTTGAAAATAAAAAATGAGATGAAATTACCTTAGCTTATGTCTTGACTCTCTTAGTACTCATACAAACCTCATGTAAGAAAAATATATATTTATTTTAAATCCTTTTTATACACAAATTATTATATCTAATACCATATATGGTTTTACTGTGACATTATATTAACATATTATTAACAATTCTCAGTTAAGGTTTTGCTTTGGGTAATATCTGCTTTGGTTTTCTCTTATTTCTTAATTGTTTAGTTTTTTGATCCTTATACTTATATCATTATTTTAAGAATATAAACATTATATAAATATCATTTATATTCATTATATATGAATTTATAATAATCTACATAGTATATAAATAATAAATTGAATACACTGTTCATGGATACGGTAGGCTGTATGTATGCACGAACACTGTTTTCGATTTTCATTATAATTTTGATATAAATAAAGTAAATGAAATAAATTTATATATATATATATATAATATCATTATATTAGAATTAATATGTTATAAATACCATATAATTACATTAAAACCATGCTCAATACATTCCTTGTTGTGTATGACAGAATCACATCGCTTTGAGGAGGCGGTAGTCCACACATCCCAAAATAAAATTATCAAATTTACAAAAACTGGAAACAATTGAGTTATGTGTTATAATATAATTAAATAAGAATAAATTAATCATATATATCATATAAAAATTATTTTTCATCATAATTCCCAACCATGGTACGTGGTAAAGGAAAAAACAGACAACATCGTTTCGAGAGGAGGTAGTTTTTCGTACATAAGAACAGTAAATTCATTACTTATTAGATAGAAATTTTTATAAGTGTAGGTAGAAACATTTTTTTTGATATATATAATTATATTTAGTATAATTAGGTTATTATGTAATTATGGAATAATAATAATTTAGGATGTGGAGAAATAAAATAAAGGAAAGAAGCTTGAGGAAGGATGTTACCTATTCTTTGAAAAAATCCTTTTTGTTTGCACAAATGGGATTCATTGGTTGGATTTATGCTAGAAGAGAGTATTAAAAGATAATTTTATGTATTTTAGGATATTAATTGTTCAGATATTGGCCTAAATCATGTTGTTTTAGAGGTGTTATGAACAGAGAGAGGTGGTGGCCTTTTATAGGGGAGGGAGGTGGCGCACATGGAATTTTTGAAAACAAGTTAGGTGTACCCACGTTTTTACCAAGAATAAGTCATAAAAAACAAGCCAAACTCAAGAATTGAAGGTTTATGGACGAGTTTTGGATATAAAATGTTTTTTCAAAAAAGTTTTTAGATCATTTGGGCCCTTAAGTTTATGTTTTATTCCATTTCTAAGCTTAATATTACTATAATCACAATAAATAATTTTAATTCCTTTTACAAATATTTTTGACCAAAACATTATGTTGATATTATTAGAATATAAATATTACACTCATTAAAACTATGTATGTATATTTTTATAAATTCAATTCATATAAGGAAAAAAATTAGTGTAGTTCTAATCTCAGAGACATAGCGATAAAACGAGGTTTTAAAGTGAGAATGTTCAAAAGTTCATTATGATTTTATATATAAATTAAATATAAAAATGATACTTATGAAATATATTATGTTAATATATGCATAATTGATCTATTGTGACATTAAAAAATCATAAAATATAACTTAACTTTTCAAATAATTAGAATAAAAACATATTAGAATTAAAATTCAATATTTTGTTTACTATTCCTCCAAAAATAATGTTTTCCATAAAAATACCGAAAATTTACCTTAAGATAATTTCTCCATTATGAATTAAAAAATTAATTTTATTTTATAAAACTAAATTTATGAATTTCTATAAATTAATAGTTATTTTTATTCATAGAAGGTTATAAATGGATGTTCTATTAAAAAAATAATTGTTTCAAACATATAAAGACTTTACTGGAACAATTGTTTTTGTTATTATCAATACGATATATATATATATATATATCTTTTATAAATAATATTTAAAAATAGTTATTACTATTTATATTACTATGTTTAATATCTATGTTATAAATATCACTCTTTAAATATTATAACAACAAAATGGTGTTTCTTAGAAACTTATTGTTCTGAATAACATTAGACAAATTAGTGTTTCATGTAACACAATATAATATATGTATTGCGTGTAGTGTATGAAATAAAAATTCAGTTCATTAATAATTTTAAAAAATACATTTATTTATTCTATGAAATTAAAAATATCAAAAATGATAAATTAATTTGAAAAGAAATCACAGAATCTCAAGGTGTTAAATTCTACCCACTTAAAATGAATTTCACCCTTGAAATTAATCTGGGTTATCAAAGGTTTAATAAATGAGAGTTAAATTCACATAAACCAACATCATAAAAATTAATACTAAAACTTCCTTTAAAAAAGGAATGTTGTAAACATGATAGTTAACCAAAGTAACTCATAACTAGGTTTCCTCATGGGAGAACATTGGAGGAAAGTGAAAATATAGACTTAAAGGAAATGAGTAAATATTTATAGGGACTGATTGAGGTAATAAATAACAAAAAAGTGAATTATTGATGGAATGATGAGGGGCTTAGAGTCATAAATTTATGATGATTTTAAAGGTACATTTTTAAACAAAAAGTAAGGTATTAGTAAAAAAATTGGATCATTTTTCTAAAATTGAGTAATTATTTTATTAACCAAGAATATAAAGAAATATAATCATTTGATATATTTCTATTAACACAATTTCATTATTTTTTTGTGCTTTTATCCATCTATAATTCATCTATTTCTTCAAGAAATGGATTTCAAGAAATTAACTATGTTTCCTAAAGCATTAAAATACACCTTTTCGAATCATAAGGCCTATAAAAGAGTAAAAAGTCTAACAATTTTTCTCTAATTATTATTTTAAATCAATATTGCATATAAATTAATCAATAAATTTATAATTTAACACTACAGTTCATCATTAATATTTATTCTTCAATTTTGTAACTAAAATAATAATATTTACACATTAACCAGAAAATAACGTAGGCCAGTGGTAAAAGTGAAACCCATATCATCTTTCAGTCATGGTTTCAAGACCGATGAAATTTATAGATAGTATGGGTTGTTTCAAAACATATATGTTGTCATTTTATAAAACCACATTGACTTAATTTTGAAAATAAATATTATGGATATCCTTGTAATAATGTTACTAACTAAATAACCACTTAACTATGGTTTTCAATACAGCCTCTATACATAAATACTTCCTTTGATGTTTAACATACACTTTTCATAAATGGTTAACCTTATGACCCTTATAAAATATAAAAAACCCAAACAATCAAAAGAAGTTTAGGAAGTTATATTATCATTGAACCTCCATATATCAAAGTATATCTATTGATTATCACATTCCAAACATGTGAATACCCTCATCGTATATTCTATTGAAACATGATAATGATTTTAATTAAAATAACCACTAATAAAAATAATACACAATTCATTATTCCCAATAATATTTTATCTATTCCTTAAATCCTTAATTGTTTTAAACTTCATCCATTATATCACAAACCACCTGTAAATAAGTCTTTTATTAATTATAAGGTAATCGGTACTATGCAATTGATTTATTCATAACCGAAATATGTTTATCCAAACAACATTATATTTATATAAGGAAATTATTAATGGTTATCTTCCCTTATAAAAATATCACATTCTCATTAAATCACTCCTCCCTTCCATCAAAAACATTCAATGTATTCTTATAAATACTTATAGAAATATATAAATTGGGAAGTCCTTGTATATTTCCTTATTCATGTAACGTAATTATGGAATCTAAATAAATAAAAACATATATTAATCAATTTTATCAAAAATCCATAATAATTCAACATCATCCTATTAGTTAATACAACTTTCCTTTCACATTTTATTTGTAGTCTCATCATCATCATCAATATAATCATTACTCATACCACCATATTGAATCTATTTGTGACATTTTCACTTAGTAATTCAATTTTCATAATGACTATTGATTTCACAGAAAAGAATTCATATTTTATGTTGTCTTAGGAAGGATAATATTCCCATACATGTTGTTAACAAAACCCTTTATCTTTCTTTTGTTGTTACTTACTTTGTGTCTATCTTTTCCACACTCAAAACACTTTCCTATTACTCTATAAAATTCATTTAGGTGATTATTTATACATTTTTGACACAAAGGGAACTAAATCTTATTAATTTTGTGGTATCTATTACATTATATCTTGGTGAACTTGTTCATTCTCATCCTTGGTGATTACTAGAGTTGGTTAAGGAACATGTTGTTAATCATGTTCTATGAATACAGACTATGCATGCTGACAACACCCATCTCTCTAGTGACCATCGCATTTGAATTCTCATTAAAAAATTCAATGTTAACCCATTTCATTCGGGTTCCATCCATTTATTAAAACTAGAAATCATTATGTAAGAAATAATTATCATATTAAGGAACCACAAAATCATGAAAGACTACTTATAGTATGTCCTAATTATGGAACCTTATTTAATCTATGACACTTTAGGTTTATTATAGGTAATCCATAGACAAAGTATTATTAAATCCTTCATGATGGTTCAATAATACTTTTGTGAATTCCAAAAGAATACCCCCTAAGAGTGTCAAACCAGGTGCATAGTAAGACTTATTGTCAGGTAAGAGGTTTCACTTGAGTTAGGCACGATGCACCTTATTAATGTTTTTACTCCTAGTTACTTATGTTCCAAAAATATGTCCCCTTGTAGTATCCAAAAAAGGAATTATTTCTACGAAACCACTCACTCTATCATTTACCAAAATTATAGGACATTTTAATAAATGTTAACTCATCCTCATAATTATCCTTTGTGACATCCCTATACATATCCTTAGAAATATTCCAAGGGATTTAAATAAATGTTTCTCATCCTAGTTTCCATATGTTGACTAAACCTCTTCTCTAATACCTGAAGTGCATTATGTTGCATTTGTTGTCAATAAGACATGAAGTTGTCTTGGAATGAATGGAAGTCAGGGAATGTCAAGATGTGAATGAGAAAGGTTGTGATGGTGTTGGTGGTGAAGGAGAATGGCCATGGTAATAAGATGCATGTCACTTAGGAGATTCACTAAGTGGTATTGGAAATTGTGGTTGAAACATTCTCCATGGAAATCAGACGATTGTTGAGCTGCTCTTTAAGTTCATAGAACTTGTATCCTGATGATACAAAGTCACAACATTGTTTGAAGACCATGCATTGTATTGACAATGCATGAGGAGGTGAAGAAGATCCATCCACAATCTCTAAGTGGATGAAGTGAGCTAAAGAAGCCCATGCACTATCACTTAGTGGATGTGAACATGAAGATGATCCAATTGATCTCTGATTAGATCAATGAAGCACTTTGAAGATTATAAGTGATTCAGGAGTTCGATTGATGAAGATGAACCTTTTGAATTCCATATCCTAAGTGAAGATCATGTGAGGAGAAGAAATAGAGGAATTCTTAAGATGAAGAAGAGAAGATAAGAAGAATAGAGGAGGAGGCATTTGGCACTAGTCTTATATTCATGGGTTACTTTGTTTTTGACAAAGTAATATTCTGTCCTTTGCCAAAAAATTGGCCAGCCAAGGCCAGCCTTAAGGGTTCAACCCCCAAGGCACATGTGGGCCTAAGGCGCCACGCCCAAGGGGGGATCCCATGTGGCCAGCCCGGGCGGCAGAGGCAGAGGGGGCCGTGTATAAGCCCCGAGGGCACGCGGTGGTGAAGCCCGCGCACCCAGAATGCATACTGGGCGCCAGTAGCGCGCCCGCAGGAGCAAAGAGTGGGCGCAGAGCGCGCCCGCAGGGAGAACACGGTGCGGGGCGGCACCGTGGAGGGAGAAGATGCAACTGAGGAGTAGCGGAGGGCGCTTGGGTGATAAAGCGCGGAAAAACCGCTGGAGAATTCGATGTGGGACGCGCATTTTTCACCGGGAAGGAATCTCAGCCGCACGATTCATCGCGCGCTCGATCTGGACCGCTCATCTAATCCGCCGCGCCCCCGATTTGATCCAGGCCGTCCGAGGATAATTGATCACCGCATCCAACGGCCCGGCATCCATCTCCTACCTCGAGCTCGACCGAGGCAACCGCGACGTCCCCGCTGAACCAGGCGCCTCCCCGACGACCGATTTTGAGATTCCGGCCATCTCTCTCGAAGCCGAAGACACCCTCATGCTCGTCTGGCCATAACAAACAGGATCATGCCTAAAAATGACCATGCATGCTATGTTTGGAGGATTTCGGTTGAGGCCGAGGCAAGAGAAGCTGCCAAGGCCACGTGGTTGGTGTTTTTGCATGGGATGAGCCTTAACCGAAGGTTGTGCATGCGTTATGAGTCGCATGCACGTAGAAGAACAAAAAATAAAGGGAACCCGTGTGAAACAGAGAGGAAATCAAGATTTTGAAGATTTTGAAGATCCAAAATCTTCGGGAGATCGAATATTTCTCACACGGATGCACCGCCTCACCACTGTCTATATAAAGATAGCCCGAGCCCTCTTAGATGCTTGCTGATCCTTTGAGAAACGAAAGTCCCGTGAGAGCACCCTTGTGCCTCGCGAAGAAATGAGTTGCGCGTCCCCTGCGCGGCAGAGAAGCCCGGAGCCATTTTTGGCTTCGTGAAGTTCCTTTTTGCGCATCCCTTGCGCGAAAGAGGTGAAGGGGAGTCCCCTGCGCGCTAATCCTTGTGCGGCAGGAAGAACCGGGGTTGCACCAAGCCTTGCGCACCCTTGGTTGGAGCCCGCGGCTAAAGCACTTGCGCGCCTGAGGGAAGTAGCACTTGCGTGGTCATTTTAGGCTTGTGCGAATGAGGCAGCTTGCACCCTTGTGACTTGCGTGACCCACGGCTACCCCTTGCACCCTTGATGCATGCGCAGCCCGTGCTTGAAGAAGACACCCGTGGGCAGTGTGTGTGCATAAGTGGAGAATGACACATTTGGGTGTGTGTGCAAGAAGGGAAGGAAAGGCCGTAGCCTTGTGCAAAAAAGAAGACCACACCCTACGGGTTGTGGGTGCTTGGCAAGTGGAAGGCCGAGGCAGTGCCTCGTGTGTGAACTTTGTGAAGGCCGTAGCCTTTGGTGGTTGTGCAATTCAAGTGAAGGCCGAGACTTGCAAGCCTTGTGTGGGTGAAGTGAAGACCACACCTCATTTGAGTGTGTGTGTGTGTGAAAATTGAAGAGGAACACCCTACGGCCATTTAAGGGTGTGCAACAAGTAGTGTGAAGGCCAAGCTCAAGTGTGTGCCAAAGTGAAGAAGTTTTATGTGCAAAGATACAAGAAGGCCGAACCTAGTGTGTGCACTAAAAGTGTATACACATTAGAAGAAGAAGAAGAAGTTCCACACTAAAGTAAAACACACTTCTAAGTGTGTGAGAAATTTGAATATAGTGTGTGAAGATTGTGGAGAAGGTGTGTGCTTAAAGTGACTACACCCTTTGTGGGTTTATTTCACCAAGAGTAGAAGAAGGGGAGTGCATGCATACATGCATGCACGTGCACACGTGAACAAAGCTAAATCAGGTTGTGTGCATCTGAGTTGTCCAAGACAGAAGATCTTGAAGAATTTGAGAAGGCCACGCACTCAGTGCATGAAGTTGAAGTGAACTGAGACTGGACCAGACTGAAGTTAAAGACATCAATTGTCTGAGTATTCAGTAATTGGAGAGAGGCCATGTCATCCTTAGAAGAAGGAGATAAAGCCTGAGCAAGACGAGAAGACCTGATCATCACAAGTGATCAGAGGTACAGAGCAAGGCCAGCAGCCTTTATCCCAGGCTGCTGAGGATACTTGAAGAACTTAAAGTGAAGAAGAGCTACTCGTGTGACTCGAGGAGCCAAGAGAAGACCCTGTGGGACTCCGGGAGAAGAAGTCTTCAGTGGGATTCTGGAGCAGGCCAGTGGGACTCTGGTAACACTGTGGGACGCAGTATAAAGACCCTCCTGTGGGACTCAGGAGAGATACAGTGGGACTCTGTATCGACCATTGTAATTTTAACAGGTTATAATGGAGAATACATGCTGGGAGAGCATGGCAAGGATGTAGGCCTTTGGTGCCGAACCTTGTAAATCCTTGTGTCCTGTGCCTTTTCATTACTGCATTATCCGGGAAAGGTTGAGAGATACAAGAAGAGTGGATCGAGGCTTCAACCAGCCATAGAGGTTTAATTGATTAAGAATAAATTAGTAAAAAAGTTTTAAAGGATCACTGATTCACCCCCTCCCCCTCTCAGTGATTCACACTGATCTGGGCACTTCAATTGGTATCAGAGGGAGGTTACCTCTAAAAGATCCAAGGGAGTCTTTATGGAGTGAAGATTTGAGGAAATGAAAGAACAGCCTCAAATAGAGATATCTGCCAAGACTCTGAAAAACAGAATGAAGAAACAGGCAAAGAAGATGAAGAAGAAGGTTGCTGCAATCAGAGAAACTCCTTCTATGGAAAGAAGTGTGAAAGTCACATCAGATGACAATTCCTTTTATCATTCTTCTGATAAAGCCTGTCCTAGCTGTGATGAAGATGGAAGAAACAATGACCTTCTAAATGCAATCAAATATCTTTAGAAGAGAGTCCCCAAGGAAGTGGCAATGTGTATAGCTACAGGCATCCTTGATCTTCAAGAAGAAAAATCACAGTTAGAAGAAGAAGCCAATGCTATGGAAGATCAGCTGGCTAAAAGGGTTGGCATAACCAACACTCTCAGAAAGCTGGTGAAGGCTAAAGATGAAACAGTTTCCCTTTGCAATGAAAGATATGAAGACACTGATGAAGAATTGCAGAGAAGCCTTTCTGAGAAAGAATTCTTTAAGACTGTGGTCAAAGATGTTTTCCATGCACTGGAAAAGAGGCACAAAGTGTCAATGAATGTCAGAGATGCTCAACTCGAAGACAAAGTCAAGATAGTAAAGGAGCTTGACAATTCATTGCTAGAATTGAAGAAGGTGCATGAAGACCAGATAAAGCAGTTGGAAGAGAAATGGGAAGGTAGGCTAAGATTGGTTGAGGATGAGAAGAACTCCCTCAACATGAAATGCTTTGAACTGGAGGTGATATTGAAAAATCTGCAATCACCCAAAGCCAAAGCCTCCCAGTCAGCTGAAAGGAGAAATGTTGCTACTCAATTATGCTTTGAGAATGATGATTCTAAGAGAAAGACATCCTCTAATAAAAGTGCAACATCTTCTAAAAAGAAGGTACCATCCATACCATCTTGTACTCATGCTTCTAAAAGTGTTTCTACTAAAAGTGCAGGATGGAAGAACAATTCCAAGAAAGTTTGGATGAAGACAATGAAGAAAGAAAGCTCTCCTGAAGCAGCACAACAATTCAAGACAAGTACCCTACAATCAGAAGGAATCAAAAAGTCAAGATTTGTGGGTCAATGTTGGTGTTGTAACAAGTATGGGCATTGTGCAAAGGATTGTTGGTACAATCCACTGAATGCCAAAGCACAGAGAAAGCCCATGCCTAGGGGGAGCAAGCCAGAAGGAAGGAAGCAACATCCACATGTCCAGAGACATCTATTTACTGCAAATAGATTTGGATTACTTGAAAACATCTGGGATGATTGCAAAAGTGGTCAACAATTTGATACATGTCAATCTCCGAATGTATCCAAAGCTGGAAAGAAGAGAATATCACAGAACCTGGCTAAGAGAGATTCCTTGGGAAGCAAGAAGAAAGTGGAAGATGCTCCCAAGAAGATTATGAAAAAGGAAGAGAAGACCTTGGAGTCTAAGTCCAAGAAGGGTGAGTCATCCAGTAGGACCACCAAGAAGACATGCTTCTACTGTGGAAAGAAAGGTCATACCATGGATCATTGCAAACAAGCCATGGAAATCAATAGAAGCCAACTGAACTCAAACAGACAATCAATCCAAAAGAAGCATAAGGGATTGATTGAAAACAAGTTGCCTAAGAGAGGTAGCTTGACAGCATCAAAGGAACCATGTGGAATATCCAGAACTGAGGCCACACTTCCAAATGATTTACTAGTCATATGGCCAAATCAGTTGCAACTTGCCAAAGATCTACACAGAGCTGAAGATGAAGTTCTGGCAATTGCTAAGGCAAAATGGAAGAAAAATATTTCACATGAATATGTATTGAGATCCACACCAGCACAATCATCAATGAAGATCAAATGTGCAAGTGTGAAGACTGGTGAAAATGGGGCATCTCAGTTGAGAGAATCTTCTCAACCTTGTTGTTCACATTGATGAACCATGGAGGTTCCATTTTATTCCCTTATACACTTGTATATACATGTGCTAACATTGCAGGGAATTGAAGATGATGATCATTCTCATCTGGAGGATGGTTTGGACATAATGGAGTGCACCCCTTGAGGTGGAGCCAATCTGGAGAAGATGGGATTCTTAGAGTAATTCTATCTTAAGAAGAATTGAAAGGGGGAGATTTATCTTTGCACCTGAACATTCTAATGTGTTTTGTGGAGTATGTGCAGGATTTAGAAATTCATTGAATATCTGAACCCCTTAGCATGATCTCACATGTTTACAGTGAATGTGGACAACATTGAGTACCTTGGTTATATCACTCTTGTTTTCTACACCGGGTTAGCCCAAGTAGACTTAGAGCTGATTTACTAAAGGTTCTTTTCTAAAGAGAACATGTGACATCATCCCTCTCCTAGTGTTTTTCAAGAAGATACTTTTCAATGGGAGGAAGATATTTCTGGAAGAGAACCACACCACACCTTTGCATTTGATTGCCAATAAGGGGGAGAAAATATTGGCACACATATTGACCCATTCATATGTGCTGAAGTGGTGTATTGACAACAAATACAAAGGGGGAGATTGAAGTGCATTGTGTTGCATTTGTTGTCAATAAGACATGAAGTTGTCTTGGAATGAATGGAAGTTAGGGAATGTCAAGATGTGAATGACAAAGGTTGTGATGGTGTTGGTGGTGAAGGAGAATGGCCATGGTACTAAGATGCATGTCACTTAGGAGATTCACTAAGTGGTATTGGAAATTGTGGTTGAAACATTCTCCATGGAAATCAGACGATTGTTGAGCTGCTCTTTAAGTTCATAGAACTTGTATCCTGATGATACAAAGTCACAACATTGTTTGAAGACCATTCATTGTATTGACAATGCATGAGGAGGTGAAGAAGATCCATCCACAATCTCTAAGTGGATGAAGTGAGCTAAAGAAGCCCATGCACTATCACTTAGTGCATGTGAACATGAAGATGATCCAATTGATCTCTGATTAGATCAATGAAGCACTTTGAAGATTATAAGTGATTCAGGAGTTCGATTGATGAAGATGAACCTTTTGAATTCCATATCCTAAGTGAAGATCATGTGAGGAGAAGAAATGGAGGAATTCTTAAGATGAATAAGAGAAGATAAGAAGAATAGAGGAGGAGGCATTTGGCACTAGTCTTATATTCATGGGTTACTTTGTTTTTGACAAAGTAATATTCTGTCCTTTGCCAAAAAATTGGCCAGCCAAGACCAGCCTTAAGGGTTCAACCCCCAAGGCACATGTGGGCCTAAGGCGCCACGCCCAAGGGGGGATCCCATGTGGCCAGCCCGGGCGGCAGAGGCAGAGGGGGCCGTGTATAAGCCCCGAGGGAACGCGGTGGTGAAGCCCGCGCACCCAGAATGCATAGTGGGCGCCAGTAGCGCGCCCGCAGGAGCAGAGAGTGGGCGGAGTGCGCGCCCGCAGGGAGAACACGGTGCGGGGCAGCACCGTGGAGGGAGAAGATGCAACTGAGGAGTAGCGGCGGGCACTTGGGTGATAAAGCGCGGAAAAACCACTGGAGAATTCGATGTGGGACGCGCATTTTTCACCGGGAAGGAATCCCAGCCGCACGATTCATCGCGCGCTCGATCTGGACCGCTCATCTAATCTGCCGCGCCCCCGATTTGATCCAGGCCGTCCGAGGATAATTGATCACCGCATCCAACGGCCCGGCATCCATCTCCTACCTCGAGCTCGACCGAGGCACCCGCGACGTCCCCGCTGAACCAGGCGCCTCCCCGACGACCGATTTTGAGATTTCGGCCATCTCTCTCGAAGCTGAAGACACCCTCATGCTCGTCTGGCCATAACGAACAGGATCATGCCTAAAAATGACCATGCATGCAATGTTTGGAGGATTTCGGTTGAGGCCGAGGCAAGAGAAGCTGCCGAGGCCACGTGGTTGGTGTTTTTGCATGGGATGAGCCTTAACTGAAGGCTGTGCATGCGTTATGAGTCACATGCACGTAGAGGAACAAAAAATAAAGGGAACCCATGTGAAACAGAGAGGAAATCAAGATTTGGAAGATTTTGAAGATCCGAAATCTTCGGGAGATCGAATATTTCTCACACGGATGCACCGCCTCACCACTGTCTATATAAAGAGAGCCCGAGCCCTCTTAGATTCTTGCTGATCCTTTGAGAAACGAAAGTCCCGTGAGAGCACCCTTGTGCCTCGCGAAGAATTGAGTTGCGCGTCCCCTGCACGACAGAGAATCCCGGAGCCATTTTTGGCTTCGTGAAGTTCCTTTTTGCGCATCCCTTGCGCGAAAGAGGTGAAGGGGAGTCCCCTGCGCGCTAATCCTTGCGCGGCAGGAAGAACTGGGGTTGCACAAAGCCTTGCGCACCCTTGGTTGGAGCCCGCGGCTAAAGCACTTGCGCGCCTGAGGGCAGTAGTACTTGCGTGGTCATTTTAGGCTTGTGCGAATGAGGCTGCTTGCACCCTTGTGACTTGCGCGACCCACGGCTACCCCTTACACCCTTGATGCATGTGCGACCCGTGCTTGAAGAAGACACCCGTGGGCAGTGTGTGTGCATAAGTGGAGAAGGACACATTTGGGTGTGTGTGTAAGAAGGGAAGGAAAGGCCGTAGCCTTGTGCAAACAAAGAAGACCACACACTACGGGTTGTGGGTGCTTGGCAAGTGGAAGGCCGAGGTAGTGCCTCGTGTGTGAACTTTGTGAAGGCCGTAGCCTTTGGTGGTTGTGCAATTCAAGTGAAGGCCGAGACTTGCAAGCCTTGTGTGGGTGAAGTGAAGACCACACCTCATTTGAGTGTGTGTGTGTGAAAATTGAAGAGGAACACCCTACGGCCATTTAAGGGTGTGCAACAAGTAGTGTGAAGGCCAAGCTCAAGTGTGTGACAAAGTGAAGAAGTTTTGTGTGCAAAGAGACAAGAAGGCCGAACCTAGTGTGTGCACTAAAAGTGTATACACATTAGAAGAAGAAGAAGAAGTTCCACACTAAAGTAAAACACACTTCTAAGTGTGTGAGAAATTTGAATATAGTGTGTGAAGATTGTGGAGAAGGTTTGTGCTTAAAGTGACTACACCCATTGTGGGTTTATTGCACCAAGAGTAGAAGAAGGGGAGTGCATGCATACATGCATGCACGTGCACACGTGAACAAAGCTAAATCAGGCTGTGTGCATCTGATTTGTCCAAGACAGAAGATCTTGAAGAATTTGAGAAGGCCATGCACTCAGTGCATGAAGTTGAAGTGAACTGAGACTGGACCAGACTGAAGTTAAAGACATCAATTGTCTGAGAATTCAGTAATTGGAGAGAGGCCAGGTCATCCTTAGAAGAAGGAGATAAAGCCTGAGCAAGACGAGAAGACCTGATCATCACAAGTGATCAGAGGTATAGAGTAAGGCCAGCAGCCTTTATCCCAGGCTGCTGAGGATACTTGATGAACGTAAAGTGAAGAAGAGCTACTCGTGTGACTCGAGGAGCCAAGAGAAGACCCTGTGGGACTCAGGGAGAAGAAGTCTTCAGTGGGATTCTGGAGCAGGCCAGTGGGACTCTGGTAACACTGTGGGACGCAGTATAAAGACCCTCCCGTGGGACTCAGGAGAGATACAGTGGGACTCTGTATCGACCATTGTAATTTTAACAGGTTATAATGGAGATTCCATGCTGGGAGAGCATGTCAAGGATGTAGGCCTTTGGTGCCGAACCTTGTAAATCCTTGTGTCCTGTGCCTTTTCATTACTGCATTATCCGGGAAAGGTTGAGAGATACAAGAAGAGTGGATCGAGGCTTTAACCAGCCATAGAGGTTTAATTGATTAAGAATCAATTAGTAAAAAAGTTTTAAAGGATCACTGATTCACCCCCTCCCCCTCTCAGTGATTCACACTGATCTGGGAACTTCAATACCCAAAGTAACAACCCAGTATTAATTTACATAAAAATGTATTATTTTAGTGGAATACATATAAAATTATACAAATTGATTCCCAAAGACAATATTAGTTTAGTGAATTAGGAAACATATAAAAAATCCTCTAACTTAGTGAAATATATGTAACGTTTCCCACAAATATAATCCTCCTTAGTAATTCAAATTAAAATCCATTTTTCATAAATAGGGAGTAGAAACCTAAGAAAGGGTTGAGCTATAATGCTCAGTAAGGGTAAATAAATGAGATATATAAGTATAACATGAACATAATCATTCTAGAACATGAGCAAAACATTCAAAGATCATACCCTGTATATCAAGGATCATAAAAATAAATCATGGAATAAATATGAAAAGTTCATAAGACATGAATTATAAAGTAAGCATGAGCATAATCAATGAAATCATAACATTGGAATAAGTCCTAGAATTGTGGCAAACACATAAAATTAAATTAGAATTCCTTATAAATTAACATTAATTTCTTGAACATATCACGAAACTTCATGGGGTCTTCAATGACTAGGTGGGGAACACCAACATCCCTAGTCACAGTCATTTCCTTATAAAGGATTAGATTTACCCATATTCCCTAAGTGAACCTTATTTCCCCATCTTCCGACATTAGATCAGATTTCTCCATATTTAATATTCATGGTAACTACAACTACTAGGTGGGACACACCACAATCCCCATTAGTATTCCTTTCATTGAAAGGGATTATGTTTCGCAATATTCCAATAGTTGAGTAAGCCCCTTGACTTGTATCCCATCATTATCACATGAGATGTAAACCTCTACTGAATGCTTCAGATGAAGATATAGGTCCCACCCAGCTCATAACAAAATCATTTTTACATGTTCAAAAAGATAATAAACCATTCATCATATCATGAAACAAAAAAATATATCGGTTAAAAAGACATATTATCATAATACATTTAATAAAATGTGTGCCATAAAAATGAAATCATATCTTAACATGTGGAAAAAGACTGGTTTCAAAATCATTTCATCAAATATAACCCAAGAAATAAAGCTGGTTTCATAAGCTTATAAAAGATGAATGAGAAATAGGTTTCATAAACATCATGCAACCAAAACATAAACCATTCATAGAATGAATGTGAATAGAACCACTAAATCATTTACTAGAATGGCATGAGTAAACAAAATTGGTGTCATATTATATAGAAAATATTTTGGAACTATCCTTTTAAAAAATTCTTTATTTTAATATCCATTCTTCTTTAAAAAATTTACATTAAAACATAAATCCTTTATGAAACCACTTTCGTTGAAAAATAATTAAAACATATAAAGAAGGCTTGAAATTATTTTGAGAACATTTTACATTAAAGAAAATAAAAATCATATTGAAATATGCTTTAAATAGTTATTATTTAAAAAATAATTTGAGAACTTTTAAAATAATCTTCAAAAACATTGAAATAATTTTAATTAAGAACTATGTTTTTGAAACTTGTAAAGGGAGGTTTGAAAATTATTTGAAACAATTTTTAAACATAAAACATTTTTGAAAACATTTTTCACTGAAAGTAATTTTTTACAAAATAATTTATATAATATAAGGACAAAAAATAATTAAATGAAATAAATTTTTAATATAAAAAAATAATATTCAGGCTAATCGAAAACATGACATCGAGTAAATTTGAACATTCTGAACATTCATTTTGCACTATAAATTTTTAAAAAATTTCCTCAACCAAAAAATGACAAAAAGAATCCATTTTAAAAACACTTTTCATTAAAACGTATTGACATGGGTAAAAATTTATTAAATATCATATGGATAATGGTAGAATATTTTTTGGATGTTTTTTAAAAAAAAATGGTTTTTACGGAACACATATTTCCGTTATGAAGAGAGAGCTAGAGTCAAAATATAAAAAAAACCATGTTCATATTTTGTACAAACGAGTGGATATATGGTACCATTACTTGGATATAACAATAATAATCAAAAGGTAAGAAAACGCATTAGATTAATTGATATATGGATCATAAAATATCATCTATAGGAGCATAACCATAAACAGTCTCGTTAAACGTTGAGATTCTAGCTATTAGATGTTAGTAATTTGGTAACATAGAATCATAATAAAATGGAAATAATAAATTTAAATGAATCTTAACATATCATGAAAAGAATTATATTCATTATATAACATTTTAATGTCATTATATACATCTCATGTAAAAATACAGGTGCACAACAATACACGTGTCTTAAAAAAGGAAAATTGAGGCAAAATTACATTTCACATTTTATAAATTTTGAAACATAAACCCCATGAAAGAAAGATAATAAAGTATATATTTAAATAAACATAAATTTAGGTATAATAACCATATAAAACATCTTTTATCAGTAAATACACCATAAAAAAATGAGTGGTGAATAAGGAATGCATCTCACAAAAATAAAAGGTTAGATGAAATTTCATTCCCTTGTGTCATTACTCTCTTCGTACTCATACAAAACTCATTTATAATTAATATAATTTCACTATAAATATTTTAGAAAACCATATTCTTATATCTTATACCATATATGATTTTATTATGGCATTTTATCACCTTCTTAATGACAATTCCTAGTTAGGGATTCTATTTGGGTAATATCTACTTTGTTTTTTTCAAGTGTCGTAATTTATAATATTTTTGGCCCTCATACATATATAATAATTTATAGAATAAAAAACATGATTAAAATCTCATTTATATTCATTATATATGTATTTATAAAAATATATATTATAGAGACTTGTGAAATAAAATACACTGTTCATGGAGATGGTAGGTTGTACGTATGCATGAACGATGTTTCTGTTTTTCTTTCTAATATTGAAAGAAAGAATGTAAATGAAATTTATATATGTATAATATCATTAAATTATAATTAATATATTATATATATCATATAATTTCACTAAACCTATCCTTAACAAATTCTATGTTGTGTGTGAACGGATCACATTGCTTTGAGGAGGCGGTAGTCCACACTTCCCCAAACGAAATTATCATATTAACAAAAAATTAATGGCATTAAGGTATTTTTTTTATAATAAATAAATAATCATAAATACATCATATATATCGTATATATTATATTAATATATAGTTTCCATTATAATCCACAACCATTATAGATGGTAAAGTAAAAAAATGAACAACAATGTTTCTTGAGGGGGTAGTTCACCATACACAAGAACTGTAAGTTCATTACCCATTATATGGAAGTCTGTGTAATGTAGGTGGAACCCTTGTCACGAAAAAATGTCAAAATATTATGGTCACTTATGATATTATGTATTAATGGAATTATAATAATTTTGGAAGTGGATAAAGAAAATAAATGATGGGAGCTTGAGGAATGATGTTACCACTTCAATGGGAAACTCCTTTTAGTTTTCACCAAAGGGATTCCTTGGTTAGATTTATGAACAAAGTGGTTATTCAGGAAAGAAGAGATGGATTTTGGTAAGTGAATCATTAATATCAGGTTTGAAATTAATTAGTTTTAGAGTTTTCAAGAAGGGTGAGAATTGGTGGACTTTTATAGTGGAGGTAGGGTACATACTTGGTTTTTTTGAAAAAAAATTTGGTTTGTCGATGTTTTTACCTAAATAAATTCATAAAAATCCAACCAAACTCAATAATTTTAGATTTATAGAGGAAATGGTTGTATAAAATGGGTGTGTAAAGAGTGGATTGGTCATTCTTATGCTTGAAATTTTGTTTGGGTTTTTCCTCTGCATGGATAATATGACTAGAGCAGTGTGTTATCCAATATAACAAAGGGTATGTGTAGAATTCAATGTGTCCAAGGCACCTATTGAATCCTTATGGATTTCCATTGGTGAAGAATTAAAATATATGAATTTGGTAATATTTGAATCCTGGTGTGATTTTTGTTCGTTGTGCCATAAGTTGGGGTTTGGCTTGGCAGTTTGCAGGCGCATGACAATGCAACTGGGAGATGTTTTAAATGTTCGGGTGAATAGGACCCCAAGTAGTTCTCCTGGTGATTGTGGAAAGCTTTTGTATATGTTCATTCCTTGGTCTATATATTGTTTTAAAGGATCTTATTGAGTTCATAGATATACTACTAGTACTGTATGTTCTGGTAAAGCCGTGATGAAAGAGAAATTTATGGTATTACCTCCTAAACTGACTATATCTAGAATTTTTAACAGGAGTTGGAGATATTTTGTAATTTCTCATAGAGAAACTAAAATTTCTGAGGGTTCATAGGCTTGGGAAATTGTATAAGTTAATCTGGATGTGCACAATGATAATTAAAAAGATCTGCTGGATTCATTTGGAGTTGATGTTTCAATTATAAGGGTTATCTAATCCTGAATTCATGATCCTATGCTATGGTTGTGCATGAATGAATTAGTAACAACACTGAAAGGGTGATCTAATCGACTTGATGGCATAATTATACGGATTTTTATGAGTGGGAGAAACCAAAAAACAGTGAAAGAAGGCGACTAAATATCAAACAGGGAACCAATTTGAGGGGGAATTTTTCCAGTATCAATTTAAACAACCATTTTGATTGTTTGAGTAATTATAAGGGTATCGAAGACAACACCATTTTCCCCTCAAATTCCAAGTCTAATGGATAAAGAAATCCCTCAGATGGAAATTTTATAGGAGGGTTTAGTAAAGGACTACACAATCAAATGAGGAAGAAGGTAAATAAAGAAAATAGGGATCTGAAGAGCCACATTATTATCAAGAAGCATAAACCAAAGGTTATTATAGATTACTTATTTATTTCATTGCAAATGGAGAAAAAATCTACTAAAAAAATCTAGTAAATCCAAGGAACATGAGGTCAAGACAATGGGAGGTGAGGAGGTTCATCTAGTAGAAGACATCGAGTCTCAAGAGCTCGATAAGGAGGTTATAATAGAAGATGGTACCTTGAATGTCATGGAGACCCCTCATGGCAATGTAGACAAGAGGTTAAAGGACCATCATGGTGGTATAATACTGAAATATGAGGATGTGGTGATGGTAAAAGATGATGCTCTCTCCTATGGTTAAAAAGATATAAAAATGAGTTATTTTAAGGAAATATAATTTTCAAATATATAAAGACATCACTAAAACAATTCTATGTATTATTATCAATATGATTTATCTATATAAAATTTGTTATAAATATTATTAAAAAAATTTTATTACTATTCATATTACAAATTTTGATATCTTTTTTATAACTATCCCTATTTATATAATTATAACAATAATATTTTGTTTCATAGAAACTCGGTGTTGTGTGTAACAGAAGCCCAATTGGTGTTACCTGTAGTGAAAACTAATCAATGTCCTGCGTGTTTTGTACCCAAGACAAACTTAGTGATTTAATATAAAAAAATATAATTAGTTTTATTTGAAATGGGATGTATCAAAATATTTAAACTAATTTGAAAAAAAAAATTCCAAAAATCTCAGGGTTTTACAATTACAATCTACACTAGAACTATAAATATTTAGTTTCATTGGAGAATAGATACATAATCATCTTATTTCATGAAAGGTATTAATCTTATCCCATAACTATATTTTCAAATATAACACTTTTTTGATATACCCCACATAAAAAATTTCATTATAAATTGGGGAATGGAAACATAATAAATGGTACTCTAAAAAACTCAATAATTTTAAAAATTAGAGATATGAATCAATTATCAAAATTGAGTATAATATACGAATAAAATTATGGGAATAATATCATAAATTAAAATAATTATACTCAATAATTCAAATATCACTAATCATACATCATGGAATAATGATTTTCAAAAGAATAGAGGTAAGTTATAAGTGTGTGGAATCATCAATAATCAACCATGAGCCACAAGGATATACATTAATCATGAGGCATAAGTTTTAGCATACAAATTAGTATATAAAATCATTTATTTAGTCTAGGAACACTGCTAATTATATCATTGTGTATTTGTTTCCCTCTATATTCTATCATATCATTAACCAATGTTCACTCTATAGACTTTCTTAGTGAAAATGTACCTTGCTGAATAGGGTTAATTACCCATTCCTGTTCTTATTATGTAATGAGATATCCATATTTACAAATTGAATTGGAAAGATACATAATTTAGGGATGACCCATCACACAATGAAAATAATTTATATGTGTTCCACCAGGGCATAAATCATTGATCATGTCATCATATCATAACCCATGAAAAGGATACATGTTACATAAAAAATCATCATTTTATAATATCATAACACTTGAAAAATAATTGGGATTAATAAAAACCTAATCATCATAGAAATTATACCTCAAGATAATGAATAAGTATAGAATCATTAGAATATATCCCTGGTAAATCATAATCACCATAAATAGATATTATCATTGATGTCTATTTTATTTAAAAGATCATTGGAATATTTCTTAAAGAAATTAAAATTTTACTTATAAAATAAAATATATAAAATCCAAATGATTCCAAAATATTATAGAAATTTTTTTCAATCATAGAATCCATGAAAAAATGTAAATGAATCATTAAATATTTGATGGTTCAGGATAGTGAAAAATTCCAAACATAATGTAATCATTAAGACAAAGATGATATTCACAGCATAAATAAAGTTCCAATTTTAGAAAAAATCAAGAAGATTCATTTTAAATAAAATTATAAAAAAATAAAATGTGGGTAAAAATTAGTTTAACTTTTTTTAATAATATAAAAAAATATTCTTTGATACATTTTAGAAAAAATTGATATGGAATAAAACTTTTCCAGACATTATTGTAAATAATTATTTTTTATAAAAAAACATTTTCATGATCATTTTCAATACCAAAGTAAAAAATGGTATTATTACTTGAAAATTCCATGAATGACTAAAAATATAAAAATTTAAGGGATTTATCAGATATGTATCATATCATTTCCCTTAATAGATATTCATGAATAAAAATCCTAATTAAAATGGGATTGAATAATAAATTCCATACCACATTAGAAATGTTTCAATCATAATCCCTGTGAAAGAATAATTTTAAATGAAACTTTAGATATCATGAATATAAGTATATTAATGATATGACTTCTCAAAGTGGAATTATATACACCCTATAAACATAATATCTACATAAAATCAAATATATATATCATTGAAAAAAATTGAGTTGAAGAACACTTACAACTTTGGAAATCACAGAATCAAAACATCATGAAAGTGAGAACATTATATAGATTTTTAAATCACTAAAATTTTCATTCAAGGAATCATAAAAGTTATTCATGGGTAGTATATACACCACACAAAGTAATGAATTAGTTAATATGGGATGTGTCTCATGGAAATTAAAGTGAGATAAGAAACCATTACCTTAGTTTTGATTTGATTTATAAGAAATATAAACTAGTTTATGATAAATATAAATTTATTATACCTCTCTAGTAAAACCATTTACATACTCATAACTTCCAATAATATTCACTTATATACTTTCATCACCCAATAATTAATAATTCTTTATAAAACTCTACCTTTATGGGTGTAGACTATTTCATTTTTGATGAAATATTTAGTTCATAAGTTCATATCCATGTTCTTTGATCATGTTTTAATTATCTATAAAATATTAATCATAGAATAAGTATAAGATTTTTTTCACCATATACTCTTTTATAATTATTCATACAATGTGGTGAAAAAAATTGAATTAAATCACTTCATGAAGTAGATAATATGTGCGTATGCACACATGATGTTTCATGTTTTTAAAGGTCTAAATGAAATAAATTTTAACAATAATTGAAATTACTATAAATATTTTAATATCATAAATATCAAATATATTTATTAAATATATCTTTATTAATGGAAATGTTGAAATAAAATCATAAATCAATCACATCTCTTCATTGAGGCGGTATTCAATACATACAAACAAGCGACATTACAGTTATCCAACATATAGAAATATAAGATGGTTAAAAAGATATTATAATCATTAAATTTATCATAAAAACCATACAATAATTGTTGTTATGGTGAAAAAATCATATTTATACATGTACGTGGTAGTCCACACATACACAAAAGTGATACTTTCATTTAAAATTTGTTCGAAAAGAGGGTGGATAATGGTTGTTCTATAATCATAATAACATTTACATATATTTGTTATAATGAAATTTTTATTTTTTGTTTAATACCATAGATATAAATTAGGTATAATAAAAAATAAATTTAAAGAATTTGGTTTGGATGATTACCTCTTCTTAGGTAGACGTACTTTATATCCCTTCATCAAAACCCATTGGATTGGTATTTGAAGAAGACCAGAACCTCAACTTCAAGGATATGGAAGTTTATAAGTGAATTTGGTAGAGTTCGGTTGACCAAGGTGGCTTAAAAATGTTTCAATAAGATATAGGAGGTGTGTCCTTTTATATATTGGGGAGATGCATTCATGGAATTAATAAAAAGGATTTAAATATAATAAATTTATTTTTTGTGAAAGTTGAACCATATAGAAAAAAATGAAATCATAAGAAATGATGTAACTTAAAAAACATCAAAAATATAATGTTTATAGAGTTATGTTTTATTTTAGACCTTATCCTTTTCATTAACCCCCTTTTCAACCAATTTTAACCTTGATAGTATTATTAAATTTTTTAGTTTTATCGGGTTATAATTTTAGTTACACGATAAAAAATAGATCATAAATGGACAATGGATTAAATTTTAGACAATTTATCATCCTACCCATCATCTTTCTAGTTTTTTTATTTTAAATCATTTAAAAAATATTATTTAACAAAAAAACTATTAATTTAATCATAATAAATATTAACATAATTTTAATTTTTAGAAAAAGATTAAACAATGTAATTAGAATGTAAAAAATTTAACCATAAATAATATAATATTATATCAATAGAATTATTATATCACCATAATTCATCTAAATATATTACATTTATTTTTTAAAAAAAAAATTAATTTGATTTTCCACCTCTTAGACATGCAATGTTTCAACATTGTATATGAATTTAGGGTAAAAATATTATAACTAAAATTTTAAAATAAGCTAAAAATATAAATATTATTTCTTCATTTTCAAAATAAATTTTATGATTCATTAAAAAAATTATTTTATCTCTATTTTGATATATAAAAGAAATTTAGAAGCCAGAGAGTGGTATTTTTTTCTTTACATAAAATATTATATATGTTATTATCATTGGAAAATGGAAATAAATTTTTTTTATATTACAATTTAAGAAATATATAATCTAATTAATGTAATCCAATGGAATAAAATCATGTTTTGGGTGGATTTTGTGACATTATCTAATATTTTTAATCATTTATTACCCATTTTACTAATATTGAGGTGACAAATATTTAATAATTTTACTATTAATAATTGCAAAAAAAATAAAAAGGACCTATTTACAAAATTTGAACATACTAATTATAGATATAGTATAATTTTTTAGACACAATCCCTATATGCTGAAGAAATTAATTTTAATATAAAAATATAAAAAAATATTGAAAAATGTTTTTAGAAAAATGAAAATTATCTTGTATCAAAATCATGAATATTTTTTATTTAAATAGAATTAATTAGAATATTAAAAATTGAATAGATCCTATATCACTTTACAAAAAGAACAAAAATATAATTTTACATTTAAACATCTTTATTTAATTAGAATAATTAATGTATTTGAAAAATTGGAATATTTTGATATTCATTGAATAATCAATCATTTTTGAAATGTCAGAAACTTCCATAATTGGTTAATTTTTTTATCTGCGTAAATTATAAAATACTTATAAAATATAAATTATAAAGTGGTGTAAATTTGTTATGATATTTTCTCAAAAAATTGAATCAAAAATAGTTTTGATGAAATAATATTTTGGAAGCATTAAATAACTTCATTAAAACAATAATTCTTATTTCATAATCATTAATCAATAAATTTTTATTGAGTAAGGCCATTATACATATATTTCTTATTTCAAAACACATATTAAATAATTAAATCTAATGTATATATTAGAATGGTAATATTTAAACTATACTATTTCTATTGAGTATCGAATTTTTTTAAGTCTCGGTGTTGTGTGTTATGAAAACTATAGAGATTAATTCTTTTTAAACCAAAATTTCAAGATGTCATGTTCTACACAACTTGAATAAATTTTTCCCATTAAATTTTATATTGTCCATCATAAGTTTACCATTTGAGAATACCTTTGTTGAAAAACCACATCATATAGAGGGATAAGAAAACATTATTACAAAAGGAAAATTGGGAAACATAAATGGGTTCACAAATAAGAAGAACATTGGAGGGGAGATAAATTAAAAAAATAGTGGAAAAAACTATAATAAAACCACTACTAGGTAGTGATATAGAATTGGATCATAAGAAGAATTTAATTATTTAGATATGATATGATCAATTTCCACTTCATATCTAACTCTATAAAGTGAATATACAACATGGCTTTTTCATGTTTAAATAACAAAATATAAATTTTAGTGATTAGTAAGTCCCATAACAAATGATATGTTATTCCTCATTAATATGGATATATTATAAAACCAAAATTGTTTTCATAGGCTACCTAAAATAGATAAATCATACATTAATCTATAAATACAAAACATTAACACCTAGAGTTTTACATAAACCATTATTTAAGTAGTTAACCATAAAAATATTCCAAAATAATTTCAAAACAAATTCCGTTAAAAATAATTTATAAATAAGGTCACTAAATTTCTCAAATAATCTTATACCTAAGTACCAAACAATAGAAACTAGCACATAATGTCACACACCATGAACATGATGACCATGGTAATATATTCTCCTCAAATATGCAATTTATTACCAGAAATAACCTAAAATCCCTACAAAAACTCATTGAAAACATACATGATTCCAAAATAAACTATATCATCATTCCATAAATAAAATATTTGACAATCAAAAATATTCAACAGATAAAAAAATATTGTAATCTTAATCAAAGTTAACATTAACAAAATTTTACACAAATCACCAATCAATTGCATGGTCATCAATATTATAAAAATTAATTTATTAATATAAATAATATTTTTATCCCAACTAAACATTATTATATCTACATAAAAAACATATTTAGCTATATCAATCCATTTATAACATGTTTTTCATTAAATTTTACATTACCACAAATTCAATTTTCAATATTGTCACTACCATTCAACATTTACTTGAAAATAATTAATAAAAAACTTTTGAAGACCATTCCATATAATATTTAAGATTTTATAACCTAAATATTATTGATAAAATAGGTCAACATTATAATTCCTGAATGTCAATTCATAAACAAATCAATCATTCCATTTCAGTTATTGTGATAACATAGTACCTTCATTTGACTATGAGTTATCCCTTAGATTTTAGTATTGACTCAGATAATTCCCTTGTTCATACCATACATGACATCAAATGCATTTTCAATTAATCTATCTATTCCCTTGATTTACATAAAGAAAATTAATTCTCTTTCATTTAATACAATCTTTATGGTGATTCCTCCCTCACTCATGAAATGAATTTTTTTAAAAAATTTACTTCTTGGTTCATTACCAAATAAACTTCCATATAAGTAAATCATCTTATTATTTTATGTGTTTTAAAAATCACCACAGTTTATAATACTAATCATATATCAAGATATATTAGGTACTAATAATAATATTTCTATATATAGATTCAATATCTTACAATTTATTAATAGAACTATCATTTTATTGTCGACCACATTCAGCTATAAAATAATTCCTCCTAGTTACAACCATTAACTAAAACCAAATAAAGATAATAGTTTGAAAGAAATGATTATAACATTTAATATTGAAAAATAAATCTAAATATTGACATAGTCCTTTCAATATATGTCACTGTAGGTTTAACCTAGGCCATCCATGACCATTATCAATTGAAATCCTTTATAAGTATTCATAATGAAAATTTTAATTTACCCAAGAATATCCCTTGAGAGTGTAAAACCTTGTGTGAAGTAAAGAAAAAATCCCCATGCACTAGAATGAGGGCAAAGATATACTTGAACAACACTTTTTTGGGGTTTATTACCCCTAAGTTCATCGTTTCCAAAACAATGTCAACTTTTAGTATCCAGATAGTGACTTTTGGATATGAAAACCACATAATCTCTAACTTAAAAAAATTTAGGATGTTATCCTATCCTTATAAAAATACCTCAGGTTTTCAAAAAAATTCCCTATTTCTAATCTATATAGATTTACTAAGAGATTCTCTGATAAAAACTATAGGAATCCAAATATTTTATTTATAAAGGTTACATCTGATAAGATGAATATCCATCACATAAAATTATGATCCACTAAATAACCAAAAAAATTAATGTATTTGGAGACACGATATGTAATGGTTTTATTTAATTATGGATCATCAATGTCTCTCTTATATATCTTCCCACATAGAACCCTTCTTAAACATACCCTACTCAACAACATTTTTTAGAACCTGGGGAAAGGAAACAAAATTGAGGGTGAGATCAGATTCTCAATTAGGATAATCACAATAGATATCAATCAATGATCATATGTGAGATTATAATAAGTATAATATTAAAATAAGATTTTAATAACTTACAATAATTATAACCAATATGTTAATGATTAAAAATCATAAATCAAGGAAAAAGGATTTTCCTAACAGAAGATACATGTCACTGGTGTGAGGAATCATCAATAATAAATCGCCAGACATGAGAACATATCATAATAATGGGAAATAAGTTTATTTCATACATATAAGTATAAAAAAAATTTTACCCATTCAATGATAATTTACAATTCTATAATAGTTCATTGGGTTAAATCCCTATTTCCATATATCCTTAGCCATGTTTTATTCCCAAGATAATCATAGTGGATAGGTCCCTTATTAAATTGAGTTCAAACCCCATTCTTGTTTTTATTATCTCCTTATATAACCATATTTAGGAAATTTATTAGGGGGTTATATAAATCCATCTCTACCCATCGTATTATGTTAAAAATATATAGGTCTGTCATATGATCATAAAACATTCATTATATCATCATATCATGACCCATGGAAATGAAATGGGTTTCAAAAACATTTATCACATCATTATTGTGTAAGAATTAGAAAATAAATGGGTTTCAAAAAATTATCATCATCATATTCATAAACTATTTAGAGAAATTATAATTGTGGTATGATTGGATCATATCCCCAGTAAATAATTATCAATATCAAATGATTTTATCATTATGAAAAATGATATTTAAAATATAATTGTAATATTTGTTGAGAAAAATAAAATTTTCATTTTTATATTAACTATTTAAAACCAAATATTTTATAAATATTAAGGAAAATATTTTATATGAAAACATAAATTGAAAATTTTAATTAAATCATACGTTCATTGTGTGGTTATGATGACATGAAATTCTATTCATCTCATAATTATAAATATTATGATTTTGTTCACACATTCGGTAAAATGTTCACCATTCATAAAATTTCAAGAATATTTATTTTAATAACTTTTATAAGTGAAATATAAAATTTGTAAAATTTCTTTTAGACATCATTTAATAACATATAAAATAATACATGAAAATATTTTCTAAAACATGTATGTGGAAGAAAACTATTATCAACCAAAGGTAAAATAATGTATATTTTCTTTAATTTGTTTCCTGATAAACATAAATAACAAAAAGAGAAAAATAGAACTATTTCATGAAAATTAAATGAATAACCGTCAGATAAAAAAATAAAAGTGGTTAATTGGATAAAAATCATATAATTTCCATTAATGGAAATTTAATAATAAATTATCCTAATTAAAATTGGATTGAAACAAAATTCCATTTACACTTTAGTAACTTTTTAATCCTAACCCCATGAACGAAAAACATTAAATTACAATTAAAATATCATTAAAATAATTATATTAATCATATATAATTTGAAATTGGATGTATACTAACATAATAAACATAAAAAAAGTGCATGCAATCTAATATATCTCAACAAAAAAATTTAGATGAAGAAACCTTATAACATTGGTAATCTCGAAATCAAAACCACATGAATGAGAGAACCATATATGAATTATTAAATAACTATAATTATCATGAAAATAGTCATAAAATAAATTCATGGGTATTATATGTAACACACTGAGGAAACATGTGGTGAATATAGAATGTTTCTGATGAAAACTAAAGTAATATGGGAACCCATTAATTCAAGTATGACTTCCTTCGAAAATATTTTAAACTCTTTTATAATAAAATTAAATATCTTATAATTCCATACAGAAACAATTTAAATGTTTATAATGTCATATATGATCCAACTATATCATTTTAACACCCATTTATTAATAATTCGTTATTAAAATCGATGTTTCTAGGTATTAAATGTTTCATTTTACAGAAAACTTTAAGTTTGATAGTTTTCTTCCTTGTACTTTGATCGTAGTTCCATCATCAAATGAATCATAATCCGGAAATAAGTATCATATTTATGAATCATATAAACTTTATGATTATTTATATAAAATGTTAAATATAAAAGAATCAAATCACTTTGTGGATATGATAATACATACATACACATAAGTGTTATTTCCACTTTTCAGTGGGTGGAAAGAAAAAGAGGTAAGAAATAATTATGCATTAAAACATAATTAATATTTCTTTAATATCATATATATATATATATATATTATTTTCTTATTACCATACAATCAAATATATAATTTAAAATGAATCATATTACTTGGTGGAGGTGGTAGTCAATACATACACATGAGGGAAATTATTGTCTTCCCACAAATGGAAAGGTAGGATTATTGGAAAAATATTATAAATATAAAATTATAATTATATCATAAATATAATTTATAAAAATTATTCCATCGTAATAATAATCCATATATTATGGTGATGGAGAGTAAATTATATCGCTCTGTGGAGGTGATAGTCCACACTTATGAACAAGAAATATGTTAATTTTTCATTTGTAATAAATAGAGGGGATAATGGTGGTTTAATAATCATAATTAAATTTTAGTATATTTAGGATACAAGTGTTATTCTTTTATAATTATTTCCATATATTTATTGTAGGTATAATTAGAAATTAATCGAAATAGTTCTTATATGATGATTACCTCTACTTAACTTGACCTCCTTTAGTTACCTTGTTCGAGATCCTTGGAATAGCCTTTTTAGAAGACAAAAATATATAAATTATGTATATGGAAGTTTATAATATAATTGGATAGTTTTTGGTCCATCTATGTGGCTCAATGAGGTGTAAAACAGAGAGAGGTGGGCGTCATTTTATATGTGGGGGAGAGACACACATGTAATTAATAAAAATATAAAAATATAATAAATTAATTTTCTTGTGAAAGTGGAACCATGTGGAAAATTTTTATAAACTAATATAGTATATGGTTTAAATCCATTCCACCTATATATATGGGTTTATGTTTTATTTTATACATTTCATTTAGTTTAACACATTTGTTAACCACTTTTATCCATTACTGCAATGACATCTTTTTTCAATATTAAAGGGTTGTAATTTTACTTATAAGATACATATTAGATCATAAATGGACAAAGGATAAAATATTTTAGACCATATATTGTCCTAGCTATCCTTCTATAAAGTTTATATGATTTATAAAAAATTTAAAAAAATTAATAATTTTCATAAAACACTATTAAAGTAATTTTCAGAACTATTCACATAATTCTAATTTAAATAGATAAATAAAAAATGTATTTAGAATATAAACCATTTTACCAATAATGATAAATTTTTATTAACTATATAATATTCTTTTATTAGAATAATTCACCCAAATTCATTAGTTTTAATTTTTTTATAGTGTATTACTTTGATTTTCCACTACTTGTACAAGAAATGTGTTATAGTTGTAAAAAAATTTAATATTACTATATAATAAATAAAATTTAAAAAATATAACACCATAAATATTATTTATTTGTACTAACAAAACCTTTAAAATTCTATTAAAAAAATTATCCTTATATATACATCTGAAATGTATTTAAAAGTTAGAGAGTTGTATTTTGTATTTTTCATTATATATAATAATCTATAGGTCATTATAAAAGGTAAATTGATTAAAATTACATATATTAAAATTTATCATGTTTATAGTTAAATTATTCTCTTAAAATTAAATAAAAAAAATTGGGTTGATTTTTAGACCTCATCTCATTGGTTTAACCCAATTTCACTCATTGTACCCTTACCTAAGTGAAAATTATTTACCATAGTTACTTTTTATAAGGAGAAAAAAATAAAAGTGAAATATTTATCAATTTGGAACCTAATTATTCCAGATTTTGTATTAGTGTTTTCAATATTCAATCTAATTAGAATAATAACGTTATAATATAAATGTGTAAAACACAAAAAAAATAGTTTTAAGAAAAATTTGTTTTGAAGAAAACAAATTAACTTATATAAAAACAATGAAAATTGTTTATAGTATTAGAATTAATTTTATCATTATAAATAAAATGGTTAATATATCACTTTAATACTAATTTAAAAATTTTAATTGGACTCTTAAATGACTTGATATAATTTAAAAAGTGTAGTATTTGAAAAATCAATATTTTTCACAATACACTGAAGAATCAATCATTTAAAAAAATTCCAATAATTTTAACCTAAGTTAATTTTTCTATGTTTATTTAAAAAATGATAATTTTTTATAAATTATAAATTATAAATTTTTAGAAACCAATTATAATTTTTCTCACATTAAAATAAAACCCTTTGCGAAGAAGAATTATTTTTGAAGCATAAAATGAATTCAGTAACAATTGTTTTTTATTCTGATAAATAATCAATATTTATTTACATATTAAGACCATTGTACATATATTAAATAACTTGTTTACTCATATTCTCACCACTCATATAACATCTAGGTTATAATCATTATATTTTAATAATAATATTTATAGATTATATAACAATTTGCTTAAATCTCGATGTTGCTTGTTAATCAAGATATCAATCTTATTACTACATTAACCAAAATTTTCATAATTTAACATAAATAGCACCCTGTTAAAACTAATTACATAAATGTCAAGGGAATTTACCTTAGAAACTCAATAGGGAGAAATGTTGATCTTATATGACCACTACAGTTGAGGTTGAAGTATCAAATGGCATGATGGAATTTATGTTGATCCTAAACTCAAAGGTAACAAATGATTTATATGATTCAACATCTACACACTTAATTATATGAATATTTTTCACTGATAACGTTTAATAATTCCCTAATACTTTAATAAATGAATTTTTGGTTAAGAGGCCAATTGGGAATCTTATTGCAATGATGATTTACCTAGATGTCTCTATTAATATATAAATATAATACATGGTGGAAAACATTTTTTTATACCTTTGGTTGAGTTAGAAATAATCCATGTTATGAAATGAATCTCAATACACAATGAAATAATTTATTATTGAGAGAAGGATATTATTTTGTGCAAATAGACTATAAAATCCATTTTTTCTTGGGAGAGACTTCTCCTCCAAGTCTTTCTGGACCAACATATAGTAGCTTTACCGAATGAACTTATGATAGAATAGGAATATAAAACACTAACAATAAATGTTATGGAAATATTTGGTTTATAGGATGTACCTGTTATAAAAAAATACATTAATTTATTTCTAGAGGATTTACCTTGTCTTCAACCTAAGTGTAAAGTAGAGTTTTCCTTTGAACCCACTCCTAATTCAAGAACCATATCCAAAACACCATATAGAATGATACAAGTGGGTTTGTTATATTTGAATGAACAACTAAAGTATTTTTTATACAAGAGATTTATATACACTAGTCTTTCACAATGGGGATCCCCTATTTTATTCGTAAATAGTAAGGCTGGGATGATGATATTTTTTGTCAATTACAAGTAGTAAAATCACATTACCATTATGAATATGTATTATTTACCACCAATTGAAAAATTATTTTAACAACTTCAAGGATCTCTATATTTTTCAAAGATAGATATTCAATCTGGTTATCATCATCTAAGGGTGAAGGTGGATATACAAAGAGATGGAATTTTTTAAGAGATACGGACATTATGAGTTTAAAGTAATTATATTTTGATCAGCTTATGCACATTCTTTTTTTCATATATTTAATGAACAAAGTATTTATGGATTATTATGATAAATTCAAATTGTAATTAATTAATGATATCTTAATATAATCCAAAATATATTAAGATAATGAGATCTATCTATGAATAATTCTTGAGTGTAATGAACTAAACTTTTATGAATACAATTTATACCTTCTTATAGTTATGTCATAATAGTATTAAATCACATTAGGAAACACTATTCCAAATCATTCTTAAATGAACTACTTTGTGACCTTTAAACCTAAATCATATACTCTTGTGTTTTGAATTTCGAAAACATGACATTCAAAATTACAATTAGTAAGATGTTTGGAGTCTGATAAAACGATGTTAATTTTTTTGTGAATATTAACCTACCATAATGAATAGTTATATACCCTTATGAATAGTTATATGACCCTTATTAATACTAAATTCTACAAAATAATAGTAACATCACCCGATGTATAAATAAAATTTAGGCATCTTATAAGTGATAATTTGACTATTGTAAAAGTATTAGTATTTTTGAAATTCATAAATAATTTATAATAAATAATTAATTAATTTTGAATAAAAATTTATTTTACTAAAATGTGTTCATAAATTAATAATTATATTTATTTTTTAAATATAATTTTATAAAACCTTATGATATTTCTGAAATCATTATAAAATCAGTTTTAATTTTAAAATATGTATTTTCATGTAAATTGTGATTTTAATTAAAAATTAAATGGTTCATATTTATAGATTTTTTTTAAAAAATGAAGTTCTTTTTTGTATTCTAAACATTTAAAAATGGTTCGGATGGATTTTTGGTATTTTTTTGAAATAATTTATTTTTTGGTGAAGAGTGAAATTGGATAATTTACAAAATATTCTAAATGAATGAATTTATGCATCATGATTGGGTCATGGATGATTTAAATGGCCATTAGTTCTAACTCAAATTCACGTTTTATTATTTTTAGTCACATGAATCCCCACTATTTTTTTCTTGTAGAGAAATAATAAATTAATTAATATATTATTAAGAAAAACCGCATCCCCTATACTATAAATACCACCCCTCACACCCACATTTCTTCACACCTCTCAAGATTAAATACTTAACTAAATTATTTCCAAATATCCCCCAAGATATGTTCCCACTTCCATAAGTCCTTTTTCTACTCAAATGAATAAACTCTATACCCTAAAGATTCTCTCAAAGGAATAAACTCAAGAGGTAAATTCCTCTTTTTGATTCTTTTATTTTCTATCAATTTCCATTCTTTTATTTTTCTTTACTCACCTAATTTTACCTAAATGGTATGATAAATCCATTAAAATATGTATGATAGAATTATATTATTTTAATGGTATATTTCATCATAATATTACCGTCCCTCTCCTTTATACTATAAATGAAAATACCATCTGAGATGTGTTAATTTATCACATTCAAGGACGACATGTTTTCAATTTGCAATACCATCTTAAAGACTAGTCAGGAAACCATTTTAATGGGTTAACCAGATCATAATTTATTTATTTTATCTTATGTGATGTTCTGTAATCCTTATACACTCATGATATAAAATAATAATATAAAAAAAGTTCATTAAGATAAAAAACACCAAATTAATTCCAGCATTTATCATTAACATTTTATATACTGATTCATCTTCATGGTATATAAAGAAAATCATTATAAGATCATTTATATCTCTTTAAAGTCGTTAATAATATATATTAAAAATTATTTATTTTTGACCACATTTCAAATGAACATCCATTCATGAATACAAGTGAACCGTTTATAAAGCTATGAAAATTAACACACTGGAACAGTGAATTTAAGCTATATAAGTCATTAAAAGGTCCAAAAAAGAACGTAATAAAACGATAATGAATTAAATACAAGTATGAGTGGCTATGTAATTGTTAATTAATGAATATAATGTCACTATACATATCTTTAATGTAAAGAATGCATTTAGACACAAGGTAAAGGTAAATTCTTGAACCCAACTCTCTTTTTATAGGTTTTCCCTCATCAACCAATTTTTAGTATGGATATGCCGTAAAACTAATTTATTCACAATTATCTTATATTTTATGGGATATACATGTTCTATAATTTATATTATAAATAATCTAATGTTTTCAAAAAGAACTCATCTTTCAAATAAACACACCCATTTTTTACTTATCGAAGATTTTTTCACTATTCTCTCAATGTCAATGGTTCTATGTCAAGAATGATTTCATCTATTTATTTTGGGATTTTTTTTAAATGTATTATTTATGATTTTAAACCCATTTCTTTCCATTTGTTATTTTTTGTTCAATTTTGACATATTTTATCTATGGTATGCCTGATAATGTAAATGTTATGATGTGATGGGTGCACCCAGAATTATATAGCACAATATAAATGATTTAATGTGATGGGTGTGCTTATAATTATACAGATCTCCAATTAATTGGGTAAATTTATGAATCATATGATTTAAAGTGAACCGATGCATTAAAATGATCGTAGAATTGTTCACAACTACGTGTGGAAGTTAACCACATAGACACGAAGTTTCATTTACATGTGTGGCCACATTCCATGATATTATATAAATGATGTTATTATTATTCTTACCCAATGTTTCATTGTTTCTTGTTCTTACATTTACTCTTATAATGATTTTATCTCACCCCATTTTGATGTATATCCTCAATTGATTACATGAACTAAGAGTAAAAAATGGTCGATAAGAAACTAGTGAAGAATGAATTAAATAATTTAATATTAATTTTGATGTAAATGTTATGTATAGTCATAGTTTTCCCAAGACACTAAACCTTTAGATCCTCATTGTGTATTGTTTTTATATCATTTTTCATTAAAATGATGTAAAATTAATGTAAAAATATCAGGGTCTTTATAGTTGGTATCGGAGGAATGGTATAGTTAAATTGGGAATTAGGATTAGTGAACCCTATATAAATCCTCTAGTATGAGACTAAGTACAAAATATGCACACAAGAATATTTTATAAACATAAAGATACCATAATATATACTTTTATTGTAAATTGAACAAATCAATATGTTATTAAGTCATGACTTATTGGCTTCTGTTTGTTTCTAACCTTTTCTCTTTTACAAAATAGCGGGATCCATGAGAAACCAGTCCAACAAACTGTTCGAGGGATAATGAAACAATTGGCCGAATAACATCCCCAATGCTTTGGGAGGTGGAGTTAAAAAAACTCATGGCGATGCTTTCCCAACTGTATCAGGATATGAACAATAACCTGAATAATTTGGGACATCCAACTTCAATTAAGAGGAAGCAACTGGATAATTAGTGTTTTATGCGGAAAAAACCACCGATGTTTATTGGATCTTCTGATCCACTAGTTGTGGAATAGTGGGTCGACTCCATGGATAAGATCTTTTTTGTGCTTCACTATTATGATATGGAGAAGGTGATTCTGGATGTTTATCATATAGATGTAGAGGCCAATCAATGGTGGTATTTTATTAAGAACACCAAGCCGGTTGAAGACATTGAATAGATGGAATGGGAATACATTAAGATCATGTTTCTTAACAAGTATTTCCCAATAACTCTTTTTTAAATAATGGAGATAGAATTCATATAGATCAACTAAAAGGAAGGATAATCTGTCATGGCCTACGAAGTGAATTTCAAAAGGATTCAAAGGTACGCTTTGGGTTTTTTTATCAGTAATGATAGCAAAATTGATAGATTCTTTAGGGGGTTAAAACCACATCATCAAAATGATCTAATAATTCGTGTATTTGAGAGTTATTAAGAAGTTGTTTGATGTATTCTCAAAGTATCGATTATTTTTACATAATGTTTCCATGGATATGGTGATATGAAATGTAAGGTGGAGTTTTAAGGTAGAGGATCTAATGATAATAGATAGAAGAAAACTCAAAATCCCACATGAATTTTTTTTGGAAGAGGCATAATGGGGATTGCCTCAAAGGGATGGGGAATGTTTCATGTGTGGCAGAGAAGGACATAAAGTTCTTGAATTTTTATAGGAAATGATAAGGCTGGAGAATGTGGTAGAAGAAATGAAAGCACCCCAGGTGGTCCAATGCTACAAATATTCTGAGCAAGGACACTATACAAGCCAGTGCATGAAACCTCAAGCCCTCAAGGGTAATCAGCATCAACAACCACTAAAGACTAAGGTATAAGGGATGTTTTATGATATCACAACTGTATATTTTGAGAAAGAAAATTATGTTGTATAATGTACTCTTCCTATTCACTCAAAAATGGAAAAATTCTTATTAGATTCTGGTTTATGAATTTCAGTATATCTTACATGTTTCCTAGAAATATGGAATCGAAGCCCAAAAACAATGATGTATGGATATCCATAAAAATACCTAGTGGTGAAATCATTTTAACCCAACTATTCTAATCTTCTCCTATTGGCGTATTTGGGAATATTATTCCAAAAAATCTTCGGCTACTTCACTTGGTTAAATTTGATGCTATAATTGGAATAGAATAATTCTCATTATATAGAGCGCATATCAACTATCCAGGAAAAAAATGTCTTTTTATATTCCAAAACATCCCATGATCCTATGAAAATGAAATGAAGATCATGAATCTACTTTTAAAAATCCATCAATGGTGTTGGTGTTGATTCCCTGTGAAGAGGCAAACCTCACTCAAATGGTTGAGTCAAAGGAAAGTGTAAATCTAGTGGAAACGCCCATTGTGAGGGAATATGATGATTTATTTAGTAAATAGTTACCTTAACTTACCCCAAATAATCAGGTAGAGTTATCTAGATTACTCATACCTAGAGCTACACCTATTTCCAAGTGTCCCTATAGGACCACTCCTATCAAACATGACGAGTTAAAGAAGTAGATGCAATAGCATTTGGATAAAGGGTTCATATTCTGTAGTGTATAACCTTGTTGTGAACCAGTGCTCTTGGTAAAGAAGAAGGATGGATCAATGTGGGTGTGTATTTATTATCGGTAACTCAACAAGATCACCATAAAGAAAAATTATCCTCCCCCTTGGATTGGAAACTTTTTTGACCACATACGAAAAGCTTAGTACTTTTCAAAGGTGGATTTTCATTCTAGATATCATCACCTAAAGGTGAAGAAGAAACTTATTTCAAAGGATTCCCTCCATATAAGGTATGGGCACTGTTAGTTTCGGGTGATTCCCTTAGAATAAACTAATGCCACTGAAATCTTTATGGATTAGATGAATAGAGTCTTTTGGCCTTACCTTGACAAATTTGTGGTAGTGTTTATCGATGATATTGTCATCTAATCCAAGGGAAAGCAGGAACGTAAAGAACATATAAGACTTGTGTTGGAGACATTGAGTAAGGAGAAGTTATACACTATGTTCAGTAAGTGTTCTTTTTGGATGAAGCAAGTCATGTTCTTTGGATATGTGATCACAAGTTAGATAACCTTTATGGACCCTTAAAGGAGGTGATTAAGGAATTGAACAAACCGTCTAGTTTCATAAATATCCATAGTTTTCTTAGATTAGTGGGGTACTATGGAAGTTTTCTAAAAAATTTCCCAAGATTTTCATACCCATTAGCTCGGTTAACAAGGAATGGAGTAGCATATGTCTAGATGGGATAATGTGATAGAATCTTCAAGGATCTAAAGATAAGGTTGATCACTGCACTTATACTCACATTACATAAGAATTGAGAATATTTTTTGATATACAGTGATTCTTAAAAGAAATTTTTGGGTTGTTTTCACATGAAAAATGATAATGTGATAGACTACACCTCATGGAAGGGGAAGATACATGATTATAACTACCCGATGAGTGATCTAGAGATAGAATCTATGATATTTTCCTTGAAAATCTAGAGCAGTACCTCTGTGGGGAGAAGTGTGACATATACACCAATCACAAGATTCAAAAGTGTATATTCACACAAAATTAGCTCAACATGTGTTAAAGGATAATGTTAGAGATAATAAAATATTATGATTAATCTATTCATTATCATCCTGGAAAGGCGAACAAGACAGTTTATTCTCTAAGAAAAAAAGAACTTTCTACTCTATCAATGATGTGGATTGAGAAAGTCCCTATATTCAAGGACATGAAAAGGATGGATTTAAAAATAATAACTATAGGGAATACATACTACCTGACCCAAATAATTTCCTAACCATCTATCCATGAAAAGATTAAGGAAGCAAAAAATGGATGATCCAAATCGACAAAAGAGGGTGAATGCAGTAAAGGATGGGAAACTACTATCGTTCCATATCGACCATGATGGTTTGATTTGGTTTGGAATGGGGATTCGTGTACCTTCATCACCTAGTTACAATATGGAGATATTTTATAATGTACATAGATCACCTTTTTATATCCATCCTTATAGCACCAAGATGTACCGTGATCTCTGAGAACACTTCTTGTGGGACAACATAAAGAAAGTGATTGCTGAATATATCTCAAGGTGCTTGATATGTCTGCAAGTTAAACCAGAGTGAAAAAAGTCAAATGGGATGAAGAAACCAATTCCTATACCCATATGGAAATTTGAAAATGTCACTATATACCTTTTCACAGGTCTCCCAAAGACATCGAAGAGAAATAATGTAATATGGTATCTGGTTTACTGAATCACCCTGACTTCCCACATTATCGCTATTTTGGAAGATCACTCACTTGAACAACTTGTAATGAAATTTGTGAAGAAAGTAGAGAGACTACATGGGGTTCCACTCTCTATTGTATACGATAGTGATCCATGGTTCAAATATAAATTCTAGAGGAGTCTCCAAAATGCTTTGAGTATCGAATTAATGTTCAGCATTTCCTATCACCCCCAAAATGATGGAAAATCTTAAAGGAATATTTCAATGCTCAAAGATAATCTAAGAACCTGCTGTTTAGAATTCAAAGGTGTATGGTATCATCATCAACCATCGGTCATGTTCTCATACAACAATAGCTTCCAATCGAGTATTCAGATGGTTGCATTTGAAGCTCTGTATGGAAAGCGATGTAGAACTCTCACATATTTGGATGAAGTTGGATAAAGAAATCTACTTAGACCTGATCATGTGTAAGAGATGATGGAGAAGGTTCAATTCATCCAGAAAAATATCAAAGCTTCTTAGAGTTGAAAAAATTGATATGATGAATACCATTCAAGGGACTTGGAGTTCGACATTGGAGATAAAGTGTTCATTCAAATATTACCATAGAAGAGAGTCGTGTGGATTGGAAATAAATGGAAGCTATTCCCAAAGTACATTGGACCCTTCTAGATCCTGGACCGCATAGAAAGATCTTGGACCGAATAGATAAAGTTCTACGCGACTAGACAACCCACCTTCTCAATGTTTTGAGGAGGAACCATAAGAATGATGAAGCAACTTGGGAACTAGAGGATGTGATGAAAGAGAAGCACTCTCAACCATTTATGTAAAATGAAATTTTGAGGGAAAATTTTCAAAAGCTAGGAAGAATGTAACGACCCAAAATTTTATCAATGTAATTTATCCCTTCTTATGGGAAATTCGTAATCATATAAAATCATATTAAGAAACATAATGCCACATAATTCTTAAATGAACAACTATGTGGCCTTTAAACATAAATTTTCTACTTATGTATTCAAACATCTGACAATCACAGTTGCGATTAGTAAGATGTTTGGATCCCGATATGACAAAATTAATTTTTTGGTGAATAGTTACCTGCACTTATCATTAGTAACCGACCCTTATGAATAGTAATATGACCTTTATGAATAGTAAATCTTCTCAAAAGAATAGTATCTCACCCATTAATTTATAAAATTAATTAGGGCATCTTATAAGTGACAATATGGACAAAGTAAAAGTATTGGTATTTTTGTAAGTCATAAATAAATAATTATAATTAATTAATTAATTTAAAATAATATTTATTTTCCAAAAATGTGTTCATGAATTGAAAATTTTATGTCTTCTGGTTTTAAGATAATTTTATAAGACCTTTTGTAATTTTTGAAAGCATTATAAAATCAATTTTAATTTTAATATATATATTTTTCATGTAACTTTTATTTTTAATTAAAAATTAAAATGTTAATATTTAAAGGATTATTTTTAGGAAATAGAGTTTATTTTTGGATTCTACATTTCAAAAAATGGTTTGGGTGAAATATTGGGATTTTGCTAAAATACTTTAATTATTGTTGAATAGTGAGTTTCAATAATTTAAAAAATATGCTAAATAAATGAATTTAAGCATCATTATTGAGACATGTATGATGTAAATGGGAATTAGTTAGAAATAACATTAACTTATTTCTATTTATAGTCACAAGAATCATCACAATTGCTTTTCTTGTGGAGAAATAATAAATTAATGAATATAATATTAAGAAAACCCTCTTCCCCTCCACTATAAATACCACCCCTCACACCCTCATTTATTCACACCTCTCATGCTTCAAGCCTTATCTAAATTCTTCCAAAATATCAAATAAGATTCTTCCCCGCATCTATCAGCCCTTAGTATCCTCAAAAGACCAAACCTGCTCCCCTAAATAGCCTCTCAAAGAGGATAAACTCAAGAGGTAAATTCCTCTTTTCGCTTCTTTTATTTTCTTTCAAGCTCCTTTATTTTCTTCTTCTTTTCTCATATAATTTATTCTAAAGGGTATGATAAATCCCATAACATACATGTAATGGAATTATATTTTTATAATGGGACAGTTCAACATAATGTCCCCTTCCCTATCCTTTTATTCAATAAATGAAAACACCGTCTGAGCTATGTTAATTTATCACATTCAAGGACGATGAGTTTTCAATTTTCACTAACATATTAGAGACTGGTCATGAAACCATATTAATGGTTGAATCAGATAAAAATATATTTATTTTATCTTATTATATGTTCTGTAATCCTTATACACTTATGATATAAGATAATAATACAAAAAAAGTTCATTGGGATCAAAACCAGCAAATTAATCCAAGCTATCAATAAACTTTTATCTATTGATTCATCTAATGATATATAAAAAAATTTAATTATAAGATAATATATATCTCTATAATGTCACTAATAAAATCTGTTAACAATTTTTTATATTTAACCAAATTTCAAATGAACATCCATTCATGAATACAAGTGAATCGTTCATAAAAGCTAAGATAATTGATACTCTAGATCATTGATTTTAATATATATAACTCATCTGAAGGTCCTTAAAAGAAAATAATAAAAGAATAATGAAGAAAATTAATATATTAATGGATATTTAATTGTTAATTAATGAATTTAAAGTCATTTTATAGGAATTTAAAGTGAAAAAAGCATTTAGACACTACGTAACAGGAAATTCTCGAACCAAACTCTCTTTCTTTGGGTTTTTTCTCTTCAACACATCATTAATATGGATATTCCTTAAAAATAATTTATTCATCATTATATTACCTTTTATAGGATATAAATTTCAACTAATTTTTTTTATTATCAATATAATGTTTTTCAAAATAAATCTTCTTCCAAATAAACAAACCCTTTTTTACTTCTCTGAGATTGTTTCACTCTTCACTCAAGGTTATTAGTATTATGTTAAAAATGATATTCCCTATTTATTTTTGGAAAAAATATTATGAATGTATGATTTATTATTTGAATACTATTTCTTTCCATGGGTAATTTTATGTTCAAGTTTCTATATTTTCTCTGCAGCATGGAGGATAATGTAAATGTTGGGACATGACAGGTGTGCCAGGAATTATATAGTGCAATGTGAACATTTGAATTTGACTGGTGCACCCAGAATTATACAATTCTCCAATGCATTGGGTAAAGTTATTAAACTCCTTATGTTAAAGTGAAATAATTCTAAATTTTTTCACAACTATGTGTGGTATTTAACCACTAAGACATGGTATTTCATTTTTATGCATTTCCACATTCCATTATATTATATAAATTATGTTATGATTATTCTCACCCCATGTTACATTGTTTCTTGTTATTATATTTCTTCTTACTAGTCTTTTAGATCACCCATTTTTAATGTATATCATCAGGTGAATACATGTTCTAAGGGCTACAAAAGGGCCGATAATAAGATAGAGAAGAAGGAATTAAATAAATTTTAATTTTTATGTTGTAAATGTTATATATGGTCTTATTTATTCCTATATACTAAACCTTTATATCCTCATTGTGTAATGTTTTTTTGTTTTTAGCATTAAAATTATGTAAATTTAATGTATTAAAAGTAGGATATCTATATTAAGACCCTCCTATAAAATGAAATACATTGGAAGTTCAACAAATGTGAATTTTGATTCCATAAAATTTCTTTTCATGACCATATTTTCTAGATAGATTTAATATCTAATGATCTTTATAAGACTATAGTTGTCAAATAATGGTCTATAACAAATAATATAATAGGGACATTTGGTTTCCTTGATTTAATAGGTTACTATGAAAATTTTATTGAACATTTTTTCAAATTGGAAAACCCAAAAACCGTGTTGACATGAAATGGTCTTAAACTAACAAGGTTCAGATAATGTGAAGAAATTTTTGAAGTCCAAAATAGGTTGTTTTTTAATGTACTAATATTGACATACTTTTAGTAATGGAAATAGTTTTAATATATATTGATTCATCAATGAATTGAAAATTATTTGTTATTAGGAAGTATAGTCGATTGGTTCCTTATGCATCAAGGAAATTGTAGATCTTAATATAGAACTATCCAACTCATTGCCTTGAGTTGGTAGATATAATATTTTTTCGTGAAGATATAGACTAAATATCTCTTTAGATTCATATGTGATATATATAAAAACTATAAATGTTTGTAGAATATTTTTTCTCATAAATATCTCAACATAAGTCAATGAAAATGATTTTAACAACTCATAAACTATGATTGCTTGATACACTACCACCCTGGAATAGAAAACAAGATGGGTAATGCATTATGTGGGAGTAACCATAGAATATGGAAAATGATGAGGATTAATAAGGATCATATATTCATGAATATATTAAATATTTATATTTTAATTTATTGGAAATGGGATCAATCATCCCATTTAAAATAAATTTCTAAAACAAATTTACTAAAAAATATTGAGAAGTCTTAGTATGAATATAAGGATATATAAATGGGGAATAATGTTTCTAATGATGGGAAATTGAAAAGATTCATCTATAAATATGGAGTGTCTATGTTTGGAAGGAGTTTATATGTTTTATCTAGTAATTAATTATGTATGGATATAATAGATAAATAGCATTAGTCAACTTTATCTATACACACCGGTAGCACAAAGATGTATATTTATTTCAAATATTATTCTAGTGGGAATGTATGGAGTAGAAAATTATAAAGTTTTTATCTATAAGATTAGTTCACTGATAGCTAATGTATGAAAGCCAAAATTCAAATGGATTCATTAAACATCTACCTATACCAATATGAAAATGGGTAAATATCACAATAGACATTGTCACTATACTTTAGTGATCTTACATTGTGTTTCTTTTTGTATTTTCATTAATAATTTAGTAAGTGATAAAGAACTTAATCTTAGTATATATTCGAAAAAATAATTTCATGGAAGTATATTAGATATTCCTCAAATTGTTTTCTAGAATATCCATCCTCAATATTTTCAAAGATAATATGTTGTAATTTAGAAATTTTGGATTTACCGTTGATGATTTATGAACTATTATTAATTCACAACTAATCTAGATTGCAGTGTATAGTGTAACATCATAGTCTCTTATAATAAAAAATGAAAAGGATTCACATAATGATGTTTTTTATTCGATAAATATTGAATAAGTTAAAGTAATTCCATAAAATATTTCATCATTTCCTAAGAAATTATATGAATCCCATGAAAATATTTGTTTTCATGAGAATAGTTGAAGGCCGAGAAATAAAAAAGAGAATATACATTAATTTTTTCATTATGGATGATATTGAGGAGGGTAGGAATTTTAGTTGGATTAGAAAATTTCATAAATATAAATTTTACAAAATATATTAAATGTGAGTTAATAAAAAATATATATATCTATTTCCAACAAACTAAGAAAGCTCAAACCCACATATCAAGAGAGATCAACCACATGTGATATCTTTATAAGTCAGTATCTATATTGAAATGAGTATGTGGGTGCATAAATCCTATAGGGGTGCTCAGAGGAATGTACATGGTGTTCACTGAACACAGATGGATGTGATTGAGTAGACCTTATAGGTGTATCATGAATCAATGATGGGCATGTGTGAAGAAGTGTTATAGGTGAAGAACATCGATGTTATATCAAGAGGTATAAAACATATTATATCTAATATAGTGGTGATCGAATGATTCCATCTCTAATGTGGGAAAAATGTGACAGATGCATTTTTCATGCATTAAAAAGCATATTCACATAACATGTTCCATTTCATATTCACTGATCCAATTTTTTTATGGGCTCCATGTTTTCATCTTCTTCCACTTTTCATGAATTAGTAATTAGTTGTGTTGCCCAATTTCTATCCATCAATAGAGAATAGATTATGGATCAAGAATCTGGTTTAGTGATTGAAATGAGTATAAATGATCTCATTCCACGGATCAATACACATAAATGTTATGCTTTTTATGCACATACCATATTGAAAAATAAGATAATACTATATGATAAATGTTAAGTTATAATTAAATATATATGTATGATGGAGTTTAATGTTATCATTGGTGGCGTATGATATCTCATTCACATGAGGCTACTTCATGAGAGACTTATCCTTCTCAATTAAGATTCCATGATTTTGGGAATTATGTGAAAAAGGAAACCTATGTTCGAAGAATTAAACAATTACATAATTTATGGGAATTCATCATTGATCTTTTAAACTTCATGAAATGAGGCTCTATGGTAGTGAAAATAAGTGTAATGATAAGGACAATCATCTATAAATACCGAGGGTCCCAATTCAATAGATGTTGCTGAAAATTTATAAATTCCCTATTAAAATAGAGGCTCCATAATATTTCTTTGAAAAATGGTTCATGTGAAGTGTTATAGTGTGATATCATCACATGAAGGAAAATATCATAGGAGCCACTTGACTGGGTTGTGTGAAGGTTATTTGCAAACTAACCTATATTTTTAAGTATAAACATGAAAGTCTTATATGTGTAGTGAAGGATATGTTCCAACATAAGTAATTCAAATGAATGAGATCCATTATGGAAATCAAAATTTCATGAATTAAAATAGTAGTTTTTGAAATGTAAAATTCTCTTTCATAAAATTATACCACACTTGGTTTTCACAATGGGGAAGAAGAAACCCACATAATTACATTAAGAAGAATAGTTACATGCTATAATGATACCTCATACATAATCATACACAAATAAATTTGATAGAGATACTTGTGCACATTGATATAGAGTAATATATAAAAAAGAAGAATAATAAGTCTAAAAAATGTGTTCTCTCATTATTGAAAATATTCATGTGAATTATTTTACATGAATAAACATGGGTAAATCCTTTCTTGAATTAGTCCATGAATAAATTAATATAGATCATTTTCCAAATTCAAAAAGGGTATATTATGTATTTGAACTATTCTTTATTGCACTAATAAAAAAATTGGGTTGAAATATTCAATGTATTATACACATTTTTAATTCATTTGATCATGATATTCTTGAGAATCCCATCAAAACAATTCATAAATTAATATTGAGAATATGATACTATATTCAATATATTATATTGTTTTTTAATATCAAAATAAAAAATACATTTTCCTATTATATTTTAGTTTTTTATTAATTGGGTTATAAAAATATTATTTTAACATTATATATATATATATAATATTTTAAATAAAGAAGAAAAGAGGAGAACATGAAATAAAATGGGTGAGGGCTTCTACGAAGAAATTATTCCTCTCGTGACAATGATGGTCATCAAACCCCCCTCCCTGATAGGGGAAGGACCACCACAGTCCTCTGATGGTGATTCCCATATATTCAATGGTGCTACTCTTTCATTACCCCCTTCTCCCGCACAAATTTTCTCCCACCTATCCCACAAATCTTACTTAAACCTAAGGCCTGATATCTGTTTAATGGTGTTCCAAATATTTCAATCTCAACATTGGAGTACAACACAACATCAAAACTTTTTAATTAAACCTTGATTTCATGTTTTAAGAAGCGTCTCCCATCAGTGGACACCTTTGATAGGTTAATAATAGAGTCATGGGGGTTGCAAGATCGAAGAATGGTCGGTCTGCTCGAAAAAAGAAAGATCCAGATTATTTTTTCTTCTGCCAAGGATTCATCCTTTTCCCCATGTAGATATAACAACATCTGGTTCTATATATTTAGGTAGTTATATAACTTCCATATAAAGTGCGACATTCCAACAACAGTGGTTTGGGATAGTTTCCCAAATCTCTCTTTACCTTTTCAGAATCTTGTGATTATAAGAATGTTAGGGAATCAAATTGGTCAATATTTCTATTTTGATAGTAGAACATGGTTAGGTCCTCGCCTTGTTTCTCTTCACATTTTCATAAAGGTTTATGTAATTATGGTGCCTATGGATTATATTTGGATTACAGTGGGGGAAGAATTTTGATGCAAGAATGTTGTGTGGTTTGAATCGTGGGGCAATTTCTGTGGTTCTTATAAGAAACTAGTTCATTCTACACCTTCCTGTAGGAAAGGGACCAAAAACCTTGAACAAAAAGAAGTTGTAGTTTATGGAGATATTGGAAAGGGAATCAAGCTTGGGTTTTGTGAAGGGCCTATGGGGCGGAGTCAATTGGACTTCTGTACTGAACCTTGTAATGAGAATTATATTCAATGAGAGACTAAGGGATAAATTCATTGGTGACTAAACTCTTCCAATGACTATGGGAAGACCTGAGTGATCCCATGACTTCAGTACTTGTTCCTCTGGGTCTAGAAAGCATTAAAGTTGTTTTCAAGGATGATGTTTTGGCTTTTTCACCCATCAACAAAATTTAGTACTACTGTGGTGGGGATGTGAGATTTGGAGGTGGAATCAATATAGAAGTGGAGTCTAAAGTGGATGAATATGGAGGTTCAAGGACTCCCAAGTCTGAATCCTATGTAGATTTATTACTTTTAGGACATTGTCTCAGAGGGATAGGGGTCCTAGGGGCCTGGGAGGATTGAAATGGAGCCAAATGTTGTAAGTGGGTAAGACCGAGAAGTGAATTCACTATCTTAAAGCATGATAAATGTTTTGAAGTACTGGAACGTGACATGAAAGACTAAGAGATTAATGTAGTTCAACTAAGGGATATAAATGAAGTGCATGGAAGAATGAATAATGAATTTAGTGATGATATCTCTTGTCAAATCTCAAGATATAGTGAAGAATATTTAAAAGTGGAAGCACTTATTCGTCATAGGATGAGGAAGGGTCAGATAGGCAATATGAAGGGTCCTATGGACTATTCTTATATTCCCCAACCAATGGAGACAATATCTACCAAATGGTAAAAATACAAGGTTAAAATAGATGATCTCAAGGTTTCTAGATCTCTTGATCAAGTAGAGGCTATTTTCTATGGAGCAATTCTACTCAAGGGGTTTTCAAATGGACAATTGCAAGATGTTGGCATGGTTCTTGACCATACCTCAAAGTCTATTTTATAAAACCCTGCCCTTTATTACACACTTAAACATGATTTAATATATAAACATGCACATAAAAAATCTTAGGATTTAGAGGTCCAGTGTGTTTGGAAATTATGAACTTTACATAACAAATTAGAACATAAAATACAACAACTTTATTGAAAACTTCATTTACATGACCACTACACTCCTTCGTACTTAGCACTGCATTGGATAACCTGAGGACATGCATAAGAAAAGGGTGGTAAATAAAGCCTAGTAAGAGAGTAATAAAAGAATAAATGAAGAAAATAGTCCATGTTAAAAATTTGGCATATCAATTGAGCGCAAAAGATGCATGAACATAAAGGCTCGACATGGCCCGATTATCAGAACTTGGGAATGTGGAAACAACTTTTAACATGATATTAGAATGATCCAAGGCTCATTGACCATGGGGAATGAGTAAACCCTAATTGCACATTAATTATCATGAGTAAACCCACATTTCACTTGATGTATCATGATACTAAAATTTACCTAATGCTTTGGAGTTCTATTAGGGTGTACCCTTCTGAATTATTTCATTTCATACATAAGTGTGCCACATGGATCATACAACATGGAATCATTCAACATCATCATATATTCCACAATAAAGTAATGTGGTATACATAAATAAAACTCTATAATAAATAAGTAAATGTGCATGAAGTCGAATACCCAAGATAGATTAATGGGCATGGTATTCACTACACAATGACATTGGATCGGAAAATTGCTCTGCAATTCCGGTAGCATAACAACGTGACATAAGAATTAATAAAAATATTTTATGAGAGAGAAAGGGGTATATCACCATAAGTACATGAATTTTAAAGTAATGTGTTCATATAGATACATTCCACACCTTATGTATTGTATTTTAGATTCATAAAAGAATTGCTTGAATGTAAATGAGGAGAGAGAAATCCCTTATGATATTTCATCATGGTAACAGGTGTGCATGGGAGGTGTTAATGAGAGAGAAATGGGTTATAACATCATTCAAACATGAGGAGGGTAGTATATGGGAGTTGTTAAATCATACCCCAACTTTTTTAATTTAAAATAAAAAGGTACAACAACATAATGAAACATGGACAGAAATGAGAAAGCAGGAAATCCCTTCCGTGGATGTGTGATCTCAAAGGCTTGGGAGAGGCATGAGAGAGGATTCTTGGGAGATTTCGGAAACATGAAATGATTCTAGATATATGATTTAAGAGATTTTTCGAGCTCCAAAGGGTTTTAGTGAAGTGTAATGGGATATTGAGTGGTTTTATATAGGATAGGAGATGGAATTATTTATTATTTATGTTTTTTACACCACACATTGAAGTAATCAAAACTACAAAATAGCTCAAGGTTTTTGCCGATGTTTTTTCCCAAATGGTAGTGCAAATTCTTTTTTCATAACTTCAATGGCATAAACTATTAAATTATTAGTCTTTCTTATGTGGAGGTGAGTCACACTCTCAAGGAAATCATTTTAAAATGATCAAATGTTTTATAAGTCTTAGAGGGTCTACTAAGGCTTTGTCAAATAAATCAAGAAAACCTAAAATCACATTATTTTAAAGGAAAAGAATATATTGGTAGAACAATCCATTTATATTATTTTATTACATCACTATTGGGTTATAATGATGTCATAAAACACATTTTACTTTTAAATAATATTTAAATTTTACACAAAAATTCGATAGCCTCAGAAAATTATGTAAAATTCAATGTTGGATAATTTCAACTAACAAATTCCAAAAATAATATTTATTTAATCTAAATATTGTTCTAAATATTTTTATTTTTACGTTTAAAATAAAAACCAACATTTAGAAAAAATTCATGGGCTTTGATAAAAAGAACATTCAAAACATAATAAAAATTTGAATTGTATTCATAAAATTATACAATCATTTATATTTAATAAAGAGTAATTTAGTAATAATATTTTATTAAAATATTATTTAATTAAAAATTACATTAATTCAACAAAATTTATTTCCTAATAGAATATTAACTAAAAATACGATTTGTGATTTAAAATCTATTTAAAAAGTAAGAATAATAAAATGAATGTATATTCTTTATTCTATACCAAAATAAGGCACATAATCATAGTGCTAGGGTATTGTTACATAAAATCTTACAACAGCTACATAAGACCTAAGGGTAAGGTGCGCGATGGTGACAGACTCTTGGGGTGGCTTAGATAACATCGCTCGGGTGGTAATCTCTATTAACATCCATATCTCTCGTACGTAGTTCCATTCAAGATTAATGTGTTGAAGATCATCATAGGATTTGTCAAGCCCAAAGCCTAGTGAAACTAACTCTTTTCTGAGGTCTTACAAATGGGATCTCTAAGGAGCAATTCTACTACAGGAATCCATCACTTCCTTTGTCTAGGTAAATTGGAATTTTTAAAGCCCTATATTTGTATTGATCATGTGGTCACTATTCAATGACTATATAAGCAACGATAACAACTATTAATGGTATTTTAAAAACCAAAAACATAAAACTATGGATTCACATATTTCTTATAAAACCATTTTACATAGTAAGGAATTTAATCAGATCAAGATGATTTTTCATTAAAAATAATTTGGGATGTTAAAATCCTACCCCCTTAAGAAATTTCAACCTTGAAATTTATTTTTCCCGCACTAAAATAGATGAGGGTAAATCTGCCTCATCTTTCCTCCATTTCCCATTTTTCATCTCCAAAGTTATGGTTTCAGCAAAAAACCATGATAAGGGGCATTATATTATTTTGTAGAACTTTTTCCTATGATCTTTGATATTCACCATATTCTCTTCACTAGAGAATTAATTCTCTAATGGTACCACCCCTTGATTGAGTACATAATATGGGCCATGTATATACTTCCTCAGGAGTGATACATGGAATGCCTCATGTACTTGAGATAGGTTAGGTGGGAGTTCTAGTCGATAGGTCACTACTCTAATGCGATCAAGGATCTCAAATGGGTCAATGTAACTTGGACTAATCTTTCCCTTCTTCCCAAGTCTCATAACTCTCTTCCAATGTGATATGTGGGGGAATAGCCTATCTCTAACATCAAACTATAGGTCTTGTCGACAATTATCAGTATAGATCTTTTTTTTTACTCTTAGTAGCTTTAATGTGATGTTATATGGTCTTAACCTTCCCCAACATTTCTTTTACTACTTCTAGACCTAGGTGTTTTCACTCCCCAACATCATCCCAACATGTCAGTGTTTTAAACCTCTTTTCATAAAGGGCTTCATAAGGAGTCATTTGGATTCTTGAGTGGAAGATATTATTGTAAGATAACTCAATAACAGGAAGATGTCGATCCCATCATCCTCTAAAGTCCATTGAGTATGCTCTCAACATGTCATGAAGTGTTTAGATAGTGCAATGAGATTTTCAATCAGTTTGAGGATGATAAGTCATACCAAATTTCAACTAAATATTCAGAGCATGTTGAAGTCTCTACCAAAACATGGTGGTTAATCTTGGATCTCGACCGGATACAATAGGCAGTAGAACACCTTGCAACCTTACCACTTCTATGATACATATCTGTGCCAGTTGATCCAATTAGAAATCCTGCCCAATTAAAATGAAGTTTTTAGTCATTATATGATGGTCTACAACAACCGAGATAAAATTGTTTTATTTGGATGTCTTTGAATGTATGGTGGCATTGTCCATGGAGATGTTCTCTCATTTCCATGTTTGTATGGGTAATGGATTCATCATCCCCTTAGACTTCTGCATCTCAGTCTTCACTTTCTGACATGGCAGGAACTTTGATGTATACTTAGAGATCTCTTTCTTCATCTTATCCCACCAATATTTCCCTTGGGGATCTCGATGCATCTTTGTGTTTCCTGGGTGAGTGGATAAATTTAAACTATGTACGTCATCCAAAATTTCTTTCATTAACTCTTTATTTGATGGAACTCATATTCTTGATCCAAATCTCACAATTCCTTCTTCATTAACATTGAACTCAGATGATTCCCATTTTCTGATCGTGTCCACTTTCTTCTAAATTTCTACATCATCCTTTTGATGATCCTTTAACTTCCAAAAAGATATGGTTAGTAGTAATTTGTGAAATTATTGATGATGTTCCCTTCATTATGACTCCCATTTCCATATTTATCATATCGAATAAGATTGGATCCTTTTAAATTCTCATCAGTGATAGAATCACTAGGTCCTTTCCATATGGAGCATCTACCTCCTTGATCACTTTCCTAGGGTGGTAATGGATTAATAATTCATAGTCTTTGATTAGATATTACCATCTTCATTGGTTAGTATTCAACTCTTTCTATGTGAATACATAATTGAGCATTTTGGGGTCTATATATATTTCACACTTCTCCCCAAAGAGGTAATAGGGCCAAATTTTTAAAGCAAATATTACTGCATCCAACTCCAGATCATGTGTTCAATAGTTTTTCTCATAAACATTTAATTTCCTTGAAGCATAGGCAATGACTTTATCATTTTGCATCAACAGACAACACATGCCCTTCTTAGAAGAATCACTGAACAAAACAAAGTTTTTACCACATTTATGTAATGTGAGAATGAGCGCAGTGATAATCCTCCTATTCAACTACTTGAAGCACTCTTCGCATTCATCACTCCCAGAAAACATGACTCCCTTCTAAGTTAACTTGGTAAGAGGGTTTGAAAAACTAGAGAACATTATCAAAAATTGAGGATAATATAAAAGCTAACCCCTGGAAGCTATGGATATCTATCACCAATGTTGGCCTCATCCAACCCTCAATTATAGCTGTCTTTGAGGGATAAACAGATATCCCATTGGTTGTGGTGAAATGACCCAAGAATGAGACTTCTTCCAAATAGAAATCACACATATTGTAGCTTTCATATAGCTTCTCCATTTACAAGGTCTCTAGTACAGTGTTTAGATACCCCTATTGCGCCTCCTTGGTTTTGGATTATATTAGAATGTCATCTACCAAGACTACCAAAAATTTGTCGAGGTAATCCCTACAGACTCAATTAATCATTTCAATCAATATTTCAAGAGCATTATTGAGTCCAAAAGTCATTACTATGAATTCAGAGTGCTCGTACCTTGTACAAAAATTATTCTTTAGGATATCCTCCTTTATCACCCTTACTTGGTAATACCCCGAAAGTAGATCCACATTGGATAAATATTATTCTCCACGTAGCTGATTGAACAAGTCATCAATTTGGGGAAAAAAATACTTTTTCTTTATCATGATTTTGTGGAGCTCATGATAATCAATGTAAAGGTTCATTTACCCATCCTTCTTCATGATGAAGCGGACTGGTGCACCCTATGGTGAAACACTAGGACATATAAAACCTTTATCCAGATTCTCCTGTAGTTGTTTAATTAACTCCCCAAGCTCTACAATATCCATTCTATATGGAGTCTCTGATATTGGAAACAACCCCAGAATAAGATCAATAGGGAATTCATCATCTCATCTAGGAGGAAGACCATGAAATTACCTAGGAAACACTTCATAAAATTCCCTCATAATGGGCATGTATTCAAGGATGGTGCTTCCTTAGACTCAATCATTTGAGAAGGATACACTTTCTCATAGTTTAGTAATATCAACACTTGAGATGATGGTGCTAAATAAGATTCATCCTCCTCCTTGATCTTGTACAGAATTGGTGGTCGATTCACTATATGGAGAGTGATTTCCTTCTCATGGAAATATATGTTGGGTCTGTATTGGGAAAGGCAATCCATGCCAAGAATTTCATCAAATTCTACCATAGGGAGTATGAAAAGATTCACTGGGATGTTCTGTAAATGAATTTTGATAGGGGAGGAGTTATATTCATGGGTTTCAATAATTTCCCCATTTTCTGTTCTCACCAACATCGTTACATGCATGTTTTTTAGTGGTGTTGGGATTGTTCTACTAAACATTTGGGATATAAAAGAATGCATATAACCAGAATCAAAAAGTAGAATTTCTATTATTGAATGAATAACTATCATACCTATCACCACCTCATTTTCGGGGTTCTCCTCGGTGGTAGTGATGGTAAAATCATTCCCTTGCAGCCTTGGAGGTTTTTGGTTTCCTCCCAAAACCCTTGGCTTACGGAACTAGTTTGCTAAGTGCCCTAGTTCTATTTAGTTGAAGCATTGAAAAGTGCATTGATGGTCGAAAAGAGTGTTCCTATCCTCTGTCACACCAGTACGTTTTTCATGCAGATAGTTAATAACTAGGTGCCCATCTCTTCCACACCTAAAACATCTCCTCGCCCCCTTCATGCAATTTTTGAGGGTGATTCATTCCACACCATTGGAAAGTGGGGTGCTAGAATTTCTTAGCACCATTGGATTTATCCATTGGGATTCCATAATTAAAGTCCACCATACTCTTCTTATCCCCATTAAACCCCTGATATTTGTTGATCTCTATTTCAACTTTGAGGTAAAATCCGAAAATTTCATCATAGCTCTTGAAATCATTGATTGTTAGGGCTTTTTGTAGTCTTGGTTTTACCCCACCAAAGAAGTGGTCAACCGTGCATTCGGGGGTAACTACTATGCTGAAGGTGTATCGTGCATGACTTTTGTAGTTTTCCTCATATGATCTGATGGATTCTTCGTCTTTTTTTAGGTAAAGATAGTTCCTTTTCATCTTATGTCGAAGGGTGCAGGGAAAATTTTTGATCAAAAAGATTATTTCTGAAAATCCTTCCATTAAAACACAACGATATCCTCCTTAGGATTTTTATTTTTTAATCAATTTCCACCAATGATTATCTTCACCCTCTATTAAATAATCATCCATAATTACCTTATATTGTTCAAAACATTGAAGGATGGAGAAGATATTTTCAACGGATTTGATCCATTGTTTGGAAATTGAGGGATCTTATGATCCAATAAAAGTAGGAGGCCTTTTTTGCATGAAGCTATTGAATGTAGCTTATTCCTTCTTAGGGGGGTAGAACTTTCCTCTGGACTTGTGCTTCGATTCAATACTTGTGTTAACTGAGAGAGTATCATGACAATGTTTGCGATTCCTACCCCCATCAGATTGAAAATCGCATTAGAACAGTCATCACATTGATCTTCACATAGGTATTCATTCCTATTCCTCCTATTATCAGCGATTGGCTGGAATAAAAATAAATTTAGGGGTAACACATAAAGGTGAATCCAATGACAAAAAGAGATAACTTATAAATTATATTTATTTCCCTAACTTATCTATGTTATTCATGATATACTTCCCATTATATATTCTCAGGGGAATTTTTTTAAATTCCCATAATAATTGTTCATACTGTGATTATGAATTTTCCAAAGCATATCCTTTTAGATTTTTGTAACCAAGAGTGGAGCAAGGCCCACTGTCATGCACATGTTCACATTCGAGTCTGGCTCAATGCAGTTTGTTCTTGTTTTACAGATAGATACATCTGTTCCAGAGCATCCTCTACCCGATCATATCCAAAAAGGGACTTATTTTCTTGGTAATCCAATTTCTCAATAATCACAAAAATATAGTGATGTTTTTATTATACTTATTCTTATCCCTAAGGATTTCACCAGGGTTTTCTAATCCTAATCCCAAAAAATATAAACCTATCATCTGATACCAATTATAACCACCTTACTCTTTAATACACACATAAAAATGATTTATTACATAAAATTGAACTTAAGTAAACTATAAGGATTGATAGGTTAAGTGTGTTCTGAATTTAGGAACATTACCTAACAACTTAGAACATAAAACACAACAACTTTATTGAAAGCATCTTTTAAATGACCACAAAATTCCTTCGTACTTAGCTATGCATGTGATAACCAGAGGAAATGAATAAGAAAAGGGTGAGCTATAATGCCTAGTATGAGAGTAAGAAAAGAATAACATGATGAATATATTACATGTTAGGCATTAGGTATATCAAGGGAGCATAAAAGAAACATGAACCTAAAGGCATGATATAGCATGATTATCATCACTTAGAAATGTGGAAACAATATTTAACATGATATTAGTATGAGACAAGGCTCATTGCACATAGAACATGAGTAAACCCTCATTGAACATTAATTATCATGATTAAAACATCATTTCACTAGACATATAATGATACTAATCTTTAACCAATGCATTTGAGCACTATTAGGTCGAAACCTAATTAATCATTTCATTTCATGCAAAAGTGTGCCACATGGATCATACATGATGGACTCATTCAACATAATCATTTATTCCATGATAAAGTTATTTGGAATACATACTTAAAACTATATAATCTGTGTTTAAAGGTGAATATCCTTGATAGATAAATGTTCATGGTATTCACTACACAATGAGTTTGGCTTGGAAAATCGCGGTGTAATTTCGGCAGAATAATAGTGTGACAAAAGAACTCATAGAAATGGTTTGCAAGAGAGAAAGGGTTATCTCATCATATGTAAATGAAATGGACAGAAAGGGGTGATACAGAAACATTCCCTAACATATTTAAGGCAATTTAGATGGATATAATAATTTCTTAAATGTAAATGTGGTGAGAGAAATCCCTTACAAAATTTTTGCATGGTAACAGGTGTACATGGGAGTAATTAATGAGGGAGAAAAGGGGTATCCTTTCATTAAAATATAAGGAGGGAAGTATATGGGACTTGTTAAATCATACCCCAAATTATTTAATTTAAAATAGAAAGGTATAACAACATAATGAAACTTGGAAAAAAATGAGAAATGAAAAAATCCCTTACATGGAGGTGTGATCCCAAAGGCATGGGAGTGGCTTATGAGAGGATTATTCTGAGTTTTAGGTACCTTTATAGGGTTCTAGATAAAGGAGGGTAGGGTTGGTTCTATACTAAATTGTTTTGAGTGAAGAGGAATGGTAGATTGAGTGGGTTTAAATCGGAAACGAGGGGGGATTCTTTATTATTTAGGTTTTGGACACCACACATTATACTAATCAAAAGCATAGACCAAACAATTGTTTTTTCTCAGGGTTTTTGAAAAAGGGGATTGGAAAACATTATTTTGTAAGGCCAATGGCCGAAATTATTAAAATATTATTCTGTCCTATGTGGAGGTGAGTCACACTCTCAAGGAAATAAATTTAAACTGTTAAAATGTTTTATTTGTCTTAGAGGGTCCACTAAGGCTTTGAAAAATAAATAAAATAAATCTTAAATAAAATTATTTTAAAGGTAAAATATATATTAACCTAAAATCCCATTTATAGTACTCTTTTACATCAAAATTTGGTCATTATGTTGTCATAAAACACATTATATATTTAAATAGTATTTAATTTTATCCCAAAAATTCGACTATCTAAGAAAATTATGAAAACATCACCATTGGATAATTACAATGTACTGATTCCACAAATAATATTCATTTTATCTAAATAATATGTTAAATATGTTAATTTTTACTTTTAAAATAAACACAGGCATTTATAAAAAAATTCACGGGTTTTGATAAAAATAGCTTTCAAACCTTAATAAAAATTATAATTGTTTTCATAAAAAATATACAATAATTTATAGTTAATAGTGAGTAATTTAGTAATAATATTTTACTAACATATTATTTAATTCAAAACCAATTAATTCATCAAAATATATTTCTTAATTGAATATTAACTAAAAATACTATTTTTGATTTAAAAACTATTTACAAAGTAACTATAATAAAATGAATTTATGTTAGTTATTCTATAAAAAATAATGAAATTAATAATAGTTCTATGGTATTGTTACATAACCCCTTATAACACTTGCATACATCCAAAGGGTAAGCTGTGTGATGGTGACAGACTCATGGGGAGGCTTAGATAACATCACTCGCGTGGTAATCTATATTAACTTCCACTTCTCCTATAGGTCGTTCCGTTCAAGTTTAATGTGTTGAAGATTGGATTGGGAATGATCTATAGAGAAGCCCAGTGACCCAACCTCCTTTCTGAGCTTTGATAATTGGGCATTGTATGGATGAATTCTACTCAATATGGTCATCGCTTAATTTGTCTGAGTAAATTGGATTTGTTAAAGCCCTATATTTGTACCATTCATGTGGTCATTGTTCAATCAAATTATTATTAATGGTTACAATTCTTAATGGTATTTTAAAATCCTAAAACATAAAATCATGTAAGTGCATATGTCTTATATAAACATTTTACATAGTAAGACATTTAATCAGATCAAGGGGAATTTTCATTAATAATAGTTTAGGTCATTATGGATTGTTTAATATAAAGAAGAAATTGTGGAATATTTCTTAGTGATGAAGGCCAGACATGAGGATTTAGAGAAGATTATGGGAAGATATCTATGTGTCGACACTAAAAATGAGATATGTTATTTTATTGAAAATCAAGATCATATATTGATAAGAGGATTCAATAAATGGAAAACCAATAAATATAGATACATCAAAACATAGAAACATTTGGTCAACCACTTTGAAGACCTTTTAAAAGTTGATACAGACACTCAGGTATCCTCTATATCCAAGAAATTATTTAGGTAGAACACATCCAGTAGGCTTAAAAATTATTTCAATGATTTTATAATTTCTTTCAGTGTTTGTTTTGGTTAAACTATGTGGTTTATCACATTCCCATTAAAGAGTGTTTTGTTAATAAAATGATAAATTTCATTCAAGAAGAAAATAAGGGGTAAACTCCTTGATTGATGCATAATTGGTATGAGGCCATTGATTGTTGAATCTGAGACATCCACTTGATTTCTATAGTAAAAGAAAAACTTTATTTCTGAATTTAAAGGAATTTGATCATATTCATTAGATTATAGATAATAATACATGTGTTACAATGTTGATCGCCTCAGAAGGGGAAGTCCAACATCCTATATCTTCTTCTTTTACAATTAATATTACATTATATGTTTTTTGTTCTAGGAGAATAATTTCATTTTCATACCCTTCATAGTGCTTTATTTGATAATAAAAGGGAATATGTGAGAAAGTGGGACAATAGCCACCATACATTGGGGATATATTCATCCCTAATGGATGAGAATATAATTAATAAACAATTCTGTCCATTGTGATTTACTATTTTATGTTCATGCCTACTAACTATAGGTGAAGTTAAATAGAGAACCACTGACTAAATATGTGATATTGGTATACAAAGGGAAAACGTTTAAGGTGATAAAAATTAATCCAAAACAAATATAACCACCCCTATTAATGTTTTCATCCCAAAAGTGATTCAAAAAATTATTATTATAGAAGGTTACACATATGATTGGATTCTATATTAGGAATCATTAGGAAGATATGAAATTTATTTTGAAATCAAAATAGAGTGAAATCATGGAGGATTTTCTTGTATTACAGATATAAATTAAATTTCATCTAAGGCCTTGAAAATTTAATTGATAAAGATGGAGAAGTCATCCTTATTTTTCAAAGAGGTTGATGAATCATTCCCCAATGCATTATTTTGAGGGACTACATTTCATGAATGTGAGTAGATGATCTGGAAGTATAGTTTACTATTTACGAAATGAAAAACATTTCTACCTCAAATAATGATGAATAAGTATCCAGGATATTTTCTAATAAAATAACTAATATCTTGTGGTGAATATCATTCCTCTGAAAATTATAGTTATACATTGTTGGGGAACCACATATAAGAAGATATATCCCAACTAGATAAAGAGGATTATAAAATAGAGAGTGAATGAGAACAAAGTATGACTACATATGTTGATCTACCTAGTTAATATAGTTCCAAATGTTATATCATTTAGGTTATTGAAGAATAATTAGAGAGATTTTAGAAAGATTATGGATAAATTAGGAAAGACAATATCATGCTCTCAATGAAAATTGGAGAAAATAAGTAGAGATTATTGAACATGAAGAACGATGATCCAATTTTCATGATAAAAAATATGTATAATTCATAAAAAACCAACAAAGGAATTAGAAATTTATTACAATGAGTTATAATGATATAAGAATTATATCATTGATGTCAAGAATTACAAATTTAATATCAAGTTAAAAAAGATAAAAAATCTCTACATCTTGATACAAGATAGGAACAAAATTCATGATTATGAAGTTATAATTATCGAGAAAGAACGTTAAGACATTATTGAAATTAGTGGAACATGAAAAATTCATCATAAAAATTAATTGAATTGATCTTGGAGTCAAACTAGAAAATATTGAAAATATTCAAAATGAGTCTCAGCAATAAGTTGAATAAAGGTTAATAATACTAGAGATAAAACCACACAAACTTATATGTAATAATCTTATCCAAATATACCTGCATCTGGAGGAAAGAATATATTGAAGTTATACAATGTTCAATCTCATAATTTATCTAACAAGATGTTACCATATACATCAAATAATGTTATTTGTGCTAATTTTGGTCCAACGCATAGTGCAAGTTCAAAATCAAGACATGTACAAAATTTGATGGAGAAAGGAAATGATTTTATTACCACTAAATATAAAGAGAATAATGAAATTGGTAAAATAAATTGTTCCTCTAAATAATCCCTAATTTAGAAGAAAACATGAAAAGGGAAAGATACATATCATTAAATCTATATTGTAATCCAAAATAAAATATCATGATTTTTTTTCTATTGGTGGTGTTGTGAAAGAATATGGCATAATGAATATGATTGTTTATAAAATATGTTATTATATATAAATAAAATTATTCCTATATCATGAGGTATAAAATAATTGAATAAGAAAAGACCAATAAAAAAATGAAACAGTCTTCTTATTATAAAAATATTTTAAAATTTCAAGAACATATATGATATTTTGAATAATTTTTTTCATAATGAAGAGGAATTCAAGTATAAATCATTCAAGCATACAAGAAAACCATGTCAGAAGAAAATACAACTAGAGTAGAATTATTTATAAATTTTAAACATATGAAATAAATAAGATAAAATACTAACAAATAACAATTTTAATGTACATACAAAAAAAGACAGCAATGTTAACCTTGGTTAAAAGTCAGAAGTTTAAACTGAAGAAGATTGAGAAGGGTGCTACATCAAAGAGACTGATATAATTATTTTTTGATATAACAGGTCACACCATGGATAACTATTATCAATACATAGATGTCAGGATAAATGGGACAAGTTTAAAAATGGGAAGACCGGTCCAAGAATAAAATAAATGGACTGATGTGTCCACATGTACAAATATGAATCTATAAAGATATACCAAGAATTATTTAAATATTCCAAATGAAACATTGGTAATTTCACAAGATAATGTGCAAAGTGTATGAAAAATAAAAAATATAAAGGCATTGAAGAAGATAAAATAAAATAGGAGAATCTACATGATGAATTTTTATTTCATGTGAGGATTTCTAAAAATGATAACCAAATAATATAATTAGTAATATCCTAAATTTAAAAGAAAGTTGAAACGAACTCAGGTGATTGTTTTATCATAAAGCCATCATAAGAAGAAATAATAAGGAATAATCATAAAGAAAAATGTTATGAATGTTCCTTGATGTCGGATGTGAGAATTAAAATTCCACACAATGTTGTCAAAATAAAATGTGAAGATTCCATGAAACCCAAAACATAAAATAAATTAAAAAGTTAGTCATAAAGAGTTTAACCTCACATGGAGTAGAAAATAATGTATTTTAAGGGTGGAGAAAATATTAATAGAATTATTTTTCACTGATTAGAAATGGAGATCCAACTTATTTCTATATAACTTGTGTTTGTTCATTGCATTCGTGGAGTTGAAGGTGATTCAGATACTATGGTGGAGAACTGAGGTAAAGAATTTTTGTTCGTATCTATAAGTAGTAATATTAATTCCAAGCTATATTCATGTCAATATAATGGTTGAATCTATCATAAAAAATCATGATGATTCTTTATTGAACAATATTATAGATCAATGTTGGTGAAGATGATCATGCGAATATAGTTGATCAAGAAATCAGTTGTCCCCATCATGGATGGGATCACAACAATTGATATTTACATCAATTTTTATTCAAAGGAACAAATAAAGAAAATATCATTCTTTATGAAGTAAATATTTAGATCATCCCTTAAGAGTGAGTATCCAAAGAGATCCTCAAGAAATATACATTTGTAAAATAAGTTATCTTTGGTAGTATCTTGTTTATGAATCAGTTGATGAGGTACTTTGGCACACTCTCTATTCATTATTAAATAATTAAATGATATATGATTTATATGGGGATAACATAAATGAATTAGTGTAATGAAAAAATAATATTGACGACACTTGAGGAAAGTATTCAATAACATAACATTCCTATTATAATTTAATATTTTATTCTATGTTTTGAGATGTGTGTAAGTAATTTCATGTTGAATATATGTTGATAATTATCTTTAAAAGTGGTATAAAAAATTTCCACATACATTGTATCAATTAATTCAACCAATTACTATCAATATAGAAACATTTTATTAGTCTACTAGGAAAGAAATAGGTTATGATATATTAGGTGGTAACATATCGAGAGTTCATAATAGATAATATTGATTTCAAAATTTGACCCTCTAATTTCATACATAGTTTTAGTCCATGTAGACTTAAAGTTGACTAATTTATGGCATATTACTTATGAAATAAATGATTCCACCGTATCTTAGGTAATTGTTATTTTTAATCAATAAGAGTGAGAGAGGAAAATAAAAATGAAGAAAATAATTGAATAGAACATATTCAAATTCCATTTACTTCATTGTTATTGAAAACAACTACAAAGGGGGAGATTGATAATACTAATTTATGACTGATTTTTATTTTTTGTGAGTAATTTAGTAAGCGATGAAGCCTATATTTACAATATATATTGGAATAAGGAATTTATTGGATTTCTATTAGATATCCGAAGAATGTTTTTTGTAGAAGATGAATCCTTGAGAGGTTTAAAAATCATATATTATGTTTTGGGTGTTTCAAATTTAACTATTATTATATTCAATCTGTTCTTATTTCTCAAGGACTTGTACTAGTAGTGTACGGTGTAAGCACATTTTATACTATAATAGAGAAAAAATATGATCAATCCAATAGTGTTTCAGATTGGATGATTTTTAAGGAAGTTAAATTGATTCTAGGTATTATTGTATTATTTCATGAATATTTTCTTGAATCCCATGAAAATATCTATTCGATTGAAGATAGTTGAGGGCCATGAAAATGGAGAAAATAAATAACTATTTTTTCATGATTAATGGTATTGAAAAGGGAATTCATTTCTAATTTTAATGAAAATTTTACACATGTTAATTTCACTATGTATATAAAATTGACGTTGATAAAAATATTATCTTGCCCTAGAAAACCTGTTTGGCCATCTTTGTCCCACACATGTCAGAGAAGGGTCAACAATGTTGGATACCTTTCTGGGAAAGCTCATCATAATGATAGGAGGATGTGGGCAAATAGTGACCATAGGGTCACTCATAGATAAGTTTTTAGTGAACACTAAGAACGCATGGAGTTTCCCGAGTGGGAAAAACTATGGCATGACTTGGTGATAGGTGTGGGTGAATGAATGTTCCTGGTGTCGAACTCCAATGCCTTTGCATGAGGCAATAGACATGGTATATTTTATAGAGTCTATATCGACTAAAGAAAAATATGATGTGTGAAAAACATGAAACACAAACACACATAAAATATTTAAATATTAAACAATATACACACACCATCTATTCTTCAATGGTCTAATGATTCTCTTGAGTCCACATTGTCATTATATTCCTCTCATTATGAATCATTTATCGGTTGTGATACACAATGTATAGCTACCACCAGTGATCAGACGATGCACATAGAATCTGGTATTGTGATCAAAGCTAACATGAATGATCTCATTATATGGATCAGTACCAAATAATTTTTTTCTTTTCAGGAACATACCATCTCGAAAACGAAGATACCTCCAAATTTATAACATCAAGTTACTATGAAATCTAAAAGTATGAGGGAGATCGATATTCAAATGGAAGATGTATAAGATCTCAGGAACATGAGGCGATTCATAGGATAAATAGATCATTATGTGAAGATGGTATATTTTTCAATTCTAAGTAAAAAAGGAAACCCACGTTTGATGAATTAAAAAATGCCACTATTTCAGAAAAAAGATACAACATGTGGTTTTAGCCGGCAGTTGATTGATGAGGGTTTGATTTCTTATACAATAATTCCCATTATGTTCACGATTTTTTATGATTAATGGAAACTCTCAATGGTTCCCACATTCGTAGCTAAATATAGATATGCTTTCCATGGCTGGTGGTCAAGTAGGGTTTCAAGACGAATGATTCTTAGGAAATAGAATTGGTCAAGAGGATGGGAGGTGGGGATCATAACACCATTTTGAGGGGAATTATTTCCTACAAAATCACTCTCTTATAGTTTTGTGATATGATCATGAAATCCATCCCATGCCCCAATTCAGGACTGGTTACCCTTGTGTCAATGAATTGATTAAGATCATATAATAATGGGGAAAATTTTGTTTGTCACAGGTTCTCCATCATTATCTTATTTAGTTATGATGCATTAGTTTTCTTCCATGTTCGGGTGCCATAGAGTTTATTTATATCAAGGGAGGGGGTTGGTGTCTTGAATATGGGATTGAACCACTTTGAGACATCTTACTTATCCTATAAGAACATGAATCAAATCCCATGTAGATTGTTTCATATAGTTGAGGGTTATTTGACTGGACTGATCCATGTAGTTTTATGTCATGTAGTAAGGATGTTAATATAGGGCTCAAGCATATAAGAGGTGTCCATCGTATCCTATTAGGACACAAATCAGAGTCTATGTAGTTCATGTATATTTCATGAATGATGAGAGAATAGAGGCCTTGGGTGAGACTTATGCTTTTAGGGATACCCTAACTTGCATCATCGATGATATAGCCCTTTGAGTAATGATGAGATGTAATACAAATTACACCCCAATGACATCCCCATATCATGGTCATTATCATCATGTAATTAGTACAATCAACGCCAGTATCTAAGCCTAGATGATCAATTCTCGATATTAGAAATAAGAGATAGTGGTAAATTAGACACATCACATGAGATCATATTTGCACAAGGCTTACACATTAATGTTTCCCTTTGATAGGTATGATTAACCATCTTATATAGTATACGGTATAGAGCTAGGTCCTTATGAATTAGTCCTACATATCTTGTTTATTATAGGAATCATAGTAATTTAAGATTGGTAACCCTATAACTCACTAATGGTATTATGGTACTTGAGGGAATAATCAGGTTAAACAATTAAAACAATGCCCATATATGAGACCACATATCAGCCGCTGATGGATGATGAAGGATGGGGAACACATGGGTGTATTCTATCCCATAGGTCAGTAATATTGGGGATATGAAAGGATATACACCATGGTGAATGCCTATTGGATCTCATGACATATGAAGGCATCATACATACCCTGTTTAGATAGGATTCAAAGTTCTCATAGTTCAGTTATCTTTTCAATCCAGTGGTGGTTGATGAAGTATGATAATATCATGTGATAGAATGGGTCCCAATGGTTAGAATATATAGTATGTGGAGGGACTTACACCATTGTGGGTTCTCATTGGAGCTTAATCCTTAGGAATTTGTTCTATATATATCCTATTTGGAAATGAATCAGAGTTATCATAGTTCAGTTACCCTCTAGCAAGCTGATGAGTTGGGGTGGGTGATCACACTCAGAGAAATTATTATTACCCTCAAGGTTTTAGGGATTATATTGGCTCATACTAGGATGGATGCCTATTTAAACATTCATTCTCTATCTTTTGACAGGTAAAGCGATATCATGACCATAAAAGGTCTATTGAATATGTTTGGTACGATATGGAGGGTCCAAAAAAGAGTATGACGCGAATAAGGTCTCATGAGTGTTTAATATTAACCCATTAAGGAAACTACACTTAGAAATGGGGTATTTAGCCGAAGGACCCCAGTTGAGGGATCTCATGGAATATGTCAACGATTGTTTTCTAGATGAAGTTGACATGTCCTAGGGGGTCTTCTTGACATGTCTTGGCTCTCTACCAATCATGTCTTGGTTGTCAGATGAATTTTTCATGGGCGTTCTTCTAGCATGGAAGACACATCCAAGGACGTCTTCCTAGAATATCTAAGCTGCTTCACATAATTTATGTTGACATGTCCAATATGTTTGCCATGAGAATCTATTTTGTCCATTTAATATTTACATGATCAAGATAGAAATTTCTGGGGTCCTCCGCATAATGAGATGGTTTATACAAAAAAGCTTCACATGATCAATGAATACTTGTCCATGGTCTTTCTCTTTATCAATGTGAATTTTTGAGCATTTCGTCACATGATCAAAGAGGACATGTCTGGGGTTTCTTTAGCTAATCAATTTGAGGTTTATAGGATGTCTTCACATGATCAAGGTATAAATATCCAAGGTCTTTCACATGATCAGTATGCTTGCCTTGGATATCTTCATATGATCAGATCAAATATGTATGGGATGTGTTTTCATTGTCAATGTGCCTTGTCCATGTCATGACCCATCCCCCAGGGCCCATGCCATGACTAATCCCAAGCCCGTCGTCTATAGGCTAGGGGTTGGCGACTAGCACCAAAGGCGTAATCCCTAAAACTAAGAAGGCATTGCCTTTATAACCTATAAACACACGCAACCAAGCACACAACAATATATGAATGCAAGTCAACTGTATTGCAAAAAGAGTGAAGAATGTAAAAAGGGGAAAGAATACAATCCCAGAAGTAATAGTACAAGTACAACTTAAATAAAATACAACTGAAGAAAAAGAAAGGTAGTTAATGGGTTGTCCTCCGGGTTCCTACCTGAGGGGTAGGTACAGATTGCCTACACAGCACTCCACATCCACCCTTCTCCTCGGCATACTGACACGTTGTATGGTCCACCTCTGAGCACCGTCTTGTCCTGGTACTCTCAACCTTGATCAACAATGTTTGGCATCTGCATCCGACACAATGAGGTGCGGGCATAGCCTATGTCGGGGTGAGTATAACGATACTTAATAGGAACCCCGAGACCCTCAAGGTCTCACAAAAATCCACAAAGGATAAACCACAAAGCATGTAAACCAGCTGTCAACCCTACATAGGTATATGCGTATACATATACATAAGTTATCTAGTATACCCATCTCAATCCAGAGAAAAACATAGGGTCCGACCCAAAATCCCAAAGCTCAACTGTTCCACAAGATAAAGAAAACCACAAAGGCAAGTACCACATAGGTACACCACACAGGCGAATACCACCAAGGGATTACCATGAAGAAAAGTACCCGATAGGTATGAACTCAAGGCATACCAGGTATAAATTATTTATGGTAGTAGAGATGATTAGTTATATGTACTAAATTGTCTAACTCCATTAAGAGGCTCTACTGCTGACCCACACAGAATCTCTAGAAGCTGACCCACACATGATTGCTAGGAGTTGTCCCACATAGGATCGCTAGGAGCGGATCCACATAGGATGTCTAGGATCTTACCCACATAGGATTTCTAGGAGTTGACCCACACAGGATCTCTAGGATCTGACACACACAGGATTGCTAGGAGCTTACCCACATAGGATCGTTATGAGCTGAACCACACAGGATGGCTAGGAGCTGTCCCACACAAGATCGATCAGAGATAACCCACATAGGATCACTATGAGCTCACCCACATAGGATCTCTAAGAGGATACCCACAATGGATTTCTAGGAGCTGACCAACACAAGATCTCTAGGAGCTGACCCACATAGGATCGCTAGTCAGTCTTCTTGTCACAGCCAACTACTGGGTTCCCATACTATGCTTGCTCATCTCTAGGAGCTGACCCACATAGGATCTCTAGTTAGTCCAGAGGGCTTGGTTGGATTCTTGATCAATCCAGCAGGTCTATACCCCATCTTTATCCAAATCTCTAGTGTGGTATACAAAAGGGACCTTATTTCTCCAAGGATTCCAGCGCCACTGACTGTTTGTCAAACGGACGTCCGGTTCCAATGTTATGGCCAAAAGAGCGTAAATGGGTCGATGTCGGTCCGGGTATGATCTGACCTGAACTGGGTCGACCCAGCCCGTTAGGTTTGTCTTGGCCCGCTGGATGGCATAGCCTGTTAGGTGGCCTAGCCCGCTGGGTCTGACTCGGCTCGTGCTAGGCAGCTTGGCCCGTTGGGTGCTCCGGTAGGCCGCGAGGGGCCGCGGAGGGTTGCGGGGTTTGGCCATGGATGATGTGAGGCCACGAGGAGGCTCGACTGCGAACGGTGGCTCGGCCACATGGGTGCCGCGAGGGCGCGAGGCGGCTCAGCCCGGCCAGGGGTGACTCGGCCGGGAGGGCGGAGGTCATGGGGAAACTCGGCTGGGGGTGTCATGAGGGCGTGGGGAAGATTGTCCGGGAGGGCGGAGGCCGCGGGGTAGCTCTTTCGGGTGGTTGGAGGCTACATTGAGGCTCGGGGAGGCCACGGGGGGCACGATGGGGTGGCAGGGCACGACCGCGGATAGCTGCGGTGGTTCGGGTAGTGAGGCCAAGGGTGGAGGCTCAGCCATGAACGGTGGAAACGTCTCAGGTGGCTGCTAGGCCGCAGGGCACGGAGGTTGGTGGTAGAGGCTCGGCCGCGGGGTGCGGAGGTTGTGGGCGGCGGAGCAGCGGGGCAGTGGGGCGTCGTGCCTTCGTCAGAGATTGGTATAGCTGGCCTCTCACTTTGTTCATCGGTGTTGTTTAATCCACCTTCTTCCATCGCAAAGAACAGAATAAGTAAGAACTGTGGAGAGGTCGATCCATGTTTGTTTGGCCCTCACCATACGTGTTAGAGCGGTAGTAAGTGGTTCACCAATTTTGAATTATGAATAATTATCAAGAATGGATTGAGAGAATAATTCCATACAACCACCCAAAAACTTACCTCAAATAATCATACACAAATAAACCCCTACCTTGGATTGTTTTTTGACACTAGCATGAGAAGGATGTAGAAGAAGGCGAGGAGTGTTCCAACAATCATCGCTTCCGAAACCACGCTACGATGTCGGGCTCACTCGTCATCCTCTTCCTTGGTTTCTGAAGAACGTTCTTCGATGGTGTTCTTCGTTGGGGAAGTGAAATCCTCCGAATATTTCTCCTCTCCCCAAATCCACCAAAAAGCAAAGTAGCCAAAATGATAAGTTTCACAAATTTAATTGTTGGTCCTATTTCTTATATGGTTTATTAATTACATAGGATGTCATAATAAATTTAAGGGGGTGGGACCATTTAATTGGGTAAGTTTACGAGGCTCTCCCACACCTATGATGGAGTTCAAGGGGTTTTAAACATATAGTGGTCCCCACCACTGTAACCTCTCATGGGAAGGTAGGCTCGATGGTCCCCACCTCCATAACCTCTCATGGGAGGTTTTATTTATGGTGGTCCCCACCTGTGAAATATCCACATGGGTGGTTTCAATATAAAATAAAAAGAAAATGTTACATCATTTAATTTTATTCCTTCAAGAAAAACCCAAAATCTATCCTTTACTCACCACCCACTGCGGTTGAGGTGATGGTCTCCTTAGGAGAATACCAGCGCTGTCAGTTCAACGGTTCCCTCAAATTTCAATTCTGATCACCGATTAAAAAGTTAGAAAAACCTACTCGCACGTTTACTAAACGTACCCGAATAAATGTTCAAAAATTCATTCTGGCATACCGGGCCTTAGAATCACGCACTGTTCATTTTCATGCACTCGTAAAATTACCATATATGAAAAAAATAAATAAACGGATATTATAGGTCTTTACATTCCATTGAATTTTTCATGATCAAACTGAGTTTTCTAAGGCCTATCTTGCGTTCAAAGGGACATGTCCTAGGCTGAACATGTCCATTAGAAAACTGGTGAAGAATATTTTGATCACATTACCTTAATTGAATCACATTTTGTGGTCTCATAAACATATTCAAGGTCACAAACCTTTATAAGTTTCAAAGTTCCATTCCCCAATGGATTGTGCATAAAGATCACATGTATATTATTTTCAAGGAAGGAGAGTTCAAGGACAATGGATTCACATCATATCTGAACCTAACAGGGATTTTGTGACATAGGAGGGCCTATACATGGGTTCCCATGAATGTAGAGGCCATATACATGTCAACGGGATCTTTATAGGATAAAATCATATGATTATTATTTAGAAATATGATGACAAGACCCCTTTGGGGATGTACACTATTACCACAACATGGAAAAGGTTTCTTTACATAGGATTGTTGACCCATTTTCATGCATGGGGTTCATACTATATGGATATGCAAACTCAAGGAAGTTGTGTTATTGAGGGATTGAACTTAAGGATGCATGATAACAAGCACATGAGATCATCAAAGAACCAAGGGAATATGTCAAAGGGGTCATGCACATCAAGGAAGGCATGTATAGGGCTGCATGTTTGCATCATGATACTGTGGATTAGTATTGTTTAATTTCTAGTGGTGGATGGGGATTTGAATTATCTATAGGTGTATATCGATCGACACTAACACGGGTGTCATGTGTGCCTGAGGTCTCACACCGCTTTTCCAAAAATATGCATCATGAGGTTAGAGGATCATCTTTTTTGATTTTACATCGCTAAAAGATGTTCATCTTCACCTCACACATGCATCACATGGCTGGGGTCACATAATCTCTACAAGATGACATGATCTCCAAGGGGTCATGTGATAGGATTTAAAACATGTACAAGGGCCTTCATGTTGGGATATAAGTAAGGGTTCGTGACCAAGGGTTCTTTTCAAGGATACACCTCCTAAGGTTGTCTCGACAAAGAAGACTGAATGATGGTGGGTTCAAATGCATGTTAGGGAGTGTCTTCATTATAAATTTCATGCTCGCGATCATTCCCATGAGTGCATCACATAATATGGATCTCATATAAGGATTTTCATGAATATATCATCACATGATATCATCGTATGATGTTCAAATAATCATGATATTACATGAAAGAGATCATGTGAGAGAGATCAACATTAACTAGAGAATCTATTTAGGTTTTGTAGTTGATTCTCCTACATTTATATGATTCTTTTCAAATGTTATCCCCCTTTCATGTCTGTGTATTTTCCTATAGGTACTAGGTTATTTATAGAAAAGGTTAAACCACATTTGATTATGATTTACATAGTCAGGTTTCCACGTATTCTTTTTGGATGAGGTAGAGGCTTCTTATGAAGAGTGTCATGAAAATTAAAGATGAATTTGGGTGATAATATGTTTGAAAATCACTAAGGATTCACTTTAATGACTACAATACATCACATGATCATGGATTTTTCATAAGTTGGATTTGGGACAACCACCAATGGATTCATGCAAGAAAATAATCATGATTATAAAATATGTATTGTTATTGTGTCTTTGTTCTTCATTCAATGATTTGGTGAGGATAACCCAGATTTCATGATCATTATCACCATATATACAATGTCTTCACATGATTATCAGGAATGGATTCATATGATAGTGTCTCATGGATCAATTATACAATGTATCACATGCATGAAAATTATGTTTCATGCATGCCATAGAGATTTTGAATGTGTGTTGGATACCTCTATTTTATTTTTAGAGTGGGTTCTCTTAGAGGATCATTGGGTGATGGGGTGGCATCGAGTGTCTTAGCATTGTTGAAATAGTGTCTTCTGAGTGAGGCAGTCTGGCGAGTGAGCAGGAGGTTGAGGATGACAGAAGAGAAGTATTGGATAGCTAATATCTACTTGATCAGGAATCCACTATTTTTCTATGTTTTTATGTGGTGGAACAATGCCACCTCATTTAGACATCCCGCATTTATATAGAACCTATTCAGAGAACACTGAATAAATCAATATACAAAGTCCATTCTTTGAGCCGAAAGTGGTGTTGGAACCCACAACACCATCACAAACACCCTCATCAACCACACCCTCCCATTGCATGGACCACCTAGGAACACCTACATGCACCCCATGTGCACATTGCGTGAGATATGATCTCCCACTCTTTCTACTCCATTGGATGGTTGACTAGCTCATCGGGAACAATTTAGGTGACTCCCACATGTTCTCTGGGTTGATTTGGTATTCTAGTTATCCTTTTTGGAATTTTGTTCAGCTAATGTTGTTCCCATAAATAATAGAAGAATATTCTAAGTAAAATGGGTGAAAATAAGTGTCCAGTAAATATTATCTTATAAAGAAAATTCCAATAAAGTTCTTTATACATTCTATTTCTATGTATTTCATGATAAATAATTTATATTTTTTGTGGTCTTGACAATTCTAAATTATTGTATGAAAATGTACATGGCATGAAATTTTTTATGTCAATAAAATTCTCCCCTTAGAATGTGATTTTTTTGGGATCAAAAGAATCTAATTTTAAGGTAAACATAGATAACTTTGTATTATATAGGTACATTTTAAGATCTTTTTTATTTATCACCACAAGATGATTTATCCAAAGTGTACTGAATGTGGAATTTCAGTTTCACTCAAAAGGAGACTTATAACCATAAGTGATTGACTTTACATGATATCATATGGATCATCAAATTCAACCATCATTCTCATAATACCATGTAAACCCAACCATTTGTATTTAAATATATGAATGGCAATAGTTTTGACTTGATAATTTCTAGTCAATTATACCAATATGTGATTCCACATCAGTATATGTACTTTGATTATCTTGGGATCACTTGGTTAAAAATGGGAATTCGAGTGGAAAGGAAATTGTCTCTAGATAAAAACTAATGTACATCGATATTAAAAAAAATCCCATAAGAATGGGAATAAATCCATATGTAGTCCTTAAATATACTACTATGTAGATTAGTCTCATGCATAAATGGAATAAATTCAATGAGTTAGAACTCTATGATGAATGTCCTCATATAGATCTAGCTCATATGTAGAAAGGGGAATATCACTTTTTTGAATGAAAACCTTTGTAGAGAACAATGTGTTGGAGAAATGTGGAACATATCAAAAAAATACCCATCCTTTGTATAATACTAAATAAACCCAAATGCCAATATTCAAGTTCTAAACTTAGAACATATTTTTTCAGAGAAATTATCATGAATTTCCACTAACATGAGATTCCTCAATGATGTAGCAAATCTAGTTGTCTTGAGATGTTATAGTTAACAAAGATAATTTGGGTAATATGTACATCTTAGAGGGAGGATTATCTAATATCTACATAATTAATTGGACTTAATGAGGATAGATTTATTTTTTCTATGGATAGGTAATCATCCTTAAAGGTTTTTATATATTTTATTTACATTTCCCCATGTTTGTCCAACATATCATAATGGGGAAGACTTATTGGGTGTGTACATTAATTCATTGGATTACTTCTTACTAGTATTCTTCTTAGTATGTTTTGTACCTTTTTTCATTTACGAGTGATCAATATTTCATGGACCACACAATTTTCATCTCCAATGAGCATTGATTTGACTTTTACAAGGATTCCCATTTTGTGTTATCAACCTAGTGAGCATTGTGTCTTCTTAAATGGATAGTTTAAGGGCTTGAAAACAATTACAATTTTTTGATGTATATTAGGGTCTTCTTCATCATACTATCTATTACTAGAAGTTTAGATTCTTATAGCTTAGACCTTCCATTATTATAGTTTAATGTATGATGGCTCAGAACTCATGTTTTTGTAGTTTAGGGTCTTTTATAATGGTCATTCTACTACTATAGTTTAGTTTATTCTATCTTGGTCCTATGGTTGCTGCTTTTAGGATTTTTTAGCTCATACCTTATACTGTTATAGTATAAGGTCTTATGATTCAGACCTTCACTTTCAGTAGTTTTAGGGTCTTTTATCCCCAACCTTCTATTACTATAGATTTTGGGACTTTTATCTCAAACCTTATACTGTTGTTGTTTAGGATCTTTCAGCTTGGATCTTTTATTGTTGTAATTTATTTTCTTTTATCTCATTCATTGTACCTATAGTGTTGTATGGGTATTCATCAATGCTTCAATATACCTACATCCTTGATGAATTCTATGGAATGAGTGTCCATTTATGTTTTTGATTCCCTAAATTATTAATTAATATTTTGAATAATAAATGTTCAGGAAGTGTTATGGAAATTTCATTCTTGTAGAAATCATGAGCGATGAGTAGTCATGATGGATCATGACTCCTTGAAAATCGAATGTGGTACTTTTTTATGCATAGTGAAATACCATGAATGATGGGTCCACTTAGATAGTTAGAATATGCGTTATAAAGGTCACATGTCCAATATCTTGAATCAGTTAACATAAAATGATGTAGACATGTCAGGGATTACCCAAAACACCCTAAGGTGTCGATTTATGAAATGGTACTATTAGGGCTCTTGAGGATTAGACTTCCTTACTTACATGGAGGATATTCCACTAGTTGGTAGGTTAAAACCCCAATGAATGATATAAGAGGGATTATATGGGTGGATAATTAAAGGGGATCCCCACTCTTTTCAAAAGACCATGAAAGAATTGTTAATACTAAAACATTTAGACTAGGAAGTGGGGCATAGAGAAAAGGACTCTCCACAAAGTTTTCAAGAACCCTAGGTTTGTTTAGATTATGGGTTAGGAGGCTTGATCCCTAGACCATGTTGTTTCATGTAACGTGGTGTAGGCTATCAAATGGTTCAAAAAATGGATCATTCCATTCGATCCTACATAAGGGGTATAATAAAGAGTGATGTAACATAAAAGATGTAAAATTTTCTTGTATAGTATAGTTATAGGGATTTTAAATATTTGTCTAGGAATATATAAGATAACTAGGGATGGGAATAAGTGGTTACAAGTCGACCACTAGAAATGGACCATGACTATAATGTTCAACATGGTGAGGATAGTAACATCTGGATTTCAGGGGGCCTTCTTGGGATCTAAGCTTCAATTTGTTGGTGATAATACTAGTTACTTATCTACTGTGGTGAAGATCCAAAAACAAATAATTCCATGGTCCATGGGGTTACAAGAGGAGGATATCAACTTGAGAAAGTTTTTATATTAGATGAGACATCAACGTTATGATGGCGGTTTACAAATAGTGTAACATTTAAGAATGTTTTTATCACCCTAATAGTTTTGTCAACACCTAGTGAACACGTTATTGTATAGAGGATACATAAAAATCATTAATATAACATCTTCATTGACTAAGGGTCTAGTGATCATGGAATGAGCTTTTCTAGGGCCAAAACGTGGGCCCAATGAGCTTTAAACCTCATCCATTTATGCTCTAAATTTTTCATAAACTATAGAGAGGAAGAGTTTAACGATCAGAGACTTAGATTTTTCTTTGGATTTCCCTTATACATTTTAAACATGAAAAGTTCTATGTATCTTACATTATATGTTTTAGGGTCTCTCATTTTGTACCATCAAAGTATAAAATTTTGGGTCATACAGATTTGATTGAAGTACATGCAGTTTATGGTCATGACACATGTGGTTGTAGTATGAGGGGAATATTACACAATAACCCAATTAGGGTACCTAGGGTCAAGATTAACCAAACATCCTTATGAGTGGGATATAAAAAAATTGCAAATCATGGAAAAAGATTCTTAGGACATGATTATTGATATTGGAAAATCTTTCTAGGTATTCCCTAGAACACCCTCAGGTGATGAGTTTTTCCATAGTGATGCCATTCTTACAAGGATTAGAAATACATTTATGTAGGGCCAAGATGTCTATGGTTCGAATATCTAAGCCCTTATTTATCCCTAGAAAGATCATATAGATATATCTATTTTTCCATTAAATGGTATATGAAATGGTTGAGGAAACCTGAAGAGCTCAATACAAGAAGTCTGATTTGGGGTATAAGGGGATTAAAAGATGATTAAATAACCCTATATTCAGGTAGATCGGGGATAGGGTTTTATGGTCCTTTGATAAGGAATGATGATGAGTATAGTCCTGCACATTTTAATGTCTTGTAGAGGGTAGTTATTTGTGTTGAAGTTATAATGTCATGATAATAGGATGTTTCCTTGTAATTTAATAAAATTTGAAGAGGTTTTTTTCATTTCAATGATGCTCAACGACATGAGGCATGGACACGGGAACCGATGTTAAAATTTTGTACGATATCCTTTGGAAAACATTTCACAAATTAGGGGAAATTAGACACAGGGAGAATCATTTATCTCTGTATAGGGTTATTTTATGGTTTCCATATGCCAGAGCCCTTCTTGTGTAGATATATCATACATGCCAGCAAGATATATGTAGATTTAACTCATGCATAGATAGAATGAGATTTTATGACTCGGCCCTATTTGAAAAGAGGGATGTGATGATTTTTTGTTCCATTAAATGTATAGAACTTTTTCTTGTAGTTTAACATCATGTGACTAAGACACATAGTGAAAAATTATTTCATCTTCTAGAGAGGCTTTCTAGGTTCCCTGAGCTCACGTGATCTATTATTTTCATGAGAAATAAGGGAAAACAATGTTGTCTACTAAGATTCATGAGAATTCATATCAGATATATTTTTACATAGTTCATTAATTTATGCAGTTATGAGTTCATTATTCTCATTTTTTATATTAAATATAAAACCATGATGGATAATCTTGGCGTTAATTCATCTTTTGTGATGACATGAATCAAGACACACATAGTTCTTTTATGAAATTTTATTGTATAGGTCTTACCGGTACATTGGGATGGGGGAATGTTTTTATGTTGCGGTTGGTATTTGGATTGGAGATGCGGGTGTCACTACATATCCTATAGTAATACGAATCAGGGAACACACAATTCTTTAATAGGAAATTCACCACACAAGTCTGAACCATACGTAGAGGGGAGAATTGTTCTCATTGATTATTATTCCTAGAACCCAGATTGAATATTTGGGTATCAATATGTGTCCTATGATAATAGGAATCAAAACAGACATAGTTCTTGAATAGGATACCCTCTACATAGTACTGATATATTCACATAGGGAGACATTGTCCCCATTTATTATTGTAGTTTGACCCAGGATTGGCGATTTGGGTTTTTCTACATATCCAGTGATAATTTGAATCATGCCACACTTAGTTCTTGAATGGGAAAATATCATTGTTTGTCTAACCCATATAAAGAGGGGAGAATTAATCCCATTAATTTTTTAGTTAGACCTAGTATTTGATATTCGATCATCACTATGTATCCCATGATGATAAGATTCAATCCACAATCAGTTCTTGAACGGAAAACACTCCATGCAGTTCTAACCCATATACCAAGGGGGTAATTGTTATTTTTATTTTTTTTCAGTTAGAACTATGATTAGAGAACTGAGTAAATCTCTGAATCATGTTATGATAGGAATTAATCCGAACATATTTCATGAGAAACTGTGTAGTTTAATGTCATGAGAAATGGATGTAGGTTCCCCGACCTGAAGAGGGAATATTATGGTTGGACTAAAGACTAGAGATATTGGTGTAACTATGTATCCAACATATTGGATCTAATGATGTTATTTCCAAGAAATATAATGTGGTTAGTATATATTGTCAATCCATACTGGGTTTATGAAAAGAGTTTGCAAGACAAGTGATCTTATAGTTTATGATGAAAATCATGGTGAAGGTGATGTCGATTCCTAGTGTTTGCCATATTTTTGGGTTTGAAATCATGAGGAAAGGAAAACATCATGAATGGTAGTTTTCTAGAATCAAATATTTATAATCATATATATGTTATGGTTTTTTTGAAGACTAAGATGATATTAGTAAATATATATAGAATCGAGTACCCTGAAGGCGTTCTCTACGATTATGATAAATAGAGTATCATGAGTGTGCAGTGGTTTGATGGAATGAATTTGGAAATTTCAAATATAAATGGATCTTTGAAAATGGAGGTGTTCCGTGAATATGTTTTTGAATGATTAGAAAAATGAGTTGGAGGAAGTGGATCATCATGAAAAAATGACCCTATAAATGTAAGGTCGCCCACATCACTTTACATGATATTTTTCAAGGAAACTTTAGTATCACACTGATTTCATGAAGTTATGGGAGATCTACAAATATAGATTTATATGAGAGATTGAGTATCAAAAAAATACTACTTATGTCTTGACGAAATCCAATTCTTCTAAGTAATGTGTGATTTGTAATGATGGGGTATTTCGAGTCGGCTCGTTGAGCTTCGTGAAGGAGTTTGTTCTGAGAAGGAATTTGCTTCATGAAAGTTGTGAGATTCATGAAGAAGATCCATGAATAGTAGTTATGTATATCATGTTTCAGTAAACAGTGATTTTAGAGCACATCAACATTGGTCTATAGTGCAGGTATAGTCTCATACTAGACACATAAAAAGACTCTCATGCCAATAAATTTAAGTTTACATCAAATTGATAAAATCAGTTAGAATTTCTCATTGTATACTCCTTAGGGGATTTGACAGAAGTGTTCTGAGTGAATTAATGTGCAATCCCTAAAATATTTTAAAGGACGTGTGCTTGGAGTAGAGTGAATTTGAATAAACTCTTATATTCCACAAATAGGGAAGTTCAGTTCATTTAGGTACGACTAGCCCACTGTCTGTGTAAGCTCCTTGGACTATCCCTTAGTGGTGAACCATGTAAAATTTATGTTTTTCCTTTCATCATGTGAATATTTTATCACTGATCAAATCATTCATACAGGTTTAATGAGTTCCTATCAAATTGGGAACAATATCCATCACATTAAAAGAAAACGTTGCTACTATGATTCACCCCTCCCCTCTCAAGGTGTTCTGGGGTCCCACACTAAAATTTTAGGAATCATGCCACATATGTTTCTTGAGTGGAGTTTTGGTGGGAGATCAACACCAAGGATAATGGATCTCTTAGGAAATTTCCATGGTAATGTGAAATTTTATGTCCTATAAGAGGCCTCAAACGTGCGGCTAAACATTATGTGGAAATGAATCATTGTGATCATTTTTAGTTATTGCATCCAAGACCATTCTAACCATATCACAAATCGATATGTCATGATCATGAGGGTAATCCCTTACAAAAATTAAAAATCCCATATGACCCATTCTCGATGTGAGAAACATGGAATGGAAAAGGTTACTTTAACGAAATGGACGAAATTTGATAATGGAAAAGGGAATATTATATCATGTTGTGGATGATCCAAGATATAATATCTCGGTGTCACTAAATATCTCATTGGAATGAGAATCTAGTCATATAAAATTCTATTAAACAATGTAGTTTAGTTCCATGAGGTGAGGAAATAATCCATGCAGTTTAGCACCATGTGGAAAAGATGAATGTGACTCAACATTAATAAATATCATGGATGGATGAAAGAATGGAGATTTGTCCATAACTACATATCCTATTATTTAAGGAATCAAACCACACAAACTTCACAAAAGAACATTTTGTTTAATTTCATGTGTTATGGATTTCAATTGTTAAATTTAACATAAAGTGATAAGGATTAATGTTACTATATGTGAAAAATAAATATTCAATGTTTTCACACATTATAATTTATTATGTCCATGATGGATATATTTTGGATGGGCTTAGCATTTGGATATGGGTGTCACTATATATCTTATGATAGTAGGAATCGAGCCACACTATGTTCTTGGATGGGGAATCCCCAATGTGGATCTGATTCACACATAGGGACAAGATAAATTTACTTCTATTTTTCACAGATCTGGATCATGTGTAATGAATCATCAGTGAGATGATGATTCTCGTGTAGTTTTAATTTTTGGAGGTGAGTAAATACTCCATACAGTTTTAAATTTCATGGACATGATGTCTTTTATATAATTTATCTTTATGTTGTTAGGATGTATTATGTATATTTTAACATCATGTGGTCTGGACATGAGATGATTTTTAGTTCAGATTCTTACTTTTAGGACCTCTTCCATAGGGTTTACTGTCATGTTGTTTGGACGTACTATGAAATTTAATGACATGAAACTAGGAGGATGGAATGTTGTGTAGTTTAATGTCTTATTCAAGGACAAGATATCATTGGAGGGATACATTCTCCAAGCTGTCTTATTGAAACTTCAATGTTCATTGAGTAATCCTACATGATGTGTAGCCACACTAGGGTTCATATATTCATTTCCATGTAATTACAGGTGAACACTTATCGATGTTTCATTATAAATTCTATATAATCCTTCTGTTCCTTGAGAAACATTGGAGAACTAAACAGTGTATTAAATGTGTCTTATTTTGTTCAAAGATATACCTACTTGATCACATTGATGTTTGTGGATATTCCATACTCAAATATGGTAGTGGAATTCATGAGGGAATCATGTTATTCTTTCATCTCCAATTCCATGGATGAATTTTTAGATATGAAAGGAAATTAGGTTAATCTCTATCACTGTTGAGATAAGAGAGGCCATGTGAAGAGACATTATCATCCTAGAATGCTAAAGTCATTTGGAAGAGATCCTATAGTTTCCTTTTTTCTACACTATCATTGGGGTTAATAAGATCTTAGAAATATAGGATTAATTCTACTACCTCAATCAGGTTTAGGTGTAGATCATTTTCACTATTGATCATTCCCTAGGGATTCACAGGGGCGGTCCCCAAGCCATTGTTGGTTGTAATCCACATATCTACATTCACCATTAGTTATTTTCCATTACTTTTACAGAAACCTACTTTAGAATAAATCACTTTGTAAGACATGAGGAGGGGGTGAGACCATGCATCACACTTAACTTCCAATCTATGAGGTATTTCATATTCTGATGTAATTTTGGAGGTACCACTATGTGTAAGTGATGTAAATGTCCTCCAAGTATGAAACTATATAATAATTATTTTTGGATAACCATGATCTTAAAATTAGGTGTGATATCCCTAAAACGATCTTTTAGGTTTATCTTCTCGAGAGGCCTTTACTCACTCTTATCATACTCTTTAATGGTCATCCTTGTAGGATATAACCCCCCGTCCCCACTATATCCCAAATGTTGGAGGGTCTAAATCGGAATTAGTTTGATCCTAGAATAATTTGAAATCAGATCCCTTCAGATGTTGACATTATTGAGCCTATCTAAAATATATTAGGGTCTGATATGTCAGTAGATGATATCTTCTCTATTATACTCTTGGAATGAGATGAAAATATTTAATTTTGATTGAATAGTATCCATTTGATAATCCTATACTGTAGTGACTTCTATAACTAATTCTTGTGGGCTCTGGTGGGCCATGGTGGCTATATCTCTCTGTTCCCTTGAAATATGGAATGGATAAAATATTTTATAACATCCACCTAATAATGTGACATCTTCTAGAGATTAAAATTTCCCACAGTTTTGTTTCCTCTGGAATTATGGATGACCTCATTGATTGAAGGTTCAAACATTCCTTGCGGTATCTAACAGGTTTGTTTGTAGAACCAGAAACATATAATGATTCTATATCCATTTGGACCTACTTTCCAAAGGTAGGTTCTCATTAGTTATGTACCGATGAGGCTTAAGAATTTGAATTGTTCGAGAGGATGGGAGGTCAGACTCATCACACCTTTTTGAGGGGATTTATTGTCTACTCCAGGACTCTCTTTATAGATTTAAGTTATGTTCATGAATCCTTATTACATTACCAAGTATAAAAATGAGCTTTCCTTTATATATGACAATCAATTATTGATATATAGGAGATTTAGAGAATCTTTTATATGTATTCGAGGTTCTTCATCGATAGAGAATCATCTATATTTGTTTAGAGATTTTTAGTCAATGGTATCCTTCGACACATTATATAGAAATCTCTTGGTCATTATGATAACCATACTAGTTTTAAATCCACTCAGTGGGGCACATGAAGTTTATTGTCATTCAGAAGGACATAGATTATTTTAGAGTTGGGATCGTACCCACGAATGGGCTACCTACGTATCCTTTATTTTAGAAAAGGAATAAGAACCCACGTAGTTCGAGTAAAGAAGTATAAGGTTTATGCATGATTGATGTCTTAAAGAAAGATGTCATAATTACTTTTACACTCTACGATCACGTGAGTCATGCTCGGTGTGAGAAATAAGAGGTATCGGTAAAACCATACAATTGTGCCATGAAAGATGTAATCATAAGAAATGATGTGGGGCTTATGTATAGATGACTGCCCAAATAGATAAAGGTTAGGTTTCACTTTATGGAAGAAACCCAGGAACAAGGTCCATAAAGGTATATGTACTTTATGGACATTTGGATACTCTAACTTGGGGATTACTCCTGAGGAAGATTCAAAAATTATGAGGGGACTTATGATTGGGTTTTACTCTTGAGAAGGAAGCCCAAATAAAAATTAAATTAAGACTGGTTAAGAAAAATTATGACTAGGGCTTATTCCTTAGAAGGAGGCCCAGGTTAAAGGGATTTGGAATCTGAGGCTTATTCTTGAGAAAGAGGCCCAGGACAAAGAAACTATGGATGGGGCTTACTCCTAAAGAGGATGCCCAGATTTGGGAAATTATGACTGGAGCTTACACCTAAGAAAGATGCCCAAGTTAGGGGACTTGGGGCTTACTGCTGATGAGGATGCCCAAATTAAGAGAACTTTTGGACTGGGACTTACTCCTAAAAAGGAGGCCCAAATTTAAGGATTCTCTCATCTTAAAGGATGAGGTTTAATGAATAAAATTTTTAACCTCAGTGACAAAAATACATGTAAATCCCTAGGTTTTAAGATAGGTTCCATGGAATTCCTTTCAGATAAGGAAGACAACAAGGGAGCCATGCCAAAAGAAATGGCCTTAAAGAGGTTTTTGAAGGAAGGATCTTGAATAGGAGAGGTGGATAGGCATAAGAGAGGTGAAATAGGAAAGGGAGGCACCCAAAAAGAAGTGGGTGCTCCGGTCCTACTTGGGCACGTATGTTCTGGTCACGCAAGTATACTTGCGCGACACAGGGGTACTTGCGTGACGGTCAACCCTTGGAGTAATACTTGGGTGATATTTTTCTCATGCCCATAGTACTATCCCTAGAGGCTTATAGAAGAGTTGAGTGAATGTTCTATTGAAGGGGTAAGGCGGCACGCAAGTGTGGCCATTTCCCTTAAGGGCTGGACACTTAGGCGTGCAAGTGTTGATGTGTTTCAACACTTAGGAATTACCCCCCCCCCCCCCCTCTTTATATCTTCTGTTCTAGGTAATAAATTACCTTAGAAGTGTTCAGAAGCTTCGAGAAGAGACTAGGGAAGAGGGAGCTCAAATCTGAGTTTCTGGAATTTTTTCCCCTGAAATGGGAGGCCCACCGGGGGTATTTATAGGCTGGTGAAGACCCTAGGAGAAATTCAAATAGGGTGCGCAAGTCACCTATGAGACCATTGGGCGGCGTGCAAGTATACTTGCGCGAAGTTGGTGGAACTTGCGTGACCCAAGTGCAAACGAATATTTGTTCATGCCTTTGTCAATTTTTGATGTTTCATCAAAGGATGAATCACTTTGGGTTCAAGGTATTTCCCTTTTCATTCGTTTAGACTCAGTGATAGAAAGGAGCATCATCAAAAGTCCACCCTCAGAGTTGGATCCGAAAGAAATATGGATGTGACTCTGATGTAAATAAGAAAACCAAGGAACATGCAGCTCGCAAGTGTTGAATGTGAAGATGGCGTCCCGCTGGTGTGGGTCGCCTAGGTGTCGGCTTGCAGGGTTGTGCGCTCTAGCTTTATGTGCACCGTGTTGAGGCCTGGCCTATATATATGCGGCCATTCTCACGCAAAGCACCCAGATTTCAAACTTTCGAGCTCTCACCACGCAAGTTGCCTTTTCCCCGCAAGTTGCTCTGTTTTCCCCGATTTCTTTGCTGTCACGCTATTGTAGAGGTATTTGGACTTACGCGGTATAGCATCCCGCCTTTTTATCACATAAACTTTCATTACATTTTACAAAACCGAGGATCTTTAAGGTTTAGTGTCTTGGAAACCATGAACATAATAAATGAAACAAATAAAAACATTCTTCTTAAACACTTGAAAGGCTTCTCCTCAAGTTCATCCTAGGTTCATTACTGCATCTCATAACCTGGGGACATACATCAAAAGAAAGGGTGAGCAGAAGGCCCAGTAAGAGAAACCAGAGAAACATTTTACATGTGAACATGAGATACTTCAATAAGGTCATGAAAATAACATTAAGGCATGAGAATGAAATCATGAGATACATCATAATAAAAATAACATTTTTTATAACTTGAAGATGTGGCTACAACATTTAATATTGACAATCGTTTCGTTTCACCAAGGTCCATCCCCAAGGTGTCGTTAAAATTACCAAGGTTATTCACCAAGGCGTCGTTAAAATGGTCATCTCTTGAGATTAAGTCTTTACCCAATGCATTGGAGCGCTATCAGGGCGCACCCTTAAATTTGCCTTTATTATCATGTGAGCCACATATATCATCATCAAACATTTCATAAATAACCCATATAACATAAAATAAATGGGTTTCATTTCATAATCATAACATTTAAAAAACTGCTTTAAAGACATGATCTTTACGTCGCTTTAAACCCACGGAAAGGGAAAGAGGGTTTTATTTATGAAATTCCTAGAATTTAAAATAGAACATTTTGATATATATGTGAATACCCCTGTAGAAATAAGAGCTTTGAGTATTCACTTTATAACATAAAATAATTTTTAGAAAAGAGAGAGAGGCATTTTGAGACGAAAATTCTGCAGCATAACGGCTATGTTACAAGGTTTTAGAAAACATTGAGAAGAGAGGGGACATGGGTCAAACATTCATAAATGACCCATCAAACCGTAGAGGGACAAAATATAAGGAATTTAAGAACATGGTAATGAAATTTGAAAATATACCATATGAAATGAAGAACATGAAAGGAAGAAAAAAAAGATTTCTCTTGTGAGAATTCAGCAGCCTAACGACGTCACTTAAACTTCAACAAAATTGAATTGACAAGGTCAAATAGGGTATCTCATCATATAAACATAAGATTCCAGTATGATAGATATATAGGTCATACCCCAACATAACAAAAAGGAACTTGAAAGAATTGACATGAAAGTAGAACTTCAAAACGAGAAGGGTGAAGAACCACTTAAAAATTCGGCAGCCTAACAGCGCCACTTAAAACTTCAAAATACTGAATTGAAGCGATCAAATGGGGTCCCTCATCATATGATCATAAAAGATCAGTCTGATAAATTTAGAGATCATAACCCAACATAATAAAAAAAGTAACATGAAATACTTTACATGAAAATAGATCTTGAAAAATGAGAAGGGAGAAAGAATCCGTTACAAAAATTTCGGCAGCCTAACGGCGCCACTTAAAACTTCATAAAACGAAATAATGAGAGTAAGAGGGGATCTCTCATTATATTAACATGAAAAGGGCAGTAATAGGAGTATAAAAGAACATCCTCCAATATAAGAACATGGAGCATAAAAGGAATGACATAAAAGAGATTACTTGAAATGAAAGAGAGAGGTCAGATCCCTTACCTTAAAATGTAACTCTTAAACCTCAATGGTTGGGACCTTGAGGGCTTGGGGGCACCTTGGGAGGACTCCTTGGGAGGTAATAAGACCAGAACTTCGTTGGGGAAGAGTGGGGAGTCGAATTGATGAGAGGAGGGCTTGGTATTTATAGGGAAAGTGAGGGGACAAGGCATTAATGGCCAAAGGACACCTCACATGTGCTTTTCTCAAACCCATGTGCTCTCCCTTGGAATTTACCGTGGAGTTAGGCCACATGGGGCCCCCACAACAATAATTCATCCCCCTTGGCCGGCCAACCCTTAAAATATATCATGACATCATCATGACACAGCTATGATGTCATTAAACATACTGAAACCCTAAAACTGCATTTTTACTATTCACTGAAAAATTCATCTTTCTCAAAAAAATCCCAAAATTTCACCTTAACTAAATATCAATGCTCTGATTTCAAAAATGAACTCCATTTTATAAAAATAATTTTCTATTTATTTTTAAATTTATTTTTAAATAAAAACACTATTCACCGTAAATTCATTTTTTCAGAAAAAACCCCAAAAATTACCATAACATAATATCGATGCTCCGAGTTCAAAAATAAAGTCCTTTTTATAAAAATAATTTTCTAATTATTTTTAATTAAATTTTTAATTAAAAAAACACTATTCACCCGAAAAAACTAATACTTGAATAATAATTTATGAAACCCTTATTTAACCATTTTATTGAATCACATTACTTAATCAAGGTGCCTAGATTATTTTAAAACTTTCTTTAAGTGAGATTACTAATCCATTTGGTCATATTACTAATCCTAATCATAAAATCACTATTCATAATTTACTATTCATCAAAAATCAAGTTGATCTTATTAGATTCTAAATTTCGTACTGGACATAATTGTAGAAGACCATTTTTTGAGAATCATTACACATTTTAAATTATTTAAGGTTTACACAAACATTTTTTTTTAAAATATCCTTTTGAAAATTCATAAAAAATATGCATACTATTTTTATCCAGTCATTTGAAAATTCATAAACATCATCATAATAAGAAATACCAATTTTTATTTAAAACAAGGATTACACAAGGAAGTTATGGTCTCATTACATAGCCCCTTATAATACCAGCAGAGGACCTAAGAGTAAGGTGTGATAGGGTGATAGAATCTTGGGGCGGCTCAGTCAACATTGCCCGAGTAGTAATTTCTATCAGTTTGAACTTCTCGCGAAGACAATTCCGTTCTAGCTTCACATGATGAAGTTTAGCTCGGATTTGGACCAGAGCAAAGCCCAATGGTGCTACCTCCTTCCCAAGCTCTGTTAGATGGGCTTCGATTGGTCCAAGACTACTAGGTGAGGCCATCAAATCTTCTTTCTATAATAGTTAACCAAGATTACTTATATTTGGAGACAATAATCAAAACATTTTGTTTACAGTGGTCATATTGACCGATGGTCATATAACAGTCAAAACCCAATGGTCTCATTTTAATTATAATCATGTTTATCATATAAAAAATTTTTGTTGAGTATAAAAATAAAATAAAATAACACATGAAATTAGGGAACAAGATTTATTCAAAATTTCAGGCCGTTACAATCTTCCCCCCTTAAGAAATTGCGTCCTCGCAATTTTTAAAATTGGGTTTTGAAATTTCAATTAAAGTCCCACATCGGAAAAAGAGTCAGTAACACCATTACTTTAAAAGAAAGAAAAGGAAGTACAAAGGCCACCCGAGTTTACTTATACCAAGATTCCATGTAGGAAATATGGACATGGAGGAGAAAACAAAGGGAAACGATCTTAAAGGAGAGTGATCGAAAACATGATTAGGGGAAGTTAACCACCAGAAAATCCCAGAATTTTGATGTGTGTAAGGAGTCTTTGATTACCTAGTAGGAAACGTAAACCAACAACGTTTTTTTTACGTTCCTTTTAATAACTTTGAGGAATTCATTTACTACATAGAACAAAAACATAAGGAAATATATCTACCTTCATGTAGAGTTTCATACATTAATAAGTTTCTACCAAAACTAATCTTTTCTCCAAACGATGATCATTCAAAACTACTTGGTCTCATCAAAACACAAGAATCATCATTTAGAGAATCCCATGATCCACAAAAGATCAACTATCTATTTCTTCTATCTTTAAACATTATCCCAAAAATAGAATGGGTAAGGTAAAACAAATCTTCAAAAAGAATCCCATAGAAATGTAAACTACTTTTAAATCTTCAAAGTTCCATGGTACTACCCAATGTTCATCATAGACCATTCCGTAAATAATGTTCCTTAAGATTCCGGAAAATAAACCAAACTAATATTGAAACCCAAATACAAGAAGGACTTGATAACATAGTCTTCCAAAATAAACTTCATTGTTTATCTCCAAACAACATCAACCACTCCTAACATCTTATAACCAAAGTAGCTAACCTAAACATATTTTACCCAAGATAGGTTAATCATTCCCGTAAGTAACCTAAATTACTATAAGGCCACCTTAAATTCATTGATTCTTCAAAATATAAGTCAACCTTACTCCTCAATGAAGACACCGTAGTAATCTATTTACCTTGATCATATATGGTCCTCAAAATAGTGAACGTCTTCCAAAATAATAATCATCTTTTAATCCCCTAATCATCTCTGTCGTATTAATACGGTAATCATAGCATTTCCTATCACATTGGTTGTTGGGACATGTTCTTCCATTTCCCGCTATTAACTAAGAAAAGAAGCCATAGTTAGGGGCTTAAATACTTAGCCAATAATCATGAAAAGAAACTTAAAGCATCTAAGGATAACATGTAGAAGTAAAGTACACACTAACTTGTGATCCCCTAGGCTCCCTTCTAGGTTATCCATGATCATATATTGTTATGTGAATCTTTATTTTATTTTATCTTTGTTCCTTTAACAATGGTTCATACTAAGCTTATGAATTTACCAAAGCATATCCCCCGGGAGTGTCGTAACCAAGAGTGCAGTAAGGCCCGTTGTCGTGTACCAGTTCCCGTTCGAGTCTAGCTCAAAGCGGTGTTTTCGGGTTTTACCCCTATGTACATCTGTGCCAGAGCCACCTCTACCTGCTCGTATCCAGACAGGGATGTATTTGCTTGGAAACCCTTTACTCAATACTCACCAAAATACTAGGAAGATTTCCTATATTTAAACATTTTATAGGGTTCTTCCTAAAGTTTTCATATCCTAATTTCCGCAAATAACTAAACCATCCTTTGATACCAACTATAGCATCCCGCCTTTTTATCACATAAACTTTCATTACATTTTACAAAACCGAGGATCATTAAGGTTTAGTGTCTTGGAAACCAGGAACATAATAAATGAAACAAAAAAAACATTCTTCTTAAACACTTGAAAGGCTTCTCCTCAAGTTCATCCTAGGTTCATTACTGCATCTCATAACCTGGGGACATACATCAAAAGAAAGGGTGAGCAGAAGGCCCAGTAAGAGAAACCAGAGAAACATTTTACATGTGAACATGAGATACTTCAATAAGGTCATGAAAATAACATTAAGGCATGAGAATGAAATCATGAGATACATCATAATAAAAATAACATTTTTTTATAACTTGAAGATGTGGCTACAACATTTAATATTGACAATCGTTTCGTTTCACCAAGGTCCATCCCCAAGGTGTCGTTAAAATTACCAAGGTTATTCACCAAGGCGTCGTTAAAATGGTCATCTCTAGAGATTAAGTCTTTACCCAATGCATTGGAGCGCTATCAGGGCGCACCCTTAAATTTGCCTTTATTATCATGTGAGCCACATATATCATCATCAAACATTTCATAAATAACCCATATAACATAAAATAAATGGGTTTCATTTCATAATCATAACATTTAAAAAACTGCTTTAAAGACATGATCTTTACGTCGCTTTAAACCCACGGAAAGGGAAAGAGGGTTTCATTTATGAAATTCCTAGAATTTAAAATAGAACATTTTGATATATATGTGAATACCCCTGTAGAAATAAGAGCTTTGAGTATTCACTTTATAACATAAAATAATTTTTAGAAAAGAGAGAGAGGCATTTTGAGACGAAAATTCTGCAGCATAACGGCTATGTTACAAGGTTTTAGAAAACATTGAGAAGAGAGGGGACATGGGTCAAACATTCATAAATGACCCATCAAACCGTAGAGGGACAAAATATAAGGAATTTAAGAACATGGTAATGAAATTTGAAAATATACCATATGAAATGAAGAACATGAAAGGAAGAAAAAAAAGATTTCTCTTGTGAGAATTCAGCATCCTAACGACGTCACTTAAACTTCAACAAAATTGAATTGACAAGGTCAAATAGGGTATCTCATCATATAAACATAAGAGTCCATTATGATAGATATATAGGTCATACCCCAACATAACAAAAAGGAACTTGAAAGAATTGACATGAAAGTAGAACTTCAAAACGAGAAGGGTGAAGAACCACTTAAAAATTCGGCAGCCTAACGGCGCCACTTAAAACTTCAAAATACTGAATTGAAGCGATCAAATGGGGTCCCTCATCATATGATCATAAAAGATCAGTCTGATAAATTTAGAGATCATAACCCAACATAATAAAAAAAGGAACATGAAATACTTTACATGAAAATAGATCTTGAAAAATGAGAAGGGAGAAAGAATCCGTTACAAAAATTTCGGCAGCCTAACGGCGCCACTTAAAACTTCATAAAACGAAACAATGAGAGTAAGAGGGGATCTCTCATTATATTAACATGAAAAGGGCAGTAATAGGAGTATAAAAGAACATCCTCAAACATAAGAACATGGAGCATAAAAGGAATGACATAAAAGAGATTACTTGAAATGAAAGAGAGAGGTCAGATCCCTTACCTTAAAATGTAACTCTTAAACCTCAATGGTTGGGACCTTGAGGGCTTGGGGGCACCTTGGGAGGACTACTTGGGAGGTTATAAGACCAGAACTTCGTTGGGGAAGAGTGGGGAGTCGAATTGATGAGAGGAGGGCTTGGTAATTATAGGGAAAGTGAGGGGACAAGGCATTAATGGCCAAGGGACACCTCACATGTGCTTTTCTCAAACCCATGTGCTCTCCCTTGGAATTTACCGTGGAGTTAGGCCACATGGGGCCCCCACAACAATAATTCATCCCCCTTGGCCGGCCAACCCTTAAAATATATCATGACATCATCATGACACATCTATGATGTCATTAAACATACCGAAACCCTAAAACTGCATTTTTACTATTCACTGAAAATTCATCTTTCTCAGAAAAATCCCAAAATTTCACCTTAACTAAATATCAATGCTCTGATTTCAAAAATGAACTCCATTTTATAAAAATAATTTTCTATTTATTTTTAAATTTATTTTTAAATAAAAACACTATTCACCGTAAATTCATTTTTTCAGAAAAAACCCCAAAAATTACCATAACATAATATCGATGCTCCGAGTTCAAAAATAAAGTCCTTTTTATAAAAATAATTTTCTAATTATTTTTAATTAAATTTTTAATTAAAAAACACTATTCACCCGAAAAAACTAATACTTGAATAATAATTTATGAAACCCTTATTTAACCATTTTATTGAATCACATTACTTAATCAAGGTGCCTAGATTATTTTAAAACTTTCTTTAAGTGAGATTACTAATCCATTTGGTCATATTACTAATCCTAATCATAAAATCACTATTTATAATTTACTATTCATCAAAAATCAAGTTGATCTTATTAGATTCTAAATTTCGTACTGGAAATAATTGTAGAAGACCATTTTTTGAGAATCATTACACAATTTAAATTATTTAAGGTTCACACAAACATTTTTTTTTAAATATCCTTTTGAAAATTCATAAAAAATATGCATACTATTTTTATCCAGTCATTTGAAAATTCATAAACATCATCATAATAAGAAATACCAATTTTTATTTAAAACAAGGATTACACAAGGAAGTTATGGTCTCATTACATAGCCCCTTATAATACCAGCAGAGGACCTAAGAGTAAGGTGTGATAGGGTGATAGAATCTTGGGGCGGCTCAGTCAACATTGCCCGAGTAGTAATTTCTATCAGTTTGAACTTCTCGCGAAGACAATTCCGTTCTAGCTTCACATGATGAAGTTCAGCTCGGATTTGGTCCAGAGCAAAGCCCAATGGTGCTACCTCCTTCCCAAGCTCTGTTAGATGGGCTTCGATCGGTCCAAGACTACTAGGTGAGGCCATCAAATCTTCTTTCTATAATAGTTAACCAAGATTACTTATATTTGGAGACAATAATCAAAACATTTTGTTTACAGTGGTCATATTGACCGATGGTCATATAACAGTCAAAACCCAATGGTCTCATTTTAATTATAATCATGTTTATCATATAAAAAATTTTTGTTGAGTATAAAAATAAAATAAAATAACACATGAAATTAGGGAACAAGATTTATTCAAAATTTCGGGCCGTTACACGCGGTGATACCTATGTGCCAAAATTTGCGTGACACACTGATACTTGCGTGCCAATTTTTGGACTTGTGTTCCTTAATACATTAGCCATTTTTTCACTTTTCTTCACAAAATTTATGAAAAATTAACTTACTTAAGAGTGAATTATTCAACTTTTGTTCAGATTAAATGGATCCCAAGAGAATCAGAACATCTGATGAACTGGCTAGAAAGAGAGTTGATGATATGATGAGCATCATTGGCCATGATTATTATGCTATCTACGATAACACTCTTCCATATTTGGAAAAGTATCTGAAGAAGTATCATCTTGACTTCCCACGGAGCATTTATCTACCCTTGTATGGCTATGGTCATCTACAAGAAGTCACCATTCCAGATGTGAAGAACTATCTCCCAAATTTGTGGTTTCAAAATTACACCAATTTTGCTTTAGCAAATATCTCAAGTGGAGGAACATTTTTAAATGCTGGAACAGTGGATAAGGCCTAAATAATGCATCATAGCACATGTACCTCAAATCTGAAACCTCAAAATCCTGAGCTGCAACCAAATTGTTATCCCTCAATCTTCTAAAACTCTCAGATGGATCAATCCAAATGTTGGGAGAAGAGTTGGTACATTCATCCTGGAGTAGGTGTGAAGCCAAAATGGATGTGGGCATACAGGGTGCGACAAACCTGTGTAGAGTTTGTCGAGGATTTGAAAGTAGCTGCAATATATGAAGTCGTCTGAGCTGGGAAAACATATGTTTATAGGAATGATGACTTTGTGCTGAAGATATTCATCCATTAGAGCCCAGAAACCAATTCATTCCATCTGACTCATGGATAAGTAGGTATCAGTCTTTGGGATGTCCACATAATCTCAGGGGATCCAATTTTGGGTGATATGTATGATGAATTCGTTCCTCCCAAGGTGACTTGGAATTATTCAGAGAAGACCACGGCTTTGGATCAGGAATTATTGAAAATATTTCACAAGATCAAGAGTTCAGAGACCCACCTAACTCATTCTGGAAAGGATATTCATCTAGAGGAGGGGATGAATATGGTTCTTACCAAGAATCAGGAGAAGGAGCCCAGGGAGAAGGGATCAGAGAAGAAGGGATCGAAGGGGAAGGGGCCCAAGGAGAAGGGGCCCACTCATCCTACCACCTGCCCCAAAACAGAGAAGAGGGGTTCTCCAGGCACATTCTGGCCGACTTTAGAAGAATGAGAATTTTAGAAGTGGGGATACAAAGTGAATCAAAGAATCCCAAATAAGACTCATCTGGAGGGATTCTTGGCCATGTGGCTTAGTGTTTATCTTTTTCCAGTTAGGGACTCGAAGGGAGGCGTCAGGCCATGGACCTTCGTTGTTGCAGCCAAGTTGGATGAGGGAAAATGGTTGGGTTGTCTACCCCCATTTTAGAAAAGATTCACCGGAGCTTACTCCATGTCTTCATGGGGAAGTCTCCTTTGAAAATAGTGGCACCATTCGATGTTTTGTGGGGATGGATAGCCACTCACTTCAGGAAGTATAATGTACATAACAGAGTACAGATTCCTGGAAGTTCTTTCAGGAAATCAGTGCAGGAATTCTCTGGAATTGCTCCACTAGCCCTCAATTCCTATGACAAGAAGGTGAGGCTGAGCATGTATAAAGAATTAAATTTCTTTCCTTATGGAAATCTCCCAACCGGGCGGTTTTTTGATTATGAAACAACCATCCTGGAATTAAGGGCATACATGCTGGCCTGTAGAGATGGTGTGCTGGTCACCAGGAGTGACGGAGAGATTTTATGTGAGGCTTATGCTCCATATAGATTTTCATGTCAATTTAAGTGTTTGCAGCAGATTATTGTATCTCCAACTGTGCATGTCCGGTCAGAGTAACACCCTATTGTTTCCTAACAATTATGGTTGCTGACATCTAGGGAGAATACTGGGGCAGTATTTGATCTACAAGTTGATAAACCGGAAAATAACATGACTACATGGTATGCCGAGAACTGGATAGCATCATACCCTGGAGGGGTGTTGAATCACCCAGTTTACTAGGTGGGGAAAAGGAAAAGAACTATAGAGAAAGAAACACTTCATCTGGAAGGTGATTCTTTTACACCACCTGAGGATGATTCATCAGATTCCCAGGATGGGGATGTTGAGGCACCGCATGCGGCAAAGCGACCTCACACCAGATATAATCCCCATGTCAGAATCAAGAGACCAAGTCCATCGATTCCTAGTGAGTTACTTCATTGGGGCAATTTAATCACCATTACTTTATAGAGCAATGAATCATATTCTATTATGCATTATCTGTAGCTACAGGAGCTGGGAACGAGCTGAAATCCAAGATTGTAGGACCTTCCTCGTAGCCATTTGGTACACATACTGAATATATATGACCAGATGTTGTCCAGAAATGGCGGAGTTTATACTACGGTGCTGAAACTACCAGGATGGATTTGTGCGAGGGGCTACACCTCCCTGGAATAGGGAATCTTCTGGCTTCTACAGATATCTATTACAAGGATAACCCAGATGAAGTGCGGGCTTACATTAGAGAGATAAAAATTCTCATATATTCCACTGATGATTCCATTCCTGTCACCAAGCAGGTGAAGGAAATGATAAATCGTGGTCCCTCTGAGGGGACTGGTGGTTCTGGAGATGAGGAGTGGCACGATTACGTGGATCCTAAATATGTAAGTATCTTTCCTTATTTGGTTTGTATCTTGATTCCAGTTAAAGATTTTTTACTCAAGGGAATTAGTATCTTCATCCTACAGCTTGCAAAGAAAGGAACTGATGAGGTTCCTTCACCACGGTATATCCCTAGTGTTACTGCCATTGGGGCTGATGAATCTCCCTGCAAGTCGGGCAAGATATCTCTAGGCCAGCAAGCCATGGATGAGGAGTTCGATATGGATTTCCATTCTCCAATTCATGTACATGTAAAGGAGACTACCGACACTCCCGAAAAGCCAAAGAAGCAAAATCATAGAAGGAGGAACTCCACAGCTAAACACTTCATTAGTAGTGCTAAGTCCTTCGGATAATCATCAGTCTTAACCCATGAAATGATTGACTATACTTTTTGGGATTGCAGGGGCTTCTTCAATTTCCCCTCTGAGGGAGAGAACTTACCCTCTTTTGAGGACCATGAAAGGTACTGGTGAACAATCACAAGTTCAGGCTGACTTGGCTACTCTTGGATAAGATCCAATGTCGGTTCCCAGTATCCCTCCTCCTGCTGTTGCAAGGAGAGATGATCTTGCTTCTAGTAATTTAACAATGATTCATAAAATGTTGAATGAAACATCAACTAACTTCCATTCTATGATACTTTAGGTTCAAACCCTGCACTAGATCTTTTGGTGTCCATTGCAACTGACGCTGCTACATTATCGAAATAAGTTGTTCAGGGTCAAAGGCCGCAAAATGAAGGTTTCCAAGAAGACATATCAAATGCTCCCACTGGTGAGATTAACCAGGATTATGAGATTACATTGGACGAAATGATGGAACGTGGCGCATATTTTGACCATTTTTTAGATATTGTTATATTACCATTTAATTTAGAAGATTATGGACGTCAGTGTTATCCATCATCTTATTTTAAAAAAAATTCTTAATACATCTCTGATCATGATCGGTTGAAATGTGCAGTTCTATCTAAGCAAGCTGTTGAACTGCCAATGCCTAAAGGGGGTATAGAAAACCCGAATATTGTAGAGATATTAGCTCAAGTAGAGCTTAACCTGGTATAACATCCTGAAACTCATCTTGAAAATCCTGTTTAATCTAGTAAAGATGTGGTGGAGGCTTCTCAAGTTACTGATCTACCGTTGGGTAAGAGATACCAATTTTTTGTGACTGTACATAATTTTCAAGACAACGAATCAAATTTTGTTATCCTTTGAAACTCACCAGAGATTTCAATTGATTATCCAGGGCCATCAATTTCAGTGGCTATATTTGGAGGTGAAACCTCAGCCTCTTCCCCAACAGGAATAGAGAGTTAAGAAACACGGGTCCGGGGGAAGGGGCAGAATATGGCACTTCCCTAAGTGCATTAATCCTGGATTTATTCCCCCATGTGACAATGATGTTGAATCGGACCCGGAAGTACAAAAGGCCCTCCAATTTTCATGACACAAGGCATGGTAGAACATATAGAAGATCATATCCGAAGTGCCTTTAGTAGAGTTGTCATCAAAAATCCCACGACTGTCATCCCTGTTTGTTATGTTGGGACTTGGAAATTTTGGATATCAAGAGATCCATGCCGTAGTGAAACTAGTCATTTGAAGGAGGGATCAGGAGGAAAAGTGCCTTCAAGATTTCACTCGGGTGAGGCTGTCAATCAACATCAACAAATTTGAGGCTACAGTGTCCCGAGCTGATGCTAATCATGCTGCCAAGATGAAGAAGATGAAGCATAAGATCAAAGATAAGTTCATTCAGCAGATGCTCCTTCAGCAACAGTTAGATGCTGTTACTGAGGAACTTTACCAACTGAACAATTCACTGGAAGGAGCTCAAACGAATGGTATGAAAGCCATTGCAGATTCTAAGAAAGCACTCCATCAAGCTGAAAAGATTGAATTTGGTCGAGTTCATGAGCATCAAGTGGTTGTAGATGAAGCTCAGGATGCTGTAAATCAAGCGAAGATTTATGTTGACAACCTTTTGTAACTCTTGGAAAATAGAAGAGACTCCATTTTGTGGATAACCATCTAATTCTTGTGCATCAAATGGAAAAACACTTTCATTTTCAATCATTTGTGCACACATTTTCCCATTACCTGCTTTAAATTTTTACCTCATCCGATGAGCCTAGTAATCATAGTTTTATTTTTTCTAGGATTATTACAAATAACCCTACAAACTTTGAATCTTTTAATTTCTCAGTATTACATAAGAGATACAAAAATATATGTTTAGTGAGCTGGGACTTGACTTTTATTCAGACTTCCCTTTATTTTGTGGTCAGTTTAAAGTCATGCACATCAGACATAAAAAGGGTAATTTTTATGGTCTAAATAGCTTTGACCGAATGGATTAAAATTGACTCAATTCCTTGAAAACTTATCTGAAAACATATTACCACACTCAAGTATGAATGAAAACATCTAAACTAGACTTAATAAATTTTGAATTTGAGGAATGATATGAAAAATCGCTAGAAGGCATTAGAAAAAGTAGTTCCCAGGAATGAAGTTACCATTATTTAACAAACCCTTTAGGGGGTTGAATTATGAAGGGACGCCTAAGGGCATTTGATGCATAGTCAAATAATATTATCTTTTGGCTGAAAAGTCTGTTATGTAGACTATTTATGAAAGGCCTCATAAGGGCACGTGCTGCATAGTCAGGCAAATGAACTCTCAAAAAATTACTTTTCTACTTCTAAAAAGCCAGTGGACGATTATGGAGATTCAAATTTTCCAAAGCATAGAGTTTGTTATATGGAGAGAGGTACTTGAATATGGAGAAGATATTTCCAAGCAAGATCATCTAAGAACTAGATGAATGACACTCCTACAAAGGTATTACCCAAACATAGGGAAGAGAAATATAAACCATAGACTTCAATACTTTCAGATCATGAAAAAGAACATGAGACAAATATGTTAAAGAATGACTATTTTTTCGGATCCTTACATTTTGTCGATAAGACCAATTAGTACAAAAGAAGTTTTCTCCCCAAGAGTGAAGTTACCATTATTTGAAAAACCCGTTAGGGGGTTGAATTATGTAGGGCCACCTAAGGTAATTGGCTGCATAGTCAAAATATAGTATCTTCTGGTTGACAAGTCTGTTATGTAGACTGTTTATGCAATGCCGCCTAAGGGCACGTGCTGCATAGTCTGGAAAAAAGAACTCTCAGAAATTGGACACTTTGTGACCAGATGTCAAGAAAGGGGTTATTGAGATCTTAATTTATTTAAGGTTAGGAGTATGACACATGAAAATGGGTATTGTCAAATGTATGAAAGAGATACATAGATCAATGCTAATCATAATCACGTTGTGTCTAGGTCCTGAATTGAGATGTTGGACTTCACTACGTATCCCATAAGGATGGGAATCAAGGCATATGTAGTTCTTGAAATATAGTTTAACGTCATGTGGGATGAAATTTTGGGTGATCATAGTTTAGGGTCATACAGCTCGGACCATAATAATGAATACACAATGTGTGTTTTCATAGGGACTTTTCATCTAGGAGACTGAAAATGGAATTTGGGGTTAGGCCCAAAGTCATGGGGCTGGATTAGAGGGACACTCGAACGTTCCTATGTATCCTATAAAGATGTAAATCATGCCTCACATAGTTCTTGAAATACCCTCTGTACAGATTTGGATTGTACAAGTGAAGTGTGAAACATGACTTTAGTGCAATAACGGTTTGACCCAAGATAAAAGGTTCAGTCATTTCCATGTATACACGTAGTCTTTAGAATATAAAATGATTGGAGATCAATGTAAATAATTATTCCCTCTCTGGTGAGGGTATCAAAGAATGTAGTAGTTTATTGTCATATAGGGAAAAAGTGTTGTACAGTTTAACGTCATGTAGCAAGGACAAAGGTGAACCAATGTGAAGAGATTGGTTTTGGGCTTGAACCATGGGAGGTTCCCTACGTACCCATCCTAGAAGGAAAGGATCAAAGTCCGCATAGTTCTATTAAAGAATGAATTAGTGATCAAGTTTTTCTAGGGGACAATGACCTAAAAAATGGTGTTGGGACATACACATGGTTAGCGGCCCAGAGAGGGTGTTATGGTTGAAGTTTACTCTAAGCTCACATGATTCATACTCGGTGTGAGAAACAAGAGGTAGAAACCACCTTAATGATGCACAATTTAATGTCATGTAGGACATATGAAGGGACTACGCAGTTTAAAGTCTTGCAGTGGGGACTCTTGGTGCTGCATAGTTTAGTGCCATGTGGCATGGACAAAATAAAGTTTAACATCATGTAGGAAGTATTAAGGGACTTATGTACAGTTTAGCGTCATGTAGGTAGGACGATGGGGACAATAAAATTTAATGTCATGTTGGATGAAAGGGGGACTGTGCAGTTTAATGTCATGCAGTAAAGACAAAAGATGACATATTTTAACGTCATGTTGGACGTATTAGGGACTTTTTTTTAGTTTTACGTCATGTAGGATGAATGAGCAGTATAGTTTAATGCCATGCAGGAAAAATATAGGGACACAGTTTAAATTCATGTTGGAAAATAAGGGTGTTGTACAGTTTAGTGTCCTGTAGCTAAGACGATGGGGGAAATACAGTTTAACATCATGTTGGACAATGTGGATGTAAATAGTTTAAGGTAATTTTCGTGGATTGATGGTAGTGCAGTTTAACTTCTTGCTAGATGATAAGGGACTATGAATTTTAATGTCTCGCAGCAAGGACAACACAGTTTAACGTCATGTTGGACGAAATGGGTGAAAATAGTATAAGGTCATATGCTTGGATTGTCAATGGTGCAGTTTAATGTCTTGATGGATGATAAAGTTTTTTTGTTACACAAAATACATCTTCAAAAATATAGCATTTTTTGGAGTAGTGATGAGTCCTCCATCCATTGAGATTAAAGAATAATCTCCATTGGAGTAGACCTTATGTATTGAATAAGGTCCTTCCCATTTTGGCTCAAGCTTGTGAGGTTTCATTCCTGGTATCAATGAGGTTCTGAGAACTAATACCAATTATCCCTGAACGATGACGAAATTTTTTATTGAAAGCTCATGTTATTCCATTCTGATAGACTTTCAAGTGGTGCAGGGTGCACAATATTATCTCATCTAACCATTCCAATTTATCAAATCGCTTTGGAGATTTTTCATTTGTAGATGAATGATCACAAATGGATACTCTGAGCGAAGGTAATTTAACCTCAATGGGAAAGACTTCTTTTGTTCCATATACCAATGAATATGGAGTTGACCACGTTGCAGTGCAGGTGGTGGTTTGATAAGCCCATAAAGCATGAAAACGTTTATCATGGCAAGATTTATTATCTTTATCCACCATCTTTTGTAATATGTTTGAATGATTCTAGTTCAGATATTCTATCTAGCCATAATCTGCAGCATGATATCGAGATGAATGATTTGATTTGATGTTGTATTCTTGATACAACTTCCTCACCTCGGATGAATAAATGTTGGTTCCATTGTCCGTCAATATGGTATGAGGGACACCAAATTTGGTAATAATGTTAGACTTGATGAAGCTTACAATGCCTTTAGAACTGACTTCTTTGAGGGGTATTGCCTCTTCCCATTTGGAAAAGAAGTCAGTAGCAGTAAGAATATACTTCAACTGCTTGGTTATAGCTGAATGATAAGGTCCAACTACATCCATTCCCCATGTGGAAAATGGCCATGAGTATTTAGCAATATGAAGCAACTCTGGGGGTTGATGAATGAATTTTGCATGAACTTGGAAAGAATGACACTTCTTTGTGAAATCAACACAATCTTGTATCATTGAAGGCCAAAAGTATCCAAGCCTTTGAATTTGATCAGATAGTCTATGTCCAGACTGGTGGGCACCACAGACTCCTGGATGCACTTCTTTCATGACAACCATTGTCTCTTCACCATCAATGCATCTAAAGATAAATCCATCAAAACCTCTTTGGTATAGAATTTTCTCTGAGTGATTTGGGCTATCATAAAGAGTGAAATTGACCACACGTCGCCAGATTTGTTCTTTCCCACCTCTATTAGGTGGAAGTGTTTCATTTTTAAGGTATTCCTTGATAGGTATCATCCATCCTATAATATGACCATATGGTTCTGAAATGGGACTAATTTTATTGATTTCTTCTATTCTAGTTTGAACATAAGGTGAAATTATACAACGGTGGGCAATACTGATGGTTGTCTCATCGTGATTTGGATTTGCTAGAGTTGTGGCTATATTAGCCAGTGTATCATCTTGGGCATTTTGTGATCTCGAGACATAAGAAAAGGTCGGTTCCGAAGGAAATTCAACCATTAACTCTTTGATGTAATCATAAAAAGGGATTAGTTCTTATTTTATGATTCTATAATCCCCATTGACTTGTTTGATTACGAGGTCTGAATCACTTTTCACCTTTAAGTGATTCACTTGTGCTTGAAGTGCCAACTCCAATCCCGCAATAAAAGCTTAGTTTTATGCTTAATTATTTGTACCGCCTCCCAATAATGAGAAGGAATAAGGTAGTACTGCCTTTTCTGGGGAAATGAGCACAATTTCTAATCAAACTTTGTTGAATTTAGGATTTTCCATTTTCCTCCCTGTTGGACTTCTGGAATCACCATCAATGTACATTTTCCATGTTTGAATACTCTCTTGAATAAAGAAGATTTCCTCATCCGGAAGCTGAATATCTGAAGATGTATCTTCTACTGAAGGATGTTCATAAAAGAAATCAGCTAGAGCTTGGCCCTTTATTGCCTTTTGAGACACATACTGAATATCAAATTGGTGCAAAATGACTACCCACCTCACCAGACGTCCTGTAAGAATTGGACGACTAATGATGAATTTTAGAAGGTTATTGTGAGATACCAATTTGACATTATGATGCTGCAGGTAGTGTCTCAACTTCTGAACTGCAAATATTAATTCTTGGTAGCACTTCTCAATATTTTAATATCGGGATTCTGCTTCAAGAATAATCTGACTGATATAGTAAAGGTTGTTTTCATTCCCAGCATCATTCTTCTGAGCAAGAAAGGCACCCAATGATCTCTCTAAAGCGGTCACATATAGGGTAAGTGGTCTTCCTTCAATAGGTGTCATTAACACCAGTGGACTCAAGAGATACTTCTTGAGAATATAAAATACTTCTTGACATTCTTCAGTCCACTTGTAAGTGACTCCCTTCTTCATCAATTTGGTAACGGGTAAACTTTTTCCTACCAAATTGGCGATGAAACACCGAATATAGGCTAAGTGTCCTTGAAGTGTTGTCAATTATTTTAAATATAGAGGAGGTGACAAACCAAGGATTGACTTTTTCTTCTCAGGTTCAACTTCGATACCACGATGGCGTACAACAAAGCCGAGAAATTTTCCTGAGGTTACCCCAAAAGCACATTTTAAGGGGTTCATCTTCAAATTATGTTTCTGAAGTTTGTGGAATATGATTTCCAAATCATCCAAGTGATTATAACGTTGTTTGTATTTAACCACCAAATCGTCCACATAACATTCAACAAACTTCCCTAAAAAGGGCTTGAAGATATGATGCATGGCACACTAATATGTTGCGCCTGCATTCTTCAGGCCAAAGGGCATTACCTGATAGAAAAACACACCCTAAGGGGCTCTGAAGGCTGTAGATTCTTAATCTTATGGATTCATTCGGATTTGATTATATCCAGAATATCCATCCATGAAAGAAAGTGCTTCATTGCCACCTTTTTCATCAATTAAGAGTTTTGTAATAGGTACTGGAAAATCATCCTTAGGACAATACTGATTAAGATCTCTGAAATCAATGAAAACTCTAATTTTCCCATTAATCTTTTTCACAGAGACAATATAATCCAACAACCTGGGATATTGAACTTATCTGAAGAAGTTATCTTTGATAATATTATCCACTTCAGCAACAATTTTGGAAGCATAGGTTGGTTATGTTCTTCTAGCGGCTTGTTTGAATCCTCCATGTTCTTCTGGAAAACCCAAACGATGAGTGGAAACATCAGGATCAAGCCCTAACATCTCTGTATAGTTCCAAGAAAATATATCTCCATTTGTCTTTAAAAAAGAAATATACATCTCTTTCTCTTCAAGAGTCATGGCCGCACTAATTAAAGTAGGGTGTGGATCTTCTTTTGTACCCAGATTTATTTCTCTGAGTTCATCCACGGTTGTAGAGATACCCCCTTCAAATGATGGAGGAGCATCCCTGAGATCTTCCTCTTCTTCTTCAACATGTGTTATTTATTCTATTTCTACTTGCATAGTAAATGAAGAAGTAGAATTTCCATGATCAGAAGAGATGTTAAAATTTGAATATCATGAAGAAGAGGCTTCCATTTCTGACCCGATTAATGATGAAGGGTCTTCCCTGGGAAATATAGAGTGGATGACAGATTGAGAATCAAAATCATCATTCACCTAAGATATTTATATAACTTCTTCTGGCATGATTGGCGAAGTATAGACTTTCTGGATTTCAGCGGACGAAATGAATACATCTCCATTTGATCTTTCATCATTGCTTGGTAGATCACCACTTTCCCCCTTGTTGTCTGGCTTGTTTTCTGTAATTGACATTTTGGAAGTTTCCATAAAAGTATTTTGATTTGGGTTTATCCTGTCAATTTGACTGATAGGAAATACATAATCTGTACTCACATGTACTAATGGGTTTACTGGCATATTTTACAAACCATATGGAGCATTCACTTTGGTAATCTAACTTGCTGTGGATTTCTCATTTCTCTTCATGTGATAGAATTCCGCCTCAATGTGTTGAAATTCGCATGTTTTGAACTGGGCCTTATCACCATAAAATGTCCAAATTTGACCATCAGAACAATATTTGAGACATTGATGGTATGTTGAAGGGATAGCCACATGTTGATGTAGCCAGGGTCTTCCAAGCAAGATGTTGAAGGCTGAGTCTTGATCAACAACCATAAAATCTGAATTGGATACAAGATCTCCAAACTGAGTTCTAAGTGTAATCTTGCCCAGTGTTTCTTGTTCATTTTTATCATATCCTTGTAACATCAAAGTAGAAGGAGATAAATCAGATTCTGTGAGGCCCAATTGATGAAGTGTACGAATGGGGATGATGTTGACTCCTGAACCATTATCAATGAAAACTCTTAGGACGTCTACACCATTGATGTTTCCAGATATGTAAAAAGGTATTATATGACCATGCATGACATCATCTTCATCTTCATCAGTAAATGATATCACTGCATGGCATTCTGCAGGATTATTCTCTACATGGTAGACTTTAGCAGCAACAATTTTATTTTTAAACTCTTGAGGACTCTACCAAGCCTCAATGAGTGCCTCCTAAATATCCTTTGATGAATTCAAAGCATCCATAATTGATAACTTGGCCGGTATTTGGGCCAAGTGTTTCAATATGTCATACTTTTGATCCAAAGGTTTGCGTTTCCCAACAGAAACATGTGGTTTTGCAGTTGCCTTTGAATTTGATGCTTTGGTAGTTGATGCATCTTGTACTGGAATAGGGGTTGGCAATACTCCTGGATTTGGAAGATTATACCAATTACGTACATTTACTTGCTGAGAAGAAGAAGGTGGAACCTCCAACCGATCTTCCAGAATAACTGTTCCAGGACAGAATCTGCATTGTGTGGAAGAACTTTCTTATTCTTGTTGAGCTCATTGAAGGGCTCTACCACGAGTTTCTACCGCATAAACAGTTCTAGCAGGGGTAGAATTGGAATTGTGGCCTCTGAAATATCCACTTCTTCCCCTATACCCTGAGCCTATGGAATATCCTCTAATTCCTCAATTTAATATGTTGAACCCAGGTTCATCGAGTTTGAAACTGTAATTGGCATAAGGATCTATAATGTGAATCATATTAATAGAACCGAAGATTAACTCTTCATCCATTGAAGACTCAACCTGACTAGCCAATTTAGGATGTTCCATTTGATGGGGCGGTACCCGTTGCTTCGAAGTAGATGGAAAAAATCTGCTAGAGTCATAGACAACTTATGGAATAACATGATTTCATCTTCTTCTGATTGTTCCTCTTTCTTTGAATTATGTCACCCTTTTGAGGATTTTCCCTCTGATGAAGAGGGTTTTGTTGTGGCATTCATGGTAGAAGACACAACTGGTTTCATCAATTGCGTTCGAAAAATGGCTTGAGTTCGGTTGATCATTTTTTTGACCATCCAATCATCATATTTTTGCGCATTTTTGTTCTTGACTTTTTACCACTCACCTTCTTCCTCTGGATATGTAGCAGTAACGCATGATACATTAGCTGAATAACCTATCAGTTTGACTTGTACCAATTCGGCCATTTTTTGCAGGAGGTACTTGAAGACAAAACACTCTTGAATGGGATTCCCCGACATCTGATGAAATTGAAAATAGTTTGTACGGTCTTCATCTCCTTCCTTGTTTGGCCTCTTGGGCCTTGGCAATTGAACCAAATTATTTTCCAGAGCCAAAATTAAATAACCAGAAAATTGTTCATTTCGGTAAGAGTTAACATTTCTCTTAAAATCCCCAATTTTTTTCGTCTTTCACCTCTTTGATCATCTTGATGAAACAAACTCTATTGTTGGCACATAGGAGGTGGATCCATTTGAGAAGATGAAGGATTTGAAGTTGAAGCAGGTACAAGTGCTTGTTTAAGCATAACTATAGAAGTCTATGCTTTACCCATTATCCTTCCTATAGCTAATGGAATTTCACAAGTTTTATCCTTACTCTTCAAAATATAATATTCAATCTGTTAAGCGATCGAAGTAAGGTCTCGAAACCCTCCTGTGTATTTCACTGGATTCAATGGTGTGTGCAACTCATCACGTAAATTTTCCACACATATTGGCAACAATTCTTCTTGAGGGAGTGCTAAGCTCATGTAATATGTTAATCCCTTCCAGTGAGCAATGAAATCCGAAACCCTTTTCATCTACCGTTTCTTAAAGTTTTTAATATCAAAAACTATTATCTTGGGCAACGTTTAGCTAAATTGAAGAAGGAATCTTTGGCGGAGATCATCCCATATGGTAATTGACCGGGATTGCAAGCGTGTGTACCAGAAAAAGGCAGGTCCTTATAATGACTATACAAAACACCTAAGCTTAACTGCCTCTGGTTACTGAGGGGTTCCCATCATAGGATCGCAACGAGAAACAAAATGTGTTAAGTGTTGCTCTGGGTCTCCCAAACCATTAAAGATTGGGAATTGGGTACTTGAAAAATTTGATGTGGGAGGAATTTCATCAAGCCATTCAGGGGAAGCTCTCTTTTCTGGTTTAATTTGAGCATGCTTTCCCTCCATGGCTTCTAACCGAGCTGTTAATGACTCAATAATATTTATTAAATTTTGAGAAACATCCGGTTGATCTTGGACCTAAACAGGTGCAATGACTGGAGCATGCACAGATGTGGTGGATGGTACTGCAACTGATGGTAGTACTATCGATTATTGTTGCACATGTCCCGTAGGATTAGACCTATGAGGGTTTAATTGTAGAGGAGGATATTCTTGATCCACCTCAGTAGCCGCAACAAATTCCCTTGGCTGACTGACTCCAGCATGCTTAGGAGGAAGACTACATTGAAGTAGTTCTGCGTTTAACCTCCTCAAATCCTTCATTTCATCATCTTGTTGGGAAAATCATTACTCTAGTGAGAGAGATTGGCCTTCCCCAGATGAAGGGTATGTAACCTAATTCTTTCCTTTCCCTTATTAGACACCTTTCAGAGAGTGGGAAGTGGGTTACTTGAAGGATTACCTAGATTCTCGGTAATCCTTTGATTTCGTGTATGCACTCCTTCTTAATTTTTGTCTGTGCATACAAATTCTTGAGCATGAACCTCTTCATCTAATCCCTTTGAGTTAGCCTCATATGGTGGATCATAAAAAATGGAATTTATGACATTAAATGATGCATAATGCATTGCATCCCTTCTATCGGTATTTCTGCGATATTTTCTTCTTCCATGTCCCTGATGAGACATTTCCTTTTGTTGATTTGATCCCTTAGGAACTTCTTGACGAACCGTAATTTAGAAGGAATATCCTGATAATCTGGCTCTTCGTTCCTCTTGTGGCTTCTTCCCTAATCGAGAGAAGACTGAATTTCTCTGAGGAAGAGATTGGTGATTTGGAAAAGTCCCCAGTCCAATGGACTGGGGCTATTCCTGCTCAACTCCTCGAATCCTATTTCTTGACTCTGAGGGTTGGGTTAAAAGATTCCCCAGTCTGGAAAGCTGGGGTGGATCTTGAGATGAAACATCTGAGACTGTCTTGAAAGTTATCCTGATCTTTCAGACATTTGTACAGAAATTAGCTGGATGCATAAACCTGTATCGACTTTTATCACCCGGCTCAAAAGACCGTTGGATGATTTTTGACACTTCTGTCACTTGGTGATGTTCTTCATCCAAACAAGAGGCCTGTTCAATATTATTGTTTGCTTGATGAAAGAGTAACTCAAAAACATGTTCTCTGTATGCTTGATTTTGAGAAGAACTAGTTGAAGCATGTTCTTGACCAAGCCTTTGATTACAAACAAAACCAATTGGCTGTGGCCGGCCATGGGCAATAACATTGCATGAAATCATTTTCAGCGGGCTTTGCTGGCTGGAGAGTACAGTGAAATGTAGTGCTCCATGAACACCTGATCCCCTAATATGAATAACATATGTGGAATTGGAAATTATCTAGCACAATCTTCTTAGTGCACCAAGGCATGAACGATGAAGGGCTCTCTGATGCTTTTCATCCTTCGGATATCGAGAAACTGAGAGATATGCCAAATTAATTTGGCATTTTAACCCTTCTATTATCTTCACATGATTTTTATATTCATCATAAGATAATATTTTCTTTTTCAAATGACAAATATTTTTCCATGTGTTGAGACAAATATCATGAATTCCATCTTCCGTCAACATCTCTGGAATGTCATACTATGAATCAGCCAAAGGCCAAAACATAACTGGAACATCACCTTTCTCCAGTTGTTTTATCATATTCAATACTTCCTCTTTATCATTCAATGATGATTCTTCTACTTGATTAGACTAGAGTCGGTGCTTCTTTGTTGCTTCACCGGATTCAACAATATTGGTAGAGAATTCACTGATCAAACTAGAAGATAAACGACCCAGGGGTGGTTCATAGAATTACCAACACCCCATGATATCTTCTGATTGAGAATGTGTTTCACCGGATAGTGGTACAACATCAGACATGAATGGCTTCACATTTGCATGTGCCTCAAGATAAGAGGGCTTTCTCATCACTACATTGTCTATTGGAGAATTTTCCAGGCAATGTGAATTATTACTGCGGAGAGGAATTTCACAGCTAAATTCATCATCATGTGGAGGACCACCATGGTGGGTTACCGCAAAAGATGAAACATTTTTCTCCTTGGTCTTCTGACCACACAGAGGGTTCCTGTGGCTCTCATCTATTGATGAAACTTCGAGATCGACCACGTTGTCATGAATAAAGACTTCATGAGGAAGTATCTGATGTAGACCTTCGGAATTGATGTTCCCACTATTGGGAACTGAGAGAGTAGAATCTTGAGTTGCAACAGATAATTGTCTGAGGGCATCAAGAACTCCAGCATCATGAAAGGCCTTGTTACAAGTTGGCCCTTGATTTCTTGAATGTGTTGGGAGGGTCTTCTTTTTAGACGCCATCTTACTCACTTTAGGAACCACTTGTTAACAAAATTGTTTATTGTGGGTAGGTGTATGTGCCTGCTCCGGAGAAATGATCAGGTTAGGCTGATTATATCCACTCAAATCAGGTGTATGTGCCTGACTTGGTTGTCCGTATGATATGGGGGAGTATGCCCCACAACCCTCTTGGACTGGAACAGAGGTGTGTGTCTGTTTCAGAGTGAACTATTGATGTGTCACTCCAATGGTAGGGATAGATTTGCATTTCTTTCCCTATGATGCTACTGAAGCTGTTATAATATCCAGGAAGGCATCTAGAATATGAGCAGGGATTTTCTTCTGCTCTTTAACTATTGAAAAAATATGCTTGGTTACTTCAGCTACCAGAACAGGGATATTCATCCATTCCGTGTTTGGAGTAGGTGTGTATTCCTGATCCTGTCCTCCTTTTCCTATCATCGAATTCCAACAGTACTCTTGTGTGGGGGAAGAGAGTTGATTCTGCCTCCTGTTTGTTGCCGGAGATTTCCGACTGACTTCTCTGGGTGCTACCAAACGAGACTATTGGTAGGCTTGATCAGTACTGGCAGGTGTATGTTCTTGCTAATTGCACTCCATCGAACGTGGTTGATGATATTCCTTCAATACTGACAGACAAGGCTGCTAGCAGGATTGATGAGGGTAAGCAGGTGTATGTGCATATTTAACTGTTGTCAACACATTGGGTTGGCAGGCTCCATTGTATGTAGTCAGACGAGCCTGCTGACTAGTTGATGACTTATAAACATGTGTATGTTCCTGTCTATAGTACTTTTCTAGAATTGCATGAGGGGATTGGTGTGCTGCTGCCTGACGAGTCTGCTGGAAAACTGAATTAAAAGACACAGGTGTGTGTTCCTATTTGTTGCTTGCCACCAAGTTAGGTTGGTGGACTTCTCTGGAGATGGAAGAGATAAGAACCTACTCATTGTTGATCGGTCGTTGCCTCTAGTGGTTCGTCTTTCCTGCTCAGTTTCGGGGAACGTAAGATGAACACCTGGAGACGACACCCTCATCATGTTGAGGGCACACTGCCGCATGAGTCTTGCAGCGATTGTTGGTGGGAGCCCTCAAGAAGGACTCTTGTCTCTTTGAATTAAGGCCCTTAGGGACCTGCTCATTCACCTACCCAGAATATGGGAGGGAATGGTTATTGCATTTTGGGGATAACAACCCAAAACGGTTGGAGATGGTGGTTGGCACCACATGCTTCTTGATCGCTGGTCATCGCTGTCCGAACTCCCAGAGTGAATTATTGACTTGGAGGGCTTGTCGAGCAGCCTCCAGAGTCGGAAGAGTATCATTTTGATGGTACTCCCTAACCAGCGCATTTGATATCCAGCATTGAAGAGGTTGAGTAGGTGATTTCGTCCTCAGAGTAGATGGTGATCCAGCAGGTGTAGCAGCAGATGCCTTCATAGCAGAACCATTCACAGGGGCGAACTTAAGAGAAGCCATTTCTGTAACGCAGAAGATATTTGGAAAAGAGTTCATGTATGATATAATAGACCTAATCAAGATAAGTTCAGCCACTACATCTTTTGGATGAGAACATATGTTATTGATTGCCTTTTTGTCCCTCTCATTGAGTTTAAATAGGGGCCTAAAAAATAAGTAAAACATCATTTTAACATGGTTAAGGATTCAATTCGGGTTCAACATTTTTTGTTTCCTCTAGAATTGGGGACGACCTCATTGATTTAAGGTTCAAACATTGCAAGCGGTATCTAACAGGTTTGTTCGTAGAACCAGAAACATCCAATGATTCCATATCCATTTGGACCTACATTCCAAAGGTAGGTGCTCATTAGTTATGGACAGATGAGGCTTAAGAATTTGCATTGGTCGAGAGGATGGGAGGTCGGACTCATCACACCTTTTTTAGGGGAATTATTGTCTACTTTGGGACTCTTTTAATAGATTTATGTTATGTTCTTGAATCCTTATTACATTACCAAGTATAAAAATTAGCTTTCCTTTATATCTAACAATCAATGATTGATATATAGAAGATTTAAAGAATCTTTTATATGTATTTGAGGTTCTTCATCAATAGAGAATCATCTCTATTTGTTTAGATATTCTTAGTCAATGGTATCCTTCGACACATTATATAGAAATATCTTGGTCATTATGATAACCATACTGGTTTTAAAGCCACTTTGTGGGGCACTTTAAGTTTATTGTCATTCATAAGGACATAGATTATTTTAGAGTTGGGATCATACCCACAGATGGGCTACCTACGTATCCTTTATTTTAGAAAAGGAATCAGAACCCACGTAGTTTGAGTAAAGAAGTATAGGTTTTATGCATGATTGATGACTCAAAGAAATATGTCATAATTACTTTTACACTCTAAGCTCACATGATTCATGTTTGGTGTTAGAAACAAGAGGTATTGGTAAAACCTAAAAATTGTGCCATGAAAGATGCAATCATAAAAGATGATGTGGGGCTTATGTATGGATGATTGCCCAAATAGATAAAGATTAAGTTTCACATTAGGGAAGAAACCCAGGAACAAGGTCCATAAATGTATATGTACTTTATAGAGATTTGGATACTCTAACTTGGGTCTTACTCGTGAGGAAGATGCCCAAATTAAGAGGGGACTTTTGATTGGGATTCACTCCTGAGAAGGAAGCCCAAATCAAAAGTAAATTAAGACTGTTTATGAGAAATTATGACCGGGGCTTATTCCTGAGAAGGAGGCCCAGGTTAAAGGGATTTTAAATCTGGGGATTATTCTTAAGAAGGAGGCCCAAGTTAAGGAAATTATTGTTGGGGCTTACTCCTGATGAGGATGCCCAGATTTGGGAAATTATGAATGGGGATTACTCCTAAAGTGGATTCCCAGGTTAGGGGACTTGGTGCTTACTTTCTAAGAGGATGCCCAAATTAAGAGAACTTTTGGACAGGGACTTACTCCTGAAAAGGAGGCCCATATTTGAGGATTCTCTCATCTTAAAGGATGAGGTTAAATGAATGAAATCATTAACCTTAGTGACTTAAAGACATGTAAATCACTAGTTTTTAAGACATGTTCCATACAATTCCTTTCAGATAAGGAAGCCAACAAGGGATCCATGCCAAAAGAAATGGCTTTAAAGAGGGTTTTGAAGGCTGTATCTTGAATAGGAGAGGTGGATAGTCATAAGAGAGGTGAAATAGGCAGGAGAGGCACCCAAAAAACGTGGGTGGGCAGGTCCTGCATGGGCGTCCAAGTTCTAGTCACGCAAGTATACTTGAACGATACAAGGTTACATTCATGACAATCAAACCTTAGAGTAATACTTGGTCAATATTTGGATCAATCCCTTAGTACTATCCCTAGAGGCTTGAAAAAGAGTGGCACGTAAGTTCTGTTTAAGGGGTAAGGCAGCGTGCAAGTGTGTCCATTTCCCTTAAGGGCTGGCCACTTAGGCACACATGTGTTGATGAGTTTCAACACTTATTCCTTAACTCTTCCTCTTTAGATCTTCTGTTCTAGGTAAGAAATTACCTTAGAAGTGTTCAGAAGCTTCGAGAAGAGACTAGGGCACCGGGAGATCAAATATGAGTTTCTGGAATTTTTCCTCTTCAAATGGGGGGCCCACTGGGGGTATTTATTGGCTGGTGAAGACCATGGGTGAAATTCAAAGAGGGCACACAAGTCACCTGCATGACCATTTGGAGGCGCGCAAGTATACTTGAATGACCATGGTGGAACATGCGCAACCCGAGTGCAAATGAATATGTGTTCATGCCTTTGTAAATTTTTGATGTTTCTTCAAAGGATGAATCAGTTTGGGTTCATGGTATTTCCCTTTTCATTCATTTAGACTATTTGATGAAAAGGAGCATCAACAAGTTTACCTTCCTACGATAAAGACATGTTCCATTCATTTTAACAACAAGAATTTAGGGCATTGTTGAGCAGTTTAATTCCATATGACTAGGACATACCATGTAGCTTAACATCATTATAATATGATGTAATAATTTCAATTTATCATCATAGGACAAGGACATCGTTGTGCATTTTATCGTAATGTGTTCAGGACATATTAGGAAGTTCATCATCATGTGACTAGGACATATCGTGCTACAACCTGGTACATGGGCATCATTCTTTTCCTTGATATAGTTCAGATGATTCTTATTCATATTTCATGAGTTTCAGGATCTTGTAACTCTATCAATACTTTTTTATGTTCTTATATAACCAGTATTTAAAACTAATGAAACACTGTATTGTGAAGTTGAGATGTCGGTGGTAGAGGAATTAATTACCATTCCATACAAACCACACTACACATGACTTCTTAATTTCCAAGAGTTTTAAAAAATCATCCTCTATAGACAAATTAATGTTCCTCGAGATATATTTTGATTTGAAGGAGTATACCTTTGATTGTTATCAAGTGCTGAGTGACTATATACCTTTTCCCACATGCATTCATTAACTCTATTGTCCTGGGAACACAGATGAGTTTGGGGTTTGGTGTGATGATCCTAATTTTTCATATTTTTCAGGGGTAAGTGTTGAGGTGTTGTGGGACATAGATGACATAGATGATCTCTAATGATTAAGAGATCCTCAATCTCCTAGAGGATTTGTGGATATTAATGAGGTCATATGGTTTCAATAATTCCCTCAATAATGAGGCGTAAAATATAGAAATTACCTTAACCATGTGATGTGGGTGTCATGGGAATATGAAAATTCACACAGCCATGTGGGATGGGGAGAGGAGGAACAATGTATGGATTTCACTAGATGAGGGGATCCAAATGTGAAAAATCCCCCAACCCTATGGGTTGGAGAATTTCACTAAAAGGAAATAATCCTTAGGAAGGTTCGGTATGTAATTCAGAAGAAGATATTCTATGAGAATTCCCAAAATTATTTCCAACATATCCTTATTCAATCATTAGAGTTGATTGATTTATTCCTTCATAGAAGTTTCCCTAACATCCTCAATGGGTGAATGGTATAAGACATGAAAACACCCTTTCCTCTATCAATGGTAAAGTGAGGGGATGATGTCGATAGACTCATTATGGGCCCTATATACTAAATCTAATCTTTCGACTGGCCATAAGATCTAAATACATTTCCCTCTCAAATTTCAAAACATTCAGTAACAACTTTTGTATATGTTTGAGAGAAATGGTCAAGCCATTCAATTACTATGCTAGGGGTATAAGGTAGTCCAACCTACTATGACAAAGATGAATATAAGAGGGTTTAATTTTTATTTTCAAGAGTGTGTTTTTTCATGTTCTATGAGAAGTCCCCATGTTTGGTTGATATCATATTTACAGAGACATAAGTAGGCTAGTGATCCTCCTCAATGAAGTATCTCGTATTATTGGTCGGTGTTTGATATGTTGTCTGGTGGGAAAGTTCCATTAGTACCATTCGGTGGGCCAGTTCATGTAGTACCATTTGGCGTTTCGATTCCCAATATGTTGTTTGGGTGGATAGTTCCCATTGTACCATTTTGTGGGTCGAAACTTGTAGTATCCTTTGGTGGGTTGGTTCCCATATTACCATGTAGGGGGTTAGTTCCAACTATACCATTTGGGTGTTTGGTCTCCATAGCATTGTTTGGTGGGTTGAAACTGATATTGAAGACAACCCCAGGGTTCAATATGTTAAAAAACATCCCCCCGAATAATGGGATGGTGTGTTCCCTAGGATTCCCTGGTCACTACAGCTAGTTGTGATGTTGTCTGAGGCTCCTGGCTAGTGATAATTTTAGATTGATTCTAGGCCACCATTAGAATAAACATGTGGGAATTATAAAAATTTTTAGAAACAAAGATATATTCTTGCTCTGGAGATGGATTATTTGGATAGCATTTGGAGCATCTCCTATTGGATTCCGGAATTTGGATTGTTAGGATGGGCATAACTACCTCTGCAAATCCTTCTGGAATCATGCCCTCATATTGATGATAACAATAAGAATGCAGGGGAGAATCTTAGGTAGCTCCTGAGGTATTAATTTATCATGGTGAATCTCCTTGTATGCATCCCTTTGGTAGGTAAGTTATGTTTTTCTATTCCTTTGGGACAAGCTATCAAAGCGATTGAATGTGGAAACAAGGTCCACTTTCTCTTTTACGTCCAGTCATGGGAAAGTTGGCCAGTTATGATTCATCATCTAAAGGATTACATGCTCTAATTATAATTTCTTAGTGGGGCCTTTGATTTTTTATTCTTGGACCAGAACAGTTACCAACTGAAACTAGAGGTGTTCTGTTAGAGAAATCATACGTTATAAACTTGGGTCCAAAGAAACTTGCCCAATGGTCTCATAATACATTGGCACATTCAATGATATCATTTCAATTGTAAGTAATATGGAGAGTTTTAAAGATGAAATATGACTACATATTACTTCATTATAATATATCAGATTAAATTTTTGATCATGTAATTTCATAGTTAAAAGATAGAGTGGTGGTATATTATTTTTATGCAAGGTTCAGCATAGAGAAAATTTGTGTTGGGTTCACCATTTTGTTTTGTGAAAAAATGTGGAAACAATGGACCATGGGTGACCAAACATAATATAATTTTTGACCCATTATGGGTATGAAATAGTTATATTATTCTACATTAGGAGCACTATTTTTGTTTTAGGCAAAAATATAATACATGAAGTTTCACATGACTGTTGATTTTTCCGTTCAATGTATTGTACAGTCATTCACATTATGTCCAAAACATTTCACTCTTAATAGAAACTCCCAATGGTTCTCACATCCATATCTATGTATAAAAATACATTCCAAAGGTAGGCAGTAAATTGGGGTTTCAAAAAGAACAATATTTAGAAACTCACATTGGTAGATATGATGAGAGTGTAGGATCATTACACCATTTTGAGTGGAATTATGAATTACTATTAGAATTTATTATAGATTTCATATATGCCCATGAAATACATCAAAGTCTCTAATACTGGAATGGTTACCCCTATTCCAATGACTTGATTAATAACATGTTCTAGTGGGAACAATAGTGTGTTTCACCAGTTCTCCAACAGTCTCATATTTTTTTGATGCTTCTGTTTGTAGCTATGATCATGCCAAATGGATTTTATTGTAATACAGGGAGTTATTTGGTGTTTTGGAGATGGTATTAAACCTATATGAGGAATCCTAAATATCTTATAACAATTGGAATCGAAACCAACATAATTTTTCTGACATAGTTTAAGGTTGTGTGACTGGACCAATCCATATAGTTTAATGTCATGTAGTAAGGACAAAAATACTGGCCTTGCGTCTCACTAATGTGTCATACATATGTTTCTAATATATCATTAAGAGTCAAAGTAGTATATTTCTATCTCAAGAAATATGAGACAACAAAGGCCTTGGGCGGGACTTATGCATATCAGTCTGCCTTGAATTTATTCATTAGGGATATTGACCTTTGAGTGAGGATGAGATGTAATTAGACTTACATCCAAATGATGGGCCCATAGTAGGAGAATTCTCATCATGGGGTTATTTAAATTATTTCTAGTCTCTAAAACTGCATGAGTCATTCTATGTGCAAGAAACAAGAGATAATGAGAGATTTGACACAACACATGAGAGCATATTTTCATGTGGCTTACACATCAAATTTACCCATTGAGGGGCAGGATTACCCGTCTTATGGAGGAAATGGTAAGGATCTTGGTCCATAGGAATGGTTCATATATATATTGTTTATAAAATTTATTAGAGTCATTATATTTTAGTTACCCCTAACCCACTGATGGGGTTGTTGTAATTGGTGGCATGGTCAACACTTACACTTAAAATGATGCTCTTATATAGACCCACTTCTCATCTACTGATGGATGAAGAGGGATGGTATAACCATTTGATAATTTAGTCCCATAAGTAATGAATATCTTGGATATGAAGTAATTTACATGGTGGTGGATGCTTATTGGGGATCGGGCCTTAGAAAGGTTTCATATGTATCATATTCGGATAGGAATCTGAGTTCTCATAGCTCAATTATCTTCTCAATATTCCAGTGGATGAGGAAGTATGATAATACCACGGGAGAGATTATGCACCAATGGTTATGATTAATGGGATGTGGAGGGACTTATAATGAGGTTGGTTCCCATTGGGTATCATGCCTTAGGAATGAAACCTATGTATCATGTTTGGGTAGGAATCAAAGTTCTCATTTGTCAGTTTCCCCCTAACCCGCTGATGAGTTGGGGTGGGTGATCAAAATCAGCGACATTATTGCTACCCCCGAGGTTTAAGGGTTTCTAGAGGCATATAGTAGGATAAATTTGAATTTACGTATTCATTATTTATATTATGAATGATAAGGAAACATGAAGACCATAAAAGGACAGTTGAATATGCTTGGTTTAATATGGAGGGCGTGCCCAAGATTATAACAATAATAGGGTTTCATGAGTGAGTAACCATATCCCATTAAGGATACTCCCCTTATAAAAGGGTTATTAGGATGATGGTTCATGGACAACGGTTCTCATCGTATTTGTCTGAGGGTGTCTACTGGAAAAATGGCTTGTCTAAGGGGATTTGGCTTACTTTTCTTTTCTATCTGCTGGACATGTCTTGATTGTCCACTTGACATGTCTTGGGTGACATTCTAGAATAGAAGACACATCTAAGGGTGTCTTCTTGGTATGTAAAATATGCTTATCATAATTTAAGTTTCCATTTCCAATATATTTTTCATGATCAGCTGGTATGTCCAAGATTTCAGCACATGATCAATGCCTACATGTCAAAGGACTTTCACATGATCAAGTGGTTTTTTCAGGACACCTTCACATGATCTAAGATGACATGTCAAGTGTATTTTTTATGATAAAAAATGAATTTCCCAGGACCTATTCTTATGATAAAAGTAGATATATCTAGGGTGTATTCATATGATCAATGTATATTAGCCATGACATATTCACATGATCAATGTGGACATGTATGAGGTCTTTTAAATAATCCAATAACTTGTCCTAGAAGTGTTCTCATTATCATAGAGGACACCTTTAGGATGTATTCACATGATCAACGGTAATTTACCATAGACTATCGCATCATGAACCTGAATTTTCCTATTCATGTATTGTGATTAAAGTGACACATCCATAGACACCCAAGGGAATGACGAGTCATGTGATGAATCTTGAGATCGAGTTACCTTAATTAAATTAAATAGAGGGGTTTGAAAAACATGTTGATGAGGACATGCCTATCCAAGGTTTGTATCTGTGTTCCCTATGTTATAATTCCTCACGACCACATTGATATTATTCTAAAATAGGTTCACCTTACAGCCACATCTCATTGGGATTTTGTGATAAAGGAGAGATTTTCCACATGTTCTATTCTATGTCAATGAAAAATACATGTTTGGGATAAACCACATGATATAACCACTTTATTATTGACTATTCATGTGATAAAGTGACCCCTATGGGTTCTTAGAATGGGTTTTGGGATCATGTTCTGGTGCTTGACACTAGAGCCATGAAATGGAGAAGGTTTCTCGTCCAAGTATTGTTGACCCATTTTAATGAATTGGGTGCATGAAAAAGGGACATGAAAACCCAAGGTAGCCATATGACCAAGGACCATGATTTAAGGAAGCATGATCACAGCTTCATGAGGCCACCCAAAAATAAAGGGTATATGTCAAATGTGGGTTGCACATCGAGGAAGGAACATTCAGTCCTGTGTTCTGACACTGCGAGACTAAGGATTTTTGTGATCACATGTTCAAGGATACAAGGGGGATTTTCATTATAAACTAGTGTATGTACACATACCCAAGGATGGGTGACCCATGTTCTTGAGTGATTTTACAACTCATCCAAATAGTGCCATCATGAGGTCAGAGGATCCTATTTTTTAATTACATATTTTAAGGTGATGATCATCAGATCCTCACATGCAAACCACATAGTATTTTATCCTAATCATCACGTGACCACTATATATCTAAGGGATCACACTATAGACTCTTAAAACATGTAAGGGATTTTTTTGTGACACATGAATGGGTTCATAGCCAAGGGAAATTTTTGGGGCCACACTTCTTATGGGTTTCTAGGAAAAGAATACAGAATTCTCTTGAGTTCTATTGAATTTAAAAGAGTTTCATCAAGACAATGTTCATGCCCAGGGTTTTCCTCATGAGTACTTTACATAACAAGGATCTCATATAAGGATGTTTTGGCCTGAATATTCACATGACAACATCAAATGCTTTTTAATGTATCATGTGATTATGTGAAAGAGAGCAGGTGTTGGAGCTCTCCCTTACCTGGTGAATCTATTCAATGATTGTAGACAATCCATATCTATTTCTCTACTTCTTCAATATTATTCTATCTATGCTCTATTTCGTGTGTTTCTTTATAATGATATGGGGGTTTATATATGTAGAGGTTATCCACAGTCGATACCGCATTATATAGTGAGCATGGCTCATGTACTGGATGGAGGTCGGGGAGGATATACATGAAAAGCATCACGTGATAAAAATAAAGATTTGAATGATAGAATTGTATACATTCAATAGGGATTTGAGTGGTCGGATCCAATGTGTCTCATGATAATAGGTTTTTCATGTGGTGGCTCTTGGGACAACCTCTAATGGATTCATGTGAAAAAATAATCATCATTGTAAAAAATAGATGCTTCTTGCATTGTTATTTTCATGTTAATATTTAGTGATATCGTCCAAGATCACATGATCATAATCACATTACTTATGATGTATTCTCATGGTTTTCATAAAATGATTCATGAAATGGTGTCTCAAATATAGATTCTTCAAAGTAACACATATATAAAAAATGAATTTTCATGAATGCCTTAGGGACATTGAGTGATTATTGGATTCCTTGGCTTGATCATTGAAGAATGATATCTTGGATGATCGTAGGGTTATGAAGAGACATCAAGTATCTGAGAGGTGTTGAACCAGTGGAATCTATGTGTGGATGGAGAGTGGTCAATTGGGAGGATGAAGTTGTCTCAGGGGCTAGATTCGATGGAAGGGATTAGCTTGATTAGACAACAACCATTTTTTCAATATGTTTTTAAATAGAGGAATAATAGAACCAACATTCTATATACCACATTGATTTGGGGAATATTTTGGGAGAGGCTAATGTATCAATTAGTAGAATTTATTAATTATTAAGGAACTAGGTTCGGAAACCATAATACATTTACCCACACCCTGACTGGCCACACCCTCCCACTATACAGACCGCACAGGCACGCCTACACACACCCCATGAACACACTGCATGATTTATGATTTCCCAATCTCACTGATGGGATACATTTCTTGCTAGATCCTAGGCAAAGACTGATGCAACTCTTGTATGTTCCATTGGTTGAGCTGGCCAGCTTGTTAGCCTAGCTGGAAAATGTTTTTTTGCTAAAGGGGAACCCATAAATTTAGAAAAATATTCTTAAGTATAATGGGTGAAAATAATGTACCAATATACATGCCCTTATAATGAAAAGTCAAGCCCATTATTTAAGAATTATATTTCCAATTATTTCTTGCCAAATACTTCAATGTTTTTTGTGGTATTCACACTTTTGAATTCATCAATGAGATAGTGCATGAAACACAGTTATGGGTGTCAACAGTCATGATCGTAAGGCATTCAAGATAATTATCTAACACGAATTTAAATACATATTTTAGGAAGTGAAAGGAAAGGACTAAAAAGATGACTCTTATTCTATAAATATCACGGTTCCAAGTAAAAACCCACTGCTAATAATTCATTACATATCATTGAAAATAGAGGCCATGTAATTTTTCTACATGATAATTTTTTTGAAAGTTTATTTTTTGATCCTTTAACAAGAAGGAAGTGAAACATTGAGAAACCTAACATGGTTGTGTGAAGTTTATCCTCCAATTAACAATGTTTTTTGAAATGAAACTCCACAAGACTTCTTGGTCTTATGAATGAAAATGGCCCATGTGACTGATTCACGCAAAGGAGACCCCACAAGGCTATCGAGATTTTGGGAAGTAAAATAATATATTCTGTTGAGAACCCTTTTATTTTTTATTTTTTTTTGTTTTTAGTTTGTATGAAGAAATATAATCTTACGTACTCAAATGATGAAGAATATTTATATACCATAAAAATAATTCATATATAACCCTATATAAATAAAATTAAAGAGATACTTGTGCACATTATTTTAGAATAATCATTAAAAAAATAATATGGATAAATTGTGTGTGATCTCACAAAAGAGATGATCCATGGGAATTGTTTCATGTAAAGAAACATGAGTAAATCCATGAATGAGTTACTTCGTATATGAATTAATATAAATATTTTTACAAAATCAAAAAATTGATAGCTATCATTGAACCCTTTTGTGTAATGAAAATAAATAATATGGGTTGAAATATTCTATCAATGATATACATTGTACATGAATTTGATGATGATATTATTGAGAATCACATGAGAGAAATATAACGTGTGACTGTGAATTAGATAATAAAATTTAAAATATTATATTGTTTGTAGAAATAAAAAGAAAAATAAGATATTCACTCATCTACTTTCAATTGCTTATCATTTGGGTCAAAAGAATATGTGTTTACCTATATCTATAGTAAGACCAATTTATTATAACTAAATAATAAAATAGGAGGAAATCTCCAATTTTGCTTCATAATTTGTGCTAGCAAATTGATTCCAAAAATTAAGAGAGACCACTTATTTATTTAGTCATTGAAGGAATCTTTATCGATTCATTTAATGTAATTTAATAATATTCAATTCATTCTATATAATAATACTTGTGCCAAATTGATGATCACTTTAGAAGGGGTAGGCTTACATTCTGTATATTTTTCTTCATATATCAATCTTTCTTTATAACTTTCCAGTTCTCTGAGAATAGACTCAAGGTCATACCCATTCTTGTACTTTCATTGATAATAAAAACAAATCTTTTCGAGAGTGTGATTATAACCAGTGTACACCAAGGATATATTCACCCAAACTATAGAAGAAATTTACTAACAAACCTTGGTATCCATTATGATTACAATTTTATATATATGATTTTAAACTATAAATTAAGAGGAATAGATAATCATCCAATGAAAAAGGTATAGAGGTATACAAATAGATAAATTTTTAAATTGATAAAAAGTAAAACCACACTAATGCACCCCTCTTTCATAGAGGTCATTTAAAAAGTCATCCTAACTGGCTTCTAAGGGCCCATAAAGAGAAAAATTTATATCGGTCATCATTGATATCTTTTACAAGTGTTCATATTTATTACCATTAAGGTAAGACCTACCCATTGAGAACCTTTACCAATAATATATTAATAAAATCATGAGGCTTTACAGGGAACCTCAACATTTTGTATCTATTCATCACCCTTTGTTCACATCATAATTCTATAAGAATATTTAAAAGGTTCTCAACACAGAAAGACATTTAAGAAACAACCATCATCCCCAAGAACATGGGTAGTATAAAAGGACTATCCTGACACTAAAATACATGTTGATATCTTGTTTTATTGACTTCCATGCCGCATGAGATCAGTTTCTACCTATGTTGAAATTTTTATAAAAAAACAATTTCTATTCGAGTAGCCAAATGGAATACTATGGATCCTTTTATAGGATGGAATGTTATACTATAACTTTTTAGTGAGAAGATATATAAATGAAGGTAGTAGTTTCAAAAATTGTGGAGGAGACAATTGATAAAGTATAGAATATTTCTAATCATATCAGATAACCTCAAAGAAGACACAAGGGATATATTGATAATAAAGGGAATGAATTGGAATATCATGTTGGGGTCATGTATTCAAAACAACTTCCCATATAATGGAGTTGTATGATATGGTAAAATGGGTTACAAAAAATTAGGTATTTTGTGCCTTTTGAGATTCTAGATACAAATATAGTTGTAGATTATCGATTGTATGTGCCACCCAACCATGGTAAAAAAAGAGACATCTTCCATGATTCATTGTTGTGGAAATAAAATATGGGTTCGACACATTCCCTCACATATAGGGGAATATTTTCATAACCATAATTACCTTATAAATAATGATATATCTAGATTCTTGACACTAGAGAGAATATTTCATGGAATTAGACAACTACACTAGTGAACGTACAATATATAAATAAAAAACTATAGGGGGAAATACGTAATCATCAATAATCTATATGGAAGATATGCATATAATTTATTAGTAGATGTTATTTATGCAATTTTTTGGGGGAAATTATTTATGGGGGGAAATTTAATACATGATACCCTACTACAATAGGTAAACACTACACCCCCAAACCATTACATAAAAACACTATAATGTTACATTATTAATAATTTTATTTGAATTATTAATTGAAAATTGAATATGATTAAATTAACATTACATTTGGGTTTATAGTACCAGTATTATCTTATGTTTTTTTTGTGTTTTTCTAAAATTGTTGGTTTTTTAGGTGAATAGTAAAAGATATCAGTATAGTTTAAATGGTCACATTTAAAATTTATTGATGAAATATTTTATAATATATATATGAATAAGTAAAATAAATCAATTGAAATTGCTATAATGGATTTATAAGACTTATGTTTATCATTTTGAATACATATGTAATATTTTACTCTTAAAACTAATTTATTCATTACTATTTAAAAAATTATTTTCCATAGATTGTAGAAACAAAATAAAATAAATTAATTTATTTTATTTGATCAAAATTTCTATATTAAATAATAAGTCTAATATTATTTTTTGGGAATAAAAGTATAATTAACAGTATTAAAATTATCACACTTATAACAGCATAACTGTTATTTTCAAAGAATTTTTTTTTAATATTGTGTAATTTTTATCTAATTATTTAAATTAAAATATTCTCAAAAAAAAATTAATAAAAATTTTAAACCAATTATTAAATAAAACATCACTCATTAAATTTTCAATCAATACTAAATAAGTCTAATAGCACTTAATGAAGAAAACCAAATATTTCTACAAAATGATTTATTTATATATTAAATACTTTAATTTAAAAGTTTATTTTATATTAATTAGAAATTAATGTAAATTATATGAAGATAAAATCTAGGTTTTTCACACCAAAATTTAATGCTATGGGTCATTTTATAGGTTTATCAAAGCATGAGTTACTTGGGTAAAAACTAGTTACCTCTAAAAAAATTTAATAAAAAAATATAAGTACAAATGTCTTCCAAAATGTTTAAAATATACGTGTAAAGTATTATTTGTACATTAATTTACCAATTATCACCCAAAAATTAATTATTTTGAACTTTTGGTTTCATTTAACCTTGAATAGTGTTACAATATACTTGAAAAAATTAGGTTATTCACAAAAGTTCCACTTACCTAACTTTTAAAAGGGGATCAATTCAACCTATTCAAAGATCCACTTTCCCTTAAAAATATCCTTAAACCCATAACAAATTAACCTCTCCAAAAATTTAATTCCATTTTATAAAACCCTTTTTCACTACATTTTATCATAATTCATCAAATTATAATGATTTCATCATGAGGATGTTCAAGATCACAATGTATGTTTTACTTACTCCTTGCCTTTTCATATTAAACTTCATCTTCCAAAACTAACCTAAAAATATTCACATAACGACCTCATTATAATTTGCATTTCAAACTATAATTTTATTAATGAGACAACACTTTTTATTCTTTTTATCCTCTTAAATAATATAATTGAAAAACATTAATCAGGTGTTGTGCAGACTATCACCTCCGCAATGTGACAACTTCCTTTTTTCACGACTACCTCTATTTGATGGTTATAAGGACAAAATTGATGAATAAATGTGAAATATATAATATAAATTTGAATATTATGAGACAAATAATATTCCAATTTCTTTTCCTCTCATTAATTGGGAAATGAATATATTAGTTATGAATTGTATGTACTATGACCAATATGAAGTAATGTTTTTCATTTTTCATTTAGATATTCAATATTTATTGAAAAAAAAATAATATGGTAAAAAAAAATAGAATTGAAAATATTAAAATTATTATTCTATTTTAATGATATTATTTAATTATAAATAATTTCTTAACTATTCTCACCCATCAAAGTATGGTATGTTCATGTACGGGTCGTTCTAACCAACTACTTGAATAATAAAATAATAATTTATCATGGATGACTATTGGAACATAAATAATACTATAATTATGAGTTAAAAATAAAATTATTATTAATTAATGGTTATGGGAATGTTATATTCGGTATTTATCTTATTATTAAAAATATCATATTTAATCCATTAAATTACCAAAATAAATTGATACTGATTCAAATTTCAAGAAACAAAACTAAAATACTTATGGGTGGAAATAATTGATTAGTATATAAAAATAAGTTAACTACTAAATTAAATTAAATTATCTAGGAATTATTAACATTGGGGGAATAAAAAATAAAAACACTGATATTATCAAAGTATTTGAAATGATCAAGATAACATACACTCAATATACAAAATGTATAATAACTAACTAAAATACATATAGAGAAAAATTATGAATGATGTTTATAAATGGTTATACATATATGAATATGATTATGAATTTGGTGATTTATATAGTTATTTTTGTTATAGTAGATATTCAATTTCTTTAGTGGAAGTAAGGAATTAAGGTAAGGGGCCTTTCATCACAAATTCATTTTCTTGGGGCATGGTTTGTATTGTCCAAAAAATTTCAATTACATGATTTACATACTACATTTTTTATTTATTATATCATGAATTGTTTTTCATTCAATTTATTTTATGTTCCATTTGTCATGACCCATCCCCTGGAGCCCACATCGTGACTACCCCAAGCCCACCTTCTAGAGGCAAGGGTCTAGCGACTAGCACCAAAGGCGTAATTCCCTAAAACTGGGAAGGTGTTGCCTTTAAAAATCATAAACACACATAACAAGAGTACAAGAGGAAGCAAACACTGTGTAAAAACTGTGTAACATGTATTCGGAAAGTAAGGGGGCTAGAAATACAAGACCAATAGTAAAGTACAAGGAAATGACAAATAGGTACAAATAAAAGACAAACAGTTGGAAGGTGTCTAGCTGCTCTTGGATTTTCCACCATAGATCCTACCAGAAGGGTAGGTACAGAAAGCCTCCTCAGTTTTCCATGCCCTACTGTCTCCTCCAGGTACTGTCTCGTCGTGAGGTCTACCTCTAGGTACCGTCCAGTCCTCTTACACTCAGCCTTAGTCAGTGTTGTCCATCATCTGAATCCAACACAACGAGATGCTGGTATATCCCATGTAGGGGTGAGTATAACGATACTTAGTAGGGATCCCGAGACCCTCAATGTCTCAAAAAATACAACAAGGATAAACCAAAAAGTATGATTTCAACGGATAACCATTACTTAGGTATATGCCCATACATAGACCTAAGTTATCAAGTAACTCATCTCAATCATGAGGAAAAACACAAAGGTCATTGACTGAGCTCAAACGAGCATTTTTATTCACGATGTCGAAACCACGTCTGCTGGAGAACTCCTCCGCTGTCGAGTATAGTGGGCCTGACGCTACAACCAAGCGCTTCCCACTAACCTTGGACTACTGAAGTACTCTGCCTATCGATTACTGTGGGCATGCTGCTACAACCAAGCGCTCCCCACCATGGGTCTGCTGCTACAACCAAGCGCTCCCCCACATAGCCTACAGAGGTACTCCTTCTATCGAGTACTACGTGTATGCCACTACAACCAGGCAATCCTCCATCGTGGGTCTACTACTACAACCATACGCTCCCCACTGGGCCATCCGAATCACTCTGAGTCGATCGATCAGCAGTCGTCATGTCTCAGCCAGCTACTAGGTCTCTGCAATCTGCTCGCTCGTAATCGGGAGGGTCCGCTCCACGTGCCACATGACAATACTCAAAGTGTCATGAAGTATCATGTATAAGTATCTCAAAGGATCACCTCGTCATAGGGGTCTCAACGCAATAGGCGGCGCATCAATGGGATGCATGATCTGTGAGTTATGAGAATTTTAGTCCCGGGGGCCTGGTTGGTTTCGTGTATGAACCATCCCGACCATAACTCAACTTTACCCTGAACTCTCATGGGTTTTACTCAATGGACTGTTTCTCAACGAGATTACCAAAACCATTGACTATTCGTCAAACGGATGCTCGGTCTGAGAGATACTGGATTTTCTATTCCAAGGGTCTGGTTGGATTTACACTCGATCCAAACCTGAATGTTTTCTAAAGTCATCCAAAAATCACTAGGAGTATCACAAAAGTACCACCTCATCTCGAGGATCCCAGTGCCGCAGACAGTGCGTCGATCGGACACGTGGTCTTAATGTGATTCTCGTTTAAGTAAATCGGGTCTGGCCCGTCAAGCCCAGTGGGTTGGCGGGTCGGCCCAACCCGATTTGGTGGGTTCGACCCGGCAGGGGGGTCGACTCAGCCTGGAGGGGTATGGCCCAGCCCAATGGAGCACGGCACGGCCTGGTGTTGCGTGGCCCAGCTCGGCGGGGCGCGGCCCGGCCCAGCGTGGCGCGGCCCGGCTGGCCCAGTGATGCGGGGGGGGGGGGGGGGGGGGGGGCGGGGGCGGCTTTCCTTAACTAGCGACATCGAGCAGCACTGCCCTCTTATCCGGCCTACCGACGCCGGACGATCTTACCAGCGCGAGTGGCCTTCACAGCAGGCTGTTGTCCTCCCGCATGGAACCTAAGGGTGTCGTGGCCTCCTCCAACCTGACCGGCTGACAAGCCGACCAGTTCATCCGCAAAAGCATCCCGCAAAGCACGGGCCGTAGTCCTTCACAGCACGGGGCCATGGGGCGTCGTGGTTCCTCTAGCCCGGCTGGCTATGGCCGTCCGGTTCATCTTCACCTGAGCGGCCCGCGGTTACGAGTCGCGGGTCTTCAACACGCGACAGGCGCGCAGTCGCAATTTTCTCCAGTCGTCGTCTCTTCCAGTCTTCGTTACCTCTCCCGACACTACTTCCATCGCCAATATAAACGTAGATCAATAGAGGGTCATCGGGCTGTGTTTTTTCGGACCGCTCCCTCTGTGTTAGGAGGTATCAAGAGGCTAAGACGATCAATTGCATTCAACAACGACTAGAGTATAATTTTATTAAACTAAATTTATACAAACCCCCTACCTCGATCTCTAGAACATTTCACATCCACGAACCGCGGAAGATGAGCATCTCGAGGGTCGGGTTTTGCGAATTACGGATGTCAATTCCGTTGACATCAGGGAGTGTCTGCAGCAGAAGCGGCGTCTTCTCCCTTGTCGCGGAGAAAGAGGAAGGAAGACACGTTTTCGTTCTTCAGTGGAATTGGTGTTCTTCATTGAAGAGGGAGTTTTTTGTCGTGGTCATCACCGATCTTCGTCGAGAGAGAAACATTATCCTTCCAATTCTCCAGATCCTCCGCAACACAACAAAATCCAACCCCAAAAATAATAGCCCGATATATTATTTTATTCCCAAAATGAATTTTCAAAATAATTCAAAAGGTTGATCCAAATAATTAATTGCATGTTGGACAATTAATTTTTGAGGGAGTTTGCATAATTAATTGAGAGAAGGGAGGTGGAGAGTTAGAATTAAAGTGGGAGGATGAGAGTTAAGAGAGGGTGTTAAAGGGAGTTAAAGAGGAGAGTTGAAGGGGTTAGGGCTCGTGTGGGCCCCACCACCATTATCCTCCCATGGGAGGTTATATGGGGTGTGGTTCCCACATCCAACTCCACTTTGGAGGAAATAACCGCCATCAAATAAAAATTATGTACACATAATTTCTATTATATATTAATGAATCTCCAAAAAATTAACTTCTCCTTGCGATCAAACGTAACTGAGGTAAAGGTCCCCTTAAAAGAATATCCGGGCTGCGAGTTCATTGGTGTCCTCAGATTTCAATTCTGAGCATCGGTTCAAAAGATAGAAAAACCCGCACATAGGTTCACTAAACTTACCTGAACATAACTTCAGAAATTGATTCTGGGCACACCGGGCCTCGAAATTAGGGGCCGTCAGAAACTGTGGACTCATAAAATACCAAATCAATATAGAAATAAATTTCCATGAAATTTTCAGGTCTTTACATTATCCCCACCTCAAGGCTTTACACCCTCGTAAAGCTACACCAGATACTAGGGAAACAAAGGTGGGTTCTGTGCATGCATTTTGAGACTCCCACTCCCATGAGCTCTCCTAGGAGATGAAAACCAGACCACCTGTTGAGCGCATATGCAACAACATTCCCCTTCATGGGAGTATAGACTATCTCGAAGTCATTGTCCCGAACGAAGTCAAGCCATCGCCGCTGTCTCAGGTTCACGTCCTTCTTAGAGAAGATAAACCTGAGACTATAGAGATTAGGGTAAGTCGTAAACCATTCTCTCAGTGAACTAAGGGTGAGACCAGCCAATTCTAATAACTTGACGTCAACCTTCCTCTTTTACATTCTACAAGAGCTGTTAAGATTTCTCATTTTCTGAAAAGAGAATTTTGGTCTCATCCCCTGGATGAACAACATCCTTTACCTAATACAGTCAATCCTGACATGAACGGTACTAATTCTTGCCATGGACGATGTCGTAATTCCTAGATGATACTACTAAGAGATCCAACCATTACTCTCTCCTCCAAGGGTTGAGTCACACTGTCGACATCAGTGTGTGGTTACTAGGTCTCCTCTAGTAGAAATCTCAAAAGTGAGGTTCAATTCAACAGTTTTAACCGGAACCTATTAGTATTAACCACACAAATTGTAAGTAAGGAAAACGTCACAAGGACAAGTGTCTTTTATTACTACAGCTCTAATTGAAAAGACACAATTTAATAACCCATGATTTTATAAGATATATTCCTTCTAATTTCTTTCATATCTTCTATTATACACTACACCAAGATTAGGTTGTACTATATGCAACACTGCATTATCTTGTTGTACACGCAACACTATTTTTGGCTTACATTACACGCAATCGCGACCTTCCTTGATAGCTTGTGTCGTACGCAATATCGAGTTTCACTAAACAACGATATGCTATTAAAATATTATTAAAACTAGTCGTTATGAATAGTAATACCCACTTTCTGAAATTTTGTAATTTTTAATTTTTCAAAATGCACTTCATTTTTGGATTCGGAATATCGAAATTAGCCTAGGGTGAAATTTTGGTATTTTTCTGAAAACTTTCAATTTTTGATGAATAGTAAAAATACTGGGTTACTATTTAAAAACCGACTTTTTATTTAAATAATTATTTATTTTATTTAAATCTATTCTAGGTCAAAATTGATACATAATACCTATAAAGTTCAATGCAATTCATTGAAGTCATTTTATAATAATTTTATATATATAAAAATTTTATCGAACTTTTCACCGTCTTTTACCCACCTCCTAGGAGAATTTGTAAATTTACATAAAACATAATTTTACTGCTTCTGTGAGTGGAATTTAAAAAATAAAAGAGACATGGTTGATGTGAGAAAGTAAAATTTGGTTCAATGAGATGAAAATAATTTTTGGTGAATAGTAACTTTTTACTTTTTTTTACCACGCTTAAAAGTAAATAGGGTATTTAAGTGTAAAAATGATATTATTATTACCCTAACACATGTCATAACTCTATTTGGTAATTTTAATTAGACCAAAAACAACCTTAGAATTAACATATGACTATTTAGTCCCACTTTGATTAGATTAGGACATTTATTATTAATTTATTTAAACAAGGGTTAAAATAGTTAAAATCAAAGTTTAATAAGTAAATAATTTTTAATGTAGGGTTATACATAAGATATATTCGACTATAAATATTAATTATAAATATAAAACTATTTCCTACATAATGGTATTTTATTTGTAATTTTTAGACATTAAATAATGTTATTTATTTATGACACAAAGATGATGCAGTAATTATCTTATTAATGAAATATTGACATAATTGATGTTATAAATACCCAAATAAATGTAATTTGAGACTTTTTATGAATTCTACTAATTTTAGAGGTTATTATGACATGTTATTATGGAGTTAATTAACTTTTTTATAACTAATCATTCTGTTATGAGTTTCACAAAAATCAATTACTAAATAGTGTCAAAATTGACATATAATAGTTTTTAAAAAAAATATTATATTGTTAATTGTTATTTTATTCCTAAAAATCTAAGGTTCGGCCAAATGTCTTAGATAAGGTTATATATATTAATAATAAACAACTTGGGGTTCGTTTGGATTGTTATAGTATGTTTATTAACCTTATAGTGTAAGAACACAAAAATACACTGTAAAAGTAAAATTATCTAACTTAAAGTTAAATCTAAATGATAAGGTTAAAATAGTAAACTAAACTTATCCAAATTCTATTGTATGAGATTATTTCGACCCATCCCCACCTTATATTATAAATAAATCAATTTTGAGCTATTTAAAACCGAATATGGCTTTATAATAAAACAATATTTTTAGTTTTTCCAAAGGTGCCCCTCTCCTCCCTTATAAAAGGGAACCTCCTCCCTCTCTTCCTCGCACAACTTTGAGTATTCAAGATCGGCCAAACCTTGCCAATTTCTCCTATCCACTTCCCAAGAAACATCATAGAGGTCCTGGTCTTCTTTAAAGACCAATTTTAGTGCCCTAAAAGGAGGTCTCAAAGAAGTGCTTCAAAGAAGAGGTAATGTCTGTTACCGATTCTTTCAACTTTATTTCTTCTTCCACTTCTTCTTATTTAGTTGTTTCATTATTAATTAATAACATCAGTATCACTAATATACTGATATGTTATTATAAGTATGAAACAACCCTATTTCACCATCTATCCATCCTACGGAAAACGAAATCACCACGCATGCGTACGTAAGGAATACTGCCTCCATGCCGTGGTGTAATCTATTTTCCACCAACACATTACTTGGATGGGTATAATGGTGTAAATAATGACTATATATGATTATTGTAAAGTGATATTGATTCTGAAATAGTATAAATACACTCCAATATAATTCCATGGGAACGATATCATCGCTCGTGCATACGTACGGATTACCGTCTCCACGACGCGATGAGATTCATTTTCCATGTTAACAATTCAAGAATGATTATAAAGTATATATAATAAGTAATCATGAAATATATGACATAATAATGATACTGCATTTATGTATATATATATTTATGACATATACTTAATTCCACTCAATTCAATAAGGAAACGAAAACAGCGTTCATGCGTATGTAAGGCCTACCGTCTCCATGAACGGTGTATTTATTTCCAATTATTGATCTATTATATATATTTATATTCTGAATATATATTATATATAAATCACGTTTTAAATTATGGATTTAATCAATCATGATCTAAGTAATCATATTAATAATTACAAGTCAAAACACGAACAACAAATGAAACGATTTTACCCAAAACTCTACTTTAACATGAATTTACCAAAGAACGGGTAATATAAAGTCATAAGTGAACCATATATGATATAATAATAATGAAAATTATTCTTTAATAAGTCAATGACATTATTTAAATCATTATATAGGGGGTTTGGATACGTACGAATCATATCGGACCTAAGGTAAGGGATAATTATTCAAATCTCCTTCTTAACCGAGATTGTTTATTCGTAAGTATTTACTGGTGTAATTGTTATCATCCATGCCCTTGTTTCATAAAAATGGTTTAATGTAAGTTTAAAGTACTTTTTAACCATTTTTACTTTTACCCAATGGTATGGAAGGAATCTTTCTTTTATTTACCCTACAAGGTACTTTTTGACTTTTTCAACAAAAGTACGAGAAGAATGTTTTTTTAACGTATACGACAAGAAAGTATTTTTACGGTTTTATAAAGCCTTGTTTTCATGAAGCTTCCTCCAAAAGATATAATGACTATTTTCAACAAAATCCTTTTATTTTAAAATTTCATGACATTTTGTGAATAGAAAATGATTTTGAAGAAAAAATGATATTTTCCTCAAGAATTCATTTCAAGTGTTTTATCAAAACCATTTTTCATCTAAGATGACATTATTTAATATGTGTATGTTTCAAGTATAATGTCTCTATGATTTACATGGTTTCACTTCTCTTATTATGAAATGATATCCATTTCTTTTATATGGATTATGTGATGATGGGTTGATGTTTATGAACCCCATTTTATTTATTCGGTTTTTATGAATGATGTATGTTTATTTTGTGGCACAAGTAAGAATTATTTAATTATGAAATGGGTGGGACCTATATCTCCCTCCAATGCATTGGGTAAAGATTTATATCTCATGAGATAGACATGGATTGAACGGTAAGTTAATATGGTTCTGTAATACAGGACTAGAATGAGGAGTGAACTCGTTTCAGAAAGGGACTTTATCCACTAAGATGGTCTTGGTAGTAATGCCTTGGATACTATGGAAATCATATCATGTGCTTAATGGTTTCCACAGTCACATGTTTTATTCTCATTCAATTTTATCATGATTAATGTTTTTTTATGATCTATGCCTTATGTACTACCATGTTTTATGTCATTGCTCAAGATTTTGATGTTTAAACATTATGTTCATGTTTTTAAGTTCAAATGTATATGATTTGTTTTATTTTATCAATGCTTGCCCTTAGTGAGCATTTGAGCTCACCCTTTATATGTTTTCATTTACCTAGGATACAAATAAAGGTTTTAGGTAAGAAAACAAATGGGGAAGATCTTTATGGGAGATGTTGAAGATCTTTCACCACGATTAGAAGATTATGTTCTGAGTTTCCAAAGACACTAAACTATTACGGTCCTTGTGTGTCTGTTTTTGTTATGTATTAAGTATTCCACAAAAGTAATGTAATGTCCATGTACGTCAAGCTTTGGGTCTCTACAGTTGGTATCAGGGGAAAGGTTTAGTTAACCTTTGGAAACTAGGATGCGAAAATGTTAGTGAGAACCCTAGAGATATTTCTAAGGTATGTCTAGGGATGTCCCTAAGGATAAGTATATGTATAGGATATAGTCCTAGAACTATGGTAACGATCTTAGAATTTACCTAAGATATTGAGGGTACTCCTCCTTTACTATGTTGTTTTCCCTAGCTTGATTTTTTCCTCTCACACTATTCTTTTTGGGGTTTAGAAAATGGATGGAAACAGGAAGATTCACGATAATGGAGGATATGACGGACAATGGAATGATATTATTCATGAGAAACCAAATGAAATGGGATTTGGAAGTCCAAACATCATTATTATGCCTAATCAAAAATATCATAATATGATCAATAATCTCAACTTTGGTAAGTTTCCCAGCTCAGATAATAAGAGAAAGGTGGAGTTTCATGATGATCATAGAGAAATGAAAGTTCAATTTTCCTCATGTAAATCATGTGGGAAGAGGCATCAAAGAGATTGTTTCAAAGGAATTGGAAGATGCATTGGGTGTGGAAAAGGACACAAAGCCAGTAAGTGCAAAGGAAAAGGTTCATTTAACACCATGGACAAGGATAATGGTATTGCTACGATATCAACAATGATTAGATGTTTTAAATGTGGAATGTATGGGCATTATGCAAACCAATGCCCTAAGGGAAAATCTCATGAAGAGAATCATCATGGTCATATGAGTAGTATTTATGTGGATGATGATGAAGATACTACAAATGAAATATGAGATGAAAGAAATGATGAAGCTCAGTCGGTGTTTTAAGAAGTTAGTTGAATGATTGTATGTTTAAAAAGAATAATGTTTGGTACTATGGAATAAAGAATCATCTAAGGATTGTTACACTATTGTTTTTCCTAAAGTATTTGAAATTATATGCTAAATGGTGCCGGTAACCATGAAAGGTTATTCAGATACTTTTGGAAAGTAGATGATATGCGCATAATGAAAGGATAAGAGGATAATGAGATGTTTGATTTTATTCATTAGCTCAGGACTGATATAAGGACTAAGTGATATTATGGATTGAGTATATAGAATTTTTGGGATTTTGGTATGTGGAAAGTGTTAAAATTTAACAACATTCATGTTTTCACTAAGGTTCAATGGGTATTCATTCTTCAAGAGAATACAAGATTAAGGTATTCACATGTTTGTAATTTGACCAACAAGATATATCTTATGATATATTGGGGATACATGATGGCATTCACGTGATTGTTATGTGACATTTCAAATAATCATTTTCTTTATACTATGAGCTTGGACTAAAGTATTTTAGATAATCCTAAAGATTATAATGGATTATGTTGGACTTAAGTTAGTATTGTTTAAGGATATAAATTTTTTCGATATTATTGATGGGATGTTATAGTAATGTAGTTTTAGAAAAAGGACAACCTACAGGATGGGCGACATCCCATAACGTCGGACAAGGCTGTGGGAATCGAACCCACAAATGAAGTGCGACTGGACTTTATTGCATACCCCTGGCCTACATGAAGTCCCTAGTTAGTAGAAACTAGTGTTATTTTATTAAGAGGTATTATATATAGAGTATAAGTTCATTTTTGGAATCGTATATGATTAACCTCACCATAGATGGACTTATGTATATTTGATAACTATTGCTAACCTTTTGTTCGAAACTGATGGAATGACCCATCATTCTATCACATGACCTATTAACACTTCATGAATAACAAATTCAACTTCATTTCATTAAGAGATGAATTGGAAATTGTTCAAAGCACGAACAAAAGTGAGATTGTACCAAAATAAAGCAAGTATTTCTTCTAATTCAAAATTTTCAACTTTAGGGAAATGATATTGAAAACCAAAAATGTTGTCCTAGTGCTCTTATATCCGATGAATCAGATGGTACCATAGATCATCAAAAATTTATGGCTTTGTGATTGTTGGCTTTTTCATAGCCATGTTCTCTACCACTCTCCATCAGAACTTGATGGTTATATTTCTCTTCTGTATCCATATTTTCACCTATGTTCTCCTACGTGAAAACCCAGTGATGAGTTAATTTGGGTAACTGGTATGTTTCATAATTTATTTTTTAAAATTAAGTTTTAGTATTCCTTTTTACGATGTGGGTTTCTATGAATAGTAAATTATTTATAACCCCGACGAATTTTGAGGGAGAAATTCATTTTAAGGGGGGTAGAATGTAACAACCCGATATTTTATAAGATATATTCCTTTTATTTTCTTTCATATCTTCTATTATACACTACACCAAGATTAGCTTGTACAATACGCAACACCACATTATCTTGTTGTATATACAACACTATTCTTGTCTTGCATTACACACAATCGCGACCTTCCTTGATAGCTTGCGTCGTACGCAATACCGAGTTTCACTAAACAACGATATGCTATTAAAATATTATTAAAACTAGCCATTATGAATAGTAATACCAACTTTTTGAAATTTTTTAATTTTAATTTTTCAAAAAGGACTTCATTTTTGGATTCGGAATATCAAAATTAGCCTAGGGTGAAATTTTGGTATTTTTCTGAAAACATTCAATTTTTGATGAATAGTGAAAACACTAGGTTACTATTTAAAAACCGACTTTTTATTTAAATTTATTTTAGGTAAAACTTTATACATAATACCTATATAAGTTCAATGCAATTTATTGAAGTCATTTTATAATAATTTTAGATATATAAAAATTTTATCGAACTTTTCACCTTCATTTACCCACCTCCTAGGAGAATTTGAAAATTTACATAAAACATAACTTTACTGCTTCTGTGAGTGGAATTTCAAAAATACAAGAGACATGGTTGATATCAGTAAATAAAATGTGGTTCAATGAGATGAAAATAATTTTTGGTGAATAGTAACTTTTTACTTTTTTTACCACGGTTAAAAGTAAATAGGGAAATTAAGGGTAAAAATGATATTATTATTACTATAACACATGTCCTAATTTTATTGGGTAAGTGTAATTCGACCAAAAACAACCTTAGGAATAAAATATGACCATTTAGGCCCACTTGGATTAGATTAGGACGTTTATTATTAATTTATTTAAAGAAGGGTTAAAATAGTTAAAATCAATGTTTAATAAGTAAATAATTTTTAATATAGGGTTATACATAAGATATATTCGACTATAAATATTCATTAGAAATATAAAACGATTTCCAACATAATGGTATTTTATTTGTAATTTTTAGACATCAAATAATTTAATTTATTTATGACACAAAGATGATGCAGTAATTATCTTATTAATGAAATATTGACATAATTGATGTTATAAATACCCAAATAAATGTAATTTGAGACTTTTTATGAATTCCACTAATTTTCTAGGTTAATATGGCATGTTATTATTGATTTAATTATCTTTTTTCGAACTAATAATTCTTTATGGTTTTCACCAAAATCAATTACTCAATAGTGTCAAAATTGACATAAAATAGTTTTTAAAAAAATATTATATTATTAATTTCAATTTTATTCCTAAAAATATAAGGTTCAGCCAAATGACTTAGATAAGGTCATATATATTAATAATAAATAACTTGGGGTTCGTTTGGCTTGTTATAGTAATTTTATTAAGCTTATAGTGTAAGAACACAAAAAGACATGGCAAAAGTAAAATTATCTAACTTAAAGTTAAATCTAAATGATAAGGTTAAAATAATAAACTAAACCTGTCAAAATTCTATTGGATGAGAGGATTTAGACCCATCCCCACCTTAGATTCTAAATAAATAAATTTGGAGCTATTTAAAACCGAATATGGCTTTATAATAAAATATTATTTTTAGTTTTTCCAATGGTGCCCGTCTCCCCCCTTATAAAAGGGCACCTCCTCCCTCTCTTCCTCACACGACTTTGAGCCTTCATGCTCGGCCAACCCATTCCAATTTCTCCTCTCCACTTCCCTAGAAACATCCAAGAGGTCCTGGTATTCTTCAAAGACCAATTTTAGTGCTCTAAAAGGAGGTCTCAAAGAAGCACTTCAAAGAAGAGGTAATGATTATTTCCGATTCTTTCAACATTATTTCTTCTTCCACTTATTCTTCTTTAGTTGTTTAAATTTTAATTAATAACATCAGTATCACTAATATACTGATATTTTTTTATATGTATGAAACAACCCTATTTCATTTTCTATCCATCCTATAGAAAACGAAATCACCGCGCGTGCGTACGTACGAAATACCGTCTCCACGTGGTGGTGTAATCTATTTTCTACCACCACCTTACTTGGATGGGTATAATGATGTCATGACCCATCCTTGGGGCACGTTCCGTGACTACCCCAAGACCGCCTTCCATAGGCCAGGGGCTGGCGACTAGCACTAAGGCGTAATTTCTGATAAAAAGGGAAGGCATTGCCTTTGTAAGGTAAACAAACACCACGGAGCAAGTAAGCAGTAGAAGTAAACACTAAGTAAAAACTGATACAAATGTAAGTGTGGAAAAGTAAGTGGGCTAGTATACAAACCAAAACTGAAAGTAATGTACAATTGGAAAGTGAAAACAGCAACTGAAAGAAAAGCCACAGCCTCGAGCCACCCACTGGAAGTTCCACATTAAGGGTGAGTACAGATAGCTGCCACAGCTCCTCAGGACCAACCATCCACTCTGAGTACGTTCTGCCCAGTGGTCCACCTCCGGGTACCGACCTGCTCCGCAAGCCTCAACCGCAATCAGCGCTGTCTGTCGTCTGCAACCAACACAATGTAGTGCAAGCATATCCCGTGCAAGGGTGAGTATAATCTAATCAGTAGGGACCCCGAAACCCACGAACGTCTCCCAAAATACACAAAGGACTATCCAAAAAGGAAAGATACAATCACGAAGTAACATCCGACACTACTTAGGTATATGCCCATCTATATACCTAAGTCATCAATTCTTGTTCGGCACCAACATCCAAGCTCAAGTACAACCCAGTCCACACTAAAAATATCAATCCAATCCACACAGGAAAGCATAAAGAAATCCACACAGGATATCAAGTCGATGTTATCGAAGATAAGGATTGAAAGTAAAGATTCTGCTCACACAGGTATACTTCTTCATAAGATGATAGAGATGATCAGATATTTCCACTAATTCATCTAAGCCGTCAGACCCACACATGATCGATAGGTAACTAACCCCCGCAATGACCCACAAAGGATCGATAGGTAACTAACCCCCGCAATGACCCACACAGGATCGGACCCACACAGGATCTGTAGGCGCTGACCCACACAGGACCGCTGAGTGCTGACCCACATAGGATCAGACCCACACATGATCGGTAGCACTGATCCACGTAGGATCGCTGAGTGTTGTAGTCGTCGTCCAATCCACGGAGGATTTCTGTACAGTTGTCATCATCGTCACAATCGCAGCCAGGTCTAGGGTTTTCGCACACAGCAAGCTCGTTCGGGAGGGTCTGATCCACGAGCCGAGGGGCTGATACATCAACTGACACATAGTCCGAAGTTCATGTATACAAAAGTTCTGTATCGTCAACCGAAACTCAACATGACAGACGACACGTCAATCAGATGCCCGGTCTGAGAGTTATTGTCTTTTTCGTTCCAGGGGCCCGGTTGGTTTTTAAGTCAAATCCAAACCGACTGTACTCCAACTACGTCCAACTCTTGAGCAGAGTAAGCCAAAAGGTCCGTCTCACTAAGATAAATCCAACAAAGTTGATGGCACGTAAATTGGACCTCTAGAGCTCAAGTTATAAGTGTTTCCGCTCCGAGGGCCCGGTTGGTTTCGTGTACGAACCAACCCGGCCGAACCCAAAGTACTCCAAAACCTTGAGTGCGATATACCGAAACGATTGTCTTGATCCGAGGATCGCATCGCAGCTACAGGTGCATCAATCGGAAATACGCAGCTCATGTTATGGGCAACAGACTGAAAGAGGTTCGGTATTATGGGGTTCGGGCCTGGTCCGACCCGGCCCGATACCCAATGGATCGGCCCAAACCGGGTCGACCTGTCCCAAGCCCAGACCGGCCTGGGCGCGGCCTGGCCTGGCGGCCCGGTCTGGCGGACCGGCCAGGGCAGCCGGCCCGGGGCACTTGTGCCAGCAGGTGGCTCGGCCGTTTGGCCGATCAGATGGGGGGGGGGGGGCTGCCCCCCTGTGTGTAACCGCGGCCCCATTATGGGGCCACTCACGTCCGGCAAGCCGGGGGTCTTGAACCCCTGGCTCTTCGCTATCCTGCCAGCCCGCTCCGGCCGGCTGGCTTCTACCGCCACAGGACCGTCAAGGCTGGTCCCCCATGCTCCGACGTCGGTGGCCCGATCCCGGCCGCCGGTACCCCTGCTCCGCCACGGCCTTGGTCCTTCCGGCGCGACACGATGGCACCGCGCCCCTCCACCGTAGCCCCTCTCCGGCCACGGTGTCTTCGGGTTATTCTGGCACGGCACGACGGCTCCACGGATTGGTTCAATTTTCAAATGCGCGGTGCGACGGCGCCGCACATCCTTGCCGCTCGTTCCCGCGCAGTGTGACGGCACCGCGTCACTTTCCTTCGAACTGCAACAACAACAAAAAAATAACGGAGGAGGGTCGGTCGTGTTTGTGCGGTCTGGCCCCCTCCCGTTAAATGATATCAAGCGGTCCAGATGAATAAGGATAGATGACAGAATAACTCACAAATAAAAACACATAAACCCCTACATCATCGAACACGTTGAGCGAGGATTCGTCGCGGAGATAACCATCGCGGAAGGAGACTTCGCGGATGGAGACATCGCGGAAGGAGACGTCGCGGAAGGAGACGTCAATCTCTGAGGAATCCGTCGCTCTTCGCGTTCTTCGCGTTCTTTGTCTAAGATTAAGAATTTCCTCAAGCATCATAGCTTTTCTCCCAAAGGCTCCCACAACCAGAATTCCATCAAAAAAAAAATAAGTTCAACACTTATTTTATTAACATAACCTTAGAATTTGAATTTCAAACATTCACATTTAACTCACTTAATTAATTAACCTAAGTTGTCAAAAATTAATGGTGAGTTGAGGGGGGTTAGAGAATATGAAGGGGTGGGGTTCGTGTGGGCCCCACCATCTTCATAACCTCTCATGGGAAGTTGGGTGGTTACCCAACCTCCACCCAAAGGATAAACACTTAGGAAGTTAAATAAAATTTTTCGTCTAAATTTTATTTTAACTTCTACAAATTTTAACAACTTCACCCGTGAAAACAAAACTCCAGAAAAGGTGTTCCTAAGCAATTACCGGCGCTGCGGTTCCATCGGTGCCCTCGAAATTCGGTTCCGAGCAGTGGTTCATAAGTTAGGAACTCAACCTCGTTCATTCACTGAACGTACCCGAGATAAACTTCGAATAGAAATTCCGGTCACACTGATCCTTGGAATCAAGTGCCTTCAGAAACCGTCTTCTTGTAATATCCCAAAAAAATGAAGAAAAAGATTTCCTTGAATTTTACGGGTCTTTACATTACTCCAACCTCAGAGATTTACATCCCCATAAAGATACATAAAAAACTAAGGAAACAAATGTGGGTATTATACACGCATCTAAGCCTCCCGCTCCCAAGTGCTCTCCAGGAGGTTCCCGTGCTGCCATCTGATGCCCACTAGAGGAATTGACCGTCCACGTAGGACCCACTCCTGTCGATCCTCGATCTGAACTGGATCCTCCGCACAGGTCTCCCCACCATCAATGTCCAGCTCCCCATGTTCAATGATATGCGTCGGGTCGTGCATGTATCTCCTCAACTGAGATACGTGGAAGACTTCGTGCACTTAGTGAAACTGAGGTGGTAGAGACAGGCGATAAGACACCTCGCCAATCCTGTTGAGGACCTGGAATGGTCTGATGAAGCGTGGAGACAACTTGCCTCCTCGGCCAAATCTTCATATATACCACGTCTAGGTTAGACCCGCAAGAAGATGTGGTGGCCATCCTCGAACTCCAGTGGCCTCTTCCTCCTATCAGCATAAGACTTCTATCGGCTCTGAGCTTTCCTCATCCGCTACTGGATGACCTGGACCTTCTCTTTTGTGGCTTGGACCATCTCTGTTCCCACAAGTGCTGACTCCCCATGGTCTTTCCAGCATAGAGGTGACCTGTAAGGTCAGCTGTACAACGCCTCGTATGGTGCCATCCCGATGGTGGAGTGGTAGCTGTTGTTGTACGCGAATTCCACCAAGGGTAGGTGGTCCTGCCATCTGCGACCAAAGACGAGGATACATGCGCGGAGCATGTCTTCGAGAGTCTGAATGGTCCTCTCCGTCTGACCATTTGTCTGAGGGTGAAAGGCGGTGCTCAGACGTAGCTGCTTCCCGAATGCCTCCTACAACCCCTTCTAAAGTCAGGAACTAAAGCGAGCATCTCGATCAGAGACGATAGAAGATGGTAAACCATGAAGTCGTACAATCTCTTGAACGTAGAGACATCCCAACCTCTCCACTGAGCCCTGCTCTCTGATGGGTAAGAATTTAGCCTACTTGGTGAGTCGGTCAACAATCACCAAATTGGAGTCATGACCTCTGGAAGTGCGTGGAAGTCCAGTCACGAAGTCCATAGATATCCCGTCCCACTTCCACTCCGGGACCTCCAAGGGTTGTACCAAGCCTGATGGTACCTGGTTCTCTGGCTTCACCTGCTGGCAGGTGAGGCATCGAGAAATGAACTCTTCCACAGCCTTCTTCATGACTGGCCACCAGTGCTGTCGTCTGAGATCCTGGTACATCTTTGCCACTCCAGGATGTACCGCCAAAGGGTAAGTTTGAAACACTCTCAGCACCTCCTCTCGTAAAGCAACCGGTACCAAGGTACGTCCTCTGAAAAAGACATTGTGATCTCCTCCCACGGAGAATCCATCAGGTTCTTATCCTGAGGATATCTATGCATGCCGCATCTCACAGTCGGCGTCCCCACGTTGTGCCTCTCTGACCCACTGCAGTAGTGGAGGAGTGACTGTGAGTGACTGAAGGAAGGCTGCTCCATCTCTATCCACGAAGTATATCCACAAAGCGGCTAGCTGCTTTGTCGCCTCCCCAAGTAGCTGGATTCTCGTCCTCCTACTGAGAGCATCGACTACTACGTTCCCCTTCCCAGGAGTATTGAATATCTCAAAGTCATAGTCCTGGAGGAACTCGATCCATCGCCGATGTCTCAGGTTCAGGTCCTTCTGCGAGAAGATATACATGAGACTCTGATGGTCAGAATAGACTGTAAAGCGCTCTCCCATCAGATAGTTTTGCCACATCTTCAGAGTGAAGACTAATGATGCTAGCTATAGGTCATCGATAGCGTAGTTCTACTCATGCGGCCTCAACTGACATGATCCATAGGTGATCATGACCCGCTCCTACATCAGGACACATCTGGGTCTAGTCCCTGATGCATCGCAGTAATCTACGTTCCCAACTCCCTCCTCCAGAAGCCTCAAGATAGGCGCGCTGGTCAATCTCTGTCTCAGTTCTTGGATGCTCTGCAGACATCTGTCTGACCACACAAAGCGTTTCCCCTTCTTCATCAAAGCTGAAGTTGGTGCTGCAACTCTGGAGAAGTCTGGCACAAATCTCCGATAGTATCCAGCGAGTTCCAAGAAACTCTGCACCTCTGTCACGCTCCTGGGTTGCTCCCAAGCTAGCACTGCATCGATCTTCACAGGATCCACCACAACTCCTTCCTCAGAGATGATGTGTCCCAAGAAGTGGACCAAACGTATCCATAACTGACACTTCGAGAGATTTCCATTAATCTGGTGCTCTCGGAGTGTGTCTAGTACAACCCGCAAGTGGTAGGCATGCTCCTCCTCAGTCATCGAGTATATCAAAATGTCGTCGATGAAGACCACGACAAATCGATTGATCTATGGCTGAAATATCCTATTCATGAGGGCCATGAACACTACTGGAGAATTGGTTACGCTGAATGGCATAACCAAGAACATATAGTGGCTATACCGACATCTGAAGGCTGTCTTCTGCACGTCCGCGTCCTGACCTCTGAGCTGATGATCGCCTGACCTGAGGTATATCATCGAGAACCACCGTGCTCCCTTGAGCTGATCGAAGAGGTCATCAATCCTTGGTATTGGATACTTGCTCCTCACTGTCACCTGGTTCAGGTGACGATAGTCAACACAAAGTCGAAAGCTCCCGTCCGCCTTCTTGGTGAATAATATCGGGGATGCCCAAGGTGAAACACTGGGTCAGATGAATCCCTTTCCCTACAAGTCCTCCAACTATACCCGTAGCTCTCAAAGCTCAGCGGGGGCCATCCGATATGCTAGAGTGGATATCGGGGTTGTCCCGGGGTACATGTCAATATAAAATTCTACCTCTCTGCGAAGAGGTAGTCCTAGAACGTCATCCGGAAAAACTTCCTCATACTGCTCCACCACTGCAGGAAAACCAGGTATCCGCACATCAACTGCTCCTTGGATGAGGCTAGACAACTGATGAGTGATGGGATGTCCTCTCCTCTACGGAAGTCCATCCTGTGCTGCGAAGGCTCCCTTCTCGCCGGTGAAGGTGAACCTGCTCCCGTCGGTGCATACACATAACACCTTGCGCCTAATAGAGTCAATATGAGAATGGATTGTAGATAACCAATCCATTCCCAAGATGACATCGTAAGGCCTCGACTCCGCTACAAGAATATCCCAGCCTAAGCTCTCACCTCCTAGAATAAACTCGCACTGCTATCACCAGTGCGTAATCATCGAGTCTGCTCCCGTAGGAGTCTTCAACTGTAAGGATCGAGCTAACAGCACTGTCAGAATCTTCGTGCTCCGAACAAAGGTAGCAACTATGAAAGAATGACTCGCTCCTGTGTATATAAGAACTGCAGAAAGGTTGGAATAGACACATATAGAACCTCGAATCATCTCGGGTGCGCCGTGGTCGTAGGCCTCCGCTACCTGAAGCTGTGCATGTCTCTGCCCGCCAGCTCTCTGTGGTCGGGGTGGACCTCCTGGTGGTGGTGGTTGTAGAGCCTCAAAGCGTCACCCACCACCTGCTACTCGGCCAGCTCCTCTGCCTCATCCGACTTCTCCCTGCGGACCGCCACAGTCGACCATCTGCCACTGCCTGGGTGGCCCCTCAACCGTATGCTGCTCCTCTACATGGCGGGTCGGGCAGTCGAGAGACATGTGGCCCTTCCCGCCGCATCCATAGCATTGTCTACCTCTCAAAATACTGACTCCACGTTGTGCGCCCTACAATGCTGAGCCAGTGTCCTGAGGTCGTCTACCTGAGGTTCTGGTCTGCCTAGAATCATGATTCATCCGTTGACTGCCTACTGCAGAAGACTCTGCTACCTGCCTCCCTACAGTAGGTCTTGTTGCTGATGTAGACTTAGAAAGAAATCTCTCAATCAGAAGAGCTCAATCCATTACCCCTTCCAAAGTCGCAATACTGAGGGAGATCAACAATGCCCCGATATCATGCCTCAATCCCTTCTCAAAGGTCCAGGCCCTGAAGAATGGTTCATGTACCATGTCTGTCGAGTAGTGCGAGAGATAGGTACATCTCGCTGAGTACTGGGCGACCGAAAAGCTGCCATGCCGCAGTTGTAGAAGCTCCTGGATGCGCACTGCACGGAGGGTGGCTGGGACGAACTCCGAGCAGAAAAGGCTCTCAAAGTCCGTCCAGAGGAGAGATGCCTCGTCGTGCACCTGGAGCATCAAGATCCACCATCTTCCTGCTTCTGTGTGCAGTAGGCTCGCTGTGAGGATCACCATGATGTCCGCTGGTGTCCTCACTAACCTGAAACCCCGTACAACTGCATCCAGCAAATTCTCAGCGGCCTGAGGGTCCGTCTCCCCATGGAACCTGGGCGGTCGCTGACGCTGAAACTCGTGTAGTGCACTAAGGTGACGTGCATTGTCAGCAGCTGGGGCTGGTAGCATCGGTGGCTCGGTGGGTAGCGGTACCGTCGGTGCCTCTGCTATCAAAGGGCCATGTACCGAGGCCTCATCGATCGGTAGGTTGTCGTCACGCACAACTCTCAGAACCCTAGCTGGCTGCCGTCGTGGGGCCATCCTGAAAATAAACAGGTGTGCCACGGTCAAACAGTATACCTGGTGAGATGATATAAAGTAATCACAATGAAATCTTGAAACACACATGCAATCAAAGATTTCGTGTATTAAGTCAGAAATCAGAAGTCAGGATCCTGGTGTACGGATACGTCAGCCGCCGCACCAACACTGGACTTCCTGGACTGATAACCACACCCAATACGCTTAATACTATTGCTTCACATAGAAGAAAAATCAGAGTCCAAGGTTCTGCGGTAGAATCGAACTCCTCTGATACCAATTTTTCATGACCCGTCCTCAGGGCCCATGCCGTGACTACCCCAAGCCTGCCTTCCATAGGCCAGGGGCTGGCGACTAGCACCAAGGCGTAATTTCTGATAAAAAGGGAAGTCATTGCCTTTGTAAGGTAAACAAACACCACAGAGCAAGCAAGCAGTAGAAGTAAACACTAAGTAAAAACTGATACAAAAGTAAGTGCGGAAAAGTAAGTGGGCTAGTATACAAACCCAAACTAAAAGTAAAGTACAACTGGAAAGGGAAAACAACAACAGAGAGAAAAGCCGCAGCCTCAAGCCACCCACTAGAAGTCCCACCTGAATGGTGAGTACAAATAGCCTCCACAGCTCCACGGGTCTAGTCGTCCGCTTCGAGTACGTTCCTCCCAGTGGTCCACCTCCGGGTACCGACCTGCTCTGCAAGCCTCAACCGCGATCAGCGCTGTCCTTCGTCTGCAACCAACACAACGTAGTGCAGGCATAGCCCGTGTAGGGGTGAGTATAAGCTACTCAGTAGGGACCCTGAGACCCCCGAAAGTCTCCCAGAATCCACAAAGTATAATTCAAAAAGGAAAGATACAATCACGAAGTAACATCCGACACTACTTAGGTATATGCCCATACATATTCCTAAGTCATCAATTCTCGTTCTCCACCAACATCCGAGATCAAGTACAACCTAGTCCACATAGGAAATATCAATCCAATCCACACAGGAAAGAATAACGTAATCCACAGAGGATATTAAGTCAATATTGTCGAAGATAAGGATTGAAAGTCAAGATTCAGCTCACACAGGTATACTTCTTCGTAAGACGATAGTGATGATCAGATATTGCCACTAATTTATCTAAGCCGTCAGACCCACACAGGATCGATAGAAAACTAACCCCCACAATGACCCACAAAGGATCGATAGGTAACTAACCCCCGCAATGTCCCACAGGGGATCAGACCCACAATGGATCTGCAGGCGCTGGCCCACACAGGACCACTGAGTGCTGACCCACACAGGATCAGACCCACACATGATCAGTAGCACTGATCCACGTAGGATCACTGAGTGTTGTAGTCGTTGTCGTCGAATCCACGGAGGATTTCTATACAGTCGTCATCGTTGTCAAAGTCGCAACCAACTCTAGGGTTTCTACACACAGCAAGCTCGTTCGGGAGGGTCCGCTCCACGAGCCGAGGGGATGATACATCAACTGACACATAGTCCGGAGTTGATGTATTCAAAAGTTCCGTTATCATCAACAGGTACTCAACGTGATAGACGGCGCGTCAATCGGACGCCCGGTCTAAGAGTTATTGACTTTTTTGTCCCAGGGGCCCGGTTTGTTTTTAAGTGAAAACCAACCCGACCGTACACCAACTTCATCCAAAACTCAAGTGGAGTAAGCCAAAAGTTCCGTCTCCCTAAGAGGGATCCAACAAAGTCGACGGCACGTCAATCGGACGTCCGGAGCTCATGTTATAAGTGTTTCCACTCCGAGGGCCCGGTTGGTTTCGTGTACGAACCAACCAGGCTGAACACAAAGTACTCTGAAACCTTGAGTGCGATATAGCAAAATGACGGTCTCGATCCAAGGATCGCATCACAGTGGACGGTGCGTCAATCGGAGGTCCGCAGCTCATGTTTTGGGCAACATCTCGAAAGAGGTTCGGTATTATGGGGTTCGGGCCCGGTCCGACCCGACCCGATACCCTCTGGATCGGCCCGTCCCGGGTCCGAGCCGCTTTGGCGTGGCCCGGTCTGGCGGACCGGGAAGGGCAGTCGGCCCAGCGCGTTGGCTCCAGCAGGTGGCTTGGCCGTTTGGCCGAGCGAATGGGGGGGGGGGGGGGCGCTGCCCCCCTATCTGTAACTGCGACCCCCATTATGGGGCCGCTGATGTCCGGCCAGACGGGGGTTTTGAACCCCCGGCTCTTCCCTGTCCGGCCGGCCCGCTCCGACCGGCAAGGACGGTCCCCCCTACTCCGACGTCGGCGACCCGATCCCGGCCGTCGGTTCCCCTGCTACGCCGTGGCTTAAGCCACGGCCTTGGTCCATCCGGTGTGTCGTGACGGTGCCACGCCCCACCGCCACGGCCCTGCTCCGGTCGCGGTGTCTTCAGGTTTTTCCGGCACGGCGCGATGGCGCCGCGGCTTGGTTCAATTTTCAAATGTGCGGCGCGACGGCGCCGCGCATCCTTTCCGTTTGTTCCCATGCGGTGCGACGACATTGCCTCACTTTCCATCGAACTGCAACAACAACAAAAAATTAAGGGAGGAGGGTCGGCCGTGTTTGTGCGGTCCGGCCCCCTCCCGTTAAACGATATCAAGCGGTCTAAATGAACGAGGATAGATGACGGAAGAATTCATAAATAAAAACACATAAACCCCTACCTCATCGAACACGTTGAGTGAGGATTCTTCGCGGAGATAACCGTCGCAGAAGGAGACGTCGCAGAAGGAGACATCGTGGAAGGATACGTCGATCTCCGAGGAATCCGGCGTTCTTCGCATTCTTTGCGTTCTTCGTCTAAGATGAAGAAGTTCCTCAAGCTCCATAGCTTTTCTTTCAAAGGCTCCCACATCCAGAATTCCAACAATATAAAATAAGTTCAACACTTATTTTATTAACATAACCTGAGCATTTGAATTTCAAACATTCACATTTAACTCACATAATTAATTAACATATTGTGTCAAAAATTAATGGTGAGTTGAGGGGGTTCGAGAATATGAAGGGGTGGGGTTCGTGTGGGCCCCGCCGGCTTCATACCCTCTCATGGTAAGTTGGGTGGTTACCCAACCTCCACCCAAAGGTTAAACATTTAGGAAGATAAATAAAATTTTTCGTTTAAATTTTATCTTAACTTCCACAAATTTTAACAACTTCACCCGTGAAAACACAACTCTGGAAAAGGTGTTCCTATGCAATTACTGGTGCTGCAGTTCCATCGGTGCCCTCGGAATTCGATTCCGAGCACGGTTTCAAAAGTTAGGAATTCCCGCTCGTTCGTTCACTGAACGTACCCGAGCTAATCTTCGGATAGAAATTCCGGGCACACTGGGCCTCGAAATCAAGTGCCGTCAGAAACCACGTTCTTGTAAAATCCCAAAGTAAATTAAGAAAAAAAATTTCCTTGAATTTTACGGGTCTTTACAAATGTTTTAAATAATGACTATATATGATTATTGTAATGTGATATTGATTCTGATATAGTATACATACACTCTAATATAATTCAATGGGAACGATATCATCACTCGTGCATACGCACGGATTACCGTCTCCACGACACGATGAGATTCATTTTCCATGTTAACAATTCAAGAATGATTATAAAGTATATATAATAATTAATCATGAAACATATGAAATAATAATGCTACTGGATTTATGTATATATATATGTATGTAATTTACTTAATTCCACTCAATTCAATAAGGAAACGAAAATAGCGTTCATGTGTACGTACGACCTACCATCTCTATGAAAGGTGTATTTCTTTTCATTTATTGATCTATTATATATATTTATATTCTGAATATATATTATATATAAATCATGTTTTACATTCTGGATGTACGTAATCATGATCTATGTAATCATATGAATAATTACAAGTCAAAACACAAATGACAAATGAAACGATTTTACCCAAAACACTACTTTAACATGAATTTACAAAATAACGGGTAATATAAAGTCATAAGTGAACCATATACGATATAATAACAATGAACATGATTCTTTAATAATTCAATGACATTATTTAAATCATTATACAAGAGGTTTGGATACATATAAAGCATATCTGACCTAAGGTAAGGGATAACTATTCCAATCTGGTTCTTATCCGAGATTGTTTATTCGTAAGTATTTACTAGGTTTATTGTTATCATCAATATCCATGTTTCCTAAAAATGGTTTCATGTATGTTTAATGTCCTTTTTACCCATTTTTACTTTTACCCAATGGTATGGAAGGAATCTTTCTTTTATTTACCCTATAAGGTACATTATTACTTTTTCGACAAAAGTACGAGAAGAATGTTTTTTAACATATACGGCATGAAAGGATTCTTACGGTTTTATAAATCCTTGTTTTCATGAAGCTTCCTCCAAAATATATAATGAATATTTTCAACAAAATCATTATATTTTAAAATTGAACGACATTTTGTGAAAAGAAAATGATTTTGAAGAAAAAATGATATTTTCCTCAAGAATTCATTTCAACTGTTTTATCAAAACCATTTTTCATCTAAGATGACATTATTTCATATGTGTATATTTCAAGTATAATGTCTCTATGATCTATATGATTTCACTTCTCTTATTATGAAATGATATCCATTTATTTTATATGGATTATGTGATGATGGGATGATGTTTATGAAACCCATTTTATTTATTGGGTTTTTATGAATGATGTATGTTTATTTTGGGGCACAAGTAAGAATGATTTCATTATGAGATGAGTGGGACCTATATCTCCGTCCAATGAATTGGGTAAAGATTTATATCTCATGAGATAGACATGGATGGAATGGTAAGTTAATTCGGTTCAGTAATACAGGACTAGAACGAGGAGTGAACTCATTTCTGAAAGGGACTTTCACCATTAAGATGGTCTTGGTAGCAATGCCGTGGCTACTATGGAAATCATATCATGTGCTTAATGGTTTCCAAAATCACATGTTTTATTCCCATTCTATTTTATCATGATTAATGTTTCTTTATGATCTATGCCTTATGTACTGCCATGTTTTATGTCATTGCTCAAGATTTTGATGTTTAAACATTATGTTCATGTTTTTAAGTTCCAATGTATATTATTTGTTTTATTTTTTCCATGCTTACCCTTACTGAGAATTTGAGATCACCCTTTATATGTTTTCTATTCCCTAGGATATAAAGAATGGTTTTAGGAAAGAAAATAAAAGGGAAAGATCTTTATGGGAGATGTTGAAGAACTTTCACCACGATTAGAATATAACCTTCCGAGTTTCCAAAGACACTAAACTATTACGGTCCTTGTGTGGCTATTTTTGTTATGTATTAAGTATTCCTCAAAAGTAATGTAATGTCCATGTACGTCAAGCTTCGGGTCTCTACACACAAAGCTACTGCAACAATGACATTAACAAAGCTTGAAGCATTAAGAACAAAGGCCTCTATGCCTGGAACTAGTCCCGCTATTGTCCACCAGCATCCAGAGCTCCATAGTCATATGCTTCAGCTTCCTAAAGTTATGCTCTCCCATGTCCACCCATTCCCTGCGGTCGGGGTGGACCTCCTGGTGGTGGTGGTGGAAACACCTCGAAGCCTCATCTACCACCAGCTGGACGATCAGCTCCTCTTCCTCGGTCTCCTCCTCCTTGCGATCTGCCTCGATCGAACCTTTGCCTCTGCCTAAGAGGTCCTTCATCTATCTGCTGATTGTCTATATGGTGGATCAGACAGTCATATGCCATGTGACTAAGACCGCCGTATGAGTAACACTTTCCGGTTTTGGTAAGTCGTTTTCTACCCTGGGTGCCTCGCACACACGATCATGAGTCATGCTATCGACCACCTGTGGGTCGGGTCCTCTTAGACCCTTGTGTCATCTGTCTACTGCCAGCTGCAGAAGACTCCTCTACATGTGGACGAGTGGGGGATCCCACTGCTAGAGACTTCACATCAAGGAAACTCTCCGCTATGAGAGCTATCTCCAACACCCCCGTCTGCATCGGGATGATATGATAGATAACTGATGCTCTGATCTATCGCCTGAGTCCCTACTGAAAGGTCTGGGCCATGAAGAACAGGTCCCATACCAAAGCAGTGAAGTATCACGATAGGTCAGTGAACCACGCTGAGTAATGAGAAACACTCATGATGCCCTGCTACAGATGAAGTAGCTATTTTATCTGCACCATTGGAAGGGTGGCATGGAAAAACACTACCCGGAACAGGTTGTCAAAGTATGCCAAGAGAAGTGTCGCATCATCGTGGACCTAGAGCATCAGGCTCCACCATCTGCCTGCTGCTACCTGAAGGAGGCTGGCAAAAAGGATCACTAACTTGTCTACCGGTGTCCCTACTAGCCTGAAAACTCTCACCATAGCCTCCAGCCTATCCATGGCCGCCTGTGGGTCCATATCTCCCCGGAACCTGGGTGGCCTCTGGCACTGGAACTCATGAAACGTGCTCAAGCGGTGTGCACTCTCTGCTATAGGGGCTCGTGGCATCAGGGGCCCAACAGAAATTGGTACCGATGGTGCCTCCGCTGGTGCCTCAATTGTAAGAGGGCCCAATACTGTGGTCTCATCGCTTAGAGGGCTGTCAGTATGTACAGCTCTCGGGACTCTAGATGGACGTCCGCGGGGAGGCATACTGAATGAAACAGATGCGACACGGTCAAAAGACTATACCTGGTGAGCTGACCTAGTTTGAGCTGACTTATGGAGAACTTTTGAAAACACGCACGCAATCAGTGTTTTCATGCACTGATTCGGAAATCAGAAGTCAGGGTCCTGGTGCGTGGATACGTCGGCCGCCCGCACCAACACTGGACTCCCTGAACTGAAAACCACACTTAGTACCCTAAACAATATATATTCACAGAAAAAAATATCAGAGTCCTATGTTCTGCGGTAGAACCGACTCCTCTGATACCAATTTGTCACGACCCATCCCCCGGGGCCCGCATCGTGACTACCCCAAGCTCACCGTCTATAGGCCAGGGGCTGGAAATTGGCACCAAAGGCATAATTACCTAAAACTGGGAAGGAAATGCCTTTAAAAATCGTAAAAACACACAACCAGAGTACATGAGGAAGCAAACACTATGTAAAAACTGTGTAACAAGTATGCTGAAATTAAGGGGTTTGGAAATAGAATCCCAACAGTAAAGTACAAGGAAAAGAAAAACAGGTATAATTAAAAGACAAATAGATCGAAGGTGTCTAGCAGCTCTGGGATCATCCACCACGGATCCTACCTGAAGGTTAGGTACAGAAAGATTCATTAGTGTTCCAAGCTCGTCTGTCTCCTACGAGTATCGTCTCGTCATGACGTCCACCTCCGGGTGCCATCCAGTCCTCATACACTTAGCCTTGGTTAGCGTTGTCTGTCGTCTGCATCCAACACAATGTGGTGCGTGCATAGCCCATGCAGGGGTGAGTATAACGATACTCAGTAGGGATTCTAAGACCTTAAAGGTCTCACTAAATCCAACAAAGATAAACCACAAAGTATGATTTCAACGGATAACCATTACATAGGTATATTCCCATTCATATACCTATGTTATCAAGTAACCCATCTCAATCATGATGAAAAACACAAAGGTCACTGACTCAGCTCAAACCAAGATTTTTATTCATGATATCAAAACCACGGCTACTGGAGAACTCCTCCTCTGTCGAGTACTGTGGGCTTTCTGCTACAACCAAGTGCTTCCCACTAACCTTGGACTGCCGCTGTACTCCACCTGTTGAGTACTGTGGGCATGCTGCTACAACAAAGTGCTTCCCACCATGGGTTTGCCGCTACAACCAAGCGCTCCCCCTCATAGCCTACAGATATACTCCTTCTGTCAAGTACCACAGGTCTGCCACTACAACCATGTTCTCCTTCACCATGGGTCTGCTGCTACAACCAAGCTCTCCCCACTAGGACATCCGAATCACTCTGAGTCGATCGATCAGTAGTCATCAATTATCAGCTAGCTACTAGGTCTCTCCAATCTTCTCGCTCGTAACCGGGAGGGTCCACTCCACATGCCACAATCCAATACTCCTAGTGTCACGAAACCTCATGTAGAAGTATCTTAAAGGATCACCTCATCATAGGGGTCTCAACGCAACAGGCGACGTGTCAATCAGACGCCCGGTCTATGAGTTATTATCATTTTAGTCCCGAGAGCCCAGTTGGTTTCATGTACGAACCAACCCAACAATAAATCATCTTTACCCCGACCCCCCATGGGGTGTACTCAAGAGACCATTTCTGAACAAGATTACCAATGCCGCTGACAGTTCGCCAAACGGACGTCCGGTCTGAGAGATACTGGCTTTTCCGTTCCAGGGGCCCTATTGGATTTACACTCGATCCAAGCCCGACCGTTTTCTAAAGTAGTCCAAAACTCACTAAGAGTATCTCAAAAGGACTGACTCATCACGAGGATCCCAGTGCCGAAGACGGTGCGTCAATCGGACATTCGGTCTTAATGTTATTCTTTTTTAAGTGAATCGGGCCCGGCCCGACAAGCCTTGTGGGTTGGCGGGTCAGCCCGACCCAATTTTGGTGGGTCCGACCCGGCAGGGGGGTCTACTCGGCCCCGAGGGGCACGACCCGACCCGATGGGGCGCGGCCCGGCCCGGCGGGCCACGCGATGTGGGGTGGGGGGGCCCGCTTTCCCGAACTGGCAGCGCCCCCCTCCTATCCGGCCAGCCAATGCTGAACAGTCTTCCTGGCGAGAGCGTCCCGCACAACGGGCCACTGTCCTCCCACATGGCACCTGCGTGTGCCGCAACCTCCTCCAACCCGGCCGGCTGATGAGACAACTAGTTCGTCCGCCGAAGCAGTCCAGGGAGCTCAGGTCGTGGTCCTCTGTAGCGCGGTGCGATGGGGTGCCACAGTTCCTCCAGCCCGACCGGCTACGGCCGGCCAGTTCTTCTTCAATCGAGAGGCCCGCTGTTGCAGGCCTCGGTTCTTCCTCACACGGATGGTGCACAGCCGCCATTATCTCCGGTCATCGTCACTTCCAGTCGTTGTCACCTCTCCTGACACCACTTCCATTGCCAATATAAATGTGGATCAATGGAGGGTCATCAGGCCGTGTTTGTTCGGTCCGCGCCCTCCATGTTAGGCGGTATCAAGAGGCCAAGACAATCACTTGCATTCAACAATGACTATTGTATAACTTTATTTAACTAAAATTATAAAAACCCCTACCTTGAACTCATGAACATTGCACGTCGACGAACTACGGAAGAAAAGCATCGTGGAGGTCGGGCGCCGCGGATTATAGACGTCGATTCCGTTAACGTTGGGGTGTGTCCAAAGAAGAAGCGGCATCTTCTCCCTTGTCGTGAAAAAAGAGGAAGTAAGACACGTCGTTGTTCTTCATCGAAGACTGCGTTATTCTTCGTGGTCTTCACCGTTCTTCATCGAGAGAGAAACATTATCCTTCCAATTCTCTAGAGCCTCCCCAACACAACAAAATCCCAGCCAAAAAATAATAGCCTAAGATATTATTTTATTCCCAACATGAATTTTCAAAATAATTTAAAAGGTTGAGCCAAATAAATAATTGCATGCTGGAAAATTAATATTTGAGGGTGTTTCCATAATTAATTGGGAGAAGGGAGGTAAGGAGTTAGACTTAAAGTGGGAGGTGGAGAGTTAAGAGAAGGGGTTAAAGGGAGTTAAAGAGGATAGTTAAAGGGGTTAGGGCTCGTGTGGGCCCCACCACCATTATCCTCTGATGGTAGGTTATGTGAGATGTGGGCCCCACATCCAAATCCTCTTTTGAGAAAATAACCACCATCAAATAAAAATTATGTGCACATAATATTCATTAATTTTTAATGAATCTCCAAAAAATTAACTTCTCCTCTCGATCAAACGCAACTACAGTAAAGGTCCCCTTAAGAGAATATCGGCACAGTGAGTTCATCGGTGTCCTCGGATTTTAATTCTGAGCACCAGTTCAAAAGATAGAAAAACCTGCACGTATGTTCACTGAACATACCCCAAAAAATGTCAGAAATTGATTCCGGGCACACCAGGCCTCAAAATCAGGCGCCGTCAGAAACTACGGACTCATAAAATTCCAAATAAATTAAGAAAAAAATTTCCTCTAAATTTCTGGGCCATTACACCAATAACATATCTACCTTTCTATGGTGTTTTATTTAATTGTTGCAAAATTCATCGTAATGCCAAAAATTCCAAAAAAAATAAATGTAATGTGTGTTTGGTGGACACGAAAAATCCATCACTATATGGATAGTGGAAAATGGATGTGGTTTGGGAACAAATTCACTTTGGGGAAATCAATAGGAAAATTATGGTTAGTTATAACTAATGGATAACCCAGTGCATGATGTGTAGTACTAAGACTACACACCTTGATTGACACTCACTACAATAAACATGGTGATTAGAGGAGGTTTTTTATTTAAAAGGGGTTATAACCCCTTCTAAACACTTTAACAGTGGTTTGGGGCTACCCCAACAAAATTTGATGCTAAATTTGATTAGAGACTGTTTTGTTCAAGCACTAGTAAATGAGAAATGTATTTATAGGTCGTTAACACCCATGCACACCCACGTTGCACACCCCCTTGGACACCCACATGATACCCCTGGGGCAACCCCACTAGGCACCTCGTTCCACCCATGGACAATCCCTCTATAGGATTTACTTCATCTGCAGGCCCCATCATAGAAAGACTTCATTCCCACATGACACGCACACGCCGCTATTCCACCCACACCCTCTTTCATGTATAAATATTCTCTTTTATAGATTTAGACTCGAGATCACACTGTACATTTTTAAGTATCCTCACCACTATGTCATGACATCCCTTTTCAATTATATACAACTCATTATATTTACTTATATACTAATATATTATATAATCTATATATATATATATATGTATTTGTATATAAAATATATTTTTCTGTATTACTTATATACGAATATTTTAATATATATAATATATTTTTGTATAATATTTATATATATTATATATTTTTCTATAGTATTAATATAATAATATATATTTTATTACCAAAATGGTTTACTCAATGATGGTTTATAAATGGCCTGCTAGTCTCATAAAAAAATTAATTATTCAATAAAAACTTTTGTTTGGACTGGAATCACTTTGGATAGAAAATTAGTAACTATACCTTGGTCTAGGTGTTGCAAACAAATAGGGAGGGGTTGAATTGGAATTAAAATTTTAAATATTTTTTTATGAGGCCATTAAATCTCGACTTACTTGGAACATAGTCCACAATGATTCTCCCTCTACAACCTTTATTAAAAATAGGTTTCTCGTTAAGTTGAAGAATGGAAACATGAATTTTTTGAACACTTCCATCTGGCCTTCCATCAAGAAAGTGTAGGCCAATATTATGACCAACACTAGATGGATGGTCTCTAGGAAATCCTCCAATAACTTCTGGTTGGACAACTGGATTGGTACTCCCCTCGTTTTAATGATTCCCACTGAAAAACTCCTGAAATAATTAAAGTTACTATTAGGGATATTATTATCTCTCATCTTTACATTCTTTCTGAGAATGTTGTTCATATCATTGAAAAATATCCTTTCTTAAATGTGGTGGATTTTCTTATTTGGGAATGTTATCGTAATGGAATGATGGATTCAAATAAAATTATAATCCCTTTTTTCATTATTCTACAAATGATTTAATCTGGATTTAAAACTTTAATAATCCTTTGATTAAACCTTCAAGATTAACTCTAATATGACATATTTCTTACAATAGGGTTCCCAAAAATACTTGTTTACAATATTTTGGGATCTAAATTTACTTTAAATGTCATCTCTATAATCAACATAGAGAAGATATGAACAATATTTTTTTTCTTGTTAATCTACCACTATCCTTTTGATCTATATTTTTAACATTTTTGACTTCATATGGTTGACGCTGGACTCTACTAATGCCTATTTAAATTGTAGTGCTGACATGGATAACTCCAAATCTTAAAAAACTATTACTTAGTGTAGTTTCTGAGCTGTATCATGTGATCTGGTGTGATAGAAATGCTATTCTTCATAATAACTTCTCAATCAACCTTAATACTGGTTGAATGTGTATCCTCACATCTATTCTTGAAGTTTACTTAATTTATAAGGGTTATTGAAACAATATAGTCAATAACTTTATGATTTTGAGACATCTTTGGATCGATGGAATTTTTCATTGGCCACGACTCATCTTTGAATTTTTATGGAAAACTTCATTCTCTGGTGGGATTAAATTTAATGTCAATGGTGCTTCTAATGGAAATATGGACCTCGTGGGGTGTGGATCCATCTTTTGGGATCATTGAGGTTTGATCCTCAGGTATTTCTTTGGATGTTGTGGTATTTCCTCTTATATGGAGGCTAAAATAATGAGTGTGATTCATGCTATCTGTTTTGCCAAGCAGGAGGGATGGAACAACATATGAATTGCAAGGGATTCAACCACCATAGTGCAATATATTTAGAATGGGTGGATTCATTTGGATTGGTCAATTACTACACATTGGAAGGATTATCTCTATTCGCTCCACGACATGAACCATATTTCCACTCATATCTATTGTGAAGTGAACATGGTTGTGGATGGCCTTTCCAACAGAAGAGTAAGTCAAAATATTACTTGGTTGAATGATCACCCTGATGATTTACTACCCCTTTATGAGAAAGATTGTAATATGAACCCTTCTTTTAGACTCGTGTAATTTCCTTTTTATAATAATTATTCTTTGGCCTTTTGGCCAAAGCACCACTTTCTTCAAAAAAAATTATTTATCCATATATTTATAAATACTTTTATATCTATGTATGTGTGTTTATATATTTATGTATTTATATAACATGTACACATATAATATAATTATAAAATATGTGTGTGTCTGTGGGAAAATAATATTATTAATTATTATTATTATTACGACTATTTTTTAAACAATAAAAATTACATGTTGTTTTTAAAAATACTATACATTTTTATATTTTAGGAACATATGTTATATTAAATACTGTTATATTATTTCATGTATACAAACATATATATACACACACCCACAAAACTATAAACATTTGTATAATTTGAAATATATAATATAATTAAATGATATATTTATTTAATAAATTAATATATAATTAATATGGTATACTAAAATATCTATATAATAATTATATAGTATATGTAAATTTAAATATAATTGAATATTTATAATATAATATATATATATATAACAACTATATAATATATATATATACTTATATTTAATTTGGTCTATATTATATATATTTGTATACATAATATAATATAAATGTATATTTACAAAAATATACAATACAAATTATAATAATATAATATATGTAAAATTTTTAACATGATATAAATGTTTAGTATTTTTAATACCATATATAAATTTTCTAAATTTGAATAAATATATTTATAATTCAATTTATATTATGTATACCAATACTTGTATATTTATACAATTATTTATATGTATAAGTATTTATTTAAAGTAATTATATAACATCTTTGTGTGTGTATATATATATATATTAATGTTCATAAAAAAAATTAAATAATGTGTTTATGTTATTAATATATATATATATATATATATACATATGCACACGAACCCACATGCACAAAAAAGGACATATATTATAGCAATTTGAATTAATATGATGTTTATATTAAAAAATAAATTTATATTCAATGGGGGTTTAATATCCCCTCTATTCAAATGGATTAATGGCAGTTCATGACTGCCATCAATGTTTTTGAATTAGAGGGGGTTAACAACCCTATATAATGTCATAAATTAGAGGGGGTTCACAATCCCTTCTAATATCATCTTTTAGAGGGGGTTCAAAACCCCCCTCAAATTTCATCAATTCGAGGGCATTCAAAACCCTCTCTAATTTCATAAATTATAATGGGTTCAAAACCCCTTCTAATCTAAGATATTAGTAATGGTTCATAAACCCCCTCTAATATCTCCAATTGGGGGGGGGGGGGTTGGGAACCCCTACTATTTCTATTAAAAAATCATATATATATATATATATATATCTAAAAAACATTATATATATATATATCTCTCTCTCTCTTATATAATCCAAGTCAACATATAGAGACACTAATTATTAAGTTACTAGTGGTTTTGACATAATCTTCACTAAAATCATACCAAAGACTAAAAAAGTAATAATAAAAAATTTAGAGGGGGTTGTGAACCCCCTCTAAATTTGATTATTTTAGGGTTTTGTGCTGAAACCCCTCTAAAATAAATTTAGAGGGGGTTGTGAATAACCCCCTCTATAAAACTACCACTAATATGATCCTCTTTTTTAGTCACACTAGAGGGATATACTTTTGATAATTCACATGGTCATTAAAAACATCAATTAAGGATTTTCCAGCAATTGATTTAGTTGCCTGCCTTTACAAACTACTAAAATCAATTATTGTCTTTTTTTATAACCCATAACCTTTAAATTACCCTCTCCTACACCTTTTCTTTATTTCTTGTAAAGGGTCCTTCTTATTACATTGAGAATAACCCATAATTTATATTTTTATTTTCAGAATATTCTATTAGATAGATTCATTATTCCCTTTAATGTGTAAATAATTATTGTCTATATTTCAATCAAGTATATATTAATTTATAAATTTTATATTAAAAAATAATAAGATTGATAATGAATTTTATTAAATGTCTTATTAACTGATATGATGAATGTATTGTACATAATTAGCAATGGGTGAGGCCTAATATAGATTGATCGTAGATGAATTTTTTGGTCATATGAGGAAAACATTCTAGGGTTTTGAAATACTCTTAACTCATATATGTATGATGTCTAGGATCATGTACATGATGGTATATTTATAATAATTAAAATTATACATTATATATGAATAAAATTAGTAATTCTTATCCATGTTTTTATTTATTTTTATTGATAAATTATTTTTGTAGTTTTATTTTATATTATAAAAATTTTGATCATTTATTTTTTTACATGCTATTTATGCCATTATTATGTTATTATAACCTCCATTATAATCTACTACTTATTGATAATATGATATAACCCTTATTATTTTAATTTCCATATGAAATCTAAAAGATAATATTGTGTAATTTTTAAGGATACACAAGAAGTGATAATAATGTTCTCTTGTAGTTTTTCAGATGTATATTATGCTATCAAGTGTAATATAGAAAATATATATGTATATAGTCTTCTAAGGATACTAAGATATTGGATTCTTTTATAACTATTGTATTCTATAACAATAATATAATATTACTAACCTCTCTAGGTTTCTAGCGACAAGGTTGTTACATTATTTTCCTTTAAATAGTTCATAAAGATACTGGAAAATAGTTTATAGACATGAATGTCTTGTTGAGTAGTTTAAAGAAGTGTGGATTTGTACCCATTCATCATGAGACTCAACTTTCATCATGATCCTGATTTTATAATAATTTTTTATTCACTTCATTTCAAATTTATTCTTTTATTTCTAATGATGTCAATACCTCAATGCGAGGATTGGTTCTATTTTTTCAATAATATAACAACATCTGTGATCTCTTATTCTAGATGAAGGAAAATCTAAGAATGTATTTTTTTTTGTTTTCCAATAGGTTAAAATTATACAATATCCTTTTCATTACTTGATTCTATTCCTCTTATATTAAATAGATAATTTAGTGGTATTATTATTTTGATTCTCTATCTCACTATTGTTTTCAAAAAACTAGATGTTGAAATATTGTTTATCGAGATTGTCTTATGGAGGACTACCAAGAGTAGTTTTATATGTTCTCATGTAATTAATTCTTAATTCATGGTTTGGGATTAATTCTATATTAAATAACATCCTAACCACCTATTATGTTTACCAAATTATCTTATCATGGGGAAACATGTCATTTAATCCAAATAATTTCAAAAAAATGGATAAAAATTAAATCCTCCAATATTTTTCTCCTTATCTCTATTTTTCCTATTATGCCAGAGTAATATATCCTATATATTTTATATAGAGATATTTCTCCACAAATTGTTTATCCTTTCTCCGGGAAAGTCAACACCTGGAAATTTTCAATATATTTAAATATAATATTTCTATCCTATTATCCATAATGATCTATTTTTAACATATTATACTCTTTATTTGTCATGATAGAATTTATCTTTTAGTGAATTTTGACATATCTTAGTAACAGAACAACTTCCTCCTTCATATCATGTTTAATGATACACAAACATGACCTCCATCGACCATGGAAATCCTCACAGTGAGATATTCAACTTCTCAATGAAATGTCACTTAATGATCATATCAAAAAAATCAAGTTCTAAAATATTATTCACTTTTTTGAAAACATCGTGTGGATTTATCCATGTAAATTGATTATTGAACTGGTAATTATGTGCCCTTATTATATACGACATGAGGCACACCTATAAATAATCACGAAAATATTACTCTATCATTTTAAATAAAGACTAATCACCTTATAGTGTGACTACATATACTCAAAATTATAAAGTATAAAAACCATTAAAATAATTTAAGAATCTTAGGGAGTCCCCAACTAACCTTATGAAGTGTTATTTTACCATTTTTTACAATTTATTCATCATGTGTATTCTCAATGTCCCAACATTAAATCATTTTCACGGTATGACCTCTTCTCCTAAAAATGAAAAAGTGTGAGAACTTTATAAATTCCCCCTAAGGAACATTACAAAGTCACCATAAAGAACCTTAGGATATGTGGCTTTTCCATTTTCCCAAAACATTATTCCTTCATGATGTGGCATCAGTTTTCATGGAGATACCTCTTTTTTATTCACATTGTTCAAAGGAAAAAATATTTTACATGATCTATAATTACATTATGTCCCTCTTTGTGGTGAGACCCTCTATGTTTCGACATATAATAACAAAAAAATAATAATTACTAAAATTATTATACTGAGCTCTGTTTCATGGTGGAATACATCATGACATTAGTATGTAAATTCTATAACCATAAATACTTCCTCAATTATTCTTCATGATGTGTTCACTCGTTTTATGGTGAAACTGTTATCTTAATAAAATACTCATAGAAATCCTTCTAAAAGTGAGTTTTCCTTATCTTATAGACAACAACATCATTCATGGTATGATGTATGTAATAATGGAATTTATATAACTTATGATTTTATCAATGAACCTTTCATAATTTGTAACACCCTGAGAATTTACGGTATGCATCTTTTTAAATTTAACTTTTTCGATAGCTTAAGATCTTAAAAAATAGTTAAATATTCCTATTTTATTATTATAGTTATCACCAAGATGTCGCGAAAGGAGGGAATAAATGAGATTAATTAAATTATTAAAATATAGATTACACATGTTTATAAAATTAATTCATTTCTTACAAATTAATTATAAATGAACATAGAGGATGTATTTTTATAAAAAAAAAAATTTAAGCCCACAATAAAATTTTATATTAATAAATTATAATGAACACTGTTAGTGAAAGATATTAATAAAATTTAGATATATATAATCAAGAAAATATTTTTACATATATCCAAAATATGTTTAGTGGCTTAAGATAAGAATAACTCTACTTTTACAAACAAGAGGCTATATTTTTATAATCATCATTTTTACCACCATTTAATGGATAAAATTTTTTAAATAAAATTTTTGACACTTTTATAAATTATATGTGAAAAAATAAAATTTATTTTTATAATCATAATATCAAAATTTACTTTGGTTAGATTTTTTTTATTTTTCTACTAAGTTTCATTTTTGAAGAATAGTAATGTGACTATTGGAATAATAATGTGACCGTTAAGAATAGTATTATTAACATTAGAACAATAACTCACCAATGGTACTATAACTAAAACTTCTCAATCTTATAATTGTTAATATAACAAAATTACTTTATAATATAAGTAAAACAAATTAAAAATAATAAATTAAGCATCGGTATTTTTGGTAAAACCAATCTTTTTATTTACAATTTCATAAATAATAAAATATTTTAAAAGAAATTAATTTTCATAAAATAGATTCATAAATTAATAATTTTATATCATATTATTTTAAGATAATTTTAGAAGGCCTTAAATAATATTTCAAATTGTCATAAAATGAGTTATAATTTTAAAATTGGTATTTTTTAAATAAATTATTATTTTTTAAAAAAATTAAATTATTTATATTTTGAAAATTATTTTCATAAAATTGAGTTTAATTTTTAATTCTATATGTCAAAAAATGGTTAGTTTATTTTTTTAGTTTTCCAAAATACTTTGATTTTTGAGGAATAGTGAAATACTGTAACTTACGGTATTAACCAAAACATGAATTATTGAGTTATTAATGATGTATGGATGATTTAATCACATAATACTGAAATATAATTCATTACATTAATATATTTGGTGATAATACTCAAAAGTTAATTTTATTGAGCTAAAATAATAAACAAATGGAAAAAATAATCAAAACACATTCAATCCACTATAAAAGCCACTCCTCACCACCCCTTCCCATGACACCTCTAAAGCCATGAAGATTATCCAATTTATACCAATTAAATCTCTCAATCCTCTCTCAAATGTTCTATTATTTTCTTTCTAACCAAAATACCTCATCATAGTTCCTTAAGGAGGCCCTCAAAGAGAATAAGTTCAAGAGGTAAACCCTGTTTCTTTTTCTTTTAATTTCTATTCAAGTTCATTTATTTTATTATCTTCTCCTCACCTACCAATCCAAAAGTGGCATAATAAATCTGATATATATTATATGATTTTATTTTATTATTTTGATAGAATAGTTCATCATCAATTCTCTTCTCGTCTTCCTTTAATTATAAATATAAAAGCCTCGTCTGTAAAGGTGTCGATTTACTTCCATCGTGGAAGATTTGTTTTCATATTTCAATTATGCTGTAAAGTTTAGTAATAAACCCATTTTTATTGTTTAAAAATACTATAATATATTTATTACATATTATTTAATGTTCTATAAGTATTATATATATATATATTATTATTAATTCAGAAGACAAAAATAGTGCATAAAGATCGAAAAAATGCCAAAATAATCTAAATGATTATCACTAATATCTTACATAATGATTAATCCTCAGCCAAAATAAAAAGAATTAATTACATAACCATTAATTAATATGTGTTATCATTAATGACATATAAATTCAAATTTGGATATCTATTCCCATTTCACATGATATTTTAAACATGTATACAAGTGAACCAATTGTGAAAAACCTGATAATGAACACTTTTGAACGATGATATTGAATCTTATAGCTCATTAAAAAGGAAATAAATCAACTTAATAAAATTATAAAAATTTATATACATGTATAAAATGTTCTTAATATATTAATTAATTTATTTAATTTTATTATATATTATGTTAATCTGAAGTGTAGAAGGATTTCATACATAAGTTAAGGGTTTTCTAATCTCACTTTTATTTATATAAGATATGCCTTATTCACCACTATTTTTTGTCTCTGGTGTATTTATATTTCCCTTTGATTTATCATATCATGAATATATTAATATTCAGGATATTAAATGTTTCATTTTATGATTATTAATTTTATGGGGCATATGATTTTATTGATTACAAAATGGTAATGCTTTCTTTTCAAACCTCCACTTTTTATTTAGGGGACGTTATCTCTAGCTTTATCGCAATGTAATTCTTAATTATTTTTGTATAATTATTTCAAATTATTTGTATATTCTACAAAATTATATATATATATATATATATAGTTCATTTCATCTTTTTTTTATAGTAGAATAAATGTTTTTATAAGGTTTCTTTTTCAGTTCCTCTTGATAGAGAATCCAGATTTTTGGGAACATCCCAATTTCTTACCCATTTTCATGTACACTCCATAGTAATTTTTAAGAACATTTTTTTTAAAATAACTATTTCTATCATAAAAACTATCATTTTTCATTTCTAGTTTTAAGAGAACAATTATTCTTTTTTTAGGAATCTTAAATATTTATTCATTAAATTGCATTAAAGAGGCTCATTTCTAAAGTTTCTTAAAAAATATTGTTATTTGTTTTCACTTCAGTTGGAAATCATTTATTCCTCAAGAATAATTTCATTGTAATTATATTTTCCTTTGGAGGATATTCAGGTTAAAAATATGATTTTTTGAAAAATACAAGTGATTTTACATAAGAACTCTTCTTTCTAAAGTAAATTGGTATTTCTATCATGAATTTATCAATGATTTTATTTGAGTATTTTCATCTATGATTATGATTCAAGTATTTAGAAGTGTTATTTGAAACATTGATTTAAATATTTGTTTTTATTAGACAGATGAGGAATGCATTGGACTTAATAAGTGATGGGTGTGTCCCGCTATAACCCCTAGATGCATTATTGGATCTCATGAGACAAACTACAACGAGTTTTAGCTGAGACCTTAGCATTTTGTGTAGACTTCTTGATTGAGGCTTGATTGTATGTTTATGATATCCTGAATTATTCATTCCTTCATTATGATATTTATAATTTATAAATCATTTTATTATTAAACTACTATAATATGCATGGTTATTTTTCATGTGATTATTTATATAGAAATATTTATTCATCTTTTATTCCTACCATATAATGCTTAATAATATGTTTTACTGTCATTTGTTTTAGTTACTCACATTACCTTATTGTTTATATTTATGATAGATTATTATATGTTGTTTACCCTTACTGGTCACATGATCTCTCCCATTTATTATTTATTATTTTTCCCTAGGATACAAATATTTATATTATAAATGCCTTATAGGGATAATATTGGAGTTACAAACGTTTCCAATGGAGCTTTCAAGTTTTTTTGCTTTCAAGTGGTATTTTATAACAAAATTTTTGTATCTAGATTTCAAAAACAACTTAACAACTTATTCCTTTGGGATGTAGATACATATTCATAATACTAATGTAATTATGTAAGGAATAGACTTGGGCTACTTGTGATCGGGTCTTTAGAGTTGGTATCAGAGGAAGTTTTGTAGAAACATAGGATACTAGATTTAGAAAACATATATTAGGGATATAACCATAATATAGGCTTTGAGGACAATCATATATGAAAATACAAGAATATTGGTATGGTAGATTTATGTGGGTATTCCTATAAATACATCTATATTTGGATACTACCAGTGGACATGGTTCTGGAAGAGATGTACGTATGTGTAACAACTCTACCAAGGTGCATCGGGTGTGACTCAGTATAACCTGGTACATGAAAAAGAGAATCCCTGTGTACCTGGTGTTTAACTACCAAGAGATATTCTTAGGCTAAAAAATAATTTTGTTACAAACCATTATAAAAGATTTTATAGTAAATATTTCCCCAACGAAATCATGTTTATGATGATGATATTAGTTATGAATAAATTTTTCATTTTATGTTATGTATATCACTTGTTTTGGGATTATACATTATGATTCATAATGTTATGATCTAATCTAGTGTATTACATTGTTTATAAATGGATCCCAACAGAGGGATTTGGAACCACATCAATGCATATAATCCAAAGAGTAAGGATAATTGTTTTTTTCCTTGGGATTAAGCCAGTATTTCAGAGGGAACAAGTCTACTAAACATTTTCATCATACGAGAACTTAATATCATGTGATAATGAAAAAAATAATTAACTCAAAATATAATTTATTTATAGGTAAGAACAACAAAAATATTAAATCTTGGAAAAATTTGAATAAAGGGAATAAAGGAAAGAATTATTTTCTCACATGTGATAATTGTGGAAGGAAACACATTAGTATATGATTAAGAAGAAAAAGAGTTTACTTAATGTGTGGATAAAAAGGCCAAAAATCTCATGATTGTAAGGAAAGGAAATCATTTTCCAATTTTTTGTGCTTCAATTTTATGGATATAGGGAACTATGAAAATCAATGTCTCAAGCGTTAAATAAATATACCACAATAGAGGATAATGTATCATGGTCAAGTTTAATATACTACCAATAAAGAATAAGAATGATTATTATTCCTATGTTTGGAATCAAGTGTTAGGTTATTAGATTATTTTATCAATAAAAATCTTGTTATAAGAATCATGAGATATATATAGACTGTACTATAATATATATTCATTAAATAATTGGAAGAATATGATGAATAACACCAGTAATCAAGAGAAGTTATCCTATTGCAGGTTGTTTTTTTAAAACACATGTCTTGGGAATGATAACCCTAAATATATTCTCGATGATAGAGAAAATAAAACAAAAAATTTTATTGGATAGAATTGGTGACCATGAAGGTGCTTAGTGAACGGATGGTTTATGTTATGTTGTAATTATTAGATATTTGGATTTAAGTACAACCTTAGTTTTTTACTCATGGAAGAATTCATTATTTTTAAAGGTTTAATAGTGATCAAGGTATTTATATATTTGGTATGTGGGATTAAGTGTGAAATTATTTGGATAATAATATGTTAAGACGATTTCGGAAATTTAGTGACATTCTTTCTAAATGTTTTTGGTCATTCAACGTGGACATACATGTTTTAGACAAATCTTAAGATTATCATATTGTGAAAGGGATAAAGTTAAGCTTTGTAAATTATTTTTCAATAATAAGATGTTCTTAACTTCTTGTTTTAATAAATTTTAAAGGCTGAAGGAATTAGTTAAGGAAAATATTATTCATTAAAAGTTCTTCAGGCATGAAAAATTCTTCTTGAACATTCATTTCCAGGTGTAAGGGATGAAGTTAAAATAGATCAAAGCACAACCAAGGGATGATAACGTGATATGAAATTTAAATTAATAAGGTAAATGTTTTTATCAAGTTCTTATCAAAATATTAAAAGAATCCCTCATCTCTACGAATAATATTTTGGAACAAAAACATTATCCATTTACTTTTCATTATGAGAAATCAATGGTTATAACATCCCTTATTTTTATAAAATAACTTTCATTTCACTACACGGAACTTAGGATCTTTAAGTTTTAGTGTCTTGGAAATAAGGAACATAATACATGAAAACCACATAAAACATTCTACTTAAACACTTGAAAGGATTCTCCTTAAGTTCATATTAGGTTCATTACTGCATCTCATAACCTGGGGACATACATCAAAGAAAGGGTGAGCAGAAGGCCTAGTAAGAGAAACAAGAGAAACATTTTACATGTGAACTTGAGATACTTCAATAAGGGCATGAAAAGAAAATTAAGCCATGAGAAAGAAATCATGAGATACATCACAATAAAAATAACATTTTTCATAACTTGAAGATGTGGCTGCAACATTCAATATTGACAATCATTTCGTTTCACCAAGGTCCATCCCCAAGGTGTCATTAAAAATTACCAAGGTTATTCACCAAGGTATCAGTCTAAAATGTCATCTCTAGAGATTACGTCTTTACCCAATGCATTGGAGCGCTATCAGGGAACACCCTTCAAATGTCTTTATTATCATGTGAGTCACATATATCATCATCAATCATTTCATAAACAACCCATATAGAATAAAATAAATGGGTTTCATTTCATAATCATAACGTTTAAAAACTACTTTAAAGACATGATATTTATGTCACTTTAAACCCATAGAAAGGGGAAGCGGGTTTCATGAATGTAAATCCCAAAATTTAAAATAGAACATTTTGATATATATGTTAATACCCCTGTATAAATTAGATCTTTTAGTATTCACTTAATAACATAAAATAATTTTGAAAAAAAAGGAGAGAGGCATTTTGAGATGAAAATTCTGCAGTGTAACGGCTATGTTACAAGGTTTTATAAAACATTTAAAAGAGAGGGGACGTGAGTCACCCGCTCATAAATGATCCATAAAACAGTAGGGGGACAGAATATAAGGGATTTAAGAACATGGTAATGAAATTTGAAAGAAATACCATATGAAATGAAAAACATGGAAGTGAGACAAAAATAAGATTTCTCTTATGAAAATTCGGCAGCCTAACGACGTCACTTAAACATCAATAAAAATGATTTGACAAGATCAAATAGGGTCTCTCATCATATGATCATAATATAACAGTATGATAGATATAGAGATCATACCCCAACAAAATAAAAAGGAACTTGAAATACTTGACATGAAAATCGAACTTGAAAAATGAGAAGGGTGAAAGAATTTCTTAAAAATTCGGCATCCTAACGGCGTCACATAAACTTTCATAAAACGAAATGATGAGAGTAAGAGGGGATCTATCATCATATAAACATGAAAACGGCATTAAGAGGAATATAAAAGAAAATCTTCTCACATAAGAATAGGGAGCATAAAAGGAATGACATAAAAGAGATTACATGAAAAGAAAGAGAGAGGTCGGATCCCTTACCTTAAAACGTAACTCTTAAAACTCAATGGTTTGGAACTTGAGGGATTGGGGGAACCTTGGGAGAACTCCTTTGGAGGTAAGGAGACCATAACTTCGTTGGGGAGAGTTGGGAGTGAAAACTAAAGGAGGAAAGGGTGGGTATTTATAGGGAAAGTGTGGGGACAAGGCATTAATGGCCAAGGGACACCTCACAAGTGCTTTTCTCAAAAACATGTGCTCTCCCTTGGCATTTACCATGGATTTAGGCCACATGGGTCCCCCAAAATGATAATTCATCACCCTTGGCTGGAAAAACCTTAAACTATCTCATGACATCATCATGACACAGTTATGATGTCATTAAACATACCGAAACCCTAAAACTGCATTTTTACTATTCACTGAAAAATTCATCTTACTCAGAAAAAACCCAAAATTACACCTTAACCAAATATCGATGCTCTAATTAAATTTATGAACTCCATTTTATAAAAATAGTTTTCTAAATTATTTTAATTTAATTTTTAAATAAAAACCCTATTCATCAAGAATTCATTTTTTTCAGAAAAAACCCCAAAAATTACCAGAACATAATATCGATGCTCTGAGTTCAAAAATAAAGTCCTTTTTATAAAAATAATTTTCTAATCATTTTTAATTAAATTTTTAATTAAAAAATACTATTCACCCGAAAAAACTAATACTTGACTAATAATTTATGAATCCTTTATTTACCCATTTTATTGAATCACATTACTTAATCTTGGTGTCCAAATTATATTAAAAATTTCATTGAGTGAAATTACTAATCCATTTGGTCACATTACTAATCCTAAGTGTAAAATCACTATTCATAATTTACTATTCATCAAAAATTAATTTTGTCTTATTAGACTCCAAATTCCTTACTGAACACTTTTGTATAAGACCATTTTTTGAAAATCATTACACATCATTAATTATTTAGGGTTTATATAAATATTTTAAAATATCATTTTTTCAAAATTCATCAATAAAATACATCCTAAAATTATCCGGACATTTGAAATTTCACAAACATCACTAAAGGAATAAATCTCAATTCATTCATCCCAAAGGATTACACAAAGAGGCTAGGGTCTCATCACATAACCCCTTATAACACCGACATATGACCTAAGTGTAAGGTGTGCTATGGTGAGAGAATCTGATGGAGGCTAAGATAACATTGCCCTAGTAGTAATCTCTACTAACTTGAACTTCTCCCGTATGCGTTTCCGTTCAAGCTTGACATGCTGGAGTTCGGTTTGGGCTTGGTCTAAAGCGAAGCCCAAAGATGCCACCTCCTTCCCAAGCTCTGATAAGTGGGCTTCATAAGGTTCGAGTCTACTGGATGAAGCCATCGACTCCTCTTTCTGCATTAACCATTAACATCATATTAAATCATTAAGAGTAAGTTAATATACTAATCAAATAGATTTGGTCGTTACATTCTTCCCCCCATTAAGAAATTTCGTCCCCGAAATTTATACTTGAGGCCTAGTCGAAAAAGTGAGGGTACTTTTACTTCATCATTTCCTAATGATCCCAAGTCGCTTCTTCATATTTATTATTCCTCTACAACACTTTCACAAGGTGGGTAGTCTTTTTTCGTAGAACCTTGTCTCTACGGTCCAAGATCTCCACCGGATGCTCCTCATAAGAGAGGTCATGTTCCAGTTGTACCACCTCTGGGTTCAGTACATGCGAAGGGTCGGGTATGTACTTCTTCAAGAGAGATACATGGAAGACATTGTGAACTTGAGCTAGGTTCGGTGGAAGTTCTAGACGATAGGCCACTGCTCCTATGCGATCAAGGATTTCATAGGGGCCAATGTACCTAGGGCAGAGCTTCCCTTTCTTCCCAAACCGCATGACTCTCTTCCAGGGAGAAATTCGAAGGAAGACTTTGTCACCAACACCAAACTCCAAGTCCCTTCGACGATTGTCAGCATATCTCCTCTGCCAACTCTGAGGAGACTTTATGTGTTGTTGGATAGCATGAACCTGTTCTGTCATCTCTTGCACGAGATCAGGCCCAAGAAGCTTTCTCTCACCAGTTTCATCCCAACAAGTAAGAGTTCTACATAGCTTCCCATAAAGAGCTTCATAGGGTGCCATCTGAATACTCGAATGGAAGTTGTTGTTATAGGAGAACTCAACTAATGGGAGGTGTTGATCCCATACACCTTTAAATTCAATTGAGCATAATCTCAGCATGTCTTCGAGTGTCTGAATAGTCCTTTCAGATTGGCCATCAGTTTGAGGATGATAGGCCGTACTAAAATTCAATTCAGTACTTAGAGCATGTTGAAGACTTCTCCAAAATTTTGATGTGAATCTTGGATCATGATATGACACGATGGATAGTGGTACCCCATGAAGCCTTACCACTTCCTTCACATATATCTTGGCAAGTTGATCCAAATATAAATCTTCCCGAATAGAGATAAAATGGGCAGTCTTGGTGAGACGGTCCACAATAACCCATATCACATTGTTTCCTTTGGATGTTTTCGGGAGACCAGGTACAATGTCCATAGTGATATTATCCCACTTCCATACTGGTATGGGTAGCGGTTGTATTACCCCCTTAGGAAGTTGTCGTTCTTCCTTTACTTGCTGACACACCAGGAACCTTGTAGTGTAATCAGCAATCTCCCTCTTCATGTTATCCCACCAATAATGATCACGAAGGTCTCTATACATCTTACTGCTTCCCGGATGTATAGAGAAAGTAGAACTATAAGGTTCATCCATCAGTTCTTTCTTTATCTCTGGAATAGATGGAACACATAGTCTTATACGAAATTTCAATACACCTTCTTGATCAATATTGAAATCAGGGAACTTCCCATCTTTTACAGCCTCCAACTTCTCCTGCAGCAAAGGATCTTCTTTTTGAGCCTTCTTGAACTTCTCTAGTAATGAAGGTTGAGAAATAATTTGGGATATGGTTGATGATGTCCCTTTCTTTATAATTCCCATGTTCAGTTTTACTAGATATTTAATCAAGGGATCTCCTAGGATCCTCATTGTTGCCAAAACAACATGATCTTTCCTACTTAACGCATCTGCGACTTTATTTGCTCTTCCAGGGTGATAATGAATTGAACAATAATAGCCTTTAATAAGCTCCAACCATCTCCTTTGTCTCATGTTCAATTCTTTCTGCGTGAAAATATACTTTAAACTTTGGTGGTCGGTGTATATATCACATTTCTCCCCATAAAGATAGTGACTCCATATCTTTAGAGAAAAAACAACTACCGCAAACTCTAGATCATGCGTAGGATAATTCTGCTCATGAATCTTCAACTGTCGAGATGCATAAGAAATTACCTTGTCATTTTGCATGAGGACGCACCCAAGCCCTTTCAGAGATGCATCGCTAAAAATAACGAATCCTTCTCCGATAGAGGGTAGTGTTAACACAGGTGCAGTAACCAATATATTCTTCAGCTCTTGGAAACTATCCTCACATTCCTTTTTCCAGATAAACTTAACCCCTTTTCGGGTCAACTTGGTTAATGGATTAGAAAACCGTGAATTTTTTTTCACAAACCTCCTATAATATACCGCTAAACCAAGGAAACTATGAATATTAGTTACTGTTGTGGGTTGAGGCCACTCCTCCACAACCATTGTCTTTGTAGGGTCAACCGAGATTCCTTCATTGGTTACGATGTGCCCCAAGAAAGCCACTTGTTGTAACCAAAACTCACACTTGCTGAACTTTCTAAAGAGCCTCTCCTTCCGCAGAGTTTTCAAAATAACCCTCAGATGATCTTCATGCTCCTCATGAATTTTTGAATATATCAAAATATCATCAATAAAAACTACCAAAAAGTTATCAAGGTAGTCCTTAAAGACTCTATTCCTCAAATCCATAAAAATATCAGGAGCATTAGTCAAGCCGAAGGGCATAATAGTAAACTCATAATGCACATATCTTGATCGGAAGGTAGTTTTGGAATATCTTCCTTCTTCACCCTCAGTTGATGATAACTAGATCAAAGGTCAATCTTAGATAAGAATTGAGCCCCGTGAAGTTGGTCAAATAAATCATCAATTCTTGGAAGTGGATATTTATTCTTCACTGTGATCCCATTCAGTTCTCTATAATCAATGCATAGCTGCATTGATCCATCCTTCTTCTTCACAAAGAGAAATGGTGCTCCCCAAGGAGACACACTTGGTCGTATAAACCCCTTCTCCAACAAGTCTTAGAGTTGTTTCTTTAACTCTTCTAGCTCCACATTTTCCATTCTATACGGAGTCTTTAAAATCGGTTGAGACCCAGGTACGAGTTAAATGGAGAAATCTACCTCTCTTTCAAGGGGAGGTCCAGGTAACTCCTCAGGAAATACATCCATGTATCCATGAACAATTGGAACATATTCTATTGGTATGCTCCCTTTTCCTTCTTCATCATCACCGATTAACCCCATAAAGAAAGCTATAGGAGGTGCTTCTAGATAGGGATCAGTTTGGGATATCTCTCCTTGGAAGATAACTATAGGTTGTTTATTCAAGACTACTGAGATTTCTTTACTTATGCATTCGATCTTAGCATTATACATTGAGAGCCAGTCCATCCCTAGTATAACGTTGAATTCCAACATGGGAATGACTACTAGATTTGAGATAAGATTGTGCTCACTAAAGTAAACACTAGAGTCTCTAAACACCGTTCATCCATGGATAATCCAACTTGGAGTCTTGACTGAAAACTCTACCTCAAGCAATTCTGGGATTGATTATATATTCTTTGAAAACTTGCAGGAAATAAAGGAATGCGTAGAACCAGAATCAAACAATGTAGTTTCTAGTTTTGAGAGGACAACAAGAGTACCTGCTACCATGTCATTTGGAGCTTCAAATTCAGTTGTTGTGATAGAAAAAGCACGACCTTGCTCCCCTGGCCTTTGCTGAGGTTGATGGTGATTCCCCTCTACTGCCCTTGGATTTGGACAAAGATTAGCATAGTGCCCAAGCAGTCCACACTTGAGGCAATGGACTTCGGGTAAGGCCAGAACCATCTTTCCTCTATCGTTAGTGTTGGGGAGTTGAGGCTTCACCTCACTACGACAATTCCGAGCAATATGGCCTCCTCTTCTGCACTTGTAGCACTTTCCACTTCCGACCAAGCAGTTCCATGGATGCTTCTTCTCACATTTATTTCCTGTGGTAAGTTTCATTTGCTTTCCACCTCCTACCTGATCAAAATTCTTCCCTAAACGAGGCTCCAATGATCTCTTCTTTTCATTTGATTTATGAGACCACTGTGTCTCACCAAACTCTAGCTCGACTTTCATTGCACTCCGCACGATCTCCTCGTAGATATTGTAGTCCCAGTTGGCTAAATTTTTCCGTAGATGAGGTCTCAGTCCACTGAAAAATCTATAAACCTTCCCACATGGATCCATGACAAAGCTAGAGGTATATCGTGAAAGTCGGGTGAAGTTCATCTCATAGCTTCCGACAGATTCGTTCTCCTTCTGCTTCAGCTCGAGAAACTCTTTCTCCATTCTTGTTCTCATGGAACGAGGGAAATACTTGTTAAAGAATATTCCCCGGAATTCTTCCCACTCCATAGCTTCCATCTCTCCTCTAGGCTTTGTGTTTTTTGACCAGTGACCACCACTGGTGAGCTTCTCCCTCTAGGCGATAAACAACAAGGGTGACTTTTTCTTTTTCCGAACAATGGAGTAAAGAAAAGATCTTTTCAATGGAGCTTATCCATTTTTCCGCAGCCAAAGGGTTAGTAGATCCACTGAATGATGGTGGTCATTGACGCATGAAGGACCCAACAGAGTGTTATTCCCTTCATGGTGAGGTCGGCCTCTCATCTTGATTCAAGTTATTACTCATAACTTGAGTCAGTTGGTTCATCATTCGCATGAATGTTTCCATTCCGTCTTCCATTGGAGGGTCGTCAGCACATGGTGCATTGCGGTCACCATCGGCACGGTTCCTCCTATTTCATGCCATTTTCTAAAGGAATAAAACATTAGTGAGAAACTTATTTCATTTATGAATCTTTTAACTAAGACGTTATGCTTAGACAATTACACTTCTCTATAATTCCTTCATAATGATTCATAAAAAGCTTGTAATTAACCATGCATATCCCCTGGGAGTGTCGTAACCAAGAGTGCAGCAAGGCCCGTTATCGTGCACCGGTTCCCGTTCGAGTCTAGCTCAAAGTGGTGTTTTTGGGTTTTACCCCTATGTACATCTGTGCCAGAGCCGCCTCTACCTGCTCGTATCCAGACATGGATGTATTTGTTTGATAAACAACTTACTCAATACTTACCAAAATACCCGGATGTTTTCCTATATTAAAACTTTTCTATAGGGTTCTTCCTAAAGTTTTTATATCCTAATTTCCACAAATAACTAAACCATCCTTTGATACCAACTATAGCATCCCGTCTTTTTATAACATAACTTTCATTTCATTACACGGAACTGAGGTTCTTTAAGGTTTAGAGTCTTGGAAACAAGGAACATAATACATGAAAACAACATAAAACATTCTTCTTAAACACTTGAAAGGCTTCTCCTTAAGTTCATCTTAGGTTCATTACTGCATCTCATAACCTGGGGACATACATCAAAGAAAGGGTGAGCAGAAGGCCTAGTAAGGGAAACAAGAGAATCATTTTACATGTGAACTTGAGATACTTCAATAAGGACATGAAAGGAACTTTAAGGCATGAGAAAGAAATCAAGAGATACATCATAATAAAAATAACATTTTTCACAACATGAAGATGTGGCTGCAACATTCAATATTGACAATCATTTCGTTCCACCAAGGTCCATCCCCAAGGTGTCATTAAAAATTACCAAGGTTATTCACCAAGGTATCAGTCTAAAAAGTCATCTCTAGAGATTAAGTCTTTACCCAATGCATTGGAGAACTATCTGGGCGCACCCATGACATGTCTTTATTATCATGTGAGCCACATATATCATCATCAATCATTTCATAAACAACCCATATAGCATAAAAGAAATGGGTTTCATTTCATAATCATAATGTTTTTAAAACTACTTTAAAGACATGATCTTTATGTCACTTGAAACCCACGGAAAGGGGAATCGGGTTTCATGTATGTAAATCCCAGAATTTAAAATAGAACATGTTGATATATATGTGAGTACACCTGTAGAAATAAGAGCTTTGATTATTCACTTAATAACTTAAAATAATTTTGAAAAAAAGGAGAGAGGCATTTTGAGACGAAAATTTTGTAGGGTAACGGCTATGTTACAAGGTTTTAGAAAACATTGAAAAAAGAGGGGACGTGGGTCACCCACTCATAAATGATCCATAAAACAGTAGAGGGGACAGAATATAAGGTATATAAGAACATGGTAATGAAATTTGAAAGATATACCCTATGAAATGAAAAACATGGAATTGAGACAAAAATAAGATTTCTCTTATGAAAATTCGGCAGCCTAACGGCGTCACTTAAACTTCAATAAAAAATGGTTTGACAAGATAAAATAGGGTCTCTAATCATATGATCATAAGATATCATACCCCAACAAAATAAAAAGGAACTTGAAAGACTATACATGAAAATCGAACTTGAAAATGAGAAGGGTGAAAGAATTTCTTAAAAATTCGGCAGCCTAACGGCGTCACTTAAACTTTCATAAAAAGAAATGATGAGAGTAAGAGGGGATCTCTAATCATATAAACATGAAAAGGGAAGTAAGAGGAATATAAAAGAAAATCCTCTCACATAAGAACATGGAGCATAAAAGGAATGACATAAAAGAGATTACATGAAAAGAAAGAGAGAGGTCGGATCCCTTACCTTAAAACGTAACTCTTAAAACTAAATGGTTTGGACCTTGAGGGCTTGTGGGCACCTTGGGAGGACTCCTTGAGATGTAAGGATACTAGAACTTCGTTGGGGGATAGTTGGGAGTGAAAACTAAAGGAGGAAAGGGTGGGTATTTATAGGGAAAGTGAGGAGACAAGGCATTAATGGCCAAGGGTCACCCCACAAGTGCTTTTCTCAAAACCGTGTGTTGTCCCTTGGCATTTACCATGGAGTTAGGCCACATGGGGCCCCCAAAACAATAATTCATCACCCTTGGCTGGAAAACCCTTAAAATATCTCATGGCATCATCATGACATAGTTATGATGTCATTAAACATACTGAAACCCGAAAACTGCATTTTTACTATTCACTGAAAAATTCATCTTACTCAGAAAAATCCCAAAATTTCACCTTAACCAAATATCGATACTATAATTACATTTATGAAATCCATTTTATAACAATAATTTTCTAAATAATTTTAATTTAAATATTAAATAAAAACACTATTCATCGAGAATTCGTTTTTTCCAGAAAAATCCCCAAAAATTACCATAACATAATATCGATGCTCTGAGTTCAAAAATAAAGTCCTTTTTATAAAAATAATTTTCTAATCATTTTTAATTAAATTTTTAATTAAAAAACACTATTCACCTAAAAAAACTAATGCATGACTAATAATTTATGAAACCTTTATTTACCCATTTTATTGAATCGCATTACTTAATCTAGGTGTCTAAATTATATTAAAACTTTCTTTGAGTGAAATTAATAATCCAATTGGTCACATTACTAATCCTAAGTGTAAAATCACTATTCATAATTTACTATTCATCAATAATTATGTAGATCTTATTAGACTCCAAATTCCTTACTGAACACTTTTGTAGAATAACATTTTTTGAAAATCATTACACATCATTAATTATTTAGGGTTTATATAAATATTTTAAAATATCCTTTTTTCAAAATTCATCAGTAAAATACATCCTAAAATTATCCGGACATTTGAAATTTCACAAACATCACTAAAGGAAGAAATCTCAATTCATTCATCCCAAAGGATTACCCAAAGAGGCTAGGGTCTCATCACATAACCCCTTATAACACCGGAATATGACCTAAATGTATGGTGTGCTATGGTGAGAGAATCTGAGGGAGGCTCAGATAACATTTCCCTAGTAGTAATCTCTACTAACATGAACTTCTCTTGTAGGCGTTTCTGTTCAAGCTTGACATGCTGGAGTTCAGCTTGGGCTTGGTCCAATGCGAAGCCCATAGATGCCACCTCCTTCCCAATCTCTGATAAGTAGGATTCATAAGGTTCGAGTCTACTGGATGAATCCATCGACTCCTCTTTCTGCATTAACCATTAACATCTTACTAAATCATTAAGAGTAAGTTAATATAATACTCAAAAAGATTGGGTTGTTACAATGGTCTTTTAACCAATCACAAGATATACAATTTCATGATAGTTAACCTTCTAATGGTGATGTTCACTTTCACTCTCCATCATAAAATTATAGTTATATTTCATTTCAATCCCCATGTAATCTCTATCTACTAATGATTTCCTACATGAAATCATACTTTTTCAGTGACCTTTACATTTTCATTTCCCTTTAATTAAGTGGATATTTTATTAAACATATTTCCTATGTGGGTATCCCACAAAGGAAATTGTTTCACAAATGTTTGATTTTTTAAGTACAATTTAAAATTGTGAGGAAGCATTTTTTTGAATGTGGGGAAAATGTTACACCCCAAGATCTTTCAGTATGCTGATTATTAAATTTATTTTCTTTGATAGCTTACAATTTTAAGAAATGATTAAATAATATTATTTAATTATTATATATATCTCCTAGATATTGGTAATGGATGGAATGAATGGTATTAATCAAATTATTAAAATATAGATTTCACATGTTTATAAAATTAATTCAGTGGTTACTAAATAATTAGAAATGAATATAAAATATGTATTTTAATAAAAACTATTTTTATTCCCATAATGAAATTTTATATTAAAAAATGAAATTAAACACTATTAATTAATTATTTTATTCATATTTATATATTATATATTCAATAAAATATTTTTACATTCATCCAAAATATTTTTAGAGGCATAAGATAGGAATAAATCCAATTTCACAAATAAAAAAGCAATAATTTTTTAAACAGAGTTTCAATTTATTTTTAATGGATGACTTGTTTTAAATATAAATTCCTATACTTTTATAAATTATATTTTACCAAATAAGAATAATTTTTTAATGTTTAATATCAAAATTAACTTTTGTTAATTTTTGTTTTATTTTTCTAATTTGTTTTATTTTTTATGAATAGTAATGTGATCGTTGTAATAATAATGTGGTCGTAAAGAACAGTAATGTTTCCATTAGAAGAATAAAATCACCAATGTAAGTGTAAATAAAATACAACCATGTTATAAGGGTTAAAATGATATAATTATATTATATTATAATTAAATAACTGTTTTAAAAACAATAAATTAATTATTGGCATTTTTTGTGAAACATAAATGTTTCTTTAAAATTTTACAATTAATATATTAATTTAAAAGAAATTTTATTTTCATAAAATATATTAACAAATTAATAATTTATTTTCTTTCGATTATATGTTAATTTTATGAGACCCTAACTAAAATTTCAAAGTGTCTTGAAAACAGTTATAATTTAAGAAATGATATTTTTTGAATAAATGATACTTTTATTTAAAAATTAAATTTATCATATTTAGAAAATTATTTAAATATAATAGATTTCATTTTTTTAATTCTATACATTAAAAAATGGTTAGGGTGTTTTTTTGTATTTTTATGAATTACCTAAATTTTTTGGTGTATAGTGAAATACGGTAATTTACGGTATTTAACAAAAATATGAATTATTGAGTCATAAATGATGTATGGATGATATAAGCCCATAATATAGAACTATACATCATTATTTTAATAAATATAGTAATAATTATAAATAATATTCATATTCTTGAGTCCAAATAATATAAAAAATGAATAAAATATTCAAAAAACACTCCTCTCCTCCACTATAATTTCCAAATATCACCAAACCATGTCCTCACACCCCCAAAGTCATTAAGCTTTCCCAATTTCTTCTCATTTACTCTCCCAATCCACTCTTTCACTCTCAAGTATTTCTATTATTACCAAAATTCCATTTCAAGATTCTTTAAGGATGTTCTCAAGGAGGAGAAGTTCCATAGGTAAAACCCTCTTCCGTTTTCATTTAATTTATTTTCATGTTCTATTATTTTATTATATTCTCCTAAACTACCTATCCCAAATGACATGATAAATCTAGTATCTTTTCTATACTATAATTTTATTGTGTTTAGGGAATAATCCCTTATCAATTATATTCTCTTCTTCCTTTTATTCTAAAGATGAAAACATTGTTCGTGAAGGAGCTGATTTACAGCCTTTACGGATGACGTGTTCTTGTTTATCCATTATGCATCCAAGGCGGGTCATAAAAAAAATTTAGGGTCAAAAAAGACTATAATATATGAATTAAATCTTATTTAATGTTATGGAACCATTATATATATTGTACTTATTTAAAAGACCAAACTAGTGTGTGATGATCTAAAAAATGCCAAAATAATCTAAATGATTATCACTTACGTCTTATCTAACGATTCATCCTCACTAGAAATAACCAAATTATTTATATAAAAATTTTATTTTCAATATTTTAATTAATAACATATAACTTAAATTACTTATATCTATTATCATTTTACATGATCTTTCATACATGTATACAAGTGAACCAATCATGAAAACCAAGGAAACAAACACTTCCGAATGACGAAATTGAATCATACAGCACATTAAAAATTCCATAAATGAAATTAATAAAATTATTGAAAATTTAATAAATGTAGAATAGTTTCATAATTAATTAATTAATTAATTTTATTATCCTTTATGTTAAATATAAGTGCAGAAATATTTTGGTCATAAAGTAAGGGTTTTCTAATCTCACGTTTATTTGCGTGAGATATGCATTATACACCACTATTCCTTTTTTCTGGTGTATGTATACTGAAAATTTATGTATAATATCATTAATATGATAATATTAATTTTATTTAATGTTTCATTTGATTATTTTTAATTTTATGGGGAATACGATTTTATTGATTACAATGTTGTTGGGGTTTCTTCCCGAATCTCTATTTTTCATTCTGGTTACGCTGTCTCCCTCTTTATACCAATGTAATTATTGATTCTTTTTATATAATTCTTATAAATTTTGTTTATATATTCCAATCTCATATATCCATATCATTTTATCTTTCATTAATGGGAGAATAATGGTTTTATATGGTTCCCTTTTAAATTCCTCCTATTAACCAAGCTAGATTTAATAGAGCTTCCCTATTTTCAACCCATTTTCATGTACACTCCATAATCTATTTTAAGAACCCGATATTTTTATAAAATCAAAATTTATATCATGAAAATATATACTGGTTTATTTCTATTTTTACAAAAAATAATTATTCATTTGTTCGTTTTAAGGGCTCTTTAATATTTTTTTAAAACCCCATTAAAGAGGATCAATTATAAAGTTTTTTAAAAACTCTTTTCACATGTTTTCACTTCAACAGGACATTATTTATGACTAAAACATAAATTTAATGTCCTGAAATATTATTTTCTAGGATATACATGTTTACAGTCTGATTTTTGGATAAATAAAAATGATTTTCTCAATGAACTATTCTTTCTAATGTACAAGGGTATTTATTAGAAGAATTTATTAACGATTTTATTATAGTATTTTAATCTATGATTATTGTTAAAATATTTAAAAGTGGTATGCGGCACTTTTATTTAAATATATATTTTTATTATACATATATGGAATTCATTGGACTTAGTAAGTTAGGAGATGGGTTGGCTATAGCCCCTCAATGCATCAGTAGGTCTCATGAGACAAACTAGAATGAGTTTTGGCTGATGCCTTACCCATTTATGTAGAATTCTTGGAACAGTCCTTGATGGAATGTTTATGATGTCTATAATTATAAATTACCTCATTATTATATTATTAATTGATAAATCATTTGACTATTTGACTATTATAATATACTTAGTTAAGTTTTATGTGATTATTTATATGACATTATTTAATTAGCTTTTATTTCATCCATATAATGATCAAGATTATGTTTTATTGGATAGTGTTTCAGTTAAACATATTGCCTGGTTTTTTAAACTTATGATAGACTTAGCTATATTTTTTTACCCTTACTAAGAATATATGCTCACCCCTTTTTTATGTTTTATTTTTCCCCGAATACGAAGATGTATATGATGAATGACTTACATGGTTAATATAGGAGTTATGGATGTTTCCAATGGAGTTCATATGTTGGTTTCTCCCTTAAAGTTATAATGTAAAACATATATTTGTTTCTAGTTTTTCAAAACTAATAAAATATTTGGTCCTTCTATATGAAAAAAAAAATTCATTATACCAATGTAATTATGTAATGCAATGATTATTAGCTATTGGGGTCAGGGTCTTTAAATAAGTGTACCCACCAACCTTAGAAACTATAACATTTATATTTAATATACATTACCATTTTATTTTATACTTTAATTTTCTTAAAATAATTTTATATAAATAATAAATCAAATATATATATATATATATATATATATAGATCAAGGTGTGTCTTTATACTACTAGTTATTATATGTTCATTTTTCTATAAATATTTAATGAATATTCTAATATCATCAGGTCTATAATGTGAACTCAAACTTCAATACAAAAAATCTTTATCTATTATCAATAAATCCCGCACACATACTCTTAGGATAAAATATCCTCCCTTATTATTTATTCTTATAATACATCTATAAATCCTTATTTATCCCAATTTATTGTTTATTCACCAAACTCTACATTTTCATTAAAATTAAATCAATTTTTTAGGTTTTTATATTATCTTACTCCCCCATATATCTCAAGACTTCCCAGGGTTATCTTAATCATATCTACTCCCACTTATTCTATAAAATCATTGCAAAAAATATTTAATGATCTGCAGAGCGGTCTTAATACTTTAAGATGATCCTTCCTAACCTATGAACTGATGGTTAAGAGGGGTTTGTCTCCCCATTCATCATGAAATTACTCTCAAACTATTTAATACCACGAGTTGACATCAAAAATTAACTCTTTTATTAAAATTTTAGAAAGTTTCCCAAAAAATCATACAGTTTTTTAACCATTATAAATTATGACATTAGCTCTATACAAAATATTAAAAACATTGAGTTTATTTTCATCCACTTTTTAAAAAATATCAATTCTATAATTTTTTTTTAAATTTTTAATAGATTATTATGTAAAATATTTATTGAATTATATCCTTCAATACCTAAACAATTTTCTGCAAAAAACACCTAAATTTTCCTAATTGTATTTTGTGAGTAAATATTATATATGAAATTTCAGTCATCAAAAAATATTTTAATCATAATGAGTTAGAATTTTTGTCGGAAAAAAGTATAAATTAAAAATATCAATGTTTTCTATGTCACCCACATACTCTCATCTATTACCTCAATAATTAAACTTTTTCTCCTACCTCTTCCAATAGACATCATGTTATCTCAATCAATATAATGGAAAACATCATTTACTAAATAATAAATAATAAATTTGTGAGACATAAAACATTGTGGATCAATTTATAACTCTAATATTTGGTGAAATTGTGATAGAACATGATATTCATTTGCATTTGGTCATCACATGTATATTTATTTCTTTGAAAAATAAACACAAATTCTGAGTACCTATCTCCATCTCCCTCTAATTCTATTAAATTTTGATACCATATATTGAGATAAATTTCATAATAAGCTACCACATGTTTTTAATTCCATTTAATTATAAAAAAAGACTCTTGGTTTCCAAAAAATAGATACTTCATGAAAAAATTGTTAGAATAAAACAATAAACATGTTTTTCTTGAAAATAATCACTCCATACCTCAAGTTTTCTTCTATTATTTAATGTTTTGATATGACTTAAAAAGTCTTGATATCACCTGTTAAGTCATAAATTATAGGATAATACCATAGAGCTATAAAATATAGAATTTAATCCCCTACCACTTTATGTTAAGTTCTTTATTGTTTAAATATGTTCCTTTATTTCTATAACCTTTATATTCTATATTGAATATCATTGTGATTGTTAAACACCAATTTTTAATTCTGCCACGGTCTTTGATAAAATTATCTATTCTTATTCAAGATTGATAAATTTATATACTTCATATATTCCAACTTAATTTTCTTGGATCTATTTCCTTTCATATCATTACAAATATATTATTTTTCATGAACAACAAATATCAATTTTTTTCACATACAACCCTGCATATCATATCTCCCCATTAATTATGCATCACTAAAATAGGATATTAAAAATAATTATATAAATATAGAGAGGGGTTTCTTTAAATTCCTGAATTTGGGTAATTTGGATGGTCTAGATAAACCCATCATTTTTTTCATTTCATTCCATTCCAGGATAATGGTTATTTGTTAAATAACACTTATTAAAATTTCTTCCTAGAGAGATTTTGATCCAAATATTATTTCGTATTAATCCCACGTCTTCATGTATACTTAATTAATTCGTTTTCTATGCATCATTATTCATTATTCTTCTATAAATGGAGGAATATTCAACCAATATTCACCTCTTTCCATGTAGACTGTTTTTATAAACCCCTTAAAAGTTCATAGTTTATTTCCTCCTAAAATTTTGGAAGAATCACTTTAAATTTATTTTTACTTATTAAGACTTTATTTAAGTTCATATTATCTTTACTCACAAAGAGAGTGGATTCATTCTTTTTTATTTTAGATTGTATTTATTTATTTATATGTATTTTGTGGTGAGTGTGTCATTTTTTGTTATAGGTGTACCATTCATTGAATTTCATTTTATCCACCTTGATAGAATATTGCTTTTCTAGGTTAATGGAATCTCATTGAATATAGAAATTCTCCTTATATGTTATATGAACATATTTTTTCTTTAAAACATATTTGATTCACTTTTCGTAGTTATTTATTGACATTATTCCCTTGTTAGAAAAACATTGACATATTATTTACATTTTTACCATTTTTTGCACTAATTTTTAAGATGTTGTTGTGACTTCTCTTATTCTGTCATTTTTTCTTTGGTCTTATAGAAACTCATTCATGGTGTTCCCTACTCTCCTACATTTATAATAATCAAATCTACATTACTTTTGTTCATTGATTTTTTATTTTCAGAAATATTCGTTCCTCTTGTTGAGTTTTCCTTCGAAGTGATACCTTATTTCTATTTTCCCTAAAAATATGAAATATTTTATTCATGATCATTAATTTTTTCATCCATTTATTTTAATGGGATACCATATATTTTGTCCTTGGTAGTAATTTAATTATAAATTTTATCCTCTCATCATATTGTGTATTTAGAGGGGAAATTCTCACAATCAATTCACATTATGTGGTCATTTTTTTCTATATTTTATATAATCTCATCAGGTTAATCACTTGAAAAAATCATTTTTCACTCATCTATATAATGTCAAAACTCATGGCCATAAAAAATATCGTTAGAATTTTTTCCATCCTAAAAAAAATATCATAATAGTGATAGGTTAATAGGATGAATGTATTTATATTAATCCTCCTTCTCATATAGGAATTGGATCTTATCTTGATCACTTCCTAGAAACTAGTCAGAAACTAAATATAGTATCCAAATCATCACCAGAGTCCAATATTCTTTCTATATGTGGGGAAACAATGAATTTATAGATTTATAGATATATTAAAGGGAATTATTATGATAATATTTAATAATAAAATTGTAATTTATCACCTCAACATGGGTGCTATTTTATCTATAATCCTCCTTCACAATATTATTTTTCTTACTGATATTTTTTGTAACAAATTCATCACCACCCCTGTTAATTGGTTTCTCATCATGATAATCTTCTTAATATTTTTTGAGGTAGACATTAGAACTACCATTATCACTATTTATTTTCCAAATTTATCTTCTAGTTTATTTTTATTTTTTAATGTATCACAATGAGTGATTTTATAATCAACTTTTTTGGATAAAAAACATAACAATATCATATGAGTCCTTAAATGTCTATTCATTTCATTGTGATTTTTTAAATCAATGTTTGAAATCATTTCCTATAAAAAAAACATAGTCACGGGCTTATAGGAACATGAATATTTACTTTTACCATCCATTAGAATTATTTTCTACAAAAATATAGGTTTCATCACAGATAAAATGTTTACAAAAAATCTATAAATATATAGAGAATGAGTTCAATGTTTGAACGTTTTGGCACTAGTAATAATTTTTTCACCAAATTGAACCAGAGCACAGTATGAAGGGGATGAGTCAAGGTGATATCCAACTAAAACATTTCTTTTAATTGGTCCTTCAATAAAGATGGATATTGTATCTATATTAAAATGAACAAATTCAATCTCACTTTCTTAGTCACTATGATCACACTAAATTGAAAAAAAATTGATTTGGAAAATAAACGCAAGCAAATACTATAATTTAACTTGTAACACTAACAATGAATAATTCAAGGAGAATAAACACGAAATTTTGTTGGTGTAATAGAATCTACAATAGTCACTTTTGGTGGAAACAATGTTTTTAAAATATAAAATTTTAATTCAAGGAATCTATCTCTTATTTTTCTTTTCACAAATCTCAATGATATAGATGGAATAGATTGTAGTCATATAGGTATTCTTTAATTGTTTAATAATTTTTCATTATATAATAGTTACATGTGAGACTCCACTAGAATCATGCTTATGAGATTATTCTACATTATTCCTCACTTCTCTAATTTTGACTTCTTTTATGCCAAATGATATCAACACCTACAGTGTGGGTTGAGTCCAAACATTCCACAATGTGTTAGTACCAATTATTTATTCATATATATGAATATAATTAAAATAATATATTTATAATATTTTCTATAACCATATATACTATTATAATTCATTCTTATTCTCTTAATACTCGTCCTCTTTAATCATGCCAGATATTGTAGTGGTATTCTTCTCAATCCGGATCTCTCTCGACCTTTTTCTATGAAATATGAATATGATAATATTTATTTCTAATATTATTTTCACTATGACTACTAGTATTAGTTTTATATTATATCACAAAACTAAACCTTAATTTTAGGGTAGAGATTAATTCTCTCTTCCCTATTCTACTATGACTCAGTCAGGTAAACCACATGAGTTTAATGTGGTAAAACATGTCATTTAATTATAATAAATTGTTAAATAAACAAATAATTATATTATACTCTTACATTTTACACATTATATATGATTTACCATTGTTCTAGAATAACATATATTGTATTTTCTATTGATATTTATATTCCCACACTTGCTATATTCTTTCTTGGGTCATGTCAACTCCTTAAAATTTGCATGACATGGAAATATTGTCCTTCAACTATATCATCTATAATATTATTTTATTAGTTTATTATTACCCTTAAATATAATGTTGTATGTTATATTTCACTGAATTTTGAAATATCACATACATATCATGAAATCAAATAACACAACATGTAAATATTTCCTTGAACTCAACCTCCAGACTCCTTGGGAATCATCATGCAATGAAGACCCACATCATGATGAATTTTCAGTTAAATACAGAATAAAAAATATATACTCCCAATATAATATTTAATTATTTTAAAATAAATGTTAAAATATATCAATAAAAATTAATTCTCAAACTATTCATGATAAAACCCATTGATTCAAAGTTTAAATTTCACACATACAAAATCATTGAAATCCACCTATATCCCTTTGTAGCATAAAAAATCATTATTGATGTGAATTTATTTTCTCAAAATATTAATATATGAAAACCGTACGAACTTCTTGAATGACCTTATAAATTACATAAATAACTTTAAAATGTGAAACATTGCCATTTTCCAATTGATTTTTAGTGTTGGGGGGTGACATTATCTTTCACACGATGACTACTTCTTCTCAAAATGAAAAAGTGTGATAACCCTTTGAAATATCATTGAGGAACTGTACGATGTCCAATTATTGGAAATTATAATTTTAGCATTTACATTTTTCTAATTCCTTGTTCCTTTATGATGAAACCACCTCTTTCATTTGATTTAACAAATTCAATCTTCTTATAATATCTTTATCCTACATTATTCATTAAATTATGAATTTTCATGTTGTGGAACACATGAATAAAATCAAAAAAATTAAAAAATATTCTAAAAACATTTCATGAAAAAGGAAAATGAATTGTGAAAAAAGTATGTAATCTCTATAACTATAGATATATACTCAATTATTCTTCATAATGTTGCAATCATTTTCACAACACAATGAATATCCTTAAACAACGTGCCTAAAAAATCCTTCAAAAATTTAGCTTTCTATACTTTCATGACACGATGCTCATTCATAGAATGATAAATGTAGTTATGGGGTGTATAAAGATTAAAAGTTATTCATGGTTCCCTTCCAAAGTGCACCCATTAACAATAAAAACTACCACTTTAACGTTATTCCAAACATAAACCTTTTCATTTAAACACTAATCATCTTCAAATCACTAAAAATCACATGGAAATCGAAGACTATGATATTAAAATTATCAAGGTGTATATTTATACTTATTAGACATAAATTTTCCCTTCTTCTCCAAATAGTCAATGAACAGTCTCACATCAACATGTATACAATGTGTGATCATAATCCATCACAAAACATATTATGTTCCTGTTGAAAAATACGACACACATTCTCGTAGGTTGAAACATTATTACTATTACCATCAATCGTATCATGTAACATCCCCAAACTGATTAGCCACTCGAACTATGATATTAAGAAGGGTTCCACTAACCTTAGACATTCCTCTCTAATTTACAAAGGGTGTCAATTTGCAGTGAGGTTATGAAACAGGTATAGTGCAGAGGATATAACCATTTAAGATAGATATAATACTATTATGATTATATAAATAAATTGAAGTAGAATAAGAAATACTCAATAGACTTGAAAAGGACTCATCAATATCAGAAGCACAATTAATAGAAAGAAATAAGGGAAGCATTATAATAAGAGAATAAGCGTAAATAAAAAACATACCATCATACCACTTATAGAAACAAAAAAATCAGAGCATTCATATCAAAGTTGGTCATAAAGTTTAGTATAGAAAAGTGGGTCTCCGATTGCTGACCACAGTAGGTATACATACATATTCAAAGAAGCATGATGAAGAAAAAAGGAAAAAAAAATAAAAAACTCATGTATGGAAGGTCATCAAGGTCTTATTCCATTATCCAAGACAAATATATGATATTGCCCATTTCTCTAAACTAATCCCTTACTTGAATGTAGAGACATAAAATATACTTGAATCTTAAAGGCACCACATATGGTGTGAGAACGTGTCTCAGTATGATACCAACAAAGTGTGCATACCTAATAGGATTGTTTAAATAGAAGTGTAAACTGTAAAATTAAACAAGCTAGTAGATCATCAAATTAAAATAAATACAATCTCCACTGCTTCTCAATAGCCACCAGAGTGTTTTCACCTACTTCATCCAATACTGGAAGAATGAATAGGAGAAGATTCTTAGCCCATGGCCTAAGGTATCCCCTAATGTAGTATATTATAGGTGAAGTGAAAAAACCCAACTTAAGATAAATAACCAAACACAATTGACTCTTAACACTTCATGTCACAAATAAATAACTAACATCTTGAAAGAACACCCAAAAAAAGTCACATGTCCCTCAAACTCATACTCTAAAGCACATGTATTCACAGGGCCCAACATCTGGAGGAACAACAATATTATTCCTCAAATTAATGTCTCAATCAGATCTCTAAACAAAATCCTATGAAATGAAGATATACATTCTCCAAAATCAATCAAGTCACACTACCTCAATACAGAGAACCACATCCCTCCAACTGATAACCTCATCGTTATCAGCTTAATTATCCTCACCTTCCATGTTGATTTATATGAAAAGAAACACCAAAAAATCAAAATCCACACTATCGGGTCCTCTACACACATGAGTGGACCAAACCACCTCATCATGATGTCAACATGTGTTCACATGACTCATATCAATTATTTGGAAAACACAGGTGAGAGACAATCACCAAATTAGTGCCTAAGACACACCAACTATGGAATCTTGTGCCCCTAAAACCATGTGGTTCATGTATAGTGTCCCTTCCATCCAAATATCATGGGCCATGTCCAACCTGACTACCTGAATACCTCAATCCGACTTCTATGACGCCCAAACGGTGATCAACATCACCCAAGCAATATGAGCAAAGCCCAACCAGATGACCACAACACATCAATCCCACTGGCTATTCCATCTAAAGTCCTTAGGTCTAGGCCATAATGACCCCTTGGGTATCATCACATTAAATTAACCACAAGAGAGAACATATTTACAAAAAAACACTTTAATAAACCATTAAATATAATGGATTTGAATATCTCAAATTTAATAAAATTAAGAAATTTGGTTTAAGAAAAACAAAATTAATGATAATAATACCCCTGAATAAACAACCCAAGTAGCGACGACCTCTAATGCAACCTCTCTTTAGAGAATATGGCTTGGGCAAGCCCAACAACACCCCACAAGGTCACCTAATCAATTTTTCATGAAGCAATAAGGTCTCTCTCAATTTACTTAAACTAATGGAAAAATTACTTATACTAGTGGTTTGGAACAATTGGTATAGGTTCCCAAACTATTGGTATAGCCCATACCAACGGTTTTGGAATCATTTGGGTGATTTGGCATGGGGATAGATCTATCACAATATTTTTCCAAATTTTTGAGATAGGTATATATATATATATAAGTTCCAGCGGAGGTTTGAACCCATAACCTCCATGTTATATATCAAGGAATTTTCCACTATCCTAGTGTTTCTTTTGTGAATATATTTGGATATATATATAATTTGTATATTGATTTATTTGATGGTACTCAATAAATATACTAATAAAAAATAAGGGTACCTATCTCAACGGTTTGGACAAAACATTGGGAAAAGTGGCCTCAAAGTGGGCATTTCCCAATGGTTTGGCCAAACCATTGGGATAGCCAAACCCTTTCCCAATGGTTTGGACAAACCATTGGGAAACATTGCCTCAAAGTGTCCTTTTCTCAGCGGTTTGTCCAAACCATTCATAAAGCCACACCCTTTCTCAAAGGTTTTGGAAAAATATTGTGAATTTTTTTGTCAAAGTGAACTTTTCCCAACGGTTTGGCCAAACCATTGGGAAAAGTGGCCTCAATGTGGGATTTTTCCAATGGTTTGGCCAATCGGTTGGGAAATCAATACCCTTTCCCAATGGTTTTGTCCAACCGTAGGAAAAGTGACCTTAAAGGGGGATTTTCCCAACAATTTTTCCAAACCATTGGGAAAGGGGAACTATAACAATGATTTTTACAAATAATTGGTATAGATGCATTGGTATAGGTCAGATTTCCAGTAGTCTTAGCTCGTAATAAAACCCCCCACTATAAAATTTTGAAAAAACAAAAATGAAGGAAAAAATGCATACCTTGGACTCATAGACTTAGGCTCGTACAATATCATGCTCTAAATCGAAGAATATTGGAAGTAATCAATGTTTCTATTGAGAACCCTAAATATAAGGAAAATGAGATCAAATGGATTTAGTGGTCAGTGAGTTGAAAGAAAAAGATAATATAGGTATGGAAGTGTAGAGACTCACTGACATTATTCCAACACACCTGATAGTGACCAAAACAGATCCCAGATGGAGAATCTAGGCCAAAACCTAGTGGGGAGGAGGAGAGAGCTCCTAAATTACTACTTCACAACCCATGAATGAAGAGGGATGAGATAAATAATAATAAAAAGAAAATTATAGTGAAAAATTAAATTTACTACCTTTAATGGTCTGTACAGTTAGCTCTCTCAATTTTCCAAACTGTGTGCAAACCATGCAGGCTACTATGTTGAGGTACTACCTATGTGGCAGTACCAGTGCGACATTTCACATGGTTTTCACTAACCATCCACAAACTATGCGGAATCCTCTAAAATTACTACATACCCCCATTCATGAAGGTGTGAATCAGATGTATAGTTTTCTCAAATCATATGGAATTTTAAAAAGCAGGCCACATGGTTAGCTGGAAGAGGACACACAATTTACACTAACCATGCACCTCAACATATAACTCCAAAACAAGACCTTTGGGCCTCTGATGACTGTGATGCTCTTTTGAACCCCTAAGGTACTCTCCAAGTATCTAAAACTATCTAAAAAGATTATATAATTATTATGTAACTCCCATTTTTTTCTCATAGAAATGAAATTTCCAGGAGTGGCCTTTTTAAACCCTCCACACCCAGTATCCCCTCCCCATGAAGAGGTCATCCAAAGAAGCCTCATCTAGGAAAGAGCCATTGTCAGCCAAGATAACAGAGTGTCCCTAGAGAGTTACACCTCGATCAATGATGGTTTAGCACCACAATCTATCAGCTTGGTAAAGTGAACCCTTTCTGCCCACCCTGTGAGACACCGGGTGACCCAGCAAGACAAGTGGTACATGGGAGGCGGAAATTCCCCCAAGCGTGGGCTCCAAGAAATCGAACCCCAGACCTCACCGAACGACATTTGTATGGCCCTTGACCACCCACCACAATGGCACTACCGAAGAGGCTTATGGAACTCCCATAATTTTATTCCAATCAATGAAAAAGGAAATGAAACCCCCACTAATTCAAATATTCAAAACGATAGAGGTTTTCTACCCAAATCAAAAACTCAGGATGTTACAATCTCTCCACAATAACATAACTCATCCCTAATCTAAAAAAACACAAATATGGTACCGAACATCTCCATCCCATTAAAAAAAACTGAACTACCTTTTCCTCAAGGGTACATGTCAATATCCTCAGGGGGGATCCCCACATAAGGTGTGACCTACCAGTGTCTCCACAAAACCAAAAAATAAAACAAAAAATGGTCCATCGACCAAATACCAAACATTAAATTTCTACCATGATGCATCTTCTCTATTGGGACTCATTAGGTGGTCCTATTTCATACCAAATACTCATTATAATCCCACACCACATCAGTTCCACCTAGTTCCTATGTCACCCAAGGCATAACGAGGTCACACATCTATGCAGATACTCATCAAGTCCCAATTCCTCATGCCTCAATCATGTCTCGCACCACAAAAATTCCCAGATTCTAAGACACCTCAATCAATTCCCTCATCTCCATTATGCCTTGCTACCTCGCACATCAAGTAACTCTCATCCAGGCTACTCGAATAGATCTTGGTGCCTCAGACCTTATGCAAATATATATCATATACACCCAAGATGGTTCCAACATACTAGCTAGAGCATGGTTAGTTCATTTAAAAGGCTCATGCACCTCGTTCAGCAAAATAGACAAGACTCAATAGTCCATGCCATGGAAAAATTAAAGAATTTCAGTCACAACCATGATGTTCCTATGACTATCATCGACGGACTAGCCTACTTATCCCCTTTCATATGTGTGGAATAAACATTCCCTGAATATTGACTATCTAATTCCTGAGTGTCCTACGGTGTTACACTAAATACTGGAAACTGACCACACTACTAGGTCTCACTATCTCTTCCACAACCTCTATGTGAAGCTGAATCTCAGCTACCCTAACTTGGTACGAATCTTGAATTGATCTCAGAATCATGAGTCTACCCTTTTCCCTAACTACCAACAGCCTGAGAAGGATTCCTGCAGAACCTATTGAGATGCAAGACCAATCCAAATGACTAAAAATCCTTTGGATGTCAGTTACATTGAGTCTGTAAATTTCCCTACTACCCACACTAAAATAAAACCATCGAAGACCCACTGCAAAGAGGTATAGTTGAGTCCTTGGACTTACTACCATATTAGATCTCATATCGACCTTATTTCTTGACATCTGAAATGTCAACATTGTTGTCTCCTAAAGCTATTACTCGACTCGAGTAATAACTTACCATCAGTTTTCCCTCATTTGTGAGCTCTTGGTTTACCATTTTGTGATTGAGGACAAACTAAGTATATTTACCTTCACCCGAATAGCATGTCGTAAACCATCCTAGAATCATCAAAACCTTGAGGTTCTTTTCTCACCATGATGGGTTCAAAGGGAGACAACTCAGTGAACATCGCTTCATAGTCCATGATTGACATGTCACCTGACTAAAGGCTCAACAACTTTCATGCTCTTTGTACAATCAGTATCTTTGGTAAGAAATGCTCAATGAATATTGCCTTAAAATCCTTCCAGTTCAAACCGTCATGTGTGCCAGCTTGAACCTACACATACCACCAGATTTTTTCAGGACCTCTGATTAAATTAGTTTCCAATTTCACCCTACAGCCTCGAGTCATCTCAAGATGCTCGAAAATCATCTACTCTATACAATTCTCATATGTCACCAGACCAAACTCACCCTAGAAAAGTGGCTGGTGTTGCGACAGGAATTCTTGAGTTAGATACACCATAGATGGTTTTGATCCCCAAGACCCCTAATGATGCATAGGATCACCTTACCAGGCTTTCTATGATGTTCTCATCAGGCCACGGTGCAAACGTAGTTAGATCTGGTGGCTACCCCACCCGTATTTTAATGTGTGCCTGAATCAGTCCCTGAATGTGATACCTTACCTGCTCTGCCTGACCTTCAGGGGTCTGAACCCACTCATACACCAATGATACCTTGTCATCACCTATATAATTCATCGTCCAATCTATCTAGTTTGAAACCTACTAAATACCATCACATTATAAGACATCCCATATATAACATATATATATATATATATATAACACAGATAGGGAAAATAGTAACAGATAACACATCCTCACTACCATTACACATTCCTTCCAGATCTAGGCCATACAGAATCTCGGTGTAATGTCATCCTTACCAAGCCACAATAGATCCAATTATCAAAAACTCCCAAGCCAGACACATCATGATGAACGAGGTCACATCAATCAAAAGACCACATCACCCAACCTAGTGATCAGCATCACCCCATACCATAGTACATGTCTGGTATTAAAAGATCTAGACCCATTTAAAATATCACATTCAATTTATTTCATATTCACATGAATTTAAATGTTTAAAATGAATAAGAAATATTATACCGGGGAATATCACAATTAAAAATGAATTTTATTAGGGAACATATGTATTTAAAATTTCAAATACCAATATTGTGCCTAGGAAAATCATAAACATGCGTAGAAAAAACACATCATTGACATTGGGTGAAGGTTATAATCTCATCCCTTTTCTTACCAGGTCAAGGGACACATTATATAATAGGTAACCTCACATTCCATGTGATCCACCAAAGGTGGAAATCATATAAATTTTCAAACGAACAAAACAGAACCACAGAACCACCATGGTAACTTGGTATATCCCTCATACATGGAATTTCAGGCACCCAAGCACAAGCTATAAACCTAGTTCCCACACAACCTAATATCTAGTCGACCATATCCCAAAGATTAAGACCATCAAAAAAGAAGATAGTATCAATCTCGATCTCATTAGTAGCCGACCATACACAGCTACTAAATCCCAATCAAGAATTGATTTAATACCACTAGTAACATCTTTAACACGATTAGCCAACCGAATAGTACTATCAGTCCGAGTGCCACTAGACTTTATCTGACCTCCCCAAATTCTAAAGGCATTCATCTAGAAGTGGGAGTGTGAAAGAGCTATAATGGTGTGGCAGTAACACCCTGAGTTTTTATAGACAATTTATTTTGGAAGAAATATTTTTTCTTGATTTATTTCATTCTAATAAGTAAAATATTCCATTCACATGGAACGAACATTGCATGTTCAACACACAACACCTACTTGCCATGAGCTATATAGAACAAAGACTTGGAGTGCCTTACACACAACCCCGAGATTCTACAATACATAATTTAATTGTAATAATTATTTAGATAAGATTATTATAATCTATCCATTAAAATTAGTAATATAAAGAGTAATAACTAATTCTAAAATATTTTTTATGATTCTTTTATATAAATAAAACATAATTCTAATGAAAAATATAATTTTTTGAAATGTATTTATATGTTTAAAAACAATATTTTATGAAATAAAATGTTTTTCAATCCATTATGTGAAAAAATATTAATTTAAAAAACATTTAGAATATCAATTTCATAAAATAAACTTCATTTTTAACTTTAGAATTTATAAATTATATTAGGGTGAAATGTTTTTATATGTTTGAGAAATTTTATTATTTTGATAAATAATGAAAAATACTGAATATTAATTCAAAAATGCCTTCTCATCTAATTTATTTATATAGTTAATTTGTAAATTTATATGCTTTTAAAGTATAATATGATCAAATACACATTAATTAATATAATTAATCTTGTTGGAAAAATTTTAACATTGAAATAGGATATAATAACATAGAAATTTTTTGATCATTTTTACTTTAAAAATCCGCAGTGGTGTCCTGTCTACGGGATTAATTTTAAATTAATTTCTACAACTTCTGTGTGTTGGAATTTTGGAAAAATGAAATTTATATTTGTAATTTGAATAATTTATAATGTCAAATAAGGTCAACTATGGTTTTCATTAAACATATTGGTGAATTTAATTAAAATAATCGAAAACAATTAAAGAAAAAGTAATCTTTACAAAGGACTAAACCTTAATCTTATTGTACAAAATAACATAGAAACTTGTAAAATCCCCATTTTCCAGCTATTATTAGGCCATTAACCTTCCATTATTGAGAATTTTTGGTTTTTTATGAATTTTTTTATTAAAACAAGGGTACATCAAACTTGTTACCAAAAATAATAGGTGAGTGATTTCCCTCCCCTATAAAAGGCCACCGCACCTCTACCTTACTCAAACCTATAAAAACACATAGGTTAAGCCAAGATCTACCCAATCCAATTCAATAAATTCTTACATTCCTACTTTAATATTCCCTTTGTCTAGAAATTAATTCATGTAATCCCTTTGGTGAATACAAAAATGTGTAACCCAAAGAAGAGGTATCATCCTCCCTCAAACTACATTATCTTATTTTTATTCTCCAACCATCCACTCTCCTTACTCTGTAAATATAAAATACAATAGTATAATAAATATACCAATATGTTTTTAAGATATTTTTTTCTAACTAAACATACACACACTTCCATCTAATGGGTAATGAACATATATTTTTTATTGAAAACTACTGCCTCGCGAAATAAGGATTGTTTGTTTTTTCATTTACCACCATTCATGGTTGGGAATTATTATGGTAAAACTATTTATATATGATATATATGATACATATTATTTATTTAAACTTATTTACTTCTTTTACAGCACATATCATTATAATATCCATTTTTCAAAATAAGATAATTTCGTTTGAGGAAGAGTGGACTGCCAGAACCTCAAAGCAATGTGATTCATTTACACACTAAATGGAATGTTTTCAAGTTGTTTTTATTGAAATTATATGATATATATGAAAGAATAATTCTTATTGAATTATATTATATACATATATACATATATGTCATTTACTTTCTTTCTTTCAATATGACAATAAAACGAAAACAATGATCTTGCATACGTACGACCTACCGTCTCCACGAAAGGTGTATTACATTTCATAATTCATTATTATATAAATTATTATAATAAAAATATATCTAATATAAAATATATTTATATCATTTTCACCTTATTCAAATAATGATATAAGTATAAGGAACAATGATATAACAAATTAAGACACATGCAAAGAGAAAAGAGGATATTACCCAAAGTGAAACCTTAACATAGTTTTGTTAAAAAGTGGGTAATATAAAGTCATAATAAAACAATATATGATGTTACATATAATAATATTTTATTTTATATAATTATAATAATCTTATATTTATTATACAAGATTTTTTTATGAGTACGATGAGAGTCACGACTCATGGTATGGGAATTTCATCTCTGTTTATATTTCCATGGGAAACATGAATTATTAACCACCCATTCATTTCATGTTCTGTGTATACTGACCAAGGGTTTATTATATGATTCTGACACATTAATTTATTTCTATTTACTTACCAATTTTACTTCCTTTATTTCATGGGTTTTATGTTCCAGAATTTAAAAAATCGGTAAATTTTTTTTGTCTCAATTTGTTTTCATTGAGACACATGCCATGTTATGCACCAATATTTTTCTATGGGTTGTATATACTACATTTGAAATTTTTAATCATAAATATAATTATTTTTATTATATTTTTTGTTTCATTTGAATTCATTTTTTTATGAGGAGTATAATTCAATCTTACCAAGTGGGAAGGGTTTTTTTGAAACTATTACATAATTTTTAGAGATTGTTTAAGATTATGATTCCATTGATGAAATATTACTGTCCCTATCTCAGTATAACTAATAAAATTTATTCTACTAGGAATAATAATTATATGTTAATGTATTAGAACCATTTTCCCACTCTTTGTTACATAAGATTATAGGGAAATTGTTTTTCAGAAAGTCCCACTTTACCTCTCTCTTCGGTCTGAACCCTGTGTTCTTTCAAAACCATGTTTTGGAGAAAAAAAATTTCATAAGGTTTTAAATCATATTTTATAATTTTTAATAGTTTTCTAAATTAAAAATTATTTTAAAATGTATTTAGTATTATTTTCTAAGTTTTCAGTAATTTTATTTTCAAAATTATTTCAATTATTCTTTCAATGTTTTCAATTTATTTTCAAAGAAATGTATTTCAACATGTTTTCAAGCTTATGCTATATGTTTTCAAGAAAAATGGTTTTGAAATTTTATTCATGTTCTATTTATTAGTATTAAAATTATTTTTAAATAAAATTTTTTAGAAATAATTTCAAAAATCTTTTCTAAATTTTCAAGGAATATTATTTTAAAAACATTTTCAATCTTTTTTATAAGTTTTCAGAGTATTTTTAAATAAAGAGTTTTACATGTATATTAAAGTATATTTTTTTTAAAGAAAATAGTTTTCAAAATTATTTCAATAATAATTTTTATGTTTTCAAATTATTTTCAATGAAATATTTTTCAAAATAGTTTAAGGATTAGTTTTTATGTTTTCAAGGAAAATTTTTTCCAAATTCATTTTAAGATTTTTTTTAACTTTTCATGGAATTTTTTTTCTAAAGGTTTTATGTATTAAAATGAATTTTTCAAGAAATAATGATACTATATGTTTTAAAATATATCTCAAATTTATTTTCAATTTTAGATGATAAATATTGATGTTACTCATACCATTATGGGAAATGATATAAATTTACCATTCATATTATTTCTTTGAATAATATTTGTTTTGATGTCATGAAATTTATAAATATGTGTTTCTCTTTAAATGGTTAAATTTAAATGAAACCAAATCCTCTTCCATGATTTATATACATATAAAAATTGTTTCTCATCAGTAGGTAATTCCAAGAGAAATTTTTATGAAACCCTCTTCTTTTCACAAGTTATTATAGGATAAAATGATTATGAACCTATATATTTACCATAGTTTTTTATAACACCCCGACCCTAGAAGCCCAGAGTCGGTGAATTATTACGTATCATTGGCATGATCACAAAAGACCATGTCTCAAAAGACCGATTAGTTTAATATCCTTGGAAGTACTAGATAAATTCATAAGGATTACATTACATCATAAAAAGAGAAAATAAAACAAAATTTTTTCCATAGACAACACTGAGATTCCATAAAATATCCCTGCAGGTCGGTCATAATATACTTCTTCACATCCTGGAAAAAATAATTCATAGAAAGGTGTGAGCTCAGATGCTCAGTAAGGATATCGATATTGTGAAAAATTTACTAAATAAGCATAAACATTTAAGGCAATGTATAATACTAAAACAAAAGCTTTTTAAACTTTAACTTCAGAATTATAGGGAAAATATAAAATCAAAATAATTCACTACTAGAAATGAGGGTTTTAGCGACCGCCAAAAGCGGTCTCTAATACCCTTTAGAGACCGCCCTGCGACCGCTTTTGGCGGTCGCAGTTGCTCCATCGCTATTGAGTAATAGCGACCGCTAATGGCGGTCGCTAATACTCTCTTCGAAAACCGACGATTATTTGGTGCCGATTGAATACTGGGGCGCGCGCAGCATGTTGGAGGTGACCCCGAGCTTGGGTTGACGGCCATGGAAGAACCACGGTGGCCGGAGGAAGCGTCAAGGGTGACGTTGGGGATTTAATAGCATCGATTGACTGCCGGGGGTGAGAGGTTTTCCGGCAGCATTGGTAGGGGCGACGGGAGGCAATGGGGTGGCGGCGACAGGGGGTGACCTGTGGTGGCGGTGCGGCGGCGGGAGGCATCGACGCTGTTGTAGTGAGTGACATCGAAGAAGACAACGCGGGGGGCGGAAAAAATCCCGCCATTTACATTTCATTTTTAGCGACCGCTTTTGGCGGTCGCTAATAGCATCAGTAGCGACCGCCAATGGCGGTCGCCCGCTACCATAGGTTCCAAAACTAAAAAATGTAGTAGTGATTCCATTTACTTACTCTCATAGATATTATACTAGTCAAATAATCACATGCAATATCAATAGACACTTTCATAATGATGGAATGCATAACGCCAGACTTCTTAACCACATATTCAAGTCCTTGTCCCAATACTATAAATAATATTTTGTCAAGGACCTGTTTCAATACACTAGTTTGTCTCAGGATACCATCCAATTCATCGAGGAGCTATAATGGGATCCAATCGTCACATAATAAGTCCAATGCATTCATCATATGAAAAGGTTTAAACATAACATAAAAATTTGTATTAAAACTATCATACAAAACATCAATACATTATCAATAAAACATGAATGGTGTAAAAATAACACATCCATATTCAAACATATCACAAAAACTTCAATACAATATGGAAGTTTTGTATCATAATAAATCAACTTCAAATTAGCTTAAAATCCATCAAAGGATGTTGACATAAATGAAATAAAAACCTTTTTTTAGAGAAATATCTCTTTTTTATTTTGAAATCATTTAATATTCATATAATTATAAAAGAAAAAATTTATTTTGGAAATATTTTTTATAAGCTTGTAAGGGAAGCTTTGATGATGTTATAATGGCGGAAAATAACCGCACCCGCGATATAAGTTAAAAAAACATTCATACCTTAATTTTATCAAAAATGTCATAAAGTACCTTGTTTGGAAAATGATGGAAAGATTCCGTTCAAAACATATAATGTGAAATAAGTGTATAAATGAATTTACCCCATTTTCTAGTAAAGAGTAAAAAAGTTTTGAAATACATTTTTATGAAACATGGATGTGGATGATAAAGTGGTCCCAGTAGATATTTACGTATAAACAACCTCAGATAACAAAGAGATTGTGAAATTAACTCATACCTTGTACTTTTCCATTGTCGAGGATAGGTGAACCTCATATATAATGGTGAAATAATTGTTATTAAATTATATGAGAATCATATATATTAATATGATATCATATATGATTTTTTAACATTACTTTGTTAATAATATCTTAGTATTATCATCGTTTCGAGTGTTAACTTATTCATTTTTGTTTATATTATTTATTAAGTAAGTAATGTTTTTTATGGATAGGTTGTATCTTATTCATCTTCAGAATTATATTATGTCTTTAAACATTATTCTTAGTCATCGAAAGAAAATTATTCTTGAATGGATAGGATGTGGAATGAATCTCAACGCGTTCGTGGAGACGATAATCCGTACGTACACACGAGCGACAATATCATTCTTTTGATATTAAAATAATATATAATTGAATAGTATATGATATATACATAAAATTTATCATGTTATATTTATTATATACATCAATTACACATCGTTATTATTCCCATCCAAATAATAATGTGTTGAACAACTATTACACCACAACCTGGAGATGGTAAGTCGTACGTTCGCACGTATGCCGACATGTCATTCAAAGGATGGATAGAATAATGAATATGGTTGCACCATATTTATAATAACATCTCAATATATATAATATACTAGAGTTACTATTTTATAATGTGAATAAAAAATAAAGAGGATGTGGAAGAAGAAATGAACATGAAAGAGGTGATGAAATATTTACCTCGTCTTCGTGTTCTTCCTTTGGATCTGATCAAAAGGGCACCTTAGGTTGGATTTATGACTAAAGTACGGACTCTAGGGTTAAGGGAGGACAGTTGAGAGGGTATTTGGGCAGGTTTTGGCCGATCCAAAAGGTATTTAAGGTGTGATTTTGAGGGAAGGGGAAGTGCCCTTTTATAAGAGGTGTGAGGGGCACCTTAGGAAAAGCTAGAAGTATTATTTCGTAATACAATAATTTTCGGTTCATAATGGCTCCAAAATGAATTATTTATAGTCTAAGGTTTTTATGGGTCGAAAAACACTCTACCAATAGGTTTTAGACAGGTTTGGGTCACTGTATTAACTTTATCTTTTAGATTTAACTCTTAGTTAATTAGTTTGACATTTACCATGTCTCTTTATATTTTAATATTCTATGGTTAATAAGCTTTGTATACACTTACAAGCGAACCCAAAGATGTTCATTAATAATACACATATCATTATATATGTAATTTGGATGATACATAGATTTTTAAGAATAGAATATCAATTAATAATATTTTATTTTATTTTAAAACTCTTTTATGTCAATTTTGACACTATTTGGTATTTTGTTTTTTCTATATTCATAACAGCATTATTACTTCAAAAACAATTCATCTAACCAACCCTAACATGACATATTAACCTATAAAATCAGTGTAATTTATAAAAAGTCTCAAATTATATATATTTGGATATTTACAATATCAAATATTTTAATATTTCATTAATTAGGTAATTACTGCATCATCATTGTGTCATAAATAAATTAAATTATTTATTGTCTAAAAAATATAAATAAAATACCATTATGCATAAAATATTTTGAGATTTATAATTAATTTTTATAGTCTAATTTATCTTATGTGTAACCCTATATTAAAATGTATTAGTTATTAAACTTTGAATTTAACACTTTTAACTCTTCTTCAATTAAATAATAATAAATGCCCTCATCTAATCCATGTGGACCTAAAGGATCATATTTTATTCCTAAGGTTGTTTTTTGTTGAATTATACTTAGCCAATAGAACTATTAAAAGTGTTAGTGTAATAATAATATCATTTTTACACTTAATTACCCAATTTACTTTTAACCGTGGTAAATAAAAGTAATAAGTTACTATTCAGCAAAAAATATTTTTATCTTATTGAACCACATTTTACTTACTGATATCAATCTTGTCTCTTTGATTTTTGAAATTCAACACCCAGAAGCGGTAAAATAATGTATTATGTAAATTTTCAAATACTCCTAGGAGGTGGGTATAAGATGGTAAAAAGTTCAATAAAATTTTTATACATCTAATATTATTTTAAACTAAATACAATGAATTACATTGAACTTATATAGGTATTATGTATATATTTTGACCTAAAATAAATTTAAATAAAATGAATAATTATTTAAATAAAAATTCAGTTTTAAACTATAACTCCGTGTTTTTTACAATTCATCAAAAATTGAAAGTTTTCAGAAAAATACCAAAAAGTCACCCTAACATACTTTCAATATTATGAATCCAAGAAGGAAGTCTATTTTGAATGAAAAAATTGATTAAATTTCCAAAATTTGGTATTACTATTCCTAACGGCTATTTTGATTGGTTGTGGTGTGTTAGAACTCGAAGTTGCATACAACACACAATATTGTATTATTCAAATAGAAGCATGACGTGGAATCTTGGGGTGTTACATTCTCCCCTCAGTCAAAAAAATTCTTCCTCGAAATTTCTAGAATATTACTATATAAAAAGACTCGGGTGGTTCTTCATCATAAGTTCCTTGGGTTCCCACGTTGCCTCTTCCATCTTATGGTTTCTCCATAGAACTTTCACCAGACAAGTAGTCCGGTTTCACAACCCTTGTTCTCTTGTATAAAGAATCTTAATAGGCTCTTCACAATAAGACAGATCGGGTTCTAGTTCTAATTCCTCCAAAGTGAGTACATGTGTTGGGTCAAGCATGTATTTTCTCAACAGTGATAGGTGGAATACATCGTGAACTTTGGAGAGACTTGAAGACATTTCCAAATGGTAAGCTACAACCCCAATTCTTTCTAGAATTTCAAAAGGTCTAATGTACCTGGGACTCAATTTACCCTTCTTACCGAAACATTAAACACCCTTCCATGGATATACCTTCAAGAAAACAAGATCTCCTACCTGAAATTCCAAATCCTTTTTTCAGTTATCATCATAGCCCATCTTCCTACATTGAGCTTATTTGATATGATTTTAGATTACCTTCACCTTTTCCATCTCTTCCTCCAAAAGTTCTAGGCCTACGAGTTTTCTTTCCCCAACATCAGCCCAATAGTTTGGTGTGCAAAATCTCTTTCCGTATAACGCTTCATATGGTGCCATCTGAATACTTGAATGAAAGTAATTGTTATAGGAAAATTCTACCAGATGTAAATATTGATCCCAAATACCTTGAAAGCCATTTGAGAAAGATATCAACATGTCTTATAAGGTTTGAATAGTCCGTTCTGATTGTCCACCAGTTTGAGGGTGGTAGGCAGTGCTCAAATGAAGTTCAGTATCTGGGGATTTCTGAAGACTTTTCTAGAATCTTGATGTAAAATGGGGATCACGATCTGAAACAATCGATATTGGTACTCCATAAATCCTTATATATTCATTAATATATATTCTTACTAAACCTTTAAGTGGTAAATCTTCTCTTATACCATGAAAATGTGTTGACTTGGTAAGACAATCAACAATGACCCGTATTTCATTGTTCCTATTAGGAGTCTTTGGTTTCCTCCTGAAAACGTCCATCGTGATATCATCCCATTTCCATTCAGGTATGAGAAGAGGTTGCATGACTCCTCTAGGCAGTTGCCTTCCAACTTTCACCTATTGAAAAACCATACATCTTGACACAAAATCATCAATCTACCTCTTCATGTTGTCCCACAAAAGAATTTCCATCAGATCTCTATACATTTTGGTTCTACCAGGGTGTATAGAGAAATTGGAACTATGATCATCATCCAACAATTCCCTTTTTAGACTAAGTATATCGAGAACACAAAGTCTCTTCCAAAATTTCAAAATCCCATCCTCATATACGAAGTTGATCAATATCCCATCATTCATAGAATTAATCTTCTTTTGAAATTCCTCATAATCATCCTGAGAACATTTTATCCTTTCTAGTAAAGATGGTTTGGAAACCATTATAAAAAGCATTGATGTTTCACCTTCAATGGTTATTCCCAAATCCATATTTACTATATCCATGAAAATAAGATCCCTTTCAACTCTCATCTTGTTCAAAACCCCAAGATCTTTTCTGCTCAAAGCATCTTGCACCTTATTTTCTTTCCCCAGGTGGTAGTGTATCGTGCAATCATAATCCTTGAGTAGTTCAATCCATATTCTTTGCCTCATGTTGTGTTCTTTCTATGAGAAAATATACTTGAAACTCTTGTTATCATTATATATCTCACATTTTTCACCATAGAGATAATTTATCTGTATCTTCAAAGCCAATATTACAGCTACTAACTCTAGATCATGAGTAGGATTGTTTTTCTCATGAAAATTAGCTGTCGTGATGCATAGGCAATAACCATATCATTGTGCTTAAGGAACCAACCAAGTCTTTTCTTTGAAGCATCACTATAAATAACAAACCGATCATTCACCCAGTGGTAGAGTCAATATAGGAGCATTGACTAATCTTCTCTTTAGTTCTTCAAAACATTCTTCACACACATTTGTCCAAACAAATTTAACAACTATTTGTTTCAGCTTTGTTAATTGGTTAGCCAATCGGGAAAACTTCTGAACGAAACATCGATAATAACATACTTAACCAATAAAACTATGACCCTCGGTTATAATCATTGGTGCGGGAAATTATTGGATTTCTATTGTCTTAGAAGGATCAATCGAGATTCCATCCTTAGAGACAATATGGCCATGAGAATAAATCTATTGAATCCAGAATTCACACTTGTTAAACATCCCATATAATTCATGTCTTCTATGAGTGTTTAGGATAATGCGCAAGTGATTTTCATGATCTTCTTAGCTTTTTTATTATACCAATATATCATCAATAAATACCACTAAAAATTCATCAAGATATTCCTTGAAAACTCTATTCATTAGATCCATGAAGATAGAGGGTAAATTAGTCAATTCAAAAGGAATTACTTCAAACTCGTAATTCCTGTACCTGGTTCAAAATGTTGTTTTTGGAATGTCTTCCTTATTCACACAACACTAATGATATCCATATCGAAGTTCAATATTTTAAAAGTATTGAGCTCCATGAACATGGTCAAATAAATCATCAATGCGAGGTAGGGGATACTTGTTCTTTATTGTTGTATCACTGATCTCCCTAGAGTCAATGGACAACCTCATAGATCCATCTTTCTTCTTAACAAAAAAGGATAGGGGATCCCCATGGAGAAATACTAGGGTGAATAAATCCCATATTACTCAATTCCTATAGTTGTTTTTTTAGTTCCAATGATTCCATAGTGGACATTATATAAGGGGTCTTAGATATGGTCCTTGATGCAGTAATCAAATAAATGGAAAACTCAATTTCTCATTCTAGAGGATGTCCAGGTAAATATTCTAGAAACACGTCCACTTATTCTTTCACAATAGGTACATAATCCATTTGAACATTCCTTTCCTCACCCATAGTTATTTCATTCTCTTCCTCCCCAATAATTGAATTTTGTTGAGCTACTGGGGGTGGATCTAGATAAGATTTAGGTGGTGACAATTATGCTCTAAAGATAAGGTACTACTTATCATCATAAAAAAAATGTAACCTCCTTATTCATACAATTAGTTTTTTCATCATGGCATGAAATCCAATCCATACTGGGGATTACATCAAATTCAATCATGGGAATGACGATGAGATCAGAGGATAAAAAACATTTATATTCCCAAATGTGAACTGATTCACAAAACATTGTTACAATGATAATTCCCTTAGGATATTTGACTGAAAACTCTCTTGTTAAATAAAATTGAAAATATCAAATTTTCATAGCAAACTAAGAAGATATGAAACAAATAGATGATCTAGAATCAAATAAAGAATTTTCTAAACTTTAGGAAACAATTAAATTACCTGCCACTACATCTTTCGGAGCTTTAACCTCAGCAGTAGTGATAGAATAAGCTTGGCCTTCATCCCTTAGACTTTTCTGAGGCAAGTTCTTATAATTTTTATGACATTCATTCACATAATTCCCCCTTTCTCTAAAATTGTAGCATTCAACATCGACAACCTCTTTCTTCCCCTTGCAATCAAGATCTTGGTGGACCTTTTCACCACACTTGTAAAAGACTCTTATTCCCTTCAAGCAAGTACTAGGGTTTTTTTCTAACATTTTCTATAGGATAGATATATTCTACTTTTCCCTTATTCCCCATATTTTCATCTCTAGAGTGTTTAGTAGATCTCTTCATCTATTTATTTTCTTTAAAGTCGTAAGACTAAGAGAATTTATTTTTTGTCTTGAAAGCACATGAGACAATATATTCGTATGACGAGAAGGATTGTGAGACGAATGTTCGACATAGAAATTGTTTTAACCCATCCAAGAAATGATCAATCTTACTTCTTGGGTTATGTATATAATCTACATCATGCCTCACTAGCCATGTAAATTTAGCTTCATACTTGGCAACATTCTCATCCTTCTTTTACCTCAGACTCATAAATTGTATTTCCATATCCGCTTGATGGTCATGAGGAAAGTATTTTTCTAAGAAAATTTCATTAAACTCTCTCTATTCCATATTTGATACTTCATCATATTTCCTTCTATGTTTAATCAAGGACCACCATTGATCAGCATCTTCTGTGAGGCAATAAACTACCATGACATCTTTTTCCCTTTCGCTACCCCCCAAGGCTTGGGATATTTTCTCTATGGAATTTATTCGTTTCTCAGCCACTAATGGATTTGTACTCCGATTTATTATTGGTGTTTGTTTCCTCATGAAGTGATCTAACATTGATCCTTCACGCTATGGATCAGGATTATCCAAATGGGTAAGGTTATTATTCATAATCTGATTGAGTTGTCCCAGTATGGTGAGTAGCTGATCAGCACTAGTTGCATCACCTTCTCCACTATAATTATCTTGAGTAGGAGGGAAATACCTACATGGATTACATTCATTGATACGGTTACCATTCCTTCTACTAGGTGAAATTTCTAAACAATTTCATAAACATGATTAGTTTATGAATCGAAATATATAATTACAAACATGTAAAAAACATAACCTAAACTGAACAGTTTGTAGATATAATCTGTAATCATAAAAATGTTTTCATTGAGGATGTATATACTCATAAACCCATCATATTGGTTTGTAATGAAAATGATAATTATCCTAAGAATATCCCCCGTCAGTGTTGTAATAAAAATTGCAGTAAGCCCCATTGTCATGCACCAGTTAACGTTCGAGTCTAGCTCAAAGTGGTGTTTTTGGGTTTTACCACTAGGTACATCTATGCCAGAGCCGCCTCTACCTGATTGTATCCAGACAAGGATGTATTACTTGGAAAAATCACAACATCTCTAGAATAAAAAATTTATAGAATGTTATTTTATACTAATACTCAAATTCTATCTTAGGTCAATGTGCTCTAATCAGAGTTTTTATAAATCTAGATTCCAAGGTTTGTACTAAACTCCCTCTGATACTAACTGTAATGCCCCGACCCCAGAAGCCCAGAGTCGGTGCATTTTTACGTATCATTACCATGATCACAAAAGATCATGTCTCAAAATACTGATTAGTTTTGTAGCATTGGAAGTACTAGATACATTCATAAGGTTTACATTACATCATAAAATGGAAAACTACAACAACATTGTTTCCATAGAAAACAATGAGATCCCCTAGACTAACCATGCAGGTCATTCATAATATACTTATTTTCATCCTCGAAAAAATAAAACATAGAAAGGGGTGAGCTCAGATGCTCAGTAAGGATAACTATATAGCAGAAACTTTCATAAATAAGCACAAACATTTAAGATAATGTGTTAGACTAAAATAGAAGCCTTTTAAACATGAACTTCAGCATAATAAGACAAAGACAAAATCAAAAAATGTCAATTAATTACTCACAAGGATATTCTACTAGTCGAATAATCACATTATATATCAATATCCACTTTCATAATGATAGAATGCATAATGCCAGACTTCTTAAACACATATTCAAGGCCTTGTGCCAAGACTAAAAATATGATTTTGTCAAGGCCTTGTTCCAAGACAATTGTTTTTCTCATTAGACCAATCGATGCATCAAGGAGCTATAACAGGCTCCACCCATCACATACAAAGTATAATGCATTACTCATATGAAAAGTTTTAAACATAACATAAAAATTCATATTCAAACTAGCATAAAAAATCTCAATACATTATCCATAACCATGAATTGTGTAAAAATAACACATCCACAGTCAAACATATCATAAAACCTTCAATACAATATAGAAGTTTTGTATCATAATAAATCAACTTCAAAGAAGCTCCAAATCCATCAAAATATGTTGACATAGATGAAATCAAATCCTTTTTTAGATAAATATCTATTTTTATTTTGGAATCATTTAAAATTAATAAAATTATAAAAGAAAACATTTATTTTTGAAATAATCTTATAAGATTTTAAGGGATGTTTTGATGAAGTTATAATGACAAAAAATAGCCACACCCGCCGTATAAGTTATAAATACATTCTTACATTTATTTTTTCACAAAGGCCATATAGTACTTTGTTTGGAAAATGATAGAAAGATTCCTTTCAAGAAATGTAAGATGAAATAAGGGTATAAATGACTTTACCCAATTATCGAGTAAATATTGAAAATGTTTTGAAATACATTTTTAAGAAACATGGATGTGGAAGATAAAGAGGTCCCAGTAGATAATTACGTATAAACAACCTCATATAATAAAGAAATTGTGAAATTAACACTTACCTTGTACATTTCATTGTTAAATGGTAGGTTAACCTCTCTTATAATGGTTAAATAATTGTTATTAAATTATACAATAATCGTATATATTAATATGATATCATATATGATCCTTTAACATTGCTTTGTTAATAATATCTTAGTATTATCGTCGTTTCAGGTGTTAACTAATTTGTTTTACTTTATATGATATGTTACATAAGTAATTTTTGTTATAGATAGGATGTTTCTTATTCATATTCATAATGATATTAAGTCTTTAAAAATTATTTTTATTCATCTCATGAAAATTAGTCTTGAATGGATATGATGGGGAATTAATCTCATCGCGTTCTTGGAGATGATAATCCTTACCTATGCACAAGCGACAAAATCATTCTTTTGATATTAAAATAATATATAATTGGTTTTTGTAACATATATAAAGAATAAATATAATGTTATATTTATTATTTACATCATTTACACCTCATTTTTGTACCCATCCATATAATAATGTATTGAATAACAATCACACCATGACGTGCAGATGGTATGGCGTACATACGCACGTATGGTGACATGTCATTCAAAGGATGGATAGAATAATGAATATGGTTTTACCATATTTAAAATAACATCACAGTATATAGAAGATACTTGAGTTTTTTTTAGAATGGAAATAACAATGAAATAGGATGTCGAAGAAGGAAGGAACTTGAAAGAGGTGATGAAATATTAACCTCTTCTTCGGGTTCTTCCTTTTGATCTGATCAAAAGGGCTCCATATGATGGATTTATGACTAACAGAAGGCCTATAGGCTTAAGGTAGAACATTTGAGGGGGTATTTGGGTAGTGGATGGCCGAGCCAAAAGGATTTTAATGTGTGAATATGAGGGAAGGGGGAGTTCCCTTTTATAAGAGGGGTGAAGGGCACCTTAGGAAAAGCTAGAAATATTATTTTATATTAACTACATTTTCGTTTTATAATGTCTCAAAAATGAATTATGTAAATTATAAGGTGGGTCTGGGTCTAAAACCACTCATCCAATAGGTTTTAGATATGTTTGTGTTACTATATCAACTTTATCTTTTATATATAACTCTTAGTTAAATAGTTTGACATTTACCATGTCTCTTTTTATTTTTATATTGTATGATTAATAAACCCACTATATACTTACATACGAAACCCAATTGGTTCATTAGTGACACAACATTCATTATATAAGTTTTTTGGTTGAACCATATATTTTTAGGAATAGAATATCAATTAATAATATAATATTTGTTTTAAAAACTCTATTATGTCAATTTTGACACTATTTGGTATTTTGTTTTTCTGAGTTCAAAACAGCATTATTACATAAAATAAAATTCATCTAACCAACCCTAATATGTCATATTAACCAAGAAAATTAGTTTAATGCATAAAAAGTTTATAATTACATTTATTTGGATATTTTTAATATCAATTAGTTTAATATTTCATTAATTAGGTAATTACTACATCATCATTGTGTCATAAATAAATTAAATTATTTAATGTAAAAAAGATATAAATAAAATACCATTAATTAGAAAATATTTTTAGATTTATAATTAATATTTACTGTGGAATTTTTCTTATGTTTATCCCTATATTAAAAATCGTTTAGTTATTAAACTATGAATTTATCCATTTTAAGTCTTCTTTGAATTAAATAATAATAAATGTCCTAATCTAAACTGAGTAGACCTAAATGATCAAATTTTATTCCTGAGGTCGTATTTGGTCTAATTAAACTTAGCCAAAAGAATTATGACATGTGTAAGGGTAATAATATTCTCATTTTTACCCATAATTATCCTATTTACTTTTAACCCTGGTAAATAAAAGTAAAAAGCTACTATTCACCAAAAATTATTTTCAACTTATTGAACCAAATTTATTTACTGATATCAACTGTGTCTCTCAGATTTTTGAAATTGAACTCAGAAAAGTGGTAAAATTAATTTTTATGTAAATTTGGAAATTCTCCTAGGAGGTGGGTAAAAGATGGTAAAAAGTTTAATAAAATTTTTATATATCTAAAATTATTATAAACTGACTCCAATGAATTACATTGAACTTATATAGTTATCATGTATCTATTTTGACCTAAAATAAATTTAAATAAAATAAATAATTATTTAAATAAAAATTCGGTTTTAAAATATAACTCAGTGTTTTTCACTATTTATCAAAAAATGAAAGTTTTCATAAAAATACCAATAATTCACCCTAGGTTAATTTCGAAATTCCAAATCCAAAAATGAAGTCCATTTTGAAAGATTAAATTTAAAAAAATTCAAAAAGTGGGTATTAATATTCATAACGACTATTTTTATTGGTTGTGGTGTGTTAGAACTCGAAGTTGTGTACAACACATGCTATTGTATTATTCAAAGAGAAGCGTACCGTGGAAGCTTGGGGTGTTACAGTTACGATGTTATTAAATTTTTGTGATACCCATTTCATTTCATGGGTTATGATATGATCTCATTCTTAGTGTGATTATATATGTTTTATTATAATGTGGTACACGTATATAAGGGTTATTTTGTTATGAGTGTGACTTGTATCTCCCTCCAATTAATTGGGTAATGATAAATATTTTATGGGATCAAAGGGAATACAGGAGGGAATCCTAATCTTGAAATAAGAGGTTATACAAGAGGGAATCCCGAGACTAACACAAGAGATAATATTAAGCCCGAAACATGAGGGTACATGGGAGGGAATCTCATTCCTAAAATAAGAGGGCACAAAAGAGGGAATCTAATGACCAAAGAAAATAAACTGGTGATTATCCCAATACTAACATGTTATGAATGTCATGGTAGGATTTGTGGACATATGGTTTTTATAATCTTTCATATAATCCAAAAATTCTATATATTATTCTTATGAAATTTCCAAATAGAGTGTGAATTTTTTTTTATTATGATTCATATCTAGTGAACATACAATTGTTATTCCATGATTCTTGATTATGATCTCTGATATACTAGTTATGATCCTCTAATGATCATGATCATATTCTATGAACATTATAATCATGAATGTGCTTACATATCTTCTTGGTTTACCCTTACTGATCATTTGAGATCACCCCTTTTTATGTTTCCTTTCTTAGGTTATGAAGATATGTAGTATGTATGAAATGTCTAAGAATGGTTTTAGTGATAAAGAACCTAGTAGGAGATACTGTAACTCACATATGTATTAGTGTTTATTTTTACATTTTTTCAAAGGCACTAAACTAATGCAGTCTTTGGGTGTCTATTTTTGCAATGTTTTAAGTATTCCTCAAAAGTGATGTAATGCCAATACATAAAAATAGAGGCTTGATATAATTGGTATTACAGTGAAGGTTTTAAAATCCTTTGGAAACCAAGATGGAAAAAATATAGTGAGATCCATAGGTGTATTTATAAGGATATGTCTATGGATATCTCTAAGGATAAGTATAAGAATGAGTTAATGTTTAAGAAAATGTCCTTGAATTTAGGTAATGTACAGAGTGAGTGGTTTCTTAGTAATACATCTATGTCTAGATAATACAAGTGGATTTGGTTCTAGAACCCTTGAGTAAAATCTCAGATAAGGTGTTTTGGTCCTAACACAACTTAACCAAGTACATGAAAACAAGCCTTACTGTGTACCTGGTTTGAGACTCTTGGGGTATATTCATTGGAATCTGGCGAACTCTTCATGAACCATCAAGAAGGATTTAAATGGATGTTGGACATGAATAACCTAGTATACATCTATATTGTCTAAGATCAAGTATTATATTTTAGACGTCCTTTATGTGTGTTTTCATGATATTGTGGTTCCTTGATATGAAAAATGATTCTTACTCTATGCTTTCTAGTTTTAGTAAATGGATGGAACCCAAAGAAAATATGGCGTTGGGGAATGAAATGGAAAATGAAATGGTTCCCCTTTGAGAACCGATTTTTTTTGGAATATAGAGTGAAAAACTTCTTTTCAGTGACCACAAAACCATTACAATACCTTAATCATAGTGAAATTACAAATGACCAAAGGGGTGAACAATGTGTTATTGAATCATTTTTAAGGAAATGTATACATTATTTTAGTGGAATGATAGATCCACTAGTTACTGAGAAATGGATCTTTTACAACTGAAAAGATATTTCCCTTCTCCATTGTTTATAACATGAAAAATTTATGTCAGGAATTTATCACTTATAAGGTGAAGTGAAATAGTGGTGGAAATTCATCAAAAAGATGAGTAAATATGATAGAATTGAATCCATGTATTAAGAAGAGTTCAATAAGTTATTTTTTAGAAAGTACCTTAATCATATTCTTCTTAGAAAAAGGGATATTAAAGATATCCATCAATATCATTGTTATGATATGAAAAAAATCATATAATTCAATGTAAATTGTAAAGACAATAGAGATAATAAGATTACATTTACTTTATGCTTCAAGCGTGTTTTGAAACATTTGGGAAATTATCTTAGTGGAACTAATACATGCTTTATATTTTTAAATAAATGTCATCAAGAGGCTGAATGTAGAGGTAATGAGAATAAATTGGATGCTCCAAAGAATGAACCTCCAGTAATTATGTGTTTCAAATGTAAGGAGTATGGTAATTATCCTTGATACTTCTTAAAACCAAAGGATAATGATGATTATCAACATCAACAATCTCTTAATTTGATAAATAATGGTAAATATTATTAAATCACAATCGATGAAGTCAATCAAGTTAATTTGGGCTCACTTATCATCAACTTATATGTTGGGAAGTTCATATTTGACCTTGTATGAATAAGAACTATGATAATTTTATTGATCATCCTTTATTGAAGTCTCATGTGATTATATCCCTCTATATGGATTATGGAATAATAAAATAACATTAAATTTTATCTCGGTGCAAGGATGATCCCAAGTATCCAATAAAAATGTATTTTTTATATGATTAGAGCATATTTAAGGAAGAAAGGTTGAATTATATTTTGGAAGGGTTATAAGTTTAACCATTTAAGGAAGGTTTATATTAAACTTTCACTAATTGTTTTATAATAATGTATTATCCCACCAGATAAGGATTTATACATATTAGATAACATGTTCTAACCACTTATTATTGATGGTAACTAAAGACACATGGCATTACTTATCATATATCTCATGGTCTATTTGTACATCAGGAATGAAAATTTTCCTTCATTTCTTAGGGTTGTATATGAAGTGTAAGTATATCAATGAACAACCAAAGGGTGAGATTCTACATATAAAAAGGAATAAAATCATGTATGTATATTTTCTTGTGAAAATTCTTCAATTTTAGAAAAAATAATCTTAAAACCAAAAATGTTATCCAAGTACTTTCATTTCTAATGAATCAAATGAACCCTTAGATCATCCTAGATTTATTAGTTTAGGATTGTTAAATTTCTATTAAAAATGTTCTCAATAAATATCTATTAGAATAAAATATTTATATTTCATCCATGTCCATATTTTCACTTTCCACCCATGTTCTCATATGTGGGAAACTGGTTATTAGTAACTTTTGGTGAACGTTATGGTTCCAAAATTATTTTTTTAAAGAAGGTATTAGTGTTAAATTTTATGATGTTGGTTATATTAATGTAATATTAAAGTATTAAACTATTGATAACCTAGACAAATTTTGATGCAGAAATTCATTTTAAGGGGGTAGAATGTAACACCCCGTGTTTTTGTGACCATTTTTTTAAATTATGTAATTTTCAATGATTTATTTTATTTCAAAAAGTAAAACAATAATTTAACATGGATCTTACTTGGAATTTTATACAGATAACACTGACAAGGCTTCCTCTACATGCAACACCAACTTGTCTTGTGTTACACGCAACACTAAGTTTCAATGAAACACCATTTTATTGTTATATTTATTTAAACATGACAATGATAACATATCTATTAAAATTAGTAATATCAATTGTAATTAAAACTTTTAAAATATTATTTATAATGTTTTTATACAAATAAAACATAATGATAATGAAAATATAATTTTTGCTAAAGCCCTTATATGTTTTAAAAAACTATTTTCTCAAATGAACTTCCTTCCATGTCCTTTTGTGAAAAACAATATAATTAATTATTAACACATTTAAAATTTTAATTTGATAAAATAAACATACTTTTTTAATATATAATTTCAAAATTAGATTAGCGTGAAATTTTTGGGATTTTTATGACAAACAACATTTCTAGATGAATAGTAAAAAATACTGAATATTAATTAAAAGCTGAATTTTCATTTAATTAATTTATATGGTTAAGTTATATTTTAATTTGGATTTAATATATAATTAGCTCAAATATAAATAAATTAATTAAATATAGGTCATTGGAACCAATTTCACATTGAAATTGGATATAAAACATATTAAAGTTTTAATTATTTTTAATTTTAAAAATCGTAGTGTCGTCCCGTCTGCGGGATTAATTTTAAATTAATTTCTTTTAATTAATTGTAAAGAATATCGAAAAATGGATTCCATATTTTGAGTCAGAATAATTTATAGTTTCTAATAATGTCACCTTATTTTTTTACCAAAAATATTGTTGAATGTAATTAAAATTAATTACAATGATTAAGGAAAAATTAGGCTTGACAAATGAGTAAACCTTAAACTTAAGGGCCCAAATGACCTAAAACCTATTAAAAACCCATTTTATGGACATTTTTTGGCCATTAACCTTACATTATTGAGTTTTATTATGAAATTTATTTGTACAAGCATGGGTACACCTAACATTATTTCAAAAATACCAAATTAATTCATTCCCTTTCCTATAAAAGATCACCACCTCTCCCCCTTTTTCACACCTCTCAAACCACTTAGGTTAGGACAAGATCTTCCAAATAAATTTCCAAACATACCTAAATTCCTTTTTTAACCTCCCTTTTTCCAGAAATCAATTTATGGAATCCCTTTGGTGAAAACCAACAGGAGTCACCCAAAGAAGAGGTAGCATTCTCCCTCGAGCTCCTTTATCTTATTTTCATAATCCACCGCCTACACTCTCGTTAATATATGATTCTACAAATCATTGTATCCAAAATATTTAGAAATGTTGTTATTATAATTTTTTTATATACACTTACACACACTTCTATCTAATGTGTAATCAACATATTGTTTATATATACTATGAACTACCACCACACAAAATCATTAAGGTTTTTTTTATTTTACCACCTTTCATAGTTGGGAATTATGATAGACACACTATTTATATATGACATATATTATAAATATTATGTTTATAATCAACTCTAATCATTTTACCACACATATATTTATACTTTCCATTTTGTTTAAATGTGTCAATTTCGTTTGAGGAAGTGTTAACTATCACTCCCTCAAAGCGATGTGATTCCTCAACACACTACACAGAAAGTAATAAGGATGTTTTAATTACAAATATATGATATATATATGACATAAAAATTCTAATTAAATGATTTTATATACATTTATACATATATTTAATTTTATTTCATTATTCCAATATGATAATAAAACAAAAGCAACATTCATGCGTACAAATGACCTATTGTCTCATTGAACGGTGTATTCAATTTCATACCTATATATTATATAGATTATTATAGTATACATATAATGAATATAAATTATATTTATATTATAGTTTATATTTTTTAAATCACTATATATGTTAAAGGATTAATGATATAACAAATTTTGACACATACGAAGAACAAAGTAGATATTATCTTAATTGAAACCTTAACGTAGAGTTGTTGACAAGAAGTTCATATAAAGTCATAATAAAACAATATATAGTATTTTATATAATAATATTTCCATGTTATATTTACAATTAACTTATATTTTTAAAAAAAAATTCATACGAGTACAATGAGAGTTAAGACTCAAGGTAAGGGAATGTCATCTCACTTTTTATTTCTCTGAGAAACATGCTTTATTCACCACCCATTCTATTTTTCTAGTGTGTATATTTATGTTGAATGTATTATATGGTTTTTATAATTAACAATATGTGTATTGTTATACCCATTTTATGATAATTATCTATTTGGGTTAATGTTTCAAAAGATACCAAATCCATAAACTAATTTTATCTCAATTTTCCTTCTTTGAGACATGTTTAATGTTATGCGCCTATATTCTTCAATGAGGTGTATATACAATATTTGTAATATTAATTCATGAGTACCATTATTTTCATGATATTTTATGCTTTACGTAATTTCGTTTTCTTGTATGAGGAGTATAAATAAAAATTACCAAATGGTAAGAGTTTATTGAAACAATCTCTTCCTTTGACGAGATTGTTTAATATTATGCTTCCATGAAAAAATTATCTTGATCAAGATCTCAAGATAACGCATGTAATTTTTTTCATCAATATATTTGAATGATATATTCATGTATTGGTACCATTTTTTCACTCTTTTGTACATAATATAACAGATAAAGTGTTCTTATGAAATCCCGACCATACCCCTCTCTTCGGTCAGAAAGTAGCATTCTTTTAAAACCATGCTTTCGAAAAACAATTTCAAAAAATTTTCAGTCTTAGTTAATTAGTTTTAAAAGTGTTCTCAATTTGATTTTTTAAATGTTTTGAATCTTAATTTACATGTTTTCACGAAAAAGTTTTTCATAATGATTTCATTCATTCTTTTAATTTTTTCAAAGTATTTTCAAAGGAAAACGTTGTTAAAATGTTTTCAAGTTTATTCAATAATTTCTCAAGGAAAATGGTTTTCAAAACGTTTTAAATATTTAGATATTGTTTTTCAAAGTATTTTAAAAGAAATATTTTTCAAAAATATAATGAGTATTTCATAAGTTTAAACTAAAAATAGTTTTCAAAACGTTTTCACGATTTATTTATATATTTTCAAATTGTTTTAAATGAAGATGTTTTAAAAATATTTTCAAGAGTATTTTATAATTTTTCAAGAAAAATTGTTTTCAAAATTCTTTAATGCATTATTTTTATGTTTTCAAATTATATTTTGTTAAATGGTTTCTTAACCATTGTCAATTTTCTTTTATTAATTTTCAAGGAATATTATTTTGAATAGGTTTTTGTAAAAAATATTTCAAGAAGAAATGATATTTTCCTCAAACAATGTTTTTAAAAGATATCTACATATTATTTTCAATATAAGATGATATCCATTAGTATTACTCATGAATTTATGGGAAATTATCTAAAGGATCCATTTATATTCTCTCTAAGAATGGTGTTTTGTTTTGATGGAATCATATTTATGTAAACATGATAATATTTAATGGTTTTTATGTTTATGAAACCCTTTAATATTAAACTTGATATATGATTATAAAACTAATTTCTCTTAAATGGGTTATTCCATGATAAATTCTTATGAAACCATTTTCCTTTCATAGGTTATTATAGGATCAAATTATTATGAAACCTATATTTTTTTGTAGGTTAAGATATGATTAAATGTTGATGATACCCATTTCATTCCATGGGTTATGATATGATCTCTTTATATGTTTCATGATATATGTTTTATTATCTAGTGGAACATTTTTTTGTGAGTTATTATGTGATGGGTGGGGCCTATATCTCCCTACAATTCATTGGGTAATGATAAATGTTTTATGATATAAAAGGGTATACAGGAGGTCATCCCAAGATCGAAACAAGAGGGTATATGAGAGGGAATCCATGTCCTGATACAATATGGAATATTAAGCATGAAACAAGTGGGTGCATGGGAGGGAATACCAAGCCCAAAATAAGAGTGTAAATAGGATTTAATCATAGTCCTGATGCATGCACACATGTGATTATACAAAGACTAACATGTTATGAATGTCTTGGCATGATTCCTCTACATAGGGTTTTTATAATCTTATGTTTATGCCACAAATCATATGTATTATTTATATGGTATTCCATCATGGATTATTGTATTTCTTTTCCTTATGACTCATATCTTATGAACTACCAATACTTATGACTTGACCAATGATTATGATCTTTGATATGCAAGGTATTATATTCTAATGTTCATGATCACATTATCATAACTATATGCTCATGATTGTGCTTACATATCTTCTTTATTTACCCTAACTATGCATCTGATGTCACCCCGTTTTATGTTTCCTTTACTAGGTTATGAAGATATGTTGTATTTATGAAGTGTCTTAGAATGGTTATATTATTGAAGAACCAAGTGGAAGATAATTTATCATGCTTATATATTAATATTTTTGTTTTCATATTTATAATGGTATTAAACTAATTCCATCTTTGGGAATCTATTTGTGTAATGTTTTAAGTATTCAAAAAAAGTGATGTCATGTAGATGTATGAAAAATAAGGTTCCTTATATAGGATATATCCTCTGGGAATAGATATAATACTAGTCTGATTAGATATATAACATGAATAGAAATATTAAATACTTAGTATAATCGAAACAGACTCGCTAATAAGGGCAGCACAATCAATAGTACTAAATAACAGAAGATGCATAATAATTGAAGCAATAAAAATAAAATAACATGACTTCATACCACATGTAGAAAAAAACAAATAATTCATATCAATTCATGTCATACATATCAATATATAAGAATAGTGTCTCCCATTTATGACCATATCAGATATAAATACACATACAGTGCAGGATGATGATACAAAAAAGCAAACAAAAGAAAAAACTCCTACAATGGAATGACCTCAAGGTCATATTCCAATCTTTATGACAAACAATATCTCTGGTCTAGAACAAAAAAATTTATCCCTTACCTAAAAAAAAATACAAAAAATCTACATGCATCCTAAAAGGCTTGTTTTAGTTTTTAGAAAAAGTCTCAATAGGATACCATCAAATTGTGTAAACCCGACATGAATTTTTAATAATAAGTGTAAACTATAAAACTAAAAAAGAAAGAAGATCCTACATGTTGGTCGGAGTATATTTTTCAAGAGGGGGCTGAATTGAGTATCTTAATAAATTCCGTTTAAAAAGGTATTTCCCCAAAAGATTAGATACATCCTAGTTAATCAAGGTTATACTGTTATAAGAGTTTGATTGTTGAAATAACTTCTTAGAACATTGATTAATTCTTCGTAATCTTAATATCATTTATTAAAGTTAATTTTGAAGTTATTATAATAATACCAGACAGTAATAATTTCTTTCTAAGATTAACTATCAAAGTGAATTTAAGGATTTTTGAGTTATATAGAAAACAATAAAATAGAGAAATCTATACTAAGCAGCAAAGTGTATATGAAACAAGTTTTTCAATCTCAATCTGAGACCTAATACACTCCACATGGTGATCACCTTCCCCCAATCAGTTTATATAAATAATCATTGATCCACGCCCTGGATTAGGGTTAACCACAGTACACAAGTCTGTCGAGGCCACATAGGGACCTCTTCTACAGTTCTTCGGGGGTAAAAACTACCAAGACACATAGGGAAATCTTCCACACTTATCAGTGGGTATACACAAGAGAAAAATAATGTTTGAGTCAGGATATCTTGAATACTTCAGTTTAATGCGAGATACAGAGTGTGTTGCTATACAGATACACACTCTGCTCGAAAGTTAATAAATTATCCACATAGAGCAGAAATATTGAGATAGGTTTAGAAGTTCTCTGGGAGTTTGTCTTTACAGCTCTGGACTTTTGAGATGACGTAGATATAGAATTCGAGTCCTCATCTGTAAAATAAGGTGTTGTGATTCAACTTGTGTTCTTCATGAGTTTTGACATTGGGAATATGCTCTCGGTTCTAGGCTTCAAATATTCTTTGTGTTTTATTCAGCAGTATCGAGTTTCATACAATAGTAATTTCTTTTAAAAATTTCTCTAAATGTGTTCTTCGTTATAGTGGTCACACCCGCTTGGATTTCTTTCTCATGCATATCTTATATCTGGGCAACACGTTTCTTTTATATTGGAAATCATGTGTTGAGGCTGACAGGTTGCATGTATTCTGCACCTTGTACCTTGTACTATCATATGGTGTGTCTACAAAGAAACATTAATTATGTATGTGCATTAAAGTCTATAAATATGACCGTTAGATATTAAATTGAAAAAGTACAATACATATTAGTAAACGGTGTCACCGTGTGTCATGGAAATGGTGTCTCCTTCACACGGTGTCTGAATTGTTCACGGTGACTCATGGTTGCAGTGTCTAGATGTTCAAGGTGTCTTCTTGTACACAGTGTCAGATTGTTCATGATGTCTGCTTGTTCACAGTATCTGCTGGTTCACAGTGTCTTCCTGTTCATGGTGTCTTCTTGTTCACCATGTCTCAAGGTAATAGTGTCTCAAGGTTACTATGTCTCTAGGGTACGATGTCACATTTCACAGTGTCTCCTTCATGGTTCCAGAAAGACATAACCAGTGGAAGACTCACAGAGTCTCAGACATTTCAACGTAACTGTATTCAATCATAAAAAATGATGATCATAGAATGAATTAGACTTAAACATTTTTCAATGAATGTATTTCAAAAGTAAATCAAGGATAGTATACAATAATTAAACCGAATTTACAGCAATTTAAATCTTGAATGGATCCTTCTAAATCACGAGAATACTTAAACACTAATACACATGATTTGATATAATTTACAAGATTGAATCTAGTTGTATATAATTTTTGATCATTTAAACATGATTAGTACATGATGAATCCATCAATATCCCGATTTTGATGATCACAAATCATTTAAATTTAAAGTGCATGTTTGATTCAACTATAGATATAGAGATAAATGTATCCCATATAGAGATTTCTCCCTCTTTTGGGATTATCAAAAAGATGGAATAAGAGAAGTCATGAAAAGTGCACATGTTATTAAAGAAAAGAAGGTCCAATTCAAATAGGAAGGAGAAAAACAAAATCAATAGCATTCCTATCAAAATGAAGTAATCACTGTTCTTCTTCATGGGATGGCCTTCTCTTTTACTATAGCAGCAGTAGTAGAAGAGGAATCCATAAGAGCAGAGATCGAGATAGAAGAAGGGAGTGAGGTGGTTCATAGAGAGGGTAAAGGTAGGCCTTCAAAACCCGATGGAGCTAGAGTAGAAGTAGTAGAAGATCGAGGTAGTTGTTGATAAAGGATCACATGCCTGATCTGACTCAGTTCTTGGATGACATACATAGTAGTGGAGGATAGGGTAGAGGTGAAGGTAGGCAACCCAGGTCTTTGTGGAGAAGCCTCAAGAGAAACAATGGTTGTACTCTATACAAGAATGTAATGCCTTAAAAGCTTAATAAAATCTGCAATTATCTCCCCACTATACTGCATATATTTGTAAAAATCATCCTTGTTCTCTATAAACTTTCCCAACAATTGAGTGAACTCCATGGTCTTTTGGACTTGGGTCTTGAAAGTTTGATTCACAGGAGGAATTCTCAGATTTACCACAAGATAATTGAAATTATATGTCATATCAGTGTTTGAAAAGATTTGGTTGAAGTAGAAATTCACTTTCTTGGAAATCTCTTGCTGAGCATAATTAGCAATTCTTGAGTGGATTTGGACTAGATCAAGAACTTGGTAACTATTCTTGATAACTTTAGAGAGAGAAGCTACATTGAAACCAGTAAGCACAGTCTAAATCTATTCTTTTACCACTTTTATGAGTAGGTCACTGTCTAAAGGTGGTTTAGAGGATTGACTAGAGGATTTAGAAGCATTGGCAGTGGTGGTGAGAGATTTTAATTGATTTAAGACTTTTTGAAGACATCCTGTATTTTCATCAGTGAGTTTGTTAAGATTTGAATCACGCTCTCTCATATCCTTCAGAATATGTTTGTTCCTTTCAGGGACCTTTTAATCGAAAGAAGATAAATAAGGTTTAATTTGAGACACAACATCCTTTGGGGTTTGAGTAATTGCAGGTTCTATAAGCGGAGAACAACTTTTGGTCTGGAATGCATCTCTTTCTGCATTTCATCTATCATACTTCTTTGAGTCTACATTTCAATATTATGTAGCCTGTTTTCAACTCTAACTTCCTGAATCTCATGAAGAATTTTAGGTTGAATGCGCAAAATAACTTTCTCCAACAATAATGAGGATTCTCTCTCACTTAGATGTGTCACATTAGCAGGTTGAGAATTCAGGAATTTTTCAACACTAGACAAAAGGGAAGCACCAAATTCCATTAGGTCATCCTTACTCACCAAGGATGATTGGTCTGTTGATGGCTCAAAAACAGGTATTGATATGGTTTCAGGTTCCTTTGCAAGGTCTTTATTAGTGGCTGATTTCAACAAGAACAAAGAGGAAATGTCAAGGCCTTTTGCTGAGACTTTCTGAGAGTCATCTACTTCATAGAAACTAGTGAACTTATATTGAGTTCCTACAAAGTTAAGATCAACTGGATTTGTCACTTCAATAGAATCCAGATATACGGGTTGATCCTCCTCAATGGTTTCACCCTTCTCAGGACTGAGAGGCTTAGGGTCTTGATCTAATTCCACAAAACAACTCTTGGTTCCTCACCCATTTCCTCCCTAGCCAGATGAAAAGATATCTCCATCCTTTCTTCATCCAAAGGGATGATTTCAAGAGTTTATTGTTCCAGTGGGAGTTCCTCACTATTAGATTCTGGCATACCAGGCCGCTCTTCCACTATAGGTTTTTCATTCTTGTCAGTTTCTTTGGAAACAGAGTATGTTTCAACCTCATGTTGATCTTCCAGATTAATAGGATCTTTAGGTTAAGGGCCTAATTCTTTAAGAACTTCAAGAGGAATAAGAGTATTTTCTTCCCCAACAAGCAACAGTTTCTCTAGGAGGCACGATAGCCTCTTCTTCTTCTCTAGAAGAGTTCTCAACAATTTCATATGGTTCCAAACCAGGATCATAAATATTTCATGGTCGTGAGGGATGTTCCACTGGATTGAATTTCTCATAAACTCTATCATTGTCTTCCAAGAATTCCTTTTTCCAAGGATTCCAATTTATATTCATTCTCTTAATAATGGATTTTGGGAGGCAAGAATTCATAATCCTTAATTAATTCCTCATTAGGTCCAACCATACCTTTGTCTTGAAGCTTGGATGAGATAAGTCGAGAGTAAAACAAGTAAGTTTACCTGGATGTGTCTTTGATCAGCTCACACATATGGTGTATGATATAATTGCACAAGTTGATCTTATGCTGATTTTTCATATGATGAATCAGAAACACATCCTGATATTTCAAAATGGCTAAATCACCTTTTCTGGGACTAACCAGATTCTGTATAAACATGAATAGAGCCTTGATTCTTCCTCTAGTTCAACAGCAATGGCTCTCCTCTAGGTTCCATTTCCAGTTAAGGCTTTCAAAGCATACTTCAGATCAAATAATTCCATTGAAGGTGGGGGTACTCTCTAATAATACTCACAGATGCCATCTTGAGGTATCCTAAGGCATGAAACCCATAACCTAAAAGAGAATGAGAACTTCTTCCCATTGATACAGCTTCTCATGACGTAACTGTCACCAGAATCAAGAAGACAGTTGTACATACTGATATAACTGAGCTACTATCTTATGGTAGATATATCTATATTCCTTGGAAAACCACTCTAACCCGAATTGTTGTTCTAAAACATTCAAAACCAAAGAATTACTAGATAGAAGCCATTTGGGGAAGACCCCTCTCTCAATTACGACAACTCGGTTTTCAAGATTTGGATTTTGAGATCCTTTGGGTGCTTGCTTAGGTGAAATATTCTTCTTCTTTGAGTTGCGCTTCTCAAGATTCGAAGATGAAGTGTGCTTCATCCTAGGCATCTGCTGAAGGTTTGAGAGAGAGGAAAGAGTTTCAAGGTTAAAGAAGGATTCTAAATGAGTAAATAAATGAAACCCCAATTGAATAATTGAGTGATACTTTCTTTATTTTACCATTTAGGAATACCAAACGTCACAAAAGTAAAATCACGGGAATGTAAAGAGGGGAAAGAATAATTACCACGATACATGTTTTTACTTTAAAAATCATAAATAAATTTTATGATGAGACCGTGTCTGGTCATTACGGTGAGATAGTAAACGCAAGTTACGATGAGGGAGTGAATGAACTTTATGGTGAGATAGTGAACAAACTTTATGGTGAGACAGTGAACGAACTTTACGGTGAGATAGTAACTGTCAGCCGGTAATCATGAAACACTAATTGAGAAACTGTAATCATGAAATAGTAATTTATAAAACATTAATATATCGAACAGTAATACATGAAACAGTAAGATATCGAATAGTAAGACACGAAATAGTAAGATATCTATATGAAGTGTATCATGTCATGTTCATGTATGATGTAGTCTATTCTTTCAAGAGTTAATGGTTTGATGAATATATAATCAAGCTGATACTCAGTACTAATGAATTCCAAAGTGATATCACCTTTTTTATAATGATCTCTCAAAAAGTGATGTATTACATCAATATGCATTGTCCTAGAATGTGAAATAGGATTTTTTGAGATTTTAATAGAACTTCTGTTGTCATAGATTATAGGTACATGCCTGAATTGGTATCCATAATCTAGTAATGTGTGTTTCATCCAAAAAATTTGTGCACAAAAACATCCAGAAGATATTTATTCCACTTTTGTAGTAGATAATGCAATATAATTTTGTTTCTTACTACACTAGGATACTAGTGACTTTCTCAAAAAATGACATGTTCCAAAGGTTCTTTTTTTATCTAACATACAACCACCGAAGTCTGCATCATAATAACTCACTAATTAAAATCATTGTCCTCTATGATAGAACAGTCCAAAATTGGGTGTATGATTGTGGTTTTTGTAAATTCTCTTTACAACTTTTAAATGAGATTCTTTATGATTTTCCAGAAAACAAGAACACATACACACAGAAAACATAATGTCAGGACAACTAGAATTTATGTAGAGTAAACTTCCAATCATTCCTCTATAAGTGGTTTGATCAACAGATTTTCTATCCTCATCAAGATCTAACTTAGAAGTGGAACTCATGGGAGTGTGAATACTTTAATTGATATCTAATCCAAAATTTTTTATAAGATCTCTTGTATATTTTCACTGAGTTAAAATAATTCCATAATTATTTTGGAAGATTTAAAATCCACGAAAGAATTTCAGTTCACCCATTAAACTCATTTCAAATTCATTTTGCATCATTTTATAAAAATCAACACATTAATAATTTTTTGAAGATACAAAAATAATATCATCTATATAGATATGAACAACTAAAACATCATTAGAAATTTATTTTATAAAAAAAGTAGGATCAATATTCAATTTATTAAACCATTGGAAATATGAAAAGTACTCAACCTATCATACCAAGATCTTGGATCATGCATTAAACCATATAATGCTTTTGATAGTTTAAAATATTGATTTGGAAAATTGGGGTTTGTAAAACCAAGGGATTGTTCCACAAAAACATCCTCAGCTATATAGCCATTTAAGAATAAACTTTTAATATCCATTTGATATAGTTTGAAATTCAAATGTGCCACGTAAGAAAGCACGATTCTGATGGCTTCACGTCTTGCTACTGGTGCAAAGGTCTATTCATAATCAATTCCTTCTTCTTGACTATAGCCTTCTGTTACTAATCTGGCCTTGCTTCTAACTATGTTACCAGCTTCATCTACCTTATTACTGAACACCCATTCACTACCTATAGGGAATGTGTCGTTGGATATTTCAAAAAGTTTCCAAAAATTGTTCATTTCAAAACACTTAAGCTCCAATTTCTTAGCCATCTCCCAAAATTCATCATTGATAGAATCATTAACGTTTTTAGGCTCAGGTTTTGATAAAAAGACTTGATGTTCAACATGATTTGTAATAGAAGCTCTAGTTTGAGTTCCTTTGTCTATGTCTTCTACAATAGCATCTAAGGGATGGTTTCTAAGAGTCATAACTTCTCTAGAAATGGAAGGACTAGTAATTTTAGGTTCATCAACATATTCAGGTTCATTGTGACTTGATTCCAAGGAATTTCCAGAACGGGATGTTTTCACAGATTCTTTCACAGAATCATTTGAAGATTTTGAATTAATGTTTAGATTTGATACATCATCCTCCAGGTTCTCTAGATTGGTTTTAGGATCATGTGGATATATTTCATCAAATTTGAAATGAATAGATTCTTCCACACATTTTGAACTTTTATTGAATAATCCATAGGATTTACTAGACAAGGAATATCCTAAAAAGATAACATCATAACTTTTAGATGCAAATTTGTCAAGATTGTCCTTAGTAATAAGGATATAGACTTTACAACCAAAAACATTGAAGCAGTTAACCTTGGGTTTCCTATTATTCTATAACTCATAAGGAGTCCTTTAAAAAATAGGCCGGATCAACACTCTATTGATTATGTAGCATGTTGTATTGACAGCTTCAACCAAATAATAAATAGGTAGGCCATACTCACTAATCATTGTTCTAGAAATCACTAATAGGGATCTATTTATTATCTCCAAAACTCCATTTTCCTAAGGTGTTCTAGGGGTAGATAAATTCTAACATTAACCATTTTGTGAGAAAAAGGATTCAAACTCTTGATTTTCAAACTCACGGGCATGATCACTTCTTAAGGATTTAATTATAAGTCCACTAAGATTTTCTAAAAACATGGAATATTTAGATAAATAAGAGCAGGCTTCACTTTTGTGAGCCATAAAGAAGGTCCAAGTATATCTAGAAAATTCATCAACAAGAACATAAACATAGTGCTTCCCATTTAAACTAGAAACTCTTGATGTTCCAAACAAATCCATGTGAACCAGATTGAGAGTTTGAGAAGTTAACCCTTCTTTCTTTGGTTTGAAGGAAACATTGTGTTTTTTCCATTTTGACAAGGATTACATACATTGTCATTTGGAAACCTTAGTTTGGGTAAGTCTTTAACTCTGATTTTTCTAGTTATCTTTCTATGGGAGTGAACATTACATTGTCCTAGTCTCCAATGCCAGTGCCAAGACTCTTTATGAAATACACATAAGCATGAAACATTTTGAGAAGATAAAGAATCTATGTTAACAGGGTAAACATTTTCACTTCTTAATGTTGAAAATATTAATTCACATTTAGAATTAAAGACATTTCAATCATCATTTTCAAATCTAACATGAAATCCATCATCACGTAATTATGAGATACTAAGCAGGTTATATTTTAATCCATCAACAAATAGTACTTTAGAAATTAAAACTGAGTTAGAGTTACCGATTTGGACGAGGCCAATAATCTTTCCATTGACATTGTCACAAAATGTGATATATCCTCCATTTATTCTGATTAAGTTCTTGATTTATGAGTAGTCTCTTGTCATGTTCCTTGAATATCCACTTTCCAAGTACCATACAATTTTACAGGAACAATTTAAGCATCTTTCCAACAAAAAAGATTAAGCAAAAACAGATTTTGGTACCCATACTTGTTTGGGTCAAGTAATATTAGTGATTACTACTTTTGGAACCCATATTTTCGACACAAGTTTCCTATAATCCATACATAGAGTATTTGAAAAATAAACACTATTTGTTCCAAAAAAACTTAGAATAGTAGAATATGTATCATGAATTGAATTAGTTGATTTGTGTCCAAAATTGAGAGTAAAACTGTATGTCTTATATTTTGAATCAAAATTTTTTCTACCAAGATTTATTTTTCTAGGTTGATAACCAATCCCAGTGTTGTATTTAGGATCAATTTGTATTCCTATCATTTTAGTAAGGGTATTTTTTCCATGGGTATAATTTTCTAGGTCACTCTTCAGTTTCTCATTAGACATTTTTAATTCATTGTTTTCTTTTAGTAGTTGAGAATTCTTCAATTTTTCAGTTGTGAGTTAAGATTTAACAGTCACAGTAAGAGCATGTTTTTTCTTCAATGATTTATATTTGTCTTTTAGTTCATTGCATGTTTCCTCAAGCATGTTATGATATTCAAACATTTCTTCATTAGTAATATTTTCAGAGTCACTCTCATCTCCATAATAGAATGAATTATGTACATAGGATTCTAGTGTTACCTTAGATGTGTTTGTCAGAAAACACATATTGACTTTGTTAAACTATTCATCATGTGGTGTCTTTGAGTCTCTTGAACTGTCCTCAGAAGAACTCGAAGTTTCTTTCAATGCCTTTTTATACTTTCTATCCTTGTCCTCATATTTATTTTTATAAATTAGCTTTGGACAGTCAGTCTTGATATGTCCTTTGCACTTACACTCATAACAGGAAATTTCATTAGTCATGTCACTTATTTTCCAGTCCTTCTTCCAATTTCCTTTTTGGTCATATTTTCCCTTGAAGTTATGCTTTTTGATAAACTTCTTCTTCTTGTAAAATCTCCTGAATCTTCTATATAATTCAGCCATTTCCTCATCACTTTCGGATGATGATAGCTCATCACTGGAACATTTTATAGAAACTTCTAGTTTCCTTTTGTATTTTTTTGTAGAGGTGGTGGTCTTGAATGCAACAGATTTCCTCTTTGGATCATCTTCCTACTCCTTGTTGACTTTCAGCTCTTCCTCATACATCATTAGTTTCCTAATGAGTTCTTTTAAATTTATTTTTTTGATGTTTCATTATTATTTAATAGAGACAGAGGTTCCCCTACATCTATCAGGGAGATATCTGATAATTCTCATGATCTGTTCCTTGGTAGTGACTTCTCTTCCAAGACAAATCATTGTGTTGACAATCTCATTGAACCTAAGATACATTTCAAAGATAGGTTCATCAGGTTTCATCTTAAAATTATCATATTTAATAGTATAATTATTAAGTCTCATCTCTTTTACACTAGATGTTCTTTCATGTGAGACAGACAGGGTATCCCAAATTTCATGGGTAGTTTTACAAGCAGAAATTATATTGAACACTCCACCTCTTATGCAGCAGTATAAAGCATTCATAGCTTTGCAGTTGTTATTGTAGGCAGTTTTGGTAGGTTTATCCCATGTGATTCTATCAACAGCAAGAATCTTATATTCATCTATAATGGATAACCAAATTTCAAAACTCGTACTCTCTAAATGCATTTTCATTTTAATTTTCCATTGAGCATAATTGGTTCCATTAAAGAATGGTGTTCTGTTGGTTGCAGCATCTTCCAATATAGTATCCATAATAAAGTATTACATTAAAATATCAATAAATTTATAAATAATGGAAATTTACAAGATATTTAAAGTACAACTACAATCATAGTCAAATAAGATTAAAAAAAGTCTTAATAACCTTCCTTTGATACCAAATGTTGGTCAGAGTAGATTACTCAAGAGGGGGTGAATTGAGTATCTATAAAAATTTCTATTTAAAAAATTTATTTCCCCAAAAGATTAGATATAGCCTAGTTAATCATGGTTATACTGTTATAAAAGTTTTACTATTGAAATAACTTCTTATAATATTGATTAATTCTTAGTTATCTTAATATCAGTTATTAAAGTTACATTTGAAGCCATTCTACTAAGAAAAGACAGTTATAACTACTTTCCAAGATTAACTATCAAAGTTAATTTAGAGATTTCTGAGTTATATAAAAAATCAATAAAATAGAGAAAACTAAATTAAGCAGCACAAAATATATGAAACAAGAGGTTCAGTCTCAAGATGAGACCTAATCCACTCCACTGGTGATCACATGCCACCATGTAGTTTATATAAAAAACATTGATCCACACCATGGATCGGGGTTAACAACAGTATGTATGTCTATCCAAGCCACAAAGGGACCTCTTCCACAGTTCTTTGTGGGTACAAACTACCAGGCCACACATGGAAATCTTCCACATATATCAGTAGGTATACACAAGAGTAAAATAATGTTTGAGAAAGAATATCTTGTATCCTTTAGTTTAATGCATGATATAGAGTGTGTTGCTATACCGATACACACTCTTCTCGAAAGTTAATAAAATATACATGACAGATCAAAATGATTGAGATAGGTTTAGAAGCGCTCTGAGTATTGGTCTTTGCATCTATGACTTCTGAGATGAAGCATATGCAGAATTATAGTCCTCATCTGTAAAATAGAGTGTCGCGATTCATCTTGTGTTCCTTGTGAGGTTTGACAGTGTGATGATGTTCTTGGTTCTGGGCTTCAAATATTCTTCTTGTGTTCTCCAGCAGTGTCAAGTTTCATGCAATAGACCTTTCTTTAAAAAAAATTAAGTGCGTTCTTTGTAATGGTGCTCATTACCACTTTGTTTTATTTCTCATGCATATCTTATTTTTGGGCAACAATTTTCTTTTATCTTGGAAAACATATGTTAAGGCCGTCAGGTTGCATGTATTCTGTACGTCGTACTATCAGATGATGTGTCTATAAAGAAACATTAATTATATCAGTGAATTAAAGTTTTCCAATATTATTTTTAAATATTAAATTGAAAAATGACAAAACATATTAGGAAACGGTGTCATAGTATGTCGTGAAAATGGTGTCACCTTCACACGGTGTCTAAATTGGTCACGGTGTCTCGTGGTTGCATTGTCTAGATGTTTACGGTGTCTTCTTGTTCACGGTGTCTACTTGTTCATGGTGTATACTTGTTCATGGTGTCTGCTTTTTCATGGTGTCTGCTTGTTCACAGTGTCTGCTTGTTCACGGTGTCTCCTTGTTCCCTGTGTCTCAAGGTAATAGTGTCTCAAGGTTACAGTGTCTCAATGTTACGGTGTCTCGTTTCATGGTATCTGCTTCACGGTGCTAGAAAGACATAACCAGTGGCAGACTCACAGTGTCTCAGACTTTTCAAAATAATTGTATTCAAACTTATGAAATGATGCTCATAAAATGTATTAGACCTAATCATTTTTCATATAAGGTATTTAAAAAGTGAATCAAGGATGGTATATAATAAAAATATTACTGTAGATAAATTTAGATCTTGAATGGATACTCTTAAAGCATGAGAATACTTAAACACTAATACACATGATTTGATATAATTTACAAGATTTAACCAGGTTGAATAAGATTTGTGATCATTAAAACACTATTAGTACTTGAGGATTCCAACACTACAGTTAAAATAAATACAATCTCATCTGGTACTCCAAAACCACAAGGGACCTATCACCTAATTCAACCAACATTAGTAGTCTGAATAGAAGAGTTTCCATGGCCAATGTCCTAAGGTATCATCTGAATTAGAATATTCTAGGTGAACCCTAAGGTTCCACTTCAAATGAAATAACTCAGCACCGTGTGCCTCCTGACCCCTCGTGTCTCAAATAAATCATGGACATCCCGAAGGCATGCACAAACAAGTCACCAGTGCTTCAGTCCCCTGCTAAAAGAACCTGTCCGCTCAGGACCTAACATCTGGAGGCATAGTGATATATATCCTCCAATAAAATTCACCATCTACTCTCAGAATGATTTCTTGAAAAATGGTGATATTCATTCTCAAAAATCAATCATTGACCACAGTCTCAATACGGTGAGCCCCAACCCCCAATCAATAGACTCATCACCATAGAATGAAATCTCCTCACCTTCCACATTGATTTATATATAAGGTACCCCTAAAATAAATCCTAAGACTCAGTATCGTGTGCCTCTACCCACATGAGTGGTCAAAATATCATTATCATTGAGTCAACAGGTATGCATATGACTTAAATCGGCACTTTGGATATCACAAGTGGGTGACTATCACAAAATTTGTTTTTAAGACACACCAACTCTAGAACCTCATGAACTTGAGACCATGCCGCTCAAGACTAATGGCCATACCATCCAAATAACATAGGCTTTTCCAAATATAACATCCTTTCAGCCTCAATCCAACATCCTTGATTCCCAACCTGTGATAATCATCACCCAAGGAATTCAAACAAATTCTAACGAGAGAACCACATCTTCTCAATCCCTATGGCCAAGCAATAAAAACCCATTAAGAAAATTCTTTAATGACCCCTTGGTTATCATCACATACGATTCTCCTTACGAAAGAACATATTTATAAAAGAACTGACTCTAATTAACAATTCAGGATAATGGAATTGAATATCTCAAATTTAATCGAATGAAATAATTTAATTAAAAAAATAAAGGAATTAAATAACACTCCTAGCCAAACTACCCAAGGATTGATGACTTCTAACCTCACCTCGCTAGAAAAAATAAGGCTTGGACATTCCCAATGACATCCCACAAGGTCACATGGTCAATCTTACAAGTAGCTATAAGGCCTTGCTCAATTACCGAAAATTATGCTAAAAGATGAATCGGCAAAAAGTGTGATAGAACATGAATAAAGGTATTCCCCTACTATAGTGGACTCCTCTATGTAGGCTCATCTAATTTTAGTATCTTACTCATAGTGTATTGAAAGGGATTAGCATTTCCATCGATCACCCTGAAAATATAGAAATTGTACTCAAACAGATTTAGCAGTCCATAAGGTGAAATAAAAAGAGAATAGAGGCATGGAAGAGGAGTGAAATAGCAGCTCTTTTCTAGAGCACCCAATGATGACTAAAATAGAGCCCAAATGGAGGATCTTGGACACACCCTATAAGAGAGGAGGAGAGATCTACTCCATTTCTACCGTGTGACCCGAGATTAAAGTGGGGGGTAAAAATAAGGAGAAAACAAAAAATACAGATAGGGGAAAAGGAAATTTCCTAGATTTACTAATCTATATGGTTAGATTACATGATTATCCACACCATACACAAACCTTTCATTCTACAATATTGAGGTATTGCCTATGTGGCAGTACTCATGGAGCATTCCACACAGTAATCACTAACCATTTGAAAACCATGAAAAAGCCTATGAAATTATCATAGACCCCCATTAATGGTCATGTGAATAACACACATGATGTATCCAAACTACATGGAAGTTCAAAAACTGTATGCACAATTATCTGGAAGAGTTCGCATGGTTTACACTAACATTATGCCTCAACCTGCAACTCTAAAACTAGGCCTTCAGGCCTCTGATTCTCCCAAATCCAATCCAAAACCCAAGGCACTCTACAAGCCTCTAAAACCATCCAAAAACATGATATAAAGCTGATATAACTCTTTTACTTTGATTCTGACCAATGAAAAAGAAAATTACACCCCCACTAATTGAAAAATTCAAAACATGCTTGGTTTTCAACCTAAATGAAAAACCTAATATGTTACATATCATCCTTTAGATAGAAACTAACTCCATGTACTATAGGCCAATATAAAAAGTAAAACCAATTTAAAATAACCCACTAATTTTTTTTCATTTAGGATACATGAATGTTTCACTCACTTTGAAATATTTTGGTTAAGAGGGTTGTTTTTACCATTCTCCATTGGCATATAATCCAGTTGCTTCCCTATATATAACTGACCACCTAATTATGATATTTATTCGGAAGATGATTTATTTAAATGTCGTCAAATATATCACAATATCATAAAAAAAAGATTATCTCTCTTTTACCACATCATTCGTTATGATATTTTTTCCACTGATTTTCCATGATGTGATGATGGTTTTGTGGTTATTAGTTGATATGTAGATATATTTAAATGTCCAAAAAAATGAATTTCCATGATCTCCCTTTTTAATTATATTCTTCTATATTAATATATGTTTCATTGATCATAATTGTAACAGAAATGTATATTTTTATGTCACTAATTTAGCACTTTATTTATCAGTATTCTATATCATTATACCCCAAGAGAGTCCAGGTGTGCCCGAGTGGAAGAAGTACCTTATACTTTATAACCTAAGGATGGACTATAAGTAATGTAAACCCTATGATATTCATAAATTTTCTATTTTGTGGGAGATAGGGATATAAATCCTAAAATATTTTCCGATGATACTGACCATGACCTTTACCATAGGATCTGACTCCACCGCCGTAGATAAATCCTCATTTACTGCAACAAATCCATCAAATTCCTCCCTATCATTTTATTCAATGACTATGATTGAGGAAACCAATATATCAACTTGAATAGATATCATGGGTTGATGAATATGCTATATATAAGTGGTTTAATTGTATATTTAATACCTAATAAAGTTACAATACTAGTCTCTATTCCCAAACATATCCAATGATGCACCCTAAAACCACACTCCTAGATCTGACAATAATACCACATTCTCGAAAAATCAACATTTATATAAGATGAGGTGACCTAAGATAAATATATTTTTATTTTATATAATTTCTATAATTTAGAAATTACATCTAAAAAAATCTCCCAATCTAGAGAATGAAGGGATTAGTGTCTTTGAGTTTTAGAAATATAAGGAACATATTATACAATAATTTTGAAAATTTATTCATAATATAACCACACTAGACACCCATATAGACTTCACAGAGGTTATAATCATATTCACTACATGAGGAATGTAAATTTAAGAAATCGGTGAGACCAAATTTATAGTAAGAGAAAATCACGTGATCATTAGAAAAAGACATAATGAATATAGAATAAAAGAATTATTTTAGTAAAAAAACATATAATCATTGATTAACCATAATTAAAACCACACACAATTTTTTGAGTATATAATAAGTAAAATTACATTGACACAAACTCTTGTGATCATATCTTAACAGTAATTACACCAATTAATATTCAATTTAACATGTCTTAACTACAGTTATAACCATAAAAATCATTATCTCATTAGGTATCAGACTTATAACAATGTATTGGAGGACAATAATAGACCCAAACATCCCAAAATGATAAACCATAAATATCTACGCCAAATTAAAATTATCAAATTTTAAATAAAATTTATTAACACATAGAAAAGACATGGGTTTCATAAAAAATTAAATCAAACAATTTATAGTACATCCAAATAAAAAAGGTGGATAGAAGCATAAAAACTTATAACCAATTTAATATGAGAAGCATCAAGGGATGTTGACATAAATGAAAAGTACCTTGTTAAGATAATTTGAAAAATATCATTGAATAACATGATGAAATACCATTTTTTTAACATAAAGAACTCAGGAAAAGTAGATGGGTTTCATATAATTTCCTTGTTGTATCACATTGATGAACATTAAGGATTTAATCAGTTGATAACCAAAATTGAATCACCCCAAATGATTATTTCATAATGGGATTTGGATGGTGATTCAAGAAGAATAATTTCAATCGAAATAAATTCTTTAGATATTAAATTAGTAATGTAAGAAAACCCAAAAATGAATTTTTTGAAAGTATATTTTACATTTTTATAAGAAAAAAAATTACAAGCAATTTTTAAAAAACTTTTGGATAAGGTAATGTTATGACAATGACTATAATAACCAAAACCCAGTGTCTAAATTATTACATTGGCATAATATAAGAAAACATATTTTTAAAGATGAAAAAGTTTTGTATTCTTTTTAAACTAGATATATATATTTTTCAAATATTTCATTTGAATATAAAAATTACAACGTAATAATTTTTAAAGAATACCATTATTCCCGATAGAATATAGATGCATATCATTCATTATAAACTTCTTGGGTTCCTGGGAAAGTGAAAAAATAAGGGTGATCTCAAATTCTCATTATGATCTTTGTAAATAAGATTCTATCATGGGTAAATGACGAATAATCAATATGGAATAATTAATATTGTTGGGTAAATATCTGAACAACCATTCCATTTAAAAAATAACATGATTATCATTATTAGATAAGGAATTATAAATATGAAAAGGTATATAACTAAAGGAACACATAATTTAATCAATAAACTAAGAATAAAATACATCAAGGGACATTATCATTATGAAAATATCATGTATAATAAAATAAGGCATAGTCAATATGAAAAGTTCAATATCTAAATATCATGGAATTAAATAAAAAAAATAAGAATAAAATGTATTTGTAGATAATATCACTGTGGATATCTCATGGATTATAATAAATAAATTTTTAATGAATAAAATGATTAATTATTGGAATTCATGATCTAATGCATCATGATACCTCTATTGTCGCTATAGTTAAAAAAATATAGGAAACCGTTTAATGAAAATTTTCCAATTCTGCTCATGATACTACTGATACATATAGGGGATATATCATTATGGGACCCACAAATAATTTTGTCTCCAAATCATATGTCATATATCGAATAATAAATATAAATTGTGAATAATATGAATTATTAAAAAAATATACTCGTTGGGTAATGAATGAATATATATAAATATTTCTATAGTTAATAAAATAACTTTCAATGTAAACATCATATGTGGGTATGTTATATAGTTTAGTAAATATTTATATCCATAAATAAAATGAATTTGGAAAACCTTGAATTGAATTCCTAACCATCATGAATAAATAGGTTTTCATGTTAAATACATCAAGGGGTAGTATATAGACCACCTTAAAGTGAATAAGTGCTAATTAAAAAATATGTATTAATGTAATGCAAATTGGAAAAACCCAATTCAAGGATCATAATGTTGATTTGATAATTAATCAATGAATAGACTACTTGTATCAAATGTAAATCCATTGATAACAATTTGAAACACAATATAAGATAATAAAATGTCATTATAAACATAATCTGTATTGACCTGACCACGAAAATCTGAGAGTCAGGGTCATGAAACCATTATATTAACATAATATACAAGTAAATAACGTCCCAAAGGAATAAATGGTTTAGTAATATTAGTAAACCAGATACATAAATGTGTCTTGTTTTATAAATAAATACACCAATTACCACACATTTTTTAATTTTATGGAAATAAATCTATTCTATCAAGAGAATACTTACATAAATGTCCTAGTACACTTAAGGGAATCATAAGGAAAGGAAACAAAATAATGGCAAGTTGCAATGATCAATAAGTGTTAAGTAGAGTGGAATAAATAATGAATCGATGAGAATAGTCAATATAGAATGGTAATAACTGATGAAACATGCCATATCGTCAATAAAATGAATGGATACACAATATTGAATGATAATAAATTAAAACACCATCTGTTCTAGATAACTATATAATTAAGTGAGTAAATATTATGGAAAGAAAAATCACATAAAACACATTCCATTTAATCATGATTTGAAAATTAAATGCATCTATATCTAGTTAACCCAAAATCTCATGGATAAATAATAACTGAAACAAAATGAAGGAAATTATTAATTACTGTATGTAATGTATGAGGCACATGAAAAAAATACCATCAAGGCATTAAACAAGATAGATTAAAACTACGGGTAGAAACCATTTAAATTTTTGTAACTAATTTGTCTCACGAAATCCTATCCATGCATCAAGGGGCTATATAAATTCTGGGCCCCATCCAACAGTGCACGTCCAATGAATTCCTCATATTGAATAATTTCTTTAATTAATAAACAATATTTCATAACAAATATATATATAGAATAATCAATACCTATATATCTATATTTTCTAAAAAAATCCAATTATAGTCAAAGTAAACATAATGTTTAAAAATTATATATAGATTTGGTAATAAACATATCTATGAGAAATAATATGGATAATTAGGGGACTTGAAATTTTTAATGATCATGGGAAATTGAATATTTCAAGGGTATGAAAAATGAATCAAGGAAGTGAATATAAATATTATCCTTATCCAAATAAATCATAAAATATCTAGAGAAATAATAAGGATTGTATCAATACAACATATCCCAAGTGGAGTAAAAATAATGGATTATTTTCATTGATGAATAAAAATACTATAAAAATATATTTTAAAAACATTCTTGAGGTAGATATACTTCTTATTTTGGAAAAAAAAATAAAAAATAATTTTATTTGAAAAAAAAATTGATAAAATTTTCTTTTAAAATTAAAATTTGAAAACTATAATGTATGAACTGATGAAATGATAGTGGGTAAATCCGTACATTCCATACAAGGTAAAATGAGCATTCATTTGTCACGGTAAAAGGTTAGAAAAGTTTCATGTTCAGAATTTGATAAGAAGATTCATTTGAAAATTTTTGTAGTAGAAAAAAGGTAAACATGTCTTTAATAAATTATTTTGGAAATGTTAAAAAAAATTAAAACGTTTTTTATAAAACTAGGTTTTTAGAACAAAGTAGTTTCTCCAACCTAAGAGATAAATGATGTCGTATTTCCATAAAAACATTTTCTAAGACATTTTTAGTACCAATGGATGAAAATGGTACTATTAAGTGAAAAAGGATATAAATAACCAGAGGATATTAAAATTAATAGGTTTATTATAAAATTATCAAAAAACATTATTCTGATGAAAATCATGTGTAATCAATACCGAAAAAATGAGATTGTAAAGTAAACCCTTGAAGATATTAGAATGTTGATGTGCGAATAAATAAATGAATAGATTATTTATATAAACTGTAAATACTCTTAAATAAGTGGAAATATATAAATAGATAGTTGATTTCATTATACACAGAATCATAGAATATTAAATATAATGAGGAAGTAAGATACCCCAATAAAACTAAATTGTGTTATGAAATTATTTTCCACTTGGTAAATTTTATGGTCAAACCCCCTTAAATGAAATAATTCAAATTAAATATCAAAATATCATGGAGGATTAACTAACCATGATATTAAATATCCAATTTGTAGTATATAAACCATATATAATAAATTTGGCGGCCATAAACAGATTATTTCTTAAATAAAGGAAATAACCTTTAAATAACATTAAAATTACAGGTAAGGAAAATAAATTCTAAATATTCCTAAGTGTCCCATAACACTTTGAAACATTTAAATCATAATCCACATGAAGTTATAGAAAAAATTAATGTTTTGAATATTATATAGACAAAACAATTAATGATATAATATATATAAATGGCTAGTAAATACACCACCCAAAGAAGTATGTAGTAAAAATGGTGTATGTCACATGTAATGAAAATTGAGATAATAATCCCTTACCTTGTGTTTAATTTTAGGTTAAAATCCTTGAAACTATTATATAATGGTTTAAAAATTATAAATAACTAATAAAATAACTAAATTCATATTTATAATATCAGAAATTATCTTTTTATAGTATATTATTACATATTTTTTGATAATCTTTCGTTAATTTTACTCTTTCTAGTATTAATTGCCTAGTTTTTAGAGCATTCTTTGACATTTTACTTGTTTTTCTTCTTACATTGATCATGAATTAATCATATCCTGGATTTAAAATAGGATATAATTATCTTATATATCCAGTATATATGTATATAGAATAATTTATAATATTTTGGGATAAAAATAAAATTCACTATTCATGGAGACGATAGGTTGTATGTATTCATGGATGCCACTTTGATTTATTAGATGTATTAAGTGAATAAAAAGTAAAATATATATATATTTGTATATTATAATTAAATAATTATATATATATATATATATTATATTTTAAATAGGTTATGTAAAATCATCCTTTATTGTCACACCCATATTTTTCTGTTCATGCAATGTTCTGGTTCATTTGTTGATCATAATTTTTTCCTCTAGTTTTAGGTGTGAAGAGGTTTAATCATGGAGGTTTTTATTTTTTTAGTATTGACCTGGTGGTCATTTCTTATTTTCCCATGAGTTTTTTTTAGAAAATATGAATTTTTTATCTTGGCAGTAGCCTGCACATTGTTGGAGCATGGTTTGGTAAACTGTGCGGCTCAAACCAGGTAACTATGCGACCTAGGTGTTGGAGGCGGAGGCATGGAACATGAATTTCTCATGTATTGTCAAACCATATGATAATTGGGTGATAATGTTTTTTTCTTGATATTGGCATTTATAATAGTTGGAACAATGATTGGAAACTCTGTGGCTAGTCTGTGGAAGTGACCATGTGAGTCTTCTAAGGGGTGTACGATTAGCACACAGTTTTCTGAACACTACGGCCAAACCGTGCGTGCTTCCCAAATATTAAAATTTGTACAATTCCAACCCCACCCAATTTTAATTTTCACTCAAAATCACTCTTTCTCCACAACTCATGGTATATGTGACCCAAATGAGGATCCTTCATCCTTCTCTAAGACTCCACTCCTCCTTCCATGGTAGATCTAAGGCGATTCTTCAATATTGGGGATAGATTTCTCAATGTATTATTCTCTTCTTTCCTCCCTATTCCTATTTCTTTTATTTTCCCTTGAGATATCATCCTCCCATGGTCTCTTTGGCTTAGTTTTAATGTCTCCCCTTGGATTATTATGGGGTTTTTCTTGTGTATTGGGTTCCTTTTGATAGATTTTGGCTCCTGGAACCTTCATGGTGTGATTTTAGATGTGGTTTGTTGAAGCGTCGTGAGATTGGGGTAGGTTTCAATTTTCAATTTTTTTAAAAATTTAAGAATCATTCTTTTCCTGATTTTAGAACCACCTATATATGTTAAATAATTTTTTTTGACATTTTTGAAATTTTCTGGGTGGGAAAAAATGTTGGTTTCCTTCTTATTATGAAGTACATAACATTGTTTTCTTAAATTCTACACACTAAGTGATTGATAAAATTATCGGTTGGTTTTTTCAAGAAATATTTTATATATAAAGCACGATTTTACTTTTTTTATTAAATTTTTTACATGTAAAATGATGAACTAGATTTCATGAAAGTGTTTACAAGTGGTTTTGGGATTAAAGATGTGTGTAGTTGTCTTTTAAAAGCGGGTTGACATGTAGGAGTGGATTGTGGCCCATTTTGGATTTTGATGAAATGGATTTGGAGTGTAAATATGGGGTGGGTACTTTAAATAAATTCTTTTATAAATTATTTTAAGATGTTAAGCGGTGTTTTTTCACCTTTTTTGAAGGACGATTTTTTTATTTGATAAATTTATGTTTTTGTGAATATTATATTCCGGATCTTTTGGAATTTTTTTTAAAATATTGAAATTGTTTATTATGAAAACCCTTATTGAATAATTCTCTATCCTTTTTTTGTTTAATAGATGGTATTTACTTTATTTGGAATCCCAATGATCTATTTCTATGAATGACTGGGATGTCCTCACTATAGAATCCTCATGAGCCATTTACATAGTGCAGAAATGGGAGATCCTCAGTGTGGACTCCTTTATGATCTATAAATCATTTAAAAGATATTATTCATTGGGGTGACTTAGGTGATGCATGTTATTGATTTACTATTATACATGCATATGAGAATGGATGATCGATGTAAATTTATGGCTCACCATTTTCTATACTCTTGACATAGATAACCCGACATGGCAATTGAATTTTATAAGAATGATTACTGCCCTAGTTAGGTTACACACTAGCTAGTGGCACATAGAACAAAGATATATTGAGTTTATTTATATGGGATTGTGATGCTCAGTATGTACCATGTGCGGTGTTTCCATTTATGGGAGGGAAATTTTTATTTTGTCAAGTGAGGCACTATTTCTGGGACAAATCAATATGTATTAGTCTGTTATGGATTATTCATGAGCTTCTAGGTTCACACATGTTTATTGGAACTTAGTAACCTATGGTGATGATTTAGATACCTTGTTAATCTTTTGTTATTATTCCCATTTCCCTTATTATGTTATTACCATGGTATTCTTACGTGTGTTATATTTCATTTGAAGGTGAGGAGTTGGCTTTCAGCGGTTAGTAAAAGAATGTTTTAAAGTAGAAATATTTTATACTCTCTTGTGTCTATTTTGAAATTAAAAAATTACTTTCCTCTAGAACATTTTATTATTTCATTATTGAAAAAGATATTATACTTGGAATTAAAAAGGGAAAAGGTCCATGTTTTGTTTTAAATCAAAAAAGAGTGGAAATGTTTTCTTTTATATATTTTATTCCAAAAATGAAGTTGATGTATCTTCTATTTAAAGGTAGTGAATTGGGAACAGATTTGATGAGGAATATCAACTGATCTTTAATTATCATGAAAATAGTTTATTCTGGTTTTTAACTTCTGGGGTTGGATTTATATTGTTTTCAATTATTCATGGGGGATTATTGATTTTAGTATCAGAGAGTGACCCCCGGGGTCAAATGGAGGTGTTGTTGTTGTCTGGAATACGTTTGTATTGTTGTATAGTTTGGTTGAGATGTTTTTTGTAATTTCATATTCTTGTATAAAATATGTAAAGTTTGGTTATTTATATTTATATAGGGAAAATCTTTACCTCATGTTTTTTTAATTTTTTTTATGAGTTTCCAGCCAAAGGGGATCGGGAACACCCTTTAGTCCTTAGTACAGATTAACTCGAGTGACCAGTTCAGGGTCAACCTAGGTTGGTACATAATAAAATTAAATTAGGGTATTCCATCTCTCTAGAGTACCTTTCTTTTCAGAGTACCCTTTCTTACAAGTTTATGTCATGGTAGACAAATCTTCGAGTAAAATTCTAGGGATGTTTCTGTCCAACACTTTCTGGACCAAACCTTGAGTAACCACGGGATGTTGGTTTGTAGTTGGTTTATTTGGTTCTTTTGGATTTTATAGTGTTGGGATACATAAAGGGATTTGTGCTAGTGGTACCAATGAGTTTATAGGGCTTTTCAATCCATGTGAAGTTAGGGAAATGGTCCAAGAATATTCTCTGTTATAGTGGTGTGATTGGCATATGACTATAAACCATATGGCCATGTAACCCATAGACAATAGATTCACCTTGTGAATTGTTTTTGGTCTTCATGGTTTTGAAAATTTATTTGATAAATCATGATTTGGACTTGTAAAAATTTTATTTTGAAATGGTAATGGTTTGGTTTTGGGAATATGGAAAATTAATTTTCAGAATTTTTTTAAAGAATCTGTTAGAAATTGAAATTTTAATAGAGTGGTTTTTTAGTAAATGGAGATGAATTCATCAAGATTAGTATTATATAATCAAAATGTTGGTTTTTAAAGTTGGATTCTTTTAAAACTAAAATTTATTGTAAAATGAGTTTTGGAAATTTGGTTTAAATGAGAAGAAATGAGTTTTTTGTAAAATAATTTCTAATGAAATGAGATTTTTTGAGATATTGAAAATGTTCGAAATGAGATGAAATGTTTTTTAGTTTTAAATACATGGGATTTTATTTTGAGTAAGATAAAAATAAATTGATATTTGGAGTTTGAAAATTATTTTTACTTGTTAGTTAGTGAGATTTTGAATTCTTTAGGAATTTTGAAATGGATGTGGATTGAATGTATGAAACTATGGGTTTAATGTTTTTCTTTGGAAAGTGTAAATGTTTTATTCTATCCTTTGTTGATTCCTTGGGTAATCACATGCATGTATTTGTATGGAATGTTGTTAGATAATGTTGTGGGTGGATGAGTTCCTGGTATGACATGAGTTGATTTGTGACTATATTGGCATGATAATGTGCATGTGAATGAGACTCTAAGGAATTCCATCGGTGAGTGTGAAACCCAGCGAGTTTGTTTCATTTTGGATTTTTTAAACAGTATAATTTTTATTGATTTGTTGACTAGTAGATGTGTGGTCATATTTTCTAATAATTTGGGAAGTTTTGTTCTTGTAGTTTTTTGAGTTTGATAACACTTATTGATGATCTATTTTTATTGAGCTCTTGGTTTTCTTGTTTCCTAGTGTTCTCCCACATAGAGATTCAACGGATATTCAAGGTGTATCTTCTAGTGATTTCCCTTTACCAGGATTTCCAATTGATCAACAAAAGGGTTTTGTTCTTTAGTTTGTAATGTTAAATCCACCACTTTGAAAAATACTCCATTTTAGTTGCAGGAGTTTGGTGATTTATAGTCTTGGACTTAAAATATCTATCTATTTTATTGGTTCTTTCTATTGTATAAGTTTCTCCATGTTGTTTTTTGTGAGGTTTTTCTTATTTAGACAAAAGGGGATGTTGTGGATCTATCAGAAACTCCTACTTCAATGAAATTGTATTTATCTTTTGGAAACTCAAAATTCATTGGTTCTATTTGATGTTGTACCTATGTGTGTCTTGTTCCTATTTTTACTCATTATATTTCTAGTGGTGGATGTCCGTGTGCATCTTCTAAGTCCCTATTTGGGTGGAGGTTCCTTATGTGAATAAGTGAGATTCATGGTGTGTTGTATCGATCTGTTTTTTTTCGGTACTATGTGGCTACTTGTGGAACTAAAAGGAGTTACATTCCGTAATCATTATATCTTGAATGTGGTGTAGCCAATGGTTTGATAACCAGGGCTCTAGCTATAGGTCTTGATGTAATTCTTTTCACACAATTAGACTATTTCCTAGGATTTTGGATATTTGGTTCCTCTCTTGTCTAAAAATTTGTGGTGAGACTATTTAAGTGCTCTATTTAATGTTTTATATGTTGTTGTGAGTTTCCCCTTGTCATATAATTTTTTTTGGTCTATTCAGCATGTAATATCAGTGTTTGTTCATTTTCAGGTATGAGTATCTAATTATTTTTCCTTGTGAGGTTAGTTATTTGGGGTGGTGTTCTTTCATTTACCTCCACCTCATCCTCTTGTGGTGGGGTTTTTTTGGTGCGTGTAAAGAATTCTCTAGTTGATTAATGCTAGTAAAATCTAAATTTTTGAGAGACTCACTATGGGTCTAATGAGATTTCACATGTATTAAATCAGTTCTATTATGTTTCAAATGGTGGTGGGTCTATTTGGATATCCCCCTTTCAGAAATTCATTTTAGTTTCTACTGTTTTTTTGGAATCATAAAAACACATATGAATCTATCTAATTTCGAGTCCCTCCCTTCAGTAAACGTTGGGTTTGGAGTGCACACAATGGTTTTTTTGAAGCATGGTTGAGGATGTGTTTCTTGAGAAGTTGTTTGGGGGCATTGAATCAATTAAAATAAATGGTTTTAGTTTCATTTGGTGGTGGTGAAGGTGTTATTAATTTTGGAGGTTGAATTATATAGATTATGAAATCCTTAGTCACTGATCAATCAACAATAATATGTTGTGGCCTTTTGGTGGTGGAAAGAGTTAATGGTGGGTTGATTTTTCAATCAGTTATTTTTCTTTTAACCATTTATTTCAGTTCATTGTTGATCTTGATTTTTCACTCAAGTAATAGGTGTGACAAGTTTTAAACTTTGAGTTTTTTATTCTTTTAGTTTTGACCTCATAGTTGTTACTTATTTTTCCCCTGAGGTTTTATAGAAAAGTTTACTTTTGTTGATATTTTTGGTTTCCTATATACAGTTTTCATATGGTTCGAACATGGTTTCGAAAACTATGCAGCTCAGACAAGGTAACCATACAGCTTAGGAGTTGGTGGAAAAGTCCAGGAACACAACATGCATACATCTTTGAAAAACATGCAGTAAGCATGTGATAAGAGATTGTTTCCAAACAATGGCATTTGAAATAGTTGGAGTGCAATTTGAAAACTGTGTGGACGAATCATTCATGTTCCCAGGTGTATCTAGTAAGGGGTGCACAGTTGGAACATGGTTTGGTAAACTGTGACTACAAACCGTGTGTGTTGCCCACGTCTTAAAATTTATGAAATTGAAACCCTAAAACTTTAGGAATTTAACCCCAAATCACACATTGTATATATCTTCTAGTATGTGTGACCCAAATTAGGCTACTTCCTCATCCAAGCCTCCACTCCTCCTACCATGGTAGATTTAAGGTGATTCTTCATGTTTGGGGAAATATTTCTCAAAGCATTCTTCTCTCCTCTCATCCCTCTTCCTCTTTATTTAGTTTTCTATTGATATCCCTTTCCACCATTGTCACTTGGACCAAGGTTTCATCTCCACTTAGTTTATGTTGGGGGGTTTTGTATGGCTCTTCTTTATTGATCATGGATCTTTATCTTTTTTGTGTGATTTCGAGTGTGTGTTGTTGAAGCTTCCTGAGATTGAGGTAGGGTTTCATTTTACATGCCTTTAAAATTTAATATTTTCTGGTATCATTATTTTACCACCTTCCATATATTTTAAATAATGATGTGTATTATTTTGAATATTTTTATTGTGTGAAAATTGGTGTCTTCTTTCCAAATATGAAGTATATAGCATTGTTTTGTAAAATGGTGCACACCTAGTGTCCAATAAAATGCCCATTTGTGTTTTTCAAGAAACTTTTGATGTATAAAGTATGGTTTGGATTAGTTAAAAAAAATTGACATATGAAAGGATTATTTTATTTCTTTAAAGACTCTCCAATTGGTTTGGGTTTAATATAAGTGTGTATTTTTCTTTCGAATGTGTCTTGACATGTAATGGGGGGTTGTGGCTGATTGGGAATTTTGATGAAATGTATATGTCATATAAATGTAGTGTTAGTGCTTTAAAATAATGGTTTTATATATGAAATGGAAATGTCATGTGGTTTATTTGATCATTTATGGATGATTTATTTGGTTATTTTATAATCATTTGTTTTTGTGAAAAGGATATTGAGTCTTGTTTGTAATTTTTGTGAAAATGGAGAAAGTGTTTATTATGAAAAATATCCATGGATTGTTTTGTCTGATTATTTACATTAACTGGATGGGATTCCTCACTATAGAATCCTTTTGATCCATTTATATGAATGTTTGGTATTACCTATCTATGGAATACTAGTGACTCATTTACTTAGGATAGAAATTGGAGATTATTTGTGTGGAATCCTTTGTGATCTATAAATTTCTTTGTAAGATATTATATCTTGCGGTGACTCAGGTAATGCCTATTGTTGAATTGTGATTATATATATTCATATGAATGGATTATCAATTAACAACGGTTGGCTCACCCTTTATATACTATTTACATGGAGAACCTGACATAGCTATTAGATTTTATGAGAATGATTCATGCACTAGTTTGGGTATGCAATCACTTGTGGTCCATAACACAAGGATATATTGGGTTTTATTTCATTGGGATTATTCCCCTAAGTCTACACCATCTGGGGTGTGGCCTATCATGTGACTGTGTTTTCAATTTCATTGAGTGAGGCATGCTTTCTAGGATGAATAGACATGTATTACTATGTTATGTATTATTCAAAAGCTCTTAGGTTCACCCATCCCTTTTGGAAATTAGTTACTTGTGATGATGATTGAGATACTTGTTTACTCTTCTGTTTTTATAACCATTTCCATTATTATGTGAATATAGTGTTCTTCTCTTGTGTGGTATATTTATTCGGAAAATGATGAGTTATATTTCAATTATTAGTGAAAAAATGTTTCAAAGTAGAAAATGTTTTATACTCTCTTATACATGTTTCAAAATGAAAACACTACATTCCATTTAAATTTTTTAAAATTTCATTCGTGAAAAAGAACATGGATTTGGAATGAAATAGGATAATGGAATGTGTTTGGTATTAAAGTGAAAAGGAGTGGAAAATCATAATTTTATATATTGTGCACATGAGCCTCAGCCCAGTTAGTGGAGACTCAACAAGTGTATCCAAGAGACCCATGATCAAATCTGGGTGGAGACATATTTTTGGTACTATAGTAGTACTATAGAAGTACTATATAATGCATTATAATAGGTACTATTCGGTACAATAACATCTGGAACTATTCATCCATTTGGACCTCTGGGCCACCTGTTTGGTCCCCGGTCTTGCAAGGCTTTCGGGCCACCAAAGGACTTTAGGCCAGTTGTTTCTCAAGGACTTTGGTCCACCTTAAGGAATTAGGGACTCTCCAAGGACTTTTTCCCACATGATGAAGATGTACTGGTAAGACTACAATGGACAAGGCTTTAGATAAAGTTCAAGGCAGGCGCGTTCAATGATCAGAGCTGACCAGAATTGGAAGAATAAGAGGGTATGACATTGCCATCAGTACCAGGCCTGTGCAGCTTTGCATAGGATAACTAGCCGACTAACCCTGTGAAGTTGGAGTGTGGTTATCCTGAAATATGATAGGGAGGAGCAGTTCCAAGTTCTCTTTTCTGGGTGATTCCCTCTAGGACCTACGGGTTCTATAATTGTCTCTAAGACTTTGAGCCTTATAAAGGTTCCACCTCCCCCCTTGAAATGAGGATTATCAAAATAAAAAAAATGATGTCCTTCAAGCCATTCCGACTATAATTTTATATATTGTTTTTCATACCTAAAGTTGATTTTTCTTTTATTTTAGAAGAGTTCATTAGGAGTATATTTCTATTATCACACCATCTTTTATTAATACTAATGCCTATATTTTATTCTTGTTTTTAGCTTATGGTGCATGTTTTATCTTGGTTTAGTTTTCCATGGGAGATGGTTGATTTTGTGATCGAAGTGTTACCCTCGAGGTTACATGGAGGTGTGGTGGTTTTCATGTTCAGTTGGGATTTTTTTATATTTTTCTTGAGTAAATTTTTTAATTTTCTCTTTTTTAATAAAAGTTTATGTTTCGGTTATTTATATTTTAATTTGGTGGAATCGCTCCCTCATTTTTCTATGTTGATTCCTAACACTAGTTTACAACTCTTAGAGATCGGGAACGCCTTTCAAATATTTCCACTAGTTCACTCATGTATTGGGATCGTGTTCAACCTCACGTTGTTTCATGACATTTACGCATTCTATATATAGCTTTAATGATTCACATCATTATATGGAGGTGGTTGTCCACGCTTCAACAAACAATTTTACCATATTCCTAAAAAAATAGAAAGCATAATGGTATGTGTTATATAAAAACTGAATAATGATAAAGGAATTTAAAATATTATATATATCACATATATATAGAGTGGCCATCATAATTTTCATCCATGATATGTGGTAATGGAATAATGAACGACATCGTTTTGTGAGGATGTAGTTCATCGTACACATAAATGGTAAGTTTAGTACCAATTAGTTAGAAGTGTGCGCAAATTTATGTAGAAAACATATCAATATAATGAGGATAATAAGGTTATTATTTAATAATTTAATAATAATATTTGAGGTGGTGGAGAATGAAAATAAAACAATAGAGCACGATGAAGGATGTTACCTCTTATTCAGGTAACTCCTTCTCGTTTGCACCAAAGGGATACCTTAGATGGATTTTTTCCCAAAGTGATAATTCTAGGTTTCATTTAGGGATGTTTATGTTATATGTTTTCTGATATTGGTAGATTCAAAGTGGATATAGAGGTTAAATAATTGGGAGTGTTGAGTTTCTTTTTAGAGTGAAGGAGTAGTGGCATTCTTGTATTTTTTTTGAAATGGAATTCCACCCATATTTTTCTATGAAAAGTAGGTTAAATAATAATAAAAATTTGATAAAAGGGAGGATATGGTATAAATATTCCCCAAAATGGATTTTGAGAATGTTTCTTGTTTATTTTATCCCTTATGATTAGGGTTAGTACCTTCTTAAGCTAATTCTTCTCTTAATCGTTTTACATTCATTAATTTTTTGGGTAAAATACTGGGTTGAACATAATATAAATTATAAATTATTTTGATTTTCAATATGGAATCCATTATTCAAAATTCTAGTCACATATGTGGTAGAAATTAATTTAAAATTATTCTCATAGACGTGATGATAATGGCGGTTTTTGAGGTAAAAATGTTCAAAAGTTTGCTACATTTTTATATAAAATTTGAAAGTAAAATTGATTCTAATGAACTAAATTTGATTAAAATATACACAATTTATCTAATTAATATTTAAAAAAACTAAAAAAAATTTAAATTACCCTTATAAATAAATTAAAGAAAAATAAGTTTTCAATTAAAATTCAGTATTTTTCACTATTCTTCAAAAAATGAAACTTCACAGACAAATACAAAAAAAATTCTGTAATATAATTTTTATGTTCTTATTTAAATTACTATGTTTAATTTAAGATAAAAATAAATAAAAGTTTATAAAAGTTTATTTAAAATAGGATCTCTTTTAAAAGGAGGTAAAACTCTCTTTAAAAAAATGAATGGTTTAATGCATAAAATTTGGATGGATATTATATTATTTTTATAAAGTACTTTGGATAAATATAAAAATATTTTATTGAATAATATATATATATATATATAATTAATATCATTCAATAATATTAATTAATTTAATTTATTAGGATAAAACACTTCTGTGAGCATAAAAATATTTCCTTTATAATCAATAGTTTTTTATATCTTTTTATAATAAATTACTAACCAATGAATTAATTTTATATTTTTATAAATGATTTATCTTCATAAATTAGTCAATAATATTAATAACCCCTAATTTATCACCCAGGATTAGTCGTCTTATATTATATAGTAATGTTTTAATAACATATTCTTAAACATTGTCTTGCGTGTAACTGAAGTCATCAAAGAAACTCTTTGTTGCATGCTACACATTCTTACATAGTATTGCGTGCATTTAAATCCATTTAATAGATTTAATTTATTTTAAATATTAAATAAATTATAATTTCATAGGATACTAGTTTCCCATACACACTTGGTGTTTCATGTCATACATGATATGAAATAAAATGTTCTAACTTTAGAATTTAGGTGGGTTACAGTCTCCCCATCTAAATTAAATTATTTCCCCACAATTTAAACTCAATATTGGTTATAAATTGTTTGATATTTTATATTTGTAAATCCCACACCATGAGAAGGTTTTGTAAAACTTCCTCTAGGAAAGAGGGAATGGGAAGTACAAAGGTCACATGGACTAACTTCTAAATTGTCCTATGAGTGGAAGAAAATTATTATAAAGTGAATATATGGAATTGGAGGAAAATCATACATAATTATCGATGGTGATTGGGGTCATCGATCACAAACAAGTGATTGATCAATGGATATTTTGGGTCCTCAAAGTCATAAATCAATGATAATTTTAAATACAATCAGTTCAACAAAAATTAAAGTATTAAGATAATATTTTTTAAGATCATTTCCATAATGTTGGGGAATTGTTTTATTAAACAAGAATATAGAAAAAAATGACTTTATATGATTCAATTTCACAAGAAAAATTTCAAAAACATGTTTTTCATCATTTAAATTTTAATTCATCCATTACATCATGAAATTTATAACTAAAAGTTAACTTCAATGCATAGCGTACTAAGATAAACATTTAACTAATATCAAGGTCCAAAAAAGAGTAAAATGTCTCAATATTTGTCTCAAACTATTTTCCAAAACCAATGTGGTTAATATATTAATATGTAAACATAAAAAGTAACTCTAATGGTTCATCATTAATATTTATTTGTCAAATTTATTAATGAAAATGAATGAAAATTTATCCAGGACATTGCGTAGGCCAGTGGTAGGTGTGAAAATCTTATTATCCTTCACCCATGGTATTAAGTGGGATTTTTGGACTTGATGGGTTGTCACCCAAAATACATGTTGTTATTTTTAAAAACAAGATTAAAATAAATTTAGAAAAAATGATAGGATTTCATGAAATAACATTAATCGCTAAATATCATTTTAAATATTTTTTGGAATCCAACATAAATACATAAATACATCATCCATTTATGTCCACATAGGTCCTTATATGGTCTAGGACTTAACCTAGGTTATTCATTATCATTATCTATTAAAATCGTTCATAACAGTTTGTAAAAAATTATGCATTATCTTAAGCATATCCCCCAAGAGTGTCAAACTTAGTGCAAAGTAATGACCATTGTTTTATAGTCGGTTATGCTTGAGTCAAGCATAGCACAACTTGTTGGAGTTGTTACCCCTAGGTACATCTATTCCATATCAGCGTCCACATGTAGTTTCCAGATAGGATTGTATTACTTGGAAGACGCACATAATATATATCAGACCAAAATTCTAGTATTTTCTTATATACTTATCCTCAAATTCTATCATAGGGTCATGTTCACTAATTTAGGTTTTCCTAAATCTAGATCCCATGGTTTCTAATAAACTTGATCTTATTCCAACTTTAGTGACCTGATATTAGAAATCTTGGAGTCTATGTCATTCTACCATTATGTTGGAATATGATTCATGTAAATCACATAAGAATTTCTCAGAAATATTAGTATTCATTGTAAACCTGATACATACGAGTTTCTTATTTTAAAAATCTATACACTATTAACCACATAAATATTTTTCATTCAAGGATAATAACACTATTCCATCAAGAATATCCTTGCATAACATTCCACGTAGAGTTCATGGAATCATAGTTAAAGGAAATCTAATATGGATGAGATTAAATTATTAGTCAGGTTAAATAAAAACATAAGAAATAATGAATCAATGAGAATAAAAAATATGTTAGTGTAATAACCAAATAAACATTCTATATAATCAATAAAGTTAATTGATAAACAATACGTAAAGGTAATAACTAAAAGATAATTCCATTAACAAAAATATATAAGTAATTGAGTAGATATTAAGGAAAGGTAAATAATTGGAAACAAATTCAATTTATTCAATGATTAGAGAATGTAATGCATCCATTTTTTTTGTTGATGTAAAATATCATAGATACATAATAAAAAAATCCATATAAATGAAATTTTTAATTATAGGAAGTCATGTATAAGGCCGAAGAAAACCTATATTATCATTAACATTAATAAGATAGTTTAATACTACAGGTAGAAACCTATTTAATTTTGGAAAATAATTTTTCTCATGTAAACCTTTAAATGAAATTAAAATTAATATAAATTATGATCCCACCCAACACTACCTATTCAAAACATCCCTCAAATCGAATAATCAATTTAATTAACAAAATATATTCCTTATCAAATATCCATTTGGAATAAATAATATAGATTTATTAATATTTCCTGATAAAATCAAATAACTTTCTAAGTAAACACTATATGTAAAAAATATATAAGGTTTACACAATAAAAATATCCATGAGAAATCATATATATAATTATAGAAAATTCTATATTTAATGATCATAGGAAATCAAATATTTCAATAGGACTAAAAAATGAGTTTTAGAAGTGAATTTCAATACTATATTTGTCCAAATTAATCATAAAAAATCCAAATGACGAATACGGATGGTATCAATATAACATATCCCATGTGGAGTAAAAAAGGGATTTTTATCATTGAGGAATAAAAATACATAAAAAATATCATTCAAAAAAATTCTTGAGGAAAATATCCTTTTTACTTTGAAAATAATTTTGAAAATTCTTTTCATTGAAAAGAAATTTTTAAAAAAATTATATTAAAAGAATCCTTGTAAACATAGAAAAGAATATTCGAATTAATGGTGGCGGGTAAATCTATACATTCCATAAAAGGTGAAAAGAACAATCTTTTTTCATGGTAAAAGGTTTGAAAAATTACTTGTTCAGAAAGAGAAAAAAATGTTCTTTTGAAAACGTTTATAAAATACAAAAAGGATAAAATTTTCTTTAATAAATCATTTTGGAAGGGATAAAACTTATTTGAAAACATTTTTAGAAAACTATGTTTTTAGAAGAAATCATGTTCTCCAACCAAATATTGAAATGAAGTTTGGTTTTATTAAAAAAAATTTCTAAAAACTTTTGAGAACCATATAATATAAAAATGGTACTAATAACTGTAAAAGGTAATGAATAACCATAGGATATTAAAATTAAATGGTTTATTAGAAAACTATACAATAATTTCCTCTGATGGAAATTCATGTGTAATCAATCTGTAATAAAATGAGACTATAAATACATCAATATGTAGTCAAATTCATTACACACAATATCATATAATATTAATGACAATGAGGAATTAACATAACCCAATTAAAAGAAATTGGTTTTTGAAATTATTTTACACTAGGTAACTTTAAGTGTAAATCCCCTTAGATGAAATAATTAAAATTTAAAATCAAAATATTATAAAGAATGAATGAATCGTTATATTACATGTCAAAGTGAATGTATGTACACTGTATATATAAATTAGTTTTAAAAATATATTATTCCTCAAATTATGGAAATACCATTGAAGGATCATTAAAATTACTCTTGAGAAAAATAATCTTTAAATATTCCAAAGTGGGCCATACCACATAGAAATTTTTGAATCATATGAATCATGTAGGAATAGATTAAATTAATGTGTAAAATATCATAAATATAAAATAATCTAAGATATAATATATCAAAAGGGGTAGTAAATACAACACCGAAAGGTGTAATGGGTGAAAATGGTGTATGCCTCATAGAAAGAAAAGTGAGACAAGAATCCTTTTCCCTATGATTCATTTTGGGTGAGCATCCTTTAAACTCTCATATATTGGTTTTAAACATGTCAATGACAAATAAAAGAACCATAATAATACTAATAATATCATATATTGTCATTTTAAAATATATTATTACCTGTTTGTTAACAATCATTCATTGTTTTGACTATTTCAGGTGTTAATTGCCTAGATTTTTGAGTATATTTTGATTTGTTACTTATTGTTCTTCTTACATAGATCATGATTACATCATCTGAAGAATGAAAACAAAACAATATAATTATCATATATATATATATATATATATAATATATTTATTTATAATAATCCATAATGTTTGGAGATAAGAAATGAAATGCACCATTCATGGAGGTGGTATATCGTATGTACGCATGAACGTGACATTCATTTCATTGTATTATTAAGAGAATGAAAAGTAAATGATATATATTTATATGTATATTATAATTATAGTATCATATATATGTAATATATGTTATATGGGTTTACTAAAACCATCCTTTATATATTCCATGTATAGCTTGAACGAATCACATCGCTTTGGGGAGGCGGTAGTCTACCCTTGCACAAATGATGTTATCGTATTTCCACTAAATGGAAAAAATAATGGAATGTGTTATATAAAAATTAAATAAGCATAAATAAATTATAAATATTATATATATCAAATATAAATATATACTCCATCATAATGGACAACAATGAATGGTGGTTAAGGAAAAATGAATGACATTATTTTGTGAGATGGTAGTTCATCGTACACATAAACTGTATGTTCTTTACCCATTAGATGAAAATGTCTATATGTTTAGGCAAACAAATGAGAATAAAAACATATAATTATTTTTAGGATAATTATGTTATTATATAATCATGGAATAACAGGTTTTTAAGGGGTGGAAAATGAAAATAGAATAAAATAGCTTGAGTTAGGATGTTACCTCTTATTCGGGTAACACTTTTTAGTTTTCACCAAAGGGTTTCCCTGAAAGGATTTATTCCTAAGGTGAAGAATATAGGATAATGGGAAGTATTTTTATTATATATTTTGTTATATATTTTTAATAAATAGTGTTTTGAGAAGTGTTAGAAAGTGGGAGGGTTGAGTGCCTTTTTATAGCGAAGGAGGAGTAACATTCTTTTATATTTTTTGGGAAGGGAATTACAAATACATTTTTCTTATTAAAATTTGATCAAATAAAACTATAAATTAGATAAATTTTAGGATAAGGTTTAAATATTTCATGATAATGGATTTTATACAAGTTTCTAGGTCATTTTTTCCCTTATGTTTAAGGTTTAGTCCCTTGTTAATCAAATTTTCCTCAAAATCTCAAAAATTAATTTTAATTTATTTATCTAATATTTATTTTCAAAAAATAAGATAAACATATTATAAATTATCAATAATTTTGACTAAAAATATGGAATCAATTTTTAAAAATTCTAATCATATAAGTGTGAGAAATTAATTTAAAATTAATCTTGCAATGGGACCACAATGGAGTTTCTTTAAAGTAGAAACCTTCAATGGTTTTCCAAGTTTTTATATCCAATTTTAAAGTTAAATTGAGTCCAACCACCTAAATTGGGTTAAATTATTCAAAATTTATCCAATTAATCTTTAAACTCAATAAAATATATAATTTACCCTTATAAATAAATTATATGCAAAATATGTATTCAGTTAAAATTTAGTATTTTCACTATTCATTAAAAAATGAAACCTCACAGAAATATAAAATAAATTTAATCTAAGATAATTTTTATGTTAGTATATCAAATATTATGTTTATATTGACATATAATATAAAAAAGTTTTCTATAATTTGATTTAAAAAATATTCTCTATTGAAATGCGATAAAACTATTTTTTGAAAAATATAGGTTTTTATACGTAAAATTGGGCTTTGTCTTATCTTATTCAAATCAAATATATTATATGAATAAAAATTATTTTATTGAATGTATAAATTATATAATCCATTAATATAATTCACTAATATTAATTAATTTAATTTATTATAATAAAACACCTTTGTTAGAATAAACACATTTTATTTATATTTAAATGATTTTTATATTCATTTCTAATTAATTGGTAACCATTGAATTAATTTTAAATTTTCATAAACCATTTATCATCATAAGTTTGTTAATAATATTCATAAATTAAAATTTAATGGTTTTTAAGTATTATTACATTAAATAATAATATTTTTGAACATAGTTTTGTTTAATAATGCTCAGTCTTTAATGTAATTTTTGTAAACGAAGAAACTCCTTATTGTGTGTAATTTATGAAAACTCAATACTGCGTTCATTAAAAGAAATATAATTGATTGGATTTATTTAAAATAATAAATATATTATAAAGTATCAAGATATTATATTAACTTATGTGCTTCATGTTTCAGGCAATACACACTACCAGATATAATATTTTTATTTTAGAATTTTAGGGTGTTACATATTCTATAAATATCAAAGGATCATAAAGAAGTAATATTACCTAATGTAAATAAATTGGGTTCTGAAATTATTTATAACTTGGTAAGATTCATTTAATAGGACCATAGATGAAATAATTTTAATAAAATCAACAAATAACATAAAGTATGAAATATTCAATAAATTACACATAAAATGTGCAGTACGTACCATTTAAAAGAAATTAGGCTCACAATAATTGAATATTCCTCAATGAATTGAAATTGAGATGAAGTCTCCTATAAGATGCATACTTTTGGTTGAATGTGATTTAACCTCATGTATAATGGATTTAAGCTTGTTATTAATTTATTTTATAATGATTTCCATATTTAAAATATCATATATTTAACAATAGATATTTTTTAAAATAATGAAATTATATTTGGTAGCCTAAACGACACACAACACTGATCTTAAACAACCCACAATATATATAACTATTATAACATAATATTTAAAATGGATAATATTAATAATACTACCTATATTATGAAAATTATTTGGTTTACACATAAATAAAATGGTAATCTACTGATTAGAAATAATATAATATCCAGTTATAAGAAAAAGAAATGTTTTCTGAAAAATATTATTTTTAAAAAAGATGGTTTAGTCACAAATTTCTCACATAATTTAAATTTAATTATTACCAATTTTTGAAAATTAATATTAAAAAACATCTTTTTTAAATTCATAATACCAAAGTTATCTTATGGATAATTTTTTGGATTTTTCAAAAATGTTTTATTTTTGGATGAATAGTGAAAAATACTAAATTTTAATTGAAAACTGTCTGTTGGTTTAAATAATTTATATTGTTAAATTATATTTAGAATTTAATTAATGTTATTATTAGACAAATTTTAAATAGATTATTATAATTTATTTCATTATAATGTTCTTATTTTTTATTTTGATATAAAAGAATTATAAAATTTTAAACATTTTCTCTTTCAAAAACCAGCTATCTAGCCACATCTTCATGGATAATTTTAAAATAAAATTTCAAAATTATATGAATTGAAATTGAAAAATTATGTTCCAAATTTTTAATCCACCTAATTTATAATTTCTAATAATTTCAACTTAATGTTTCCAGAAATGAATAGTGAATATAGTAAAATAATTATTTTCCATTGTTAAGGTAAATTTGAATTACTGGGGGTTGAACTAAAATTTTAAGAATGTAAATGACAAAATATTTTATATTAATTTATTTTAACATGTATATATTTATTTTTTAAATTATTGCCTATAATTTTATGACAATTTATTTATAATTATTTTTGAATATAACTCATATAATAGGTTAAGTGAAGAAAAAGACAAAAAAAAAGAACCTTCCTTTATTTTAATATCTATAATGATTTGGGATGGGGAGAAAACATTGGTTCATTTATGGATGTTATTATGAATTATAAATGATTATTTTTAGTCATATTAATTTATATTTAATTTTTATGGATTAAACAATTACATAAAATTATTAAGAAATGCTAATATAATAATTATTTAGTTAGTAATTTAATAAAATAAATGAAACTGAAAATATTAAAATTGAAGTAAATTGATTTAATTGTTGTGTTACCTAAATATTTTAGATGAATAAATAATGTTATGATGTTTTGAACATAATATATTTTATTTTTATCACAGAATTTATATTTTTTTATTCAAATTAAATAAATAAAAAAATCGACAGTAATGATATTTTAAATTAGAGGATGTTTTACTAAATGATTTCAAATTACTAAAAATATAACATTCTTGCATGTCATTTTTAAATGTATAAAAATATAATCTATGGTGTACTAACAGACCAGTTATTCTTTGATAGTGATTATATTGACCCATAAACAGTAAAAACACTCTTAGATTGATTCAGTTTAAAATGATGTTTTTGTGAGTTTTATACGATGGTGTTAAAATTAATTTTCAAAATAAATGAGATTTTTTATTTGTTTAATTGGATTCCATATTTAAAATCAGTGGGTTCGAATTATCTAATACAGATCATTTAATTTTATTCATAAAATATTAATTAAATTGTTTAGAAAACTAGTTACCTTGGTAAAAAACAAAAATTATAAAAATAAAGAAATATATAAGTTATGAGAAGAAACGGTTAAAACATGTGATTAATGTAACACCGCTATATTTAATGGTATATTATATTTTTAAATAATTCCAATTTCTTGTGTTGTGCATAACACCGACTTGGCTTGCGTTACACACAACCTTGAGTTTTTGTGAAACAACATTTTAGTATTACAATAATTGAAACAATATAATAACTACTAATCAATTAATAACTGTAATATTAATAGTAATAAATTATTTTTAAATATTATTTATAATTTTTTCACATAAATAAAATATATTTATAATGAAATGTATAAGTTTTGCTAAAATAGTAATATGTTTAGAAATACTAATTTCTCCAAGGGATTACTTTTTATGACCTTTAATGAAAAACAATAAAATTAATTTTAGACACTCATAGAAATTTAATTTAGTAGAATAAACATTATTTTTGAATTAAAAAGGTCAAAATTAACTTACTGTTAATTTTTGGTATTTTTCTAAAAAGTATCATTTTTGATAATTAGTGAAAATACTACAATGTAGTTAAAAACTAACTTTTTCGGTTAAATAATTATTATACATTAAGTTTATATTTACATTGAAAATATATAAATAACAAATATATTAATCTAGTGTAGGTTACTGAAATAATTTTTATATTTCAATTGGATATAAAAACATATTGATATTTTGAACATCTCTTTTACATTCCTTCTAGCCACATATGAGGAATTAGTATTATACACAATTATACCACTTATAGGAATTAAATTTTGAAAAATGGACATAAAATATTGTAATCGTTATGATGTTTATATTCTAATATGATCAACTTATTTTTCATTTTGGTTTTTCTGAATAGTCACATTTGTGAATTTTTATTTACCATGGTTAGTGGTAAATTCCATAATTAAAGGTATAAATACTATTATAATATTAAATAAATCCCCTAACAATTATTATAATTACATTTGATAATTGGTTTTAGGAAAAAAACAATCATAATCCAAAATTATTTTCTTTTTCTATCACTTTGGTAAGAATAATACTTTTATTTTACATTATTTAATGATTTTTTTAAAAATGTAATACTCATAATTTTAATAAATAAATAAGTTTTAATATAGGTTTATAGATAATATAAATTCTTTTAAAAATATTCAGGAAAAAGATAATAAATATTTCTTAGTCATGATATTTTAATTTTAATTTTTGGATAATAAATAAGTCAATTAAAGGCTTGTATAGTAATGATGTAGTAATCATTTAATTAATGAATGCCTGAATGGCCCGAAGGCCTTCATTTTTATTGATTTTTTATAACCCCCACCCCTTTCAATGGATGAGGGGGAACCCGTACAAGGCCCAAAGGCTCAGAGATTACATGGCCCGTAGGTTTAGGAGATTAAATTATATTAATAATATTAAAATAAATATAATATCAAATATTTTATTACATCAAAAAATGATTTGGATGAATTTTACTTGTTATTGATGAGTTAATGTAGTTTTTCTATGGAATAATGTTTTTATGATATTTGTAAAAAGAAAAATAATAAATATTCTCAAAATTAACATAAATGAGATTTTAAAAAAATAATATTTTATTAAATGATATAAAATTTATAAAAATCTATATTTCACTCAGATAAAAATTCTAATGTAATATATGCCATTAATGATGCAATTTGGGTTGTTTTAGCATTTTATAGTAACGATATTGACCTTATAGTGTAAAAAGACTTATAGCCACATTAATAGTTAAATTGTTTAAGTAAGGGTTGAATCTAAAAGATAAGGTTAATATTGTGACCTAAAATTATCTAATATTTATTGGTTGACAGAATTTAGACCCATCCTCATTTTAGACTCATAATAACTAAATATGGATCTATTTGATGTCAAAAATTAATTAATATTAAATTAATAGTTTTGGAGTTTCCAAAAGTGCCCCTCCCCTCTCTAATAAAAGTGTACATCTCCTTATTTTTTATTCAAACCTCAATAATCTATTGGTTTAGAAAAAACCTAACCATTTTTTCTTCCAAATTCCCTAAATTCATCTTAGCGGCTATTCTTTTGGCATAAAGGCAACCTATGAAGTCCTTTTGTGCAAATCAAAAAGTGATACTCAATGAAGAGGAAATCGTTTTACCAATTCAGTTCAATTTTTTTCTTCTTATACTTCCTATTACAATATTATATCCATTCTATAGTAATAAATCATTTATCATCTATATTTTTATATGTGATTATCATTATGGGACAACTATATTCCTCTTTTTACCCATCCTATGAATAAAAATATCACTATGTGTGCATACGTACGACTAATCATTTCTACGTTGAAGTGTAATTTGTTTTTCATTACCACATTATTTGGATGGGTATAATGAAGAATATAATGGATATAAATAACCAATATAAAATTATATAGATTTTTTATAATTAACATACCATCCATTTCTTTACCAATTTACTATTAAGGGAATGGTATCGTCGCTCATGCGTACGTATGGCTTACCATCTCTACGACGCGATGAGATTCATCCTCAATTTCAAACATTTAAGAATGATTATAAAAATATTTATAGTTAATAATTAAAATATATATGAAATAATTATTATACTTTAATATATATATATCATTTACTTTCTTCAAGTCATTACAGTATGAAAATAGAAATATTATTCATGCATACGTACGACCTACCATCTCCATGAATGGTGTATTCCATTCAATATTATATATAAATATATTGAATATATATGATAAATAAATCATGTTCTATATTTTTATGTAATTAAATCAGGATCTACATAATATAACCAGTCAAAAAATGTATGATTAATGAAGCAGTTATTACATGAAACATTGCTTTAGCATTGAATTGTTAATATATAGGAAATACAAAGTCATAAATGAATCATATATGATTTGATAATATTATTATGAATATATTGAAAGTTAGTAATATTATTAAAACAAAAATATTGGAGTTCTAGATAAATTAAGAGGGAATCTGACCTTTGTTAAGGGTGAATTTTGCAATCTCGTTATTATCTGAGATTGTTTACACAAAAGTATTTACAATGGAATCTTTGACATCCATGTACATGATTCATAAAAATTTACTATAAAATTATCTATAATATATTAAATACATATTTATCCATGTTCAAATGTTTATTAAATGGTATGAAATGAATCTTTTTTCCATTTTTTCATGAGGTACTTTTTTGACTTTTTTGACAAACTAAGAGAAGAATGTATTCTTTAACATATATGGAGTTGGTGGATATTTCCATCATTATGATTACGTAATATTTTTAATCTTACATTAGAATATTATAAGGTTATTTTATAATTAAATCATTCTATTTATAATGGTAGGACTTTTAAATAAATGATTTCAAAATTAAAGGTCATTTCTGTCAAAATGTTTTAATGATTATATTATAGTATTTTAATATATGTCAACATAATTTGTAGAATATTATTTTTAGTTGAGGAAGATCTCTTATGATATCATTTACAATATTCCCTTTAATGGATTATTATTTAGTTTGACTGTGGATGAGCAATTTTTATACCATTCATAGATTATGGATTAAGTAATAAAAAATTTTATACTAGATTTAATATGAATGTTCATGTTGGTTAGGTTTTAACCCTTTCATAATAGGAATCTATTGGAATTTATGTGTTTTGGGAAGGGACCTATATATCCCCTTAATGCATTTTTAGGCCCCATGAGATGAAATGAGTTGGTTTCAAACCCTTCATGTATGTTTCAAAGAAGGCTTAAATTACCATGAGGATAGATATTGAAACAAATCAGATGGATTTCAACCCACATACATAAAATTCCACAAGAATTATTCTTTAGAGCAGCTATCTTAAGGATAGAACGTAATAGAGCAGACTTCTAGAAGTGTGCATTCCCTCATTATGATATATTTTATTGATATTACATGTGATTATTAGATTAATAGAATATCCATGGTTATGCTTATTTTATATGGTATTGTTTACATTTTCCATATTCTGCTTTATGTTATGTTTAAAGAGATTTTGTTGTAGTTATATATAATTCCTTAAGGTTTATTATTATTTAATCATAATAGCTTTTGATGTACGATTACCCTTACGGAGCATTTGGGATCACCCGTTTCCTATGTTCTATTTTTCTTGATGCCAAGAAGTGTATTATAACAAAGATTAAGGCTTAGTATTAGAAAATAATGGTGTTATCAAAGGATTTTCAATGTTGTATTAATTTTTTTGAATTGTAATTTAAGTTTCATGTATGTAATATATTTTTCAAGACTGCTAAACAGACAAGTCATTTGGGATTTGATTCCTTATAATCACACCACTGTATTAAAATATTGTTTTAGATCTAGGCATCGGGGGATGGGGAATTACATTTGGAATAAATGGAATTTTATAAAAAAACATTGAAATTAGATTCAGAGAACATATAGTATGGAACATACCCATAAGATAGACTTTGAGGACAGGTATATAAGAACGTCCTTGAATTTTTGTAAGGAAGATATTATCTGTGTATTCCTGGAAATATATCTATATCAAGATTCTATAAGTGGAAAATGTTCTAGAATAGATGTACCTAGGGGTAACTATTTTGAAAATGTGTCCCAGTACTAACTAAGGGTAACCTGGTATACGACAATGATCCCTACAAAACACTTGGTTTGACACTCATGAGAGTTTTTCAAACGATATTTCAGATTTCATTTACAAACTATTATGAATGATTTTAAAGTAAATATGTCCCCAAAGAAACCATGTTTAGGATTATGAGATTATATATTCATAAAATATTCAATTTATATTATGTATTTTACATGTCCAAAATTATGTATTATGATTCATAAATAAATATAGTGTTTAGAAATGGAACCCAGTGAGAGTAATAGAAATCTTATCAACAAAAAAAATTCATATAGGGATTTTTATTCTACACAAGATAATGAAGGTGGACCTGATGATGCAACCAATATCGAAAAATGCATAACTATGATGGGATAGTTGACTCAGGTTATTAACAATAACCTTACTCATATGGAACAACCCGATCCATATTGTGTAGGAACAATGTTAGACTGCTTCATGATACAACAACCTCAAACATTCAATGGGACTAAAAATCCATTTTTAAGGAAAAAATGGTTAAGTTCTTTAGAGAAGATGTTTCATACTATAGGAAGTAAGGAAAGGGATAAAGTTGTCATAGAAGCTTATCGTCTCTCTGGAGATGCGGATAAATGGTGGTAATTGACCCAAAACCTGAAGGAGGAGGATGAAATAGGAAACATGGACTTAAAGAATTTTAAGGATCTTTTATTTGAAAAATATCTCCCTTACCAATAGAGTGATGATATGGAGAGGTATTTTCTGAGTCTTAGGAAAAATGAGTATGAGAATGTTGTAAAGTATGATTCCAAATTTACATGGTTTGAAAGGCATACTCAGACTATATATGTATCCCAATTAGTAGTATTGATCATTTCTTTGATGGGTTAAAGTCATTTATCCAAAAGGATTTGGTCTCCCAAAATTTCTCATCTTACGAAGATATAGTATCATGTGATATCATGATAGAGAAACAATTTTCTAAGCCTTATTACTTTAAGAGAAATAAATAGATGAAGAGGATGGTGGAGAAAGGGATAGATAATGGGAAGAAGGGAAATAAGGATTTTACCACTTATGATTATTTTTTAAAGAATAACCATGGGAAGTGCTTGAATGGATTGAGTGTTTATTATAAGTGTTGAGAAAATGGTTACTAGGAAAAATAATGCAAATGGAAAAAACAAAAGATTGATATTCAGTGCTTCAACTATAGTGAAATGGGGTACCATATAAATAAATTTCATAAGCATTAAAGAAATATAGCGTGAAAAGGGGATCAAGGTCAAGCTTATGATGATACTAAATTTGTAGTGGAATAATTAATATATTTGTGTTTTTGGATTAAATAATTATGTTATTATATTCTATTTATTTGAATCATTATTTATATAAGGATTGTAATGCAGTACTTTTTCATTATGGATTTAGAGGCATGAGCATTTTCATTATTGTTTTTAAACTGATCAAATATAAGGACCATGACTTAATAATTACTTAATCTCGAGGTAAGACAATAATTTGACTCTCATTTATAGTTTTGATCTATTCAGGTTTTTATATTTAGAGAATTATGCCATAACTCATATATAAAAACTTAAATATTAAAAATTTGACACTTCTACTAACTATCTATTTTTTTCATAGAATGAAAACTTTTAAAAGGAAATATGTTTTCTTTTCTTGTTTAAACACCATAAATTTTCTTTAATACCATCCACAGTTCTATTTTCTTTTAAATCCTATGAAAACCATTTCAAAACTTGGAATGAGCATCAAAATCTCAATAAGGGATACACAATTAAGGAAAAACTATTATTCGGGAAAAAATATGTAAAACCTGAATAATTTATCATGAAGTAATAATTTTCACAGTTAAGAAGTAGTAAATAAACATCAATGACTATAAGATCATTTCTTAACATTTTTGTAATCAAAATATTAATATAAAACCCATATAAATCATCATATAACATATAAATGTCACTTGGGACATAATCATACATAAATGGAATAACCCTATAGTCGTTATCCACACATATCACTAAATAGAATTGGTATACGACTGACTTCCATATCCAATGCATAGGAGGTTATAGTGTAAAAACCTGTACTTGGTTTATCATGAAACCACATGTCGTTGTTTTATCATGTAACCACCTATATTTAGTTTGTCACATAAACACATGTTAAATGTACAAGTTCCATTATATAATGATAACACATAAAAGATTTTTATTATCAATATTTCACTCATAAAATTCCATTTGGAATCACAAGGAATCATTTACATATTTCTATATGATCAGAACAATCTTAAAACAATTTTCTATACTAAATTGTATGAAAAGGGAATATGGTATTATTTTTTCTTCAAAAAATATTTTGGCTTGTATAGGAATTCAAATATAATAATATGGTCACGATGGCAGAGAAGTAGTCTTCACCACATACATTAAAAAACATTCCTTTCGTCATTCAGTAAAAATATTAATAAAGAATATTCCTATATAAAATATTTGAATGAAATTAAAAGTCAATGTTCATAATTATACACTCTATAAAAGAAGGTGGTGTGAATTATCAAAATATGCCTCAATGAAAGGAGACCAAGACAAAGTCCCCTACCATGAGTCTGACTTGTCACGTACAAAATTTATATTCCTAAATAACAAACATAGGTTAATTTATAAATTCTTGAGAACCTTTTTCTTGTTTATAATTCCTTTTATATCCTTTATTATCATGTTATAATAATTACATAACTATTTAATTTCATATCGAACATTTAGTCAATATTTGTTACTTGAGTCCAAAATGAAATTATAATGATGTCAGTAGTCTATGTGGACATAATTTTATCATCTATATAATATAATTCATGACATAATAATCACTTTTTGAAATGAATTATACATTTTAAATCAAACTATTCATTTATGGTATGAAAAATGAACAATGTTATAATCGTGGAGATGACATGCCCTACATATGCATGAGTAATGTTTCCATTTTTCATTAATAATTATTAGAATAAGGTAATGATTATTACATATATATAATTATCATAATATTATTAAAATCTTAATAATCATTAAAATATAATTATATATATCATACAAGTAACGCAGTGAATAAAAATGATTCACATCGCTTTGTGGAGGTGATAATTCACATGTACACACGAATGATGTAATCATTTTTATATGCATGGATAGTAAAAACATATTTTATATTTTATTCTCTGATAATTATAAATATTTCATGAAAATCATAATTAAATGATAATTCTATCATTATGACTTGTCTTGAGAGATGGTAATGGAGAATGAACTATATCGATTTGTGAGGTGGTAGTCTGGCGTACACATGAATGAAATATTTATTTCCCATTTGACAAAATTTGGGATGTATTTAGGTGATTTTATTAAAATAATATAATATTATTATATTTTATATATTGGATTTATTTTTTCATCAGGGATGAAGGATATTTAAATGAAGTGGAAGAATAAATAAAACAGAAACACTTAAAAAATAACACCTCTTCTTCAGCTGATCACCATTGAATAACACCTTAACACATCTAAGAAGAAATTTATGCCTAAGAGAAGGTATAAAGAATGTGTTGAGGTATTGTAAGAAGGTATTTGGGTAGATCTTGGCTGAACAAAATTTTTTTGGAAGTGTGATTAATAGAGAATATTGGATTCCATTTTATAGGAGAGGAGAGGGGAACCCATGTAAACTTTTAAAATATAAAAACAATATTTCAATGAAAATGACTTGAACTTGAGTTATGTCTAATATAAGATGTGTATAGTTCTAAATCCTCTCATTCAATAATTTTTATAAATGTATTGATTTTATTTCAAACCTTATCATTTTGGTTTACCCTTAATAATTCTCTTTTAATTTTAATTATTGTAACAAAATTTTAAATATTAAGAGGCTGTAAGTTTTACTTTTATAGCGTAAATTAACCATATTTGAAAACATTATGAACTATTAGACCTTATAGTATCCTATTTTTAATATGAAAATAATTTAATAAAATATTAGTTTCATAAAATATCAATAGTGTAAATTTTGACACAATTCAATTCATCGAACTTGAATAAAATTCAAACAGAGAGACAAATTATATCCAAATGATTTAATATATTTATAATAAGTTATAGTCACCTATAATATTATTTTATTACTCTATTTAATTATAATTATATGTATTTTAATATTTTTCATATCATTTATATGATATTTCTTTTAAAAAACCAATTATTGTTTCACTATTGTGTCAATATTAATAGTAATTATTTAATCTATAAAAATTATAAATAAATTCCCATGATGCAGATAATTGATTATATTTAAAGAGACACTTTATTGTCAATGTTTTATCATTTTTACCCTTATATTAAAATTATTATACTTATAATAAATATGAGTGTGAAATTTTGTCACTTTCTTTGGTTTTAATAATATTTATATTACTTTTATGGAAAAAATCCATGAAATGAGTAAATTAAAATCATTACATTTCAAGGTTAGACTTATATTCATCTAATTCATTTTGGCAGCTACTAGGGTAGTTTTTGGTCTTTATCATATTGTTTGATACCTTAATTTACTTGATTTATGTTAAAACATGTTAAATAAAAATTAAAGTAGGTATTATTAATAATATAAAAAATTAAATAAAGCAACATATTAACATAGTTTGGACCCAATTATTCCAAATATTGAATCAATTTTTCAAAAGATAAAACAATCAAAATATTGACATGTGATTATATCAAATTTCAAATGTGAAATTAATTATAATGACCCAAATTATATTAAATGACAAAAAATTAATATAATTATACTTTATAACCAATTATAATGATAATCTAACAATATTATCAAATGGGACAAAAAACTGTTTTAAATTATAATACAGTATTTTTTACTTTTAATTAGAATGTGAATTTTATTAGAAAAATACCAAAATATCAACCAAAGTATACTATTACATAAATATTAAAAATAATAAGTCTATTGTTTCAAATATAATGTATAAAAGTTTCAAAAATTATATTTCAAATGGGTTCTCCATCAAAAGGCAGTAAAATTTTATTTTTTTTAAAAACACTCATTTTATCTGTAAAATTGTATTTGTTCTTATATCATGTCTATAAACCCCAAAAGATTAATTTTAAACATTATATTAAATTAATATTTCATTAATATAATCCAACCAGAGTTATTTTATTATTTTATAAACACACTTATTTACATTTAAATTCTTGTTCATAAAAATACATCTATTATATTCAACTGTTTTTTTAGTTTCATTTCAATTTAATTTGTTAACCAGTAAATTATTATATAAAACATTTTAAACCATATTTTTATAATTCAGTTAATAATATTCATTCCATACATTCTAATTTCTATGTTATAACTACAATATTGAATAATAATATTTAGTTGTTCGTTTAAGCACGTTGTGGTGTATCATATACACTATCAAACATTGTGTTTCCTTTTAAAAACTTGAGATGTTACATTCTACCCCCATTTGTAAATTTCATTATCACAATATAAATTTAGGGTTAGTAACTAAGGTATGACTCTTCAAAATACCTTTATTGCATTCCCACATCGTAAAAAGTATTAATTAAACATCAACTTTAAAAGAAAGAAAGGATTGTACAAAGGTCACCTGAGATAACACATACAAAGATTACTTGTATGAAAAATGGATATGGAAGAAAAAATAACCATCATGATACGATAGATAGTGATAGATAAAAAATTAGAAAAAAGTTAGAAATAAAAAATCTATAAATTTGTAATAGGTAATGTGGTCTATGACTTCACAATATCAAAAAGTCAATAGAAAAATTTTTTGTTTTGAGATCATTTTCATAATGTTATGGAATTATTTTAATCCTTAAAATAACAACATAAATAAATATACTTAAAATAAGAAAATATAGAAATATACTTACTTGAAAAGTATAGTTTCAACCTTTAATCAAATTCTACCAGAGACTCTTCTTTTTTTCCAAATGATGAGTATTCAATATGATTTTGTTTTCACGCCAGTAGAACTAGAATCAACTTCCAGAGATTCAAATAATCCATTAAAGTTTAAATAAATATTTATATCATATTAAAACATAAACCAAAACAAATATAGTTTGGATAATATATGTTAATTCCCCAAAAAATAATCCTTTATAAAAGGAAATACTACTTTTAATCTTCAAAATTTAGCAGTAATACCCAAAATTCCAAATAGAACATTCAAGAAATAATCATCCTTAAAATTATTCAAAATAATCCAAACTAATATTAAAACTCAAAATTATATGAATTCGATAACATAATATTCCAGTATAAATTTTAGCATTTATCTCCAAATATAATTAAATAATCTTGATGTCTCACAAAAAATAGTATTCTCCTAATAATCTTCAAGATACACTAACCATTTACGTAAATAATACAAATCACAATTAGTCAATCATATATTCTTCCAAAAATAATTCAACCTTTATTCCTCAAATAAAAAACCATAGTATTTTATTTATCATTATTATATATAGTACCCAAAATAGTGAACATATTTAATATTAACATTATTCACAATATCACTAAGTCATTTTCCAATACCAAGGATATCCATTTGTTAAAACATAAGTTCCCAAAATAAACTTATTCTTATTACATCAAATAATTTTACTAGAAACAATGAAATCATACTAACCAGGGACATAAGGTTGGCCAGTTTTAGGTGATAAATCCTTATTGAACTTTAGTATTGGGTTTAAGTATTGTAGCCTTTCCCAACACAATGGATTATCACCCTTTATGTGGGTTTTCCCTTTTCAAATACTTCTTAATTCTTATTACTTTCCAAAAATATGGGTTTGTCCTCAAAAATAACCATAACATGTTTTATCCTCAAATTTTTTCTCATACCATTCATTTTTAAATCAGATATGTAATAATCCATAATTACACCAAAATCAAATATCATATAAACCCTAATGGTTATCCATACCATGGTAATTATTTCCATATAATAAAAGATAATTATTACTCAAATAAATTTTTCACATAACAAACCTCAACATTACAAATAAAACAACTAAAAAAAGTCTACAAAGTACCCAATCATCAAAGGAGTATTAATACTTATAAACATTTCATCATTCCTAAGAATACCATAACTATTAAATCAATTATATATTGGAATTTTAATATTTCAACAGTGTTCCCGATCAATTAATTATACTTTCTACCCTATATCTAAATCAATAATTCCTAAATATCAAAGATATGTATTATAACCTCGCGATTAATCAGATTATATTTCTTACATTATGGATAAGAAGATAATTTATACCTTGAATCTAGATTTTAGGATTTTTTTATGTTCCTTTTCTCATTCAACATGTTGTCCAACTTTTAAAAAGTAAAACTTCACACCAATTCTGGTATTTCACCTTTCAAAATATTTGGATGAGTTTACAAATTTAAATCATAAGAAAAAAATAACATGAACTATAAAATTGGGGGTTGGTGTTGGATAAGTCAAACAATTTATTACAGGCAATTGGAATACTCAAGAAGCTATCAAGATAATTCAAACAAGATTTTGTAATAAGAGTGATGATAAAATAATCACAGAGGGATAAGAAGGTTATGTAAGATCTCTTTCCTTCCATCTGGATAAATTATCCGTTATCTTTTTCAAAGAATCATCACATAAAAATGAAGTTATTTATTTAGATAAAAATCCTCTATAGGGTTAATATAACATAATTTATTTTTAATACTCTAATCAAACAGCCTCCATATATCATAGTTTTTCATGTTTTCATCCAATCCATCTAATTTTCCATAATCTTCCAAAATATTATTTATAATAACAACCCTCTCTGTTATATGAGATATTTAACCTATACCCAAATAATATCCTAACCTCTAAAGTTATCTAAATTATTCCTCTGATACCAACTATTAGGACCTGACCATAAACATTTATTAATATTGAGTTCATTCAATAATTTTAATCTCATTCACATTAATGATATTTTCAGTTTTATAGTTTTAGATAATTAAGTCTTAACTCATACATAACAACTTAAATATTATTAAGTGGACACTTCTACTCACTGTCCATTTTTTCATAAAACACCAAATTTTAAAAAGAAACAAGGTCCATTTCATGTTTAAACATCATAACCTTTCTTTGATCAAAACTATGACTCTATTCTTGTTTAAATCTTGTAAAAAGCATATCAAAACAGTGGATGAAAATAAAAATTTTAATAAAAGATACACAAAGTAAGAGAAACTATTAATCTTTCAAAGACATGTATACCATGAATGTTTTATCATAAAGTAATACTTTTCACCTTTGAGAAGTTATAAATACAATTCACAGAATATAATCTCATTGATTACCATTTTTTAATCAAAATATTTCCATAAAATCCATATAAAGCAACAAATTACATATAAAGGTAACTTGGGACATAATCATACATAAATGGAAAAACTATAGGGTCAACTTCCAAACATATCACTAAATATAATAACCATATGACTGACTTCTATACCCAATGAATTCGAGGTCACAATATAACTACCCATCCATGGTTTATCACGAAACCACCCATCTATAGTTTATCACATATCCACCCGTCTTTTGTTTGTCACGTAACCACACATCAATTGTCTATGTGCAATTATATAATCAAAATAGATAAAAGATTTCAATTATCAACATTTCACTCATAAAATTTCATTCGAAATCTTGAGGAATCATTTTCGATTATTGATATGATCAAAATATTATTAAAACCATTTTCAATAATAAAATTCCAAAAAATTGAATATTGTATTTGTTTTTCTTTTAAAAACATTTTGTCTTGTATTGGAAGAAAAATATCAAATAATGGGCATGGTGGCGAAAAAGTCATTTTCATTGCATATGTTAAAAAAATTCTTTATTTAATTTATAAAAACACTTCATAAGAAAAAAATTCCATTTAAATCCCTTTTAATGAAAATAAAAGTCTAAGGGGACAATTTTATATCATATAAAAGAAGGTTGTGTAAATTATCAAAATATGCCTCAATGAAAGAATATTTAGACGAAGTCCCTTACCATGATTATAAATCATCACATAAAATATTTATATTACTGAACAATAAATATAGGTTAATTTATAGTTTATTGAGAATTTTTTTTATTTTTATCATTACTTTAATATAACTTATTACAATTTTAGAAGAAATATATAATTATTTCTGTTTATATCGGACGTTTAGTTGATATTCGGTACTTAAGTCTAAAATGAACTTGTCATGATGTCAATAGTTCATGTCATCATAATTCCATAATATCCAAAATAAAATTCATGATATAATAATAAATTTTATATAAAAATTATACTTTTTAAATTAAACAATTCATTTAATTTATTAAAAATGAACAACGTCAGAATCATGGAGACGGTAGACCGTGCATATGCATGTGTAACGTTTCCATTTTGCATTGATCATTATGGAAATAAGGAAATCATTAATTTATAATTCAAGAATTATCATAATATTATTAAAATCTTAACAATCATTAAAATATACTTATATATATCATATATGTGATGTGGTGAAAAAAATGATACTCATCGCTTCATGGATGTGATACTTCACACGTACGCATGAAAGAAGTTATCATTTTTGTGTGAAAGGAAAGTAAGAAAAAATTGATATATTATTCTATTATAATTATTAATATTTCCTGAAAATATTATATAAATTTAAATTCCATCATTATGACCAATCTTGAGAGATAGTAATGGAAAATGAACTATATTGGTTTGTGAGGCGGTAGTTCACCATACACACGTTTGAAATGTTCATTTTCCATTTGATGAAATTTAAATTTAATTTAGATGATGAAATTAACATAATAAAATCTCAATATATTGAAGATACTTTATTTATTAGTTCATCATGGATGAAGAAGATTTAAAAGAAGTGGATGAAGAAATAAAATAGAAACACTTAAAATAAATGGCACCACTTCTTCGGTTTATCACTGTTGAAGAACACAATAACACCTCTAAGAAGGGTGTTATGCCTAAAATAAGGCTTCAATAATGTGTAGAGGAATTCTAGGAAGGGTTTTGGTTAGATATTTTCTGAAAAAAAAGGTTTTTGGGTGTGAGTAATAGAGAATAGTGAGTACCGTTTTATATGTGAGGGGAGGGGAACCATGTGAAACTCTTAAAATATAAAACTAATATAAATTAATATTTGAAGAATAATTACTCCAAGATGAGTTATGTATAATTTATGAATATTATTTTCAAAATTACACTCATCTAATAATTTTTATACATGTATGTTTCTTATTTAAAACCATATCTTTTCAGTTAACCTTTAATTATTCTATTTTAATTTTAATTGTGGTAACAAAGTTTTAAATATTAAAAGGCTACACATTTTTTTTATGTTGGGACAATTTACGATATTTTGAAATTTTATAAAAAATTAGAACTTATCAAATCCAATTTTGAATTTTAAAATATTTTTATGATTTTTAAATAATGTAATAAAGTATTATTTTCAAAACAATATTAATAGTGTCAATTTTGACACTATTCTTTTAATTGAATTTGAGTAAAATACAAATAGAAATATAACATAGAAACAAATAATTGAATTTAATTATAATATTTCATAGTCACCTATTAAATATTTATAGTATAATACTTAATTAAAAATATATTTACTTTAATATTTTTCATATCATTTATCTGATATTTCTATAAATAAAATAATTACTCTTTCACTATTATGTCAATATTTATTTTAATTATTTAATATATAAATATTAAAAATAAATTCCCATAATTTAGATAATTACATTAGATTTCTTTAGAATATTAATGATTTAATTTTTATCCTTTTCATAAATATATTAAAATTATTGTAATTATATGAAACAGGAGGGTTACATGTTGCCACTTTCATTAGTTTAAATATGATATACACCACTTTCATGGACAAAAGTCCATTAAATGAGTCAATTGGAATAAATAAGTGTTAATGGTAGACTTTTATTCATCCAATGGAATTATGGAAGGTGTTAGGGTAACTGTTTTGTCCTTATAATATTTTTTGTTACCCTAATTTTCCCTATTTACATTGAATTGCGTTAAATAAAAATTACCATAGATATTATTCATGATAACCAAGAAAATTAAAGTAACCTATTAATATAATTTGACTCACTAATTCCAAATATGGTATCCATTTTTCTCAAATTTAAAACATATAAGTTTATGTAATTAATTTAAAATCGATTCTAATTAACAAAACGATAAAATGAGTTTTTTAAAAGTAAAAACCATCAAAAGAATGACATGTGTTTATATCAAATTTTATTGTGGAATTACTTACAATGACCAAAATTGTATTAAATGATAAAAAATGAATCTAATTATAATTTTAAACCAATTAAAATTATAATATATCAATAGAAATAAATTATATGAAAAAAATAGTTTTGAATTAAAATGCAGTATTTTTTATTTTTCAATAAAATTTGAATTGTATATTAAAATTTTCAAAATTTAGACCCAAGTAAATTTTAATGTCTAAATTCCAAATAAGATGTTTAATTTTTCAAATAAAATATATAAAAGTTTCAGAAAAATAGATTTAAAATGAGTTCACCATCAAAATGTGGTAAATTGTTTTTTAGAAAAACACTCATTTTATCCCTACAATTGTATATGTTCTTACATAATGTCTATAAATCACATACAATGAATTTTAAGTATTATATTGAATTACTATTTCCATAATATAATCCAACAAGAGTTATATAATAATTTTATAAACACAATTAATCATATTTAAATAGTTTTTTATTAAAATATATAATATATATTCAATTTTTTATTAGTTTCATTTAATGATAATTTGGAAACCAATAAATATTTATATAAACATTTGTAAAACGTATATTCATAAATCTGATAACATTTTTCATTCCATCCATTCTAATGGCTAGGTGATAACTACTATATTAAATAATGATATTTAGTTGTTCGTTTAAGCTTGTTGTGGTGTATCATGTATGCTATCGAACATCGTTTTTCCCACTTAAAACTCAGGATGTTACATCAAATATTTTGTATGTTTTAATAAGAGATAATTTTTTGTATTTTGGAAAAAATATGATGCCAATTTGATTTTGGAAATTTAGTTACCATAAAAATAAATTTTTGGACTATGAATTTGGATAGATACATTTTCGTGAGTCTTAAGGTTGGAATTGATTATGTTGAACTTTAGATTTGGTTTTAAAGGTTAATTTATTACTTCACCGCATGGTCAAATTTGTGATAAGAGAATATTTATAAATAGTTTAAGGTGTAATAAAAAGTTAAGATTGTGTTTATAGAAACATATATTAATTTATATCCATATATTTTGAATGAATTCATCAATATTAAGAAATTGATCAAAAGAAAAAAATTATAATTTTTATTGAACCGATAGTATTTTAAATCATCGTAGATTTATAGATTTGGGGATATAAATTTCCCTTTGATTTTTCAGTTGTTTATTATTGATGACCTCAATCACTCCCCATAAGTAAATACATTTTTTCTCAACGTAAAAATCTCTACTTTCCACAAATGTTATCCGATTCAAAATTGTAATTTGGTTGTGAGCTTCATGATTCCCTTTCCTTATAATTTATGGTATATTTTATTAACCCTATTTCCCATGTGCAGTTTCAACAACGGTATTTTCTAGTATAAACCTTTTATTTTTGAAGTGAAATTTTAAATTGTTAGGTGAAAATTTATTGAAATAGGGGATAGTGTAAAACATCAATATGTCATGGTACATTATCTTTTAAAATAAATTCAATTACTTGTGTTCCACGCAGCACTAACTTGGCCTGCGTTATATGCAATATTGAGTTTCTGTGAAACAAAACATTAGTATTATTATTATTTGAATGATAAAACAATAACTAATACATTAATCATAGTATTATTAATAATAATAAATATTTTTAAATGTTATTTATAATGTTTTCACATAAATAAAACCAATTTATAATGAAATGTAGATGTTTTGGTAAAATAGCTTTAGGTCTAGAAACAATATTTTCTTAAAGAAACTCCTTTTTAAGTCCTTTTTTGAAAAATAATAAAATTAATTTTAGATACTATTGTAAATTTATGTTGGTGAAGTATAGATCATTTTTGAATTAGAAATGTCAAAATTAACTTAGGGGTAATTTTTGATTTTTTTTTGAAAAGTTTTAATTTTTTATGAATAGTGAAAGAATACAAAAATTGTAGACAAAACCTTGTTTAACATTTAAATGATTATTACAAATAAAATTTATTTTTAATTTTGAAATATATTAATAATGAATATATTAATGAAATATAGGATATTTAATTCATTTTCATATTGAAATTATATATAAACGCTTATTGACCTTTTGAACGTCTCTTCTACCAGCCTTCTAGACACATCTTTGGGATTAGCATTAAATGTAATCTTAACACTTCTATAAATTGATTTTTGAAAAACAGATATACACTATTGTAATCAGTATCATATTTAGAGTCTAATATGATTAACTTAATTTTTATTTTGGTTTTTCTGAATAATAACTTCGGTTAATTATTATTTTCCACGGTTAAGTGTAAATCATGAAACTAAAGGTAAAACTAACATTATAATATTTAATATTTACACTAAAACATGTCCAAAATTCATTTTATAAGTATTTTTCTACTAAAATCAACATCAATAAAAAATTATGATATTTTTAAGCCACTTGGGTAAGAATAATACTTTTAATATATTTTATTTAAAGATAAGATAAATATTTAATACCCATAAGTTTAATAACTAAATAATTTTTAGTATAGGGTTTTACAAAAGATAAATTATATTAAAAATATTCATTTGAAAAATAAAAAATTTATCTTGGTCATGAAATTTTATTTTTAATTTTTTTAAAATAAATGTTTTAATTAAAAGATTTTATAATAATAATGTAGTAACTGTCTATTTGATGAAAATACAAGTTAAATGATATTAATAATATTACAATAAATATAATTTGAAATATATGATTCCATTCATGAATTTTTTGGATAATTTATACATGTTAGGGATGATTAAATTTAGTTTTTTTAGGGAATCAGGATGTTAAGTAATTTTTAAAAAGAGAAATAATAAATAGTGTCAAAATTGTCAGAAATGATATTTCAAGATAAATAATATTTTCTTAAATGATATGAAATTCATAAAAATATATTTTTAACCCAGATAACTAGTATAAAATTACATATGTCAAAAATTATATAATTTGGGTTATTTAAGAATTTCATATTAACTATATTAACCCTATAGTGTAAAAAAGACCAGTAGTCACGGTAAGAGTTAAATTGTATAACTAAGGGATAAATCCAAATCATAAGGTTAATATTGTCACATAAACATGTATAAAATTCATTTTTTAAGATTATTTCAACCCATCCTCATATGAGTCTACAAATAACTAAATTTGTAGCTCTCTGAAATCTAAAATCAATATATATTAAATTAATAGTTTTTTGTGTTTCCCAAAGTGTCCCTCCCCTCTCTTATAAAAAGGAACTTATCCTTATATTTTATTCACATCTATAAAAACCTTTTTCTCCACCAAAACTGAAACATTTCCCCTCTCAACTTCCCTAAAATCATCCTAGATTTCATACATTGGGAATAAAGGAATCCTACAAATTCTTTTTGTTCAAATTAAAAGGAGATGCACGAAGAAGAGGTAATTGCTTTACCAATTCAATACAATTTGTTTTCTTTTTATACTTAATCATCTTATATTGTTTACATACTAATAAAATAAATCCAGTATCATATATATGATGAGATGTGATCATGATTATGGGATAACCATATTTCTCTTTTTACCCATCCTACAAAAACAATATCACTATACCTGCGTACGTACAGCTTGTCGTCTCCATGTTGCAGTGAAAATTGTTTTTCATTACCACCATTTTTGGACAAGTATAATGATGAATATAATAGATATAAATAATAATTATGAAATTATATTTATTATGTATAATTAAAATACCATCAATTTTCTTACCCCTTTGCCGTTAAGGGAATGATATTGTCGCTCGTGCATACGTACGACTTACAGTTTCCATGATGCGATGAGATTCATCCTCCATGTTAACCATTTAAGAATGATTATAAAAATATTTATAGTGAATAAATATAAAATAAATCACATGTTAATTATAGTGGATATATATATATATATCATTTACTTTCTCTCATCCAATACTATAAGAAAATGGAACCATCTTTTATGCGTATGTACGACGTACAATCACCATGACCATTATATTTGATTCTATATATTATATGTATATATGCTAAATATATATGATATATAAATAATATTTTATTTACTTGATGTAATTAAATAATGATCTATGTAATATAAAAATTAAAATCACTTATTATTAACAAAGTTGTTATTACTCGAAATGTTGATTCAACTTTGAATTCTTAATATATGTGTAATATAAATTCATAAATGAATCATATATGATATCATAAATGTTATTATGAATCTGGAACAATTAATAATCTGATTAAAACCACTACATAGATGTTTCAAACATGTATGGAGAGAATCGTACCAAAGATAAGGGTTAATTTCACTATCTCTTTATTTTACGAGTTTGTTTATACGTAAGTATTTACCAAGAAATGTTTATCATCAATGTTCATGTTTCTTAAAATTATATTTGAAAATTTTCTACAAAAGTTTATTGAAATTATTACCCATTTTAATCTTTTTAGAAAATGGTGTGAAATAAATCCTTTTGTTATTTTCCTTGCAACGTACTTTTTTTGAGTTTTTTAAAAAATTACAAGAAGAATGTTTTACATAACATATATGGGGTGGGAGTCTCTTTCCACCAGTGTGTTTTCTTAATATTATGATGATTCCCTTACAATATTATGATGTTATATTAAAATAAAATTTTCCATTTATAATTTCCCAACATTTTAAATAAATGATTTAAAAAAATTTATTTCACTCAATAGGTTATAAGGATCATATTAGAGTATTTTCATCTATTCCAACATCCATTATTGAATCTTATTTTTAATTGCGGATGATATCTTGAGATATAGTATACCATATTCCCTTTATAGTTATATGATTTATTTCGACTATGGATGTACTATTTTCATTCCATTCATAACTTATAGATTAAGTATCGAAATTTCGTATGCTAGTTTTAATATGAATGTTTATGTTTGTCTTGTTTTACCGATTTCATAAGAGGAATTCATTGGACTTTTTAAGTTCTAGGAAGGGCTCACTATAACCCATATATTCGTTCGTAGGTATAATAATACAAAATCTATTGGCATCAAATCCTTCAAGTTTGTTTCCAAGAAGTTTTAAATTATTGGTATGATAGATATTGACATAAATCGGATGGGTTACCACCACATAGTTATACTATCCTGAGGAAAGATATTAATAGTAGATATCTTGAGGATAGTTTTTGAGAGTTCAGACGTCCAACATTATAGATTCCCTCATTATGATATTAGTTATTGATATTCCATGTGATTATTAGACTAGTAGAATATCCATGGTTACACTTATTTTATAGGATATTATTTATTCATTCCATATTCTGATCAACAATATATTTAAAGGGATTGTGTTTTAGTTATGAATATTTCATTATGATTTATGATTGCTTTTTCATAATAGATTTTGTTGTATGCTTACCCTTACTGAGCATCTGAGCTCAACCCTTTCTTATCTTTTATTTTTCTATGATGCCAAGAAGTGTGTTATGACTTATATCCAGGGTAAAGATATAAGAATAATGGATTTCTCAAAGAATTATCTATGTTTTATTATATGTTTTTAATTTTAAGGTAAGTTTCATGTATGTAATCAATTTTCCAAGGCTACTAAACTGATCAGTCCTTCAAGATTTGATTCCTTTTATTCATGCCACTATATTAAAATAATGCACTAGCTTCGAGCTTTTGGGGTTTAGGCGTTACATTAAATTTTTTAGTGGTGGTGTGGATCGAACATATAATCCCTCCACCAAATTAAATATCAATTTAAGATAAAATTTCTGCAATATTGATTTTCAAATAGTGAATACTTTTGGGTATTTACAAAAAAACACTCCTCCCCAACTATAAAAGAGAACTCACTCTAATCACATCTTTACTCATCTCAAGCCATTATGATCCATAAATATATACCAAAATCACATCCAAAATTACCTACTTTCATAATAGAAGTTTTAATTTCGTTATAAATACAAATTTGGACGGATTTAGTGAAAGCCCAAGGAGGATACCTGAAGAGGAGGTAATATTCTTTGACGAGGGTCTTTATTTTATTTCTCTCTCCACCTCCTTCAATTTTTCATAAACGATTCTCATATAAAAAATCAGTATCATCCATATACTATGATTTTATTATAATAAGGTAACTACCTTCAAAAATAAAAAAAACCATCTAACGGGTTACAAAATCATTGTTCATGTGTAGGGAAGACTATTGTCTCACGAATCGATGTCATTTGTTTCCCCATTAACACCACTCAAGGTTGGGAATGATGAATGATATAATGTATATATATATGATATTTATATCATATTAATATATTTGAAGTCATTTTATTATATATACCTTCTTCCTTTACATTATTTAGGGGATATCATAACATCCTTTAAGTGTATGACGGACTACCGCATCGCGAAGTGGTTTGACTATTTTTTGACTAACACCTTACATGTAATGTAAAAATGGTAAAGATAATAAATATGTGTGATATTAATGTAATAATTATCATATTAATGAAATATATATCATTTTTTAAATATAAAATATCATTTTATATCTTACCTTATCACTCACATAAAAAGTGATAATGTTGTTCATGTACATTTTCACTACAACCTTCACAAAGCGATGTGAAGATTTTTTCACCACACAAAAATAATGATATATATAGAAATATATAATAAAATAATATTTTATTTATGATATAATTATAACTATTTAAATATTATATATTACTTACCATATTTCTATAATTATCATTAAAAAATGGAAAATGTTAATTATGTGTACGTACGAAATAACGTCTCCATGATTATAACGCTAATTAATTTTTGATAAAAAAATTATTAATTAGTGTTAATGGTATATTTAATTTATAAATGTGATAATTAGTACATGAATATTATTTTGGATATTATATAACTATATTATATGAATAATAATTAGACATTTCAAAACAAATCCCTAAGGAGAAAATGACGTAATTAACAACTGAAACAATGAAAATAATTAAATATAATTAATTAATGAGCGATAAGATGTTATAAAAGGTTAATATATGATATTATAAATATTAATATGGTTATTGAAAAATAGAAAAGATTTTTTAAAACCACTATACATGAGGTTAAATAATTACCAACCCAAAGCATGTGTGAGGTAATGGTTTTCTCGTCTCACATTTATTTCTATGAGATGTATCCCATGTTTACCAATTATTTTATCATGTGGTATATATAAATTCTATGAATTTATTTTATGATTGTGATCCTTAAATTTTTTGAGATTTAAAAATCCATTTTAGGATGGATCTTTCATTTTTTTAGGGTTTCAATGTTACTTAAGCGGTAAGGTATTTAATCTCAATTTCATTTCATTGAGGCACATTATAATGTTATGACCTTAATTTCATTTATATGGTGTATAGAATTCCTATTTAAATTGTATTATATTGAATAATTCATTATTCATGGTATTTTATGTTTTAATTTTAATTATTTAATCTTATAGTATTTGAATTAAATATTACCATGTGATAATAAAATTTATAACTCAATTTCTTTTCATTGGGTTATATTAGTTATTTGTTGTCATTAATATTCTATGATTATGTGAATAATGATTTTTTATTAACTTATTTTTTATCTTAACTTTTTTATGTGGATATATATTTTATACACATTATATATTCATTTTTTCATTCACACTTCAACGTTATGATATTTTCAATGGTTTAATTCACAATCTTAATTTAACTGAGATTTTTTATTCTTGTCTTTTAATTAAAGAAAATTATTTTATCATTTTTTAATAATATCATTTAATTTTTTTATCATATATTTATTAAAGATATTTTCAAGTAATAGTTTCATTTTACTACTTTTGGTACGTAAATTTATTGGGAATTTGTTAAATAAAATATGACTTCATTTATCTCTTTGGTCGGAAATCTATTTTCTTCCAAAAACATCTTTTCAAAAAAAATTCAAAAATATTTTTTTCTATTTCACAAATATTTCTGAAGATAAATTTGACACAGTTTTAATCTTTAATAATTTTTTTCAAAGGAATATTATATTGGTTTCAGAACAATTCTCATGTGTATTTTAATGAAACTTCCCAAAAATTATTCTTATAGATTTTCGATTTAGATAATTTTCAACGATTTTTATAATTAAAAAAGAATTTTTTACTTAGTTTCATGAAAAGTATAAAATTAAACTCTGTAATGATTGAAATTTCATTGAATCTTTCATTAAAAGCTTACAATTAGCTTTATATGAATACTATTTTCCTAATATTCGATAAATTCTTAGTTTTTCTAAATTGGTTTTAAAATAAATAAATTTTTAAAAAAATTTATGTCTAAAAAAATTAGGTAGTTCGGTTTTTTCCTCAATGAAGTGTTTTAATTTAATTTTAATGATTCCTTTATATATTTTAAATAGTTATTTCAAAAAATGAATTTGATAATAATTAATGAAATTTTCTATTTTTAAAAGTTATTTCAAAATGAAAAGTTTATTTTATTAAAAAATTATTTTATTGATCTTTTAATTGTATTAACAGTCATGAATGTCAACAAACATTGATTTTACTTATGCTAGAATAGGAACTTTTGGAAATTATTCCATCATAAGTACTTCTCCAAATATATTAAAACTACCTAAAAGATATTTTTATGGAACCCATTTATTTTCATAGGTTAACCAAGTTTCAATGAGATTTTTATATAACTAAATTATTCACTACAGGTAAGTCATGTTTTAAATAGATTGAAATGAAGCCCATTTCTTTTCTATAAATTAATCAAGTAATAAACAGAATGCTGATTGTGTTTATGAGTTTTTTTATGAAATTAAATATTTATGTAATTTATTTGTTGTTCATGGACATTAAGGATGATATGGTTGGCTAGACAGAACCGAGTGAGACTATGGCATCTTATATGATGGGGTGTCCTAGATTACACCAGGTGATCCCATTATATCTTATATGATGTGGAGAATAGATAATGTTGGATGATCTTGTTATAGATTATATGATGTGTGTTCTTAGAGATTTCCCTAATGAATTGGGTAATGAATATGTTCTCTAGATAATTATATTTGATGTCAGTCATATGTTTATTCCAATTATAAGGGTTTTCAAAGGGGTTTTAATTTGTTCTTTGAAGATGACTTCCTGTGATAGAAGAATAATTTATCTTTTATTTTCATGAATTTATAATGTTCCCATTTATAAAGACTGATAGTACATAGATCAGTATTTTTGATTCTTATGAATATTTATTAGGATAAATCCATATGCTATGTTTTAAAATTTATGATTTATGTATTTATCAGTATAAGTTATTTTTTTCTTCAATCTTTCACTCTGATTATGTCAACATACCCTTACAGAAATATTTCTTTCACGAATTAAATTCACTTGTTAATGCTTATGTTTACCTTTTCTAAGCATTTTATATCACCCTTATTAAGTTTACTTTCCCCCATTTTATCAAGGAATAATTTTTCTTGAATTATTTCTAGAATGGATTTCATTTGGACGTTGATGAGGACTCAGTGATAAATAAAAAAGATTGGTTATATGTGAGAAATTAGCATTTGATGAAATGGTTATTGTGTATGTAGGATTTTATCCTAATTCTATAAAAATATAAACCTAAGAGATATTCAAGAATGGAAGTGATCAAATTTTTCTTTAAAATGTCTTTTGGTTTGTACATATAAAATGGGTCACAATTATCAATATAAAAGATATAAATTTCATGTTTATAATTTCAACACAAGATCTAGGAGTGTGTGTTCTAGTTTGTTATAGTTTTTATCAGAGTTCAGATTAGATAAATTTAGAGGTTATGATGTTTTCATGAGAGGATATCTTAATATTTATAGATACCTTGATGTATCTATAAACATAAGGATGATCATATGTTAAAATATTTATACACTACTTTGATGTTTTAGACAAGAGATCTAAAATTGATTAATGAAATTTGCGGATATGTTTTAAAAGCATGAAGAATTTGTAAATATTTTGTATGAATTAATGTATGAATTTTTTTTCAAATGATATTTATGGCACTAATAACTTATATGGTCTATATTATATTCGATATTAAGAACACATGTTTTATCGTATAGTTAACCACATGATTGATAAGTAATTTTGTGACTATGTAATTAATGTTACTTAAAAAGATGATTCTTATATTCCCTATATTGAAATATGAAAGGTTTGAAAAATCATTTCAGGTCAAAAAAATGGTTAATTTTTTTTATTGAGGTTATTTTGTAGATCGGTTTATTGAATGATTTATTTTGAACACTGGGTATTGCTATTGAATTTTTAATATTAATATATCATATGATGGTTTACTCATTTTGGGAATTATCCTTTCATGTTCAAACCTTTTTGGTTTTGGGTAATGCCTAAATACAAGATAAATATATTTCCATGATTTTTGGGATTATTTGGTCCATTAAAAGTTTATTTTAGTTATTCAGGCATTAAAAATTCATCTTGAATACCCATCATTTGGAGAAAAAGATGATATTATAGTGGAAATTGCTTAAATGATGAAATTATACTAATCAAGTAATTATATTTATATATTCCATTTTTCTAGATTATAATAGAATTACTCAACCCTTGGAAGAGGGTCCTAAAAAATGTTAATCCTATTACCATTATCATTGATGATACTAATGACCTTTTCACACCTCTTTGGTATATGGTTTTTATTGTAAATTTTCCCTTTATCAATATCTTTGTAATGATCGATGATATATGTCACTCTATACCCTTATTTGGGTTTTATTATTTTCTTCCATTTTTAAATATTCTCATCCCACCTATGTTCCCTAGGATACCTTCTATGTATTATTCTAGATGACCCTCATACTTCCCTTGAACTATTATCATAAATGTGTTTTAATATCATTTCATTCAATGTTATTTTTCAAAAAATGTATTTTCAAATGTAAATCCTTTGATTTTTGAGATAATGATAAAATCGCGAAGAAAAAAGCTATTAATAGTGTGTGGGATGTAGCCAAATTATTTTTTTAATTGAGGAAAATTAATTTTGTTAGCCTAGAAGAAACACAACACTAACTTTAAATGACCCACGATATATAACCACTATAACTAAGCCGTTAAATTTACAGATATATATAGTACTAATTAAATTATAAAAAACATATGAATTACACATAAATAAAATGTATATTTACTTATTACAAATAAAACTACAATCATATAAATAAAAACTAAATTTTCTCTAGAAAACAATATTTTTTGAAAAGATGGTTTATTCATGCTTTGCGCACATAATTTAAAATTATTTTTTACCACATCTAGAATAATTATTTTAAAAATTAACATAACATTTTGAAATTGGAATAAACAAATTATCTTTTTTAATTTTTTTGTTATTTTTATGGAAAAATCATTTTTTATAAAAAGTAAAAAATACGGAATTTTTATTGAAAATTCCTTTTCATTTAAATAATTTATAATGATATATTATAATTTTAATTGTATTTAATGTGACATTATATCAATTTTAAATAAATTATTTCAATTTGTTTCATTGTAATAATTCTCATTTTGAATTTTGGTATAACAATATTACATACTTTTGACCATTTTCTATTTAGAACTCCTCATTTTCACCTCGTATGTGGAATTAATTTCAAATTACATTTTTCCACATATCCAAATTGATGTTTTAAAAAACTTATTTCATATTTTTAATAAAAATTATTTATAATGTATAATAATTTCAACTTAATTTTTTAAGAAAATGAATTTTGAAAATAGTAAAAACGTTATTTGACATTCATAAGTTTAAAATGAAGTTACTGGTGGTTAAGCAAAAATAATAAGAGAGAAAACGACATAAAATATTATATTAATTTATTTTTATGAGTCTATTTATAAAATTACCATTAAATTATCTAAAATATGGAAATTTATTTCCCATTCCCTTTTCATATGACCCATTGAATAAGTTCAGTGATGAAATAAAAAAAGTAACCTTCCTTACTTTTAATATCTATAAAACATTAGTATGGGAAAAACAACACAGGTTTTCTTATGAATTTTCTTTTGAAATATAAATGATTATTTTATCATAATTATTTACCTTCAATTTTTGGAGATCAAAAAATTACTTAAAATTAAAATGAAATTTCACCATAGTAACTATTTAGTTATTAATTAAATAAAATAAATGATACTAAAAAGTTGAAAATTATTGTAAATTAAATGAATTTTTTTGTACCTATAATTTTATAGAATAATATACCATGTTATAAATTTATGGACATAATATATTCAAATTCAATCATTTTCATGATATTTTACAAATTTAACTTAATTAAATAATGTCACAATTTACATTAATGTTATTTCACATGAAATAATATTTTTTAAAAAAAGTTAAAATTATGAAAAATAAAATTTTCTACCTAGTTATTTTTAAATGATTAAAAATAAAATTTATGGTACATTAAAATACCAATTATTATTTTATAGGGATTATATTGTCCCCAAAAATGTTAAAAACTCTATTAGTGTCGTTATGGTTAAAACAATGTTTTTTCGTGTTACATGTTCCTGTGTTAAAATTAATTTTCAACACATATGTGACTTTTTATTTGATAAATTTGATTTAATATTTATAATAATTGGGTAAAACTTATATAATATGAATAATTTTATTTTATACGTAAAATATAAATTTCCAACGATACAAAACTAGTTTTCATGTTTAAAAACAAAAATGTTTAAAATAAGTAAACCATGAAATTAATGAAAAAATGATTCAAAATAGTTTTTTATTACAAGGTGGAAATGTATATAGAAATTATAATACCTCCCCTAATTAAATTATAAATTTTGGAGACACTTTAGGTGACATTGACCTCCCAATAGTGAATACTTTTGGGTATTTACATAAATGACACTCCTCCCCAAATATAAACAGGAACACACTCCCGTCAATTTATTACACCTCTGAAGACATTTTGAGAATCCATGACCTGAAAAAATTACATCCTAAATTCCCTAAAATAATCTTATAAGTCTTACATTGGTAATAAATCCAACTGATAAATGATTTGGTGAAAACGTAAGGAGGAAACCCAAAGAAGTGGTCATGTTCTTCAAAGAGCATCCTTCAATTCTTTTTAAAAAATTATAATGTAATATCATTAGTATATTATATATAATTTTATGTTTTTATAAAAATTTCATTACAAGAAAAATATATACTTCAATAAAATGGGTTACGAAATCATTGTTTATGTTTACGGTGGACAACCACCTTGCGAACTGATGTCCTTCATTTTCAATTACCAAATATCACAGTTTGGTATCATAATTAATGTAAAGTGTATATATATTTATATATATTATTTCTAACATAATTAAATCTTTTGAGTCATTATATCATATATAAATTTTTAATTTCTATTCCGTAGGGGATACAATAAAGACACTTGTGTGTAGGATGGACTACCGCCTCACGAAGAGATGTGATTCAATTTTAAAAAACGGATTACATGAAAAGTAATAAGAGTAATGATAATGAATATATCGGATATAATTGAAATAATTGTTATAATCTTGAAATATTTATCATTATATAAAAATAATATATAATTTCGTATATTACCCTTTCAGTCACTAAAAAATTGATAACATCATTCGTGTATGTGTGGATTATAACCTTCATGAAGCGATGTGACTCTGTTTTCCTCTCCAAAACACAATAATGATATATATATATAAATATATATATAATTAATTAATATATTATTTATGATATAATTATCATTATTTAAAGATAAAATATCACTTATCATCTTTCTTTAATGACCATTAAAAAATGGAAATATTAATCAGGCATACGTACGGCCTACCATCTCCATGATTGTAACATTAGTTTATTTTTTAATAACCATATTACATGATTTGATTTAATGGTATAATTCACTTATAAATAGAATTATTATATCATGATTATTATTATGGAGAATATATAACAGTGTTTTATGCATAAGAACTATAACTGTCATTATAAATAACAAATGTGAAAACACAGAAATGAACACCCAGAATAATGAAAAAATGAAATATTATTATAGAATGGGGGATAAGATGTAAAAAATGGTGATACCTGATATTATAAACATTAATATGGTTATTTAATAATTTGATAACTTATTTGAAACCCCTATGATGTAGGTTAAATCTTGATCAATGAAAAGGAAGAGTGAGGTAAGAATTTTCTTGCCTCACTTTTATTTCTGTGAGATATATGAAATATTCATAACTTATTTTATTGTGTTGTGTGAATAAATAAAATTAATATATTTTATTACTTGTATCCTTAAATTTATTTGGAATTAAATATATATTTTAGTATCTTTATTTGATGGGGTATTGAGTTTAAAAGATACAAATATGGTAAGAGATTTTATCTCAATTTCATTTCACTAAGGAATATTGAAATTTTATGCTCTTAATATTGTTTATATGGTGTAGATACTACCCATTTGAAATTTAATATCATTAATATTTAATTATTAATAATATTTTAATTTTTAATTTCAATTATTTCATATAATGGGGTTTGAATTTAAATTTACCAAGTGGTAACAAATTTCATTACTCAATTTCTTTTCATTGAGTTATAAAACTTATTCAATGTAATTGATATTTTAAGATTACATGTATAATTAATTTTTAGTATCTTATATTTTATTTCCACTTTTTTATTTGGATTTATATTTTACACACATAATTGATTCATTTTTTAATTATCACCTCACCTTTATGATTTTTGTAAGGGTTTACTTCACAATCTCATTTTAATCGAGATTATTTATTCTTGAATTTCGTTTGATGGAAGTAATTTAATAAAAACATTTTAATTTTATTCTTCTCAGGTTATTCAAGATATTTAAAGTTAATGGAACCATTTTTCAACTCTTTATTTTTAAATTAGTTTTGAATTTTTTTATGAAATTATGGATTTATTCCCTCATCGACCGAAAATCGATTTTCTTACAAAAACATATTTTATAAAAATGTTTTAAAAACGTTTTTATTATTTGTAAATTTATTTATTAAATGAATTTCCACCCATTTTTTACTATTTATTTTTTTCATTTCGAATCTTATATCATTTTCAAAACAATGCTTGTTTATATTTTACCAAAAATTTGAAAGCAATCTTCATCTCATTTTCAAATCCAGGCACTCTTCTAAAATTTTTACAATGCAAAAGGAATGTTCTGTTTAACTAATATTTTATGTATAAAATTTCACTTTTTCATTGCCTAAATTTCCATGAATCCTACTTTGAAATTATAAAATGTTTTTTTAGAATTGTTTTCTTAATAATCTAAAAATTCTTAATTTTTAATGTATCTTTCAAGGAAAATTATTTTTAAAATTCTTTATGTACAAAAATATATTTTTATATAAGAAATGATATTTTCCTCATGAAATTATTTAAATTATTTTTAATGATTTATTTATAATTTTAAATTGATTTTCTCAAAGAAAATAATTTTTATAATATTTATGAATATTTATTGTTTTTAAAAGTGATTTCAAAATGAAATGATTTTTATTATCGTAAATGTTTTTAATGATATCTTAAGGGTATATCAATTTATCAATGTCAGTAAACATTGTTGTTACTTTTTCTCAAATGGGTATATTTATAAATGATACCATCCTCATTATTTATTTGGATAGATTTATATTGCATCAAATAGATTGTTATGGAACCCATTTCTTTTATGTTGGTTAACCATGTTTCAAAGATATTATTACAAACTGATTTCATTTCCACAGTTAAATCATGTTTTATATAGATTAACATGAAACTCATTTATTTTCTAATTTTGAAAAAAAATAAAGAAAAAAATGATTATTTTTATGAGTATTATCATTAAATGAAAGCTTAGTTTCATTATTTTTAGTTCTTATACACTATATATTATTGGGTGTCCCATATAGTGTTGGGTGATCCTGTTAAAAACTATATAATGGTGTGGCCCATATAAAATCCAATGACCCCATTTAAACTTATATGGTGTTGAGGCTGAGATAGAATTGGGTGAGTCCATTGTATCTTTTATTATGGGTGAACATAGATATCAATATAAAAAATTAGGTAATTATTATGTTATCTAGGGAATTATATTGGAAGTTGGTCATATGGTTATTCCATTTATAATCGTTCTGGAAGGGTTCTGTAAGTATTCTATAATGATTATTTCCCAAAATACCAACATGTTTTCACTATGATTCCCATAAGTTTATATTTTTTCCTTTGATCATGATTGATATCAAATGGCTCCTGACTAATTATTCTTATTTCTAATTATTTTGTTAAATCCATATGTCATGTTTTTTTATTGATGATTCTAGTATTGATTGATAAGAGTTCTTTTATAATTCACTAATGTGCTCTAATTAGGTTTTCATACCCTTATGAACTTATTATGATCATTGAAAACATTCATTTGTTAATTCTTATATTTAACATTGCTGATAATTTAATCTCTCCATTATTATGTTTTATATTCACCATATTTTGAAGAAATGATTTTGAACAAATTATGGATAGAAGAATTTTATATGGTTATTGATGATGAATAATTGTCAACTAAGAAAATTTTTGTTTTAAGGGGGAAACACTCATTTGTTTAAATGATTATTTTTTATATTGTATCTTTCCATAACTCTTGAAAAATCATAATATAAATGGTCCTCTAGAATATAAGTGATCTAATTTGCTCTTTTAATGTTGTAAGGGTTTGATGGAAAATGGGTCATAATTATCAGTATCAATGAAGGAATAATGTATATTTTATGATATCAACACCATATCTGAGAGTGACTGATCTAGTCTATTATAATATATTATCCCTTTACAACATTTTAGCACCTGTTTGTAAACAATGTTGCATTATTTTCATTATTTTAGGTGATAATTTCATTATTTTCTCGTGTGTGTATTGTCAAGAAAGTTATTACTATTATGCATATTATATAGTTCAATAATATATAAAAGGATATTAATGTTATAAATATACTTTCATTTTACATTATATACATTTTTAGAATCATTATTTAAATTTGAACATAGAGAAAGGATCATATCACCTTTGGGAGATGGTAGGTCGTATGTATGGACGCACAATGTCATCATTTCCTTAATGGGTTAATAGGTAAGTATGTGTCAAATTTCTAGTTTTTTTAAAAACATATAATGTAATATATATCAAATATATTCACTAAATTCATCATTATTACATTAAACTTAAATCATAACTAGAAAACGAATAACATTACTTCGTGAGATGAAAGTTCACCATATACATAAGTGACGTAGTTTTATTTAAAAAATGGAACGTATAATGGTATATGTGATACAAAAATTCTAGTTGTATAATAAAAATTACAATATTATATCCATGTGATAAATACATATATATTTCTATCCCAAAATAGTGGTTTTGTCAAATGAATTACATCAGTTTTTGAGGTGGTAGTCTGTTATACACACGATTGACAATTTCATTACTATTTGATGGAAGTGGAGATAAATAAAGTTAATTCCTCTAACATAACAACATATTAGTAATGGTAATATACTAATGTTATTATAATATAATGTTATAATAATATTTGAATTAGTTGGTAGGTGAAACACAATAATTATGCTCGTTTATGAATGTTATATCTTCTTCAGACAATATATTTAGGTTTGAAGAAAAATAATTTCTATATTGGATATATAGTCAAACCAATGGATCTAGGATGTTTTTAGGGGATTAAAATTTTGGTTTTGGAAGGTTTTAGAAGATCCAAATAGATTTGGAAGTGTGAATAGGGGAGGAGGGTGGGTATCATTTTATAAGTGTGGGTGAGGATACAAAATGAATTTTTGAAAAGAAACAATTAAAACCACATATGTATCATTACAAAAGCCTCTAAAGTGGGTCATTATCGACCATTAGAGGATATAAATTATAAATATTCCCATAAATTGATTATTTGGCATGTTCTTAGGTACTTATAACCCATATATTTGTAGTTTAACTCTCGGTAAATTAGTTTTTACCTTAACCATGGTAATTGATTTTTTCTTCAATTTCTATTAATAATGGCAAAAAGTTATGTTAACCATATTACATATATAAATTGTTAGGATTCAAAATATTTAATCTTTTTTTTAAATTCAATTCATAGAAGTGGAATAATCCAATTTAAAATCATTAACAGAGATGCGATAAAAATTCAGGTTTGCAGAGGAAAAATTCTAATAAGTATAAACGATTTATATATAATCATTCAATATAAAAATCATTAAGATGACCAAAATTATTTAAATTTTAATAAAATTGTCTAAATTTTACTTTAAAATCAATTTAAAATGTAATTTATCCTTTTAAATTGTTTAAAAAATTGTAATTTTCAAAAAAATTAGTAGTTTTAACTATTCAACACATAATGACTCTTTTTAGAAAAATCACAAAAATTGAATCTAAGATTATTTTGATATGTTTATTTATAAAATGAAATAATTTTTTAAAATTTTTTTTATAATATTAGTGGAAGGATATTTCTAAATTATTTTTGTAAATCGCGATTAAACCATTTCTTATAAAAATATAGTTTCTGAGAATTTTTTCTTATTTTAAATTGTTATTATTTTATTTATAATCAATAGATGACCATAATTTTAATAATTTACTTATAACTATTCATTCCCACTAATATAATGGCTAAGTTATAATGGTATACTATATTATAGTTCATTTAGGATTAGGGTTTCATTGTTAGAAATCTATCAAAGCGGTTAAATTTGAGGATATATATTACATGGGTGGTTTAAGATCAGTGTTTTGTGTCTCATAGAAAATAGAATATAGTTTTTTAACAAATATTGGGGTTTTATATTCTTCCCTTCTTTAATAAATTTTATCCTTAAAATTTTAACATGGTTTTTATATTCTATCATTTTACATTTGGAAATGCCTCTGTTGAAAACCAACACCATAAAAGGGTTAATAAAACATCTCATTGATAAGAAGGAAAGATAAATATAAAGGTCATACAAAATAAAACATAAATTGGTTTCTATGTTTGAGACCACTAGCAGAATGTGAAGATATATATATTGAACAAAAGAGTAAAAAAAAAATTGATGCTTTCACCAGGGCATGCCTATATGATAGTATATGATACGCATTTTGGAGTTCTTATTGCCTTTCATTCCCACTCACCAAAGGTGGGTGGATTTCACCACATTCAATGGTGATGTCTTATCCTTGATGAAAAACTTATGATGGGATGTCAGTTTCCCCTAACATGGATTCCTCCTTGGATATCATCACATAGTCATGGTCTCATTTATATATTTAATTTATCTTCATGGAACTCATTCCCAATGCCATCTCTTTGGGAATGTCACTTAATTACACTGCTTTTGTCTTGACATTAATTTTTCTTCTTTATCAAGAAGAAAACCTGTATAAAGAGAGTAGTCATGTTGGGAATCCCTGGGCATGTCTGGACATATGGTGCATTGGTCACCTATAATCATCCTCTTAAGTTGTAATCTCACATATTTTATCTTAGGGAATGAAACCAAAAGGTATCTCATGTCAGTCATGAGGTAAAGACACCAGAGGTGTAATTATTCTATGTTTTTTTAACTCGGGTTTCTCAAACCTATTAATGGGGTAGGTATATTGGGCCATGTCACATAATCTATATCATGTGGAGAGGGATTAGTTAATTTAACTGAGATAGATCAGTGCAAGAGTTTAACATCCTGTATTGACGGGAGAAGGGTTAATGTCTTGTGGGGATAAGATGGAAGGATCAGAATTCCCCAGAGAGGAGGATTCTATAGGTTTATCCCTAGGAGACGAGGTGTCACACCCAAGATGGTTGGATAAAAACACAGCTTGATGTGTATCTGGACGGATGGATTAGAATGCCTTGTTGAGGTGGATCCAGGTAGCGTGTAACTATTAGGGTTAATGACACAACATTGTCATCTACTTATGGATTAAAAACCTATTGAGGTGAAACTGGAAAATTTATTAGAATATCCCTTGAGATGGATTAGTTAGGTGTGTCTCTAGGAGAGATAATGTCACACCATGTTAATTTTCTAATGGATTGGAACAGACCTTGTGGTGGATCCATGTATTTGACCTGAATGGCCCATTAGGTGGATTAGAGTGGTGTATCACTAGGAGGGAGTAGCTGAGATTACCATTGGTCATGATTGAACGTCAGGGTGGAATCCTATATACCCTAATAAAAAGATAAGGATAAAAATCCATGCACATAGATGTCTTATTTTAGTGTCATGTGACTAGACAAATCAATGTATTTTAATGTCATGAAGTAAGGGCACTCCTGTCATGAAATGAGAACTAAAGAGGTATTGTGTTGGCCTTATTCATTTAAGCTTCCCTTTTTTGTTTTCTTTTACACCTTGGGGTGTCTTGTACTCCATGGTTGTAGAGGGTGTAATCCCATAATTAGATTACATGGGATATCATATTCTTATCACACCAGGAAAGACTGTAATTATATATCATGTGCTAAAGACATTGTCATGCAGTTTAACATTATATCTAGGTAGTTCTATATCAGGAAACTCAAATGTAGAGGGACTCACTTCTAACCATAGGGTTTATCTGAACAATATTCATATACCTTTGGGAGGGACATGGTGTTGGCACTTCCATGGGGGTGTGGTGAGTCACAAGTTAAATGTTAAATTTCCAATTCTTAGAAGGAAAAGGGGTTAATGTTCCAATTAATAGAAGTAAACATGTAGGTGGGATTAAGTGGGATGAAAGGGGAGTGGGTTTTACATGTCACATATAGGGACATGATGTGCAGATCGATGGGTCCATGATTGGTGTGAGGGCCCCTGTCACTCAACCTTCATGAAAGAGGGTTAACAGAAGAGAGCGCCATGCGGAGGCCTAGGAGAGTGGATTTGAGAAGAATGGGGCACTGTAATGAAGTATTTTTTAAAGATGAGGTTCCTAAAAAAGGTCAGGGGATTCACAAAAGGGTATGATTCACAAAACATGTTTTCCCTACCTCTTGGTGAAGTATTGATTTGGAAAGGGAGTGCTTTGAGAATTTTGAATGCTTTTTTAATAACCATGTACCACAGGTGGAATTGTTCTACCTTGAATGGAGTAGGCCTTTATGAAATTATCCCCATAATACGTGGAGTCTTTTAAGAACATATAGAAGAGGGATTTGTGAATCTTGGATACCTTGAATCGTCCATTTTCTCTTTGGTTCACGATGCTTAGGTGGTTTTTTAATTGGATTCAATTTAGAAGCCAAAAGGTTGACAACCATCTCTTTAATGTCGTAATTAATAGATAATTTATCGGCAATATATTTTAAAAATATCGGAGGCATTTTTGGAATACTTTTTAGGCTTTACGAATGGGTGTGGTTTTGTGAGTCAATTGTCAAAATCATGAAGACATCATCGACCATTTGTGAAGTCTCGAAGAGATGTGTGACTCTGACAATCATTTCTCAAATCCACTAGATGTTCGCATGAAGAAAATATTTTTCTCTCTTTTTGAAAATATCCAAACATTCAAAATCACTTTGAAATCTTGATCCCTATCATTCTCAAAGCTCATTATCTATGTGGGCCTAGATCCATGAAATATTTCAGTGAACCAAACTCCATGAAAAACATATTCATGAAGAGAATTCTTCGAGCTATATCTCCATGAGTGACCTATATGAAGGACCTTTGTGTACGATCTTCATGAATCAAAATCTGAAAATAAATAAGCCCTAAATAAAATTTCTAGTTAGTGAATCAGAACTACTACTAATTGAAAAGAAGGAATATCTGAGAAATCATGATCTGGGAGTGTATTCAAAGTACCTTAGACAATGAATAAATTTTGGAACTACTGATAGAGTATTACAATGAGTATCCTTCGTGGAAGATACATCTCCTTTATGACTTCAAGTTGAGATATGATTTCTTCATTACCTTCATAAGTATAGAAGAACCAACCTACTAGTTTAGAGGCATACCAAGCATGTACTAGTGAAAGAGGAATACTACATGGAACATCTAGAAGGACCTTGAGCCACATAAATTTTTTGTTCTATACAAACTCATAAATAAAATCCATGGTGAGAAGGTGGAGTATGAGGCACCCATCCACAGTGTGAGGTGATCCGGATCTTGGGAACATCACTAAAAGGGTAGAATGATAACATGTATTTACACCATGGTGGTAACTTCACCAATGAGTGGGTCTGGTTATACAGGACATGCCAATCATACACCATGTTTAAAGAATAGATGAAGTAAGGTGCTCTACGTTGTAGCATGGACCTTTCATTTCCGTATTTACCACTGTCATGAAATCATTCTCAGGTTGTTAAGAACATGGTCATTTTGGAAAAAAAACATTCCATCTAAAAAATGCGGAGGTTGGCTTCTACCTATGAGACCTTCATTAAATCATTGAGATCTCAATCTTGGGGGTGATGTATTATGATCTCCTCTGCATAGAGAGTGGTTGGGAATACTAGGAGAAATTACTAGCCCTAGAAAAGGCATTACTGAATTTGGTGTGGGGAACCATCATAGATTTATCAGGGATGATGGATATCCCCTTCTAAAAATGGTTTTTATATTTCTTGAATGTCAATGTAGAGGAAGATATGCCTGAAAGGGAAGTTCCAGTAAAGAAGAAACTGATGAGGCCACACACATATCCCAAGGAATAACAACAGGTCAAAGAGGGCTCCTACTAATGAATCTCAGTGTAAATCTAGTGGCTACTATAGTGATACAAAATCAAGACGAAGGCTCAAGTTTTATTTAGTGTGGCTTGGTTCATCATGACAATTATCTATGGTTGGATGCTCTCAATGAAGGATGTACAAATGGAGGTGTGCCCAAGAACATTTATAATTGCAGTGATTATAGAAATGGGGAATCGCAAAAATTTTAATGTCATGGTACTAGAGAAGCTATACAAGGTGATTCACCACACAAGTAAAGAGAAAATGATACTTCAAGTGTGTGGACCCCTTAATTTCTTGTACAGCTAGGAGGAAGCACACATGGGGGTTTATGAGTACCAAACCCTATATCTCCTCTAACTACAAACTTCTAGCCATCGATCCTAAATATTTCCGGGTGTCACCCACTCAGGTTGGGTTTGACTGAGGTTTTGGAGAAGGTTGGGCTGCTAGATCACTTCATAATTCACACATTCCCCATCTCAATGGAGACAATGAATGATTATGGAACACAAATTATTGATAAAAGTTAGTACATCATGGCCTTCTCAGGGGGGTACTAGCGGTAAGTGTCGATTGTGAGCAGATTAGTGAACCATATAACCCACACCAATTTGTGACCTAGTTCAAGTGTCTACATTGGCTGACACTAAATGTATACATATAGGTGAGGCATTAATTCCATCAATTGGTGATGTGTAAAATCTAGCACATGTTCATGCATGGGGATGGGAAAATACGAAATGATTTTCTAACGACAACTACCATACAAGGGATCATTTAGGAGTACACATATAGTTAGGAGAGCGTATATCATGTGGATATTTGGAGGCGGATGACCACCCAGGAAAATTAAGGGATGACCCATCAACTATGGGGTCGGGCTCAAGTGGTGGCTTGAGTGTACTGTGGTGGTAGAGTTGTCCCAGTGGGAAAGGTAGAAGTAGTGGGTTCAGCAGGACATGTCTTTAAATAGGTGGGAGTCATAGGGAGAGGAGCTTCATTGGGCCTAACATGCGCAGTACTTCAGTCAAAGAAAGAAGGGGATCCCTCAAGGGAGATCCTGAGGGTGTATTATTAAGGACCAAGAAAATGAGTACATCGACCAAATGGTCCTAGTGACACCATGTATCATAACTCTTGGGAGACTTGGGGACTTCACAAGCATCTAAACACGCCTCATAGGGTATGTAAGTATCTCATCACCAATGGGATAAAAATCACTAGTATGGGCCATGCAATGGAATAATTCTAGGTGTCTAATGTCTATTAAATGTAATGCAAGGTGGAATTGGAGGATGCCATCTCCTCTCAGGGTACCATACAACCTATTACCAATCAGGTGAGGAAATTTTTGGGAATGTATTTCCCTTCATATGCCCTTATTGGTCATGTGGCTACTAGTGTGGCTGATGGTGAAGAATCAAAAGAGTACTAGGGGAGTTAGGACTACCAGATCTCAAAATGAGACATACATTCTAGTATCAAATAAGTAAATTTTTAGATCTTTTCATGCTTTAGAACATCACTCAACTATTAAGATCACAGCTTGATCCCTTATTTTACATTTATAAAAATCAATGAGTAATAATGAAGATATGTCTATGACCAGCATCATGTAAGAGGTGGGGGAACGTCAACCCTTTAATGGTAGAGTACAGGTGAAATAACTTCACCAGGGGGTTTCCTGTTAACCTAGAAAAACTCCTCATTGGGATATACCATTCATGTAAGACTCATCCTCCTTTATTCCTATGTCCCATTCTTCTTACCTACCTATTCTTGACAAAAGTATTGTGGGATTTCAGTTCGAACGGTGTTCAGAACACAACCATTGACACCATCCCTTTCATTGACCAATTTCCCAGGCTAAGGTGATGATAATAGAGACTACTCTCCTAGTAGAGATGGATGGGTAGGTTGTGGTAGTCAGGCCAGCCACATAGGCTTCATTGGATGGGACTGTCGAGACCTCACCCTCAAGAAATGGGGTCAACTTGGTGCCCATGAAAAGGATAGACAGAGCAGTAGCATAGGAGGTGATCATGGAGGCACCACTGGGGTTAGATTCAATAGTTTATGCCCATGTGAAAGACATGAAACCTATGACAACATCATAAGTAGTTTTATATGCTTAATTGGGTGTTCCTATCCCTGAATTACTGTTGGTGGTGGCTGAAGAATTCATGGAAGTTCCATCCACCCCGGTGGTGTAACAAAGGGTAGTGGAGGCTTCCTCCTCTAGTGAATAGGTTGGAAAGAAACTATTCAGTTGGATGGTTCTCCAATAGATCACTCCCAAAAAAACCTTCACCTAGAGGATTGATATGATAATATATTGGTTTAATTTCATATATATGTGACACCACCACCTGATAAAATTAAATAATCCATCTTGGAGGCTGCTGAGGAGAATCAAATCGTGCACTTACAGGCCTGTAGATATTTTAAGAACATCATCAACTGTACCCAGATTGATGAATTTCCTCAAGGGGTGGGATCTCTCTTCTGTTAGTTAGTTAGACTGGGGACCAGTGGAGAAAACTCCAGCAACCTTCATATTCTAGCCCATTATTTCCTTATAGATTTTCTTATAGACAATGTGTGTGTATAATGGAAGGTTCTCAACCTAGCCCAGTGAAAGAAAAATAAAAATGGATCCCAGGAACATAAAGAGGTTGAATGATATAGCACCCTCTTATAGGGGTAGTCATAGGAGCATGCAACATTTTCCACCTCTCAAACTGAGGTTTTCAACAACCTGAAGTCCTAGTTGGTAATGGATGAGGCCAAGGTGGTGGAGGCATCATCCATGGAGTCTGATTGATAGGTTGAAAATTATTAGCAGCGGATCTGAGTCGAATATTTATGAGCCAAGGCTGATGAAATAAAATAAGGCATAGAAGTACGACAACAGATATCGGAGTCCAATCAAAAAAGGTTATCTATGCTCGAGCACATAATCATCTAGGTCAATCATTGAATGATATTTTCAAAGGAGAGACTAAAATACGGTAATAATCATCTGAAACTTTTTTTCGTTAACATTATGTTTCTACATGCTTGGACATATTTCTTTTTATCATTATTGCACTTCGATCATAAATTTGATATGACCAACAATCAATATCTAACCAAATGTGATTTATGATTGGTGTGAGAAACAAGGGAAGACCATGTGATTTCTCATTTATATGATAGTGTTAGACAATCATTGGACACTCAGGGTCTATTTGGGACTGACCACAAAGAGTGTTTGGGATAAAGAGGGTTATGGCGAGAAAAAAAGGAACTCTAAACCAATGACTTTCTTTTCCAAAGATCTCTAGTGCATGAATGGGGTAACTCCAGGAGCATTGAATTCTACTTGAAGATAAGAGAGATGAAGAGTGTGAAACATAATGCCCCAAATTTAGGACTCAATGGGAGTAGAATCATGATATAGGATAACTACTATTGGTATTTGAATCATAGGATTCAAATCTCTTATCTGAGGGTATGAAAAGAAAAATAAGGGTTAACCACTGACCAGGTTCCAAACATGGATCATGCCTCATAAAGAATTCCAAAGTGTTTCAGGATGTTTCCCTAGGATGGTAGGTGTTACCTAGCAAGACACTGTTCCCTTAGAGGGTCCCTTTCGATGTGGAAAGGTATGACTATCGAAATGAGGAGAATGTGAAGTGTGGAAACTGATTGATCAAAAGTTCGAAAGGATTTCAACACTCTTAGAATTATTCCTTCATGGATTGGAACACATAGATGTTGGAGTATCCAAATGAAAAAAAAGTAAAACTCATCTTACATGGGGACATAATCTCAGATAATGAGTGACGGTCAATTAAATGATGTAGTAGATAACAAAAATCAGAGGAAAGGGCCTCTTGGGCGAGTGCACAAGAAGGATTGTAGTTTTACGTCATGTAATGAGGTTGAAAAAACACATTTAATTTGTATAATGAGGACATTGAAAAAACAGGTTTATATCATATGGGGAGGATGGGGAATTTTACAGTTTAAGATTATGTGATCAGGACCAATCCCATATTTTAATGGTATTTGTCCAGGATGTGGTACATGGGACTTATGCACATAGATTCCCAAAATTTATTTCACATGTTGGGTTAAGAGGAATCCCATATTCATTTCATGTGGCATGATCATAGTCTACCATTATGATAAAGGGACTTAGTGAATTAGTGTTAACGATACCCACCCTTCCATAGGGGTGATGGAAAAGGAGGGAAGAATAATGGGAGACCACACATAAAGAAATTGAATATGGGGTGGGTCACATAAAAATTAAGGTGATGTTTCTTTGATCATGTAAACTTTTAAGGCCATGTTACATCAACCAAGACTCTTGGATTAGGTTCATAATGTTCAGACTCATCAAATATAATTTATGGTCATAATTCTGTGACTAAGGGAATGTGTCTTGAGGAATGTATGTGACACAATAAAAATGTTACCTGATGGGAATGAGAGGGAATAGGATGTCACCTGATGGTGCAAAAAACATTCTTGGGGAAACATGCATATAGTTTAAGGTCATAATAATTTGACCACATGGTAACCCTTCGGTATGAAGTATGACATGAAAGGATATTGCACTGACATGAATGATCCAATGGGGCCTTGATTTCAATGTAAAAGCGGAAAGTTGAAAATAGTTTATGGTCATGATTCCTGGACTGTGATATATGACGTCGTAGATGACCGATTCTGATAGGAAACTACCCTATAAATCGAGATTATTAAATATTATAATACATGGATATGAGGTATCCCAAATTTTAATGGGTTCAGAAGACATTTTAACATTATTTTATGATGCTGTTAGAGGTTATTCATTACATATTTCTTATATGGGGCATCATGGTTTGATACTAGGAAGAATCAACTCTTATTGAGAAGCATGTCAAACCTTTTAAGGGTAATACTACGGTTTACCATAATGCAATAAGGATGTTTCATCCTCATATATGGCTCTGCTGGAATACTATCTTGTTGATGGGTTAAGGTAATTAAATCGGTCTTATACCTATAAGTCAGTTTGAGGGAGATTTTAGGGTGATTTCACCATAGATAACGGATGGTTTTGTAGTGAATCTATATTTGTGCCCAGATAAGAAATGTATAGTCATCACTAAGTATACCATGATGATGGGAATCAATAAAAATGTAGTTATGGAGTTGGATGGAGATATTTTAAGTTCATATGGTCTAGACCATGGGATAAGGGGGGTTAGGGGTTGTTCATGTGGTGAAAGAGCTAAGATGCGGTGTGAATGATCCATGGAGTCCCTACACCATGTGAAGAGTTCTGGAAGCCACTAACACACTGTTTAATGCCATACAATTTTTACCATGGAAGAAATATTAGAGTCATGTCTTCTAGACTAGTGGGGAAATGTTTTCTCCAAGGTTATATGGGTGGAATGTGAAAGGTTAAACCTGACATGAATAGAGCCAAAGGGGTATGAAATACACACAAGTACCAGGAAGAAAAAATCACATAGTCTATGTTCATAATGCATGAACCAGGACTATAAGGAAAACAATTTAAATTCATTCTTTTTTAACATAGGATGTTGTTGGTTTTAATGGAATGTGTGTGAAAATGATGAGATATAACTAGATGTAAATGGATCTGAAATGGCTCACGTACCATGTATACACTGTAATATGAAATTCAAACATTTTTAGGTTATAATGCTTAAAGCATTACTAGTAACAAGGGTCTGAAGAGATGATATATCTATGGATGGTACAAAATATGAGATGTAAAAGAATCACTACCTGTCTCATGAGGATGAGAATCTTCCGCACATAGTTCTAGAACATGACATGGTTAGAGACCAACACCAGTGTGTGAAATCCTCACAAGAAAAGGAATTTTTGAATCCCACAACTGTGGGGAATCCCATGTATTGGGAATGGGGTGTAGTTTTATTTACCATATAGTACTTATCATGCGAGGCATCCTAGTATTTTAGAGGGTAAAAATCATCTCTCATTGAGAGGAATACCAGTTTTACATGAGGTAACTCTATAGTTTTACATCATACTTTTAGGAAATGAGGCTACTTAAGTTAAATTCATACAACTTAGACTAGAAGTTACAAATATTTTAAGGTCATAATGCTTGGACTAGGAGGGGTTCTTAATTTAATGACTTAATGCATAGACCATGGACTATTTGTTAAGGAGATAGAGTTTGGACTAAAATAGGGCATCTCAAATAGAGATACATAGTGTGGTGGAATGAAAAACCTTAGGTGAAAAAGGGACATGGAGGCCCAAACTTCAAAAAAATTTCCTAAGAGGACTTGCATATAGTTTAATTACATTATTCTAGGATTTGAAATCATATTTTGAGGTTATAGAATTCAGATTTTGGGCTCCATTGTGTAGTTCAACCATGTCGGTTGACACCATACCAAGAGTCCAAAGACCATGTGAGTCATGATAAGTGTGGGAAATATGGATTGGTTAAGGGATATCCCTAACTCAAGTTAGATAACAATAGGTGTGAGGAGATACTATGTTGATTGTTGGACTCCTCGTGTATTAATCATGTTTTAATGATCACAAATCTCATAAATGATCAGAAATATTATTCAACCTAGTTAACTCCAATGAATTATATCCAATAATGTGTATTTATGTTTCAAGTTATCTCATGGTTTATAATGGTTAAGCTCAATCCATTTTATGCATATCACTGTTTAAGTCTGAATAAAGTTATTTGTCTAAGTACCAGACAATGTAATCCAGACACCATAAGCAAGACACCCTAAGCCAGACACCGTAAGCCAAACACCGTAAGCCAGACACCGTAAGCCAGACACCATGAAGCCAGACACCGTAAGCCAGACACCGTAAGCCAGACACTATAATCCAGACACCGTGAATCCAGACACCGTGAATCAAGAAACCATGAACAAAACACTATGACACTCAGACACCATAACACTTAGACACAGTGTGAAGGATACACCATTTTCATAACATATTGTGACATCGTTTCTTAAATTATTTTCTTGTCTTTCAATTTAATTTTTAACGGTCATATTTTATTCCTTTAATGCACTGACATAATTAATGATTCTTTTTAGACATAGTAAGAGGTACGAGGTATGAAGAACATGGAACCAGTCGGGTAAAACTCATGCATTAGAAGATAAAGAGTGAAGTTTGCCCAACAACAATACAGCGCGATACTGAACGAAAAACAATCCTATGAGAATGACCGCGAAGAACATATTTTCAAGAGTTTCAAAGAAATAATTGTCTCATGCATGAAATCTGACTCTACTAAAGGACATAAGAAGTACACTAGAATCCAGGGAACATCTTCACATTATCAACACTCGTGAGGAACACAAGATGAATTGCGACACTCTTTTTTTCAAGACAAAAACCAGAGAAGGACTTTGTAGCATTTCAGTTTAATCAAATGAGTCCATAGCTTCACTTAAAATCACTAGAGAATTCTATACTCATATCTACTCTCTCTTAGTGATTCTTTTACTTAATTTTTTATTATTGTGTGTACTCTGTATATTCCATAAACACACTGAATCTTGTGCTAAACTGGAAGATTTATAAATCCTTTCACAAAACTCTTTGTACTTTTGTTTACCCACGAAAATTGTGGAATAGGTCCCTGTGTGGCCTGTTTATTATTTTTGTTTACCCACGAAAACTGTGGTAGAGGTCCATGTGTGACCTGGATAGTCTGTGTACTATTGTTAACCCCAATCTATGGTTTGGATAAAAGTTTATTTATATAAACTTTTTGGTGGCAGGTGATCACCAAGTGGAGTGGATTATGTCTCGGCTTGAGACTAAACCACTTGTTTCATATCCACTGTGTTGTTCAAATTTAGTATTCTCTGTTTTACTACTTTAATTCATAATCCAGAAAACACTAATTTCACTTTGATAGTTAGTATTGGAAATAAGTTTTAACTGATTTGTCTTAGTAGGATAAATTCCGAAGTAATATTAATAATAAAAATTAAGAGTACTGATAATTAATCAATCTTCTAAGAAGATGTTCAAAAAGTAAAACTCTTAAAAAACTACAACCTTGATTAACTGAGATGCATCTATTTTTGGGGAAACCATTTTAAAAAAAATTCTATTAACAAAAATTTTTATAGTTACTCAATTCACCCCTCCTTTCTTTAGTAAACTACTCTGCCCAATATTTGGCATCAAAGATTGTTTTATTAATACTCTGTGTAATCTTACTCAACTATGATTGTAGTTGTACATTAATGATATGTAAATTTCTGTTAATTCTAAATTTCTATCCCTTTTAAAGTAATTCGTTAGTATGGAAAATAGATTGGATGTTTCTACAACCAACAGACCACCATTCTTTAATAGAACCAATTATGCTCACTGAAAAATTAAAATGAAAATGCCTCTAGAGATTATGAGCTTTAAAATTTGGTCATCCATTATAGATGAATACAAACTTCATGTGACTGGTATAATTACATGGGATGAACCTAACAAACGTGCTTACAATAACAATTGCAAAGCCATGAATGCGTTGTACTATTCCTTAAGAGATGATGAATTTAATAGAATTTCTGCTTGTAAAACTGACCATGAAATTTGGGATACCTTGTCTGTCTCACATGAAGGCACATCTAGTGTAAAGGAAATGATACTTAATACTTATACTATAAAATATGATAACTTTAAAATGAAACCTGATAAGCCTATTTCTGACATGTATCTCAGGTTCAATGAGATTTTCAACACAATGATTTCTCTTGGAAGAGAAGTCACTTCCAAAGAACATATCCTGAGAATCCTTAGATATCTACTTGATAGATAGAGGGGAACCTCTATCTCAATTAGATAATTGTGAGACATCGGCAAGATACATGTAAAAGAACTCATTGGGAAATTGATGACGTATGAGGAAGAGATGAATGTAAACAAAGAAGAGGAGGATGAACCAAAGAAGAAATCGGTTGCATTCAAGACCACCTCCTCGAAGCACAAAGAAAATGGGAAACAATAAGCTTCTGTAGAAAGTTCCACCACTAAAAAATCATCACCTGATAGTGATGAGGAGATGGCTCAACTGTCCAGAAGATTCAAATGATTTTACAAAAAGAAAAACATTTTCAAAAAGCCTAACTTCAAGGACATGTATGATCTAAAAGGAAAATTGAAAAAGGACTGGAAAAGAAGTGAAAAACTGATGAAATTGTATGCTATGAATGAAAGAACAAAAAACATATAAAAGCTGACTATCCAAAGCTCAAGTATAAGAATAAATATGAAAAAAGGGGAAAGAATTACAAAAAGTCAATGAAAGAAACCTGGAGTGCCTCTGAGGATAGTTCAAGTGACTTAGAGACATCACATGATTAACTGGCTAACAAAGCCCATATGTGTTTTATGACAAACACATCTGAGGTAACACTGAACTCTTCAGAATAATATTAATTCTATTCTGAAGAGGAAAGTGACTCTGAAAATATGACTAATGAAGAAATGATTGAATATTATAACATGATTTAAGAGACATGCAATTAATTAAAAGATAAATATAAATCATTGAAGAAATAGCCCGCTCTCACTGTAAATGTAAAATCTGAACTTACTACAGAAAAGGATAAAATTGCTCAACTGCTCAAAGAAAACAATGAATTAAAAATTTCTAATGAGCAATTAAAAAGTGACTTAGAAAATTTTACTAATGGGATTAATAACCTTACCCAAATTCTAGGTAATCTAATTGCCCCAAAATACAATACTGGCATTGGTTATCAACCTGGTAAAATAAACCTTGGTAGAATAAATTTTCTTTCAATGTCTAGGAAATATTGTTTTATTCCCAGTTTTGGACACAACTCAACTAGCTCAAGTCATGATACATATTCTTATGTTTCACGTTTTTTTTGGAACAAACATGGTTTATTTTTCAAATACTTTACATAATGCTTATAAGAATCCTATGAGACAAATATAGGTTCTTAAAGCACTTATTACTAATGTTACTAGACCCAAACGAGTATGGGTACCAAAATCTATCTTTTCTTGATCATGTTATAGGAAAGCTGCTTAAAGAGCTCCTAAAAATCTATGTTACTTGGATAATGGATGTTCAAGGCACACGAAAGGAGACTAATCATGCCTCAAGAACCTGATAAAAGTCAATGGAGGATATGTAACATTTGGTGACAATGCCAAAGGGAAAATCATTGGATTAGGCCAGGTTGGTAACACAGTATTTATTTTAATTTCTATAGTACTATTTTTTAATGGTTTAAAATATAATCTGCATAGTATCTCACAATTATGTGATGATGGATATCCTATTAAATTTGAAAATGATTCATGTAATGTATTTAATTCTAAAGATAAATTAGTATTTTCTGCATCAAGGAATGAGAACATTTATTCTATTAATTTAGATTCCTTAGCTTCTCAAAATGTTTCACGGTTATGTGTATTTCATAAAGAATCTTGGCTCTAGCATAGGAGACTGGGACACTGTAATGTTCACTCCCATATAAATCTAACTAGAAAATGCATAGTTAATGACTTACCCAAACTTGACTTTCTACAGGACAAAGTATGTAATCCTTGTCAAAAGAGAAACAAACACAAAATCTCTTTCAAAACAAAGAAAATAGTTTCTACTTCTCTACCTCTCGAATTGGTTCACATGGATTTGTTTGGACCATCTAGAGTTTCTAGTTTAAATGGGAAGCACTATGTTTATATTTTGGTAGATGATTTTTCTAGATATACATGGACTTTCTTCATGTCTCACAAAAGTGAAGCCTTATCTTATTTTACTAAGTATGACAAGTCTGTAGAAAAACATAGTGGCCTTAAAATTAAATCTTTAAGAAGTGATCATGGTCGTGAGTTTGAAAATCAGGATTTTGAATCCTTTTTCTCACAAAATGGTTATAATCACAATTTTTTCCCCTAGAACACCTCAGCAGAATGGTGTTGTAGAAAATATAAATAGAACCCAACAATTCTTAGTGAATATGACATACCTATTTAATTTTGGGATGAAGCTGTTAATACAGCATGCTACATAATCAATAGAGTCTTGATTAGACAAATTCTCAAAAAGACCCTGTATGAACTCTGAAATAATAGGAAATCTATGGTTAATTACATTAGAGTTTTTGGTTTCAAAGTCTTTATTCTCAACACTAAGGATAATCTTGACAAATTTGCATCCAAAAGTGATGAAGGAATTTTCCAAGGTTACTCAATATTAAGTAAAGATTATAGAGTATTCAATAAGAGAACTAAATGTGTGGAAGAATCTGTTCATATCATGTTTGATGAAACAGATCCACATGAGCCTAGAACCATCCTAGAAAATATGGAGGATGATGTATCATTTCTGAACATCAACTCAAAATCCTCAAATTCCTCTGTGAAAGAATACGTGAAAACTTCCAATTCTGTAAATTCTCAACAATCGAGTTACAATGAACCAGAACCTATTGATGAACCTGAAATCACTAGTCCCTCTTTTCCTAGAAAGGTTAGAACCCTTAAAAACCATCCCTTAGATATGGTTATAGGAGACTTAGAGAATGTAACACAAACTAGAGCTTCTCTTAGAAATCAGGTTGAATATCAAGCATTCTTGTCACAACTTTAACCTAAAAACATTGATGATGCAATAAATGATGAATTTTGGGTACTGGATATTCAAGAAGAACTTAATCAGTTTGAAATAAACAATGTGTGGAAACTTGTTGAAAGACCCTAGGACACGTTCATCATAGGCACTAAATGGGTGTTTAGAAACAAGGTAGATGAAGCTGGAAATACAGTTAATAACAAGGCTAGATTAGTTGCACAAGGATATATTCAAGAAGAAGGAATTGACTATGAGGAGACTGTTGCTCCAGTAGCCAGACATGAATCCATCAGAATCCTACTTTCTTATGCTACAAATCTGAATTTCAAACTATATCAAATGGATGTTAGGAGTGAATTATTAAATGGGTATATAGCTGAGGATGTCTTTGTTGAACAACCCTTTGGATTTACAAATCCTCATTTTCTCAATCATATTTTCAAACTATCAAAAGCTTTATATGGTTTAAAGCAAGATCCAAGAGCTTAGTTTGACAGATTGAGTACTTTTCTCATTTCCAAATGTTTTACAAAAGGAATAGTTGATCCTACTCTCTTTATAAAATGAATTTCAAATGATGTTTTAGTCATTCAAATCTATGTAGATGATATTATTTTTGGATCTTCAAAAAATTCATTATGTATCTATTTTTATAAAATGATGCAAAACGAATTAGAAATGAGTTTAATGGGAGAACTAAAATTCTTTCTTGGATTTCAAATCTTTCAAAATAATGATGGAATTTTTTTAACTCAAAGTAAATACACAAGATATCTTTTAAAACATTTTGTATTGGATAGTACTAAGAGTAGTGACACTCCCATGACTACCACCTGTATGTTGGATCTTGATGAAGATGGAAAATCTTTTGGTCAAACCACTTATAGAGGAATGATTGGAAGTTTACTCTACATAACTGCTAGCTTTTTGGACATTATGTTTAGTGTGTGTATGTGTGCTCTTTTTCAAGAAAATCCTAAAGAATCTCATTTAAATACTATAAATATAATTTTCAAATACCTCAAGAATACACCCAATCTAGGACTGTTCTATCCTAAAGAACAATCATTTGAACTAGTTTGTTATTCTGATGTTGACTTCGGTGGTTGTAAGTTAGATTATAAGAGCACCTCTAAAACATGTCACCTTATAGTCAAGTCACTAGTATCATAGTGTGGTAAGAAACGAAATTTTGTTACATTATATACTGTAAGAAGCTAAATACATTGCTACTGGAAGTTGTTGTGCACAAATTTTGTCGATGAAACACACAATACTAGATTATGTATATCAATTTAGACATGTACCAATAAATTGTGACAACAAAAGTGCTATTAACATCTCAAAAAATCATGTTTCATATTCTAGGACAAAACATATTGATGTAAGACATCACTTTTTGAGAGACCATTATCAAAAAGGTGATATCACCATGGAATTCATTGGTACTGAATATCATCTTGCTAATATATTCCCTAAAACATTAAATTATGAGAGAATAGACTACATCATACATGATCTTGGCATGATAAATCTCAAATAGATATCTTACTTGTCTTACTGTGTAACATTTTACTATGTTTTACTTTACTGTTTCATGATTACAATTTCTCAGTTACATTCTCTCATGTTTACGGTCTCACCATTAGCACATTGTACTTACGGTCTAACATTTACTGTCTCACCGTAACACGCCCTAAACAATTCATTCACTGGATCACCGTGACAACCATTCAATGTCTCACCGTGACGACCATTCATTGTCTCACCATAACGACCACTCATGGTCTCACTGTGAAAATTATTTATGTTTTTTTCGTTAAATTTGTATCGTGGTAATTGTTGTTTCACCTCTTTTACTTTCACGCATTTTTATTTTTGTGAATATTGGCATTCCTAAATGATAAGACAAAAAGTTTCACACGTTTATTCACTCAGATATTCTCTCGTTTTGAACCCTTTCAACCTTGCAACCCCTTCTCTCCCTCTCTCTCTCTCTTAAACCTTCAGTAGATGCCAAGAATGAAATGTCTGACATTATCCACAGCTGAGAAGCGCAGCGCGAAGAAGAAGAACATTGCACCTAAGCTGACACCCGAAGGAACTTTAAATCAAAATATAGTAAATCGATGTGATTTACCTGAGAAAGAAATTTGCTCCGAATGGATTCTGTACAGAAAAACTCTGGTCTTGAAAGTTTTAAAAGAATAAGGCTGGTTGGGGTGGATCTCAAGGGAGAATAGACCCATCTATCCTAGGTTAATGTCTCTGTTCTACAAGTACCTATATTTCTCTGTTGACTGTGGTTAAAGTTATGTTGTGAGGAGCTATATTAATAACCAAATATTCTCCTTCTCTTCGAGGTTATGGGATTCATGACTTAGGATACCTCATAAAAGTATATGTGTGGATTATCATAGAGAACCTCCTCCTTCGACTGATTTTTTTGATCTAGAAGATGATCTGAAAACCCTAACCAGAAATGGAACCAAGAGAAGGGTCATCACAGCTGTACTAAATAGAGATACAAGAATTCTATTTAAGTTTGTTCAAAATCTAGTTATTCCACAAAAAGGTGATTTTTCTGTGTTAAAGTATCAAGATGTGTTTTTGATTCATCTTATGAAAAAATGGACACAAGATCAACATGCCCAAGTACATCATTCACCATATGTGTGAGTTGATCAAGGTTACATCCAAGTCCACTTTTGTGTTCTACTCTCGGATCATATCAGCCATGCTTGTTGAAAAAGGCATGGTTGGACCTAATAAAGAAGTGATTATGGACCTTGAGTATTGTCTCTATAAAGACACCATCCAAAGAATGAAGATAAACTGGAATCCTTGAAAATGGGAATGGGTGGATGACAATGATCAGGTTTATGAGAAGTTTAGTCCTGTGGATTATCCATCAATTCTAAATGAAATTTCTAATCCTGGTTTGGAACCAGATGAACTTGTTGAGTATTCATACGAAGAGGAAGAAGAGGTTGAAGTACCACATTTGGAAGCAGTTATTGTTGAGGAAGAAAGGACTATTATTCCTCATGTTGTCCTTGAAGAAGAAGCTCCTTCCCCTAGTGAAGATGTGAATCTGGAAATCCAGCCTAATACTGAAATAGAATCAGTTGCCATAGAATCGGAGTAGCAAGCCTTGGAAGAGACTATAGTAGAAGAACTCCCTATTGTGCAAGAAGAAAATATAGATGAACTCCATGTTGTCCAAGAAGCGAATCTAGAAGAACTCCATGTGGAACAATCTGTTCTTGAAATAATTCCCTCTGCTGAAGAGAGGATGGAGATGGCCTTTTAGCTGGCTAGACAAGAAATGAATGAGGAATGTAGAAATGAAACTGTGGATTTAGACCAAGCTCATGAGCCTCTCAGTCATGAGAAGAAGGCACCTGTTGAGGGGGAGAAAACCCTATATCTAGAGCCTGATAAAGCCTCACATCCAACAGAGTCAAGTCCTGTAGACACTTATTACAAATTTACAAGTTTCTATGATGTCAATGAGTCTCAGCAGGTTACTACAACCAGACTTGATCTTTATTCTTTATTTCAGTTGAAATCAATCGCAAACATTGCACTTGAGAAGGAACATCAAACTGAACCTACCCCTATACCAATTCCTTCACCTGAACCATTATCTGAATAGCTTCCCTTTTTCAGTAAGGATAATCTGAAGGTTTTTGGATATAATCTCTTATCTGGAGTTGAGAAACTTATGAACTCCCAACCTCGTCCTGTGACAAATCTGAGTGAGAGAGATGCCTCAATATTATTGAAAAAGATAATTTGGAAAATACAATCTATGATGCTCCATGAGATTCAAGAAGTACGAGTTTAAAATAAGTTGCTCAGTAATGAAGTCGCAACCCTAAGAAGAATGGATGATATACCGTGTCTCAAATTCACCCTTATCTAGAATCCTTCGATGAAAATATTGCGGAAAGGCACAAACAGATGTTGAAGTAAATGAGAGAGCTTGTGGTGAACCTTAATAAACCCACTGATGTGTACACTGGTTGTCTTAAAAAGGTACTAAATCATCTAAAATCTCAGAAAACATCCGTAAAAAATTCTAGAACCTCTGGTCAATCCTCTACACTATCCTTGGACAGTACCTTTCTCATATCTATAATCAAATATGATCTTCAGAATGCTTTCATTGGATTTAATGTGTCTTCTTTCTCTGAAGTTTTCAAGAAGAGTGATAGAGTTCTTGATCTTGTAAAAATTCACTCCAAGATTTCAAATGATGCCCAGCAGGAAATTTCTAAGAATGTGGAATTATATTTCAACCAAATTTTCTCCAAGACTGATATGACCAACCACTTCAAATACCTTGTAGAGAATCTGCTAATTTCTCCTATGACTCAAGCATTCAAAACCCAAGTCCAGAAGCTAACTGAGTTTACCCGATTGTTGTAAAAGTTTATGGAATACAAAGATAAATTTGAAAAGGCCATGTAGTATGGTGGATAGATTGTTGAAGACTTCATCAAACTCCGACGACCTTCTCTTCATGTCCAGAGTACATCAATTTTTGCCCCAGCCACTGCACCTCTAAGACATGGGCTGCCTACCTTCATCTCTTCTTTAGCCTCAACTACCCTGCCTATTGGCCAAGCTCTCAGTCAGATCAGGCATGTGATTCTTGATCAGCATCTGCCTCGATCTTCTACTGCTCCTACCTTGTCTCCCTTAGCCTTTGCAGATCTCCCTTTACACTCTCTATCTACCATGTCTCTCCCTTATTCTACATCAACCACTTCCCATATGTCTTCCTCTTCTTCTACTACTAAAGGCAAAGAGAAGGCCAGTCCCTGAAGAGAACCAGTGCTTACTCCTTTCTGATGGGGATGCCATTGTTTTTGTACATCTCCTCTATTTTTAACTACCCTATGTTTACTATTAATGGAATTTTGACTGTTTAATATCACTTCTTTAAACTTTTTGATAATCCCAAAAGGGGGAGAAGTTTATATATGTCATTTTATTTATAGTCGCATCTAATTTACACATTAACTGTACATCATTTGTGATCATCAAGAAGGGGGAGATTGTTGGACTCCTCATGTATTAATCATGTTTTAATGATCACAAATCTCATTAACGATCAAAAATATTATTCAACATAGTTAAATCCTATAAATTATATCCAATCATTAGTATTTAAGTTTCATGTTCTCGCATGCTTTATAATGGTTAAGCTCAATCCATTTCATGCATATCACTGTTTAAGTATGAATATATTTATTTCCCTAAGTACCAAATACCGTAAGCCAGACAACGTAAGCAATACACCATAAGCCAGACACTGTAAGCCAGACACCGTAAGCCAGACACCGTAAGCCAGACACCGTATGCCAGAAACCATAATCCAGACACCATAATCCAGACACTATAAGCCAGACACCATAAGCCAGACACCGTGAAGGTAGACACTGTGAATCAAGACATCGTGAACAAGACACCGTGACACTCAGACACCGTGACAGTCAAACACCGTGTGAAGGATACACCATTTTCATAACATACTGTGACACCGTTTCTTAAACAATTTTTTCGACTTTCAATTAAATTTTTAACGATCATATTTGATACCTTTAATGCACTAACATAATTAATGTTTCTTTGTAGACATAATACAAGGTACGAGGTACGAAGCACATCGAACCTGTCAGTCAAAACTCATGCATTTGATGATAAAGAGTAAGGTGTGCCCATCAACAATACAGCGCGATATTGAATGAAAAACAAGCCTATGAGCACGACCGCGAAGAACATATTTACAAGAGTTTCAACGAAAGCATTGTCCCATGCATGCAATCTGACTCTACTGAAGAACATACAAAGTACCCCAGAATATAGAGAACATCTTCACATTGTCAACACTCATGTAGAACAAAAGCTGAATTGAGACGCTCAATTTTTTCAATAAAAAAACCAGAGAAGGCCTCCGCAGCATTTCAGTTTAATCAAAGGAGTCCAGAGTTGTACTTCAAATCACTAGAGCATTCTAAACTCATATCTACTCTCTCCCAGTGATTCTTTCAATTAATATTTGAGCATTGTGTGTACTCTGTATATTCCATACACACACTGACTCTTGTGCTAAACTGGAGGATTTATAAATCCTTTCACCAAACTCTTTGTACATCTGTTTACCCACAAAAACTGTGGAAGAGGTCCATGTGTAGCCCGGTCATTATTTTTGTTTACCCACGAAAACTTTGGAAGAGGTCCATGTGTGACCTAGACAGTCTGTGTACTGTTGTTAACCCCAATCCATGGTGTGGATCAAAGTTTATTTATATAAACTACTTGGTGGCAGGTGATCACCAAGTGGAGTGGATTAGGGCTCAGCTTGAGACTGAACCACTAGTTTCATATCCATTGGGCTGTTTAAATTTAGCCTTCTCTATTTTAATGATTTACTTCCTAATCTAGAAAAAGCTAATTTCAATTTGATATTTAGTCTTGGAAATAAGTTATAACTGATTTTTTATGTTGGATAACATCAAAAGTAATATTAATAATACAAATTATGATTACTGAGAATTAATCAATATTCTAAGAATCCATTTAAAAAGTCAAACTCTTATAACAGTATAGCCTTGATTAACTGGGATGTATCTATTTTTGGGGAAACCATTTTTTTAAAAAAATAATATTCTTTTAACAGAAATTTTTATAGTTACTCAATTCACCCCTCCCCTCTTGAGTAAACTACTCCGACCAACATTGAGAATCTCCCAGGGAAACTGCCCTACTTACTCAACATGCACAGATGTAATGAGGGATGACACCATGGGTGTTATAATTCCACTAACATATAGGGAGGTGGAAATGTGGTAATTCATGTATTCCAATATCTGGATAATGGGTGTCCAATGAGTAAGGATCGACTTTTGAACATTTTTGAAACATATGGAATACAACCACACCAGTCAAGAATGGGGTGAGAAAATGCAGGACCGACTACTGATCAAGTTTGAAACACTGTATATACTATTTTTTCTTTTACCAAAGACCCATCAAAAGGTTGGTATAGGCTTGGATGTAATATATTTTGGCTAGGAACCATCATCTTTATGGGGCCATTTATATTTTCAAGATGTTGGAAATCCATATTGAGACTGACTTGATGTAGGGAAATCAATTGGGGAGAAATATTTGTAGTAATTAACATTCTATGTTCAATGCCACAAGGAATTTAGTCATAGGAATGGAGCATTTCAAAAAGTTTGAGTCAAACCCATTCTCAAGAATGTGATTTCTGAGGTATTATAAGGTCCCAAATAGACCTAGGATAGAAGATGTCATGACCCATCCCCTGGGGCCTGTGCCCTGACTACCCCAAGCCCCCCTTCAATAGGCCAGGATATGGTGACTAGAAATGGAATGCCATATCCCAAAAAGGGAAGTAATTACCTTTAAACATGTACACACACATGCCCAACCACATCACAACATAATATAATGGGAAAAGATATACCACTAAAACCAAGCTAAGTGCGAGTGAAAGTTAGTGCGCCAAAATACAAACCTAATAAGGAACTGAAAATAGAAAAGTACAAAAGGTAACTCTGATGTCCATCTGTGGAAAATAGCACCCGATCATGAGTGTAGAAAAGCTACTGAAGCCAAAGTAGTATGTCCTACCTATCTGGTCATAATGGGCCCCACCTGGTCCTAGGCCACTAAGTCCACCCTGTAGCATCTGTCAATCTCGTCCCAGAGAGAACATCTGTCAAAACGTTGATTGTATGCACCAAACACAAAACATGTGGGTAAATCTCATGCATGGGTGAGTATAACAATACTCATTAGGGAACCCAAGACCGTCAAAATTCTCTCAATAATCCAGAAAGGAAAACACCACAGAGGAAAATTCCATAGAGGTAATACCACCAAGAAAAATCTCAAAAACATTGCGCAAAGTAAAATTTGATTCCCACACAAAGTATAACATAAGTACAGATGTAATGATGATTATTCGTAAAGCTAGATCATATTATTATATTGAGAGGCTCTGATGCGGACCCTTATTGGGTAACTAGGTTCTAACCAATTGAGGATAGCTAGTTGCTGACCCACTGAGGATCACTATGTGCTAACCCAATGAGAATCTATAGGTGTTGACCCATAGAGTATGGCTACGTGCTGACCCACATAGTTTCACTTGTTGATGACCCACAAAGGATCACAAGGTGTTGACCCACATAGGATCACTATTATTTATTCACGTCATAGCCAGCCACTAGATTTATACACATAGAACACATGATTTCTAGAGGATCTACTCCTCAAGACATCTTTCATACCTCAATTACCTTTAATTTCCATGTATAATTACCCCAAAGGATTGTCTTGTTGTAAGGGTCCCCACGCAATAGACGGTGCGTCGATCAGAAGCTCAGTCTACAAGTTATGGGATTTTCAGTAAAAAGGGCCTGGCTGGATTCAATTCTGATCCAACCTTGTCATACTTGAACTTCTTACAAAATGTAAGAGGCATATATCTGTAAGACCTCCATGTCACAAGAGTACCAATGCCACTAACTATGAGTCAATCAGATGTGTGGTCTTCATGTTATTATAATTTTATGAAACGATGCCAGTTGGGTCTGATCCAACACGGTCAGACTGACTTGACCCAAACCTGTTTGAGGATTTGACGTGGGTGTTGAATGGTTTGGACCCCACTATCCCATTGGTCTCGTGGGTCTAGATTTTTAGGATGGGTCCATCCTGGTGGTGGGTCCGGCCCGACGTCACAGGTTGGGTCTGGCGACGTGAGTCCGGCCCGGTGGTGCAGTTCCGGCCCACTATGTCTCAAGTCCAGAAAACTAGGACATGGAAGATGACCAAGTCTAGTCTCCCCACCACCCCACGAGAAACATGGGGCGGCCTCCTCGTCACGGTTATGTGACAGAGGCGGGCCAGGATTGTTGGCTATTTCGCATGCACGCGGATTGGGTCAGCATGCCTCTGGCGCACCCTAGCAGGCGACCCCTCCACACGGAACTGACAGGTGTCCCACCACCTCTCCGACAAAGCGAGTTGATGGGCATTCTTCCATCATCTTCCCGCTTTTGGCCATCGTAGTCAGTGCTGGTGTTCCCACGGTACATTCAATGGGCCCCCAATGTCGCTCTGGGGGTCCGTTTCTTGATCTGCTTGCGTCTACAAAATCGCTAGGTTTTCACCTTCGTTGTGACAACCTCAAACAAGACCTGTTGATGTGTTAAGAAATCATCCATGAATAACAGACAACAAAAAACTATGGAAGAGGGTCTGAGCCTTGTTCGTGTCGGCCCATGCCCTCCGTGTTAGAGTTTAAGCACGAGGAAAAATATTAAACACACAAAAAAGTGAAAGCCTAATTCAAAACCCCAAACAAATATCCACCTGAAGGAATGATCGATTCTTGGATCAACCCGTTAGTCGGTTGGTCCATTTTCATCATTAATTTTCATGGACAAGGATGAACATATCAAATATTTAAAACGCATAAACCCCTACATTGTTGACATTCTATGCCAAAGTGTTCATCCTCAAGGTTTCATGTTTTCGGAGTCTCTTTCGGCTCCATTCTTCAAGGAACATCGAAGAAGATGAACTCTCGCTGGTGTTCATCATTCTTCGTTAGAGAGGAAAAATGATGGCAGTTCATCAGAGAATCCCTACAATTGAATTCCCAATTCTCTCATGTATTGGTTTAATAAAAAGATAATAAACACAACATTTCTGTTATGCTGCGATGTTGCATCGTTATGCTGTTATGATTACATTATTTCATCGTTACATTGTGAGATACATGCCAATAATGAGATTCACTAATGAGCCATGTCACCACCTGATCACTACACCATAGAATCATCGTCTTCCACCCAAAGTCATGAAAATAAATAAAATAAATCTTTCCAATTATTTTATTATTTTTCTCAAAAAGTACTAAAAATAATTTTTTCACTAGGCCCTTGCCAGCTGAAGTTAAGTCATTTCTAGGTGAATCTCGATGTTCTAAATTCATTGTTACCCTTATATTTTTTATCCAATAACTTGTTCAAATTATAGAAAACCCCACTTTCAAGTTTACTAAACATACATTAAAAACGTTCAAAATTCAAACCTGGGATATCTGGGCCTCGAAATCATGTTCTATTAGAGAATTTGATCTCAAAATAATTCTCTATAGTTAAAAAAATTACATAGAATTTTTAAGAAATTAAAATCTCCCCACATTAGGTCATTACATCTCCAAAATATAAAAAACAAACAAATAGGTGAACTGAGCTCAAATATGAGCCTCCTACTCCTATGTACTCACCTAGAGATTCAAATGTTTCCACCAAACTCACACCAGAGGAATCGACTGCCCACATAGGACCCACTCCAATCGATCCTCTATATCTTCTCGGAACTCCACAAACATCACCCCATTGTCTATGTACAGCTCTCCCTAATCGATGACGTGTTCTGGATCATGCACGCATCTCCTCACCTATGACACATGGAAAAATCATGAATATAGTGCATATATGGGGGAAGAGATAGGTTGTACGCCACCTCGCCAACGTTTCTCAGGATCAGAGAAGGTTCAATGAACCTCAGAGAAAGCTTGCCGCCCCCAACCAATTCTCTGTAATCCTCGTCAGGGTGAGACATGGAGGAAAACAAGATCACCCTACTCAAACTCCGAGTATATTTGTCTCTTGTCGGTATAAGACTTATGTATACTCTGTGCAGTCCTTATCTACTGCTGGATGATCTAAACCTTCTCAGTGGAAGCCCATACCACCACTGGGCACATGAGTGTCGACTCCCCTTGGTATTTCCAACAAAGGGGTGTGAAATAGAAAATACATGTTCTTATTTTTGATCCAATAATGATAATATTTTAATTTTTCTCAATGATAAAACACATGTATTTCACTATTTTATTAAAATAATGGGTAATTGGAATCTTAGAATGATTGTGAGAAAAATTTAGAAAAGTGCATAATTCTGGATTTTGACAGATTTTTACCACAAGGGTATTTTTGTCACTTCAAAAAAATATAATTCCAAAATTCAAGATTATATTTTTTAGAATCCTGATATTATATCCTCCAATTTTGTTTTCTGAACTAGGAACTGATTCGAGCATGTGGAGGCCTTACAAGATCAATGAAGTTTATGATTTTTTGGGCAGACAGCATGGACCCCATCATAATGGATTCCCAACTCAGTCTCCACACCTCCAGTTTAGGTGATTCTACCTAGATATGGAATAGGACTTATAGGTGCGTTCATCCATTAAATATAATTGGATTTTAATCAATTAATGTGGCTATGAATCGTTATAAATTTGAAGAAAGATTCCTGGAAATTTCATTCAAAAAAGCAACAGCGAATGAAATATACATAACTCATTAATTCGGTGTCCAAATGCACAGAAATATGGAGGGTGAACGGCCAAAACATTTATAAACAACTTTATGAATGTGTACACATGTGAATAAACGATTTAATTTTCAAACAATGTGAAATATTTTAGAGTACAGAATGTTTTGTATAAAAGGAGGCCCTTGCTTCCTTCACAAATCATCAGCTTGACACTCACTACCCAAGAGGGATCCCACTGGGGATGGTCCATTGATGCTCATATTTTAACCCCTAATTTCTTCTTTTTATTTTATTTTCATTTTAGTTTTGTCTTAGTTTTAAATTGTAAATTATATTTTAGTTTTATTAATCCACACATTTGTGTTTCTGCATCCATCCCACATTTATTTTTTTATCAACTATCTTATTTAAATAATAGGTATTATTTGAATTATTATTAGTATTAATATTAATAATATTATTATTAAAAATATCATTATTAATATTAATATTATTAAAATTATCATTATTATAATTGTCAAATTTTTATTTTAAACCTATTTTATTTTCTTTTTCACCTTCATCAAAAACTATTTTCTTAATAATAATAATAATAATAATTAATAATATTATTATTATTATTATTTAACAATCATTATAAATTATTTATTCTTCCTCTCTCCCTCTCCTATCTATCTCTCTCTCTCAAATCCATCCAACATTGTGATCTCTTACTATCGAAAATAAGAGGCTGACCCTGAGGCTTGGCCTGGGAGGAGGTCAATATGTTCTTGACTTTTCTTTAATGTCTATTCTAAATTTGTGATAGAATTGAGTAGTATTCTTGGGTGAGGCGAGTGAACCTGATTGGGTGGTAGCCCCCAACGATATGTGTTTGAAGATATTTCTATTCTTTAAAAGAAGAGTGATTCAAACCTGAGATTTCATTTTTGAGTTATCAATCTAGAATCAAACATATAAAGGAGAATAATGATTAAATCCATCACTAAACCCCAAAACCAAGTCCTTTCTTCCTAAATTAATTTTTTTATACTTTCATCTCAGAATAAATTTAGAATTTCTATTTTACATATCATTTTTTTTTAATAATAAAAAAACACAAAAAAAAAGATAGTCTAGGTGATATAGAAGAAGTAAGTGAACTACATTGAGAAGGATCCCCAAGAGACATAACCCTGGTTAGCCACTATAATACACTAGGAAAAATATAATTGTTTTTGTCTATGCCCCGTGGTAGGCATGATTCAAAACTAGCATCATTGTCGGGGATCTAATCATTAGATCATTTACTTTTTCAATTTTTACATATTAGTTATATTTCATTTCTTTTAAAAAAACAAAATAAATCATTCCATGATGAATTCAAATGATTATTATTCAACATGGATAGGAAATTACTCATAGGTACAACAATAACAACAACAAGAATATGATGATTTTAGAAGGACGTTGGTGAAAGAACATAGAACAATCATTGAACTGACAAGAAAAGATGAAAGATCATTTGATGATGTTCGTACATTAATAGAGCAACCCAACCCTAGGCCAGAGAAAAAAACTTTTGGTGGAAAGGAGGAAGACTTACCAGTTGAGCTACAAGTGGGAGATCAACAAAGATTGGGTGAATTCTTGATTAAATGTGAGATACTACCCGATCTCCCCATACAATACAAAGAAGAATATCTAGCACCACTGAAATAGGAAACTACCCATGTGGTGGAATTTGATGTCAAGACGGAGGACCCCGACTACCTACCTCCATCCCCAGAGAGTCTAATTCAAGAGGCACTTACCACTAAGGTAGATATTGAATCTGAACTAACTCAGGGAGTTGAACTATTCATTGACTCTATCTCTTATAATTTCATTGAATCTGAATTCTACATCACTCCTTGTGGTTTTGATTACACAGAATCAGACAATCTTAACTATGCCTTGGAAGATGAAGATATACCTGGATGTGCACCTACTGAGGAACATATTGTGCTCCCTAGGCATGTTGAATATTTTTTCATGGAAGTTCATGAGTAGATTATATAGGATTCTCCTAAGTAAACAACTCCAAAATATTCTTACTTTGATGGGGAATAATTTGATCTTAATACTTCATGTTTTAATTTTATTCAAATATAAATACAATATGACTTTCCCTTTAACTATTCTTTTCATGAATAATACCTTGAGAAACCACTATACAGAGAAGAAGAGGTTTCATAAGTAGATTCCAAGAAATATGACGATCCATAATTCATCTTACCCCTGCCATTCAAGATATACCTCATTGTGAAGGGGGAGGATCTGGTGTACTCTATTCATGGATCATGCCTCACCCAGAAGGATGAAGCACAAGCTGGGAAAATCCACATGTGGGGGTTTGAATAAAAGAAGCTTCATCCACCATCTGACTTTGGATAATAGCTGGTACTTCCCTCTGGAAGAAGTCAAAATTCAAGGCCCACTTGGGGGATCATACAAATATTTATCTTTACTTTATTTCTAGGAATTTATATTTCAATTTATTTTCTTAAATGTAGTGTAACATGAATCCCACTCCCTCTATCTTTTTTGAGCATAAATTACATGATCCTTCTGCTTAATTGAGTTGTATTATTTTATAGGTTCATACTGGTACAAGGAATCCCTACACTGTTAAGGGGACAGACTATGTTTCATGAAAAAATAGGGTTTACTTTTAGTGTTTTATTTTTTAAAATCTCCACATTTTTGTCTATGACATGTTTGGAGATTTGAATATAAAATTGCATGCCCATACATGAATTATGCTTTACATGACTAATTTAAGAGACATGTGTTCCTTAGGAACCTAGAGATATCATATCTTAGATTCCAATTTTGATATGATTAAATGATTTAAATAGAGAATTGAATTTTTAAAATGAATCAGGGATATTGAAATAATGCCTCATGATTTTAAGGAATTAATTTATTCATATAAATGAAATTCCCTTATCATATTTCATGCTTTGAATTTCTGAAATTTAAGTGAATTGATTTGTTATTGTTAATCATGTCTTAATTGATTATCCCAAATCATATGTCTCACTCTAGAGAGGATTTCTAGCCAAGTACTTCCTATTTTCGTCGATCATTTTTCTTGAGTGATATTGGGACATGTTACTAACTAGAACATATATTGAACCTTATCAATGTAGTCAGTCTGCAAAAACACATTTAAAAAGATTGAGGCATCCTTTGAAAATATAATTTTCCTTAAAATACCACCTTTACTTCAATCCTTCATTTATCCCATAGAGACCATGAATTCCCTTTATTGGGATGAGGCATGTTTCAATCCATTTTTATCCATTCCTACCCTCCTCTTAGTATTTTCATGATTTTTTAATGTTAAAGGGTGGGGGTAAAGGGAATCATGGGGGATGAGATTATATACATTGTAAGGAAGAAGTGTGGGGGTATTATTGTCGGAATTTTAAAAGGTTGGGAAATCATTCATTGTACATTATTTTTCTCCCTTCTTGAGTTAAAAAAATGAAAACAAATGACAAAAAGATCAAAAAGAAAAGAAAAATGGGAAAAAAGAAAAAATGGATATGATTTGGGACTACCAAAAATCACCATTTCCCAAATCGATGATCTTATGATCATATGTGGTTAGGTGATGGATGTGAGGATTTATCTAATCATAACTTTCGATAAAAATAAAAACAAAGTACAAAAAAATATTCAAGAATGTGAAAAAATCATTCATTATGCATAATTTGATCATAACCTTTACTTTGAGTTTCGAGATGTGGGTGTTACTACTTTGAAGGGGAGAATTTCATTACACTATTACTTTTCATATCTTGCATGGTAATTAAGAGATTAGCCTCCTTTTCAAGACTTAATTTTTAAAGAATTGAATCCTACAAACCTTAAGCCTCAGATTCATTTTAACCATTATTGTAATTCATCATGATTTAATGGGTCTTTTGTCTTTATAATGTGGAGAATGTAGTTCATTTGCAAGCTTATGGATAAAAAGCATGTTCTCATGATATGAGCATAACTCTAATGAATTGTATCACGATTGATGAGATAAAATAATAGAATGTGAGGTAAATCATGAATTGGCATGTTTAATAATAATGAATCAAGGAGTTTGAATGAATTAAAGGAGAAGTTCCATCATTTTTCAATGGGAAAAAGTAAAATACACGATTTTATTATATATTTGAAAATTGGGGAATTAAATTGATATTTTATGTGAATTTTTGAATGTTGGATTTCACAATGATTTTTTTTTTGGTTTTGTTGTATTGGAATTTAAATATTGGTAACATTGGTGTCCTTTGATTTCCATGTTGAGATTTTATACAGGAGGAAAAGCATGGTTTATATTTGGGGGTATTTGACAGAGAAAATATATGTTCATATTTTTTATCAAATAATGAGAATTCTTTTTTCATAATAGAACCCATGTATTTCAATGTTTTATTCAAATAATGGGATATTTTAATTTTAGAATGATTATGAGAAAAATTGAGAAAAGTGCATAATTCTGGATTTTTTACAGATTTTTACCACAAGGGTATTTTGGTCATTTTGTAAAAACTATAATTCAAATATTCGTGATTATATTATTTAAACTATACAGATTTTATTTCCTACAACTTTTTGTTTTGGAGAAGGAACAGATTCAGGAATCTAGAGGCCTTAAAATCAATGAAGTTTAAGATTTTTTTGGGGAGACACCATGGACCCCACCATCGTAACAAATGCAGAACTTCGTCTCCACGCCTCCAATTTTGGCGCTTCCACCTGGATATAGAGGGTAACTCATAGTCGCATTAACCCATTATATTTTATGGAGTTTTTCACCCATTAAAGTGGCTATTGATCCTTATAAATTTGAAAAAAAAAGCTTTCTGGAAATTTCATCTAAAAAAAGAAACATCCAATGAAAAATATATAAATCCTTCATCTGGTGTCCAAATGAAATGAAATTTGGAGGGTGAACGAACAACACAATTATGAACAGAATTTATGAAGGTGTGATCATTTGAATAAACCAATTATATACTAACAACGCGAAATACTTTGGAGGATAGAATTATCCCTATAAAAGGAGGCCCTCGCCTCCTTCAAAACTCATTAGCTTGAAACCCATAGTAAAGGAGGGATACCATCTGGGAACGGGCCACTGCTTCTCCTATCCCCCCCATCATTTATTCTTTTTATTTTATTTTCATTTTAGTTTTGTCTTATTTTTCAATTGTAATTTATATTTTAGTTTTATTAATCCATGCATTTTTGTTTCTCCATCCATCCCACAATTCTTTTTTTCTCAATTATCTTATTCTAATAATAAGTATTATTTTAATTATTATTAGTATTAGTAATAATAGTAATATTATTATTAATATTAATATTGTTAAAATTATAATTATTATAATTATCACATTCTTATTTTAAATCTATTTTATTTGCTTCTTCACCTTATCCAAAACTATTTTATTAATTATAATAACAATAATAATAATAGTTAATAATATTGTTATTATTCTTTTAAAAAGCATTTTAAATTTTTTATTCTTTTTCTATCCCTCTCCCCTCCCTATCTCACTCTCTCCAATCCATCCACCTTTGTGATCTCTTACTCTCAGAAATGAGAGGATGACCCTGAGGGTTAGCCCAGGGGAGGTCAATGTGTTCTTCAATTTTCTTTAAAGATTATTCTATATTTGTGATAGACATGAGTAGTATTATTGGGAAAGAAAAATGTACCTGATTGGGTGATGGTCCCTAATGATATACATATCAATCTATTTCCATTATAGAAAATAATAGTGATTCAAACAAGATATTTCATGTTTGAGTTATCAAACTAGAATTAAACATATAAAGGATAATAATGATTGAATCCCTGACTGAACCCAAATACCAAGTCCTTTTTTCCAAAATTTATTATTTTTAGACCTGAATATAAGTATAAATTTAGAAATCCTACTTTACATGTAATTGTATTTAATAATAGAAAAACAAAAAAATAGATATTCTAGGTGATATAGAAGAAGTAGGTGAACAACATTGAGAAGGCTCTTCAAGAGAGATAACCATGGTCAGCCACTGTGCTGCACTAGGAAAATATAATTGTTTTTCCTATGCCCCATGATAGGCATGGGTCAAAACCAGCACTATTCTCATGGATCCAATCATTAATTCATTTAATTTTTCTATTTTTACATCTTAGTTATATTTAATTTCTTTTAAAAAAACAAAAAATTATTTACATAATGGTTTCAAATGATTATTATTCTATATGGACTGATAATTACTCATAGGTGTAGCAAAAACAATAACAAGAATATGATTTTAGAGGGAAATAGGTACAGAACCTCTAGATAAAGGGTTGAACAACTAACATGAAAAGATGAATGAGAATTTGATTATGTTCGTGCATTAATAGAGCTACCCAGCCCTGAGCCAGAGCAAGAATGTGAGGTTGAAAAAGAAGAAGACTTACATGTTTAACTATAAGTGGGATATAAACAATTATTGGATGAATTATTGATTAAATGTTAGTATCAGCCTAATCTACCCATACAATACAAAGAAGAAGAGCCAATACCATTGAAGGAAGAAACCACCTAAGTGGTGGAATTTGGATTCAATATGGTGGAGCCCAACTACATGCCTCTATCCTCAAAAAACCTAATCCAAGAGGCACTTACCACTGAGGTAGAGATTGAAGATGAACTGACTCAGGGAGATGAACCATTATTTGACTCTATCTATTCTAATTTTATCGAATCTTAATTCTACATCACTCCTTGTGGTTTTCATTATACATAATCAGACAATATCATCTATGCCTTAGAGGATGAAGAAGGACCTAGAAGTAAACCTTCTGAGGAACATATGGATCTCCCTGGACATGTTGAATATTTTCTCATAGAAATTCATGATGAGATTCTAGTGTATTCTCCTAGGGAAACCATTCCAAATGATTCTTAATTTGATGGGGGAGAATTTGATCGTAATAATTCATGTTTTATTTTTATTAAAATATAATTATACTCTAAATTTCCATTTGACTATTATTTAGATGAAACAATCCTTGAGAAGAAACTAGATAGAGAAGAAGAGGTTTCACAAGTAGAATCCAATAAATAGGATGATCCGTACATCATCCTACCCCCTTCATGCAAGTTATACCTCATTATGAGGGGGGATCTGGTGTACTCTATTCATGGATAATTCTTCACCCAAAAGGATAAAGCACAAGCTGGGAAACGCCACATGTGGTGGTTCAAATCAAAGAAGCTTTATCCATAATATAGCTTTGGATAATAGCTGGTACTACCCTCTAGAGGTAGTCAAAATTCAGGGCCCACATTTGGGATCATATCAAGATTTATCATTACTTTACTTATATGAATTTAGATGTCATTTTATTTTCTTAGATGTAGTGTATCATGCAGCACACTCCCTCTATCATTTTTTATCTTAAATGACATGATCTTTATGCATAAATGATTTTTTTTTCTTTCATAGATTCATAATGGTTGAAGGCATCCCCAAACTATGAATGGGAAGGACAATGTTTCAAGAAAAAGGATGTTCACATTTAGTTTTTTCATCTTTTAAGATCTTTACATTTTTTTCAACATCATGTTTTTAGATTTAAAGATAAAATTTCAGGACCACACTTGAATTATGCTCTAATTGACTAATCTAGGAGTCATGAGTTTCTTAGGAACCCCGTGATGTCATGTATTATATTTCAATTTTAATATGATTAAATGATTGAAATAGAGAATTGAATTTTTAATATGAATCATGGAAATTGAAATAATGGCTCATGATTTGATGTTATTAATTATTTCATATAAATGAAATTCCCCAACCATCTTTCATTCTTTGAATTTCTGAAATTTATGTGAATTGATTTATTATTGTTAATCATGTCTTGAGTGATTTTTTCAAATCATATTTCTCATTCCTTAAAGAATTTCTAGACCAAGTTCTTCCTATTTATCTTTAGAATATTCTTGAGTGATCTTGGGACACGTAACTGGCTAGAACATGTATTGAATCTTGTCAATGCTGGGTGTGTGAAAACACACTTTTATAATGATTGAGGTATCCTTTAAAAATATATGTTTCCTTAAAAGACAACCTTTAATTAAATCCTTATTTTATCCCATATAGGCCATGAATTAACTTTATATGAATGAGTCTTGTTTCAATCCATTTTTATCCATTCCTACACTCCTCTTAATATTTTCATGATATTTTAATGTTAAAGTGTGGTGGTAAAGGGAATCATGGTGGATGGGAAAATATACATTGTAAGGATGAAGTGTGGGGGTATTATTGTCTGAATTGTAAAAGTTTGTGAAATAATTCCTTATACATTATTTTTTTCCTCTATTGAAATAAAAAAATAAAAAATTGACAAAAATTTCCAAAAAGTGAAAAAATGAAAAATGAGTTAGGATTGGAGAGTACCAAAAATCACTATTTTTCAGACGGACAATCTTCTGATCGTATGTGGTTAGGTGATAAGTGTAAGGTTTTATCTAATCAAAAAATGGAAAAAAGAAAAAAAATTACAAAATTAAAAAATATTCAAGAGGGTGCACAAATCATTCATTATGCATAATTTGATCATAAACTTTACTTTGAGTTTTGGGAAGTGGGTGTTGCTACTTTGAAGGGGATAATTTCATTACACTTTTACTTTTTATATCATGCATTGCACATAAGAGATTAGGCTTCTCCTTGGACCATAATTTTTAGAGAATCAAATCCTACCAACTTTACACTTGAGATTCATTTGATCCTTTATTGAAAGTCCTAGTGAATTTAGGTGTCTTTTGTCTTTACAAAGTGTAGAATTTAGTTTATTCACAAGCATATTGATAAGGATCATGTTCTCAAAAAATGAGTATAACTCTATATGAATTGTATCATGTGTGATGAGATAACAGAATCAAAAGTAAGGTAAATCATGACTTGGCATATTTAATAATAATTAATCAAGGATCTTTAATGAATGAAAGGATAATTTCTATCATTTTTCAAAGTAAAAAAGTAAAATATATGGTTTGATTATTTCTTTGAAAAATAGGAAATTAAATTGAAATTTTATTTTTATTTTTAAATGTTTGATTTAACAATGAATTTTTTTTGTTTTATGGCATTGTAATTTAAATATTAGTAACATTTGTGTCCTCTAATTTCCATGTTGAGATTTTATGCTTGAGGACATGCATGGTTTAAGTGTGGGAGTATTTGACAGAACAAATATATGTGCATATTTTTTATCATATAATGAGAATTTTTTAATTTTATTTAAAGATAAAACCCATGTATTTCAATGTTTTATTAAAATAATGATTAATTTAATTTTTATAATGATAATGAGAAAAATTGATAAAATTCATAATTATGTTTTTTTGATAAAAATTTACCACAAGAGTATATTTTTTATTTCATAAAAAATATAATTCCAAAATTCTTGATTCGTTATTTTTAGAATCCTGATTTTATTTCCTCCAACTTTTTATTCTGGACCAGGACCTAATTTGGGAATCTAGAGGCCTTAAAAAATCAATGAATTTTAAGATTTTTCTGGCTAGAAATTATGGACCCCACCATTGTAACGGATGGAAAACTCAGTATCCACACCTCCAATTTAAGTGGTTCCACCTGGATATAGAATATGACTCATAGGCTCATTCACCCATTAAATGTAATGGATTTTTTCATCCATTCAAGTGGCTATTGATCATTATAAATTTGAATAAATCTTTTGGGAAAATTAATCTAAAAATAAATAAATTGTTAATGAAAATCTATAACTCCTTCATCTGGTGTCCAAATGAGCTATAATTTGGAGGTTGAACGGACAACACATTTATGAAAAACTTTTATGAATGGGTGTACACGAGAATTTAATATGTAATGGGACAACAATGAAAAATATTTTGGAGGATAGAATTCTACCTATAAAAGGAGTCCCTCGCCTCCTTCACAAATCATCAGCTCGACACCCATAGCCAAGCAAGGATCTCACCAAGGAATAGGCCGACGCTACTCCTCTATCCCCCCTCATTTCGTCTTTTTATTTTATTTTCATTTTAGTTTTCTCTTAGTATTTTATTGTAATTTAAATTTTAGTTTTATTAATCCATACAATTGTGGTTCTCCTTCCATCCCACAATTCTTTTTTCCCAATTATCTAATTTTAATAATAAGTATTATTTTCATTATTATTATTATTATTATTATTATCACATTTGTATTTTAATTATATTTCATTTTCTTCTTCACCTTCTTCAAAAACTATTTTTTTAATCATTATAATTCTATTATTAATTACTATTATTATTATTTTAAAAATAATTAAAAATAATTTATTTTTCATCTCTCCCTCTCATATCTCTCTCTCTCTCCAATCCATCCACCATTATGATCTACTACTCTCATAAATGAGAGTATGAACTCGAGGCTTGGCCTCAGGGTGGTCAAGGGGTTCTTGAATTTTCTTTAATGTTTAATCTAAATTTTTGATAGACGGGAGGACTATGTTTGGTAGAGGCGAATGTCCCTGATTGGGTGATGGTCCACAACAATATACGGCTCAATCTATTTCTATTCTGGAAAATAATAGTGATTCAAACATGAGATTTCATGTTTGAGTAATCATACTAGAATCAAACTTATAAAGGATAATAATGATTGAATCCTTGACTAAACCCCAAAACCAAGTCCTTTCTTCCTAAATTCATTTTTTCTATACTTTCACCTTAGTATAAATTATGAATTCCTATTTTACAGGTAATTTTTTTAATAATATTAAAACACAAAAAGAGATAGTCTAGTTGATATAGAAGAAGTATGTGAACTATATTGAGAAGGAACCTTAAGAGAGACGACCCTGGTCAGCCACTGTGCCGCACTAGTAAAAATATAATTGTTTTTTCCACGACCCACGAAAGGTGTGCATCAGGGTGATCTTCAAGGCCGATTGAAAAGGTCCTCAAATGGTTCCATTCTAATAGTGGAGTAATATTTGTTGTTGTATACAAACTCCACTAGTGGAAGGTGGTCCTCTCTACCACAACCAAAGTCTAGGACGCAAGCATGTAGCATTTCCTCCATGGTCTATATGGTCCGCTCTGTCTGACCATCTATCTAGGGATGAAAATTTGTGGTCAGATGCATCTGAGTCTCGAACGCCTCTAGCAACACCTACCATAACTATGATGTAAAGTGTACAACATGGTCTGAGAAGATCGTCTAAGGCACCCCGTGGAGCTGCACTATCTTTTTAATGTAGAGATATCCCAATCCATCTACCGGACTCTACTCACAGATGGATAGAAAGTGAGTCGACATGGTGAGTCGGTTAATGATCACACAGATAGAATCATAGACCCTAGATATACATGTTAAGACTGTCACAAATTCCCTCGAGATAACATATAATTTCCACTCTGGTACCTCAAGTGGCTGGGTCAAGCCTACAGGAACTTGATGCTCGGCCTTCACTTGCTGACAAGCGAGGATTCATGAAATGAACTCAGCCACCTCTTACTTAATCCATGGCCACCAATACAGACATCAGAGGTCTCAGTAAATCTAAAACACTACAGGATGTACCTCTAAAGGGTAGGAATGGAACTCCCTCAACATCTCCTCCCGCAACGTCACTGGTACTGTGGTGTTCCCTCTGAAAAGGATGACATTCTCCCAATATATTTAAAATTTATATGAAGCTCGTACTAAGGATAAATGAGTACGTTGGGCCTTGAAATCATCATCAAAAGTGTGTTCCTCCCTAACTCACTATAATATTGTGGGAGTGATAGTCATAAACTAGTGGTAATTTTATCCATTACATTCCATGAAGGACATATGCGTCGTGGCTACCTACTTCGTCGCCTCACTCAGAAGCTGCAAACCAAACCATCAGCAGACTGCGTCTGGCACCACGTTCCCCTTCCCATGAGTATAAACTATATCAAAATAATAGTCTTGGAGGAACTCCATCCATCGTCGATGTCTCAAGTTCAAGTTCTTATGTGAGAAGATATACTTGATACTCTTCTAATCGGAGTAGACAGTAAACTGTTGACCCATCAAGTAGTTCTGCCACATATTCAAAGAAAAAACCACTACTGCTAACTCTAGGTCAGGGGTCACATAGTTCTTTTCATGATGCCTCAACTTCCGTGAGGAATAGGAAATCAATTATCACTATTACATCATAACAAAACCCAGTCTAGTCCCTGAGGCATAACATTAGACTACACACCCAATACCCTCTTCTAGTAGCCTCAAGGTGGGGGGACTAGTTTGTCTCTGCCTCAGCTTCTAGAAACTCTGATAGATTCTTTTCATCCATAGAAAGGGTTGTCCCTTCCTTTTCAAAGCCTACAAGGGATCTTCTATAATTGAAAATTAGGGTATGAACCTTCTATAGTACCAAGCCAACCCCAGATTCCTCTGCACAACATTCATGCTCTGGGGTGGATCTGAAGCAAGAAATTCCCCTATCTTCGCTATATCCACAAAAACTCCAGCCTCCGAGATGACTTTTCCAAGAAATTGGATATCCAAAATCAAGAATTTGCACTTCGAGAGCTTACCATAAAGCCGGTTCTCTCAGAGTTCATCGTGCAATATCCTCAGGTGTGTAGCATGCTCATCCTATAACAATGAGTACACCAAGATTTCAACAATAAAGACTACCACGAAATGATTTAGGTAAGGCTAGAAGATCTTGTCCATGAGTCCAATGAACACTATTGGGTCATTGGTCATTCCAAGAGGCATCAGAAAGAACTCATATTGGCCATATCGGCACTTGAAGGTTTTCTTCTATACATCCTCAACCCGTACTCAATGATGGTGATATCCTGATCCAATGTCTATCTTCAAGAACCAGATCACTCCCTTAAGCTCATAGAAGAGGTCATTTATCCTCAGTAGTGAATACTAGTTCTTCACAGTCACTTAGTTCAGGCGCCAAAAGTCCACACATTGCCTCAATCTCCCTCCTGCCTTCTTGGCAAACAACATTGTGGCTACCAAAATAGAAAAATTGAGACCTACAAACCCCTTCCTTTGAATGTACTCAAACTATACCCTCAACTAATGAATCTTCATCGGGGCCATTCGATATGAAGGTGTTGATATCGGTGTAATCCCTAGGTACAAGTCAGTGCATAAGTCTACCTCTATAAGAGGAGGTATTCAAGGGACATTTTTTGGAAATAAATTATCATAGCCATCCACAACTATAGGAATGCTTTGACTCCCATTGTCCACTGCACCAAGGGTGAGGCTAGCCAACTGGTGAGTGATTGGATACACCCTTCTTCGAGAAAGTCTATCATGTGCTGCAAAGGTTCCCTTCTCACCAATGAAGGAATACATGGTCTCATCCTTGTAGACACACCACACTTTGGGCCTCAAATAGTCAATATGAGCATGGACTATGGATAATCAATCCATACCGAAGATGATATCATAAGGCCTTGAAACTACTACTTGGATATCCCTGTTGAAGCTCCCACCTCCTTGAGTAAGCTCACACTACCGACACTAATGTGTAATCGTCCAATCCTCTTCCATAGGAGTCTCTAATTGTAAGGATAGATCCAACAAATCCACCAGAATATTTGAGACTCTAATGACGCCCTTGGAAAGGTAAGAGTGACTATAACCTATTTCTATGAGAACTGAATCCAAGGAGGAGTAGACAAATATTTTACCTATAATCATCTCTAGAGCATTGTGGTTGTAGGCCTCCATCTCCAGAGGATGGCCCTGCCCCTGTTCACTTTCTCTTGTAGCTCTTGGTGGACTACTTGGGGGTGGTGGTGGTTGTAACCCAAACTCTCATCCACCTCTTGCCACTAGGCCAGCTTCCATGTCTCATCTGCCGCCCTATGTACCTCCTCTCTTGAACCTCAATCATTGTCATTGTGGTCCCTCTACTGCCCGTGGGCCATTCATGTGGGCAGTCAGACAGTCACAAGACATGTTCCCCTATCCCTCGCAAGAGTAACAAACTCTAGTACTCAAATGAACTCCTCTACCTTGTGATTTTTTCACCTCTGACCCCACATCCTAGGGTCGTCCTCTGGAATTTCTATCCCATTTAGGCCTCTATGTCATCTTCCTACTACCTTTTGCAGATGACATGGCCACCTGTCATCCAGTGGTGGCTCTTACCATCAGTTCCCACTCATCTAGGAAGCTCTCCTCCAGTAAGGATCGATTTAGTACTCTAGCCTGCATCGGGATGTTGAAAGAAATCATCGATGCCCTAATCTATCAATAGAGTCCCTGCTCAAAGTTCCAGGACCTAAATAAAGGGTCACGTACCAAGTTGGTGGAGTAGCGGGAGAGGTCGGTAAATCCTTTTGAGTACTGGTCTATAGCCATGATTCCCTAATGCAGATGCAGTGACTCTTGAATAAGCAATGTGCGTAGCATCGCTAGTATGAACTCCACCCAAATGAGTCTCTGAAAGTCCGTCTAGACAAGGGTCTCATCCTCATGTGTTTGGATCATAAATATCCACCACCTCCCTATCATGCCCTGAAAAAGACTAGCGTCTAGAACTACCATTTGGTCAATAGGTGTCTCTATTGGGTGAAAAACCAAAGTAACTGCCTCCAGCCAATCCTCATCTACCTGAGGATCGATGTCACCTCGAAACCTCAGAGGTATCTTCCTCTAGAACTCGTGAAGCACACTTAGTCGGCATGCAATGTCCGCTAGTGGGACTGGTAGCAACTTCTGCTCTTAGGGTGGTGGTGGCGGTGCAGGTACACCACCTAAAGGTGATACCACCATAAGTGGTCCCTACACTAACACCTCATCTCTTGGCGGACCATCATCGTGATCTATCACTGGAATCCTGGCTGGCTGCCTATGTGGAGGCATCCTGTAAAAAAACAGATGTTTCATAATTAATAAGTTATAGCTGGTGATCTGACTCAAAATAGATTAAGAGAAAAACATTTCCAAACACATGAAACTATTGTTTCCATTTACTGAGTCAAAAAATAGAATTCATGGTCTTGGTGTATGGATACGTCAGCCTCCGAACCAACACGGGCCTCCCAAGACTAACATCTGAAATCAAGACACTTAACACTAGTACCCCCATTGAAAATACACACTCTTAGTTCATTTGGTAGAACTGACCACCCTCTGACACAAATTGGTCAAGACTCGCCCCATGAGGCATGTGTCATGACTACCATAAGCCCACCTTCCATAGGCCATGGGCTGGTGACTTGCACTAGAAATATATATCCCAAAAAGGGAATTCATTTCCATTAAACATGTACACACACACACACCCAGTGACATCCCAACACACCGAAATATTGAAACAAGTATACCGCTAAAAAAAGCGAAGTGCAAGTACAAGTGAATGAAAGTGGTCTTGAATACAAAATTAACAAAAAACTAAAATTAGAAATGTATAAAAGGAAACTCTGATGTCCATATGTGGAATACCCCATATAATCATGAGATTAGTGAAGCTACTAGAAGCTTAATTATTATGACAAACCCACCCATTCATACAAGGCCCCACCAGGTCCTAGGCCACCATGTCCACTGTCGCATCATCCGTCAGTCTAATCCCCCTGAGCACCTCTATTGAAACATCGATTGATTGAATCAGACACAACATGTCAAGGAAATGTTTGTGCAGCGGTGATTATAACAATAATCAGTAGGGACCCTAAGACCCTCGAAGGTCTCTTACTAATCCAAGGAAGAAAACACCAAAAAGGAAAATACCAAAAAGGTAATACCACAAAGAAAGATATCAAACACATAGAACAATGCAAAAGACGCATCTCACATCAGGTATAACATAAGTACAAAAGTAAATATGATTAGTCATAATGTTAGATCATTTAATTATATCGAGAGGCTCTGCTGATGAAACACAGAGGGTTTCTAGGTGCTGGCACATAGAGGATATCTTGGTTCTATCCCCCAAAGGATCACTAGGTGCTCGCCCACAACAGATCACAAGGTGCTGACCCACAGAGGATCGCTAGGTCCTAACCCACATATGATCGCTTGGTGTTGACCCACACAAGATCACTATTCTTTTTTTATGTCCCAACTAGCCATAGGATTCCTGCACTTAGTACACTTGATTTCTAGATGATTTGTTCCTCAATCCCTCGACAGTACCTCAAAATCCATAAAGTCCCACATAGAGTATCCCCAAAGCACCATCTCATCAAAAGGGTCCCCAAACAACATACAACATATCGATTAGACGTCTGGTCCGTAAGTTATGGAATTTTTATCAAAAAGGGATCGGTTTGATTCAATTCTGATCCAACCAAGATGAACTCCAACTTCTCACAAATCTTAATCAGAGTATATCAAAAGGAACACCCCGTCCCAAGGGTCTCAAGTCCATTGATGGTGCATCAATCAGATATGTGGTCTGCAAGTTATGATCATTTCAGTGAAATGGTGTCAGTCGGGTCTAGGTCTGGTCCAACCCGGTCAGACCGATCCGATCTGACCCCATCTGAGAGTCTGTCATGGGTCCTTCATGGATTCGGCCTAATGCGCCCATTGGGATCGTGGGTCTAGCTTGGTAGGACGGGTCTAGCCCAGCGTCGCTGGTCGGCCAACATGACGTGAGTTCAGCCTAGTAGTGTGTGTCTAGCCTAGTGCGCCCATTGGGATTGTGGGTCTAGCTAGGTAGGACGGGTCTAGCCCAACATCATGGGTTAGGTCATGTGACGCGAGTCCGGCCCAGCGGTGTGGGTCTGGCCGGATATACGACTCGGTCCGCCATAGGCGGACCGGTCCACATGGTCGGGACATGGAAGACAACCACGTATGGCCTCCCTCATGCTCTGCGGTCGACCTAGGGAAGCCTCCTCACCGCGATCAAGAAACTGTGGAGGCTTCACATGGATGGACTTGTTGGATAGCAATTTCACACGCATGCGGATCAGGTCTGCATACCTTCAACCCACCCGAGCAGGACGCTTCTCCATATAGTGTTGATAGGAACCGTGCCTCCTTGGAACTACAGTGCACCACTATCCTCCACCTATAGCTGGCACCACGGTCCACCACAAGATGCTCCCTTCAGTCACCACTAGCGCTCCGACGGTACCTTCGATGGGCCACCGATGTTGCTCCAATGGTTTGTTTCTCGAGCTGCTTGCATCTACGGAATTCCAAAGCCGTCACGTTTGATATGATGAACTCAAACTCACCTTTCCATTGTCTCAAGAAATCATCCACGAAAAATTAACTATAAAAACCTATTGAGTAGGGTCTGAGCCTTGTTTTTGACAGCCTGTACCCTCCACGTTAGAGCCTAATCATGGTGAAAAAAATTAAACACATTGAAAAAGTGAACGCCAATTCAAAACCCCGCAATATTATCCCCTTGAAGGAATGAGCGATTCGTGGATAAACCCATTATTTGGTTGGTCCATGTTCATCATTAATTATCACAAATGAGGAAGAAATTATCAAATATTTAGAACGCATACACCCCTACCATGTTGACATTCGATGCTGAAACATTCCTCCTTAAGGTGCCACAATGTCGACATCACTTCCAGCTCCGTTTTTCGAGGAACGTAGAAGTTGATGAAGTATCGTTGGTGTTAATTGTTCTTCATTGGAGAGGAAAACTTCCGGTGGTTTTCCTTAGAATCCCCACAGTTTAATTCCACATTCTCCCACGTGTTAGATTAATAAAAACAAACATGTCATTGCATTTCTGTTATTTCGTGACATTGCATTGTTACGCTGTTTTATTTATTAAACAACATCATTGTTATTCGTACATTATTGAATCATTTCATTGTGTGATATAGGCCATTAATAAGCTTTATTAATGCACCACATCGCCTCCTAGTCACTTCACCGCATCATCAATGTCTGCCACCCAACATCGAGAAAGGAAATAAAATAATTATTTTCAAGTATTTTATTATTTTTCTTGAAAATTTATAAAAATAAATTTTCTACTAGGCCCTTGAGGGTCGAAGTTAATTCATTTATAGGTGAATAACAATGTTATAAATTCAATGGTTCCCTCATATCTTTGATAAGAGGATCAATTCAAATGATAAAAAATCATTCTCGCATGATTACTGAACATACCTTAAAAGAAGTTCAAAATTCTGTTCTGGGATCTCTGGGCCTCAGAATCACTGGCCTTCAGAGTGTGTAGTCTCAAAATAATTCCATGTAGGTAAAATATATATACAGAATTTCTGTGACCTTATAGAAGACTGAGGTGGATTCTTGGTAAATAACATGGGTGTTGCATGTAGTTTATGGTTGTATCGAATGGACCATAGGGGGATAATAGTTTAAGGTCTTAAAACTAAATCCATGAGATCTTATTTTAGGGTTAGAGATTTTGGACCTATCTTGAGTATCTCAAATTGATATGTGTATCACAAATGGTTTACAAACCCAATGTGAATGATGACCATAGATTCCCACTACAATGAAAAAACATTTTGGAGATGGATCACATAATATTTAAAGACATGATGTGAAGACTTGAAGGCAGATCTCATTTTAAGGATTTAAGGCGCATACCAATTACAATGTGTAACACCATGTGATCAAGAAGTATGAATTCACGAATGGTCTTGGAGATTAGAAGTCTACGCTTTCCTACATATCCCATGAGTATGGGAATCAATCCACACATAGTTCTAGAAGACAGTGCAGCAGAATGCCGACACCAGTATGGGTGATCCTTCCTAGAATGTGAATCTAAGGCATCCCAATGTTGTCATGGGGAATCCTATTTTTAAATCATAAAGTAATTACCATATCTTATTTATAGGTATCTGAATTCAAGATGAGTTAAAATCATAGTTTAACAGCATTTGTTGAGGACATTTTTTCATCCTGTTTTTATCATACACGGAATCCCAAACCTATCTAGGTTAATATTGTACTTTGGAATTAGTCACTAAGGATGTTTGGTGTCCCAAGAATACATGTGTGGTGAATTAGAGTGAAAAAATAGACACGAATGAGGGACAAGGAGGCCAAACTCCACATAGAATATTCATGACTGGGATTTTATAAAGTATAAAGTCATGATGCTTGGATGTGATCTCCTAGTGTAAGGTTTTATAGTTTGGACCTTAGGCTCTTAGTATAAGGTCATAGTGTTTGGACCAATCATATAGTCCAGCATTTTGTAAATGGTATGTATATATATAGTTTAGTGTCATACGTTGAGGATGGAATCTCATAGTTTAACATCATGTGGTCAGGATGTGTAACGCAATTTAATTTCATATGAAGGGAACGATGGTGGTTTTGTAGTTTAATATCATGAAACGGGGATGAAAAAATATCATTTTCTGAAATAATACTAGAGAAACTTAGTGATGGTAGGATGTCAGACACTCTCTCCATCTATAGTGATCAAAGAGAATGAAATTCTGAATAGACCTTAAAAATTTGTAAGGTCTTTCCCATATAGGCACAATCATTCGAAGATTATTTCTAAGTATTTTTGGAATCTTGATATCTAGTACCGTGTCACCTTGGAGGAAGGAGCAGAGGAACAAATTCTTTCTGAACACTCTTTCTATCATATTTTGGTGCCTCTCTAGATTATGCAATGCTGGAAACGAATTCTCTTCAAGGGATTCTAGCTCAGTTAGATGGTATTCTACTATTCTTTCTAGAATATACTGGTTGACGGTAGATTTTCAATGTGATGGAAAATAAACTTCAATGGGTAGGAATTCCTCTATTCCGTAGACCAGGGAATACAGAGTCACTAGGGTGGAACATTGATCCATCTTCCAATAAGACTAGAAGGAATTGGGGAGTTTTCTGGAGAAATGTTCGTGTTCTGTACCACAACCTTCTTAGAAATGATAGTGAGTGACTTTTATAACACCTCGATCTATCCATTTTCTTGTGCATGATAGTGGGATGTATGGTTTGAGAAGATATTATAATTGGTGTACAATATCTTAAGCTTAAAAACTTATAAGTTAGTACCATTGTTGGTGATAATGATTGTAAGGGACTTCAAATTGATGTACAATGTGGGATATCCCAAATTTTATCACATATCAGGACTAGAATTCATTGATGGGGATCACTTATACCAAATGGAAAAGAAATATGTCATGTTTAGAATGAAGATGCACTATTGAGATGTCGTTGGAAGATAAGGGCCTACAACATCGATTATATATTCAATAAAGGGACAAGAAAAATTGGTGGGGTGGAGGAACTCCAATACTTGATATAAAAAGTTGGCATGGATCTGACATGCATGAAAACTATTGGAATACTCAATGTAGTCATGGGCCATGCTGGGCCAAAAGTACCCCAACCTCCAAATCAGATGAGAGAGCTTAATTCCCACTTTATGGGCACCACAATACCCATAATAAACATCCTGCATAACCTAGAGAATATCAACCCCTTGGATGAAACATTGGAGAATTCCATTAAACCCTCATCTATTGAGATTTTTCTCAATGTTGGGCCTACTCTAGAGGGTGAATATTGATTCATTTCAATAGAATATCTCATACTAGGATCGGTCTGGTGGAGGGATACTATACATGATATAATAAATGTAAATAACTATCCAATTGGGTATTTCCTCTATCATGGGGAACATGAGGGTCTTGAAATATAAGTACTAACAACCAGATAGTTTACTTACTGCAATTCACCATCATTTGAAAATATGAGCGAGATAACCCTTTGATGTGCCACATGGCTGAACCGGTCATCCTAGTTATGCTCTATAAAATATGTGGCTAAAATGGCTAGGGAATTTTCTGGATCATTCTACGATAGAGGGAATTGATTCACCAATGGTTGAGAAGGTAATTTTGACATCAGTTTATGATTTCATTCTTATATGGAAACAAGCTATATAATTTTGTTGATGTAGTCACCGTTAATCTTTTTGATGATCATCTCAGAGTCTCCTTTACATGCATGTGATGGATGTAAATCTCAATGGCTAGTTCAGGACTAGTAATGAGATCATGTTACTCTTCTAATTTTTTAGTGAAGACAGCTGATAATAAAAATGAGTATTATTGGGAAACCAACTTTGGAATGATAAAGAAAATATCTAATACCACCCTCTTGAGCTAGGAATAATTGATATTTATACATGTTGGGCTTCAGGAGCCACCATCAAAGTGAATATGCCAACAAGGAAAGACATGATTAACATCCACGTGGAAGCTTTTCAAGGGATGGATGGGAATCCCATAAGACTTAAAATTCATGAACCTTGACCTATTTTTATGACATGAACCTGATGTCTAACTGCTAAAGAATAACTACCTAGTGGTAAAAACTACCATGTTAACATGGGGTGATTCAGTATATACTTTAGCGGGTCTAGACAAGACACAATATGTATCTCGTGATGTGATAGATAATTCCACAACATCTATACAAAAAATACAACTGTGAGGTAGCTCTTATCAATAAGGGACTATCTAGACTCTATGTCGAGGATTATTTAACCGAGATGATATAAGAAGTTTTCTCTTCTTTCTTTATGCTTCTAGGTGAGATGGGGACATAGGGACAACTATAGGGGTGTCAAATAGAGGACTAGAAGAATCCTAAATAATAACAGCATCATAACTAGAGGTTGTAGAAAATGGTTCATGATTTCATCCAAGGCGGTATGGGACTTCTCATCCCACTGGAAGGTAGGGCCTTTCTTCAAGATACTCAAAAAGGAATTACACTTGTCAGTCATATTCGTGATGGATTGGCATATGTAGGATATGTGAAATTAGAGGCCTCACTGCTCACATAGATTTTATGGAGGAGGCATTTAGATGATGTAATTTATCTTCTATATGATGATCTTGTTTCCTATATATATATATATATATATATATATATTGTAGAAGTCAAGAAACATCTAAGAGGTAAACCCGAATACACACTTTAAGGGGTTCTTCTTCAAAATACTGAAGTGGAGTAACCCAAACACTTTCTCAAGGTAATAGATATTGTCCTAACATTGGAAGGATTGGATCATAATGTCATCCATGTAGAATTCCACAAATTTCCTGAGGATAGTTTTGAAGATGTGGAACATGACCTGCTGATAAGAAGCTCCTTCATTCATGATGATGAAGGGAATCGCCTGGTAGAAAAGTTCCCTTTCACTGCCATAGAGGTAGTAGAATCCTCATCCACAAGGACCATATAGAAGTAATTTTCCCACGAGTATCCACCTATAATGATTGTGATTTGAAACCCATATGTATACTCAACCAAGAACTCTATCCCAAGAGAGGTAAAATCATCCTTCAAACAATAGTGATTAATGTATTGGAAGTTGATACAGACTCTAATCTTACCATTAAATTTCTTGAATGGGATGATTTTAGCTAGACACTTTGTGTATTGGGATTCCGTAATGAAGTTGAATTTGATACTATTATAAACCATGACCTAAAACAAAGAACTATGAGAGGGATACATTTTTTATGAGGGTAGTAGTGACATCTTTTCATATCTGTAAGAGAAATCATCACAAGGTTTCTTCAAGAATACCACATACTAGTTCTATTCCTCTGGGGGAATAGCCACATTGATAAGTTTTAGCCTCATATCTTTATTAGTATCGTTATTCACCGGAATCAACTCATAAAAGGTGGCGGTGACTCCCTCTTCAAATGAAAGAGGTGAATCATCAAAATTCTCATCATCCTATGACGTATTAGAATCTTTCATTAAAGGTTAATCTAGGTTAACTGACTCAGAGGGGGAAATGGTACATTCTTGAGTGGAAAAAGATCCCTCACTTAGTGGATCCTACTTTTCTGAAACCATGGAGATAGGGTCCATCTGACCAAATTTATCATGCCTTTGATAGTTGGGTACATTCTTTATATCAAATCTATTTGTGTGATTCAGTTTCCAATGATTTAATCCATCCCTACAAAACTTGTGGGAATATTGTGAAATGGTGGATATAGCGACAAACTCTTGATAAGTCATAAGATTGTGGAATTTTGGTATCACCTAGGCTCATCTTGTGTTATATTATGAGGTAATTTGTGTACATTCCTTCCATTTAGGAAAGTCGCGACCCTTTCCCACTAAGATTGAAAAACTACATATGAGATCTGGTGTTGTGGCCTCTAACCGGTGTATCAAGAGAATGAAATAACTATCCAAGTCTTACATGGACATTCCATAGTGTTTTTGTGATCATCCTTATTGTTTTGAACTTTATTCACCATAGTTTTATAATAGATGGCATCGAGGCAGTGATCTTCATAGGAATTCAAGGGGGACACATCAACTTGGAGTACTGAAACATGGCCATTGAGGGAGTACATGAGGCACTAGTGATATGAAAAAGGGACTTCCATATGAAAATGAATACAGTACCTACCCAGTAGTTCATTATAGGTGATATCTTCTGATACTACCATGAATTTAGTGCTTTACACCAAACCTCCATACTGTTTATTCAACTGAATCCTACAATATGGTTTCTTCTATGTCATGTCATAACCCTGAATCGTCATGCCATAAGGAGTCAGATATGTTCTGGTCATCCCCATCATATGGAGCATCCGTGTTGGGATTATATTACTCCTAGAACCTATATGTACCTAGAACCTATGGGTCTCTATGCCATTGAACTGGACGGTGATTTACAATAGCCGAATGTGCCCCGAAATGAGGCCACCCTCATCTTCTCTAGAGAATAAAATAATGGATTGGAAATCCCCTTACTTGAAATCCTATATATAATTTGCCTCTGTGATAGCCACTTAATCTTTGAATTAGAGTGGGATTCATAAAGTATTTACAAGGTCCTCACGCATCTCTTTTTAGAACACAAGGTCCTCGAGTATTGTGATATTTGTAGGAATGCTAGCGATGTGCTTCAACATATTTTACATTCACACCAAAGTGTTTTTCCTATAGGGGTACACTCTTTGGAGGGATTCAAAATAGATGCTACTAGACGTACCACAAGGATCTAAATAGTGAATGAAATATCCTACTACTGACCTACTGACTCACCCTGAAGTGTTGCCCGCTATCTTAGTCTTGGATCTTGCTTGATGTAGCCAGTCACAGTGGGACTACCACCAGGATTATCTATCATTTAACATGGTTTTATATGGTGGAATAAATTATAGAGTATGTTGGGATGACTACACAAATTAAGCTCTCTGAAAAACATACTTAATAGTCTTGGTTACGTTCATGGTAAAACATGAGGAACATGCCTAGAAATTCTAGCAGTTCAAATTTCCTTGACCCCTCCTTCGATGGTGTCGACCAGGGGAACCCAAGTGGTTTTATTGACATTCCTCCTCCTCGGGAAGAGTGTAGAAGCCCAAAAATATAATAAAATTCATAGATTTTTACTCCCCCTCTTAATCATAGGGGTAACTCAGTGATGGGAAGTCCCTAAGTGGGATTCCTAACTCTGTAGCTATAAAGTCACGAAGAGTTCCTAAAGGATTTGGTACTAGAAGAGGGATCTCATTTCCTTTGTGTCTTCAGTATATCCTATTTTGAAATTTGGAAGGCTATGATTTAGATATAGAGTAAAAGTATAGATAACGTGGAGAAGACATGGGAAGTTATAGCCTTCCTAGGTGGAACAAATGGAAACATTTATGAAAGAAAGTACTCTACAATCTGACCAATCATCATACTTTTGGGTCTTGTATCTATAAGTTGTATTCCATTCGCTAGAACCCTCACTATTGAGCTGGGCATATATTTTTGTTACCTGTTCTAGTATTTCACTGAACTTCACTAAAATATTAGCCACTTGGTCCTAGAGCCAATCCTTGAACACAGAGCATTCCTTGAAGGTATTTGAATGGATCATGTGGTACAAAAAGTGGTCAGGGTAGTAAGTTCATCCTACTTCTTGCGGCCTCCTTCACTCTAGAATCTTTAGAATTCTATCTTTTTGGGAATAAATGAAATAAATAGAGACCTGTAAATCCTTTAAATTCTAGTTTGGGTTTTCTTATTCCCTAAAAGGGAACTCTTGGAGCTTGGCCCTGAGGAGGGGATAGATCCCAATGAGGGGATGAAACCACATTCCTTCATCTAGGTGGTTGCACCGGGTGAGGCAGCATGAACCAATTCTGCATTAGGAAATATTGAGCTTAGTAGGGATTCTAGAATTAGTAAGGGTTTTTTGGAAATGTTTCTATCAACCCTAATGGAAGAGGGGCCTCTACATTTTCTATAATGGAATTTTCTACATTCACAGGCCTCCATTCTTGATCTAGAAGAGGAAATAGACATGATTGTGTATCCTTGTCCAATGATTCCTCAAGGAACTAGGCCTTATAAAAAATAGTGGAAGCCACATCGGGAGTTTTGTGTGATGAGGGAAGGGACCATATTGGTCTTAATATTCTCCATAGACATCCTTGGTAGCTTCTCTTGATTCAGTGACATGTCTACTAAGTATGTGAGGCCATTCTAGCGGGTGATAGTGACTTTCGTATAAAGCATTTTCCTTCACTAGAAGAGGTTAGCAATACTTAGCTTTCATTTTGAGGATCTGATTTGGTAAAAGAACTATTTATGAAATTATTTCTATCCAGTGATGGAAACTATTGGTATATTACTGTACTAAATAAATGTAGGTCCTTCTAATTTTTGTATGAAACTTGGATGATTATAGGCCTATGGATGCACAAAGGTCCCGACCATGTTTCTAATCCTTGAGATGAAGTGGGCTAAGTGATGCATCTGGTCACCCATCCCATGTAATAGGGTGAAGCTAGGATTCCTGAAATCTGGTGGCACACACATTTTTTCCACCCATACCAGGTATAGATTTCCATCAGGTAAGGTCAACACTTTTTTCATCTCTAGGGCCTCAAGGCAACTGGTGGGAGTGGACTTCATATCATCCAATTGAGGGACATTGTATTGATAAGGATTCAGGACCATCAACATGTTGACATGATCATTAATATGGTATGTAGTCTTAGTGGGTTGTGAAGCATCATAGCTTTGATCCTGAGGAGGGTAATTATGCTACTCTGGAGGGTTAAACTACTCATAACTCAGTCTCTTTTCATAAATTCATGCCTCAGGATTTTCTAGAAGCACAGTATTTTCCAGGTCAAATGTGGGAAACTGGCCAAGGAGGACATTCTTCTCCACTAGAGAGAAAATAGGATCTCATCAGGATGAAATTTAATTGGGATGACGATCTGCAATGAGATCATCGATGATCATTTTCTGATATGTTACCTACAGAATAAATAATCCTATAGTGTGATCTATTCATGTTATTGATTCAATGTTATATAGATCAGAGGGACCAAGAAACTTCTTAACCTTCTCAACATTCCAAAGGACAGGTAACAATGCCTCATTGGTGGGATCACTAAGACTGAGTGACTACATTTATTGGTTTTTAAGGAGACCTGTATTAGGTTCTCTCTGGTACTTCACTTCCCCTTGGGTTAGATATTCCCTACTAAACATGCTATCAGTGGCCCTATTTGCGTACAAGTTGGGAACATCCATGATTACTATAACTATACCTAGAGAAGAATCATCATCTTCGATGGGCTATTAAGGATGTCACATTATATAGATGAAGTATATAAGTATATACTATCCACCTCCCCTAATATTCACATATAGAGGTGCCTCTTCTATAATTTGGTTGATAATGGAGTGGATCTTGAAGTAATTCTATTGGTGTGTTTGATAGTAGCCCAGGGACTCTGAGAACTAATCTATGAGGAGTTCTTCCAACTCAACCATTCATCACTACTTATTTTTTTCTTAAAGGATCCATTAGCTTCCTGGATAAGACAACTGATGGTCACAGAGGTGGGGAAGTGTTTCCCGGACCTTTTAGTGGATTCACATGGCCTTTCCTCCAAAAATGGACTCTAGGATACATATTTTAAGATTTTTAGGTGGCCCAAATATGACAGACAAATTATTGAATGCTAAAAAATCCCACATTCCTTCTTGTTCAGAGTTCCGTTCTTGGTCATGCCATACTCTAATCAGAATTGGATGAGAAATGGGTGTGAGTACCGATGTGGATCTGTTCGGCGAATGGATCTCTAGTTTAGGAGCCACTGTGTGTGGCATCCATTAACGTCACATTGGGATTTCCATTAGGGGGGTCACAAACCACATCATCACATCCCTATAGGATGAAGTATTTACCAATTCCTCCTGTGTAAGGGTAGTGAAAATCATTTGTGGCTAAGAAGTATGTGTCATAGAAATTATTTCACCATCTATAAGAGTTATCCAAAATAAAAAATTGCTCCATTATCTTGGGTATATGTAGAGAGGGAGACTGGAAGTGTCAGGAATGCGTCTAACATGAGCCCTAATAAGGGGACAAAAAATTTATACACCTATATGTAACTATGGAGGGATCTTTGGACCCTGGGTATTTCAAATTAGGATATGGTGATATTAAATTATTGAGATTCTTCCATAGACTCTAAAATTTTGGGTAGAGGATTCATTATCTAGTTTTCAGCTTACTTAGAGTCTGAATGATTTCCGGTTTCAAAAATAACCTAGCATTTTATAGGATTTCACCTTCAGTTATGATTGTTCTACCTTATTCCCAAGGAAAGATATTTAGGGGAAGGTACCTTTTCATCATGGGGGAACTATATACTGGATGGTTTTAGAATGACAATGACCTTTATGCTAGCTACATTAGACACAATGATGACATCCATGTTGAAAAGTGAGAGCCTATAGAAGACCTATGTATTGGGTGTTGATGAAGCCGGGAGGAACTCCACTTTGGTAGATAATGGTGTAATGTGGATAAAATCACTATATCTCATCATCAATTGTTGACTTATAATGGATGTTGGAAGTCGTAGCTACTAAAAGAGGCAACCATGCCAACAAATGAAGTTTCTAGGGTCTCAATCCCAAACGGGTGATGATAGATCCCCTTTCAACTATTGTAGGGATTACTTGGTCCTTGTGGAATGCACCAAATATTAAAGGGGCCACTGGAGCCATAGAAGACAAATTCCCTTATCAAGAACACACCTGAGCCTATACTAAATAGCGGCATTGGGTGATTTGGATGGATTTTGATGGATTAGGGTAAAATTCCACCTATTCTTCGGCCTAAGGGACCAGTCATTTCTGACATTGACACAGCTTGGTGGGATCCCTCCTTGGCGTCTCATCGGTAATAGTGATGGCTGGGGGGACTTGGGAGTACCCACCTCCCCAGCGTAGGTAATAGGTCCATTGGATCACATTGGGAAGAGGCTACCAAAGAGGTTAGCTATTGGAATAGGGGTGTTTCCCCTAGTGTGACCCTTAGAGGATGCAGTGTTGGTGACATGTTGACACCTATAGGTCCTTTCGGGCCATTTAAATTGTGGGAATGACCCCTCCTAATCGTATTGGAATAAGAGGGAGTTAATCACCCTCCTATGGATAATATATGAGGGAAAATCAGGTAATGGGAACCTTGTATATGAATTTGTGGATGACATCATAGAGGAACTAGAGTTTTTCGAGGTTTCCACATCAATGATTCCACTACCTAGGTGCCTATGGGTGCTCAGTATTAGATTTCATGTTATGTCAATCCTATAAGGCATGTTGAATTCGTAGTTAGTAAATGTTCAATGAAAGTTATTCCCAATTCCACAACATCTTCCAATCTTCTAAAGATGGAGAGGGATTCATGTAGAAAATTTCCTAGACTGATGATTCCCAATCGAAAACGATTCCAATTTTATAGTGAGTTCCATGCTAGGACCACTTTTTTCATGGTGTGACTTAGAACTATATACCTTGATCTAGTGACCTGGTAATATTATGATTCACCAATGATACTATTATCCATGTTGATGAGAAGATTTTCACATTGGGTTTGCATTTCTGTTGGTGAAGTCTGACACCAGTAGCATCTGAGTCCAATCCCTGAATTGTTGACCAACATGGATAGTCAAAATGGTTGATGGAGAAACTTTTCTCATTGGGTTCACCATTTCAATTTCCCATGATTTCATCATTTAATGCATGTGTGTCAGTATACCATGCGTGCATGGGCATTCTTATTTCCCCACATTCCCACTTTCTAAAGTCAAGTTTATTCATCACATTCATCGAAAATGTATTCCCCTTGATAAAAAAGGAATAATGTGAAATCAGGTTCCCTTTCTATGGATTCCTCCTTGGATATCAATGCCTAGTTTGGGTCTCCCTCATATATTTAATTCATGTTCATGTAACTCATTCCTAGTTCCATCTATTTTTGGAAGATGGTTAAATCAACTGATTCTATCTTGGCATTACGATATCATCTTGATGTCGTAGAAACATTTGGTCTGAAGAGTAGTCACATTGGGCATCACTGGGAATGCCTCAACACTAGGCTCATTGATCACATGTATTCTTCATCGTAGGAGGGCATCTCACATGAGGGAACATAAAGAACATAGCCCAAGGAATATCGTAATGGTCATGAGGTAATGATGTCATAGGAATATGTCTTCCATGTTTTTTACCTTATTAATCTCACACCTTTTAATAGGGTAGGTATTTTGGGTCATTTAAAAAGTTCTACATCTAGTGGAGATGGATCAGGACATCTGGTTGAGATAGATCAGGGAAAAAGTTTAACATCTAGTGAAGACGGTCTCATGGTTGATGTCAAGTGGGGACATGATGGATGGATTGGAATTCTTAGGGGACATGGATTTAGTAGTTGTGTCTCTATGACAGACGGTGTCACACCCTAGAAGGATAGATTGGAACACCCATAGAAGTGGATCCATGATTGATGGATTATAATACCCCATAGAGGTGGATCTGATAGGTGTCACCCTATGAGGGAATATTCCATACCGTGATTGTTTACTGGTGGATTAGAAAAATCATTGAGGTGCATCCAAGTAGTTGATTAGAATGTACCTTTAAGAGGATCAGGATGTGTGACCTCTGGAGGGAAGATGTATCACCATGATTGTTTACCAATAGATCAGATTACCCCTTAAGGTTGATATAGTAAGTTGACCAAAACATCTCTTGAGGAAGATCGAGGAGGTCTGTCTCTTGGAGGGAGAACCTAAGTTTTCCATTGGATCAGATTGAATCTATGGTTGGAATCCTAGGAACACTATTTAGAAGGCTCTAATAAAAACCCATGTAGTTTGATGATGAAATTTAAAGTCATGTGATGAAACCTATCTATGAAGCTTAATTTCATGCGATAAGGACATTCTTATCATAAAAGGAGTGTTGATAAGGGATGGTGTGGGGATTACACATTGAAGATTCTATCTAGTGGTGACCTATACTCCTTAGGGGATGGCTTTTGCTACATGATAAGAGAGGGTGGTATCCCATGATTATCATACATGGGGAATACTATTCATATCATAGAAGTTAAGAGAAAAATTTATTATTATGTGATGAGGATGTTGTCATTCATTTTAATTTCATACGACTAGGATGTTGAACTAGGTATTTTTATATCAAGGGGATATGATGTCTGGGGACTCAATTCTTACCCCTAGGGAATACGTTACCACTACTCATGTACCTTAAGTTTGGACATGTCATTGGAACTACTATAGTTGAGTGTTCAGTCCTGAGGTCCATGTTAGGGTCCCTATTATTAGAAGAAAAATGGGTTACAACAGCTTTCCATAGAAGTAATATGCTGGTGGGAGGCTCGAACCAAAATTGGGAGAATGTGGAAAGACATAGAAGTGGGTGGAACATGTCGCATAAAGGGACTCAATGTGAAGCTTGACTGGACCTAGATTGTTGTGAGAGTTTCAAGAACTCAACCTTCATAAAATAGGGTTAGTAGTAGGGAGTCACTATATAGAGTCATAGTATAGAAAATTTTTTATGATTTTGGCCCCGAAATGAGGTCTTTCATGAATACCAAGTTCCATGTGAAGGTTAGGGGCTTCACAAAGGGATATGATTTGTGAAACAGGTTTCCCCTGCCTTTGAATGAAGTCTTGGTTTGGAAAGGGAGTGCTTCAAGAAGGATAAATGCTTCTAGAAGCGTCATGTATCATAGAGGGCCTTGTCCCCTAATAAAGTGTGTATTCCTTAACTAAAGAAATCCCCACCATAGTTGGATGAATTCATGATCTTATGGAAGGTGGTTTTGTAAAACATGGATACCAAGGATGATGCATTTTTTCTTTGGTTTGTGAAGCTTAGGAGTTTCCTGAATTGGGATTGATTTGGAGGCTAAATGGTCAGAATCTTTCCCTTGAATGTATAAATAAAGGGAAAATTTATAGGAAATGAGTTTTCTGAATATTGTATGTGTTTTGAAAAGAATTAATGGTCATTAAGAATGAGCTTGTCTTTATGATCCTAATATTAGGCTTGTGAAGACATTATCAATTGTTCACACAGTCACAAAGCACTTCGCAACTCCAATGGTCATTGTGTGGAGGGTTACCATTAGGCCTTTTCGATTTCATGAAGGAACCTTCTTGTACATGAAGCATCATGAGATCTAGACATTCACAAGTGATCTTGGATTTATGAAGCATACCCTTTTGAGATATTTTGAGTTGTTTTTCCCTTGATTCACAATAAACCAGTTGTGCCTTCCTCCACTATCCCCGAGACTCATGTATTTTGGAATAAAAAATAATTATAGTGAGTTATTGGGTTCATTTTATCCATAAAACTTATATTAATGAAGACATATATCTTTATAAAATTTATCACAATCTTTATATGTTTCATAATTCTTATAACCAAAAAAACATTGGTAAGAATAATTCTATAATTTAATTCTAGAATCCTAATGGATATATAATTTGAAAATTTTATATCAAAATAGTTCCTTCCTTGGTCTAGTTTTTAACCTATAAAATATGGATTTGAATTAGATAATTCCCAGGTTCCCAAAATTTAACACAATAAACTCTAAATTTATTCCTAAGATGAAATTTATTTTCTTTCAACTTACTCTACATTATTTATAAGAAACACTTTTCATTATGACCTTTTTGTGACACATAAAAAAAATTTACCAATTTTTATAGGAACATTCCTTGGTTTGTTTCCACATTTATTACAGGGATGATATCAATAATTCTTTCTTCCATGGTCTTCATCACTCAAACTCTTAGATAAATCCACAATTCTCCTCTCTAGTGAGTCCAAGATTTGGTAATGGTATATGTTGTTAATATAATTTTGGGATAACGAATTTGTAGCAATCATGATATCATTCACTCCCATCATCATCTCATTTGGTTTCTCATATTCACCATATTTTACATCATTCTCAATGTTAACCTTATTAATTTGGTTTCCATCCATTAACTAAAACCAAAAATGATATTGTGATAAACAATAATCATTATTGGAAATCATATAATCATTTATAGGTTGTATATATAATAACACCCTATTTCCATTATAAAACACCTTATGTTTAACCTAGGACATTCATTCTCATCATATATTCAAATCCCTTATAATGGGTTGTAAAGAAAATGTGAATTATCTAAGGAATATCCCACTAGAGTGTCAAACCAGGTGCCTAGTAAGACCTGTTTTCATGTATTAGGTAATTCTCAAGTCTATAATGATTCTCATTTTTGTTGTTATTACCCATAGGATTGTCTATTATAGAACCGAATCCACTTATAGTATCCATAAATTGATTCATTTCTAAGAAAAACCAAGTAATCTTGAACATACCAAAACATTAAGAAGTTCTTTCATACTCATACTCAATATCTTTCATTATATTATGTTACCTATTATATTATTTTTTAAATCTTGTTCACAAATTTTCTACTAATATTCTACTTATTACAATTATAATGACCCCGAATATAATAATCCACATCCAATTTCTACTTTATTACATTGGCATAAGATACAAGTAATCGCATCCAGAAGAACCAAATAATTTTGTAGTATTGGTAAAAAATATAAATAAATTATTTTTAAACTACATTTTAATATAAAAAAGTAATTTTTTTGAAGAATATCATTAGTCCCTCTAGAATATCCTTAAGTATCATTCATGGTACACTTCATGGTTTTTTGGGAAAGAAAACAAAATATGTGTGATATAAAATTATCTATAAGAGTTACATAAAGCAGAATCAATCATGAGTAAATGAAGAATAATCAATATGTCAAAATCAATATGGGATGGTAAATATATGAACACACATTTCATTTAATCAGTATCATGAATATCATGATTAGATAATGAAAAATAAATATATAACGGTAAATAAATGAAAAAACATTCCATTTAATCAGTAAATTGATATGTAAATACATCCATAGATTATATCATTGAGAAAATTCCATGGATACTAATATAATTCATAATTTATATGGTAGGATAAATAAATAAAAAACACATCCAGTTTAATAAATTAACTAAGAATGAACAATATCCGAAGATAATATCATTGAAAAAATATCATGGATAATAAAAATTGAATTCTTAATGAAAGAAATGATAAATTATTGGTTGTTATTATCTTCTGCATAATGATTCTTATATCATCAATAACATTCTCAAGATGATGTAAAACTACATTTAAAAAACATTTAATTATAACATATTGTTTCCCCTCATGAGGCTACCCATGCATCAAGAGAAATATATTTCTGGGCACATCCATCAATGAATTTATAATTAATTAATTATATATATTATAATTGATTTAATTCATGAATAATAATAATTATCAACAGATATCTACATTTAGTATATAAAAAAATTATTAATACTTCCCAAGATAATTGAATAACATGTGAAGAAAACACGACATGTAAAAATTGAAATACAGTTTATGAAATATTCATATCCATGATAAAAATATGGATAAAATAGAATTAAATAAATAGCCCTCATGAATAAATTAGTATTCAAGTGAAATACATAAAGGGATAGTATATATACCACATGAAATGAATATTTGAATATTAACAAATTTTCACAGTGAAATGTAAATTGAGACAAAATCCATTACAATGATCATAATGTTGATGTGGGAATTAGTAAATGAATATATTATATGTATAAAATGAAAATACACATAGAATAAGTGAAAATAAATCATAATATAATCAAAATTCATTATACATATAACCTTATAATATCAAATGCAAATGAATATAAAATATAACTCAATGTAATGAAATTAGGTTATGAAATTATTTACCACATGGTAACATTCTTTTCAAATCCCCAAATATGAAATAATTAAAATTAAATCTTAAAATAAAATGAAGTATGATATATTCAAGATATTACATGTAAAAGGGTCAATATTTACAGCTATAAAAGAAATTTGGAACATAATAATATAATATGCCTCAACGAAGAGTAATTGAGATGAAGTCCATTAGATCATGCTTCCTTTATGTTGAATATTATTTTAACACATATATAATGATTTTAATAATGTTATAAATTTATGATAGAGGTATATCCATATTTATATTATCAAATATGACCACAATAAAATTTTACCACCTATTTTTTAATAATATTTCATTAATTTTCATTATTTTCTAGTGTTGATTGCCTTATTTTATAACATGTGTTTTTTCATGAATGATAATGTTCATTCTAATATTATATAGTTGCTTAATATACATATTGATATTATTTTTCTAAGTATATTTTCTCAATATTTATTGATATTTAAACATGTAGAATGGATAAAATCACTTTGTTGAGGCCATATGACTTATGTACGGATGAGCGGCATTATCATTTATAAAGTGGGTGAAAGGGTAAGGTTTTGGGTGATATATTAATTTTAATTAATTAATAAAAAGTACTATATTTCACATATATTAACTAAATTTATCCCTATTTACTTCCATGTAAAGAGTAACAGAAAAATAAAGTACATCACTTTGCTAGGTGGTAATCTTCCTCACACACGATCGAAATTATCATACTTTAAATGGAATGGAACATAAGAATTTATATGTGATATTAATATTCTAGAAGTATGATAACATCATAATATTAATATAAATGAGTTAAATTAATAATTATATCCCTCCTTGTAAGGTGGTTATGGAAAATGAATTACATTGGTTCGCTAGGTGGTAGTCTGTTGTACGCACGATCGACATTTTTGTTTCCCATTTTATGGATGTTGAGATAGATATAGGTCATTATCATAACATACTACCATATAATTATATGTAAGATACTTATATTATTTTAATATCATTGTTCAATAATATTTTTTTGGTGTAATAAGACACAAATTAAAAACTGTCATTTAAGAATGTGAACTCTTATTCAGATAACTTCCTTATTTTTTTACATAAAGAATTCCCTGTTAGGATTTATAATCAAAATAATGGATTGAGTAATTTGGGAGGGGTGTAAGTAAGTTTTTTGGATAGGTATTTTCCCATCAATGTGTCGTTGAATGTTTGAAGAAGGGAGGAGAGTGGGTGGCCTTTTATAAGTGGGGGACATGATACAGAGGAAATGTTTTAAAAGATATAATAACATCCATGAATTAATCATTAAACAAGACTAAAAATGGGTTATTATAGAACCTTATAGGTGATAAGGTCAATTTATGGGCATCCAATGGGGGTTAGACATATTGGTTGGTCATTTTAAACATTATCAATTTAATTTAACCCCTCGGTAAATCAATTTTTACCTTATTCATGGTGATTAGTTTTTATTAATTTTACATTGAATAATTTTACAATATTATGTTCAAAATATTATAAAACATAAATTATACTAGTTAAACATATGTTATCCATTTTTATAAATTCAATTTGAAGATGAGATCGAATTGAATATAAATTATACCCACAAACTTGACGATACATCGTATTTTTAAAAAGAAATTTATAATAAGTATAGAAGGTTTTAATATAAAAGTTAAAACTTAAAATGATTCAAATTAAATTAATTAATTAAATATAGGTAGTTTTTAATAAAAAACAGCATTTTTTACTATTCGTCAAAAAATGAACAATTTCATAAAAACCCCAAAAATTTAACTTTATCAAATTTTTAAATGACTATTTAATAAATGAATTTCATTTTTTATTATAATTTTTCTAAATTTGATAAAATTAAATTTTAAAATATGGGCGAAAAAATTAGCTAACCATTTTTTAGAAAACTATAGTTTCTTAGAAAACATTTATCTTTCATTTAAATGATTCTTATTATATTTTTAAACAAAAAATAACAATAATTTTCATATTTTAGGTTGTACTATTCATACATACCAATTTAACAGTTAGGTTATAATGGTATTCTATATTATGTTTCATTTGGGTTCAGGGTTGATATTTCCACAAGACATCCAGGAGATTAAATTTTTAAAAAATATTTCATAGGTTTTTCGAGATCAGTGTTTTGTGTAACATACAATATATAATATAATTTTCTTATTTTAAAATATTGGCGTGTTATAGATAAAATGAAATATTTCGAAAACATTTATTATTTAAAATTAATATTCAATAATAGACATAAAAAATAAATAAAGGTTATCGAGAATAAATATGGAGTGCAAGATAAAAATGTTAATTATAAAAGGAAAGAAAACTATTAAATTTATTTAAAATTACATTATTGAAATCCAACATAATAAAAAGAGGTATTAAAAATTCCCCTTGAAAAGTTTAAACTCACAAAGAATGAGGTATTAAGAAAGGGGTTTATGTGGTAGGAATTTAAATCCTTAAAAAATAATGAGAAAATACTACATAATAAAACGATAGAGATTAATGTACCCAAATTATATGAAATATGTTCCATAACAACAATAATAATGTGGAGGGAAATGATTTATAATTGATCAACCCACAACTATTCATTTCCACACATATTTTAACCATATTTTTAATTATTTTCTATAAGATTTTCATCTTTAACCAATTTTTTTTATGATGGTAATTAATTATTACCCATGTAATTTATTTCTGATGAAAAAATAAAATGAACATAATACATAATTTAGACATAATTACACCAAATATAAATTCATTTCTATAAAAAATTCAACGGGTTATAAAAACCAATTTTAATGTTAGCACACATAATGTGAAACTGCAATTCTTAGAAAAAGTGTACCTTTAATACAAAAATCATTTTTAAGATAAAATTATCAAAGTTGTCGATTCCCATTAAATTAATTTGTTTATAATTACAAAAATATTAAATATATGGACTTTAAAGGTAGGAAAAATATAATTCACATTGAGAAAAATTAAATAAACGTGAAAAATGAAAAATAATTTTCATTAGGATAACATATTACTAAATTTTTCAAAATCTAAAACATGAGTTTTATGAATAAAACCCAGTATTTTTAAATGAATAATTTTACCCCTTAAATACATATTTTTAGTTCTGAAATTATTTTATACGTTTAAATGTCATACTTTTTCTTTGGAAATGTCATAAAAGGTATAGAATATGTATAAAATATAATTTTCCCTTTTTCATGAAAATAAACTATTTTATAAAAATAACAAAAATTCTACCTAATCTATTTTTAAGATGATAAATTATAAAATGATGAAAAAAAATTTAGGCCTTTAATCTTTGTTTAGAACACCGGATGATCCAATCACTAAAAATTCATTCATAAGATTTATGTTTATAATAAATTGGATCAGCAATAGTTGGCTGGGATCTGTGTGAATATAGAAGTTGTTCATTTTTATTGAAAGTTGTTGGGTTATCAGATATTTGAATCGTTCGATAAAATAGTGTGAGGTCTATTTGTTAACTCTCTATAATTATTTCTCTAGAAAGAGTAATATAAAATTTTTAACTTGGGAAAGCAATTGAGGTCAAAAAATTTATGATAAATCAATAGTGAAATTCTATATAGAGTCTTATTTAATTAATATGGAAAGGTGTAGGGAAAGGAAACATTGGATAGGTTTTCTTTAAATATAAACAGGGAATGATGCTGAATAGGGTATCTAAGAGTTAAATATCTATTCTGATGACTACATAGTGTACCAATGCAATATAAGGACCATAATAGGTTTAAAGAGTGTTAATGATTCTGTAATGAAATATTACTGATGGTATTTTTAAGTTGATTGTATAATTTGTACTTTTAGTAACAAAAATAAATCATAGTGGTTATTCCCATGAATATAAAACAAATATCCAAATCACATTAATATATTATATTACTTTACTCATTTATAAAGTTTTTTTCATGTTTTACCATTCTTATATTTCTATTGGATTTTTTTCTTATAAAGGTGTGTGTATGGTTTTATTAGTGCAGTAGGTAGGGAGTAACAAATTATTAATGTCATCTCACATAGTTAAGGGAAAGTGAAATTTTAGAGTTTCAAGCTTCAACTTATCTATTATTTATAGAAATTTATACCTGAATATCAATTGTACAATTAGTCGTTTGATCAACAGTACTAGAGATCAATTTATGAGGAAACTGTTTCTCCACAACAAGTAGTATCAATGTGAAAAGTTTTTTCACACCAGTTTTCAAAAATGGATAGTAAAATATACATTGAAACATATTAAATAAAGATCCATGTTGAAAAATTCAGTAGAAGTGATTTTGCAATTTAGAGAATTAATATTGATGACTATTTAATTTAGGAGGAGATGGAAATCCCATTTTTCGTGGTAATGTTTTTGATAATAGAGAATGGTGAAGTAGAAAAATGTTATAGGAAAGAGTTAGTGATTGTAAGAATTACTCTAGAATGATATTTTTCCATAAAAATTCAAGAAAAGAGGATGATTGTGGATATTCATAAGATATGGACATGCTTGTATGAATAACTAAATAACCTGAACTGTGTTTCCATGTTTTGATATTTATTTAGATTGGGGTTCTCAAAAGGAAGACTAATAAAATATCATTTTAATGACTTCAAATTGATTTTTGGGGTAGTCCAATCAATAAAGTTGTATTTTTCTAATGGTATATGGGATTTTATCCTTTATCTTAACGTTTATAGAGGTGGTATAAAATATTTAATATAGTTAGTAACCCCTTTGGAAAAACTAATTTTTAATTTTAGGATATCTAAAAATGAGTCTTTAATTAAGAACTAATGTGGGGGATATTTAGGCATTTACTGCTAGTTCCCTATGTACTAATGGAAGAGTAAGGTTTCCCCATTTGAATGTAATAATAAAGAAATCGAAGAAATTTTCATGAGAAAATTTTAAGTGAGTTGGATTTTACTAGTATAACCTATTGGAAGTATTTTAAGAAAGGACATATCCCAAAAGGAACTCTTTAGTCAAAAGGATAACCCTAAAATGGCATCATAATTCTTTATTTTAGATTTTCTGTAGAAAACAATAGAAAAAAATGTTATTTACTGAGTTTGAATACTATTGTAATGGATTAGGTGATTGAATATAGAGAATCATATCATTCAACTGGATATCAGAGATTCATAATCAGTTATATATCACTTCTTTTTGGGAATGGAAATATTGTGGATAGTGAATCCATAAATGTTATTGGAAATAGTGAGGTTAACATTTGAATGAAAAATGGATGGTTCTTTAAGATAACATATGTTTGTCTTATCCCTTTACTCAAATGAAATGTAATTCTCATTTCAAAACATTATGATGTTGGATATTGGACTTTCTATGATGATGGGGTATGAAAAATTACCAAAGTATCAGTGATAGTTTCTCAAGGAGTAAAAATTTGATCCCTTTACATAACTAAATGATCAAATGGAATGAAAATTCTTGGAATTAAAACTTTTAATGATATTGATATATTGAAAAATAGGTTTATTCACCTCACTTAAAAGAACTTGAGTGTTATAAAGGATATGGAAATGTTTTTGGAGGGTTACACATAAATTTGAAATTGTGATATTTTTGTGATAGGAAGGAAGAAAATTTTATCTTTCAACCTTAATGGTCTGAAGCCTAGGAATACAAAGGTGTATCTTGTAAACATTGATGTATGGATACCTTACCTTCTTTAGTATTATATTGGTTTACTATAATTTTTCACTTTCATTAATGATTCTACTAATAAAATATATATTTACTTCTTAAAACACATGTCTGGTGTATTTTAGGTTTTTACTCGGTGGAAAGTGTTAGTAAAAATTAATATAGAGATAATTAATGGTGTATAAAAATAGTCAATGATGATAAGTACACCAGAAACTTCTTCTGAACTGTGATTAAGAGTGAAGGAGTAAGAAAGAGAAGACAATTTAAAAAACACCACAATATTGTAGGGTTATTGAAAGAATTAATTGGACTCTAACATAGAGATATTTAAGCATGAGAATACTCTTTATAATATTTTAGTAAATTTGGGCATATGAAATCAACAAATATGAATGTCTAATCAATAGAAGTCCAACATGATAATTTAGGTAGAATCCAATAGAGGATACATGGAATGAAACATTACTATAAGTTACACATATTAATGTGTGTGTTTGTTTATCAAATATACATATAATTCTAACAATAGGGAAAACAAGATTTAAAATCCAAAAATATTTTTTCCCGTGATCATGGTAATAAAAATTTTGGAAATCACTTCTAAGATGTTGAAATAAAAAATCCTCAAAATTGGGTATGTTTTATTTGATGAAGAGTTTCTATAGAAGTATTAGAACATTTCAATCAAGGAAGATTATGGAGAGTTAACTATTGAAATCTAGGTTGATCATAGTATCTATAATATAAGAAAACAAGATAAATTAAATGTTGTTTCTGAAGGAACATGAAGTCCAGAACTAAGACCATAAGAAATAATAGGAATTTCATGATCACAAATATATTAAATTAGATCATTGAATTTAAATTCCTTGGAAGTATGAGTACTATAATTTTATTTATCGATAGAAAGAGTATAAAAAAGAATCTCAAAACTAAATATTCTTTTAAGAAGAGAAATGGAATCGAGAGAGTAGTGTGGAGGTTTAGCCATTATTGAAACCATATATTCAAAAATAATGTCAGTGAACTGGAAAATCATGAGGATGAAGCTTCACTTAGTTGCTCAATGTAGTCAAATTTATCCATGACAGAAGAGATATATTCATTAAATTTCTATATAATACGCGAAATGGATAAATTTAAAGTGGTAAATGGCCCTTAAAATAAGTGGGATTAATGGATAGAGAAATCATATGATGTAAATAAATTATATAAAGAACATATTATTGTAAAAGTACTTAATTAGACTGAATTCATATATTTATTGAAAATATTCTCACTAATCACTGAACATTCGACCATCCTAACTATGATAACTATGGAGGAATCTTAAAATCAACATTTGTAGAAGATAGATTTCAATAAACCTTTCCATTATGGTGGTTTGGAGGGGGATATTTATATGAAATAGTTAATAGGTGTAATAGATATTGGGAATAATATTTTTTTAAGTGAACTAATTAAAACCCTACAAGGTATAAAGTAAGAACCAAGAACATTAATCAAAAAATTGATGGGTTAATGGAAAAAAGAAGGATTCAGTAGGTGCAATGCGGATCATTTTTGTTAGTAGAGATAACAGTTTCATGTTAATTTCATCATTTTTATATTTTATGTTGATTAAAAGTTAATTTCTAGACATGATTCTCAAAATATTCAAAAATTAAAAAAATATATGATTCCATAAGTTTCATGATTAAGTCATGAGAAAGAAAATAATATACATGTGATAATGATAGAAAGAGAAAGGGAGACAAATTAATTTGTTATATATCAGAAGGAAATCATTTATAAATTTAGAATGGATTAATTCAAACCTATTTTTTATCCTTTTGTGGGAAACTTTGAATTGTCCATGTAACAAGCACAAACAATGAAAGATAAGCATCGATCCATGTAGAAAGTTCCTTATGATTTAGATATCAGAAGAATAATTTACCCAATGATTTTTACTTGAATAGATATTGAATTTGCAAGGGGAGTAGTCAGTATATTCTTATCTAATTATAGAATGGAATATTTTGAATCCATCACGTAGAACCTTTGGTATTTGAAATGATCAAAAGGATCAGATCTTTGTTTTGGATTGTAAGAACTATTAGACTGTTTCATCGATGATTACATTTCTAGACACTCTAATAGTAAAAATAGAACAATATAGTCTTCATTTACTTATAAAGGAATAAAAATGATTTTTATTTCTTAGTTTTAGAATATTTTAATATTATTTTCAATGAAATAATTTTACATAATGGAACTATAAGGATGTATATGGTTAAGTTAAAGTTGTTACCGAAGGAATTGAGAAGAATTATAAAATGGGAGATTATTTTTATGATAATAAATATAAAATACAATTGGAAAAAATTTGGTTTTCCATGCAATGAAAAAATCATGTACCTAAACTACTACTTCCTTAAAAATATGATGCATGAGAAATTATTAAGTCACCATGAATTTATATCAACAATGTCTAAGATAGTATTAGAAATTAGTTGTTATTGGGTGAAAAAAAGAATTAAATAGGAACATTGCTGCTATTAAAGAAATAATGAAGATTTATGAAGATTTTTCATTGAGTTTCTCTTAAAAAAGTTTGCAAGATAGAGACTGTTGGGATGCTCAGACTTGTTCAGAACATCATAATATCAGATAACTCAAATATTAACCATCCTATTTATGTTCACTAGAAATTTAGTTAGAAAAATTTGGATGGGATTAGTTTGATAGTGATGGACTTTCATCTCTTCAGAAATAGATGAGTTATCATATGCTCATATCTTTTGGTGACATCATGGGTAGTCTATAATTTTTGAAAAATCTATAGAAGGAATTATCGTTAAATAATAATCTATAACTATTTATCAAGGTAAGCGGTTGAGGTCAATAGTGTGATGATAAATCATCAGTGATATTTAATATCGAGGCTTCTCAATGAATATACAAAAGGGGTATGACTGGATCAAATGAACGAATTTCCTAAAAAATCAATGGGGACTAACTATAAAGTTTGTATCTAAGCATGGGATAGTGAATCTAATGAATTTATAGAGTATGAATGGAATATTTAGTAAATAATATTTTTAAATAGTGTTAATTATCCTGTAATTAAATATTTTTGGAAGTGTTTTTTAGTTGATTAAATTATTTACAATTCTGAAAATAAAAATTTTTCATAGTGGTTGTTTCTATACATGTAGTAAAAATATAAAAATTATCTTAATATCATGATTTACTATACATATTATAATTTTTTAAATGTTTTACCATTAGTATAATTATTTTTAAGTTTTTATTTTGTTTCAGGGGTGGTCAAGGTCAACTTAGTATTCTGGGTAAAGTATATGTAATTCTTACATATGATATAACTAGTCGTGGGGAAGAGGAATTCTGGTGCTTTGGATTTCCACTGCTCAGATTTGCATAGGAACATATGTTAGTATGTCAATCATACTTTCTATAGTTTTTTTAGCAGTATGTTAGATTGTTTTTTAAACGATTGTTTCTTCACTAAATACATTTTTGTTTATTTTAAATTCCAAAATTTATAAATTTATTTTTGAAATGAAAATAAAGTATATAAATAAAAACTATTTTTATTTAAAAATAATGTTTTCAATTATTCTCAATATTATTTTGTGTCATTTTAATAAATATACTATAATATTTTAAAAATAGACATATTAATTTATTAAGAAAATATATACAATAATTTTTAAAATAGATATTTTCAAAAAGTAAAATACATTTTAATATTAAATCATTTTAATTATTTATCTTGTAATTTTTAGAAATTTTAGTTGAGTATTATCTCATTTTTTTGAGTTGTTTAAATATTATTATAATTTTTCTAATAATATTCATATAATATGTCAGAGACTGAATACTAACATTTTTGTTTAATTTTTCAAATACAAACCTAAAAAAGATATATCACAGGGCTCTAAAGTAGTGAAGCCCCAAATCATCATTAAAAATAAATTTGATTCCATTAGTGGGAAAGGAACCCAAGCTAAGGAAGTAAGATATACTTTTATTCTAGGGAGCTATATATTCCTAGAAATAAGCTTCCATGTTACCTTCCCACCAAGTGTGAGTGATCTCTTTGTCGGTTCCCATAAGCTATTTGAACTTCTTGATCGTGTAAGAAATTTCCAAGGGTAATTTTTTTTTTCTGATAATTCATTATAGATTATCATTGAGTCTGTATCCACCACATTAAGATCGATGTGACTTGGTTTTCACAACTCTAGCCCGGTTACCATGGATAGGGCCTCTGTCTGTACTACCTTGCCTCTACCATACCTGGCAGAGAAGGCTTCTAAGACTGACCCCTCCCTATCCCTAATAACACCTCCACCGTGCATCTCCCCGCTGAGAAGTGATTTGTTCGAGTTTAGTTTGAAACCACAATAGGGACAATGCCAACGAACCTAATACCCCTGCCCCGGACTGTAGGTCTGATTAGTAATAACATGATTCAGGAGATAAGGCCTAACTGATGGAGCAACCTGGCAGTCGGTGCACAAGATGACCAATTCCAGGAATGTATTAATCATTTTGGAAGTGATGTTTGTATGGGAGCCTGTTGAATTACTATGGGGATCATCGTTCCAATCCTTATTTATGATCCAGCAACCTTTCATGAGGATAACTGCCAGGCATTTCCTCTATGGCCCCTGATCACCTGCCCCTGGAATCGATAAGATGACAAATTCTTCGAGCATGACTCCTTGATTATCCCATCCTATGAGGACCCCAGATGCATGTCACACCCATCTTGCCCAAATGATTTTAACAAAGTGGTTCTATGCCTTTTCCAGTTTATGATCCCTGTAAAAGAAGAACTTGGAATCCAAGATCACTCTCATGCGTTGAATCCTATCATCTGTGGGTAAATCATTGTGTCTCACTCTCCATAAAAAGAAGTTGAATTTTGACGGCACCTCCTAGCACCATATTAGATCCACATATAGATCTTCATTTACTTGAACCTTCCTCACACAAGAAATAAGTCTATTGGTTCTCATCAAGAATGTCTTGGATAATGTTGGGATAATCACATGACTCCCTGAAGGAAATGAAAGGATTGGTACATCCCAAATACCACTTCCTTCCCCCCACCAGTTTTCCTCCCAGAAATTAATATCACCTTTTCCCCCTTGCCATCGTGAGAGAGGTCTGAGGGTCTCAATATATAAATGGACCATCTTCTATATATTCAAAGGGTGTGATCTCTATATGATCACATTCTATCCATATCTATCTTTCATGGTCATGCCCCATAGGGTCTTCCCTTCCATATCCTCCCAATTGAGTTTTGCATACAACCCTTTCATGGTCTAGGAAACACTTCTCAAATTGATGACCCCTTCCGAAACTAGCCTGACAAGACGCTCCCCTAAAGCCCAGTGGTCTCTTCCTTCCATCTTCCCATCTATATAAAGGCCACCAAAATCATTTCAATGTTAACAATGGCACATTTGGGGGCCTTCAGGGTGGCAAGAATGTGCATGGTAATAGACATTATGATACTATTTACGAGTGTTATGAAACCACCAAAGGATAAAAACCTATTATTCCAATTGAAGACGTGCCTCGTGATCTTGCTAATGATTTTATAAAATTGGTTAACTCTGAGAAAATTAGGACTCATCATTACTCTGCGATACTCCATAGGAAAGAACCCTCTTCTCTTATTCAGTCTAACTTCCAGGACCCTTTCCCTCTTTCCTGAGATCTTCTTTGTAGTAAAAAAATGGACTTTCTCTCTATTGACCACCTGACCGCTCCACTGAAAGTAGTCACCAAGGATATGATTCATCCTAATAACTGATCTCATGCTTCCATTGATGAACAAAATCATGTCATCCACAAACATCAAGTGCAATGTTCCCCCTGATGCATGTCGTTTCTTATATTGGAGGATTTTCCCAATGCGAAGGACCTGATTAATTAATTAGCTAAAAGAATTTTGGGAGAGGATGAAGATAGTCGGGGAGAGGGGATCCCCTTTCATGATCCCTCTTCAATCCATGAAGAAACCAATTTTTTTTCCCATAAAATAAGTTCAGATCCACACTAAGCTGAAGTAACAAAACAGAAGGTCCCTAGTCTAGTGGGAAAACCCCACGTAGGCCAATACCCTCAGGATAAAACCTCATTCCATCCTATCACACGCCTTGCTCATGTATAATTTTATCACCATATTACTACCTTAGACTTTGTTTTTGATGTCACTAACCTTCTCTTTCACAATTCCAATCACACTTTGTATTCACCAACCTTTAATAAATCCATGTTGCTCTAGAGCTATCCAGGAGTTCAAGTAAAGAGACATTCATCTCTTAAGAATATTTTCTGTAGAGACCCGAAGCTTGACGTACATTGACATTACATTACATTTTCGGAATACTTAGTACATAACAAAAACACACACACAAGGATCGTAATAGTTTAGTGTCTTTGGAAACTCGGAGTATATTCTTCTAATTGTGGTGAAAGATCTTCACCATCTCCCATAAAGATCTTCTTTTTTTTATACCTAAAACCTTTCTTTATATCCTGGGGAAAAGAAAACATAAAAGGGTGAGCTCAAATGCTCAGTAAGGGTAAACAAAAGAAATATCAATCACATCATATACATAAGAACATAGCTTTTGGAAATCTTAACCTGCAAAAGAGATCATAATATCATAACATGGGATAAATCATAGAAGTGAGATGTTATCCCAATAATCATAACATAAAACATGAAACATTGTGTCATACACACATAATCATAGATAATCATTTCTTATTAGTCAAGACTCATTGCCAAGACTATCTTAGTGGACAGAGTCCCTTTCTAAATCGAGTCACCCTCGTTCCAGTCATGTTTCACGGAACCGGTATAACCTACCGTTCCAGCCATGTCTATCTCATGAGATATAAAATCTTTACCCAATGCATTGGAGGGAGATATAGGTCCCACCCATCTCATAATGATACCATTCTTATGTGTGCCACAAAATCATAAATCATACATCATTGCATAACCCATGTAATAAAAATGGGAATCTTTAAACATCATGACATCATAAAACAATTCATATAAGATAAAAGATTTCATAAAAATATTTCCATCACAACATAATCAAATCCATGTAATAATAGGGATAGAAACAGAACCCTTTATTATCTTAGATGGAAAATAATTTTGATAAAACACTTGAACTTCATTCTTGAGGAAAATATCCTTTCTACTTCAAAAACACTTTTCCTTTCTTAACATGTCATAAAATTTTAAACTAAAAGAATTTGATTAAAAATAAACTTGAAAAATTGTAATGGATTCTTCTTGGAAAGAATGTTTTAAAAATCCATTCATGCCGTATAAGTTAAAAAAAAACATTCTTCGTACTTTTGTCGGAAAAGTCAAAAAGTACCTCGTATGAGAAACAACAAAAGATTCCTTTCATATCTTTTACTAAAAACTCACCAAAGGGTAAAATTGGATTTAAACAATTTTAGGTGGATGGAAGTAATATTACATATTGAGGAAACATGGATGTGGATGATAAAATACACCCTAGTAAATACCAAATTATAAACAATCTCGGATAAAAATGAGATTGTGATATTTCCCTTACCTTAGGTCCGACTTGCTTTGTACGTGTCCGAAACTCCAGTATAATGATTTAAATCATGTTATTGACTTATTCAAGAATCATATTCATTGTTATTATATCATATATGGTCCAGTTATGACTTTATATTACCCGTTCTTTTATAAATTCATGTTAAAGTAGCGTTTTGGGTAAAATCGTCTCATTTGTCGTTCGTGTTTTTAACTTGTAATTATTAATATGATTACTTGGATCATGATTACTTATATCCAGAATTTAAAACTTGATTTATATATAATATATATATTCAGAATATATATATATAATATATTGATAAATGTAATGAGATACACCGTTCATGGAGACGGTAGTCTGTACGTACGCATGAACGCTGTTTTCGTTTCCTTATTGAATTGAATGGAATTATGTAGATGACATACATATAAATATACATAAATCCAGTATCATTATTATGTCATATATTTAATTATTACTTATTATATATACTTTATAATCATTCATGAATGGTTAATCATTGAGAATGAATCTCATCGCGTCGTGGAGACGGTAGTCCGTACGTACGCACGAGCGATGATATTGTTCCCATGGTTGTGGAATTGTGTTTAAGTGTATGTATACTATTTCAGTTTCAATATCACTTTATAATAATCATATATAGTTACTCATTACACCATTATACCCATCCAATTAAGGTGGTGGCGGAAAATAGATTACACCACGGCGTGGAGACGGTATTCCGTACGTACGCACGCGCGGTGATTTCATTTTCCGTAGGATGGATAGAAGGTTAATTAGAGTTGCTTCATATTTATAATAACATATCAGTATGTAAGTAATACTGATGTTATTACTTTATCATGAAACAACTAAAGAAGAACAAGTTGAAGAAGAAAGAAATTGAAAAGATTGGTAATGGATATTACCTCTTCTTTGGAACGCCTCTTTGAATCCTCCACTTAGAGAACTAATATTGGTCTTTGAAGAAGACCAAGACCTCTAGGATTATTCTAGGGAAGTGGAGAGGAGAAAATGGCAGGGTTTGTCCGAGCTTGAGTGCTCAAATTGGTGTGAGGAGGAGGTGGTGGATGTGCCCTTTTATAAGGGAGGAGAGGGGCACCTTAGGAATATCTCAAAATATTATTTTATATTAAAGTCAAAATCGGTATATAATGGTTCCAAAGGGTCTTCTTTCACAGCTAAAGTGAGGATGGGTCGAAATCCTATCAACCAATAGGATTCAGACAAGTTTAGGGTATTATTGTAACCTTATAAATTAGATTTAACTCTAAGTTAAATAATTTAACTTTTACCGTGTCTTTTTGTTTTCTTTCACTATATGGTTAATACACTTACTATAACATGCCAAACGAACCCCAAATTGTTTATTATTAATATATATATCCTTATCTAAGTCATTTGGCCGAACCTTATATTTTTAGGAATAAAATAACAATTAATAATATAATATTTTCTTTAAAAACTATTTTTTGTCAATTTTGACACTATTTGATATATGATTTTTGTGAAAGTCATAACAGAATTATATGTTCGAACCAAGTTGATTAAATAAACACTAATATATCATAGTAACCTAGAAAATTAGTGGAATTCATAAAAAGTCTCAAATTACATTTATCTTGGTGTTTATAACATCGATTATGTCAATATTTCATAAATAAGATAATTACTGCATCATCTTTGTGTCATAAATAAATTAAATTATTTGACGTCTAAAAATTACAAATAAAATACCATTATGTAGGAAATCTCTTTACCTTTCTAATGAATATTTACAATCGAATTTATCTTATGTAAAACCCTAATTTAAAAATGTTTTAGTAAATAAAAGTTGATTTTAACTCTTTTAACTCTTCTTTGAATTAAATAATAATAAATGTCCTAATCTAATCCAAGTGGGCCTAAATGATAATATTTTACACTTAAGGTTGTTTTTGGTCGAGATACACTTGTCCAATAGAATTAAGACATGTGTTAGGGTAATATTAATATCATTCTTACCCTTAATTACCATATTTACTTTTAACCGTGGTAAATAAAAGTAAAAAGTTACTATTCACCAAAAATTATTTTCATCTCATTGAACCACATTTTACTTACTGACATCAACCGTGTCTCTCGGATTTTTGAAATTCCATTCACAGAAGCGGTAAAATTAAGTTTTATGAAAAATTCAGTTTTTTAACTACCACTTAGTAGTTTCACTATTCATCAAAAATTGATGTTTTTCAGAACAATGCCAAAATTTCATCCTAAGCTATATTTCATATTCCGAATTCAAAAATGAAGTCTATTTTACCAAATTCATAACATAGAAGTTGCATTAATTAATTTTATAATTAAATCCCGCTGTTAAAACAAATAGCGTGTTTTTAAGAAACAATATCTATCAAAAGATTGACACTTGATTATGTCTGGTTTAAATGTGAAATTACAACCAATGACCAACATTGTATTAAATTGTAAAAATATATTCTAAATATACTTTAAAACCACTCAAATTAATAATTTATCACTATTAATTATTTCGATTAAAAAAGTTGTTTTCAATTATAATTTAGTAATTTTCACTATTCATCAGAATATGAAATTTATCCGAAAAGTACCAAAATTTCACCTTAGGCTAAATTCAATACTCCGAATCTAAAAATGAATTCCATTTTGAAAAATAAAATTTACAAAATTTCAAAAAGTGGTTATTACTATTCATAACGGCTAGTTTTAATAATATTTTAATAGCATATCGTTGTTTTGTGAAACTCAGTATTGCATACTACACACGCTATCGAGGAAGGTTGTGATTGCGTGTAATGCAAGGCAAGTCAAGGATGCGTGTTATGAAAGCTCCTTTTGGTGTAGCGTACAACACAAGACATTATTAAAATTAAAAAGAATATTTTTCATAAAATCTCAGGTTGTTACATTCTACCCCCCTTAAAATGAATTTCGCCCTTGAAATTCGTCGGGGTTTTAAATGGTTTACTATTCAAAAGTTTCTTTAATAGAAACCCACATCGTAAAAAGGAATATCAAAACCAATCTTTAAAAACAAAAGTATGAAACGTAACGGTTACCCAAATAAACTAATCACTAGGTTTCCACATAGGTGAAAATATGGATATGGAAGAGAAATCTAACCATCATGTTCTGATGGAGAGTGGTAGAGAACATGGCTATGGAAAAACCAGCAATCACAAAGCCATAAATTTGTGACGATCTAAGGTACCATCTGATTCATCAGATATAAGATCACTAGGACAACATTTTTGGTTTTCAAGATTGTTTCCCTAAAGTTAAAGAATTTGAATTAGAATAAATACTTACTTTATTTTGGTACAATCTCACTGTTGTTCGTGCCTTTAAAAATTTCCACTTCATCTCTTAAATAAATGAAGTTGAATTTGTTATTCGTGAAGTGTTAGCAGATCATGTGATAGAATGACGGGTCATTCCATCTGTCTCAAAAAAAAGGTTAGCAAAAATTATATAAATAAGTCAATCTATAGTGAGATTAATAATATATGGTTCCTAAAATGGACTTTATACTTCATATATCATACTGCTTAATATAATAAAACTAGTTTCTAATAAACAGGGACTTCCTGTAGGCCATTGGTAGGCGATAAAGGCCAGTCGCACTTCGGTTGTGGGTTCGATTCCCACATCCTTGTCTGACGTGATGGGCTGTCGCCCATCCTGCAGGTTGTCCTTTTTCTAAAACTATATCATCCCATCAATAATATTGAGAAAACTTCTATCCTTAAACAATAATAACTTATGTCCAACATAATTCATTCCAATCTTTAGGCTTATCCATAATACTGCAGTCCACTCCCATCTATCGTAAGATATGTTTTTTTGGTCACATTCCAAACATTCAAAGTCCTTAATCATGTCTTCTCTTGAATACCTTAGTGAAAACATGAATGTAGTTAAAATTTAACACTTTCCACATACCAAAATCCTCAAAATTCTATATACTCAAACCATGATATCACTTAGTCCTTATATCAATCATGAGCTCATGAATACTGTTAATCATTTCATTTTCTCATTTTCCCTTCATTATGCGCATATCATCTTATTTCCAAAAATATCTCAATCACTTTGAATACCACATTAGACCAATACATAAATATTCCAATACTCCATGATACAATATTATTTTTGAATCCCATTACATAAACACTTAATCATTCCACCACATCGTTGTCATATTCAACATCGCCAATAGTGATCGCATGTGACTTCCCTTTGTCCTTTGCCTTCAGTGGTTTCTCATGTTGATCATCACTAACCCTTGGATTAGGGCATTTATTAGCATAATGCCCCATTTCCTTGCACATGAAGCATTGAAGTGTTGGTGGTGAGTTCTCTGCAGTGTTTGCTTTATTCACATCATTAGAAAACCTTTTTCCATTACTTCGACACTCAGCTGCTCGATGACCTTCTTTTCCACACTTAAAACATTTTCTAGTCCCTTTAAGACAATCTCCACCATTCTTCTTTCCACACTTTGTGCATAATGAAACATTCGTCTTCTTTTCACCATTATTCTGAGATTTCTCCTTGAACTCCATCTTTCGTTTCTTGTCAAAACCATGAGATGGATATGTAACACCAACTTCCATTTCTACCTTGATATCACAACGCACAATTTCTTCATAGCAACTGAAGTCTCTTATAGCTAATGCCCTTCGAAGACTTGGTTTTAAGCCACTGAAAAATCGATCAACTTTACTTTCAGGTTGGATGATAATACCAGAAGTTTACCTTGCAAGTCTTGTAAAATTTGCTTCATAGGTACCAACAGATTCATCATCCCTTTGCTTCAGTTCAAGAAACTCTTTCTCCATATTTGTTCGTAGAATACGAGGGAAGTACTTACTGAAAAACAAGTTCTTGAAATCGTCCCATTCCATGGACTCAATTTCATCTCTTTGCCTCGTATTCTTGATAAGATTCCACCATTGATCAGCTTCACCTTCCAAACGATATACTGCTAAGATGAATTTATCATGCTCAGAACATTGAAGAACTGAAAATATCTTTTCAGTGGTACTGATCCATTGTTCAGCAACAAATGGATCAGAAGACCCACTGAAAGAAGGTGGACGTTGCCTCATAAAGGACTCAATAGAATATTGTTCCCTTCCCTGCTCATTTGGAAGTCCAGAATGATTCATAGCTTGTGTATGTATAGCAATATGATTTTGCACTCCATATCCCATAACATTTGTTTGTTCAGGAGGACAATCATTGCATTGTCCATTGCATTGATCAACACGGTTCCTTCGGGTTCCATCCATCGTCTAAAACCCAAAAAGAATAGTGTGAGAGGCAAAAATCATGCTAGGGAAAACAACATAATAAAGGGGGAGTACCTTCAATATCTAACATATTAGGTTTAATTCTATGATTGTTAGTGTAATTTTAGTACTATAACCTATACGTATACTTAACTGTAGGGACATCCCTAGACAGACCTTAGAAATATCTCTAGGGATCTCACTAAAGTTCTCGCATCCTAGTTTCCAAAGGATGACTAAACATTTCCTCTGATACCAACTGTAGAGACCCGAAGCTTCACATACATTGACATTACATTACATTTGCGGAATACTTAGTACATAACCAAAACACACACACAAGGATCGTAATAGTTTAGTGTCTTTGGAAACTTGGAGTATATTCTTCTAATTGTGGTGAAAGATCTTCAACATCTCCCATAAAGATCTTCCTTTTTTTATACCTAAAACCTTTCATTATATCCTGGGGAAACGAAAACATAAAAGGGTGAGCTCAAATGCCCAGTAAGGGTAAACAAAAGAAATATCAATCACATCATATACATAAGAACATAGCTTTTGGAAATCTTAACATGCAAAAGAGATCATAATATCATAACATGGGATAAATCATAGAAGTGAGATGTAATCCCAATAATCATAACATAAAACATGAAACTTTGTGGCATACACACATAATCATAGATAATCATTTCTTATTATTCAAGACTCATTGCCAAGACTATCTTAGTGGACAGAGTCCCTTTCTGAATCGAGTGACCCTCGTTCCAGTCCTGTTTCACTGAACCGGTATAACCTACCGTTCCAGCCATGTCTATCTCATGAGATATAAAATCTTTACCCAATGCATTGGAGGGAGATATAGGTCCCACCCATCTCATAATGATACCATTCTTATGTGTGCCACAAAATCATAAATCATACATCATTGCATAACCCATGTAATAAAAATGGGAATCGTTAAACATCAAGACATCATAAAACAATTCATATAAGATAAAATATTTCATAAAAATATTTCCATCACAACATAATCAAATCCATGTAATAATAGGGATAGAAACAGAACCCTTTATTATCTTAGATGGAAAATAATTTTGATAAAACACTTGAACTTCATTCTTGAGGAAAATATCCTTTCTACTTCAAAAACACTTTTCCTTTCTTAACATGTCAAAAAAATTTAAACTAAAAGAATTTGATTAAAAATAAACTTGAAAAATTGTAAAGGATTCTTCTTGGAAAGAATGTTTTAAAAATACATTCATGCCGTATAAGTTAAAAAAAACATTCTTCGTACTTTTGTCGGAAAAGTCAAAAAGTACCTCGTACGAGAAACGACAAAAGATTCCTTTCATATCTTTTACTAAAAACTCACCAAAGGGTAAAATTGGATTTAAACAATTTTAGGTGGATCGAAGTAATATTACATATTGAGGAAACATGGATGTGGATGATAAAATACACCCCAGTAAATACCAAATTATAAACAATCTCGGATAAAAATGAGATTGTGATATTTCCCTTACCTTAGGTCCGACTTGCTTTGTTCGTGTCCGAAACTCCTGTATAATGATTTAAATCATGTTATTGACTTATTCCAGAATCATATTCATTGTTATTATATCATATATGGTCCACTTATGACTTTATATTACCCGTTCTTTTGTAAATTCATGTTAAAGTAGCGTTTTGGGTAAAATCGTCTCATTTGTCGTTCATGTTTTTAACTTGTAATTATTAATATGATTACTTGGATCATGATTACTTATATCCAGAATGTAAAACATGATTTATATATAATATATATATTCAGAATATACATATATATAATATATTGATAAATGGAATGAGATACACCGTTCATGGAGACGGTAGTCCGTACGTACGCATGAATGCTGTTTTCGTTTCCTTATTAAATTGAATGGAATTAAGTAGATGACATACATATAAATATACATAAATCCAGTATCATTATTATGTCATATATTTCATTAGTACTTATTATATATACTTTATAATCATTCATGAATGGTTAATCATTGAGAATGAATCTCATCGCGTCGTGGAGACGGTAGTCCGTACGTACGCACGAGCGATGATATCGTTCCCATGGTCATGGAATTGTGTTTAAGTGTATGTATACTATTTCAGTATCAATATCACTTTATAATAATAATATATAGTTACTCATTACACCATTATACACATCCAATTAAGGTGGTGGCGGAAAATAGATTATACCACGGCGTGGAGACGGTATTCCGTACGTACGCACGCGCGGTGATTTCATTTTCCGTAAGATGGATAGAAGGTTAATTAGAGTTGTTTCATATTTATAATAAAATATCAGTATGTAAGTAATACTGATGTTATTACTTTATCATGAAACAACTAAAGAAGAAGAAGTTGAAGAAGAAAGAAATTGAAAAGATCGGTAATGGATATTACCTCTTCTTTGGAACGCCTCTTTGAATCCTCCACTTAGGGAACTATGATTGGTCTTTGAAGAAGACCAGGACCTCTAGGATTATTCTAGGGAAGTGGAGAGGAGAAAATGTCAGTGGTTGGCCGAGCTTGAGTGCTCAAATTGGTGTGAGGAGGAGGGGGAGGAGGTGCCCTTTTATATGGGAGGAGAGGGGCACCTTAGGAATATCTCAAAATATTATTTTATATTAAAGTCAAAATCGGTTTATAATGGTTCCAAAGGGTCTTCTTTCGAAGCTAAAGTGGGGATGGGTCGTAATCATATCAACCAATAGGATTTAGACAAGTTTAGGACATTATTTTAACCTTATCAGTTAGATTTAACTCTAAGTTAAATAATTTAACTTTTACCGTGTCTTTTTGTTTTCTTTCACTATATGGTTAATAAACATACTATAACATGCCAAAAGAACCCCAAATTGTTTATTATTAATATATATATCTTTATCTAAGTCATTTGGCCGAACGTTATATTTTTTGGAATAAAATAACAATTAATAATATAATATTTTCTTTAAAAACTATTTTTTGTCAATTTTGACACTATTTGATATATGATTTTTGTGAAAGTCATAACAGAATTATATGTTCGAACCAAGTTGATTAAATCAACACTAATATATCATAGTAACCTAGAAAATTATTGGAATTCATAAAAAGTCTCAAATTACATTTATTTTGGTGTTTATAACATCAATTATGTCAATATTTCATGAATAAGATAATTAATGCATCATCTTTGTGTCATAAATAAATTAAATTATTTGATGTCTAAAAATTACAAATAAAATACCATTATGTAGGAAATCTTTTTAGCTTTCTAATGAATATTTACAATCGAATTTGGCTTATTTAAAACCCTAATTTAAAAATGTTTTAGTAAATAAACTTTGATTTTAACTCTTTTAACTCTTCTTTGAATTAAATAATAATAAATGTCCTAATCTAATCCAAGTGGGCCTAAATGATAATATTTTACACTTAAGGTTGTTTTTGGTCGAGATACACTTGTCCAGTAGAATTAGGACATGTGTTAGGGTAATATTAATGTCATTCTTACCCTTAATTACCCTATAAACTTTTAACTGTCGTAAATAAAAGTAAAAAGTTACTATTCACCAAAAATTATTTTCACCTCATTGAATCACATTTTACTTACTGACATCAACCGTTTCTCTCGGATTTTTGAAATTCCATTCACAGAAGCGGTAAAATTAAGTTTTATGAAAAATTTAGTTTTTTAACTACCACTTAGTAGTTTCACTATTCATCAAAAATTGATGTTTTTCAGAACAATTCCAAAATTTCATCGTAAGCTATATTTCATATTCCGAATTCAAAATTGAAGTCTATTTTACCAAATTCATAACATAGAATTTGAATTAATTAATTTTATAATTAAATCCCGCTGTTAAAACAAATAGCGTGTTTTTAAGAAACAATATCTATCAAAAGATTGACACTTTATTATGTCTGGTTTAAATGTGAAATTACAACCAATGACCAACATTGTATTAAATTGTAAAAATATATTCTAAATATACTTTAAAACCACTCAAATTAATAATTTATCACTATTAATTATTTCGATTAAAAAAGTTGTTTTTAATTATAATTTAGTAATTTTCACTATTCATCAGAATATGATAGTTATCCGAAAAGTACCAAAATTTCACCTTAGGCTAAATTCAATACTCCGAATCTAAAAATGAATTCCATTTTTAAAAATAAAATTTACAAAATTTCAAAAAGTGGTTATTACTATTCATAACGGCTAGTTTTAATAATATTTTAATAGCATATCGTATTTTCATGAAACTCAGTATTGCGTACTACACACGCTATCGAGGAAGGTTGTGATTGCGTGTAATGCAAGGAAAGTCAAGGATGCGTGTTGTGCAAGCTCCTTTTGGTGTAGCGTACAACACAAGACATTAATAAAATTAAAAAGAATATTTTTCATAAAATCTCGGGCTGTTACATTTTCCATAACCTTGTACAAAAATTTGCACATACATATATGATGATACTGCTCAATAGATTAGGTATTGAACACCTTTGTAAGTAATAAAATATTTGTTTCACATGATATAAGTGGATGTTCCCTCCCTTTAAGTATTCTTTCACCGCTCTCACGAGATCCCCCTTAACAGTCTCCCAAGCTACCATATAAAAAGAACTAGGTATGTTGTCATGCCCTGGTGCATTATCCGGGTTCAAGGTCCAGATCACCTCACAAACTTATTCTTCTTCTAGAGGCCTTCTCAACCTTGCATCCACATTCACCAACACACATCCTGTAATTTCTTCAAAAACATCATCTTCCCAACTTGGATACAGTTCGTTCATGTTGGGATTGGGGCCTTCAAGGAGAGCTTTAATGTTAGCCTTGTCCAGCTCCCCCACTTCCTCACGGTCATTGGTGTAGGTTTAGTACCCCCATAGGATGTTAGGCCTATGGAAGAGACATCTTTTTTTATGCTCTCATGGAAGTAACTGTTATTCCTATCCCCCTCCTGAATCCATCGAACTCTAAATCTCTCTCTCTTCATTCGTTCTTGCCGCAAAAATATTTCAATGAGGTCGCCCTTCATTATCCTTATCTCATTAAACATACTTTTATCCCTTGGATTTGGGAATTTATTTCCATAATTTATATGATCCCCACATTTTAAACCTTAATTTAGTGGTACGTTAAGATTAACATTATTTCTATTTACCATGTTAACAATGTTCATAATTTTTCCTTGATTACTTTTTCTCTATTTCATCCTTTTCTATTTATAAAAAATCTTCCATTTCCTTTTAGTAATTTCACAACGTGATTATTCTTACATATTTCACAAGTAGAATATTGATTCCTCATTCCTATATGGTCCTTAAAACTTTAACATTGATTAAAACCCATTTTTATTCTTTTTAGTGTGTTTATAAAACCAAGCTAAATTCTATTTTTTAATCAAAACTGCAATATTATTTACTTCAATACCTATCCCATTTGGTTTCTTATTGGGATAATCCACACATAATCAATTTCCCCCATTTTTAATTGTTTTCTACTATGATTCAACCAATACATTAAATAATAGAATATTGAGTCATGATAATATATAAATTAATTAATGAGAAATTAAAAATTATGGCTTTAGAAGGAATATCCCATAAATTAAATATTTAACCGACTAAGGAATCTCTACGTACCAATCAAGGATATTCAAACTATTTTTTCTATTATTTTATCGAGCCTAAATATAATAAAGTCCATCATAATGGTTTATAAGGAGAATATAAATAACCAAATAATAACTCAAAAGACTATAAACCTAGGTGTACATTTTTGGCCTTTTCCATAAACAAACTGTTTATTGAGATAATATTAATCCATCCTCTTCATGGTAGTTACCCCTATAATCAATTCTTCTAGAGAACTTATCCACACTAATAATACAGAATGAAAATATAATTAATGTCTAATTTAACAAAATTTTATGATGTTATCCTATAAGTACAATCATCCTTAGATTTTTTAATAAATCTTCCTTATCCAAATTCCATAAAATAACAAATCCAATCCACATAAATTACTAAATTCTAATCCTATAATAATTGAGTAACCCAAAATGGAATGTTTAAAGTTGAATAAGATTATCTACATAAGAAACATATATTTTTATACGTGTGATCATTTTCTATAATCAAAACATTCTTGAATTTCATCTAGACCCCTTCTAGATTTTACACATATTCATAACATTATAAGTGAAAACATAATATATGGGTGATATAAATAAATCAGCAAATAAAAAACTTATTAACATTTTATAATGTATTAAATTATAAGAGTAATATAAAACATGAACATATGAGAAATATCTTATTAAAAGTAAGATAAGAAAATAAAAGTTTTGCATAATTCATGATTGAAGGATATATAATCTCAATTGACCGCACGTATAACATAACATAAGAATAAAGAAACTTTTGACAATAATTTAGATTCATTGAGAATAATATAGTCATATAATGAAGGAATGAAATATATTAATAAGTATATGAAATCATTCCATTCTTAAAAAAGAAAAATCATAATTATTTTTATGTAAAATCTTGTGTACATATATTGACCACAACTAAACCCACACACAATATTGTTATAACAACATAACCACAATTATACCCATTCCTAATCTTATGAGCCGAACATAACAATAATTAAACCCATTCACAATCTTATGAGAATATTTTAACTACAACTTCACCTATATAAAAAATAATTGCATCATGAGATATTAAACATTACATAACATATTAGAGGGATATAATGGACCCACCCATCCATTAATTATAAACTATACACATGTTTTCCATATGAAAACATACATATTTTTTACAATACATAATAGTTCTGTATTAAATAGATGGGTTTAGTAAAAAAGTTCTATTAAACATTTTATAATACCTTTAGATAATAAAGGTGGATGAAAGAATACTAACACATACATGATGTATCGTAAGGGAAATAAAAGTATATTGAAGTAGATAAAAAAATACAACTTTAATATAATGTGATAAACCACATAGAGAAATAAAAACAAATAAATATTTTTATCATAAATAATAAATTGATAGAAATTGTGTTCTGTAGAATTTACAAATGGTATCACTAGATTATCATCAAGGAGGAAACTAGTTGATACCCAAAATTAAATCACCCAGAAGGATCATATCATAAAGTCATTTAAAGGGTGATTCAAAAATAATAATCTCCAAATAAATTAATTTCTTAGAGATAAAAATGGAATTTGAAGTGAAATCATAAAGGATTTTATATAATTGTTTTTAACAAATTAATAAAAGAAGAAGTTATGAGTCATTTCTAGATGTACTTTTTTATTATTTTAAGTGATTTTTTTAAAAAATCAATCATGGAGACTTAAAAAATCATAAGGATTATATTGAGAAAATATGGACTGGAAAAGAGAAACATTTTTTATTTATAAAACTAAAATGTTTATAATATTTTGAAATACCTTTTCTAAAAATCACATTAAAAAAATTTGAAGAAAATATTCCTTTTGAAAAGAGGTCATGGGAAATATTAATTCTACATGAGTATACTCCAACATATATTAAAAAATAATAATTTTAAAAAATATGAATAATGATCGTTGAACTGTCCGAAAATATATCTATAAATTAGATGTGATGTTCTTCAAAAAAATTACAATTTTATGAGAAATAATTATTTAATAAATAATGTATGAGTAAAAACATCATTTTTTCAAAGATAAAACAATAAATATATTGTGAAATATTTAAGATCCTTTTTTTCAATAATAGAAGGGTGATCCTTTAGTAATTATAGTTTAACTAAAAAAAAGTAAATTTTTATTACCAAAATTTCTTACAGATATTATAATTCAAGAAATTAGATACATTTTGAAATGGGATTTTGTGGAAGAAATATATATCTCAATAAGAATAATAGAAAATAATCTTTGTAAAATTAAAATGATGAATGTACCCAATTTATATGATGTAATTTAAGAATAAAAATCTTCATTAAATGAATGATAATTGATTTAAAACCCCCCTTACCTTGTATTTCTATTTAGTTAAACATGATTTAACCTCAATGAGAATTTATGTTTACCCTTAGGGTACTAATTAAAAATGGATGTATAATATAAAATTATAGTACCTAGAGGTATAAGAAATTGTTATCAGGTTTGATTATTTTAAAAATTGATAGTTCTTGATAAGTATTTTCAATTATTGAGTGATCTTGTTGGGGTTGTGGAAGTCCCATTTTATATGCAAGGATAACGGTATTTATGTAAGTAAAAATTCATGATATTGATATTGCACTTGTTAACATGAAATGTGGATCCAATGTGAATAATAATGGTGAGGGGGATAAGGAATACTTGGTAAACCATTAACCATAAATTTTCAGGCTTGATTTTAAAAATTCATTAAGTCATTTACTCTTAGATTTTTCACTTTTACCATTATTTTGTTTTTATGAAGGTAATTAGTTTTTACAGAAATTATTTATTTTTAATTCAAAAAAATAAAATTATTTTAGTATAAAATTTTTTCGTACTAATTATAAGTATATAATTATTTATATATAATTTCTACAGGTGAGAAAAGTTATTTTTAATACTATTTCCCATAATGTGTAAAAATAGCTTTTTGAAAAAATATTTTTAACAAAAAAAATTGTGCTTAATATTGAATTATCAATGGTATAAATTGTCATGATTGTAATTGGTTTATTATTTGAAAAGTATGTGTCATATGGATTCAAAAAATAATTCAAAATGTAATTCCACCTTGAGAATATTTAATTTTAAGCGAAGGACGAAAAATGATTTTATTAGGATAAACGAATATTTGATTTTTCAAAATGTAAAAATGATTTTTTCTTATTCAAAATTTTATTTTTAAATGAATCATTTTACTACATAAATTTTTTTTCATGATTTTTTTTTTATAATTTTTAAATACATACATATTTAATGAAAATTTCACAAAATCTACCATATAGTGATTGACATTTATTTTCTATATTATACTAAAAACTAACTATTTCAGAAAAATTCCCAAAATGGAATGTAAGATAATATTGACACTATGAATTCAAAAATGATTTTAATATTGTTAAAATAAAATGATAAAATGATAAAATTTATTTTTAAATTGAAATTACAAAATATAAATATATACACTTTTTAATTAAAATGTTTTTTTTAAGTATTCATAATATTGATTCCTATAAATTTATAATTTAAAAAATATAAAAAATGGAGTTCAAATATAAATATATTTTAAAAATGGGTTATTTAATTGATTTGGATAAAACATAAAACACTTTCAGCATGTGGATACATTTTAATTGATTTTCAATGAGGAATAATAGTTTTTCAATTTAAATTCCAAAAAAATTATATAATACACACACATACACATACATACTCATATTATTTATATATGATAAAATTAATAATATTATATGATCCTAAAAAGGATAGTATTACTGATAGTGACAAGAGTTATATCTTAATAAATCCTGAATATACTTTATTGAAGAACATATTAATTTTGACGATTTTTTTGTATATCCATATTCCATCCCACAACAACATAAGTTACATACATAATTCCCATTAATTCCTCTATTTTATATAGAATATTGAGGATAAATAATCTAAAACTCATGTTAATGGAAACATATTTTATTGAATCTATTTTCCGAAAAACATTAAAAAATTATCATCAGTGTTTTTTAAATAGGAAAAGGAACAAATTTAACAAATGTTAATCTTAATGAAACAAATATAAAATTAAATAATTTTTTTTTCTAAAATTATAGATTGAAATATATTTTATTTTTAATGAATATGTGAGATAAAAAGAAAAATATGATTTTGAAATTTATAATCAATTTAGGAAGATTCTTTATTTTTCAATGGGTTTGACTAGATAGTTATTTTCAAATAGTAGAAAAAGTATTATGTGTGTGCATATTTTATGATCATCAATTTATATATTATTTCCAGTTACTATTTATATAATATATGATATGTGTTACCATTAATATTATCATGTTGAGTTTCTTTTTATAGAATCATATATATTTCATTATTTTTTTGTTTCAAGTAAGGAAGATAAATTGACATATAAAGGTAATAAAAATAATAAAATAGAATTTTTTTAGAAAAACATATCATGAACATTAATATTCATACACCATGTATAAGGTATAACTACTTAATGGACCTAGGGATACTACATGTGAGTGGTTATTCATAGAGTACATGTTGTTATAATGAATATGGACATGTAATGTACCTTACATAAAACATTGGGATTGGAGGATGATTTCAATACTACATGGAATGTTAGAGCCACTAAACATACTTTGAACCACCTACCCACCGACCATCGATGGTTAAAAGTATAATATGGGTGTAAAAATAAATATAAAATGGAGAAAAGTTATTGTTGACCTATTAAATTTCATGTAATTATATATACACCCTATTATTTCATACATTTATAAATATATTCCTTAAATATTTGATCCATAAAAAATGATCTAGAATCTAGAGATAAAATCCAATTATTGTTTGTTCAATCCTTGTTTTTTTAAATTAAAGGAAATGAAAATAAAATAAAAATTAATCTGTATTAGAGGATTATAGTATTACTAAACAATCTGAACAGAATAGGGAAAATCAAAACTAAAACACCCCACAAAATATTATTCACAAAAGACCGTGTTTATGAACTCTAATCAGAACAACATTACATTATTCTATTCAGTATATCAGATATATCAATATATTAAACACAAACATAAAAAAAATGTTTTAGAAATTGAAATAGCCTCTAAGCGAAATGGAACTCATTGGAGTCAACATTATAACCGTGAAAATTAGTTATATTTAGAATTTATAATATGATAACACGTCAAAAGACTTTTTTATATCAGTAACACTGATCTAATACTAAAAAATGAAACAATAAGAAAACATTCAACGTAATAATTGTATCTTATTTAATTAGATATATTATTAAATCTATATTTCCAATTCTTCTTACAGTTGTTATCTTATTAAAGAAAAAAAATTTATTTATAATCCATCAACCCGCAACTATTCATTTACACATAAATTTTTAATATGTTTTTAGGTATATTTTTATAATATTTTTATCGTTTACCAATTTTGGTATTTACAACGGTAATTAATTATTACCCATGTAATTTATTTTTGATGAAAAAAATAAAATGAATATACTACATAATTTGGATATAATATTTCCAAATATAAATTCATTTATATACAATGTTTATGGGTGAGAAAAAATAATTTTAATGTAAGCACTCATAATGTGTAATAACTATTATGACAAAAACTATACCATTAAGAATAAAATTACATTTAAGATAAAATTACAAAAGCATTAGATTCCAATGAAATTAATTTTTATATTATTATAAAAATCTTAATTATATGGATTTAAAATAAAGACAAAATATAAGTCACCATGAGAAAATTTTATTAAATGTGAAAGATGAAAAATATTTTCCATTACCATAATAGATTACATAATTTCTCATAATCTAATATATGAGTTTTATAAATAAAACCTGGTATTTTTAAATGAATCATTTTACATTTTAAATACATATTTTTAGTTACGAAAAAATATTTTATAAGTTTTAATGTCTTGCTTTTTATTAGAAAACGTCATAAAAGTTATTGAATATGTGTAAACTATATTTTTCACTATTTTATTGAAAATATACTATTTTAGAAGAATATAAATAATTCTCCCTGATCTAGTTCAACCAAGATAAATAAAAAAATAATGTTTATTTTTTGGTGATGTGAATATTTATTCATAACACTAGATGATCAGAACACTAAAAATTTGAGCATCAGATTAACTTTCAAAGGAAATAGGATCAGCAATATGTGGCTGGGATCTATGTGAATGTAGAAGTTGTTAATATTTTTGGAATAATTTAGGTTATCGTATGTTTCAATCATTCGATAAAATAATGTGCGATCTTTTTGTGGAATATATATAATTAATTCTCTATGAAGAGTACTCCAAAATTATTTACTTGGGAAAGCAATTGGGGTCAACAATGTTATGAGAAATCAACAGTGAAATTCTCTTTGGAGTTTTATTCCTTTAATATGTAATGGTGGTGTGAAAAGAAAAATTGGCTAAGATTTCTATACATGTATATGAGGAATGATGTGGAATAGTGCATCTAAGAGTGGAATAGTGAATCTGATGCCTACATAGTGTTCTAATGAAATATAAAATGTATCATATATTTTAATAGTGTTGATGATTCTATAGTGAAATATTACTAATGGTTTTTTTAGTTGAATGTACACTTTTTTACTTTTAGTAAAAAACAAATCATAGTGGTTCATCATATTCATGTAAAAAAATAACCAAATCACCTCAATCTACAATATTCCTTTCATAATTTATGTTGTTTTTTTCATGTTTCACCATTCATATATTTTTGTTGCATTTTTTCTTTTAGAGGTTTTTGAATGGTTTACATAGTGGAGTGGGTATGGTGTAACAAATTATTAATTTTATCTCACAAAGTCAAGCGGAAGTGAAATTTTAGAGGTTCAAGTTTCCACTTCTCTATTATTTATAGAAACTTACACTAGCCTGTCAATTGTACTTCTGGTAATTTGATCAATAATACAAGAGATCAATTTTTGAGAAAACCATTTCTTCACCAATAAGTTGTATCAAAGAGAAAAAATTTATCAATCATGTTTTCGAAAAAGGATATCAATAAATATATAGAATCATATGAAGGAATTATCCAAATTGAGAAATTCAATGGAAGATATTTTGGAATTTGGAGAAATAATATTGAAGACAATATAATTCAGAAGGAGATGAAACTACCATTTTCTAGGGTAAATCTTTTGATATTGGAGAATGGTGAATTTGAAAAATATTATAATAAGAAGTTAGTGCTGGTAATAAATACTTTGGAATGAAATTCTTCATTCAACATTCAAGAGAAAAAGACAATTTTGGATGTTATTTATATATTGACATACATGTATAAAGAACAAAATATCCTGAACAATGTTTCTAAATTATGATATTTATTTAGATTATGTTTCTCAAAAGGAAGACTGATGAATGATCATGTGAATGACTTCAACATGATTTTTAGGCTTATCCAATTTTTAAATTTATCCTTTTCTGATGGTATATGGGATTTTTTCCTTTATATTAACGTATATAGAGGTGGTATGAAATATTTATCGTAGTTAGTAACCCTAGTGCAAAGAAATATTTTTTATTTTGGGATATCATAAAATCAATCTTTAATTAAGAAATAATGTGGGGGTGGGGGGATTTTCAGGTACAGAATTCTAGTTCCCTCAATACTAATAGAACAGTAAGGTCACTACATCAGAAATTTAAATAGAAACAAATAAAAGAAAAGTGTCATGAATGAATTTTAAGTGAGTTTTATTTTATTGGTATTACCTATTGGAAGTGTTGGAAGAAATGACATATCAAAAAAGGAATCCTTGAGTCATAAGGATAACACCACAATGAAATTATCATTCAATATTTTGTATTATGTGTGCAATACAATTGAAATAAAATGTTATCTACTGATTTTGAATTCTCAAGTAATGTCTTAGGTTATTGAATCTTGATAATCCTATAATTCAATTGGATATCAGATATTGATAGTCAATTATGTATCAACTTCAATTGTAAAATGACATCTAGTGGACAATGAATCCCTAAATGTTATTATAAAGGGAGAGGTTAACATTTTAATGAATAATAGATGATTCTCGATGTTAACCAATGTTTTTCTTATCCATTTCTCAAATGAAATCTAATTTTCATTTGAAAACATTGTGTTGGTGGATATGAGACAATAATTGATTATGGGGTATGAAAATTTACCTAAGGATTAGTGATTGTTTCTCAAGGAGTAAATATTGGATCCCTTTACATAACTAAATGATTAAATGGGATGAAAATTTATGGAATTTCAACTTTTTCTGATCTTGAAGTCTGTAAAATATGTCCAGTGACCACATTTTAAAGAAAATAAATTTATAAAGGATATGGAAATATTGATACAGGGTTACACATAAATTGGAAATTGTGATGTTTTTGTGCTGGGAAAGAAGAAAAGTTTATCTTTCAACCTTGGTGGTTAGAAAGCTAAGAATAAATGTTTGAGCTTATATAAATTGATGTGTGGGTAACTTAATGTGTTCACTCTTATAGTGGTTTACTATACCTGGTCACTTTCATTGATGATTCTACAAATAAAATATATATTTACTTCCTAAAACCCTTGTATGGTGTATTTTTGGTATTTAGTCAGTGAAAAGTCTTATTATAAAATGAATGTAGATAGAATTAATGGTTTATATAAATATACAATGATAAATAGTTCACTAGAAATGAATTCCAAAAAATAATCAAGATTAATGGAGTAAGAAAGGGATGGCAATTACCATAACTCCAGAATAATGTAGAGTGACTTACAGAATGAATTTGACTCTGACATAGAGAGATTGAAGCATGATAATTCTCTTAGTAATTTATTAGTATGTTTGGTAATTGGAACTCAACATAGTGTAATATATAATCAATAGAAGTCCAACATGTGGATTTGGGAAGAATCCTTCGGAGGATATATGGTATGAAATATGACTGGAAGTTAAATATATTATTTTTTGTGGTAGTTTATCATATATACATATAATTCCAATGATAGGGAGAAAAATTATTAAAAATCTAAAAATATGTTACCCCATGGTTATGAATATAAAAATTTTGGATATCACTTGTAAGATATGAAGAAAAATCATTAGAATTAGACAAGTTTCCTTCGATAAAATGTTTTTGTTTTAAAATTAGAACATGTTAGGGAAATAATATGAAGTAGAGTTTGGTATTGAAATCTAAGTTGATCAGAGTGTTTGTAATTTCAACTAACGATAGAAATTAAATATAGGTTTTGAAGGAACATGAAGTCCAAAAGTAAAACCATAAGAATGAATTGATATTTCAATATCATATCAATATTGAATGATATCACTAAATTTAAATTCCTTATAAATGTGAGTAAAATATGATTAGGTATTTATAGAAAGGGTATACCCAATAAGCTCAAAACAAAAGATTTTGTTGAGGAGAGAACTGGAAATAAGAGAGTAGTGTAGAGGTTTTTCCATCATTTAAACCATCTACTCTGAAAGAATGTAGGTGAACTAGAAAATTACGAGGAGGAAGCTTCACTTAGTGGCTCTATGTACTGAAGATTATCCATGAATGAGGAGATAGATTTTTTAAATTTCAATGGAACATAGTGATTAGATAAATTTATGGAGGGAAAAGGCCATTGAAAATAAGTGGGATTACAGAATTGAGAAATAATCGAATGGAAATAAATGATATAAATCACATATTATAGTAAAAGGGATTAAATAGAATTAATAAGTATAATTATTAAAAATGTGCTCACTATTCATTGAACATTTGACCATCCCAAATTTTCTAAATATGGAGGCATCACAAAATCTACATTTGGGGAAGTTTAATATCAAGAAAACATTCTTTCATATTTATTTGGAGGAGGATATTAATTTGAAATATTTAATAGGTGTACCAGATGTTGGGAATAATATTTTTTTGTGAACTAAATAAAATACTATATGATATCAAGGAAGAACCATTCCTCTATAATCAAAAATTTAATGGGTATATGGGACAAATTATTCATTAGGTGAAAAACTGATCATTTTTTTTATTATAAAAATAGTTTTCTTTGAATTTCAAAATTTTAATATTGTAAGTTGGTGAAATTTTACTAGCTAGACATGATTCCAAAATGAATCAAAGATTGAGAAATATGATTTCATAAGTTTCTAGATTTATGTATCAAAAAAGAAAAGAAGATATGGTGATAATGATAGAAAGATAAAGGAAGGACAAATCATTTGTTATATATCTAAAGGATTGTATTTCTAAAATAATTTATATGTTTAGATTGGCTGAATAAAAACCTATTTTTTACCCTTTTGTGGGACACTTCTAACTCTCAAAGTATCAAGCACCAATAATTAATGATGATAATCGATACATATAGATATTACCTTATGATTTAGATATCAGAAGCATAATATACCCAATTATTTTTACACGAATATATATAGAATATGTATTAGTAGTTGTCAGTATATTCCTATCCAATCCTTGAAAAGAATATTTTGAAGCCATAAAGTGTAACCTCTATTATTTTAAATGATAAAAAAGGAAAATCTCTTTGTTTTGGGTTATAATAACTGTTATAAGGTTTTATTTATTCGAACATTTCTTGAAACTATAATAGTCTGAAGAGAACAACAAGATTTTCATTTAGTTATAGTGGAATAAAAAAGAGTTTTATTTCCTAGTATTAGATGATTGTTATATTATTTTAAATGAATGAATTGTATGTAGCATAAATATAAGGATGGATAGCGTTATGTTGAATTAGCTACAAAAAGAATTAAGAATAATTATAGAGGAAATATTATTTTTATGAAAACCAATATGTAATCCAATTAAAAGAAAATTCATTTTACAAACAAGCAAAAATATCATGTACCTGATGTACCACTTCATTAAAACTTTGATGGAGGAGAAAGTATTAGAACATTATAATATGTACAATACCCAAAATCTAGTGGACAAGTTCACCATGAATTTTTCTTAACAACGTCTAAAGAATAATTATGAATTAGTTATTCTTGTGTGAAAAAATCAATAAAAAAGGAACACTACTTCTAGAGAAGAAGGAATGAATTCTTCATTGGTTTTCCCTAGAAAAAGTGTTCAAGGTGGATACTATTGGGATGCTAAGACTTGATCTGAATTTCAGAAGGTCAGAGAAATAAAATTTCAAGAATCATATTTATGTTCAAAATAAATTCAACAAGCAAAAGGTGGTTGGGATTAGTGTGATGGTGATAGAATTTCATATCATTATTAACAGATGAGTTATCATATGTTCATATATTTTACTGAAATCAAGGTTAGTCTATAATGATGGAAGACATTCTATAGAAAATTATATTTAAATAATTATATAGAAGTGTTTATCAAGGTATGTTTTTTAGGTCAATAGTGTTATGAGAAATCAACAATGATATTTCATAAAGAGGATTCTACATGAATATAGAAAAGTTCTGGAACTGGAAATAAATATAGGTTTTATATAAAAATTAAAGGGGACTGACGATAAATTTTTTATCTAATCATGGGATGGGGAATCTAATGCATGCATTGGGTATCAATGAAATATGTAGTGAATCATATTTTTAAAGAGTGTAAATAATCCAATAATGAAATATTAATGGATGTTTATTTGAGTTGATTAAATTATTTATAATTCCAAAAATAAAAATTAGTCGCATTGGTTCTTTCTATACACTTGTTTATAACATAAGAATCACACTAAAATAATGTGTTCCAATACCTATTTATAAATTTTTTAGAATGTTTTAACCTTCCTATAACTGGTTTGAATTTTTTTTGTATGAGGTGTGTGCAAGGTCAACATAGTTTTGTGAGTATGGAATAGTGATTTCCTACTTCTGATATAGTTAGTCAAGGGGAATATAGATTCTAGAGGTTTGGCTTTCCATTACTCAGATCTACACTGGAACATATGGCGGTCTATCTGTAGAGACCCGAAGCTTGACGTACATGGACATTACATTACTTTTGCGGAATACTTAATACATAACAAAAATAGACACACAAGGATCGTAATAGTTTAGTGTCTTTGGAAACTTGGAACGTAATCTTCTAATCAAGGTGAAAGATCTTCAACATCTCCCATAAAGATCTTCCACTTTTTGTTTCCTTACCCTAAACCTTTCTTTTAATCCTGGGGGAAAATAAAACATAAAAAGTGTGAGCTCAAATGCTCAGTAAGGGTAATCATGGATAAAATAAAACATACCATATACATTTGAACTTAAAAACATGAACATAATGTTTAAACATCAAAATCTTTAGCAACGACATAAAACATGGAAGTACATAAGTCATAGATCATAATGGAACATAAATCATGATAAAATAGCATGGGAATAAAACATGAAACGGTGGCATCCATTAAGAACATGAAATGATTTCCATAGTAGCCAAGGAATTACTTCCAAGACCATCTTAGTGGACACAGTCCCTTTCTGAATCGAGTTCACTCCTCGTTCCAGTCCTGTAATACTGAACCAGATTAACTTACCGTTCCTGCCATGTCTATCTCATGAGATATAAATCTTTACCCAATGCATTGGAGGGAGATATATGTCCCACCCATCTCATAATGAAATCATTATTACTTGTTCCACAAAATAAACATACATCATTCATAAAAACCCAATAAATAAAATGGGTTTCATAAACATCATCCCATCATCACATAATCTATATAAAATAAATGGATATCATTTCATAATAAGATAAGTGAAACCATGAAAATCATAGTGACATTATACTTGAAACATACACATATAAAATAGTGTCATCTTAGATGAAAAATGGTTTTGATAAAGCACTTGAAATGAATTCTTGAGGAAAATATCCTTTTTTATTCAAAATCATTTTCTTTTAACAAAATGTCGTGGAATTTTAAAATAAGAGGATTATGTTGAAAATAGTCATGAAATATTTTTGAGGAAGCTTCCTGAAAATAAGGCTTTATAAAACCGTAAAAATCCTTTCATGCCGTATACGTTAAAAAACATTCTTCTCGTACTTTCGTCGAAAAAGTAAAAAAAGTACCTTGTAGGGTAAATAAAAGAAAGATTCCTCCCATACCAGTGGGTAAAAGTAAAAATGGGTAAAAAAGAAAATTAAACATACATGAAAGCATTTTTAGGAATCATGGACATGGATGATAACAATAACCCCAGCAAATACTTACGAATAAACAATCTTGGATAAGAACGAGGTTGGAATAGTTATCCCTTACCTTAAGTCTGATATGATTCGTAGGTATCCAAACCTCCTATATAATGATTTAAATAATTTCATGGACTTATTACAGAATCATATTCATTGTTATTATATCATATATGGTTCACTTATGACTTTATATTACCCGTTCTTTTGTAAATTCATGTTAATGTAGCGTTTTGGGTAAAATCGTCTCATTTGTCGTTCGAGTTTTAACTTATAATTATTCATATGATTACTTACATCCAGAATGTAAAACATGATTTATATATAATATATATTCAGAATATACATATATATAATGGATCGATAAAAGGAAATAAATACACCGTTCATGGAGACGGTAGGCCGTACGTACGCATGAATGTTGTTTTCGTTTCCTTATTGAATTGAATGGAATTAAGTAGATGACATAAATATATATATATAAATAAATCCAGTAGAATAATTATTTCTTATATTTCATTATTACTTATTATATATAATTTATAATCATTCTTGAATGGTTATCATGGAGAGTGAGTCTCATCGCGTCGTGGAGACGGTTTTCCGTATGTATGCACGAGCGATGATATCATTCCCATGATCGTCGAATTGTATTAAAGTGTATGTATAATATTAAAAAATCAATATCACTTTACAATAATCATATATATTCATTTCTTTCACCCTTATACCCATCCATGTACGGTGGTGGTGGCAAATAGATTACACCACGGCGTGGAGACGGTATTCTGTACGTACGCACGTGCGGTGGTTTCATTTTCTGTAGGATGGATAGATGGTGAAATATGGTTGTTTCATACTTATAATAAAATATCATTATATTATTGATACTGATGTTATTACTTCATAATGAAACAACTAAAGAAGAAGAAGTGGAAGAAGAAATAAATTTGAAAGAATTGGTAACTGGCATTACCTCTTGTTTGAAGCGCCTCTTTGAGACCTCCTCTTAGGGCACTAAAATTGGTCTTTGAAGAAGAACTGGACATCTAGGATGTTTCTAGGGAAGTGGAGAAGATAATTGGGCAGGGTTTGGACGAGCTTTAAGGCTCAAAGTGGTGTGAGGAAGAGAGGGAAGAGGTTCCCTTTTATAAGGGTGGAGAGGGGAACCTTTGGAATAACTAAAAATATTATTTTATTATAAAGTCATATTCAGTTTTTAATAGCTCAAAATTGATTTATTTCTAAGATAAGGCGGGGATGGGTCGAAATCCTCTGATCCAATAGAATTTAAGAAAGTTTTGGTTTCTATTTTAACCTTATCATTGAGAATTAGCTTTAAGTTAGATAATTTAACTTTTACCATGTCTTCTTGTTTTCTTACACAATAAGGTTAATAAACTTACTATAACAAGCCAAACGGACCACAAGTTGTTTATTATTGATATATATAACCTTATCTAAGTAATTAGGCCGAAACTTAGATTTTTAGGAATAAAATAACTATTAATAATATAATATTTGTTTTAAAAAACTATTTTTTGTCAATTTTGACACTATTTGGTAATTGATTTTTGTGAAAATCATAACAGAATTATTAGTTCGAAAAAAGTTAACTAATTAAATAATAACATGTCATATTAACCTATAAAATTAGTGTAATTCATGAAAAGTATCAAATTACATTTATTTGGGTATTTATAACATCAATTATGTCAATATTTCATTAATAAGATAATTATTGCATCATCTTTGTGTCATAAATAAATTCAATTATGTAATGTCTAAAAATTATAAATAAAATAAAATTAGGTATGAAATCTTTTTATCTTTATAATTAATATTTATATTCTAATTTATCTTATGTATAACACTATATTAAAAATGAATTCGTTATTAAACATTGATTTTAACTATTTTAACCCTTCTTTAAATAAATTAATATTAAATGTCCTAATCTAATCCAAGTGGTCCTAAATGGTCATATTTTATTCCTAAGGTTGTTTTTTATCTAATTACTCTTATCCAATAGAATTAGGACATGTGTTATGGTAATAATAATTTCATTTTTACCCTTAGTTATCCTATTTACTTTTAATCGTGGTAAATAAAAGTAAAAAGTTGCTAATCACCAAAAAATAATTTCATCTCTTTGAACCACATTTTAGTCCTTGATATTAACCGTGTCTCTTGGATTTTTTAAATTCCACTCACAGAAGCGGTAAAATTAAGTTTTATGAAAAATTCAGTTTTTTAACTACCACTTAGTGGTTTCACTATTCATCAAAAAAATGAAAGTTTCCAGAAAAATACAAAAATTAGGCCTAAGCTATATTTGATATTATGAATTCAAAAATGATGTCTATTTTACCAAATTCAAAACATATCAACTGCATTAATTACATTAAAAATTAATTCTCGTCATCAAAACAAAAAAGCGTGTTTTTAAGAGATAATAACTATCAAAAGATTGACACTTAATTATGTCTGGTTTAAATGTGAAATTACATCCAATGACCAAAATTGTATTAAATGGTAAAAATATATTCTAAATATACCTTAAAACTACTCAAATTAATTATTTATCACTATTAATTATTTTGATTAAAAAATTTGTTTTTAATTAAAATTTAGTAATTTTCACTATTCATCAGAATATGTAAGTTATCCGAAAAGTACCAAAATTTCACCCTAAGCTAATTTCGATATTCCGAATCCAAAAATTAAGTCCATTTTGAAAGATGAAAATTTATAAAATTTCAAAAAGTGGGTATTACTATTCATAACAGCTAGTTCATAATAATATTATAATAATATCTCATTTAGTGAAACTCGATATTGCGTATTACACACGCTATCGAGGAAGGTCTTTATTGTGTGTAATGCAAGCCAAGTCAGGGCTGCGTGTAGTGAAAGCTCTGTTTGGTGTTGCGTATAATCAAAATTTATTTCATTTATACATTATACAAAATCTATACATAATGTTGCGTAGAATAGTTTCTACAAAACAAACTTGAAATTGTGTGTAACGCGAGCCAAGAATAGTGTTGTGTATACTGCAAGAAAATACAGTGTTGCGTATATCACAAGTTAATTTTGGTGTAGTGTACAACACAAGACATTAAAAAATATTTTTCATAAAATCTTGGGATGTTACATTCTACCCCCCTTAAAATGAATTCCTCCCTTGAAATTCTTCAAGGTTATAAATGGTTTATTACACGAGAGTTTCTTTCATAGAATACCACAACGTAAAAAGGAATACTAAAACTACATTTAAAAAAGGAATGTTAGAAACCTAACGGATACCCAAATAACTCATCAATGGGTTTCCACATAGGAGAACATAGGTGAAAATATGGATATGGAAGAAAAATCTAACCATCAGGTTCTGATGGAGAGTGGTAGAGAACATGGCTATGAAAAGGCCATCAATCACAAAGCCATAAATTTGTGATGATCTAAGGTACCATCTGATTCATTGGATATAAGAGCACTAGGACAACATTTTTGGCTTTCAGTATCATTTCCCTAAAGCTGAAAATTTTGAATTAGAAGAAATACTTTCGTGATTTTGGTACAGTCTCACCGTTGGTCGTTCTTTGGACAATTTCCACTTCATCTCTTAAAGAAATGAAGTTGAATTTGTCATTCGTGAAGTGTTAGCAGATCATGCAATAGAATGATGGGTCATTCAATCTATCTCAAACAAAAGGTTATAGAATTTATCCAAAATACATAAGTCCATCTATTGTGAGATTAATCATATATTGTTCCTAAAATGGACTTATACTTCATATATCATACTGATTAATATAATAAAACTAATTCCTACTAAACAAGGAATTCCAGTAGGCTAGTGGTAGGCGATAAAGGCCAGTCGCACTTCGGTTGTGGGTTAGATTCCCATAGCCTTGTCCGACGTGATGGGATGTCGCTCGTCCAGCAGGTTGTCCTTTTTTCTAAAAAATACATTATTATAACTTTCCATAAATAATATCGAAAAAGTTCCAACCTTAAACAATACTAACTTATGTCCAACATAATCCATTCCACTCTTTAGGCTTATCCAAAATACTGTTTTCCAATCTCATATTCTAGTGAAAACAATTACCTGGGAGTTCATATAACAAGAATGTTAATACCATCGGTGATCCCTATATATCATAAGATATGTCTTGTTGGTCACATTCCAAACATTCAAAGGCCTTAATCATGCATTCTCTTAAAAAAATGAATACCCATTGAACCTTAGTGAAAACATGAATGTAGTTAAAAGTTAACACTTTCCACATACCAAAATCCTCAAAATTCTATATACTCAAACCATGATATCAATTAGTCCTTATATCAATCATGAGCTCATGAATACTATCAAACAACTCATTATCTCCATATCCATTCATTATGAACATATCATCTACCTTCCAAAATTTTTTGAATAACCTTTCATGGTTACCGATACCATTCAACATATACATTCAAATACTTTAGGAAAAACAATAGTGTAACAATCCTTAGATGATTATTTATTCCGTAGTACCATACATTATTCTTTATAAACATACAATAATTCCACTAACTTCTTAAAGCACTGACTGAGCTTCATCATTTCTTTCATCTCATATTTCATTTGTAGTCTCTTCATCATCATCCACATAAATACTGCTCATATGACCATGATGATTCTCTTCATGAAATTTTCCCTTAGGGAATTGGTTTTCATAATGTCCATACATTCCACATTTAAAACATCTAATCACTATTGATGTCGTAGCAATACCATTATCCATGTCCATGGTGTTAACTGAACCTTTTCCTTTGCACTTACTGGCTTTGTGTACTTCTTTTCCACACCCAAAGCATCTTCCTGTTCCTTTGAAACAATCTCCCCGATGCCTCTTCCCATATGATTTACATGAGAAAAATTGAACTTTATTTCCTATATGATCATCATGAAACTCCATCTTTCTCTTATTATCTTATTCGGGAAACTTACCAAAGTTTATATTATTGATCATATTATGAGATTTGTGATTAGGAATAATAATGATGTTTCGACTTCCAAATTCTGTTTCATTTGGTTTCTCCTGAAAAATATCATTCCATTGTCCATCAGATCCTCTGTTATCGTGAATCTTCCTATTTCCAGCCATTTTCTAAAACCCAAAAAGAATAGTGTGAGAGGCAAAAATCATGCTAGGAAAAAAACATAAAAAAGGGGGAGTACCTTCAATATCTAACATCTTGGGTTTAATTCTATGATCTTTAGCGCAATTCTAGGACTATAACATATACGTATACTTAACCTTAGGAACATCCCTAGACATACCTTAGAAATATCTCTAGGGATCTCACTAAAGTTTTCGCATCCTAGTTTCCAAAGGTTAACTAAACCTTTCCTCTGATACCAACTGTAGAGACCCGAAGCTTGACGTACATGGACATTACATTACTTTTGCGGAATACTTAATATATAACAAAAACAGACACCCAAGGACCGTAATAGTTTAGTGTCTTTGGAAAATTGGAACGTAATCTTCTAATCATGGTGAAAGATCTTCAACATCTCCCATAAAGATCTTCCACTTTTTGTTTCCTTACCCTAAACCTTTCTTTTAATCCTGGGGGAAAATAAAACATAAAAAGTGTGAGATCAAATTCTTAGTAAGGGTAAGCATTGATAAAATAAAACATACCATATACATTTGAACATAAAAACATGAACATAATGTTTAAACATCAAAATCTTGACCAACGACATAAAACATGGATGTACATAAGGCATAGATCATAATGGAACATAAGTCATGATAAAATAGCATGGGAATAAAACATGTAATTGTGGAATCCATTAAGAACATGTAATGATTTTCATAGTAGCCAAGGCATTGCTGCCAAGACCATATTAGTGGACAAAGTCCCTTTCTGAATCGAGTTCACTCCTCATTCCAGTCCTGTAATACTGAACCAGATTAACATACAATTCTAGCCATGTCTATCTCATGAAATAAAAATATTTACCCAATGAATTGGAGGGAGATATAGGTCCCACCCATCTTATAATGAAATCATTCTTACTTGTGCCACAAAATAAACATACATCATTCATAAAAACCCAATAAATAAAATGGGTTTCATAAACATCATCCCATAATCACATAATCCATATATAAGAAATGGATATCATTTCATAATAAGAGAAGTGAAACCATGTAAATCATAGTGACATTATACTTAAAATATACACATATGAAATAATGTCATCTTAGATGAAAAATGGTTCTGATAAAACACTTGAAATGATTTCTTGAGGAAAATATGCTTTTTTTTCAAAATCATTTTCTTTTCACAAAATGTCGTGCAATTTTAAAATAAATTGATTTTGTTAAAAATATTCATGACATATTTTGGAGGATGCTTCATTACAATAAGGCTTTATAAAACCGTAAAAATCCTTTCATGCCGTATACGTTCAAAAAAAATTCTTCTCGTACTTTTGTCAACAGAGTAAAAAAGTACCTTGTAGGGTAAATAAAAGAAATATTCCTTCCATACCATTGAGTAAAAGTAAAAATGGGTAAAAAGGACTTTAAACATACATGAAACCATTTTTAAGAAACATGGACATGGATGATAACAATAACCCCAGTAAATACTTACGAATAAACAATCTCGGATAAGAACGAGATTGGAATAGTTATCCCTTACCTTAGGTCTGATATGCTTCGTACGTATCCATACCTCCTATATAATGATTTAAATAATTTCATTGACCTATTACCGAATCATATTCATTTTTATTATATCATATGTGGTTCACTTAGGATTTTATATTACCCGTTCTTTTGTAAATTCATGTTAAAGTAGCGTTTTGGGTAAAATCGTCTCATTTTTCATTCGTGTTTTAACTTGTAATTATTAATATGATTACTTAGATCATGATTACTTACATATATAATGTAAAACATGATTTATATATAATATATATTCATAATATACATATATATAACAGATCGATAAAAGGAAATAAATACATCGTTCATGGAGACGGTAGGTCGTACGTTCGCATGAACGTTGTTTTCGTTTCCTTATTGAATTGAATGAAATTAAGTAGATGACATAAATATATATATACATAAATATAGTAGCATTATTATGTCATATATTTCATGATTACTTATTATATATACTTTATAATCATTCTTGAATGGTTATCATGGAGAGTGAGTCTCATCGTGTTGTGGAGACGGTATTTCGTACGTATGAACGAGCAATGATATCATTCCCATGATCGTAGAATTGTATTAAAGTGTATTTATAATATTAAAGAATAAATATAACTTTAAAATAATCATATATATTCATTACTTCCACCGTTATACCCATCCAAGTAAGGTGGTGGTGGAAAATAGATTACACCACGGCGAGGAGACGGTATTCCGTAGGTACGCACGTGCGGTGATTTCCTTTTCCGTAGGATGGATAGATGGTGAAATATGGTTTTTTCATACTTATAATAACATATCAGTATATTATTTATACTTATGTTATTACTTCATAATGAAAAAACTAAATAAGAAGAAGTGGAAGAAGAAATAAAGTTGAAGGAATCGGTAATGGACATTACCTCTTCTTTAAAGCGCCTCTTTGAGACCTCCTCTTAGGGAACTAAAATTGGTCTTTGAAGAAGTAAAATTCCTCTAGGATGTTTCTAGGGAAGTTTAGAAGAGAATTTGGTAGGGGTTGTACGATATTGAAGGCTCAAAGTGGTGTGAGGAAGAGAGGGAGGAGGTGCCCTTTTATAAGGGTGGAGAGGGGCACCTTTGCAATAACAAAAAATATTATTTTATTATAAAGTCATATTCGGTTTTTAATTGCTCCAAATTGAGTTATTTCGAAGATAAGGTGGAGATGGTTCCAAATACTATAATCCAATATAATTTAGACAAGTTTAGGTTTCTATTTTAACCTTATCATTTATATTTAACTTTAAGTAAGATAATTTAACTTTTACCGTGTCTTCTTGTTTTCTTACACTATAAGGTTAATAAACTTACTATAACAAGCCAAACGAACCCCAAGTTGTTTATTATTAATATATATAACCTTATCTAAGTCATTTGGCCGAACCCAAGATTTTAGGAATAAAATAACAATTAATAATATAATAGTTGTTTTAAAAAAACTATTTTATGTCAATTTTGACACTATTTGATAATTGATTTTTGTGAAAATCCTAACAGAATGATTAGTTAGAAAAATGTTAACTAAATCAATACTAACACGTCATAGTAACCTTGAAAATTAGTGTAATTCATAAAAAGTCTCAAATTACATTTATTTGGGTATTTATCACATCAATTATGTCAATATTTCATTAATAAGATAATTACTGCTTCATATTTGTGTCATAGATAAATTAAATTATTCAATGTCTAAAAATTATAAATAAAATACCATTATGGAGTAAATCTTTTTAGATTTCTAATTAATATTTATATTCTAATTTATCTTATGTATAACCCTATATGAAAAATGAATTTGTTATTAAACTTTGATTTTAACTATTTTAACCCTTCTTTAAATAAATTAATATTAAATGTCCTAATCTAATCCAAGTGGGCCTAAATGGACATATTTTATTCCTAAGGTTGTTTTTGGTCGAATTAATCTTATCCAATATATTTAGAATATGTGTTAGGGTAATAATAATATCATTTTTACCCTTAATTATCCTATTTAATTTTAATCGTGGTAAATAAAAGTAAAATGTTACTATTCACCAAAAAATATTTTCATCTCCCTGAACCATATTTTAGTCCTTGATATTAACCGTGTCTCTCGGATTTTTGAAATTCCACTCACAAAAGTGGTAAAATTAAGTTTTATGAAAAATTCAGTTTTTTAACTACCACTTAGTGGTTTCTCTATTCATCAAAAAATGAAAGTTTCCAGAAAAATACCAAAAATTAGGCTTAAGCTATATTTGATATTATGAATTAAAAAATGATTTCTATTTTACCAAATTTAAAAAATATCAGTTGCATTAATTAATTTAAAAATTAATTCTTGTCGTCAAAACAAATAACGTGTTTTAAAGAGATATTAACTATCAAAAGATTGACACTTGTTTATGTCTGGTTTAAATGTGAAATTACATCCAATGACCAACATTGTATTAAATGAGAAAAATATATTCTAAATATAATTTAAAACCACTCAAATTAATTATTTATCACTATTAATTATTTTGATTAAAAAAAGTAGTTTTTAATTAAAATTTAGTAATTTTCACTATTCATCAGAATATGAAAGTTATCCGAAAAGTACCAAAATTTCACCCTAAGCTAATTTCGATATTCCGAATCCAAAAATGAAGTCCATTTTGAAAGATAAAAATTTATAAAATTCCAAAAAGTGGGTATTACTATTCATAACGGCTAGTTCATAATAATATTATAATAATATCTCGTTTAGTGAAACTCGGTATTGCGTACTACACATGCTATCGAGGAAGGTCTTTATTGTGTGTAATGTAAGCCAAGTCAGGGATGTGTGTAGTGAAAGCTCTGTTTGGTGTTGCGTATAATCAAAACATATTTAATTTATACATTAAACAAAATCTATACATAATGTTGTGTAGAATAGTTTCTACAAAACGAACTTGAAATTGTGTGTAACGCGAGCCAAGAATAGTGTTGCATATACTGCAAGAAAATACAGTGTTGCGTATATCACAAGCTAATTTTATTGTAACGTACAACACAAGACTTTAAAAATAATATTTTTCATAAAATCTCAGGGTGTTACACTATCAATCATACATTCTATAGTTTTTAGTAATATATTTGATTGATTTTTTAGGCAAATGTTTCTTCACTAACTCATTTTTTCATATTAAAATTCTAAACTTTTAAATTTTAGTTTTTAAATGAAAATACCAAATATAAATAAAATCTGTTTTTATTTAAAAATATGTTTGTAATTGTTCTTAATATTTTTTAGTATCAATTTAATATATATATATATATGTGTATATTATAACATTTAATAGGTGGATATTTTAATTTATTAAAATAATATATACAATAATTTTTCAAATAGTTATTTTCAGAAAGTATAATCTTATTTAATATTAAATTATATTAATTATTTATCCAGTATTTTTTAGCAAATTTAGTTAATTATTATCTCTTTTTTATGAGCTGTTTTAATATTCTTATATTTTATTAATAATATTCATATAATATGGAACATATCATTTTAGTATCAGTGATTCATGTGGATTCAGTTATCAGTATAATATAAAATTAGTGAAAAATAAATTCTAAAATCTCTGGATGTCACATCCCCCCCCCTTTAAAAAAATTACATCCTTGCTATTCTAATTATTACTCACTAATAAAATTATCTAAGTATATAAAAAATATATACATAGTCAAAAATATAATATTTATAGAGATGTCAACTTTAGAAACTTAAGAAACATATTTTCCCTCTCCAAATAAGTCAATACTAACATTATGTTTTTATTCAATCATTTATGCTAAACATCAGTCATAATTTGGTATAATTACTTCTATGATAGAATTAGTTTTCTAAAAGATATCATTTCCATACTTTTAGTGATATATGATCAATGGTTGTTTGGAAATTTGATTTACTTATTTAGGTAATTAATATAGAGTTTATGTTAAGAAATAAATATATTTACAAAATAAAATCAAATTCATCTAAAGGAATAATTAATATGACTTGGATGAAGCATAATTCAATATACCTTGAAAGAGATTAATAAATTCTGAATATAATAATGAAACCAAAAGGTATTTTCATTTATATTTCAATAGCTAATATTTTTTTGAAAACATACATGACATAAGATAACTAGAAATCTAGAGTAAGGAATTAGTGCACCTAATACAATATAATTAGCACTACTCGCACAAGCAGTAGTTTTTTCATTTTAACTACCTTGATCTTTAGTATTATAATGTTATTAATGTATTTTATTCTTATTATCCTCTTAATTTGAGAATTTATTTCTATAATTTCTATGATCCCTACATTTTAAACATGAATTTAGTGGTGCCTTAAGATTAACAGTATTTCCCTTTACCATGTTAACCATGTTCATAATTTTTTATTGATAACTTGTTTCTCTATTCCCTCATTTTATATGTATAAAACATATTCCAATTACTTTTTTTCATTTCCCAAGGTTTTTCTTCTTACTTATTTCACATGTATAATATTGATTCTTCATTCCTATGTGGGCCTTAAAACATGAACATTCATGAAAATCCATTTTTCTTCTATTTAGTGTGTTTGAAAACCAAGATAAATTTAATTTTTTAATCAGAACCACAATACTTTCATTACTCAAATACCTATCCCATTTGGATTCATATTGTGAGAATCAATACATTATCCATTTCCCCCATTGTTAAATTTTTTCTTCTAGGATAAAACCAATAATTAAAATAAATATATGTTGAAGCAGGATAATATATAAATTAATTAATAAGAAATTTAAAATTATAGTATTAACAGTAATGACCCATATATGATATATTTAACCAACCAAAGAATCTCTACATTTAAATATAGGCTATTCACATTCATTTTCCTATTTTTTTCTCTATCCTAAATATAAAAAATTACATTATAATAGTTCATAAAGAGAATGTAAATTACCAAATAATAACTGCCAATATTGTAAAACATGGTGTAAATTTTAGGCTTTTTTTATACACAAAGTGATGATTGAGTTAATATTCATCTAAAATTTTTAGGGTTGTTACCCCTACAATCATTTTTTCAAGATTCAATATCAACTTTTAGAATCAAGTAATAAAACCCGAATGATCTCAACTTTAATAAAATTTTATGATGTTATCATTTAAATATAATTATCATAAATGTTTTTTTCTAAATCTATCTTATCCTAATCCCACCAAATAACTAAACCAATCCTAAAAAACTACAAAATTATACTCTGATAATAATCGAGTCACCCCTAGGATGTAATTTTTAGTGTTTTTGTGGAAAAGCTACATAATAAACATATATTATTATAACTTTTGAATCTTTTCCATAATCAAAATACACTTGAATTACTATTAAACTTATCCTAGTTTGTAAAAATATTTATAACCTTAGGAATGAAAAAATAAGAGACGGATGTTATAAAAATGGTATAAAATAAAATAATTATCAACATGACATTAAGGATTAGATTATAAGAATCTGATAAAAATGAGCATCTGAGAAATATCTTATTAAAAATAACATGAGAAAATAAAAGTTTTTCATAAGTCATAGTTGAAGGATATATAATCCCAATTGATCACACATATAACATAAGAAAATAATGAAACAAATTTGGAAAGAAAATGAGATCCATTGAGCATAACATATTCCTATAATGAAGGAATACAACATATTAACAAGTATATGAAATCATACCTGTGTGAAATTAGAAAAATCATAATTTTGTTTATATAAAATCATGTGTACATATATTAACCACAACTAAATCCAGATAAAATATTCTGAGAACAACATAACCACAATTATACCCATGGATAATATTATGGGCATAACATAACAACAATTACACCCATACACAATCTTGGGAGAATAGTTTAGCTACTAATTCACTTATATAAAATATAATGACCTCATGAGATGTTAAACATTACATAATGCATTCGATGGATATAAAGGACCCACCCATCCCTTAACTATAAACCGTAAAAATGTTTTCCACGTGAAAGGATACATATTTTTAACAATATGTAATAATGACATAGTAAATATATTAGTTTAATAAAAACTTATATGAAACATTTTATAATACATATAGAGAATGAAGGTGGATTGAATCATACAAACATATACACGATATATCATGCGGGAGATAAATGTTTATTCAAATAGATAAAAAATATCACTTTAAGATAATTTGATAAATCACATATAAAAATAAGCACAAATACAAGATTTTATCATTAATAACAAAATGATATAAAATTATTTTTGTAGAATTTCCAAATGTTATCATTATATTTACATTGAGGATTTAATTGGTTGGTTACAAATATTAAATCAACCAGAAGGATTATTTCATAAATTCATTTAAATGGTGATTAAATAAGTATAATTTCAACGGAAATATATTTGTTAGAGAAAAAAATGATATTTTAAGTGAAATTGTAAGGGAGTTTTTAGTATTTTTTACATTTTCATAAAATAATAAGAAGTGAATCACTCGTAGAAGTAAATTTTGATTATTCGAAGTGATTATTTTTAAATATTTATTTTTTTAAAATAATATTCAATAATAAAGACTTAAAAATCCATAATGGTTTTCTTGAGAAAATGTGGTGCGGAAGAGAAAACATTTTTTATTTACGAAAATAAAACATTTATAATATTTTTAAATACCTTTTCTAAAAACCCACATTAAAAAATTTGTAGCAAATATTCCATTTTAAAAGTTGTTATGGATAATTTTAATGCCACTTGAGTAAACACAAACAGGTATTAAAAAATAATAATGTTAAAATATTTATGAATAATTCCCATGGAAGTGGAGGAAAATATATCTTTAAATAGAATTACATATTCTTCATAAAACATCACTTTTATGAGAAATAATTCTTTATGAAAGAATCCAGGAGTGAAACAAATCATTATCCTGGTAGAGAAAAAATATAATATATTATAAAATTTATAAGAAATTTTTTTTCATTCTTAAAGGAGTGATGCTCTAGTAATTACAGTTTAACAAAATTAAAGTAAATTTTAGTTAAATAAAATCTTTATGGACATTATAATCCATTGACCTAGTGACATGTATAAATAGGTTGATGTGGTAGAAATATATATCTCAAGAAAAATAAGGGAAAATAAACCTATTACAATAAAAATGATTAATTTAACCAATTTATATAATGTATGTTTAAGAATAAAAATCGGCATACAATGAATGGGAATTGAGTTTAAAAAATATCTTACCTTGTATTCCTATTTAGTTAAATATGGTTTGTCCTCATTGAAAATATAATGTTTTCTTTAGAGTAATAATTAAATATGGAAGTAAAATATAATCTTCTATTAACTAGAGACATATTGAAGTGCTATAGGATTCAATTATATTTCAAAATTATAGGTCTTGATAAGGAAGTTCAATTTTTGAGTGATCTTGATGGGGTTGTGGAAGTCCCCTTTTATATGTGACGATAATGGCATTTCTGTAATTAAAAATTCTTAATATTAAGATTGTAGTTGTTAACATGAAATTTTGATCCAAAGTGAATAATAATGGTGAGGGTGATGAGCCATAGTTGATAAACCATGAACCATAAATTTTTTATCTTGATTTTAATAATTAATTAAGTAATTAACTCTTAGAATATTTACTTTTACCATCATTTTATTTTTACAAAGGTAATTATTTTTTACAATAGTTATTTAATTTTAATTCCAAAAATTAAAATATTTTTACTACATAAGTAATTATTACAAATTCCATGTATTAAAATATATATATATAATTTCTATGGGTGAGAAAAATTAATTTCAATTCTATTTCACAAGATGTGTAAAAATTGTTTTTAGAAAGAATATTTTTAATCCAAAAAAAATTATTTTTGAGATACAATTATCAATGTTATAAATTCACATGATTATAATTGGTTTATTTATAGTAATTTTTGAGCCATATGGACTCAAAAACCAACTCAAAATATAATTCCTGGTTGAGAATATTTAATTTTAATTGAAAGATGAAAAATAGATTTTATTGGGATTAAAGAATACTTTATTTTTTAAAATGTCAAACATAAGTTTTCCTTATTCAACATTTTATTTTTAAATGACACATTTTACTTCCAAAATTATTATTATTTTTCATGAAGTTTTTTTTAGTTTTTTAATTCATACTTATTTACTGAAAATGTCACAAAATTTAAGGTATAGTGAAAGACTATTGTCATGACCCATCCCCCGAGGTTCATTCTATGAATACCCAAATCCAACCTCCCACAAGCCAAAGCATGAAGACTAGTGTATAGTACACATATCCTTAAAAAATGGGATGAATTTTTCTAATTACGTTTACACACGCACACAACTCCAAGCCACGTATGTTTTAACATGAAAACACAAAGTAAAAGACCACAAAGTAAATACCACTAAGAAGATACAGTCAGCTCAACAAAGATTTGTGTCAAAAACACATATAATAGGATCATATAGGTATACTCATAATGGATTCTAAGTGTCAAGGTCTCATCCCCTACCTTCCATATGGTTCACTCATAGCATACTCTCTTTTAGGAGATCTCACTCACCAATCTATTTTAATGTAAACACATAGAAAAAGTCTCCCAAAAAATATGAGGGAACATTTGGTCTCAATAAATCATGAATTTCACTGAGACATCTGATCTAACTAAGGCAAGGAATCGTGGTATCAATACCAATATGTAGCCACGTGATTACTCTCAAGGAATATTCAAATCAAATGAAATATACAATCTCTACAGAAGACTCACTCCACATATTCAAGGGAAACCTACTCTAAGTCTTCATAGGAGACCCACTCTCTGTCATCGTAGGAGACTCACTCCGTGTCTTCATAGGAGGAACAATCTATATATCTTTAGAAGACACACTCTGTATAACCGTATGAGACAGACTTCATATATTCATAGGAGACACACTCAGTATAAACATAGGAGGAAAACTCATTATATTCGTAGGAGACACACCCCATATAAATGTTGGAGACACACTCTGTATATCCATAAGAGACACAATCCATATAACTATATGATACAAACTCTGCATATCTTTATGAGACACACTCTGTAACTTCTCACAACCATCACTAGGATTTTTCTCTTAACACACTTGCTTCAAAAGCACCTACTCCTCGAGCCAAAAAGTCCATATTATAACCTCCAAGAAAACTCATTTAGAGTATCCCAAAAGTACCATATCGTCCCAAGGGAACCAATGATATAAATGTTTCATCAAATTAACATACAGTTGGAGTGTTATGGACATTTTTGTGAAAAGGGTCCAGTTGGGTCTGGGTCTGATCTGACATGGTCAGATGAACCACACCTGACCAACTAGGTTGACCCATCCCACTGCGGATTCGGATTTCCTACTCTATCCTGACTCGTTAGAGTGGTCTGGTTCAAACTACCCAAACACGGCCTCTACCCCATCCTTACTTGGTCAATGTTGTTGGCTACCACGTGACATGTCCCATGGTCCCACTTAACCATAGTATCCGGTTTGATGACGTTGTTGGAACCGCTCGCCCTGCTGGTGGCCTTAGTCACTACCCATCACCGCTATCCCACTAGACTGTGGGATATCATCACCACTGACCAAATTCCTTTGGCCCATCACACACCGTCACAACCACACACGGATGTCGTTGTGTGCCGCCTCCGACCGCTGCCATTGGACACTCCAACGAGCCACCGGGTTTTCTCTAATGCTTCGATTCTTGATCTCAAAGCTATTATGTGATCCTCGATTCACCATCTTCATAGTCGTTTGTTCCAATTATTATTGCAGTCACTCTGGGGTTTCGACCACATTGGGAACCACCCGATAAAACATATCGTGACCATAAGGGTCCACCAACGAAGAATGTAAGAATGTGGAAGAGTGATAAGCAGAAGAACACCCTTAGAATGGACCTTGGACTTCTTCATGCCTTCCTTGGCCCATTCATGTCACTAGGATTACGAAGAAGACGAAAAATCACTCTATGCCCTTTAATCCCACAGTTTATCCGTCCAGCAAGAATGATTGAACCGTGGAGAAACTTATATGTTGGTTGGTCCACTTTCATCCTTTGAATCATGAACAGGGAAAGAGATAATATGAATTAAAAAAAACCCCTACCTCATGTTTTGGATCTATTTTTTGTGATGAACGGAATTGCGCCACAGTCGTTCGTCAATCCTCAATCTGTGATCCATGATCCACGATCTGAAATCCGCTATCCACAATCCGTGATAGAAGATCTTCCAGTGTTATTCGCTATTTTTCATTCACCAGTGAAAGGGAACTGCCAACTCCTTTTTTGAGAGTTTTTTGGGAATTTTTTCATTATGCGTTAAACATGAATTCAAGTTTATTTAAGGTGAAAAGAAAATGCATTGACCCATTACAGTGTTGTAGTGTTGCCACATTGTTTCATTTAATAAATTTAATGGACTGGATCATCATTGTGTCATAAGTCCATTGAAATACCTTTAAAAGAAACTAAACCTCTTTACGTTTATTTTATTCTTTTTTAAAACGTCCCAAAACTAACATTCACAATCAACCTATTCCAGTCAATGTTAGACCCCACCTAAGGAAAACACCACATTGCCAACTCAACAGTGGTATAATATTTCTAATCTCAGACACCATTCGTGAGTGATTAAGGTTTTAAAAATAGAATAATTTTTTTAAATGTTTTATTTATGGTTATGTTCTTTTCGGGTTTTCTCATTGGATACCCACACTGACTAATGTTAAGTAGCTCCTAGGGTAAACCAGCCCTCTTGATCGCAAAATGTCCTTAGATTTCTGATCAAGGCACCTATTTAAGAGTTATTACACTTTTTCAAGAAAAAGAATCTTGAGAATTATAAAAAACAAAACATTTTTTGTTGAACCATTATAAGAATAATGGGCCTTAGAATTACATGTTGTGTCAGTGCCTGGTCTCAGAATTTCATCATAATGTTTCTAAAAGTAAATTTGTGAAACTCTGAGTCATTACCTTCTCCCCAAATTAAATATTTACATGCTAGAATTCCAAACCAAGGGATACTCTAACATTTGAGGGTATGAGCATGAACCTAACCCCCCTCTCCCATTTTCTATTCCAGTGATTCCCATACTAACACTGGGCACACACTAAATAAATCAACATCCCTTAGAGGGTCCTCTCCAACCGATCCTCACTCTCTATGACTAGGATGAAAAGTGAGCATCCATATCAGTAACAATCATCTATGGGATTCCATTAAGTCCTACTATCTCATGCACTTAGAGTCATCCCAAGCTCTTTACTGTATTGTCCTCCTAAAAAGCATAGAAGTGGCTGACATGGTGAGTCAGTAAATGATCACCTAGATGGTATCATGTCCTTTGGAAATGTGTGGTAAACCCATCACGAATTCCATCGATAGTGTCATGCTTCCACCAAGAGGTTCCATCTGAAACTCTCTCCTCAAGTGTTAGATCACACTGTCGGTGTAAGAGAGATTATCGAGTATCCTCCAATATGTATCTCCAGACGTAAGGTTCAAGTCAATGGTTTTACCCAAAACTATACATCTCAAACATGATATGTGACAAGGAAGAATGATTAGCACCTATTTCCATTAATACAGCAGTTAAGAGTTGACACATATCATACCTCAAACCATTCATGGATCCCTTGGGTCATATTCCTTTACCGCATGCAGCTGCCTCTTCCCCTTTCATCCAGCTCCCAGAGCCTAGTGTGGACCACATCTGGGTGTTGTTGTTAACATGTCAAAATGTATACCTACACTTAATTCCCTCCCAACTCCTTTTCCATATCCTTCAGCATACATATCCATCAATTCCTATCACTGTCTCTACCTTAGTGGCCCATCCACCATTTCCCTATCAACAGCATGACGGGTTGGACATTCTCTAGTGAGATGTCCCCAGCTGTCTCAAGAAACTCATTACTTATCTCTTAGATGATTGGACTAACCCTATGAGCCCCGATCTATAGATCCCCTATCAGGGGGCCTCTTCTTAGAATGTATCACATTTCTATGTATTGGATACTAACGTCGACTTCCTACTCTCGAGGTATTTTCTTCTGCTTTCCCACTACTGACATACATTGGCTCTATCCTTTCACCCTAATGACTTTCAACCACAATGGATAGCTCTAGTACCCTAGAAAAAGTAGGAATGCATAAAATAAAAACATTGGATTAGATTTCCATAAGCACCCCTTTCTCAAAGTTCCAAGCCTTGAATCATTGGTCATGTATCATAAACATAGAGTACCTAGGAAGGTCGGTATTCCTTGATGAATAATCAGATACCGACATGTCATCCTTCCGGAACTGTAAAAGATCTTGGGAATTCATAGCTTTTAGATATTGTAGTGGTAGAACCTTCTTTGAGAAAGGTTATCAAACTATGTTCATAGAAGAGTCACCTAATAATTAGATTGGGTAATATAAACCCCTCCATCACTGTAATGAGCCACATGGAAGGCTCACCGCTAGAACCACCATCTAATCTAATATTGTTCTGACTGGACAAAAAACTCAGCCTCCACAATAAGCCAGTCCTCAGCCACATGAAAGATGGGCTCACCTCAGAACCTGAGGGGTCTCTATCACCAAAACATGTGAAGTAAACTCAACATGAACATCTCATCCACTGGTACTATGAGTACCATGTGCTACTCTACAGGTGGTGGAATAGCTGATACACCACCCAAAGGTGTAGTCTTTGGTATAAATCCTTGTACCCATATCTCATCACCCCATAGATCATCCTCGTGATCACGTAGTGGAATCCTCAATGATTGTATGTGTTGAAGAATCTTGAATCAAAATAAGATGTACCATGATCAATAGAGTACAACTCGTGATCTTATAGAATAAGGACATGGAAAAAACACCTGATTCATATATGATGCATGTACCATCATTTTTTCCTACAACTAATGTTTTCATATACTAAGTCGATATTTAAAATTCAGTTTCATGGTGTATGGATATGTCATCTTCCGCACCAACAATAGATTCCCTGGCCTAAAAGTGAAACTTTTTACACATAACACTATTTCCCAAAACCAGACTCATAGACTATGGGTTCTTAAGGTAGAACTAATGTACTATGTTACCAATATGTCACGACCAGTCCCTTGGGGCCTGTGATGCGACTACACCAAGCTCACCCCCTTAGGCCAGGGGCTAGAGACTAGCACCAAGTAGGCATATCCCAATCAAATGAGATGTATTTTCATAAGTACATGTAAACACACACAGAACTCCAAGTCAAAAATCATGGAAAGTGAAAACACGAAGTAAAATACCACAAATGAATCAACACTATGAATATATAGTCATCTCAACACAGTTATGTGTCAAGAACACACATAAAAAGAACATTCATGTATACTCATAAAGGATTCCAAGATTCAATGTCTAATCCACTACCATCTATACAGTTCCACTCGTAGAATTATTGATTCTAGGAGATCTCACTCATCGAACTATATGAAAGAAAACACATAGAACAAGTCTACCAAAGGTATTTGAGAGAGCATCTGGTCTCGATATTTCATGAATTTCCATGAGATATATGGTCTCTCTAAGACAAGGAGTCTGGTTTTAAGAGTAAATCCTTATCCCTAGGATTCTACTCAATGCCTATTCAAATATGATGAGACACACAGTCTCTATAGGAGACTCACTCTGCATCTTCGCAGGATACCCACTCGAGTATTCACAGGATACCTACTCTGCATCTTCAAAGGTGACTCACTCCACTAATTCTTAAGAGACACACTCCATATATGCATAGAAGACTCACTATGTATAACCGTAGGAGACACACTTCGTATATCCGTAGAAGATGTGCTCCTTATAAACATAGAACACACACTCCATATAACCATAAGAGTCATGATCTGTATAACCATAGAAGTCACAATCCATATATTCATAGGATACACACTCTATATCTTCGAATAAGAAACCACATGATTTAGATCATAGCATGCTCGTTCTGGGAGAAAATACTCTTCAATCCAAAAATTTCATTTTCCAACGTCCACAGAAATTCATGTAGAGTATCTCAAAAATAAGGCTTCCTCTCATGGGTCTAAACACTAGAAATAGCTCGTTAAATGGACACACGGTTTGAGAGTTATGTAATTTTTAATGAAAAGTGGATGGTGGGGTATTGGTCCGATATAACCCGGTCGGACCGACCCGAATCAGTTAGACTGACACAACCCAACCCAGGGCCCGACAACCTAACCAATCAGGTCCAACCCGACCTGGTAGTCGACCCAGCCAACTGGGCTCGGCCCACCTTCTCTAGCCTGGTTCACTTGAGCAGGCCATTTCATTCCACCTGAACGATGTCGCTGCTACATCCCCACCTGATGAAAATGGTCGAACACCACATGACCCGCCTTGAGACGGTTACCGCAGTGTCGCACTTCGGTCCCGCTGGACCATGACTTCTGGTGGTCTGATGTGGCCTCCAACCTTACCTCAGTCACGTCCACCATCATCCTTCCTATCAGTAGCCCTATTTACTACCCTCTATCATGGTTTTACTGGACCATGATATGTTTCCATATCCAATCACCTACTGATGAACCATCATGAAACACTTCATCTACAGGCGGCTACTGCCAGCACCGGTTTCCAGTGTCAGTGGGTTTGTGCCCACTTCTGTAGGACACCAGGCTCACTCTAGTGCTCTGATTCTTTATTTGAAAGTTTTTTCATGATCCTCAGGTCACCACCATCACTGTCATGTGTTCCAAATATTTTTCATGTCAATCTAGGTGTCCGACCACTTTTGGAACCACCTAGAAAAACACACCACCACTACGAGGGTCTTCCAATGATGGAGAAAAAAATGTAAGAGAGTTAAGTATAAGAACACCCTTACAACAGACCTTGTCCAAGTTCATATCGTCCTTGTCCTGTTCATTTCCATAGGATTACAAAGAAGAATAATCATTAGTCTACACCCATTAATCCCACAGATTATCCACCCCCCATGAACGATCGAACCATGGATCAACCTCTTTGTGGGTTAGTTTATGTTCATCATTGGAATCTAAAATGGGAAAAGAAATAGCATGAATAAAATAAACCCCATACCTCATGGTTTGGTTCTTTCATTCGTGAAGAACGAAGCTATGTTGCCATCGTTCATTGATTCTCGATCCTCGATCTGTGATTTGTGATCTGTGATCCATGATCCAATGGCGTTCATCGACATTTTCCATTCTCTAATGGGAGGGAACCTCCAACTCCTTTCTCCATAATTTCCAAGGAATTACAGCCTTATGAGTTAACCCTAAATTCCTATTTAATTAGGGAGAATATAAAATGCATCGGCCTATTGTAGCATTGCCACACTGTTTCATTTAAGAAAAAAATGGGCAAACACATCCCTGTGTTGTGGTGTCATTGTGTCATTACGAAATGTTCAAAATAAACAAAATAATCTTCTTTAAATTTGTTTTATTCTTTTTAAAAACATCCAAAAATTATCTTTCATAGTCGACCTATATAGAATCCCTCTTCTTTATCACATAAACTTTCATTACATTTTACAAAACCAAGGATCATTAAGGTTTACTGTCTTGGAAACCAGGAACTTTAAACATGAAAACATAAAACATTCTTCTAAAACACTTGAGAGGCTTCTCCTCATGTTCATCCTAGGTTCATTACTGCATCACATAACCTGGGAGCATACATCAAAAGATAGGGTGAGCAAAAAGACCAGTAAGGAAAACAAGAGAAACATTTTACATGTGAACTTGAGATACTTCAATAAGGTCATGAAAAAGAACTTTAAGGCATGAGAATGAAATAAGGAGGCATATCATAATAAAAATAAAAATTTTCATAACTTGAAAATGTGGCTACATCATTTAACATATACAATCATGAACATATCACCAAGGTCCATCCCCAAGGTGTCATTTGAAAATTACCAAGGTTATTCACCAAGGTATCGTGAAAATTGTAATCTCTAGTGGTTACATCATTACCCAATGCATTAGAGCGCTATCAGGGTGAACCCTTAAATTTTCCTTTATTATCATGTGAGAAACATATATAATCATCAAATATTTCCTAAATAACCCATATAGCATAAAATAAATGTGTTTCATTTCATAATCATAACGTTTTAAAAACTGCTTTAAAGACATGATCTTTACATCACTTTAAACCCACGAAAGGGGAGAGCGGGTTTCATGTATGTAAATCCCAGAATTTAAAATAGAAAATTTGATATATATGTGAATACCTATGTATAAATAATAGCTTTGAGTATTCACTTTATAACATAAAATAATTTTGAGAAAAGAGAGAGGCATTTTGAGACGAAAATTCTGCAGCACAACGGCTACGTTACAGGGTTTTAGAAAACGTTGAAAAGAGAGGGGACATGGGTCAAACAATCATAAATTACCCATAAAATAGTAGAGGGACATAATATAAGGGATTTAAGAACATTTTAATGAAATTTTAAAATATACCATATGAAATGAAGAACATGAAAGGTAGGCAAAAAAAATAAGATTTCTCTTATGAAAATTCGACAGCCTAACAGCGTTACATAAACTTCAACCAAAAATGAATTGAAGATGTCAAAAAAGATTAGTATGATAGATATAGAGATAATACCCCAACATAATAAAAAAGAACTTGGAACACTTGACATGGAATTAGAACTTTGAAAATGAGAAGGGTGAAAGAATCCCTTAAAAATTCAGCAGCCTAACGGCGTCACTTAAACTTCAACAAAAATGAATTGGTGAGATCAAATAGGGTCTCTCATCGTATGAACATAAGAGTCCAGTATGAAAGATATAGAGATAATACCCCAACATAACAAAAAGTAACTTGAAAGAATTGACATGAAAGTGGAACTTCAAAACGAGAAGGGTGAAGAACCACTTAAAAATTCGGCAGCCTAACGGCGCCACTTAAAACTTCAAAATACTGAATTGAAAAGATCAAATGGGGTCTCTCATCATGTGATCATAAAAGATCAGTATGATAAATTTAGAGATCATACCCCAACATAATAAAAAGTAACTTGAAATTCTTTACATGAAAGTAGAACTTCAAAACGAGAAGGGTGAAGAACCACTTAAAAATTCGGCAGCCTAACGGCGCCACTTAAAACATCAAAATACTGAATTGAAGAGATAAAATGGGGTCTCTCATCATGTGATCATAAAAGATCAGTATGATAAATTTAGAGATCATACCCCAAAATAATAAAAAGGAACTTGAAATACTTTACATGAAAATAGATCTTGAAAATTTAGAAGGGAGAAAGAATCCGTTACAAAAATTTCGGCAGCCTAACGGCGCCACTTAAAACATCATAAAACGAAATAATGAGAGTAAAAGGGGATCTCTAAATATATGAACATGAAAAGGGCAGTAATAGGAGTATAAAATAACATCCTCTAACATAAGAACATGGAGCATAAAAGAAATGACATAAAAGAGATTTCTTGAAAAGAAAGAGAGAGATCGGATCCCTTACCTTAAAACATAACTCTTAAAACTCAATGGTTGGGACCTTGAGAGCTTGGGGGCACCATGGGAGGACTCCTTGGGAGGTTATGAGACCAGAACTTTGTTGGGGGAGAGTTGGGAGTGAAAACTAAAGGAGTAAAGGGTGGGTATTTATAGGGAAAGTGAGGGGACAAGGCAATAATGGCCAAGGGACGCCTCACTAGTGGTTTTGGCAAAACCATGGGCTTTCCCATGGTATTTGCCCATGGTATTGGCCACTTGGAACACCTCATACCTTATATTACTATTCATTATTCGACCATATTGAAAATATACTTAATACATCATTTAATGATGTCATTAAACACCCATAACTTAAAAACTATATTTTCACTATTCATAAAAAATCCAACTTTCTCAGAATAATCCCAAAATTTCACCCTAACCAAATATCAATGCTCTAATTTCAAAAATGAAATCCATTTTATAAAAATAATTTTCTAAATATTTTTAATTTAATTTTTAAATAAAAACACTATTCATCGAAAATTCATTTTTTTTAGAAAAATCCCCAAAAATTACCTTAACATAATATCGATGCTCTGAGTTCAAAAATAAAGTCCTTTTTATAAAAATAATTTTCTAATTATTTTTAATTAAATTTTTAATTAAAAAACACTATTTATCCAAAAAAACTAATACTTGACTAATAATTTATGAAACTGTTATTTACCCATTTTATTGAATCACATTACTTAATCTAGGAGTCCAAATTATATTAAAACTTTCTTTGAGTGAAATTACTAATCCATTTGGTCACATTACTAATCCTAAGCGTAAAATCACTATTCATAATTTAATATTCATCAAAAATTAAGTTGATCTTATTAGACTCCAAGTTCCTTACTGAACACTTTTGTAGAAGACCATTTTTTGAAAATCATTACACATCATTAGTTATTTAGGGTTTTCATAAATATTTTAAAATATCCTTTTTTCCAAAAAAATTCATTGATAAAATGCATTCTAAAATTATCTGGACATTTGAAATTTCACAAACATCACTAAAGGAAGAAATCTCAATTTATTCACCCAAAATGATTACACAAGGAAACTGGGGTCTCGTCACATAGCCCCTTATAACACAGGCATAAGACCTAAGTGTAAGGTGTGCTATGGTGAGAGAATCTGAGGGAGGCTCGGCCAACATCGCACGAGTAGTAATTTCTATCAGTTTGAACTTCTCGCGTAGGCGATCCCGTTCTAGCTTTATACGATGAAGTTCAGCGTGGGTTTGGTCCAGAGCAAAGCCCAGTGCTGCTACCTCCTTCCCAAGTTCTGTTAGATGGGCTTCGATTGGTCCAAGACTACTGGGTGAGGCCATCGAATCTTCTTTCTATATTAATTAACTAAGATTACTTGTATTTAGAGACAATAATCAAAACGTTTAGTTTCCAGTGGTCATATTGACCAATGGTCATATAACTGTCAAAAACCAACAGTATCATTTTAATTATACTCATGTTATCAAATGAAACATTTTTGTTGAGTATAAAAATAAAATAACACATAAAATTAGGAAACAATATTTATTCAAAATTTCGGGTTGTTACAATCTTCCCCTCTTAAGAAATTGCTTCCTCGCAATTTTTTTAAAATTAGGTTTTGAAATTTCCTTGAAAGTCCCACATCGGAAAAGGAGTCCGTAAAACTATTACTTTAAAAGAATGAAAGGGAAGTACGAAGGTCACCCGAGTTAGCCCACACTAGGATTCCATGTAGGAAAACATGGACATGGAGGAGAAAATAAAGGGTCAAGTTCTGAGGGAGAGTGACAGAGAACATGATTAGGAGAAAGTTAACCATAAGAAAATCCCAAACTTATGATGTGTGTAAACGATCTTTGATTACCTAGTAGGAAACGTAAACCAACAACGTTTTTGTTTTACGTTCCTTTTCATAATTTTGAGAAATTCATTTACAACATAGAACAAAAACATAAGGAAATATATCTACCTTCCTGTAGAGTTTCACCCTTTAATAAGTTTCTACCAAAACTAATCTTTTCTCCCAAACGATGAGTATTCAAAACTACCTGGTCTCATCAAAACACAAGAATCATCTTCTAGAGAATCACATAATCCACAAAAGATTAACTATCTATTTCTTCTATCTTTAAACATTATCCCAAAAGCAGAAAGGGTAAGGTTAAACAACACTTCAAAAAGGAAGAATCCCATAGGAATGGAAACTAATTTTAAATCTTCAATGTTCCATGGTAATACCCAATGTTCATCATAGACCATCCCATAAATAACGGTCCTTAAAATTGCTCAAAATAAACCAAACTAAGATTGAAACCCAAATACAAGAAGGATTTGATAACATAGTCTTCCAAAATAAACTTCATTGTTCATCTCCAGACAGCATCAACCACTCCTAACATCTTATAACAAAATTATCTAAACTAAAAATATTTTACCCAAGATCGGTTAATCATTCCCATAAGTAACCTAAATTACTATAAGTCCACCATAAATTCATTGATTCTTCAAAATATAAGTCAACCTTACTCCTCAATGAAAATACCGTAGTAATCAATTTACCTCAATCATATAGGGTCCCTAAAATAGTGAACGTATTCCAAAATAATAATCATCTTTTAATCCCCTAATCACCTCTGTCATATTAATACAACAATCGTCGCATTTCCTATCACATTGGTTTTTGGGACATGTTCTTCCATTTCCCGCCATTAACTAAGAAAAGAAACTATAATTAGGGGCTTATTTACTTAGCTAATAATCATGAAAAGGAAACTTTAAGAATAAAAGGATAAACATGTAGAATAAAAGTATATCCTAACTTGTGATACCCTAGGTTCCAATCTAGGTTATCCATGATCATATATTCTTATGTGAATCTTTATTTTGTTTTATCCTTGTTCCTTTAATAATGGTTCATACTAAGCTTATGAATTTACCAAAGCATATCCCCCGGGAGTGCCGTAACCAAGAGTGCAGCAAGGCCCGTTGTCGTGTACCAGTTCCCGTTTGAGTCTAGATCAAAGCGGTGTTTTCAGGTTTTACCCCTATGTACATCTGTGCCAGAGCAACCTCTACCTGCTCGTATCCAGACAGGGATGTATTTTCTTGGAAACCCCTTACTCAATACTCACCAAAATACCAGGAAGTTTTCCTATATTTAAACTTTTCTATAGGGTTATTCCTAAAGTTTTTATATCCTAATTTCCACAAATAACTAAACCATCCTTTGATACCAACTATAGCATCCCGACTCTTTATCACACAAACTTTCATTACATTTTACAAAACTGAGGATCTTTAATGTTTAGTGTCTTGGAGACCAGGAACTTTAAACATGAAAACATAAAACATTCTTCTAAAACACTTGAGAGGGTTCTCCTCATGTTCATCCTAGGTTCATTACTGCATCACATAACTTGGGAGCATACATCAAAAGAAAGGGTGAGCAAAAATCCTAGTAAGGAAAACAAGAGAAACATTTTACATGTGAACTTGAGATACTTCAATAAGGTCATGAAAAAGAACTTTAAGGCATGAGAATGAAATAAGGAGGCATATCATAATAAAAATAACATTTTTCATAACATGAAAATGTGGCTACATCATTTAACATAGACAATCATGAACATATCACCAAGGTCCATCCCCAAGGTGTCATTTGAAAATTACCAAGGTTATTCACCAAGGTATCGTGAAAATTGTAATCTCTAGTGGTTACATCATTACTCAATGCATTGGAGCGTTATCAGGGCGCACCCTTAAATTTTCCTTTATTATCATGTGAGACACATATATCATCATCAAACATTTCATAAATAACCCATATAGCATAAAATAAATGTGTTTTATTTCATAATCACAACGTTTTAAAAACTGCTTTAAAGACAAGATTTTTACGTCACTTTAAACCCATGAAAGGGGAGAGCGGGTTTCATGTATGTAAATCCCAGAATTTAAAATAGAAAATTTGATATATATGTGAATACCTATGTATAAATAATATCTTTGAGTATTCACTTTATAACATAAAATAATTTTGAGAAAAGAGAGAGGCATTTTGAGACGAAAATTCTACAGCACAACGGCTACGTTACAGGGTTTTAGAAAACGTTGAAAAGAGAGGGGACATGGGTCAAACAATCATAAATGACCCATAAAACAGTATAGGGACATAATATAAGGGATTTAAGAACATGGTAATGAAATTTTAAAATATACCATATGAAATGAAGAACATGAAAGGAAGGAAAAAAATAAGATTTCTCTTATGAAAATTCGGCAGCCTAACAGCGTTACATAAACTTCAACCAAAAATGAATTGATGATGTCAAAAAAGATCAGTATGATAGATATAGAGATAATTCCCCAAAATAATAAAAAAGAACTTGGAAGACTTGACATGGAATTAGAACTTTCAAAAGGAGAAGGGTGAAAGATTCCCTTAAAAATTCGGCAGCCTAACGGCGTCACTTAAACTTCAACAAAAATGAATTGGTGAGATCAAATAGGGTATCTCATCGTATGAACATAAGAGTCCAGTATGATAGATATAGATATCATACCCCAACATAAAAAAAAGAACTTGAAAGAATTGACATGAAAGTAGAACTTCAAAACGAGAAGGGTGAAGAACCACTTAAAAATTCGGCAGCCTAACGGCGCCACTTAAAACATCAAAATATTGAATTGAAGAGATCAAATGGGGTCTCTCATCATGTGATCATAAAAGATCAGTATGATAAATTTAGAGATCATACCCCAACATAAAAAAAGGAACTTGAAATACTTTACATGAAAGTAGAACTTCAAAACGAGAAGGGTCAAGAACCACTTAAAAATTCGGCAGCCTAACGGCGCCACTTAAAACTTCAAAATACTGAATTGAAGAGATAAAATGGGGTCTCTCATCATGTGATCATAAAAGATCAGTATGATAAATTTAGAGATCATACCCCAACATAATAAAAAGGAACTTGAAATACTTTACATGAAAATAGATCTTGAAAATTTAGAAGGGAGAAAGAATCTGTTACAAAAATTTCGGCAGCCTAACGGCGCCACTTAAAACATCATAAAACGAAATAATGAGAGTAAAAGGGGATCTCTCATTATATTAACATAAAAAGGGCAGTAATAGGAGTATAAAATAACATCCTCTAACATAATAACATGGAGCATAAAAGAAATGACATAAAAGAAATTTCTTGAAAAGAAAGAGAGAGATCGGATCCCTTACCTTAAAACATAACTCTTAAAACTCAAAGGTTGGGACCTTGAGAGCTTGGGGGCACCATGGGAGGACTCCTTGGAAGGTAATGAGACCAGAACATCGTTGGGGGTGAGTTGGTAGTGAAAACTAAAGGAGGAAAGGGTGGGTATTTATAGGGAAAGTGAGGGGACAAGGCAATAATGGCCAAGGGACACCTCACTAGTGGTTTTGGCAAAACCATGGGCTTGCCCATGGTATTTTACCATGGTATTGGCCACTTGGGACACCTCATACCTTATCATACTATTCACAATTCGACCATATTGAAAATATACTTAATACATCATTTAAGGATGTCATTAAACACCCATAACTTAAAAACTATATTTTCACTATTCATCAAAAATCCAACTTTCTCAGAATAATCCCAAAATTTCACCTTAACCAAATATCAATGCTCTAATTTCAAAAATGAAATCCATTTTATAAAAATAATTTTCTAAATATTTTTAATTTAATTTTTTAATAAAAACACTATTCATCGAAAATTCATTTTTTTCAGAAAAATCCCCAAAAATTACCATAACATAATATCGATGCTCTGATTTCAAAAAGAAAGTCCTTTATATAAAAATAATTTTCTAATTATTTTTAATTAAATTTTTAATTTAAAAAACACTATTTATCCGAAAAAACTAATACTTGACTAATAATTTATGAAACCGTTATTTACACATTTTATTGAATCACATTACTTAATCTAGGTGTCCAAATTATATTAAAACATTCTTTGAGTGAAATTACTAATCCATTTGGTCACATTACTAATCCTAAGCGTAAAATCACTATTCATAATTTACTATTCATCAAAAATTAAGTTGATCTTATTAGACTCCAAATTCCTTACTGAACACTTTTTTAGAAGACCGTTTTTTAAAAATCATTACACATCATTAGTTATTTAGGGTTTTCATAAATATTTTAAAATATCCTTTTTTCCAAAAAAAATCATTGATAAAATGCATTCTAAAATTATCTGGACATTTGAAATTTCACAAACATCACTAAAGGAAGAAATCTCAATTTATTCACCCAAAAGGATTACACAAGGAAGATAGGGTCTTGTCACATATCCCCTTATAACACCGGCATAAGACCTAACTGTAAGGTGTACTATGGTGAGAGAATCTGAGGGAGGCTCGGCCAACATCGCACGAGTAGTAATTTCTATCAGTTTGAACTTCTCGTGAAGGCGATCCCGTTCTAGCTTTATACGATGAAGTTCAGCTTGGGTTTGGTCCAGAGCAAAGCCCAGTGGTGCTACCTCCTTCCCAAGTTCTGTTAGATGGGCTTCGATTGGTCCAAGACTACTGGGTGAGGCCATCGAATCTTCTTTCAATATTAATTAACCAAGATTACTTGTATTTAGAGTCAATAATTAAAACGTTTAGTTTCCAGTGGTCATATTGACCAATGGTCATATAACTGTCAAAAACCAACAGTATAATTTTAATTATACTCATGTTATCAAATGAAACATTTTTTTGAGTATAAAAATAAAATAACACATAAAATTAAGAAACAAGATTTATTCAAAATTTCGGGTTGTTACAACCTATGCATGTCAATGTTAAGATCCACCTAAGGAAAACACCACATTTCTAACTCAACGGTGGTCCCAAATTTCTAATCTACGTCACTGTAAATAGGTTATTAAAATTTATGGAATAAAATAATTTTATTTAATAAATTTATTTGGGTTATGTCTTTTTACGGGTTTCCAATGGGATACCCATACTGACTAAAGTTATGTCGCGGGTAGAGTAAACATGCCATCCTGAATGCAATTGTGCCCTTAGATTTTGGATTTGGACCACCATTTATGAGTTATTCTAATTTTTTCAAGAAAACTAATAACATGCATTATTAAAAACATAAAAAATTTTGTTGAATCATTCTAAGCACACTAGGACTCAGAATCCCACACCATCACATCATCTGGTCTTGGAATTTCCTTAGAAATTTTCAAAAAATAAAACTGGGAAAATCTAAGTCCTTAAAACTATAATTTTCACTATTCTACTAAAATTAACTATATCATAAAAAATCCCAAAATTAAACCTAATCTAATATTAACACAATGAATTAAAAAATGAAGTTTCTTTCATCAAATTAAATTTATAAAATTTATTTTAAAAATTAAAATACAAAATATCAAAAAATTCAATTTTTAATTGAAATAGTGGCATAAGTGTTCTTAGTATAGTTTGGTATAAATTTATAATTTAAAAAATTTAAAAAAATAGTTCATATAAAATAATATTTTAAAAATTGGGAATTTTATTGATTTGGATAAAACATAAAACACTTAAAAAGTAATTATTATAGAATGAAAAATTCTTTTTAATAATAAATCATATTAATTATTTGTCTCGTAAATACAAGAAATTTTAGTAGAGAAATATCATTTTTTGCTAGTGGTTTTAATATACTTATATTTTTTATTATAATATTCATATAATATTATGAGTCATGTATTAGTTTTAGTGTTGAGTGTGGAGAAAGTTATCAAACATATTATAATTTTAGAGAAACATATATTACAAAATTTCAATGGTGTTAGAGTAAATCCCTATCCACCAGTGAGACTAATCCCATTATTATATTACATGGTAGATTAGTTAACCTTCATAGTCTAGGAGTTATGTGTAACACAAGAGATTGTTTTTACATGAGAAACATATACCTATAATATAGAAGATTGGTGATATCTCAATATTTTTACCTATTGATGACACTTTCTATATTTATAGAGGATATTGGTATTATTTCCACATAATCTATAAAACATGTAGATACATTGGAACTAAATTTCAATGAGTAACAATAGTTTGTCAATTGGGATTCAAATGAACATTATATAATGCACACCCACACACTCATATTTTTTATATATGAGAAAAATTCATAATAGTTTATGATCATAAACAATTCTAGTTATACGAATAGTGAAAGGACTTATTTCTTAAAAATCATGAATATACTTTATTGAAGAACATAATAATTGTCAATTTTTTTATATACATATTTCATCCGAAAACACCATAAGTTTCATACATAATTCCTATTTAATTGTCTATTTCCTATCGAATATAGAGGATAAATAATATAAAATTCATGCCAATGGAAACATCTTTGATTGACTCTATTTTCATAAAAACATTAGAAAATTATCATGAGTGTTTTTAACTATGAAAAAGGAACATTTTAATAAATTATGATCTTAATGAAATAAATATAGAGAAAAATAATTGGTTTTTTCTTTGAAAACATAATCTAAAATAGATTATATTTTTAAATAATATTTCACAAGAAAATAAAATTTTGTTTCTAAAATTGATAATCATTATTAGAAAAATTCTTTTTTTTCTAGGGGATTGACTAGATTTTTTTTCCAAAGAGTAGAAAAAGAATTATGTGTGTGCATATTTTATGATCATCGATTTATATATTATTTCCATTTAATATTCATGTAAAATATGTTATATTTTTACATTAATATTAGCATACTGTGTTTCTTTCTATTGGATGCTCTCTATTTGATCTTTTTGTTTCAAGTAAGGAAGATAAATAGACAGATAAATGTAATTAAAATTATAAAATATAAATTTTTTAGAAATACATATCATGAATATTAATATTTATACAACATGAATAAGGAAAAACTACTTAATAGACCTATGAATACTAAATTTGAATGATCATTCGTATATTATAGGTTGTCTTAGTAAATGTGGACATATAATGAACCTTACATAGGATATTGGTATTTGTGGATGATTTAAATACTACATGGAATGTAGGATGCATTGGACATACTATGGACTACTTACCCACCCACCGCTGATGGCTAAAAGTAAACTATGGGAGTAAAAACACATAGAGGACTTGGAAAATTCATTGGTGACATGTTAAATTTCAGGTAATTATATACACACCCTATTATTGCATTAACATATTAATAGATTCCTTAAATAGTCAATCCATAAAAATGAACTAGAAACTAGTGATAAAATCTAATAATAGTTTTTTCAATCCTTGTTTATATAAATCATAGTAAATGAAAATACAATAAAAATTCACCTGTGGTAGAGTGTTACCATATTACTAAACAATCAAAAAATATGTAAAATCAAAACTAAAATAACACACTAAATATGATTCACAAGATCCCTTGTTTATAATGAAAACAACATTTCATTATTCTATTCACCATATTAGATCCATTAGTATCTTCAAAAAAACATCAAAAATGTTTTTTAAAATAAAATATCCTCTAAGCTTAGGGGAAGATGTTGGAGTCACCGTTACACCCTTGGAAATCAGTTATATTTAAAATTTATAAGATGATAACACACAAAAAGTCATTTTGAAACTAGAAACACTAATCCAATTATATAAAATAAATGAAACAATAAGAAAAAAAATCAATTTATGAATTTTATCTTATTTAATTAGATATCATGGTAAGTATATATTAGCAATTCTTCTTATAGTTGATATATTATTAAAGTAAAAAATTATATTCCTTCCATTTTTAAACAATTTTCTATCTTCTCACATTGAAATATCTTCTTCATATTGAATGGAGTGAGTTTTAACTTATATTATATATGAATTCCATTCATATGAGTGGGAAATATGTAACGTTTAAGGGCAATAAAAATTTTATTAATTTTAACAAGTTAATTTTAATCTAATCTTTTCTTTTTTAAATTACATGTTATTTAATTTCCATTATTACTTCTTATAGAACCTTTATCATTTATCCATTGCAATAAAATTATTTATAAAGGATGAAGCTAATGATTTACTTTTATAAATCTATATCACCATATCCACCATGCGATGTGATTCATTTTCTAGGTCAAGCGTTGAAGAATATTTATAAAAATGTAACTAATCATTAAATATTATATTAATAACATTATTATAATTCTTCATATGATGGACCTATATCCTATTCATAATAAAAAAAATTTCTTCATAAACTATTAATGAGAAAACAAGGAAATTAACACCCAAATATATGAATATAATGAAATATTATTAAAAAATAGGTATATAAATGTTATAATAGGATCATATATGATATTATAAATATAAATATGGTTTTGGAATAAATTCATAACACTATTAAATCCATTATATATGTGGTTAATTTCTTTTCAACCGAAATGAATCCTAGGGTAAGGGACTTCATCTCAATTTCCCTTTATTGAGTCATATAGTAATATTATGACCAAATATTTTTTTTGATGTTGTATATACTAAACCTTTTATATTTAATTTCATTATTAATTAATAATATATGGTATTTTATGTTTCAATTAGATTTATTTCTTCCAAGGATATTTGACATGAAATTTACCAAGTTGGAATGAATTTCTTATCTAGTTATTTTCATTGGGTTATATTACTTCTTTTCTATGTTCATTATTTTATGATTATGTGTGTATTTAATATTGAATATATTATGTTATTTAAATGTTACATCATGCGTATTTAAAATTTATACCAATAATCAATTCATTGGTTAATTTTATCATCATAGTTATACTCGTTGTAAGGGTTTATTTCACAATCTCATTTTAATCGGGATTGTTTATGCATGAATTTCCATTAATGGAAATTATTTGATCATTGTATAATAATAAAATTTAATTATATCATATTATATTTATTAATTAATATTTCATTTAATAGTACCATTTTCTACACTTTGGTATTTCAAAATATTGATAAAATATTTTTAATAAAATATGAACTCATTAATCTATTTAGTAGAAAATTGTTTTTCTACCGAAATTGGGTTTTCAAGAAAAGTATTGAAAAATGTTTTGAAAATTTTACAAATTATTTAATAAATTTATTTTCATACATTAATTAATTTTTATAAAATTTATTTAAGGGAATATTCATTTCATTTTATAATTAAGTCTTATTTGGATTATACCAGAAATGTGAAAGGATTCGTTTTTCTAATGTGTACATCTTGTACAGAATTTTACACCATCATGAATACTTAATTTTTTAAATATTCTTTTATAATTTTCAAGTTTTATTATCAAATAAATGTTTTTTCAAAATATTTTGTGAACTTTTAGCTTTAAAAATAATTTCATGGTAAAATTTATATTTCCTCAATAATATTTATTGTTATTTTTAGGGTATTTATATTCATCAATCATAACAACCATTTATTTTAATTATACTCTATTATGAAGATGTTTCTTTGATATGATAATAATTATTTATATGGATGTATTATGGTCATTTTGACAATATAAACTATTGACATTAACTTTCTTGATTCATTTTATATAGTCATTAACATTCCCTTAACATATTAATTTTTCTATGAACATTGGAAATTAAATATCCCCTAAATTTATATATTATTTATCATTGATATATTTATTGGATAAACCATACAACATTTATATATATATTATTCCACATTTAAATATATTTTATGATCTAAAGAATTATTGAAAAATCTATATTATTTAATTTATACAGATATTTGATGATAAGGCACATTATTCATGAATTAAATTGATTAATCAAAATATCTGGAATGATTTGGACCTAAATGTATTGTTGGGAACTAGTTATTGATATAACCTCAATGCATTGGTAGTCTCATGAGATGAATAAGTTTTCTAGCCATTGTTAAATTGGTTTATGGTGTTTAAATAAAAATTAGTTTTAAAATGTCTTGTGAAAGGTCATGATTGTAGAGGTTTCATGATTCCTAAGATAATGATTTCCACAAATTAAGAATTTCCATCATCACGAATTATATTATTATTATCCATGATATTTTCATAATGATATCATCTCAATTTTCATTTCATTCTTAGTTTTTTTATTAAATTTAATGTGTTTTAAGTTATTTTACATTCATTATTGATTATTACTTATATACTCTTGATAGTGAAATTATTTAAATGGAAAAAATCTACTGTTATTTACCATTCCATATTGATTATTCCTTATATAATCAAGATATTAAAGCTACTTAAATGGACAATGTTTTTAGGTATTTTCCTTCACATATTTATTATCATGTATATGACCATGATAACCAAGTTATTTATTAAATTAAATGTGTGTTCGTATATTTACCTTTCCCTGTTGACTATGACTTATTTATTATTCTTCATTTAGTCATTGATAGATTTGATATTATGTAAATCTTACTAAGAATGAGCTTACCATTATTTTGTTTCCTTTTCCAATAATCTAGGATGCATTGTATGAATAACATGGAAGGATATGTAAAATGGAATAATGATATTCTTGAAAAAAAACATGTTTTAATTTGTGTATTCAATAGTAATACAAGAAACAACTATGTATCTAGTTTACCAAGACCACTAAACTATTCAGTCCATTTGGATATGACCACTTTTATATTTTTCCAATGTAAGTAATGTAACCACCATATCTGAGCTACTGGTGTATAGTTCTATATAATTATCATAAATAAATTTTTAATCGGTTATTATAGATTTTATATTCATCAAAAACATCAACCATTGACATTGCTTATGCTTTACTAGTGATATGATAAAATGGTAACATATTTATTATTTTTGTTTATGGTTTATGTTTTTTGTTAAGATGAAAATATTTTTAAGAAACCCTTTCCTTTTCCATGGGTAATGATATGATTATTTGATGAAATGTTTATGAAACCCAATTATTTTCCTTAGCTTACGGTGTGATGTGTAATGCCCCAACCCCAGTTACCCTAAGTCGGTGCATTATTACATAAAATTGGTATGATCACAAAAGATCGAGTGTCGAAAGACCGATTAGTTTAGTAGCCTTGGAAACACTAGATACATTCATAAAGTTTACATTACATCATAAATTGAAAACTACAACAACATCTTATCTCCACACTCATATCCCCTTATACAATCCCTGTAGGTCATTCATAAAATACTTCTTCACATCTTGGGACAAATGAAACATAGAAAGGGGTGAGCTGAAATGCCCAGTAAGGATAACAATATAGCGGAAAGTTTCATTTTTAAGCATAATCATTTAAGGCAATGTATTACTAATTCAAAAGAATTTTAAACTTAAACTTCAGAATAATATAGAAAAGATAAAATTAAATAATTCCATTTAATTATTCACATGGATATTCTACTAGTCAAATAATCACATGAAATATCAATAACCACTTTCATAATGATGGAATGCATAATGCTAGATTATCATAACCACAATGTCAAGGCCTTGTGCCAAGACTACAAATAAGATTTTGTCAAGGCCTTGTTCTAGTACACTAGTATGTCTCATGATACCTACCTATTAATCGAGGATCTATAGTGGGCCCCACCCGTCTCTTACTAAGTCCAATGCATTCCCATATGAAATGGTTTAAACATAACATAAAAATTCGTATTAAAACTAGCATACGAAATGTAAATAATTTATCTATAAACCATGAATGGTATAAAAAAATACATACACAGTCAAACATATCACCAAACCTTCAATACAATATGTAAGTTTTGTATCATAATAAATCAACTTCAAATAAGCTTAAAATCCATCAAAGGATGTTGACATAGATTAAATCAAAACTATTTGAGAGAAATATCTCTTTTTTGAAATCATTTAAAAGTCACATAATTATAAAAGAAAACATATTCTTTGAAAATATTCTTATAATCTTGTAATGTAATGTTAGATGATTTTATAACGGTGTAAAATAGTCGCATCTGCCATATAAGTTAAAAAATAGTCTTACCTTGATTTTGTCGAAAAGGTTAAAAAGGACCTTGTTTGGAAAATGACAGAAATATTCCTTTATTAAATTATTATAAAAGGTCAAAAATGGTATAAATGACTTTAACCCATAGTCTGTAAAATAGAAAGAATGACTTGAAATGCATTTTTAAGAAATATGGATGTGGATGATAAAGAGGTCCCAGTAGATAATTACGTATAAACAACCTCGGATAATGGAGAGATTGTGAAATAAACACTTACCTTGTACTTTTACTTGGTTTAGGGTAGGTTAAACTCCTTTATAATGGTGAAATAATTGTAATTAAATTATACATGAATCACATACATTAATATGATATCATATATGATCTTTTAACATTGCTTTTTTAATAATATCTTTGTATTATCGTTGTTTCGCGTGTTAACTTACTTGTTTTGGTTTATATGTTTTGTTACAAAAGTCATGTTTGTTATGGATAGGTTGTATCTTATTCATATACATAATGATATCAAGTCCTTAAACATTATTTTTAATCATCAAATGAGAATTATACATGAATGGATATGATGGGGAATGAATCTTATCGCGTTTGTGGAGATGGTATTCCGTATGTATGCATTAGTGACAATATCATTCTTTTGATATTAAAATAATATATAATTGGATGTTATATCCTATATACAGAATCATTATCATTCCGTATTAATTATTTATATGAATTACACATCATTATTATACCCATCCAAATAATAATTTATTAAATAACAAGTACACCACGATGTGGAGATGGTAAGTCATACGTACGCACGTATGGTGACATGTCATTCAAAGGATGAATATAATACTGAATATGGTTGTAAAATATTTATAATAACATCACAGAATATAGAAGACACTAGCGTTATTTTTTTGAATGGTAATAACAAAGAAAGAAGAAGTTGAAGAAGAAAGGAACTTGAAAGAGGGTGGTGAAAACATTACCTCTTCTTCGGGTTCTTACTTATGATGTGATGAAAAGGGACCCTTAGGTTGGATTTTTAACTAAATGAGAGCCTCTAGGATGAAGGGAGGATATTTGATAGGGTATTTGGGCAGTTTTTGGTCGTTCCCAAAGGCTTTTAAGGTATGAATTTGAGAGAAGGGGGAGTTCCCTTTTATAAGAGGTGTGAGGGGAACCTTTGGAAAAGATAGACATATTATTTTATAATAAATTAATACTCGTTTTATAATGGCTCAAAAGTTGATTATTTAAATTTTAAGGTGTGGATAGGTCAAAAAACATTCAACCAATAGGTTTTAGATAAGTTTTGGTCACTATATTAAACTTATCATTTAGTTTTAACTCTTAGTTAATTAGTTTGACATTTACCATGTCTCTTTGTATTTTTATATTATATAGTTAATAAACATACTATATACTTCCAAGAAACTCCAAAGTGGTCCATAAATGATACAAATATCATTATATAAATCCTTTTGCCGAACCATAGATTTTTAGGAATAGAATATCAATTAATAATATAATATTTGTTTAGAAACTCTTTTATGTCAATTTTGACACTATTGGGTATTTTGTTTTTGATAATTTCATAACACCATTATTAATTCGAAAACAATATATAAAACCAGTATTAATATGTCATATTAACCAATAAAATTAGTATAATTCATAAAAAGTCTCAAATTATATTTATTTTAAAATTTATAATTTCAATTATTTTAATATTTCATTAATTAGCTAATTACTTCATCACCATTGTGTCATAAATAAATTAAATTATATAAGGTCTAAATATTATAAATAAACTTCCTTTATGTAGTAAATCTTTTTATCTTTCTAATGAATATTTATAATAGAATTTATCTTATGTATAACCCTATATTAAAAATGTTTTAGTAATTAAACTATGATTTTAACTCTTTTAACTCTTCTTTGAATTAAATAATAATAAATGTCCTAATCTAATCCAAGTGGACCTAAATGATAATATTTTATTCCTAAGGTTGTTTCTGGTCGAGATAAACTTGTCCAATAGAATTAGGACATGTGTTAGGGTAATATTAATATCATTTTTAACCTTAATTACCCTATTTACTTTTAACTGTGGTAAATAGAAGTAAAAAAGTTACTATTCACCTAAAATTATTTTTATCTTATTGAACCACATTTTACTCTTTAATATTAACCATATCTCTCGGATTTTCGAAATTCCACTAACAGAAGTGGTAAAATTATGTTTTATGTCAATTTCCAAATTCTCCTAGGAGGTGGGTAAAAGACAGTGAAAAGTTCAATAAATTTTTTATATCTAAAATTATTCTAAACTAACTCTAATGAATTAAATTGAACATATATAGGTAATATGTATCTATTTTGAACTTAATTAAATTTAAATAAAATAAATAATTATTTAAATAAAAATTTGGTTTTTAACTATAACTCAGTGTTTTTTCACAATTCATCAAAAATTGAATGTTTTCAGAAAAATACCAAACATTCACCCTCAGCTAATTTAGATATTCCAAATCCAAAAATGAAGTCCATTTTGAAAGATGAAATTTATAAAATTTCAAAATGTGGGTATTACTATTCATAACGTCTAGTTTGATTGGTCGTGGTGTTTGTTAAAACTCAAAGTTGCGTACAACACACGCAACTATATTATTCAAAGAGAACCGTACCGTGGAAGCTTGGGGTGTTACATTCTCCCCTCCTTCAAATAATTTCGCCCTTGAAATTTCTAGAATAATAAAGCATGAAAATACTTGGGCGATTTTTCATCATAAGTTCCTTGGGATCCCACGTTTCCTCTTCTATTTTATGGTTTCTCCATAGAACTTTTACCAGATGAGTCATCTGGTTTCTCAACACTTGTTATCTTGTATCAAGAATTGTGATGGGATCTTCGCAATAAGATAGATCAGGTTCCAGTTCTAATTCCTCATAGGTGAGTACATTCGTTGGGTCAGGCATTTATTTTATCAATAGTGATACGTGGAACACATTGTGAACTTTTGAGAGATTTTGTTCCATTTCCAAACGGTAAGCTACAACAACAATTCGTTCCAGAATTTCGAAAGGTCTTATATACTAGGGACACAATTTACCTTTCATACCAAAATGTATAACTCCCTTCCATGGAGATACCTTCAAGAAAACATGATTTCCTACATGAAATTCCAAATCCTTCCTTCGGTTGTCATCATAGCTCTTCTGCCTACTTTGAGCTGCTTTGATGTGGTTTTGGATGACCTTCACCTTTTCCATCGTTTCCTCCACCAGTTCTGGGCCTACAAGTTTTCTTTCACCAACTTCATCCCAATAGGTTGGTGTGCGGCATCTCTTTCTGTACAATGTTTCATATGGTGCCATCTGAATACTTGGATGGAAGCTATTGTTATAGGAAAATTCCACCAGAGGTAAATATTGATCCCACATACCCTGAAAGTCAAGTAAGCATGATCTCAACATGTCTTCTAAGGTTTGAATAGTTCGTTCTGATTGTCCATCTGTTTGAGGGTGGTAGTCAGTCCTCAAACGAAGTTCAATATCCAAGGCCTTCTGAAGACTTTTCCAAAATCATGAAGTAAAACGGGGATCACGATCCAAAACAATCGAGAGGGGTACTCCATGAAGTCTCATAACTTCATTAATATATAGTCTTTCTAGAAATTCATGTGGTAGATCTTACCTTATATCAAGAAAATGTGCTGAATTGGTAAGACGATCAACAATAACGCATATTGCATCGTTCCTTCTGGGAGTCTTTGGTAGTCCCATGACAAAGTTCATCGTGATATTATCCCATTTCCACTCAGGTATGGGAAGAGGTTGCATGACTCCTCCAGGACATTGCCTTACAGCTTTCACTTGTTGAAAACCCATACATCGTAACACAAAATCAGCAATATCTTTCTTCATGTTGTCCCACCAATAATTTTCTTTCAAATTTATATACATTTTGGTTCTCCCATAGTGTATAGAGAAATTGGAACTATGAGCATCGTCCAACAATTCCCTTTTTAGATCAGGTATATCGGGAACACCAAGCCTCTTCTCGAATTTCAAAATTCCATCTTCATTCTCAAAGTCACTCAATCTCCCATCATTCGCATCTTTAATCTTCTTTTTAAATTCATCATCATTGGTCTGAAAATGCTAAATCCTTTCTAGTAAAGATGTTTTGGCAACCATTTGAAAAATCATTGATGTTTCACCTTCCATGGTTATTCCCATATCCATCTTTACTAGATCTATGAAAATAGGATCTCTCTCAAATCTCATCTTGTTCAAAACTCCATGATATTTTCAACTCAAAGCATCTTCCACCTTATTTTCCTTCACCGGGTGGTAGTGTATCGCACAATCATAATCCTTTAGTAATTAAAACCATCTCCTTTGCCTCATGTTGAGTTCTTTCTATGAGAAAATATACTTCAAACTCTTGCAATCAGTATAAATTTTACATTTTTCACCATAGAGATAATGTCTCTATATCTTCAAAGAAAATATTACAACAGCTAACTCAAGATCATGGGTAGGATAGTTTCTCTCATGAATTTTAAGTTGTCATGATGCATAGGAAATAAATCTATCATTCTGCATAAGGACGCAACCAAGTCCTTTCTTCGATGCATCACTATAAATAAAAACCCCATCATTCCCAAATGGTAGAGTCAATATAGTAGCATTGACTACTCTTCTCTTTAGTTATTCGAAACATTCTTCACACTCTTTTTTCCAAACAAATTTAACCCCTTTATGTGTGAGCTTTCTTAATCGGTTAGCCAACAGGGAAAAATTCTAAATGAAACTTCGATAATAACCTACTAAACTGATAAAAATGTGCACCACAGTTATACTAGTCGGTTCAGGCCATTATTTGATTACCTTGATCTTAGAAGGATCAATAGAGATTCCATATTTAGAGACAATATATCCAAGGAACGAAATCTCCTGAAGCCAGAATTCACAATTTCTAAACTTCCCATATAATTCTTGTCTTCTCAGAGTCTTCAGGATAATGTGTAAGTTATTTTCATGATCTTCATAGCTTTTGGAGTATACCAAGATATCGTCAATAAATACCACCAAAAAATCATTAAGATATTCCTTGAAAACATTATTCATTAGATCCATGAATACAGATGGTGAATTAGTCATCCAAAAAGGCATTAATGTAAACATGTAATGCTCGTACCTGGTTCGAAATGTTGTCTTCTGAATTTCTTCCTTCTTCGCACACAACTGATGGTACCCAGATCAAATGTAAATCTTTTAAAAGTAATGAGCTCCATGCATTTGGTCAAATAAATCCTCAATGCAAGATAGGGGATACTTATTCTTTATTATTATAGCATTGATCTCCTTGTAGTCAATACATAACCTCATAGATCCATCTTTCTTATTAACAAAAAGAACATGGGGTCCCCATGGAGAAACACTAGGGCGAATAAATCCCTTATTACTCAATTCTTCTAGTTGTTTCCTTAGTTCCACTAATTCCACAATGTCTATTCTATAAGGGGTCTTCGATATGGGCATTGATCCATGAATTAAATCAATGGAAAACTCAATTTATCATTCTGGAGGATTTCCAGGTAAATTTTTTGGAAACACATCTATATATTCTTTCACAATAGGCACATCCTATATTTGATCATTCCATTCCTTACCCATAGTTATTTCATTCTCTTACTCCCCAACAATTGAATTTAGTTGAGCTAATCGGGGTGGATCTAGGTAAGAACTAGGTGGTAATGATTCCTCTCTAAAGATAAGGTGTTCCTTGTCATCACCATGGAAAATATTAACCTCCTTCTAATTACAATAAATTTTTGCATCATGGTCCAAAAGCTAATCCATACTGAGGATTATATCAAATTCAATCATAGGTATGACGATGAGATCCATAGATAAAAAACATTTATGTGCTCTAATGGAGATCGATTCACAAAACTTTGTTGCAATGATACTTCCCTTATGAGTTTTAACTGACAACTCCCTTGTTAAATCAAACTAGAAATATCTAATTTTCTTAGAAAACTGGGAAGATATGAAACAATGCGATGATCCAGAATCAAATAATTCATTTTCTAAACATGAGGAAACCATTAAATTACCTACCCCCACATCTTTTGGAGATTTTACCTCAGCAGTACTGATAGCATAAGTTTGGTCTTGATCCCATGGCATTTTCTGAGGTAAGTTCCCCAGACGCTTAGGACATTCATTTGCAAAATGTCCCATCTCCCTGCAGTTGTAGCATTGAACATCGGTAGCTTCTTTCTTCCCCTTGCAATCATGAGCTTGGTGGCCTTTTTCACCACACTTGTAACAGACTCCCATTCCTTTCAAAAGAGTACTGCGGTGTTTCTTCCCACATTTACTGTAGGATGGATATTCAACTTTTCCCTTCTTCCCTTTATTTCCATTCCGAGAGTGATCAGTAGATCTCTTTTTCTCTTGCTTTGCTTTAAAGTCCTAAGACTTAGAGAATTATTTTTTTGTCTTGATAGCACATAAGACAATATCTTTGTACAACAAGAAGGTTTGTGAGACTAATGTTTGATGGAGAAATGGTTTTAACCCATCAAAGAAACGATAAATCTTACTTCTTGGGTTACGTATACAATCTGCATCTTACCTCCCTAACCTTGTAAAGTTAGCAGCATACTTTGAAAAATTCTCATTCTCGTTTTTCCTCAGACTCAGAAATTTCCTTTCCATATCTGCTCGATGGTCACAAGGAAAGTAGTTTTCCAAGAAAATATCTTTGAACTCCCTCCATTCCATATTTTATACTCCATCATATTCCTTTGTATTTTGTATCAATGACCACCATTGATCAGCATCTCCAGTGAGGCGATAAATTGCCATGATAACTTGTTCCCTTTCACTACTCCCAAAATCCTAAAATATTCTCTCTAGGGAATTTATCCATTGCTCGGCTACTAAGGTATTTGTACTCCCTTTGAGAGTTGGTGGTTTTTGCCTCATGAAGCAATTTAACATTGATCCTCCATGCTACGAATCAATGTTCTCCATACGGGTACGTTTATTAATCATAACCTGGGTGAGTTGTCCCAGTACGGTGATTAGCTGATCAGCACTACTTGCATCACCAGCTCCACTATAATTATCTTGATCAGGAGGGAAATCCCTAAATGGAGTGCGTGCATTGATACGGTTTCCATTTCTTCCACTAGGTGTCATTTCTAAAAAATGGAATAAACTCGATCAGTTTATGAATCAAAATACAAAATTCTGTACATGTAAAACACTTAACATAAATTGAACTATTTATGGATGTAATTCATAATCATAAAAAATGTTTTCTTTGAGGAAGTATATACTCATAAACCCTTCATATTGGTTTGTAATGAAAATTAGAATTATCCTAAGAATATCCCCCCATGAGTGTCGTAACCAAGAGTGCAGCAAGGCTCGTTGTCGTGCACCAGTTCCCGTTCGAGTCTAGCTCAAAGTGGTGTTTTCAGGTTTTACCCCTAGGTACATCTATGCCAGAGCCACCTCTACCTACTCATATCCAGACAGGGATTTATTTCTTGGAAAACTCACAAAATCTCTACAATACCAAAATTCAAGGAATTTATTCTACACTAATCCTCAAAGTCCATCTTAGGTCTACGTGCTCTAATCAGATTTTATCAAAATCTATCTTCCAAGGTTTGTACTAAACATCCTCTAATACCAACTATAATGCCCTGACCCCAGTTACCTAGAGTCGGTGCATTATTACATAACATTGGCATGATCACAAGAGATCAAGTCTCGAAAGACCGATTAGTTTAGTAGCCTTGGAAACACTAGATACGTTCATAAATTTTAAATTACATCATAAAGTGAAAACTACAACAACATCTTTTCTCCACACTCATATCCCCTCATATTATCCCTGTAGGTCATTCATAAAATAATTCTTCACATCCTGGGAAAAATAAAACATAGAAAGGGGTGAGCTCAAATGCCTAGGGATAACAATATAGCGGAAACTTTCATAAATAAGAATAAACATTTAAGGCAATGTATAACTAAAACAAAAGCCTTTTAAACTTGAAATTCATCATAATATGTCAAAGATAAAATGAAATAATTCCATTTACGTATTCACATGGATATTCTACTAGTCTAATAATCACATGAAATATCAATAACCACTTTCATAATGATGTAATTCACAATGTGAGACTATTATAACCATATAGTCAAGGCCTTGTGCCAAGAATACAAATAAGATTTTGTCAAGGCCTTGTTCCAAGACGCTAGTTTGTCTCATGAGACATACCGATGCATCGAGGAGCTATAGAGGGATCCACCCATCACTTACTAATTCTAATTCATTCCCATATGAAAAGGTTTAAACATAACATAAACATTTTTATTAAAACTAGCATATGAGATGTAAATACTTTATCTATAAAACAAGAATGGTATAAAAATAACACATCCACAGTCAAACATATCCCAAAACCTTCAATACAATATGGAAGTTTTTTATCATAATAAATCAACTTCAACTAAGCTTAAAATCCATCAACGGATGTTGGCATAGAGGAAATAAAAACTATTTGAGGGAAATATCTATTTTTTGAAATCTTTTAAAAGTCACATAATTATAAAAGAAAACATTTACCTTGAAAATATTTTTATAATCTTTTAAGGGAATCTTTGACGATTTTATAATGGCATAAAATAGTTACACCCTCCATATAAGTCAAAAAACATACTTACCTTAATTATGTCGAAAAGGTTAAAAAGGACCTTGTTGGGAAAACAACAGAAAGATTCAACCATAAAATTATTATAAAAAGTCAAGAAGGGTATGAATGACTTTAACTCATAGTCTATAAAATATTAATAGTGATTTGAAATGCATTTTTAAGAAACATGGATGTGGATGATAAAGAGGTCCTAGTAGATAATTACGTATAAGCAACCTCGGATAATGAAGAGATTGTGAAATAAACCCTTACCTTGTACTTTTCCTCAGTTGAGGGTAGGTTAACCTCCTGTATAATGGTGAAATAATTGTTTTTAAATTATACAAGAATCATATACATTAATATGATATCATATATGATCTTTTAACATTTCTTTGTTAATAATATCTTAGTATTATCGTCATTTTGCGTGTTAACTTACTTGTTTTATTTTATATGTTTTGTTACATAAGTCATGTTTGTTATGGATAGGTTGTATATTATTCATATACATAATTATATGAAGTCCTTAAACAATATTTTTAATCATCAAATTATAATTAGACATGAATGGATACGATGGGGAATGAATCTCATCGCGTTCGTGGAGACGGTAGTCCGTACGTACGCATGAGTGACAATATCATTCTTTTGATATCAAAATAATATATAATTGGATCGTATATCATATATAAAGAATCATTATCATGTTTTGTTTATTATTTACATGAATTACACATCATTATTATACCCATCCAAAAAATAATTTGTTGAATAACAATTACACCACGACGTGGAGACGGTAAGTCGTATGTACACACGTATGGTGACATGTCATTCAACGGATGGATAAAATACTGAATATGGTCGTACCATATTTATAATAACATCACATTATATATAAGATACTGGATTTATTATTTTAGAATGGGAATAACAAAGAAAGAAGAAGTTTAAGAAGAAAGGAACTTGACAGAGGGTGGTGAAAACATTACCTCTTCTTCGGGTTCATCATTTTGATTTGATCCAAAGGGCTCCGTAGGATGGATTTCTGACTAAATTAAGACCTCTAGGATGAAGGGAGGATATATTAGAGGGTATTTTTGCAGAGTTTGTCCGAGAGAAAAGGCTTTGAAGGTATGAATTTGAGAGAAGGGGGAGTTCCCTTTTATAAGAGGGGTGAGGGGCACCTTAGGAAAATCTAGAAATATTATTTTATAATAAATTCATATTCAGTTTTTAATGGCTCCAAAGTGGAGTATTTAAATTTAAAGGTGGTTATAGGTTGAAAAACATTCAACCAATAGGTTTTAGATAGGTTTGGGTCACTATATTAACCTTGTCTTTTAGTTTTAACTCTTAGTTAATTAGTTTGACATTTACCATGTCTCTTTGTATTTTTATATTATATAGTTGATAATCATACTATATACTTCTAAGAGACCCCCAAATTGTCATTTAATGATACACCTATCATTGTATAAGTCTTCTGGTCGAACCTTAGATTTTTAGGAATAGAATGTCAATTAATAGTATAATATTTGTTTTAAAAAATCTTTTATGTCAATTTTGAAAGTATTGGGTATTTTGTTTTTGATAATTTCATAACAGCATTATTACTTCAAAAACAATTTATATAACCAATCCTAATAAGTAATATTAACCTATAAAATTAGTGGAATTCATAAAAGTCTCAAATTTCATTTATTTTGATATTTATAATATCAATTATTTTAATATTTCCTTAATTAGGTAATTATTGCATCACTATTGTGTCATAAATAAATTAAATTATTTAATATATAAAAATTATAAATAAAATACCATTATGTAGGAAATCATTTTATCTTTCTAATTAATATTTATAATATAATTTATCTTATCTATAACCCTATATTAAAAATTCTTTAGTAATTAAACATTGATTTTAACTCTTTTAACTCTTCTTTGAATTAAATAATAATAAATGTCCTAATCTATTCCACGTGGACATAAGTGATAATATTTTATTCCTAAGGTTGTTTTTGGTCGATATACACTTGTCCAAAAGAATTAGGACATGTGTTATGGTAATATTAATATCATTTTTACCCTTAATTACTCTATTTACTTTTAGTCATGGTAAATAAAAGTAAAAAGTTACTATTCACCAAAACTTATTATTATCTTATTGAACCACATTTTACTCCTTGATATTAACTATTCCTATAATATTTTCAAAATTCCACTCACAGAAGCGGTAAAATTATGTTTTATGTGAATTTCTAAATTCTTCTAGGAGGTGGGTAAAAGACGGTGAAAAGTTCGATAAAAGTTTTATATATCTAAAATTATTCTAAACTAACTCCAATGAATTACATTGAACATATATAGGTATTATATATCTATATTGACCTTAATTAAATTTAAATAAAATAAATATTTATTTAAATTAAAATCCGATTTTAAACTATAACTCGGTGTTTTTTCACTATTCATCAAAAATTGAATGTTTTCAGAAAAATACCAAAAATTCACCCTAAGAGAATTTCAATATTCCGAAACCAAAAATGAAGTCCATTTTAAAAGATAAAATTTATAAAATTTCAAAATGTGTGTATTACTATTCATAACGGCTAGTTTGATTGGTTGTGGTGTGTGTTAGAACCCAAAGTTGTGTATAACACGCGCTACTGTATTATTCAAAGAGAAGCGTACCATGGAAGCATGGGGTGTTACATGATGAATTTTTTATGAAACCCATTTAATTTTTCATGGATTATGATATCATGAATATTTTATGACATTTTGGTACAAATATTTATTTATTATCTAACAAGGGGAACCATATCTCACACTAATTCATTGTGATTGTATTTAAATATCATGAGATAATGACACGAAACAAGCTAATGTTGTTGACCTGATATGCGAAATAGGCTGAAGTCCTTAATCAACTATGGTAAATAGGTTATGATGCATGATCCATTGTGAAATAGGAAACATGTTTTAATGCTTGATCCACTATAATTTAATAGTCTCAGTTTTTAACCTTGAAATACGAAATGGTATTTATACTTATGATAGTGACACACTTATATGGCATGAAATTATGGTTCATGATTGATTTATGATTATTTCTCACACTAATGGTTCATGTTTTTTGAAATAAAAATGGTTTATTCCATGGATCATGTTTATGATACAAGATAGACTAGGTATGAACTTTTTTAGTTTTATTCATAATAATATACCGTTATTTTTAACTAATGATTACATATGATATTCAGTTGATATCTTTCTTGTTTACCATTACTCGCTATTTGAGATAACACTTTTTTATGATACCTTACCCCCAGGTTATAAAGAATAGATTATGTATGGTACGTATAAGAATTTTACTAAATAGAAAGATCATTATTAGAGATGTTTAATAAATTTCAATAAATAAGAATATTTTGTTTCAAGTTTATAATGAAAATAAATTTTATAGTATTCGACCATGAATTTTAGAAATGAATTGAATATTAATATACTAATTATTTAATCTATGTTTGAAAATCATGGGTTCTTATAATTTGTATTAATGAAAGATTTAATAAAAATTTATAAACTAGGATGAGGAATCATTAATGATATTTCTGAGGATGTTGTTAAAGATTAGAATAAATATGTTTCTATGGATAAATCAAAGTATATGAAAATTTCCTAGAATTTTGGTGAAGGATAGAGAGAATTGTTTTAATGAGATTACAACCATGTTTGGATACAATAAATGGATGTGGATTTAGAATAGTTTTTCCAAGGGTTAACAACTATGAAAAGGGTTCATTGAGTTGGACTCCATCATCGCATGGTTCATGGAAACAAGCCTTAATGCACACGTAGATTGACAATCTTGTGGGATATTCTTTTGAAGTTAAAAAACTATTTACGAACCATTACGAAGGATTTGAATTGATGAACATGAATGAACTAGGTCAAAATAATGGTTTCATAGATTGAAAATAAGGTTTTAGGATTTAATATATCCCATAAATGTTTTTTATTTCTCTATTAAGTGGTTCTCGACTAGGATTATTATTCCACAAACAATTTTTTTTTTGTATTTAGCCAATTGATGAAACCCAAAAGAACTTTATAAATGATGAATGTAATAGAAAATTTAATTATTGTACTTCATAGAAACCAAATGTTATTGGATATGGAATAAAAAAGTCATTAATATTCTAACACAACATTCTCAAGCTATGAATCATACAGAACTTCCATGCTGAGAAAGGAGGGAACGACATTTAGTTGAGTCCTTCATGAGTTAAAACCCAAATTCTTTTATAGGTTTCCCCAATCGAATAGTTTCTAATCAATGTATAAATACCACTAAATAGTCAGGTTCTCTTATTCAGTGTTTGGAGTATGAAAAAAATCTTGTTGGATGTTGATCATTTTGAATTTGAGGTAGGTCAGTGGTGGTATGTAATCCAGAACATGAGGAAATATAAAAAAATTCACTCTATGGATTTGGATGAGTTTACAAGATTATTTTTCAATAATTAGTATCTATGTATTCTTTATAAATTGTGGTAGAATGAATTCATTTAGGTGAATAATAAGGATGATTAATTTTATGGTACCTATGAGTAATATTTTAGAAGACTTTTATAGTGCACTTATAGTTTTACCATCAAACCTAAATGAAATTTTGATCAACTATATGGTGGCCAAAAACCAATCCCCAAAATAGTGATAGCTATAAAATAATTTAATATCTATAAATAAATAATTTGATGTGAACACAATGTGTAAATAGAAATTGGAGATTCACACCATTCCATTGAATTTTTTATGAAAAGGAAGATTGAGTGTCCTGAAAACAAAAATAAATCTCATGGTGTAAAGAAATTACTATATGTATTTCCCATAGAATGCATCCACTTAACAATAATCTATGCTTATGGGTCACATAGACTCAAGCACACCACATCATATGCTAGATGTTTATGATTAACGACAAGGGTATATGGGGGTATAGTTGGGAGACTATACCCCCTTAATCAGAGTAGCACAATTAATGTAATAAATGGATAAGAGAATAAGACTAATAAGTTAAAACCTGAACAACAGAAGTATCATTCAATTGATAATAATTAAAAACCCATCAATAGAATTATCCAGTACCATATAAAATAAGATATAATATTTTTTATCAAAAAAATAAAATCCAATATCAGCTGGGCACATTACAAGAGAGGCCTAGGTCCTTGGGCACATTCAAAAATAATGTTTATTTGTGCTACCATTACAGGTTCCATGCCTTTATAAAGACCTAATTCCATATAGATATATAACTGATGCCATATATTTATAATGAGATAGTTTTATATAGAGATGTAACAGGTTCCATACCATAATAATATTCATGTTCCGTACTGATAAGTAACATATTCCATACCATTATAATGAGTCTCAAATAAAATGATACAATTCTTTAGGAATATCAACCCCATCCCACATTCTACTTATTACAATAATTTAGCCATTTTAATAGAATTTAATAACATATATAAGGATGCATAATCCTTTCTAAATATGTATTTCTATATTAAAAGGATCTCATTAAAAGTATGATGATCTCATGCACCCAAAGGGGTGGTTAATAATAGGTCAAATAAAATAACACACATCATGGGGGGCTTGGGTTGAGGTTTTCAACCTCTAATCATAATCTATTGAATCGAGGGTGATACAAATAGGTGCAATGAATACATTAAGTCTTATTAATTAATTTAGATGCTACAATCAGAAATTATGATTTGTAGCACAAATAAAATATTCAAATAGACAAAAAGACCTTAGAGAAATGTTTTGAACAACTAACCTAAATATTATGGTGGAACACACATCCAATATCAGCCATTGGTATTTTCTATATCTGAATAATAAAGAGTAATAGATGAATTCCCATAAAATAGTGAATATTATCTCATGAAAGAGTTACTCCATCGATAGAAAGAAGACCGAATAAAGGATATATAAAACTAGGGAGCATACCAGTGGCTATCTAATGTGTCAAAAATATATCAAATCAACATCTCGTTGGAGAGAAGATATCAAAGACTAGGATAATCCATGGAAGGAGATTTTATGGTAGATCTCGTATGTGAGAGTGAATAGAGTAGAAGATATTCTAGAAAAATAAAAATCCCTTACAAAATTAAAAAAATAGACCCATAGTATTTATATAGAGTGTAATCTTTAATCACTATACAATGATCAGGATTTCCCACCATGAGGAAAAAATAAATTTCATGAAAAGGGTATTCTAAGAATAACACAATTTATGTATTAAATAAATGCAATTTATATAAAAATAACTTGTGTATTTGGCCTGTAGCCAGGCTCTATCCACTCGACAAACTTCCTTCCAAAAACAAAAATGACATGCCATGAGGTGAGGTTTTGGGATTTAAGAGAAAAAACTTCCACAAAAAGTATTCAACCAAATTTAAAAGGATTATATTCCAGATATGAAAACCATGATCTTACATTCTCCCTATTTAAAGAAGAACTTCCCCAAGATGTGCTTTTAATGGGGGTAAGGCCTCATTTGAGAATAAATCATTTAACTGAGAACATAAAATATACCCTTTCTCCCTAGCCTCATCTTGTACATATTCGTGCTTTAATACCACACATACCTAACGGAAAAACCTTCATCAGTGATCCTTCATACAATGATCTATAATTCAAATATGATACACCTCAAAAGAAGCACCATTATCCTATTGAATAATCTCAGCATGAAAAGTTTGAGATGAGTTGACATGGTTGTAGAAAATATATGAAACCAAGAAGATTTATTGTATAACATGATACATTTAAAGTGACACCAAACAATAGAATATGGACTATACTCTATATAATACCTCAAAAGGGCTAAAAATGGGTTGAAAACTTCCCATGCCACCGTATTCTCCAATGACCAAGCCTAAGTGATACTTTCCAGAAAAACCGATCCCCTTCATCGAACTTTAGAGGTCATCGATGGTGTTTGAAAAATGATTACTATCTAGAATGAGTAGTATCAATACACTTTATATTAAACTGAACTTGCTCCAAACTCTCTGGCACAACACAAGGGCCTTGTAGCACTACCTCCTCTACATATATCCAGAATAAAGTTGAATGGTATGTACGGCCATATAAAGCCTCATAGGAAGATAACAATATCATATCTTGACAGATGTTATTGTATGAGAACTTAGTGATAGGTATATATTTCTCCAAAGAACCTATTAAATCAATTTTTCATGGTCGTAGCATGTTCTCTAACACCAATATCATCTATTCAAATGGGCCCTCTATCTAGGGGTGAAAGGTTGTGATAAAATGAACCTAGGTTTCCAAATCCATCAGTAGTCCCTAATATAACCCAGATATAAAATGAGTATCCCTATAAGAAATGATAATAAGAGGGACCTCATGTATGTGTATAATCCCACAGATGTATAGTTTCCAAAACCCTTCCACTAAAAAGGTCTCACTGATATGTAAAAAGTGTACAACCTTTGTAATCTGTTCCATGATTACCCATACTGAAACACATCCAAAAGGGGATCTTGATAAGCCAACCACAACATCCATCGTAAAATCATCTAGTTTCTACTTAGGAATGGACAATGGCTATAAAATCCCAAACAATAACTAGGGTTTTTCCATCACCTACTAAGAGGTGTAACACCTACTAACAAATACAAGTATTTCCCTCTTCATATCTCGAAACAAATATTTGAGACCCAGATCAAGACACATATTTTTATTCCTAGGGTAAACCACCCAAGTGGAAGTAAGATAATCTCACGTAAACTCTTAAAATATTTTTGGAAGGAATCATATGTGTCCATGTATGCGAAGATCTCATCCTCATAAACAATCTATCTAGTTAAAATATCCTCAACTAAGACACCCTCCCTTAGGAATAATCCGTTAGTATACGATAAATTTCCTGTATTTATTCTCTCTAGAAGATAATATGTCACTCATAAAGATGCAAGTATATACTGTTCAAGATGATCATTGTAAAAACCTGGTTCTTAGTTATGAGGTACAGGTTTCTTTTTTTCTCTTTTCCTTAAGTGTTTTTGAGAAAATAAGGGAAATGGGGAAAATCCCAAATTTTGGAAAGTACACGCTGTGTACTTTTGGACATGTGGGATGAGTACATGGGGCGTATGGCCATGTCGACGATGAAGGGTGTAGGAACCGACTACACACCGTGTAGTGGTCCTTTACACCTTGTGTAGTCATTCAGCAGGAAAATTGTATGGTGGTGGCCAGCTATGCAACAGAACACGTTGTGTACTCAAGAGGAAATGTCGTGTAGTCATGTCGGCAGAAGAACAGTGCCATGCTGGAGGGAAACCTCTAGGTGAACAATTAAAAAATGGGAAGTACACGCTGTGTACTTGTAAATACACGCCGTGTACTTTGTTTTTTTTTTCATAAAATTGGCAGTAGCCTCCCTTGTTTAAAGGGAAGGCTTAGAATGGGAAGAAGGAGCGAGAGAGGGAGGCCAGAGATTTGGAGATCTGCTGAGCATTCGTTGGGAATCTGTTTCTGCCTCGGACGATCTCGTTTGAACCGCACGGGTAAGCCCTCCAGTCTTCTTAAGCCGTTCTTGCCAATTATTCCTCTAAGAGAAGTTATTTTAGGTTGAATGAGGTTTTCTTTCACCTCAGATCTACGTCATTCAAGGACGAATCGAGGATCTTCATTCGCGTATATCTTTTGTGGGTGTTAAAGGTAGGTGGCTTGGTGTTTTTAATTCCAACTACTGTGCGTTTTGTGTATTCTTTGTGCTACGAGCCCATTTTGGGGTGTCGTTTGGCTAATGTCATAGCTGTTTAAATACCTATAATTGTATAGGTATTTAAATGTGATATTAAAATGCTGTTTGGGATCGTTGTTTATATCCAGGACCATCCCAAGGTGTGTGTTCCTCTGTTTAGCCATTTGTCCAGGATACCCGAGGGTATTCCATGTTTAATTATGCATTACTTTTTCCTTGAGATGAATTTTATTTAAATTGCATGTTTATATGTTGGGCAAGGCCCGATTACTTATGTCTGGGGCGGTGTTTTACTATAGCCGTAGGGCATGACTGTATTACCCTGAGGGAAATGTTCTATTTTGCTGGAGGGAAACCTTTCGAGCCTGAGGGCTTGACTTCTGTGCCTGAGGATGAAACTTCCTATGCCTGAGGGCAATTTCTGTTACGCCAGAGGGAAATGCATGAGGGCGAGATTCTGATTACCTGAGGGTGAGGTTTGGCTTTTCTGAGGACGCTGACTACTTAATTAGGAATTCACTATGGTGTTTTCTTAATATTAAATTGTTAAATGAATAATTAAAATGGAAATATAACGGGTAATGTTAGTTACTTTGAGTACTACTTAGTTTATTGCATTTACTTTTGCACACTGTTGTTGCATGTTTACACACAGTTGGGTACCGGCCTTTGGTGGGTGCCTACATGGAATTATTTCTCACACCCTATTTGGGTCATGCTTTTCGGCCCAAACAGATTATATTGCTGAAGGTTTTGATAGGGGAAAGAGTCCCTATACAGGTGCTAGATTTCTACTGAGGAGTAGGGGAGCATGGGAACAGGCTTAGTCTAGCGATGGTACCAGCTGTTTTGTTCTTTTTTTTCTATACTTGTATTGTGCGGTATTGTTGGGTAACATGTTCTGGCTGCTTTCATAAAATTATAGGCATGTTGCACCATTATTTATATAATTGTTGGTTATATCTACTACAGTCATTAAATTCAGTTGTGTATGATTTACTTCTTTCGTTGTTGTTGTATGTTTTAATTCATTCCGTTGCACTACACTTTGACGAATGAGGGCATAGTTTCCCCACTATCAGACTTGGGCCCTCACTGCTAGTCGGCAGCCTCTGGCATTTGGGGAAATGCGCTTGAGGTCACATGGAGAACTGGGTTCGGGGCACCAGTTGAGTGGCACCCGGATCTGGGACGTTACAAAGTGGTATCAAACAGGTTATTTTCTTTGACTTACTGTTTGGCGCCTCAGTCAGGGATATGATGAGAATGGTAGTTGGTAATAAGCTATGCCCGGGTGTAGCAAACCCGTGTACAGGGAAAAGCCAATTTACCTCATGTTGAAATTTTTTCTGATTTTGTGATTTTATAGTTGATATGATTTCACCGTTGGGTGACGCACTTGAGATTGCACTATTTATATTTTTCAAAGGTTCTATTTAGTTTCAACCCGATGAGATGAGGGTATGCAATCTCATTCATCATTTAGGCACATGCTAAAATCACATGCCATGCATAGTTCCATGCCATGTAGGTGCATTAGAAATTGCATGTTGTTGTGATAGTTGTTGTGCTATAAAAGCATGTTGTTGTGATAGCTTCTTGATAAATACCTGCTATGTGATAGGGTATTTCTATATTAATCTGTGGAAATAATGGTTGCCAAACTTTGGTTTTTGGGGAGTACGGTCCCCCATTGACCAGAATTTGGTGGATCATTAGCTATTTATTTTGTTATAACACTGATAAGATGCCAGATGTTGATTCGTAGGGAGTATAGGCCCTCAAAGATCGGAATTTGGCACTTAGGTGTTGTTTTGCAGTATTTTTTGGGCTCTGGAGTAGTTTCTATGGAATACTGTCCAGAAAACCCAGTATACACGTCGTGTAGTACTTTAGACAGGCCATGTATGTTCTTCTGTTCGAGAAAAAAAATAAACTTTTTGAGTACATGTCGTGTACCCCGTACACGCCGTGTAGTCTCTTCCCATGTCACAAACCGTGTGGGCGGCAACATGGGGAAGGGAAATGCTTGGAGCGAACAGGCCATGTACCGGATGTACACGCGTTGTAGTGTGGACCCGGAGTCCTCCGTTTAACTAACAACACGGACGGAGGAGACTTAAAACATACACATCGTGTCACTAATGAACACACCATGTAGTGTGACTTGGGGACTCGGCCGTGTAACTAACAAACATGGGTCGGTGTCACCTCTCCTAGAACATGCAGTGTACCTGGGGGACATGTCGGGTAGTCTTGTCCGAGGACAGACCGTGTGGACTTAGCCGTGTGGCTGGAAAACAGGGTGGAGTACACACCTCTTTCAGGTGTCACACGCCGTGTGGTATCAAGACGAGTAATCGGCCCTTCCACAAGTGACACGGGCAGTTGGAAAATTACACCATACACGCCGTGTAGTCTGTATATATGTCGTGTAGTTTTGTTCAATGGGAGCCGTGTGGCTTAGCCGTGTAGAAGGACCCAAGCAGGGGAAGAAAAATCAGGTATATGTCGTGTAGTCAGTATACACGCCATATAGTCTTGTTTTACAAATTTTTAATGCCTTCTTCCTCCTGTTCCCCTTTCGGGTTTCTTTATTTTTGGTCGTTGTTATTCTTGTTCTAAAGGTTTGAATTTGACCTTGTAGTTTCATGCCACCGAGACGACTGTGTGTTGTTCGCCCGGAGAGCAGCGACAATTATACTCCAGAAATGGTGGGCCATGGGCTACCAGTTGATCCTCCAGCAGAGCCAGATGTGGTGCCAACCGTTATACCGGACACAGGCACAGATGCACAGTTCCGTGAAGGCTTCATGCGGTTCATACAGACCTTTTAGGGAGCACCGCAGGCTGCCACATCTATGGTCAAGCTGACTCGTATCTTCTAGCAGCAACATCCACCTACATTTTCAGGGGATGGCGGGCCACAGGCTGCAGAGTCTTGGCTAGGATCGATGCAGACTATTTTCGAGCATCCTGAGATGCCTCCAGGGCGGAGGGTCAATCTCACGACGTATATGCTGCGTGATTCTTCCAAGAGGTGGTGGGATGTTACCACCCAGTCAGAGCATCACAGAGACATGGTGTGGGAGGATTTTCAGGCAGTATTCTATGACTTCTTCTTTCCAGAGAAACTGAGGACAGATAGAGCTTGAGAGTTCATGAATCTACAACAGGGCATTTTGTCGGTGATGGACTATTCTTCTTGCTTTACCGAGATTCAGCGTTTTTCACCCGTTATGGTGGGTGATGAGACATTGAGATCCAGACGCTTCGAGGATGGTCTTCGGTATGACATCCGAGCACTGGTGAATGTTTTTAGGTTGCCTTCAGTACATGCTATTGTGAATTAAGCGTTGATTATAGAGAGGAACATGTGGGAAGCTAGTGGTGTGGGCTAGGGCAGTTCATCACCAGTTTCTGGTACAATTTCTACTGGTAAGAGGAAGAGACAGATGGACTTCTCTCAGGGTGGCAGTACCAGCTAGGCTGTTTTTTCAGGAGGCCCGATCATGTGCTATAAGTGTGGTAAGGAGGGGAACAAGAGACCGCAGTGTCCACAAGATCCAATAGAGTGCCAAGCTTGTGGCAAGATGGGTCATCTGCAGTGATTTTTCTAGGCGTTTCTACCAGTGGCTAGGGAGAGGGGTTCTATGCAGACTCCATGAGCGGGAGCAAGACTAGTGGCTTCTTACCAGTCAGGGCACTGGAATACGTCATGGCGTGCAGGCCAAGATGGTGTTCGTGGTTGTGCTAGCCAGACAGTAGGATCTTAGAGGCAGTAGGGCAGGACAACTAAGGTAATCCAGGCTGTGTCATAGGGTCGTGGCACTGGGCAGGCATACACAGTGCAACAGACCCAACAGGAGCATGATCCCGGACCTTCTACTGTCAGATGTACTATTCTAGTAACTTCTATCTTATCTTCATTACTTTTTGATATGGGTGCTATGCATAGTTTCATATCTGTATCGATTAGGGAGAGCCTTGGGCTCTGTGTTTCTACATATTCTGATATCATGACGCTAGAAACTCCGTTGGGGACTAGAACGGTGGGTGTGCGTCAGTACAAGGAGTGCCCCTTGAGGATGGTGGTTGTCACTTCCTTTGGGACCTCTATCTCTTAGAGATGAAGAGCTATGATGTCATTCCTAGGATGGACTAGGTGGTTCCCTTTCGAGACTTTGTATACTGCTATCATCATAGGGTGAGTTTCACGTCACCAAAGGGCGGAGATATTCTATACAAGGGCGAATGGGATGCTCAGGCGAGTCGTGTTGGACCAGAGTATTGTGGGCGAGGTGGAGTCACAGCCCGGATTGCGAGTTTATATCTGTATGATTAGGGGACTTGTCAGGAGGATTTCCCTCTGGTGGTTGATCATTTCAGGGATGTCTTCCCAGATTACTTCTCAGGTATACCTATGGAGCGAGAGGTAGATTTCTCTATTGAGCTTGTGCCTGGAGCAGCGGCGATGTCCATTTCTCCTTATAGGATGGCCACTCTAGAGTTTCGAGAGCTCAAGAGGTAGTTAGAGGAGTTACATGCAAAGGGTTTTATCCGACCCAGTACTTCTCCTTGGGGTTCGCCGGTCCTCTTTGTGAAGAAGGTAGAAGGTACCCTTAGACTCTGTGTGGATTATCGGAAGCTGAACTAGTTGACGATTATGAACCGATATCCCTAGCCAAGGATTGATGATTTTTTTGATCAACATCATGGAGCATGAGAGTTCTCGAAGATTGACTTGAGATCGGGATATCATCGTCTGCGTGTTGGACCATCTGATATACCTCTCACTGCTTTCAAGAGAAGGTGTGGTCTATACGAGTAAACAATTATGCTGTTCGGACTCACGAACGCGCCAACAGTTATCATGTCTCTGATGAATCGTGTGTTCCATCCTTATCTGGAATCTGTGGTGGTAGTATTCATGGACGATATCTTGGTGTACTCACACACTCAACATGACCATGCCACCCATCTTGAGATCTTATTGAGTACACTGAGAGAGCATCGACTATATGTTAAGCTCTCAAAGTGCCACTTTTTGATGGAACAGATTCACTTTCTGGGTCATATCATCTTAGAGGTAGGAGTTACAGTAGACCCAGAGAAGGTGAGATCATTAGTTTCCTAGGAGAAACCTATGAACATGTTTGAGATACGGAGCTTCTTAGGGCTGGCTGGTTATTACAGACACTTCATACAGGACTTCTCCCTCTTAGCAGCACCGTTGATGGGTTTGACTAAGAAGGGTTTGATGTTAGTTTGGTCAGAAGCTTGAGAGACATCCTTTCAGGACCTTAAAGGAAGGTTGACATCAGCATCGATCCTGGTACTCCCAGAGTAGGGGAAGAGCTATACAGTTTACCATGATGCATCAGGTATTGGGCTGGGAGCAGTGTCGATGTAGGGTAATCGAGTTGTTGCGTACGGGTCTTGTCAGTTAAAGCCACATGAGAGGAATTACCCGGCTCATGATCTCGAGTTGGCTGTAATGGTGCATGCGTTGCGCATTTGGAGACATTATCTCTTGGGAGAATGTTTTGTGGTCTTCACTGACCACAAAATTCTCAAGTATATCTTTACTCAGCGTGACATAAATCGGAGGCAGTGAAGGTGGGTTGAATACCTCTAGTCCTTTGATTTTGAGCATGCCTATACACATGGTAAAGGTAATGTAGTAGATGATGCACTGAGCAGGAAGACTCAAATACAGGCTGTATAGGAGGCCAGTGGCGAGTGGCAACTCATGACATTGTTCTCTGAGATGCATTTGGAGGTGCATGACAGTCAGGGGAAGACCTATCTTTTATATTTAGCTGTGACTTCTACACTATTGGATAGATTGAGGATGAGACAACTATATGATCCAGAAGTCCTAGTTCTACGGGAGTCTGTGGAAATTGAGGACCCTCCTCCTGGTTGGACGATAGTCGATGATGAAGTTCTTCATTTCCATGGATGAGTATGGGTTACCGGGGATACACGCGAGGAGCTGATGTGAGAGTTTAATGCTTCAGCTTGGGCAGTTCATCCCGGTGTTACCAAGATGTACCGAGAATTGAGATGTCAGTACTGGTGGCTGGGTATGAAGAGAGATGTGGCTGGTTTTATTATGAGGTGTTCCACCTGTCAGCAGGTGAAAGCAGAGCATCAGACACTAGCTGGACTGTTACAGCAGTTACCCATCCGGAAGTGGAAATGGGATGATGTCGCGATGGATTTCGTGACTGGGTTACCAAGGTCACCTAGAGGAAATGATGTCATGTGGGTTGTTGTGGACAGACTCACGAAGGTAGCTCACTTCTTTCCGATCAAGGAGACCTTCATTGTTGACGAGCTCGGAAGGTTTCATAACCGGAAGGTCATACGTCTACATGGGGTTCCTCGTTTTATCATTTCAGATAGGGATGCCCGTTTTACGTCTCGTTTCTGGCAGAGATTTCAGAGGACACTGGGTACACAGGTGCTTTTGAGCATAACTTACCACCCTCAGACAGATGGCCAGTCAGAGCAAACGATACAGGTGCTTGAGGACATGTTGCATGCATGCGTCCTAGATTTTGGGGGCTCTAGGGAGAAGCATATATCTCTAGTCGAGTTTGCCTATAATAACAGTTTCCCGGAAACTATTGAGATGACACCTTATGAGGCTCTATACGGTAGGCCATGCCGATCACCTTTGCGCTGGATGGAGGCAGGTGAGGCAGCTTTACTAGGACCATGTCTCGTGCATGAGACTTCTGAACAGGTCCAGTTGATTCAGAAGTGGATGGCTACCGCACAGTCTTGTTAGAAATCTTATGTCGATCGCCGTAGATGACCTCTGGAGTTCGTGGTCGAGGATCATGTTTTCTTACGTGTTTCTCTGAGGCTGGGACACAGGCGGATCAGGATACAAGGTAAACTTTCACCAAGGTATGTGGGGCCATTTTAGATTATGGAGAGATTCAGGCTGGTTGCCTATCGGTTGCAGTTACCGCAGAGGTATCGACCCATGCATGACGTCTTCTATGTATCTTAGTTGTGCCGCTATCATTCAGACTCGTCTCACATATTTCAGCCCGAGGAGGTTGAGCCGGAGGAAGATGCGTCCTTTGAGGAGCATCTGATCTGTATCGTTGACAGAAGCACGAAGGTTCTCTGAGGCCGGTCAGTTCCTCTCGTGCGGGTGCTATGGCAGCATGGACGAGTGTAGGACGAAACCAGGGAGCGGGAGACCGACGTACATGCTCAGTGGCTGGAGTTATTCATGATTGTATCTTCACCACCCTTGGAAGGGAAATTCGAGGACGATTTTCTTTAGGGGGGGTTGTGAGAACCTTGTTCTTAGTTATGAGGTATGGGTTTCTTTTTTTCTCCTTTCCTTAAGTGTTTTTGAGAAAATACGGGAAATGGAGAAAAATCATAAATTTTCGAAAGTACACGCCGTGTACTTTTGGTTGTGTGGGATGAGTACACAGGGCGTGTGTCCATGTCGGCGATGAAGGGTTTAGGAACTGACTACACACTGTGTAGTGGTCCTTTACACATGGTGTAGTTAGTCGGTAGGAAAATTAAATGGCAGTGGCCAGCTGTGCGACAGAACACACCGTATACTCAAGAGGACACGTCGTGTAGTCATGTCGGAAGATGAACAGTGCCACGCTGGTGGGAAACCGCCAGGTGAACAGTTAAAAGTGGGAAGTACACACCGTGTACTTAGAAATACACGCCTTTTACTTTGTTTTTTTCTCTTAAAATGGGCAGTAGTCTCCCCTGCTCATAGGGAAGTCTTAGAACAGGAAGAAGAAGCGGGAGAGGGATACCGGAGCTTTAGAGATCCCCCGGTCATTTGTCAGGAATCCGTTTCCACCTCGGACGATCTCTTTTGAACAGCACGGGTAAGCCCTCCACTCTTCTTAAGTAGTTCATTCCAATTCTTCCTCTAAGGGAAGTTATTTAAGGTTGAATGATGTATTCTTTCAACTCAGATCTACGTCGTTCAAGGAAGAATCGAGGATCGTTGTTCGCATATATCGTACATGGGTGTCAATGGTAGGTGGCTTGGTGTTTGTAATTCAAACTTCTATGTGTTTTGTGTATTCATTGAGCTACGAGCCCATGTTGGGGTGTTGTGTGGATGAGGTTGTAGCTGTTTAAATACCTAGAATCATATAGGTAATTAAATGTGATATTAAAATGTTGTTTGGGTTCGCTTCTTGGATCCATGACCATCTTGAGGGGTGCGTTCCTTTGTTTAGCTATTTTTTCAGGATACCCGAGGGTATTCCATGTTTAATAATGCATTACTTTTGAATTGAGATGAATTGTATTCAAATTGCATGTTTATATATTGGGCAAGGCCCGGTTACTTATGCCTGAGGGCGGTGTTTTACTATAGCCTGAGGTTGTCACTGTATTAGCCTGAGGAAAACATTCTATTTCGCCTGAGGGAAACAGTTCGTGCCAGAGGGCTTGACTTCTATTCCTGAGGGCGACACTTCCTACGCTTGAGGGAAATTTATATTATGCTAGAGGGCAATGCGTGAGGGCGAGATTCTGATTACTTGAGAGTGAGGTTTTGCTTGTTTAAGGATGCTGACTACTTAATTAGGAATTAAATATGGCTTTTTCTTAATATTAAATGGTTAAATGAATAATTATAATGGAAATATAACTGGTAAAGTTAGTTACTTTGAGTACTGCTTAGTTTATTGCATTTACTTTTACACACTGTTGTTGCATGTTTACACACAATTGGGTATGGGCCTTTGGTGGGTGCCTACTGGGAATTATATCTCACACCCTGTTCGGGTCATGCATTTCGTCCAAAATAGATTATATTTCTACAGGTGTTGATAGGGGCAAGAGTCCCTATACAGGTGCTTGATTTCTACTGAGGAGTAGGGGAGTATAGGACCGGGCTTAGGCTCACGATGCTACCAACTATTTTTTCTATTTTGTTTTTCTATACTTGTATTATATGGTATTGTTGGGTAACAAATTATGGCTGATTTCTCATAATTAGAAGCATGTTGCACCATTATTTATATATTGGTTGGTTATATCTACTACAGTCATTAAATTCAGTTGTGTATAATTTACTGCTTCTGTCATTGTTGTATGTTTTTATTCATTCTGATGCGCTACACTTTGACGAATGAGGGCATAGTTTCCCTACTATCATACCTCGTCCCTCGCTGCTAGTCAGCAACCTCTGACATTTGGGGAAATGCACTTGAGGTCACATGGAAAACCGGGTTCGGGGCACTCGTCGAGTAGAACATGGATCCGGGACGTTACAATCATTACCCTCCAAGGGTATCTCAAAAAACAATACCATAAGTTTCAATGCATCACGAGCCTCTCCAACTCCCTATGTATCAGTCCTCTTACTCTGAGAACCCACTACAAAATTTCCATTCTTAGGAATATATACATGTAAAAATAAAATTATTGTCGGTATTCCACCTACCATCTCTACCAAAGGATCATGTCACACTACATGAAAATATTCAAGAGAATTTATGGTTAGTAAACACCACAACATGCTCTCCAAGAAAATAATATCACTAGAAATTTAATGCTTTAAATACAAATGTTGGGTCAAGATTGTGTTAGGTAATTCTTCTCATGTGGTCTCAATTGATGATACATGTACATCGTGAATCGATCTAATTGAATCAGAATCTCTCCAATCCCAATACTTAATGCATCATAATAAAATGTAAAGCTTCTTAAAAGATCTATAAAAATTAGGATCAACACGAAATTGAATCTCCCTTTCATCAATTAATCTCATAGGCCTTCGACTATAAAAACATCACAACTTTCTTATTCAAACCCTTAATAGGTGTTGTTAGGTATGAAAATTCCAGTATAAAAAACATTAATATCAAAAAAATTCAAGAAACTATGTTTGTCAAAAATGTACTATAACAAACCATACTTCTTATTCATAGATATTAAATATATTTGAAAGAATAAAAAATATAATCTATGATATAAACATAAAGGTTAATAGTATTTAGAGTTTAGATATAAAATATTTTTATTATAAGAAAGATATTAAATGTCTCCCTTGCATATCTTCCCATTTATTACTCTTTAGAGGAATACCTACTAGAAAATTTATTTATATCCTAGGGAAAATAAAACTAGGATAAGTGAGATTTAAAATTATTATTAAGGGTAAACATTGGAGATAACATTGATTCCAAAAGAATAATATGAGAATATGGGTATAATAACATGAACACAACATTTAGATAATATAGACTGCATATCAAAGATCTTAATCTTGAGTGATAGAATAAATATTGGGAATTCATAAGACATGGATAATATGTAAATCAATGAACATGATCCATGAGAGTATAATATTGGAAAAAACACATGGAATTTTATAAATATACATAAGCATAGAAAAAAAAATTCCAAATTATTTAAGGCTCACTGCCCAGACCATCATGGTTAAAAAAGTAATTTACTTACCCGAGTTTACTCACCATTCTAACCATGTATTACTGAACTGGGTTTACGTCCCATTCCTTCCCTATATTAAAAATATAGGTTTCACTGCTATTTTAGCCATGTGTTACTAAACCAGGTTCACTTCCAATTCTTACCCTAAATTAATGATCCATGTTCACTTTGTTTTCCAGTCCTGTCTATCTCATGAGCTATGAATCTTTACCCAATTCATCGGAGAGATTTATAGGTCCAACCTATCATTGTTCATAACATAACCACCATACATGGCTATAAATTAGCCACCATAATATAATAAAATCCAAACATATTTGTTTCACAATAACATAAACCATTAATTATATCATAACCCATGAAAATAAATGGGTTTCACGAGCATTTCACGATTGCATAACCCAAGAAACTATTATCGAATGGATAAACATCCTTACATCATAAAAATAAACCATAAGGAGAAAGAATAAGGATGTTATCCTTGGATAACATCCCTAGTAATATATATTCAACATCAAATGATGATTGCTTAGATGTTAAAGTATTTTTAAAGATCACTTGAAATAATTCATGAGAAAAATATCATTTCCATTCACTGCTAAAAAACGGGCAAGGGAAGCACCGCCCTTTATCAGTGCTAAAAGAAGCGATGATAAACGGGGGGCTTTTATGAGCGCCAAATAAACCGCTAATAAAGGGGCACTTTTAACAGTGCTAAAAAAGCGATGTTAAATGTGACCCTTTATCAGTGCTTTTTTTAGCGCTGATAAAGCCCCCCCCCCTTATCAACGCTTTTTTTAACGCTGATAAAGGAGACCCATTTATCAGAGCTTTATTTAGTAACGCTGATAAAGTGGGGATTTATCTGTCTTGCTAAAATTTATAATTTAAAAAAATCATGAAAAATAATTTATTGTTATATAAGTATATTTATATTGATATAAATATAATATATGTTTTTTAAATATGTTTTAGATAAGTATAAACATACTATTACATTTAATATATAAGAAATTTAGTGAAAATGGATTTAAAATATTTTAATAAATATTATTAATTAAAATTTTCCTAATTATCATCTGTTAATACTCATTTAATAACTATATGAAGACACAAAAAATCAAAAAATGAATAAAAGATCTAAAATAAGTTGAAAATTTAGCTCAAACATCAAACAACCATAACTTTTGATCTAGGTGTCTTTTTGAGATCTACAGTAAATCAAATCGAATCTTTTGGTGAGATCTACACGCTAATAGCCCAAGAAAACCTTATGTCACATTAATTGAGGCCCAAAATGCCCATTAGGATTCCAAAAGTGAGTTTTTAATCTGGATACCCCGGGTTTTTAACATTTAAACAGGTATAACTTCTGATTCGAATGTCTTATAGGCCTGTACCACATATCATATTGATTATTGTTTCCTTTTCTTCAATTTTACTAGTTTTATAGTTGAAATTGACTTCTGGATTAGAATTTATGGTAATTTTAACATTCTATGGCTTTACAAATACACATATATATGTACTTATTCGTGTAAATATATATATCAGTGTGTGTGTGTGTCTCTTTGTGTGCGTGTGGGTTATATATATGTATGTATGTATGTATTAATTTATTTATAAACAAACATAAAAAACTTATTTTATAAATTTATGTAAAACTATTCTTATAAATATACATATTAATATACAAATAAATGTATGAATTAAAAATTATAACTAAATATATATATATATATATATATAAATTAATATACGAATAAATATATATATACTAATATATGAATAAATATATACATATTAATATAACTAAATTTTTTTATCTTAATATGAATCTATATTAATATATGAATAAATATAACAATATATATATAAATAAATATAAATATATTTTAATATAAAAATAAATATATATATTAATAAATGAACAAATATATATGTATTAATAAAAATAAATATATTTATATTAATATGAATCTATATTAATATATGAATAAATATAACTGTCTATATATAATTAAATAGAGAAAAATCAAAATAGTTTAGTGGTAAAGGTGCAGGACCGCAAGGGGGAGGTCTCATGTTCGAGTTCGGGTGGAAGCACGTGGGCATGTTGGGCGATGTGCGGGCAAGGGCAGTGCATGGAAGAGTGGGAGGGGGTCTGCCTAGCATTGATAGGGGGTCAAGCGCAATTAAAAGATCCCCCACGCATAATATATATTTTTTATTTTTTTAACTTTTATCAGCACTTTTTTAGAACTGATAAAAGGGACCCCCCCCCCCATTATCTTCGCCTCAATTAACAGTGCTCTTTTTAGTGATGTTAATGCACTTTTCTAGCATTGATAAAGGCCATATTTGTAGTAGTGATTTCCAAAAAAAAATTATAAAAAACAACAAAATTACAAAGGGATTAATTTTATTTAAAAATAAACTTATAATATTTTATAAGAATCTTCAATAAATTATTAAATCAGAAAATTAAGAAGATCCACTCATGCTCCAAAAGTTAAAAAATTAAATTACTTACTTAAAAAGTAACATTAAAAGAAATATTTTAATGGAAATTCCCCTACAAATAACATCGATGTGAACATTAAAAATTCATTACATATATCAGCAATAAATCTAAATAAAACAATTTGAAACAAAAAATGATATAATAAAAATTAATTTGTCTCCATATCTTAGTATGTAAAAATAAATTAATTATAATTTATCTCAATGAAATTAAATTGAGTTTATAATCCCCCTACCTCAGGTATTGTCTTTCTTTATTCTTGTTCAAAACTAATGTATAATAAATATGGATTTAATAAACACTTATTCAATAAAATAAATTTTATCATAGATTTTATTATTTATTTATAACATCATATCAACATTTTATTAATAATTTGTTTATTAAGGTAACTGTTCTTAGTGGTAACTATGTTATTTTACAAACATATTTCAGTTCTGCAGTCTTGGTCCTTATATTTTGATCGTGGTATCATCATTATGAGAATGTTAATAATGGTATAAAAATACAATATAATTATATATATATATATATATACTTATAATAATTATTATAATGTAGAAATAGAAAAATGAATTACATTATTCATAGAGATGGTAAGACATACATACGCATGAATGTTATTTTCATTATTTGATTGATGGAAAGAAAGAAAGGTAAATAAAAAATTTTACTTAAATAATATTTCATATATCATATATATCATATATATCATATATATTCATTAAAACCATTATTATTTTAATCCATAATATATGCTTATGAAAAAATGAATTGTATTGCTACGTGAAGATAGTAGGTTGTACATACACACATGTGACACCTTAACTTCTTGTTTGATGTGAAAGATGGTATATAATGGTGTTTTAGTAATAATAATAAACTCTAATATTACTGAGGACACTGAATTTATTATTTTATGATAAACAACATTTATTTATAGGATGAAATAAAGATTAGATAAATAGATTAACAGAATATAGTTATAATGTATTCATCAAAATGACTCCTTTGAATCACCTTTAAAGGGATTTAGAGTTGGTGTTATGAGAATACTAGAACTTATAGAATGTGTCTAGGTAATTTGAGAAGAGAAATTTAAAGATTGTGATCGATCTATAATTCAAATATTTGTGTAAATATGTGAGGGAGGAGGTTTCCCTTTTTAAATTTAGGTGAGGGGCACTTATGGAATTTTGAAAAATTATTAAATTATAAATAATAAATTATCTATCCAAGTACCACCAAATGGACCCAGATTATAGGATAAGATAATTCAAGGTTGTAATTTGATTGACCGATAGAATTTAAACTTGTTTTTTTATTTTAAACATTATCATTTTAATTAACCCATTAGTTAACTTAATTTAATTTTAACTACAGTAACAACATTTTCAATATTAAAATCATGTGATTTTTTACCAATAAATTGTCAATTGGACCTTAAATATCTTATTTTTGATATTTTATACCATACCATATCCCCTTTATAATTATTCAATATTTTTTATGATTTTAATTAATTTAAGAGAATATTATCTTCATAGAATATAAATAGTGTCAATTGTGACACTATTCATTACCTTGGCTTTTGGAAAATCAATACAATAAGATATCTTCGAATAAAATAATTTGATACACCCATAATATGTCATAATAAAATAAAATAATTCATGGAAAACTTTATTTAATTAAAATTATATTTCTTTTAATATTTTTGATATAACGTATTTGTTTTTTCATTAATTAAAAAATTATTGCATCATCGTTGTGTAATTATTTAAGGTAACTATTTATTCTGTAAAAATTAAAAATAAGATACCATGATATAGATAATTATTTTCTATTTTAGAAACATATAAATTGTCAAAATATATTCTGAATAACCCAATATTAAAAATTTTATTGTTATCTAAAACATGAACATGTGATATTTCACTTTCTATTAAAAAATATTATAATGGTCATAATCTCATCCAAGTGGATCCAAAAGTAATAAATAAATTTATATGATGATACGAAGTTTGTTATTTTTAAAATTGACACTTATATTCATTAATAACATACATTTTCCCCCATATAGACACATAAGAGATATTTAATACAACATAAATGACATTTTGTGACTTTCTTTTATTTAAAAATGTATGTAATTTTCATAGAAATGTTTTTATTAAAAAACTCAATTTAGAACCTTAGGTGTTAAGGGTTGAATTAAAATCCACCAATAAGAAATATAATGAAAATTAATATCCTTGTCACTTATTTTTAATTCATATTAACTCATTTTAACCTTTACTGAGGAAACAACATTTAACAAGGTTTCTATTCATATTTAAAAAAAATTAAAGTAACCTATTTACTAAATTTAGAAACACTAATTTTAAATATGGAATCCATTTTTAAAAATTAAAAACAAATAATTTATTTAAATTAAATTAAAATTAAACATGAAACGTGAAATTGAAAATAGTTTGTTTTCAAAAAATTCCTTTTTAATATAAAAGTTTTTATACTAAATATAGGCATAAAATCTACATAAAAGCTCTAATTGAAATATATTATATCAATATGAACTTATGAAAATTTATGAGAAATACAAAACATAATTTTACCTTGTAACTACTTTAAAATAATAATTCAATTTCCAATAAAAACTTCATTTTTCACTATTCTTTGAAAAATAAGTGTTTTTAGAAAATTATAAAAAAAATTAAAGACAATTTTGGTTATTATGAATTCCAAAACGAAATTAATTTTTTAATATAAATTTTATATAACTTTAATAAATTAATATTCACTCTTAAAAAGAATAAAGACTCGTTTTTGAAGGAAATATATTTCTAAATAATAAATTAACTTTAAAAACAATTCTGTGATTATTTTCTAAGAACATAATAGTACATTGATATAGAGTTGGATATTTATTTCATAAATTATTTATTCCTATGAATACCCTAAAATTTTAATGGATAAGTATTAATTAATATATAATATTTTAATAATATTTCACAGTTTTTCTAAACATATTATTGTGTGCAATTCAAGTAATCAAATAAATTAAATTATTTTAAAATATATTTAATAAAAATATAGTGTTGTTACATTTTACCTCCTTAAAATAAATTTCTCCTTAAAAAAATTTCATCAGTTATCAATGGATTAACATTTGAAAAATCATTCATAGAAGCCCATAAAATATAAATGAATTATAAAACATCCAATAAAAGGTGAAATCTAGAAACATAAAGGTTACCTAAAGTAATGCATAATTGGGTTTCCACGTAGGGAAAACATTATTGTAAAGTTAAAAATGGATTTGGAAGGGAAAATGAGACTAAATAACTGATAGAGAGTGATGTTGAACATGGTCAAGGTACGGTTAATGGACACACAATCATATACCAGACAGGTTTGAAAAAGGTTATTGATATCATCAGAAATGATTACAATAGGATAGATTTTTATTTCAAAATGTATGGAGAAGATATACCTACTTGAATTAATGTTTTATATACAATCTTACTCTTTTTTGTTCCTTGATCAAATTCGAATTCATCTTCTACTACAATATATTAAGATGAAAATTTAATTCCTAGAGAACTAGTTGATCATTTGATCAATAATGGGATGCTAAGTGATTCCTTATTTCTCTATTTATCATCAAAACAAAATGGCTAACACAGGTTATCTAATAAAAATATATATTTATATGGTAAATTAATACATTAATATCTAAAAACTCTTATAATGTTCATTATAAAAAATTCTTAACAGGTGACACTTATGAACCTTACAAAATATTAAAATCAAAAAATTTAAAAATAAGCTCATAAAATTTCCAAAATCAACTTATCACTATCACATATCAAACATGTGACGATAATAATCATGTATTGACTTGAAACATGGTAATGACATGAATTACCATAAATGTTTTTTGAACACATGCATGTTTTAAAAAATTAACTTTTTCCTCATACCATTAAACCAAAATTCATTAAAGTAAATACACAAATCACCACGTTATAATATAAATAATAAGTTCCATTTTCATAGATAATTCTTAATTTATTTTATCATAATAAAAAATATCTTTATCTAATTATTATCCTAACACCATGAAAATATTAAGTGATATATTTCCCTTAATCTCGTATTCTCCAAAAATATAACCATACCAACTCAATAGAATTTCATAGTTATGAGTACCATATAAATCCAACTCCTTGAGGGAAAAAATAGTGCAACAATCCTTAAATGTTTAATTATTTTTTAATAACATAGAAATAATTATATAACATAAATAACATATCATTCCACTTTCTTGTTGATCCATTAATTAGGATTCATCATATTATTCCATAAACATTTTTCGTCTCATATGTTATTTTTAGCCACTTAATAATCAATGATAAAAACATTAATCATACAAAACTTCCAATTCTATTCACAAGATTTCCCACTAGGGCATAAATTTGAATAATTCCTCTACATTACACATGTGAAACATTTAAGTATTGTTGATTCCTTATGAATACCATTATTCCCATTAATTATGTTAACTGCATCATTATATTTCCCTTTTCAGTTACTTTATTTCTATGCTTATTTTCCACACCCAAAAAATTTTCATATTCCTTTAAAACATTCTCCTTGATGCCTATTCCCACATGCATTAGAGGAGGGAAATTGAACTTCATTTCATACGTGGTCAGCAGGAATTTAAATCATTCTCTTATTATATGGATCAGGAGACTCACAAAAGTTGAAATTATTGATCATATTATGAGATTTATGATTAATAATAATGACATGGTTTCACCTTCCGAATCCAACTTCATTTGGTTTCTCATGAAGTAGATCATTTCATTGTCTATCACATTCACCAATAACAAGAATCCTCTTAGTTCCAGCCATTTTTTAAAACCCAAATAATATATAATGAGAAACATTAATCATAGTGGGAAACCAAATAATCATTAGAGATTATATAAAAATCAAGAAACCTTATTTTTAATAAATGAAACCTTATGTTAATGCTCCTTATTCAAGATCATTATCAAAACATTAGGATTTTCTCCTATAATTAGTCCTACCGACATCGTTTTCATAAAGGTTTTCTAACCCTAATCTCCAAATATTATCTAAACACTAATCTAATACCAACTATAATGGTCCATAATTTTTATACATAGATATTAAAAAAAATTATATGAATAAAAAATATAATCCAAATTAGAACTGTAAAGTTTTTGAGTCGTGGGAGATTAGATATAAAATATCTTCATTCTATGAAAGATCTTCAACATCTCCAATAAAGATATTTTCATTTAGTAATCTTCATAGGAATGCCTACAGAAAACATTATTCATATTTTGGGGAAGAGAAACATATGAAAATGGTGTGAGAGAAATATCAATAAGGTTAAAAAAGGTAGATTTCAATGATTTCAAAAGAATAATATGATCATATGGGTATAAGAAGATGAAAAATACATTTGTAAATATACCCTAAATATCAAAGATCATAATATTTAATGAATGAATAAATCATGTTTATTCATTAGACATAAATCAAAAAGAAATAAAAGAACATAAGCCATGTGAGCATAATATTTTCATAATAAATTGAATTTGTGGAAGATACATAATACTAGGAAATTATTTTCATATTAGTTAAGGATAACTACCAATACCATTAAAGGGGAAGCATTCATTTGTTGAATCGGTTTCTCTACCCATTCCAAACTTGAATCACTAAATCGGGTAAACTTCATATTCCATCCCTACTTTACTAAATTGAGTTTACCTTTCATTCATTCCATGTATTATTAAACTAGGTTAACTTTCTATTCCATCATTGTATTACTAAACCAATTTCACTCCATGGTACAATCCTATATATCTCATGAGATATGGATTTTTACCCAATATATTTTAGGGATATATAGGTCCCACCCATCACTGGTTATAATATAACCATTTTCCATAGTTATAACATAACCACCATCACATAATAAAAACCATACATGTGTGTGAAACAAGAACATAAATCATCTATCACACCATATTCAATTAAAATAAATGGGTTTGATAAGCATTTCATCATTGTGTAACACAAGAAAACGTTATATAATTAATAAACATCAAATAATAAACACTAACCATCCAAATAATGAATAAAGAATCAACCAGTCTATCCCATGGAGGGTATCAAAGACCATCATCTTGAGGATGAAGAAGTTCCATAAAATTTTGTAACTACCTATCTCAAGGGAGAACCCCCCACATTGTGTACACTCTTAGAACATGTCCCTAATGGAGTTTCAATGGTTATAATAGCAAAAAGGTTATTAATTTCAAGTGTGAGACATTACAAAAATATATGTAGAGAAAAAATAATTTGAATCCCCTATATAAAAAATAGAAAACTATGTTTATGTTACTAAAATCATAGCTCGAACTGTTGAAGGTTGAAGAACCTTCTCCGTATAAATATTTTGTACTACATAAAACGGGCTAATTCAATAGCCCTAAGATACAATATGTCTTCCTTGAGAAATCTATCTCTAATAACACAATAAAGAAGGTTTTTGGCACCCCCATTCATGAACACCTCCATTACCTAACTAACTACTACTACTCTATATCATTTTCTGACATAGAGCTTCTAATACAACTCTCATACCCAGATTTGGTACTGATTCTCTCTCATTGGCCACTAAATGGAAAATTTTACAAAACTATTGTAAATGGGACAAAATTCCAGAATATTGGAACTCAATCAATGACCTATCACACTGAGGTTTCTTATTACTATTCCTTCCACACTAAATATGGACTACAAAACTTCCTCTATATGCACTTTGACTATTAGTACCCTCATGAGAGGTCTCAATGTGTCTCTTGCTATGAATAGATACTGAACCACTAGGTTGAGAAGAAGATCCACTCTAAACAGGGCGTCCATCATCCTTAATGTTATATTACATAACTAGATCCAAGGTTAATATTTCAGACACAATATTTAACTAGAAACAATTTATCTTAGTTTGAATGGGATGTGAAAACCCTTCAGCATAATGTCTTTCTTTAGCCACCTTATTAGAGGTATAAATATGCGAAAATCGTCAGAGCTCTGTGAAATTTGATGAGTATTCTATAAGATATAAATCAATTCTCTAGGTTCATGAAATATCTTGTATGTTCATTCATTATACTCTCAGGTAAAATATACTCATAGATTTTATATAGTAAATCCATCCAAATCACTTCTTGATACTGACCATCTTGGTTAAAACTATCCAATGAAATATTATTAATACCTCAAAAAATATACATGGTGAGACTAACTCTACTCATATGATCTATCTAAAGGTTCTCTAAGATATATAATATAGTCTCAATACATAACTCTACATCCTGGGGGCCACTGCCCCCTAAAAATGTATTTTTGTGTTGTTTTTTATTCTCCTACATCAAATCTCCCATTTAAGATATGGGTTGCGGAGCTCACTGTATAGTTTGAATAAGTTGTAGGAACTCCCCTAAAAATTGGGTATCATCTACTGAAGTAGGGATAAAATGAGGTTCCAAAACTGCAACTACTTGAGGTAATAATGGTGGGTCTAGGGCCATAAACTCTGGAGTATGGTAGTCACCATCCACTATGCACATGACTTGAGGAAATCATGGTGGAATAGATCTACAAATACCATCAACACTCCTTATACAGTTGTTTATAACAATAAGAGTAAATTTATAAGAATGGGATAGGTAAAATCCTTCCTAAAAAGATTCATTACAGTATTTCTTCCCCTAAAACAATATTTGGGTGATATGAACTATCATAAAGGACACAAGACAGATTGCCTACTTCCCACTAATAAGGTCGATTCTGGGTCAAGATCTATGTTTCATTGTAAGGGACATATTATATGAACTATCAATTAGATATTATAGAGTAAATAAGCCTTTATTTATCAATTGGAATCCCCATTCAATGGATACCATATTTAAATTAATTATTTAACTATTTTTTTCATTTAGATAATAGGCCATTTAGTTAAAATATCATTCAAAACTTATACAAGTACATTCTTTACAAATTAAAATTGGTTTTTTATATAACTACATACAAACCCTTATATTTTATAGATTAATATAACATGTAATATAATCTTAATTGAATAGATGAATCATCATTCTGAATTCATAGATGTTTATTCACTCTTTATATTTCAAATGAAATTCATGTATTCAAAATCATCTAATGTTATAGACTATGTAACCTCTGTTACATAACTTGAACGCGCGATGATTGATTACATAAGTTTCCATCATCAACCTATATAAGAAAACACCATTTAGGATGATTCATACATTTTTATGACCAATTATTATATCCCATTTTCCCTACAAAAATGTTAGTTGCATAACAGATATTCACTAAGACACATACAACAAGTACCATGTAGTTGGGAAATAAAACCTACATGGAATGGCATAATGAATCACATATTAATACTATAAGGTGACTATAATTATTCATGATCAAGGATTCCTTTCTATACAGATCCAATGATGAAATTCAACCCAACATCATAATATTAATAACTTCACATATCATGTGTATCACCCAACAATGGAATCAAATAAACTATAATAGAAATAAACCAGATCATCATGTCCCATCCTAGGTAATTTGGATTTCCTCCCATACATGGGAAAAACTCTCAAGAAAAAGCTCATTACCAAATTTTCACATGTCCCGGTATCCTTTATATTATCCCAAAATAGTAAAGAAATTAAAAGAAAATCTCATACCCATTTGCAACATAAAAAATGGGAGCCAATAAAAATTTCCTAATGCTAGTTGGTCATATGGCCTCAAGCATGCCTCCCCATATACCAAAGGCTACAAAATAGTAGTGTGGGTCACGATGTTATAGTGGGGAAACTATAAATTAATAATCAAAGTAATACAATGGTGTGATAAATGGATAATAGTATAATACTAATAAATTACAACCATAACAGAGTAAGTTAAATTCATATAATAATAGTAAACAAACCATAAATAATAATATATCATACCATATACAATAAGATGTAATGTCATTCATCGAAAAAAAATAATAGGAAAACATGGAAATAGAAATACATATGATAATGTTTACCACCTAAAATACCAAAATCATATCTCTAGATAACATCATGAGACATAGATTGGTCATTTTCTCACCCATACCCAAGCTATAATAAATCAAGAATGAAAAAAATGAGTGATTTCCTTTATCCCGACCTGTGTCCATGTAGTCTGTATACATACCAATAGGATTCTTGAACAGGATGTGAGATATACTCAATAATACATGACCAGTAATGTATATAAACAATCAATAATGATCATAATAACTAAAACCATGTCTAGGTATAACTGGTAAGAAGTAATGTATGATAAGTTTAATAAGTCCATAACACACGTTTTTGAAGAACCAGTCTATAATAGATGAGCATGAAGATATATATATATATATATTATCATTATTAGGTTGTTACCAACTAAAAAACCCACATGTGATAGGATTAACAGACTTATATTGGCTAGGTCCCTTGTCATATAACCAGGGTGACCAATATCCAGATATGTAAAGGTACACATATGTTAGAGGTGCTATATTTTGATCCTTGTTAATGGATCAATACCCTATATAATCATAACTTTGGGTCACCGAGTTCATACCTTGATAACCTAATCGGTTCCATACTATAATTTCTTAGGTAACATACCTTCAAAACAAGTACGTTTTATACATAGATGTAATAGGTACCAAAACTCTATAATGAGTTGGTTCCATACTAAGATGTAACAGGTGACAAACATGTGTAATGATTTTATTCCATATCTAGATGTAATATGTGACATATCATTATAGTACACCAGTGACATACTGAGATGTAATAATCAGTATACATTTATAATGAGTCTCAGATAAAAAGGTTAAAGACCAAAAGAATATCCATATCATTCCATATTCCCCTTATTCCAACAATTTATCCATTTTAATAGAATTTTATAACATTGGAAAGGAGTTACAATCATCTCCAATTATCACTTTTAATCTAAAAAGTATCCCTCTATAAGGATGGTGAGCTCACACACTAAAGGGGTGGTTTAACATAGAGAAAAGACAATATCAAGCCTCACAGGTGGCTGAAGTTGAGTTTTTCAACCTCAAACCCTAATTAGGTGATACAATGGTCACCCAAGCAAGTGTAATAGTAATTTTAAGGCATACCATTTAATTTGGAAGAAACAAATATAATTTCTAATGTGTGTAATGATGGAAATAGTCAAATAGATAACAAAATGTTAAGGAAAAGGTATAGACATCCTTCCTTAACCATATAGTAGAAAAATCATTCAGCATCGGTCTTTTGTTTATTCTATATTATATGAAAATGAAATAAAATATGAATACTCTAAAAATTGGTTATATGAACTCACACCAAAATAAACGGATCAAATGTAAGAAGAATGCGAAAATGAGATAAATGAGTGGCGAACATACTAGTTGTTATCCAATGTGAAAAATAGATCTCAAATCGATATCTAGTTATAGAGAAGAGATCAAATCTTGGTTAGACAATGGAAGGAGAACCTACGGTGGACCTTCTATATGAGAGGGAAGATAAAAGGGGTCCAATATCAAAATAATAGTCCATGCCTCTTTCATTAAATAAATAGACCTAGGAAATTTACCAGGCGTGTAAACAGTATATGTCGTGTAATTCTTGGGTTTTCTCCTCCATAAAAAAATCAATACACGTAATTAAAATGTTATTTCTAGTACAATAAAAATCATGTATTTAGATACACATCATGAATTTTTCCTTTATCCCAACTCCACCCCATATATCTTTCCTTCTAAAAACAAAAAATGACCCACCCTAAGGTGAAATTTATAGATTTAAGGAAAAATAAAACCTGAATAAGTGTTTAACCAAAAGTTAATGGATTGTGTAACTGATTAAAAATTAGGATAATACATTACACTCCAGAAATGTTTAAGGAAACATCATGATAACTTCTTCAATTGAACTAGTATAACAGCCCTAGACCCACACTCCTAGCTCCACTGATGAAATCATAAACATTACATTTCTAGATTTGATAATGACAATGTTTAATTAATTTTCTTCATCCATAACTTACAATATCAAAAGGAAATAATGGATCACATACATTCTTAAGAACCTTTTTTTGTTTTAGAGAATTTGGGAAAAACATTGGACAACAAATACCCAGTAATTCAAGAGAGTATCCTTCCCATTATACCCAACTTTTCATATTCCATATTTGTTCATAAAAATCATACATATTAAAACATTACAGACATAATTAGTTCAACATAATACTATATAAATTGGGTAAAATGAAACATAAGAAGGTTGAACTCAAATTCCCACTATCGGTAAACACAATAATTAACAATTAAATGTAATTAGTGAGTTTCAGAATTTTTTTAATGGTATAATAACTTATTCAAAGAGCATGATGATAAAAACAATTATTCATACATGTCAATACCTAGATCATCATACTTTAAAAAAATTCAAAAGTCTTTAACATAAGAAATATTCTTTTTAATTAATAATCAGGAGACATGTGATATCAATTTTAATAGAAAGAAACATTATAAAACAATAATAAGAATATATAAAAAGTATTGGTATCTTGGATCACTATCATTACATAACATCTTAAAAATCTAATAACTAATATGGCCGACTTCCATCTTTAGATTACCAAGTGTATTGGAGGGCTATAATAGATAAAATAGTACATGGTTTATAATCGAACCACATATCCTTGTTTAATAATGAAACTACTCATTCATGGTTTATAAAAAATTTTCTAACTATAGTTTATACAAAACCACCTTTCATTATGAACAATTTACCAAAACCATATCATGAATAAAGTACATAGTGCATTAATTTCATCATAAACTATTTGAAAAATTCATTTCAGAACATGAATAACCCATAAAAAATAAGCAAGTTGCATAATAATCTCTTTGAACCATTATTAACCTTGGAAAGTGAAATAGGTTCCAAAAAAAGCTATTTGAAAACCCAATTAACACATGGAAAGTAGTTGGGTTCCATAATAATCTCTTTAAAGCATGAATAGCCCCAAGAAAAGAAATTAGTTCCATGTCAATCTATTTGAAATAAAATAATACATCCATAGAAACAATGATGATGGTATCATTTAAAATAGCCATCATTGGGGAATAATTAACAAAAAGGGTTGTTGACCTTGTGAATGAAAATACCATTAAAAGGCCTTTAAAAACATTTTTCAGTAAAATAATCTTTTCAAATTTAAATTAATTTAAAACAAATTAAATTAAAAAAATATTATGAAAATATATTTCTTTGAATTTTTTTCAATGAATATATATGAATTTTCATGGAATATAATAGACATGTCATTGGTAAAATCCCTTCATGTCATATGTATTCAAAATAAACAACCTATTAAAAAATTTAAAAATTGAGTCAAAAGTTACCCATTTGGAAAATGTTATGAAATTTCATATTATAATCCTTTAAAATAATATAAAACATCATTTAAAATGGAATTAGAAAATTGATTTTTTTTAGAAAATACATTTCATAAATACAATTTAGTTTTTTAGAAAACATTCATATAGTTGAGAATGATAAACAATTTAAAATAAAATAAAAAATATTTAACCCTTAAAAAATATCTTAATAGAAATTCAATAAATATGAAATGAAATAAAAATTACACTTATGAGAAAAATTTCATAAATGTATGCGAATAAATTTGACGTGTTTCATGAAAATAATTTCTAATTATTTCTTCCAATATGACCTAAAACAGAAATAATCTCAAAAGAAAGTTGATTTTAACATAAATCCTTTTCTTATTTCGGAACTCTTCAAGTACAATCCCCATGAAATAATAACATAAAATAATTATATAAATATCATGGAAATAATAATATCCCTGATATTAAATTCCAAAATTTATGTATACAAGTCTTATAAGGTTGATATGTGCATATAATAAACATATGTCCCATATAAAGGAATTTTGAATGATTAACCTATTAAAATATCATATCACTAAATTTAGAGCTAATAAATAGATATATTATGTGAAAAAATTGAAAGTCAATACCAAAACTGAGAAAATATAGAATAAAACATCTTTCAAATCAATTAACATATAATCATATCAAAACTGAGTCAATAAAGAAGTTTTATAACCCAACAAATGAAAATTGAGTTAAGAAACTCTTTACCACTTGGTAACTTTTAAGACAACCTGTTTGGATAAATTAATTAATATGAAAACTTAAAATACCTTTATGTATTAATTATTCAAGGAATTAATTATAAAATGGCCATATATACACCACATAATAAAAACAAGTGATGAATATGGAATACGTCTCACTAAAGGGAAATGATGACGAGAAACCCTAACCTCGAGTCCATACATTCCTTGTATGTCCTCTAACTTATGTATAATAAGATTACATAGACTATTTTACTTATAAATATTAATTTTCAGTTTTAACAACATACTAAAATATTTTATTTTAATACATTATAATGACATATTTTATTACTCAATCAGATAAGTCCACGCCGGTTGTTTTGAGGATGATTAGTTCATTCTTTCATAATGTATTTTGCGTGTTAACTATTCTGAAAGAGGTCATTATTTAAACTTCTTAAGATCAATAATAATTAAATAATTATCATTTTTATTAATTAATTATAAATTCAAAAGCAACCAAGAAACATGGTTTTGAAAAATGATCTACATTGTGATCATGGATATGACAGGTCGTACATACACATGAGTAACATTTCAATTTTTCAATGATAATTATGGAAACAAGGTATGTATTGTTTAACCTTTCCAAAATTATCATAAAATAATTTATAAAATATCTTTTTTAAATATACTTATGTATTTAAATCTTTTGATGTGGTGAATAAAAAGTAATCACATCCTTTTATGGAGGCAGTAGTCTACATGTACATGAACAATGTTATCATTTTTTAGTGTAAGAAGAAAAGTGTTATATTATATTTTCAAAATAATAATTATGTTATGTGTAATTTATTATGTGATCTATATCATATATAATTATTTATATTATCCTTATTACCTTACATGTAAATCATTTGTAAAAAATAATCACATCAATTCATGAGGCGGTAGTCTACCGTACGCACAAGCGACATTATAGTATACCCCATAGAATGTAGTGTAAAATGTATATGTGATATAATTAATAAAAAAGTAAAAAAGGTTAATAATATCATATATATATATATATATACTTTAAATACATGGATTCAACAATCCTTGGTGGTGAAGTTGGAAAACGAATGACATCAGTTCACGATATGGTAGTCTAGCGTACACACATATGATGATTTTTATCCCAGTTTATGGATGTAAAGATGGATTTATGTTATTAAATTAGTATAATAACATATTCATATACAATATATACCAATTATATCATATTATAAAATTTAATGAAAATTATATAGAGCTGGGATAAGAAATAAAGCAAAAGAAATAGTTAAGAATTTTACCTCTTCATCTGCCACATATTTTGGATTATTCATAAAGTATTCATAGAATAACTTTCTAACCAATTAAAGTATTTTGGGATGAGGTAAAAAATTTATTTTGTGATTTTGGTATGTTTTTTCACCAAAAAAGTTTATGAAGGTGTGAAAAAGTGATGAGAGGGTGTGTCCTTTTATTTGTGAGGCGAGTGACACACTAGTGTATTTTGAAAGTAAATAATTGTACCCATGTTTTTCACAAGAGAAAGGCTAAAAATGGACCATTATAGATAAAAATGAATTATAATGTCAAAATATAGTTATAAAATAGTTTTTAAATAATTTTTTATAACATTATGAATCTTATATTTTGAGTGTAACCCTCGGTAAAACCGTTTTCACCATAACGATGATAATTAATTTTCAATGATGTAACTATTCAATATGGTAAAAAATTAATTTGAACTTATTATATTATATAAATTAATATGATTAAATATATAGAATCCATTTTACTACTTTTAATTCATAGAAGTGTAAAAATTTAATTTTAAATTAAGCCCATAAACGTGATGAAAAATAGGATTCTCAATGAGTGTATTTTAAAAAAAAGTATGATTTTTTATTAAGTACATGACTAATCATGATAATTGTATGAATATAAATTAATATTTATTGATATATAATATATAAATTTCATTTAAATAATTATTCATTATGGGTTTCTTTAATAAATTATAAATGATATTCATCAAGCACTTTTTAAGAAACAATCCATTTTAAAACCCAAAGACAAACTTATACTAAAATCGAATATGAAGTTGATTAATAAGAAATTAAGAGGATAAAATAGAAACAAATAATTCATATGTTACATTAAAAATATTCAATATATAATGGGGCTTTTAAATTTCTTAATTTATTTGAAATGAAATAAATTTTTTAAACAATTTGTATTTTTCATTATTTCTCAAAGAATCAATATTTTCCAAAAAAACCCTAAATTAATGTAAATATCCGTAAAATTAAAGGCAATTTTTTTTTTCTAAATTTTCTTTGAGATTTTACAAGAATGCAGTTTCTGATGGCGCCTGATTCTGAGGCCCGGTGTGCCCGGAATTAATTTTCGAAGTTTAGCTCGGGTACGTTCAGTGAACGAGCGGGCGGGTTTTTCTAACTTTTGAACCTGTGCTTAGAATCAAAATCGGAAGGCACTAATGGAATCACAGCGCCGGTAATTGCTTAGAAACACCTTTTCTGAAGTTTCGTTTTCTCGGGTGTGGTTTTAATTTCGGGATAAAGTTAAGGAATAAAAGAAAAGTGGTGCAACCGATCTTTTATTTTATTTAAGTCGCTTAACCTATGTTAAGTGGATGACGTGGGACCCACAATATCCTACCCACTTGGTAGGATATTTTGTGATGTGGGACCCACACGAGCCACTATTTCTTTTCTTTTTAAGTAACACACCCGCACCCCCTATTAATGAAGTCAAACCGTGCGTTTATTCTGGTTAAGAAACGCCCCATTAATTTGGGCGGTTAAATCATTACAATTAATTCATTGAATTGGTTGTTTCTTTTTGAATTTCAAAGGTTGACTCGTGCGTTAATAAAATAAGACTGTTATTATTTTATTTCTGTTGGAACTTGTTATGTGGAGATGATTTGGAGGAAAACGTTCTTCTTCGATGAAGAACGCGAATAACGCGAAGAACGCGAAGAACGCACCGATCTCCGACGAAGAACGCCAAATCCTCAGAAATCAAAAATGCTCCTTCCACGCCGTTTCTTCCACGAAGATCCTTCTCTTCCGCGACGATCCTCTTCTTCTGCGACGGTTAATTCCGCGATGAACCCTCGTTCGATGACAACGTTGAGGTAGGGAATTATTTGAGAACGATTTTATTCCATTGATTATTTCATTCTAAAGAAAACAAAGAAACACAGATCAACTTATTATCTAGTTGATCCGCGAACTTTTTCCTTGCGGGTTGGGAATAATTTGTTGTGGGAAGTTGTGGGGGTTTATTTTATTGTTGATCGTGATCTCATCTGTCGCCTTTCTTAATTTCAATTGGGCCGCCTGTTATCATAATAACGGGAGGAGGTCGGACTGCACGAACACGACCGACCCTCCTCCCCCCTTGTTTGTTTGAATTTTTTGCGGCACGTGAAAGTAAGCGTGGTGCCGTTACACCATGCGGAAACGAGAAAGAACGTGGTGAAGAAACGCGGCACCGTCGTGTCGCGCCGTTGAGGCCGAACAAAACCGCAGGTGGAGTTGGGTCCGCAGAGGTGATTCGAAGACCCCGTAGTTTGTTGTCGAAGTGCGGATCGACGGACGATGGTGAGGTGATCCGCAAATGCGTTTTAAAGCCGCCGTAGTAAAGGTTGGGTCCCGGGAGGACCGTTGGCGAAAGCGACGTGCAAAACGGACCAGTGGAGCGCGTCTGGTGGTCGGCAGAAGACTCCCCCAACGCGCTGCGCTGACACGGCAGCACCGGCGGCCGGCACAGGCCGGCCCCCAGGAGGCGGCGGCGCCCGGCGCGTGGCCAGGACGGGGCCGCCACGGCTGAAGTCACGGTGGTGGGTGGCTGGTCCCGCGGCCACGCGGGACCAGAGGGACGCGGCATCGCGCCGCGTCTGTTGACAGGGAGCGGCCCCCGTGCGGGGGCCGCGGTTTCGTCCAGGGGGGCAATCCCCCCTTGCGCGTCTGCATGGCCTGCGCCCGCGAGCCAGCGCGCCGGGCCGTGCCGCCCTGCCGGACCGCCAGGCCGGGCCGGGCCGCACCAAGCTGGGTCGTACCTGGACCCGGTTTGGGTCGACCCAGTTCGGGCCGACCCAGGGGGGTTGGGCTGGGTCGGTCTGGGCCCAGACCCCACGTTTTCAGACCTCTTCGGTCTTTTGCCCATAACATTGGGTACGGACCTACGATCGATGCGCCTTCAGTTGCGTAGCAATCCTTGGATCAAGACGGTCGTTTCGGTATATTACAATCAAGGGTTTGGAGAACTTTGGGTTCGGCCGGGTTGGTTCGGATACGAAACCAACCGGGCCCTCGGTGCGGAAACGCTTATATCTTGAGTTCTGGACGTCTGATTGACGTGTCCTTGACTTTATTGGTTTCCTCTTGACGAGATGGAACTTTTGGAATACTTCTCCTGAGTTTTGGGTGCAGTTGGAGTATGTCGGGGTTGGATTGTACCCGAAATCCAACCGGGCCCCTGGAACGGAAAAGTTGATATCTTTCAGACCGGACGCCCGTTTGACGAACCGTCAGCGGCGTCGGTGAGAAACGGTCCCTATGAGTATACCCTATGAGATTTCGTGGTACATTTTAGATATGGCCAGGTTGGTTCGCACACGAAACCAACCGGGCCCCTGGGACGAAAAGGCTAATAACTCACAGACCGGGCGTCCGATTGACACGTCGTATGTTGCGTTGAGACCCCTATGATGAGGCGCTACTTTGAGATAGTTCTTAGTGGTACTTGTGATACTTGGAGTATCAACCTGTAGCTCGTGGATTGGACCCTCCTGGAGATTAGCATACAGAGTATGGAGACTGTGTAGCTGGCTGTGACCGATGAATGCTTGTCCGATTCGATTCGGAGTGACTAGCATAGCCCAGTGGGGAGCACTACTTTGTGAGGTGGAAGACCCATGGCGGAGGAGCACTACTATGTGAGGTGGCAGACCCACAGTACTCGACAGGAGGAGTACCTCTGTAGGCTATGAGGGGGAGCAATATTATGTGAGGTGGTAGACCCATGGTACAGGAGCACTACTGTGTGACGTGGCAGACCCGCGGTACTCGACAGGAGGAGTACCTCAGCAGTCTTAGGTTAGTGAGCAGTACCTCAGAGTCGTGACAAGACCACTGTACACTCCAGAGACGGTGCTCTTCAGCAGTTACGGTTTCGATAATGAAAATCTTGGTTTGAGCTGAGTCTATGACCTTTGTGTTTACCTCTTGATTGAGACGGGTCACTTGATAACTTAGGTACATGTATGGGAAAATACATGGGTAGTGGTTATCCGATGATTTCATAATCTTGTGTTTCCTCATGATTGAGATGGGTTACTTGATAACTTAGGCATATGTATGGGCATATACCTAAGTAGAGGTTATCTGTCGATCTCTTCTTTGTGGTATTCCTTGTTGGTTTTAGTGAGACCTTGAGGGTCTCGGGGTCCCTACTGAGTATCGTTATACTCACCCCTGCACAGGATATGCCCGCACCTCGTTGTATTGGTTGCAGATGACGGGTAGTGCTGACAGAGGCCGAGTGTTCGAGGACTGGACGGTACCCGGAGGTGGACCACCCGACGAGTCAGTATCCAGAGGTGGACTTCACAGTGAGACGACACTCAGAGTGGGTTGACGGGCGAGAGCATTGAGGAGATGTGCTATCTGTACCTACCCTTCAGGTAGGATCTGAGGAGGATGACCCAGAAGCTGCTTCCTTTCTTCCAGTTGTTGTCTTTCTCTGTTGTACTTTTGTCTAGTTGTAGCTATATTTCTCGTTGGGTTTGTATTCTGGCCCATTTACTTTTCATCACTTTCTTTGTCCATAGTGTTTTAATTCCACTTGTACTCTATGGTGTTCTTTTACTTTTATAAAGGTAATTCCTTCCCAGTTATAGGGATTTATGCCTTTGGTGCTAGTCACCAGCCCCTGGCCTATGGAAGGGGGCTTGGGGTAGTCACGGCATGGGCCCCGTGGACGGGTCGTGACAAATTGGTATCAGAGGAGTCAGTTCTACCGCAGAACTTATAACTCTGATATTTTTCATTCTGTGAAGAAATATTGTTAAGGGTACCGAGTGTGGTTTTTAGTTCAGGGAGTCCAGTGTTAGTGCGGGCGGCTGACGTATCCATACACCAGGACCCTGACAACTGATTTCTGACTTTGTGCATGAAAAAATTGATTGCGTGTGTGTTTCTAGAAGTTTTTAAAATTCATCTCAAACCAGGTCATCTCACCAGGTATAAATCGTTTGACCATGTCATGTTTGTTTCTTTCAGGATGCCTCCCCGTGGACGACCGGCTAGAGCCCTGAGAGTTGTTCGTACTGACATCCCACCGAGTGACGTGGCCTCAGTACAGGGCCCTATCCCAGTTGAGGCACCAGTGGTACTACTACCCGTTGGGCAACCGATGCCACCAGCCCCAGCATCAGAGTGTGGACATCGCTTGAGCACGCTGCACGAGTTCCAGGGCCAGAGGCCACCCAGGTTCAGGGGAGAGACGGACCCGCAAGCGGATGAGGATTGGATGGAGGTTGTGGTGAGAGTCTTCAGGCTAGTGGGGACGCTAGCAGACTTCATGGTGATCCTTGCTGTCAGCCTTCTTTAGGCAACAGTAGGCATATGGTGGAGCCTGATGCTCCAGATGCATGAAGAGGCGACTCTTCTATGGGAAGACTTCGAGAGCCTGTTCCGGGCAGAGTTTGTACCAGCCACCCTTCGAGTGGTGCGTATACAGGAGCTACTTTAGCTGTGGTAGGGAAGCGTGACAGTGGCGCAGTATTCATTGAGGTTCACATACCTCTCGCGCTACTCCACAGATATAGTACGGTACCCGTTCTTCAGGGCCCGAACCTTCGAGAAGGGGCTCAGGTGAGAGATTAGATCTTCTGTTGTTTCTCACAACATTCTGACATAGATAGGGGTGTTGGAGCGATACCTCTTAGTGGAGAGTTTCCTTGCTGAGAAGTCTCCAGCAGTAGGACCCACCACTAGCCAGCATGCGGTAGATTCTTCTGTAGCAGGCAGTAGACAGATGACGCAGAGGTCCAAGAGGACCAGACCTACTGGTGGTCGACTGCGTGACTCAGGGTCGGTAGTGCGAGTCACCAAGGGGAATGACAAAGCTATACCTGCCATGCAGTGTTACTCTTGTGGCGTCATTGGTCACATGGCACGTGACTGTCCGACCCGCCATGAAGATGACCAACTGTTAAATGAAGAACCTCCCAAGCAGAGGAAGAGGTTCGATCAAGGCAGACCACTAGGAGCTGAAGGCCGAGGGAGGGGAGCTGGCCGTGCAGCTGGAGGTGGACGACGCTTCGAGGTGTTTCCACCACCACCACCAGGAGGTCCACCCCGACCGTGGGGAACAGGTAGACATGGGAGAGATCAGCTTCAGGCAGTAGAAGGATACGACTACGGAGCTCCGGAAGCAAGTGTACAGGAGCGGAACTAGTGGTGTATATCTAGTTCCATGTTGTTGTTGTTACATTTGTGTCTTTGTACCATGAACTGCAATAATATAAATACACTTACCGTTGTGACATTTGCTTCCTTCCTTTTTGAGTACTAAGAGGTTCCGGTTTAAACTGTTGACATGACCCTCACTTTCGAGATTCCTACTAGAAGATACCCAGTGGTCTCACGCTGATGTCGACAGTGTGACTCGACCCTTAGAGGCGATAGTGACGGTTGGATCTCATGGTAGTAACGTCGAGGCCTTACGACATCATCCATGGAATGAATACATCATTCATGTCCGGATTGACTATATTAGGCAATGAACATGGTTCATCTAGGGGATGAGACCTAGTTTCTCTTTTTGGCAAAGGAGAAATTTTAGCAGCTCTTTCAGATCATAGGCAAAGAAGGTGCAGATCATCCAAGAGTGGATGAAGACTGCACAGTGCATTAAGAAACAGGAAACTGGCACCAGTCTTAGAGACTCAAACATGTTAAATGTTTCAAGGAGTGGAAGATTTAAGGAGAGATGAGTCTTCGAAGGAGCAGACGTGGAGGCCGAGGTAGGGGAGCAGCATGAGGTGGTGTACGTTTTAACATGCTACAACCACCCGCCTTAGTTGTCCCCGCCAGGCTCATGGAGGTGAAGGGCAGGGGAAGAGGGTAGCTGCGTGCAGTCAGGGAGAGTGACCCGATGGCTCTAAGAATGACTCGAGGGACAGTTTGTGTACACTACTAGTTGCCGTAGTAACAGACGTTGATATGAATCATTCCTTCCTTCCACGAATCTTGTCCCAGACCTAGAGTTTCCGGTAAGCTGTAGACTTGACCCTCACGTCTGGATATACCTTGGGAAAAGACTCGATAATCACACTTACGCTGATAGTGTGATCAGACCCTCGAGGCGAGAGTTTTGGTTGGAATCTCTTGGTGGCAGTGTCGAGGCCTCACGACGTTGGTTTGAGTATGGACTGGGCAAACACAGTTCATACACAAATTGACGGTATTAGGCAAGAAGGTTGTGGTTTAACGACGACGTCGGGATGGATTTTCCTTTGTCGGCAAAAAGGAAACCCCAGGGAGCATAGGAGGGTGCGAACGATCACTCTTGAGTCGGTCAACCTTACCCTCGTGGCAGTAGTCATTTTGAGTTCCAGTTATAACAGGAATTGGAGACCTCTAGAGTTCGAGGATGACGATCACGTCCTTTTACGGGTCTCACCACGATGAGGTATACGGAGATGTGGGCAAGGCGGAAAGTTATCTCCGAGGTTCAGTGGACCTTATTAGGTCCTCAGCTGGGTAGGAGAAGTGGTTTACGACTTGACCCATCCACCTCAGTTGCAGCAGGTGCACGACGACTTCCGTGTATCTCAACTGAGGAGATACGTGCTCGACCCTTCGTATATCATCGACCATGAGGAGCTAGACCTTGGTGATGGGGTGACATTCATGGAGGTTCTAGTGGGGATCAAGGATCGACATTATAGGATCCTAAGAGGATTGTCGATTCCTCGGGTGCACTTTCTTTGGTAGCACGGGAACCTCCAGGTGAGCACATGGGAGAGGAAGGCTCAGATGCGTGCTTAGTACCGCTTTTTTAACCCTAGTTTGTGTTAAAGCTTTACGAGGATGTAAATCCCTGAGGTGGGAGTAATGTAAAGACCCGTAAAATTCAAGGGAAATTTTTTTTTCTAAATTTTCTTTGGGATTTTACAAGAACGCAGTTTCTGACGGAGCCTGATTCTGAGGCCCGGTGTGCCCGGAATTAATTTCTGAAGTTTAGCTCAGGTACGTTCAGTGAACGAGCGGGCTGGTTTTTCTAACATTTGAACCTGTGCTCATAATCGAAATCTGAAGGCACCAATGGAATCACAGTGCCGATAATTGCTTTGAAACACCTTTTCTAGAGTTGCGTTTGCTCAGGTGTGGTTTTTAATTTTGGGATAAATTTAAGGAATAAAATAAAAGTGGTGCAACTGATTTTTATTTTATTTAAGTCGCTTAACCTATGTTAAGTGGATGAAGTGGGACCCAAAATATCCTACCCACATGGTAGGATATTTTGTGAGGTGGGACCCACACGGCCACCGTTTCTTTTCTTCTTAAGTAATGCACCTGCACCCCCTATTAATGAAGTCAAACCGTGCGTTTATTCTGGTTAAGAAACGCCTCATTAATTTGGGTGGTTAAATCGTTACAATTAATTCATTGAATTGAATGTTACTTTTTGAATTTCAAAGGTTGACTCATGCGTTAATAAAATAAGACTGTTCTTATTTTATTTCTGTTGGAACTTGTTGCGTGGAATGGATTTGGAGAAAATCATTCTTCTTCGATGAAGAACGCGAAGAACGCGATGAACGCACTGATCTCCGACAAAGAACGCCAATTCCTCAGAAATCAACGACGCTCCTTCCATGATGTTTCTTCCGCGATGATCCTTCTCTTCCGTGATGATCCTCTTCTTCCATGATGGTTAATTCCGCGACGAACCCTCGTTCGACGACAACGTTGAGGTAGGGAATTATTTGAGAATGATTTTATTCCATTGATTCTTTCATTCTAAAGAAAACAAAGAAACTTGGATCAACTTATTATCTAGTTGATCCGCGAATGTTTTCCTTGCAGGTTGGGAATAATTTGTTGCAGGAAGTTGCGGGGGTTTATTTTATTGTTGATCCTGATCTCATCTGTCTCCTTTCTTGGTTTCAATTAGGCCGCTTGTTATCATAATAACGGGAGGTGGTCGGACTGCACGAACACATCCGACCCTCCTCCCCCCATTGTTTGTTTGAATTTGTTGCGGCACATGAAAGGTAGCGCGGTGCCGTTGCACTACGCGGAAACGAGAAAGAACGCGGAAAAGAAGCGTGGCACCGTCGCGCCACGCCGTTGAGGCCGAACGAAACCACGGGCGGAGTTGGGGCTGCAGAGGCAATTCGGAGACCCTGCAGTTTGTTGTCGAAGTGCGGATCGACATACGATGGTGAGATGATCCGCAAAGGAGTTTTAAAGCCACTGTAGTAAAGGCTGGGTCCCAGGAGGACCGTTGGAGAAAGAGATGAGAAAAACGGACCACCGGAGCGTGTCCGGTGATCCACGGAAGACTCCCCCAGAGGCGGCGCCCGGCGCACCCCCTGGAAGGGGCCGCCGTGGCGGCGGGCGGCTGGTCCCACCGCCACGCGGGGCCAGAGGGACCCGGCATCGCGCCGAGTCCGTTGACAGTGAGTGGCCCCCGCATGGGGGCAGCGGTTTCGTCCAGGGGGCGGTCCCCCCTTTTGCGGTAGCTTGGCCTGCGCCAGCGAGCCAGCGCGCTGGGCCGAGCCGCCCGGCCGGACCGCCAGGCCTGGCCGCGCCCAGTTCGGGCCGGGTCGCGCACGCCGGGCCGGGCCGTGCCCAGCCAGGCCGGGCCACGCCCGGCCGGGTCTGACCCAGACCCGGGTCGGGTCGACCCGGTTCAGGCCGACCCTGGGGGGGTTGGGATGCGTCAGTCCGGGCCCAGACCCCCCCGTTTTCGGACCTCTTCGGTCTTTTGCACATAACGTTGGGTATGGACCTCTGATCGACGTGTCGTCAGTTCCGTAGAAATACTTGGATCGAGACGGTCGTTTCGGTATATTACACTCAAGGTTTCGGAAAACTTTGGGTTCGGCCGGGTTGGTTCGGATACAAAACCAACCGGGCCCTCGGAGCAGAAACGCATATATCTTGAGTTTCGGACGTCCGATTGATGTGTCGTCGACTTTTTTGGTTTCCTCTTGATGAGACAGAACTTTTGGCATACTTCTCCTGAGTTTTGGATGCAGTTGGAGTATGACCGGGTTGTATTGTACTCGAAATCCAACCGGGCCCCTGGAACAGAAAAGCTTATATCTTTCAGACCGGACGCCCGTTTGACGAACCGTCAGCGGCGTTGGTGATCACATTGAGAAACGGTCCTTATGAGTATACCCTATGAGTGTTTGGGTTACAGTTGAGATACGGTCGGGTTGGTTCGCACACGAAACCAACCGGGCCCCTAGGACGAAAAGGCTAATACCTCACAGACCGGGCGTCCGATTGACGCGCCGTCTTTTGCGTTGAGACCCCTATGATGAGGCGGTCCTTTGAGATACTTCTTAGTGGGACTTGTGATACTTGGAGTATCGACCTGTAGCTCGTGGAGCGGACCCTCCCGGAGAGGAGCATACAGAGTACGGAGACCGTGTAGCTGGCTGTGACCGATGACTACTTGTTCGATTCGATTCGGAGTGACTAGCATAGCCTAGTGGGGAGCACTACTTTGTGAGGTGGAAGACCCATGGCGGAGGAGCACTACTGTGTGAGGTGGCAGACCCGCAGTACTCGACAAGAGGAGTACCTCTGTAGGCTATGAGGGGGAGCACTACTGTGTGAGGTGGCAGACCCATGGAGGAGGAGCACTACTATGTGAGGTGGCAGACCCATGGTACTCGACAGGAGGAGTACCTCAGCAGTCTTAGGTTAGTGAGCAGTACCTCAGAGTCGTGACAGGACCACTGTACACTCCAGCGACGGGGCTCTTCAGCAGTTATGGTTTCGATAATGAAAATCTTGGTTTGAGCTGAGTCCATGACCTTTGTGTTTACCTCTTGATTGAGATGGGTCACTTGATAACTTAGGTATATGTATGGGAAAATACCTGGGTAGTGGTTATCTGATGATTTCATAATCTTGTGTTTCCTCATGATTGAGATGGGTTACTTGATAACTTAGGTATATGTATGGGCATATACCTAAGTACAGGTTATCTGTTGAGATCTTTTTTGTGGATATCCTTGTTGGTTTTAGTGAGACCTTGAGGGTATCGGGGTCCCTACTGAGTATCGTTATACTCACCCTTGCACGGGCTATGCCCTCACCACATTGTGTTGGTTGCAGAAGATAGGCAGTGTTGATGGAGGCAGAGTGTTCGAGGACTGGACGGTACCCGGAGGTGGACCACCCGACGAGTCAGTATCCGGAGGTGGACTTCACGGCGAGACAACACTCAGAGGGGGTTGACGGGTGAGAGAATTGAGGAGTTGCGCTATCTGTACCTACCCTTCAGGTAGGATCCAAGGAGGACGACCCAAGAGCTGCTACCTTTCTTCCAGTTGTTTGCCTTTTTCTGTTGTACTTTTGTTTAGTTGTAGTTGTATTTCCAGTTGGGTTTGTATTCTGGCCCATTTACTTTTCAGCACTTTCTGTGTACTTAGTGTTTTACTTCCGCTTGTACTCTGTGGTGTTTTGTTACTTTTATAAAGGCAATTCCTTCCCAGTTATTGGGATTTACGCCTTTGGTGCTAGTCGCTAGCCCCTGGCCTATGGAAGACGAGATTGGGGTAGTCACGACACGGGCCCCGAGGACGGGTCGTGATAATTACACCCAAGATAAATTTTGATATTTCAATTTCAAAAATGAGTTTAATTTAATAAAATTAATTTTATTAATTCTTCAAAAATTAATTATAAATTTATTTCACTAAAAGTAATAAAAACAATTTTTGGAGAAAAAATATTATTGAAGAATAAAAATAGATTAGTAATTATTTATATAATATTTACTAAAAAAATCAATGATTTATTTTTATTAGGAAATATATATATATTTATATCATAAATTATTTTAAACTATTCATGACTTCCAATTGAACGTCTAGGTTGAACCAATCGTATATTTCGTGCATCGTTTAACCTTGATGTTGCTAGTATAATACACTATCAATCATTGTTTTATTTTCTAAAGTATTGTGGTTTTACATCCACCACCCCTAATAAATTTCATCATCTCAATTTAAAATTTATATTGACAATGAGTTGAACTATTTTTTTAAAATACTCTTTCTAAAAACAAAAAACATAAAATGGTTTGATAAAACATCCTATTGATAAAATAGAAATGGAACAATGTATTTCATGTGTAATAACACATAATATGATTTCAAATTGAAGTAAATACATGGGAAGTGCATATTTGGGCATGGTATAAAATCCACAACCCCAAATAAAAATATTTGGTGACATAGAACATTGGTCAAAATATAGTGATTGATTAAGAGAATATTAACACTAATAAAACCACGTAACAAAGAGGTGGAAAATGTAATTAATATCATCATATGTGATAGTGGAATGCTTTTTTTTATTTCAAGATTCATTTCTTATATTTTTAGAACTACTTTACCATCTATAATTATTGAATAATTTGATATACATATATGATGAGTATTATTTCATCCTCATAACAATTTACACAACAATCTTATCTTTTTTTACAAATGATGAGTATTCAGGATTATTTTTATTAAATGTAGAACGAAAATAATCTTTTAATGGACCAAATAATCATAAAGGGGATAAAAATTATTTCATATTTCAATATAATTTATTAAAAAAAATGGTTACCACAAAGTATGATGTTTACTAAAATGAGTAATCCATCAAATAATGAAATAATACATTTATCTATAAAATCCAAATGTAACAACCAAATTACAAACTTAATCATTCTCAAATAACCTCATCATTAAAGAATGTTTTAACCTATAATTTTATCTCATACCATTCAACTTTAAAGCCTAAAAATTAGAAAATTATTATTTTTAAATAGCATTAATCACTTAGTCACTAAATCATTTTTCAATCTTGTGGTCATCCATAAAATAAACATGTTTTCCCACAATTACCTCAATTAGAATTATCATATAAACATAAAAGGTTATAAATAACTTAAATATTATATCCACAAATTATAAATTCATACATCATCTTAAAAAATATATTTTCATATTTTTCATAATACTAAAAGATATCCTAAAATGTCAGTAATGACTTTAAGAAATTTTCATGAAAAACCTCAAAGTGGGGTCTAATAAATTGAAAATATGATCATAAATAATCATATATATATATATAAAGGTATCCATAACACTGAAGATAATATCACATGAAAATATCCTAATACCAAATGTTATATAAACCATTCCTATGATACCAGTTATAACAGTCCCGAACCCACACTCTCTGATCTGGTGTTGAAATAAAAAATTACATTTTCAACATTAATACTGAATACGGTGACCCAATTTTCACCATCAAAAACATAAAATATAAAAATAAAATATCATAACACTTACATTGTCAAAGAACATTTTGGTCTATATTTTTATATAATTAGGACAAACTCATTCATAAAAAATACCCTATAATTCAAGAGATCATATTTTATACTATACCCATATTTTCATATTATATATTAATTCATTATAGTCATCCATATAAATCCATTCTAGAAATAATTCATCCACCATCATACTTGATAACATGGTGAAAAGGAATCCTAAGAAGGGTGATCTCAAATGCTCAGTAACGGTAAATATAATAATTGACAATTAAAATCCATATGTGAGAATCAGAAGAGAATAATGGAATGATTACTTAAATAAAGTTCATGAGTATAACATAAGAATATTCATAACCATCAATACATGGATCATCAAAAATGAAAACATCAGATAAGGATTTAACAAAAGAAAGATTCATCAGAATCAATAATCATGAGCCATGTGATCTAAATTTCAATATAATGAACCTATATGAAGCTCTATTAAGATTAGATACAAATTATTGGTATCCTGTAACATTATCATCACATCATTTTTTATAAATGGGATAAGCAATATATTTGACTTCTATCTTCATAGTACACAATGAATTGAAGGGATATAATAAAACTACATATCCTTGGTTTATTAGGGAATCAACCATCTTTGGTTAAACACATAACCACCCATAATTTTTTAGAATAGAACCACCAATCTATATTTTATAATGGAACAACCCTTTATTAGAAAAATTTACAATAACTGCAAAATGAATAAATTAAAAATAGCATTTATTTCATCATAAACTCATTAACAAACAATTTATTTATTTTATAACTTTTGATCAAATCATGTAATATAAATAGGTACATTAGCAATTTATTTGGGAATCAATTATACCATGGAAATATACGAGTACCAAAACAATATCATTGAAAATATTGTTAGCTAGTGATAAAGAAATAGGTTCAATAACAATTGCATTGAAACATTAATTACCCATGGAATTGAAATGGATTCCAATTAAATTGATTTGAAGGAATATAAATACATATAGATAAATAATTAAGTTTTTATAATTAAAAATTATTTCTATTGGAGAATAAGTAATAATAAGGTTTTTTGATTTTGATGAATACAGATTTTATTAAAATATCATTAAAACCCTTTTCCCTAAAGGTAAAGTTTTAATTTTTAAAAGCAATTTGAAAAACAAAAAAAAATCTCAAAATATTTGGAAAATAATTTTTTTTGAAAACAATGTTTGAAACAATGAAATAAAACTTCAAGGAAAATAGATTACTTGAAAGGGGTAAATCCATTCATTTTATAAATGTTAAAAATAAAAATTCTTTTTGAAATCATTTTGAAAAAGTTATTTAAATGTGACCCATTTAGAAAACATGAGGATATTTATTATTAAAAAAATTTAAGCGAATATAAATTATAATTTTAATTATTCATATAAAAATTATTTATTCATTTAGAGGAATATTTTTGAAGACATTTCAGAAAACATTTTAGAATAAATGGATATGGAAAAGAAATATACTCGGTCAAAAATTTAATATAAGACCAGTATCACATACAAACAAAATTATTTATTTTTATTTAATTAATAGGGGAGGAAATAGATATTAATCATTTGAACCACATTCATAACCAGAGGATAATAAAATTTATTTGGTCCAAAAAAATTACATCACAATATTTCATTTAAAAAAACCTTGAACATAAACAATCTTGAATGAAAGGATATAGTACCATAAATCCTCTTCTAATTTGGAGACTCTTTAATCCAAATACCATGAAAGAATAATGTAAAATGATAAATTAAATATCATTAAAATAATAATATCCATGATATAACCGGACAAAAGGTCATTATATACACCTCATAAATAATATAGGTTCATTTCATAAATATATGTCCCAAGGAATTGAATTTGGGATGATTAACACTGTTAAAGATCATGTCACAAAATTGAGACTTAATCAATGGAGATATTTTTTGTAAAAACTTTAACTCCATAAAAAAGTTTAAAAACATAATAAAAAAAAATTATATCAATTCACAAAAAAAAATATCCTTAATGATTCAATGAATAAGTATTATAACCCAGTGGAATGAAATTGAGTTAAGAACCTCTTTACCACATGATAACTTTTCAGTAAACCCCCATTGATAAAATAATTAAAATTAAAACACAAAATACAATATTTTATGAAGGATTAAAGATAGTACATGTTAAATGGAGATTATATATACTACATAATAAAACAACTTTTGAATATAGAATATGTATCGTAGAAGAAAATGGAAGACGAGAAACCCTTACCCCGAGTTGACACATTACTTGTTTGTACTATAACTCCATTATAATAATATTATATCAATTAATTAATATATATATAACCTTTTCGAGTATTATAAAATTATAATTAATTCATTTATTTTATTTATTTATAATAATATATTTTAATACTTAATCAGTTAAATCAACATCAAGTGTTTTTAGGATATTTTTTTCATTATTTCAAAACAACTTTATTGTGTTGAACAAGGTCAAATAGTTCATTATTTAAAAATATAAAAAATAATAAAAATGATATAAATATCTTATTTATTCAAAAATAATAATTTTTAAACTATTCATGTTTTTTTGGAAAATGAACAACATTATGATCATGGAGACGGTAGACCATATATACACAAGAGTAATGTTTCCATTTCTCAATGATCGTTGTAGAAAAAGGGTATTTATTATTTTTTATTTCCAGAATTATTATAATATCATTAAAAATATTATTTATTTACATATAATTATGTGTGTTATTCTTCTGATGAGTTGAATAAAAAATAATCACACCGCTTCATTGAGGTGGTAATCCACAAGTACATGTATGTCGTTATCATTATTTAGTGTGACAAATAAAATGATATATTATATTATTAAAATGATAAATATGAACATTGTTTAATTATTATATCATTTATATCACATATATTAATTATATTTGTTATTATTACCTTCCACCTAAAGCATTCATAAAAAATCAATCACATCGCTACGGGAGGTGGTAGTCTGTCGTACACACAAGCGATGTTATCGTAACCCTCATGGAATAAAAGATAATATGTAAAAGTGAGATCAGAACACAATAGGTATAAAAATATTAGTAATATAATTTATATACTTTAAATTCATCATTACAAAAAATACTTTAGATGTGAAGATGAAAAATGAATGACATTGGTTTGTGAGGCGGTAGTTCACCATACACATGAATGATGATTTCACATCCCATTTGATGGAAGAGGAGATGTTTTTTCTTACAAAATTATTAAAATAAAATCTATGTATATATGAGATACTTTTTTTCATAATATTACCAAATTCGAAGAAGAATTTAAGGAATGGAATATGAAATAATACAAAAATGCATCATTGGGAATTTTACCTATCGTCAGCTCACCTCTTTAAGATTATACTTAATGTATTCCTAAAATGTTTTTATGACCAAAAAATGTACTGTATTACTATGTTATGGATGTTTTTAGGTTATTTTGGTAGGTATTTTGCTATCAAAAATGGTTTTAATGACTAAATAATATAGGAGAGTGGGAGGCATTTTATAACTAAGGTGAGTGGCACAATTGTAAATTTTGAAAATAAAAAGATGTAACCATGTTTTTAACATGAAACAATAATAAATAATATTATATTATTGGGACTTAGAAATTATAATGTATAAATATTTCCATAAATAGATTTTAGGCAGGTTTTTTGTTGATTTTTACCCTTCTTGTTTTAGTTTAATCGTCCGGAAAACCCATTTTTCCCTTAACCATGATAATTAATATTTTTTAATATTAATTATTTTAAAAAATGTAGTTCATATTATTAGATAATATAAATTATTATGAACAAAAATAAATAATCCATTTTAGAAAATTATTTTCCCAGAAGTGGGAAATTTAAATTTTATATTAATCCCAAAGTCGTGATGAAAAAGAGGGTTTTCAAGAACTGTATTTTGCAAGGAAAGATGATTATATAATTAATATATAAATAATAATAATAATTTTAATAATAAAAATTAATATTTATAGACATATAATTTATAAACTTTATTTAAATCATTACTCAAATTTGGTTTTAAATTAATTAAAAAGGATAAATATTATATACTTTAAAACAGTTAAAAAATACAATTTTTAAACACAAGGAAAAACCTATACTAAAACACAATATGAAGTGAATTAAAATGAAATTATGTGAATTATATATAACTAAATATTACTTATATAAATTTAATTCATATTCAAAACCTAATTTTTCTTTTTAATTGGATTTGTTTTATAAATTGATGTTATTTTCAGAAAAATTAGTATTTTCACTATTCACGGAAAAGTTAATACTTTGTAAAAAATCACAAAATTTCAACCAAAGTTATTTTTTATATTTTTATTTAAAAAATGAATTGTATTTTACCAAATAAATGAAATATAATAAAAAAATATTCATAATATATTTTTCGCAAGAATCAATAAAAATAATTTTTAGAGAAAATGTATTTTTCGGGAAAAAATACTTTACTAAAAATGATTGATAATTAAAAAAAAAGTTTATAAATAATTTATATTTGTAACGCCCCAACCCTAGTTACCAAGATTCAGTGCATTATTTTAATACATCAGTATGATTACAAGGAATCAAGTCCCGAAGGAGCGATCAATTTTGCAGTCTTGGAAAATAGATTACTTACATCAATGTTACATTAAACTTTATAACATACAAAACAACATAAATAATCCTTTATGAATGCCATTTTTTCCTTGGACTAACCCGGTATATCAATCAATATACACTTCTTGGAATCCTAGGAAAAGTAAAATATAGAAAGGGGTGAGCTCAGATGCTCAGTAAGGATAACAATACAGCAGAAACTTTCATAAATAAGCATAAACAATTGAGGCAATGTATAACTAAAACAAAAGCATTTTAAAATTGAACTTCCGCATAGTATGGAAAAAATAAAATGAATTAATTCCATTTACTTATTCACAAGGATATTCTCCTAGTCGAATAAACACATGCAATATCACTATCCACTTTTATAATGATGGAATGCATAATGCCAGACTATCATAACCACATTGTCAAGGCCTTGTGCCAAGACTACAAATAAGATTTTTTCAAGGCCTTTTTACAAGACACTATTTTGTCTCATGAGACCTACCGATGCATCGAGGAGCTATAGTGGGCTCCACCCATCACTTACTAAGTCTAATTCATTCCTCATATGAAAAGGTTTAAACATAACATAAGCATTCATATTAAAACTAGCATATGAAATGTAAATACTTTATCCCTAAATAATGAATGGTATAAAAGTAACATATCCATAGTCAAACATATCCCAAAACCTTCAATAAAATATGGAATATTTGTATGATAATAAATATTCTTCAAACTAGTTTATAATCTATTCGAGGATGTTGACATAGATGAAAATGATTTGTAAAACACTTTGAGAGAAATATACCTTTTTACATGAAAACATTTAAAAGTCACACAATTTAGAAAGGAAGACATTTAATTACATTTTTGAATAATAGTTTCCCATACCACTTTGAAACTTTTGAAAGGAATTAACATTTTAAAAACATTCATGTCCGTATAAATAAATCCTTAAAATCGTTTTGAAGACATGGACATTAATGAGAGAGATTTAGAAGAATAAATATTTAAAACATTTGAAATGATGTTTTTGAACAAAGTTCCTTAAACTAATCCCTTTGAAAACTATTTCATGAAACAGGGACATGGATAATAAATATGTCCCATTAGATACTTACGTAACAACAACCTCAGATAATAAAGAGACTGTGAAATTAACCCTTACCAATTTGGTAACTTACGAAAAATACACCCCATGAGAGTGGTATCATACAATGAATATGTAAATACACATACATTAAAGTGTATTACACAAATAATATAGTTATGGGTAGTACATACACCACCCAAAAGGTAATAGTGGAAATATGGCACGAATCACACGGGAATAAGGAGTGAGATGAAAACCTCTTACCTTGCACTTTCTTTTAGTCGAGGGTACGTTTAAACTCTTGTATGAAGACCATAGTATGTTATTAAATTATAATAGAACAATATTAATATTTATGATACCATAAATTATTCATTTATTCCATTATACTATCCATTTAATAATAATTTCCATGTTAAATTAACATTTTGGGTAATAATCGCTTTTTTTATCGTACGTGTTTTAACGTGTTACTCCTGATTGTATCACATAGATCATGATTTAAATACTTCCAGAATATAAAACATCATTTATATATCATTTATATTTAGAATATAAATATGTATAATATATATATATATATGAAATTGAAAACACCGTTTATGGAGATGGTAGTCCGTACGTACACATAAACTCTGTTTCAGTTTTCATAACGTATTGAACGGAAATAAGTGAATAAAATATATGTAAGTACATATATATATATATATATATATTTATATCTCAAGTAGCATTATTATGTCATATATTACAAACATATTAGTCATATATATTTTTATAATCGTCGATGAATGGTGAATAAGGAAACGAATCTCATCGCGTCGTGGAGATGGTAATTCGTACGTACGCACAAGCGACAATATCATTTCCTTATAAGTGAGGAATTGGATGGTATATTAATTTTACATAGACATTATCATGTTATTTTCATTGTTTATATACATATTACTCATCATTATATCCATCCAAGTAACATAGTGTTGTATAAAAAATTACACCACGGCGTGGAGACGGTAAGCCGTATATACGCACGCATGGTGATATTATCACTCATAAGATGGATATAATAATGAATATAGTTGTGAAATATTTATAATAACATCATAGTTTATAGAAGATACTGGAGTTATTATTTTATAATGGAAATTACAAATAAAGAAGAAGTGGAAGAACAAAGGAACTTGAAAGAGGGTGGTGAAAACATTACCTCTTCTTTAGGTTCTTCCTTTTGATTTGATCAAAAGGGCTCTTTAGTTTAGATTTCTGATCAAACTAAAGCCTCTAGGTAGAAGTGAGGAAAGTTTATAGAATATTTGGGTAGGTTTTGGGCGAACCAAAAGGCTTTGAAGATGTGAATTTGAGAGAAGGTGGAGTGCCCTTTTATAAGACGGGTGAGGGCCATCTTAGGAAAAACTTAAAATATTATTTTATAATAAATTTATATTCGGTTTCTAATGGCTCAAAAATGAATTATTTAGAGGATAAGGTGGGGATTGGTCGAAATCCTTTCATAAAATATATTTTATACAGGTTTGGGTCTCTATATTAACCTTATCATTTATATTTAACTCTTAGTTTAATAGTTTTACATTTACCATGTCTCTTTGTTTTTTATATTATATAGTTAATAAACTTACTATAAACTTTCAAGAGAACCCCAAATGGTTCATTAATGATACAGATATCATTATATAAGCCCATTGGCCGAACCTTATATTTTGAGGAATATTATATTAATTTATAATATAATATTTGTTTTAAAAACTACTTTATGACAATTTTGACACTATTTAATAATTGATTTTTGTTAAAGTCTTAACAACTTTATTAATTCAACAAAAATTCATTTAAACAACCCTAACATTCATATTCACCTAGAAAATTCTTATATGTCATAAAAACATGGAAATTATATTTATTTAAATATTTATAAAACCATTTATTTGTTTCATTCATTGATAAGGTAATTGTTGCATCATCATTGTGTCATAAATAAATTTAATTATTTAAGGTCTAAAAATTATAAATAAAATACCAAGATGTAGGAAATACTTTTATAGTTCTATTGAATATTTATATTTTAATTTATCTTATGTATAACCCTATATTTAAAATGGTTTAGTTAGTAAACTTGGAATTTAACACTTTTAACTCTTCTTTAAATTAAATAATAATAAATGTCCTAATCTAATACAAGCAGACCTAAATGATAATATTTTATTCCTAAGTTTGTTTTTGGTCGAATTAAACTTGTCCAATAGAATTATTACATGTGTTAGGGTAATATTAATATCATTTTTACCCTTAATTACCCTCTTTACTTTTAACCATGGTAAATAAAAGTAAAAAGTTACTATTCACCAAAAAAAACTTTATCTTATTGAACCACATTTTACTCCATGATATTAAATGTGTCTCTCAGATTTTTTAAATTCAACTCACAGAAGTGGTAAAATTATGTTTTATGTGAATTTACAAATTCTCCTAGGAGGTGGGTAAAAGACGGTGAAAAGTTCAATAAAGTTTTTATATATCTAATATTATTATAAACTGACTCTAATGAATTAAATTAAACTTATATAGGTATTATTTATATATTTTGACATAAAATAAATTTATATAAAATAAATAATTATTTAAATAAAAATTTGGTTTTAAACTATAACTCTGTGTTTTTCACTATTCATCAAAAATTATAAGTTTTCATAAAAATACCAAAAATTTACACAAAAATAATTTTGATATTCAGAATTCAATAATGAAGTCTATTTTACCAAATTCAAAACATAGAGGTTGCATTTATTAATTTAAAATTAATTCTTGCTGTCAAAACCAAAAGGAGTATTTTTAAGAAATAATAACTATCAAAAGTTTGACACTTGTTTATATCCAATTTCAAAGTGAAATTACATAAAATTACCATCATTTTATTAAATGGTCAAAATATAATCTATTTATACTTACAAACCATTAAAATGTATAATTTAACACTATAAGTTATTTTGATTAAAAAAGTTGTTTTCACTTAAAATATAGTATTTCTCACTATTCACCCAAATATGAAAGTTATGAGAAAAACACCAAAAAATTATTGAAACTAAATTATTAAGTCCCAATTCTAAAGGAGAAGTTTATTTTGTCAAATTGAATATATAAAAGTTTCAAATATTGAATTTAAAAAGGCTTCTCCATTAAAAGGAGGTAAAATTGTATTTTTTTGAAAAATACTTCTTTTATCTGAAAAATGTATTTGTTCTTAAATTATGTCTTAGAAACTCATAATATGGATTATAAAATTATGAGGATTATATAAATTTCAAAATTCAGTTAATACTATTCATAACCACTTTTGAACGGCTAGTTTCGTAAGTCATGGTGAACTAGAACTCGGAGTTGCGTGTGGTGCACGTTATTGAATTACTTTGAAAAATAACGTACTATGAAATCTTGGGGTGTTACATTATTCCCTCCTTTAATAAATTATTTCCTCACAATTTGAAATTATTTTTCGAAAATAAAAGGTTGAAAATAGAAAATACCTTTGGGAAAACCCACATCCGAAATTAGGCTAAAAAAATTTAGTTTTAATAAGAGGAAATGGGAAATGAATGGGTCACCACCAAATTATGATCTCGATTAAGAGAACATTGGTGGAAATTATAGACATATAATTGGAGGAAAAACATAAATATTTATAGTTAGTCATTGAGGTCGTCAATCACAAACAAGTGAAATATTGAGGGCCTTAAATTCATCAATCTATGATGATTTAAAATACTATCTGTTCAACAAAACATATGGTATTAGGATAACACATTTTTGGTTTTAATATCCCCTCACTAAAGTATACGAATTAATTTCTTCATAGAATAATAGAAGAAGAAAAATATATACTTGACAAGTAGAGTCCCATCCTTTAACTAATTTCTACCACAAACTCATCTTTCACTCTAAAAGATAATAGAACATAAAAATAATATTCTATTTATCCTATTCGTATAGGGTTCAAAAAATGAATTTATAATTCATCTACCAGAATTGTTTTTAAAAAAAGTATACATTATTCAATCCAGGACATCACATGAGCCATTGGTTGGTGATACACCCTTGTCGCACTTCGTTTTCGGGTTCAAGTCTCTCGGTCTTGTCGGACACGACAGGTTGTCGCCTAACCTTCGGGTTGTCCTTTTATGGAAATCCAAAAATTATCTCAAACTAGAATTATCCAAAGTACTTCTGTCCAAACTCACAGTCCAAAATTTATAAGGATGTTAATCACAATGAAGATCCTTTTTTACGCGTGATAACATGTGGACACCTTCATCATGTATTTTTTTAAAGCACTGAAACATCATGAATTACCATAAAACCTTATTGATTACATTCATGATCCCTTGTTCCTTATAAAATACTGGATATACACCTTCTATCAAAAAATGTTGTAAACTCCAACAATGATGGAATATACAAATCATTAATCAGTTTCAAGGTAGTCAAGATTATCGAATATAATTTATCCAAATTAATCTTGTATTATTCCAAAATCACTACCTCAGTATCAAAACCATATTATGGTTTATCTTTCTCTCAATCATATATTTTCCAAAATTTAACCTACTATTGAGTAACTTTTCTTGGTTCCACAAAATCTCAAGTCCTTAATGAAATAGTATTGTAGTACAATCCTTATATACTCCATAATTATTATAACCAGTACATTGTTGATACAACACTCAAATAACATAATTCTCTAATAATGACATAAGAACTCTAATTATTCCTCCTCATCTGTGGTAGTATGATAACATGATTAGTATCCAATAGCATCATTTGGGGAATACTCTAATGATTTGGTCATTGGTTCACGTAGTGTCCTAACTCCTTGCAGATGAAGCATTATACATTTGAAAATTTTTTCTTACCCCTGAAGTCACGTACATGGGGTCCTTTTTCTCCACACTTATAAAAAACTCTTATTCCCTTCAGGAAAGTTCCAGGGTTTTTATTCCCACAGTTATCACATATGGGAAAATTCTTCTTTTCCCTCTTCCCTTTATCCATCTTTCTCTCTTCCATCCTTTTCTTCTCTTGCTTCCCTTCAAATCCACTGGACTCAGAGAATTTTTTACTTATCTTATTAACACTTGATATTATTTATCCATATGTTGAGAATACATGGGAGACTATTTACCTTCTAAATTTTGGCTTAATACCGTGAAGGATATGATCCTTCTTACTCTTTGGATCATAGGTATTGCTGGAGTTCACATTCCTTCTACTGGGCGCCATTTCTATTCAATAACATAAACTTCGTCAGTTTATGAATTGCATTGAATAATTCCAAACTTGTAAAATAACTACTGTAAATTGAACGGTTTATGGATATATTCTATAATCATAAAGATGTTTTCAGTGAGGAATTATATACTCAAAAACTCTTCATACTGATTTGTAAAGAAAATGAGAATTATCCTAAGCATATCCCCCGGGAGTGTCATAACCAAGAGTGCAGCAAGACCTGTTTTCATGCACCTGTTCCTGTTCAAGTCTAGCTCAAAGTAGTGTTTTTGGGTTTTATGCCTAGGTACATCTATGCCAGAGCAGCCTCTACCTGCTCATATCGAGACAGGGATGTATTTGCTTAGAAAACTCACAAAAATCTCTACATTACCAAAATTCTAGGAAGTTTTTCTATACTAATCCGCAAAGTCTATCCTAGGGTAATGTGCTCTAATCAGAGTTTCTATAGATCTTGTTTCAAAGGTTATTGCTAAACTTACTCTAATACCAACTGTAACGCCCTGACCCCAGTTACCTAGATTCAGTGCCTTATTTTAATACATTGTCATGATTACAAGAAATCGTGTCCCGAAGGACCGAACGATTTAGTAGTCTTGGAAAATAGAATTGACACATGAATGTTACATTGAACCTTGTAACATAGAAAACAACATAAATAATATTTTATGAACTCCATTATTCCTTTGTCTTAACCCTACATATCAATCACAATACACTTCTTGGAATCCTGGGAAAAGTAAAACATAGAAAGAGGTGAGCTCAGATGCTCAGTAAGGATAAAAATACAGCGAAAACTTTCATAAATAAGCATTAACATTTAAGGCAATGTATAACTAAAACAAAAGCATTTTAAACATGAACTTCAGCATAATATGTAAAAAATAAAATGAATTAATTCCATTTACTTATTCACATGGATATTCTACTGGTCGAATAATCACATGCAATATCACTAACCACTTTTATAATGATGGAATGCATAATGTCAGACTATCATAACCACATAGTCAAGGCCTTGTGCCAAGACTACAAATAAGATTTTTTCAAGGAATTGTTCCAAGACACTAGTTTGTCTCATGAGGCCTACCGATGCATCGAGAAGCTATAGCAGGCTCCACCCGTTACTTACTAAGTCCAATGCATTCCTCGTATGAAAAGGTTTAAACATAACATAAACATTCATATTAAAACTAGCATACGAAATGTCAATACCTTATTCCTAAACCATGAATGGTATTAAAATAACACATCCATAGTCAAACATATCCCAAAACCTTCAATACAATATGGAAGATTTGTATCATAATAAATCATCATCAAACTAGTTTAAAATCCATCAGAGGACGTTGACAAAGATGAAAATTATTTGTAAAACTCTTTGAGAGAAATATCCCTATTTCATGAAAACATTTAAAAGTCACACAATTTAGAAAGGAAGACATTTGAAGACATTTTTGAATCAAAGTGTCCCATTCCAATTTGAAACTTTTTAATTGAATGAACATTTTTAAAACATTCATGTCCATATAAATAAATCCTTAAAACCCATTTTGAAGACATGGACATTAATGAGATATATTAAGAAGAATAAATATTTAAAACATTTGAAATGATGTTTTTGTAAAAAAAGGTCCTTAAAATAATCCCTTTGAAAACTCTTTCATGAAACATGGACATGGATAATAAATATGTCTCATTAGATACTTACATAAAAACAACCTTGGATAATAAAGAGATTGTGAAATTAACCCTTAACAATTTGATAACTAACGAAACATACACCCCATGAAAGTGGTATCATACAATGAATATGTAAATACACATAAATTAATTTTTGTTACACAAAGAATACAATTATGCACAGTACATACACCACAAAAAAGGTAGTAGTGGCAATATGGCACGAATCTCACAGGAATAAGGAGGGAGATGAAAACCCCTTACCTTGCACTTTCCTTTAGTCAAGGGTGTGTTTAACCTTTTGTATGAAGACCGTAGTATGTTATTAAATTATAATAGAACCATATTAATATTTATGATACCATACATTATTCATTTATGACGTTATACTATCCATTTAATAATAATTTCCATGTTAAATTAACATTTCGGGTAATAATCATTTTCTTTATCTTACGTGTTTTAACTTGTTACTCTTGATTGTATCACTTAGATCATGATTTAAATACTTCCAGAATATAAAACATGATTTATATATCATATATATTTAGAATATAAATATGTATAATAGACATATATATGAAATGTAAAACACCGTTTATGAAGACGGTAGTTCGTACGTACGCATAAACACTATTTCCGTTTTCATAACGTATTGAACGAAACTAAGTGAATAAAATATATGTAAGTACATATATATATATATATCCATTATAATTATTATGTTATATATTAAAAAACATATTTTTAATATATGTTTTTATAATCGTCGATGAATGGTGAATGAGGAAATGAATCTCATTGCATCATGGAGACGGTAATCCGTATGTACACATGAGCGGCAATATCATTTCCTTAAAGGTGTGAAATTGGATGGTATATTAATTTTACATAGAAATTATCATGTTATTTTAATTATTAATCTACATATTACTCATCATTATATCCATCCATGTAACATAGTGTTTAATAACAAATTACACCACGGCGTGGAGACGGTAAGTCGTATGTACGCATGCATGGTAATATTATCCCTCATAAGATAGATAGAATAATGAATATAGTTGTGAAATATTTATAATAACATCACAGTATATATAAGATACTAGATTTATTACTTTAGAATGGAAATAACAAAGAAAGAAGAAGTGGAAGAAGAAAGGAACTTGAAAAAGGGTGGTGAAAATATTACCTCTTCTTCGGGTGCTTCCTTTTGATTTGATCAAAAGGGATCCTTAGGTTGGATTTCTGATCAAACTAAGGCCTCTATTTGAAGTGAGGAAAGTTTAGAGAATATTTGGGAAGGGTTTGGCATAACCAAAAGGCATTGAAGATGTGAATTTGATAGAAGGTGTATTTCCCTTTTATAAGAGGGGTGAGGGGCATCTTAGGAAACACGTAAAATATTATTTTATAATAAATTTATATTCAGATTATAATTGATCCAAAGTGACTTATTTTATATCTAAGGTTGGATGGGTCGAAATCATTTCAACCAATATATTTTAGACAGGTTTGGGTCACTATATTAACTTTATCATTTATATTTAACTCTTAGTTAAATAGTTTGACATCTACCATGTCTCTTTGTATTTTTATATTATATAGTTAATAAACTAACTATAAACATTCAAGAGACCCCCAAGTGGTTCTTTAATGATACACATATCAATAAATAAATCTTTTGGCCAAACCGTATATTTTTAGGAATATTATATCAATTTATAATATAATATTTGTTTTAAAAACTCCTTTATGTTAATTTTTACACTATTTAATAATTGATTTTTATTAAATTCATAAAAACTTTATTCATTCAAACCAAATTCCTTTTAAGCAACCCTAACATGTCATAGTCACCTATAAAATTCGTGGATGTCATAAAAACGTTGAAATTATATTTATTTTAATATTTATAATACCATTTATTTGATTCTTTCATTAATAAGGTAATTATTGCATCATCATTGTGTCATAAATAAATTTATTTATTTAATGTCTAAAAATTATAAATAAAATACCATGAGATAGGAAATATTTTTATCGTTCAAATTAATATTTATAGTTAAATTTATTTTATGTATAACCCTATATTAAAAATGGTTTAGTTAATAAACTTTGAATTTAACACTTTTAACTCTTCTTTAAATTAAATAATAATAAATGTCCTAATCTAATCTATGTGGACCTAAATGATAATATTTTATTCCTAAGGTTGTTTTTGGTTGAATTATACTTGTCCAATAGAATTAGGACATGTTTTAGGGGAATGTTAATATCACTTTTACCCTTAATTAATCGATTTACTTTAAACCGTGGTAAATAAAATTAAAAAGTTACTATTCACCAAACATTATTTTTATCTTATCGAACCACATTTTACTCCCTGATATTAACTGTGTCTCTCAAATTTTTTAAATTCAACTCACAAAAGTGGTAAAATTATGTTTTATGTGAATTTACAAATTCTCCTAGTAGGTGGGTACAAGATGGTAAAAAGTTCAATAAACTTTTTATATATCTAAAATTATTATAAACAGACTCTAATGAATTACATTTAACTTATATAGTTATTATGTATCTAATTTTACATAAAATAGACTTATATAAAATTAATAAAAATTTAGATAAAAATTTAGTTTTAAACTATAACCCGGTTTTTTCACTATTCATCATAAATTAAAAGTTTTCAGAAAAATACCAAAAATTTAACCTAATATAATTTTGATATTATGAATTCAATGATGAATTATATTTTACCAAATTAAAAACATATAAGTTACATTTATTAATTTAGAATTAATTCCCGCTGTCAAAACCAAAAGGAGTATTTTTAAGAAATAATATCTATCAAAAGTTTGACACTTGTTTATGTCCAATTTCAAAGTGAAATTACTTACAATGACAATAATTTGATTAAATGGTAAAAATATAATCTATTTATACTTCCAAACCATTAAAATTTTTAATTTAACACTATAAATTACTTTGATTAAAAAAGTTGTTTTCAGTTAAAATATAGTATTTTTCACTGTTCACCCAAATATGAAAGTTATCAGAATAACACCAAAACATTATTGAAACTAAATTATTATGTAAAATTTTTAAAGGAGAAGTTTATTTTGTCAAATTGAATATATAAATGTTTCAAATATTTAATTTAAAAAGGCTTCTCCATTAAAAGGCGGTAAAATTTCATTTTTGGAAAAATACTTCTTTATTTGAAAAAATGTATTTTTTTCTTACATTATGTATAAGAAACTAATAATATGGATTTTAGAATTATAAGGATTATATAAAGTTTAAAATTCAGTTAATTCTATTCATAACCGGTTTTGAACGGCTACTTTGGTAAGTCATGGTGCGCTAGAACTCGGTGTTGCGTGTAGTGCAAGTTATTAAATTACTTTGAAGAAATAATGTACTGTGAAATCTTGGGGTGTTACAATATTTATAAGCAAATACATCTATATATTTCATAAATTAGATGCTACTATTCATACCCACCAATTTAACGGCTAGGTTATAACAGTTATATATGCCATGGGTCATTTGTAATAGATGTCGTATTTGAATACGCTATCAAGCATAGATAAATTTTCTAAAATACTACTGTTTAATAACTAAGAGGTGATTTAAATGTACAAGGGTGGGTCATAAATATTTTGAATAATGTCTGGTAATTAATTGACCATTTAACACAATGGAAGATGAGAAGATAACCACTAACACACCACCCATGTTTCAATGATTCAAATGCAAGGAGTATGAGAATTATGCTAACTAGTGCTGAAATCCAAATGTTAATGATGATTATTGATGTAATAAACCTCTTAATTGGTATATTAAGGTAAATATCATGTGATTTCTATTTTTTATTAGGGGTACAATAATGACATGGTGAAATGTACACATACCATCCACTGTAAAACTACTAAAGTATTATTTTGATTCTGTATCTACCAAATAAATTATATCTGAATAATTTAATAGGGGTATAAAAATACCCCCTAAATAATTAGATTAACAATTTCAATTGATAAACATAATGGTATGATGATCAATACTCAATTCTATGATTCCTCTTTAGATTAATTTTTTCAGAATCTATATCCTGAAAGTCTTTTTATTCTCCTTCTTGTTGAATTTGATGTTATCTTAGGCATGAATTTAATTTTTTTATATAAAAACCATATCAATTACTATGAGAGAGAAGTCACTTTTGATATTTTAATATAATGAATTATCATTTTTTGGGTATTGATAAACATTAACATTTAATGGAAATCACATATGTTGTATGGGTTTTGAAACCTACTAAAATAGAGACTTCACCTCAGATAGTTGGGGAGAAACTCAACATCGATGATTTGAATTTTGTATGACAATTTATTGATTTATTTCTTGATGAATTTTTTATTATTACACAAAATATTGAAGTTTAGTTATCAATATAACTCTTACCTGGTACCACACCTATTTTAAAGACACCCTTTAGAATGGACCATATCAAGCTGTGAGAACTGAAGAAGAAAACCAAAGAGAACCATGTGAATGGAAACAATTTGACGATGTGTTTCATGTTATAGTGCATTGATTCATTTTAATAATTAGAAATATGGATCAATGTGACTCTTCTTTGATTATCATGAATTTAACCAGATCATAATCAAGAACAAGTATCCTCTACCCCGTATTGATGAATTGTGTGATTAACTACACAAATCTCAATACTTTTCAAAGATTGTCCATTGAACAGGATTTTATCTATTGAGGCTCAATAAGGAGGATATACCTAAGACAACATTACCTTAAAGGTATCAAAACTATGAATATATTGTGATGTCATTTTTTCTTACTAATTCCATCACAATATTCATTGATTTAATGAATTGAGTACCTATAGACTACTACGATCAGTTTATGGCATTATTTATAGTTGATATTCTTATATATTTGAAGAGAAAGGAAGGGAATTATTTTCAATTGAGAATTACACTGAAGAACCTAATGAGATATAAACTCTTTAAAAGTTTTACAATGTTTTAATTTTGTCTACAAAAAGTTCAATTTTTGGGTCATATAATATTAATCTATTTTTATTGGTGGATCCATCAAAGGATATGGCCATTTAAAGATAGCCTAAACCAAAAATGATAACTGATATCTGATGTTTTCTTGATTTGTTTGAATATTATCAATGGTTTATGGAGAATTTATCATATCTATCTAATCCACTCACAACATTAACTCATATGGGAGCCAGGTTCCTCTTTCCATAAGAATATAAGGGAAATTTCAATGAACTAGAGAGAAGTTTAGTTTTCATTCCTATGGTTACGTTAACCTAAAATGAGTAATGGTTTTCAATCTATATTTATTCATACAATAAGGTGTTTGGATGCTTTATCTTAAATAATTACATGCTTACCGATTATACCTCATTATAATTGAAGGTCATGGGAAAATTTACCCAACTAATGATTCGGAGTTAACGGTTGTAATTTTTTTCTTTAAATATATGGAGTCTTTATCCTTATAGAGAAAATTTTGATATATATATATATATAGTTATCACAAAATTCTACCATATATAATAAGGTAGAAAGTGTTTAACAAGTGGAAAAGAATCCGTTTTTATCTGATTAATGATTATGACAGCTCAATTCATTTCTATCATGGTATATAGAACATGGTGGCTGATGCTTTGAGTCGAAATGATAATTCCATCTTATCCATGAGGAGGATTTAAAATATCCAATATTTCATGATTTTAAAAGGATGGATCTAGAAATCTTGAAGTCAGGGTAGAAATATTATCCTTCTTGAATTATTATTTAACTATTTATACTATTATAGATTAAAACGGTGCATGTGGAATATGTAGAGATGTGAAGATGTTTAGATATGACTGTTAGATTTGTAGATTATGGAGGTAGTGGAAGCATTCAATGGGCAGTTCCCAACATTTCATTTTTTTCAAGATCGATGATCAATATGAGATATATATATATATATAATGATAAATTCCTTGATCAATAGAATGGAATCAAATAAAACAGACAATATAAATAACATCAGAACCAGAGGGAGGATCATAACATATTTAATTATGAATTAAATAGATGGAAGTATCTTTAACCTGATGTATCTAGCTATAGATCTATATTTCTCTATCATTGTGTCGAAGGAATCAATTGCATATTCCCTAGAGTGGTGACCTATAGGTGTTCAATGAATCTCTTCAAGATGTCTAAGGAATCTCCATGTGCTAGAATGGATGAACCTTTCACTTGAGTTGTCCTCCTTTTAATGCCACAAGAATGAAGTCCAAATCATTCTCCTTGATTTCTAATGACTTGAGAGGATTCAGTAGAGGAAGATCACTCTCTGTTCATGGGAGAGTTCTTGGAGAAGGGGGGAATCTAGGGCTTTATAGGATTATCCAAATCGCTTGTGCACAACCAAGATAAATGAACTGACTCTCTAAGAAAAGATGATAATTGGGTGTATATATTTATGGGGTTAAAATAAAATAATTTAACAAGTTACCTTAATTGTTTATTTAATCCTACAGAAACCCCATTTCAAATCATAAAAATAATTTCATTATTTCTTGACATGCACTGAACTTGAGAATTATAATTAAATATTAGCCAATCCAATAATATTCAATATTTATTATTTCTCACCGAACCATAAATATTAATCCTCTATTCCTCTATAATATTTATTAGACCTTGAATAATGTATACTTATTTATTTAATAAATACCAATTCATCATTCACCAATTAATAAATAAATACAATATTCATTAAATAGAAAATAAATATTTATTAAATAATCCACTCAGTTTATATTCCCTCAAATAATAAGTGAGAGAATATATGTGATGAATCATACATGAAGAATTATTAAACCACTTCAGGGATTAATATCTACTCAACTTGTTAAATAATAAATATTAATATATTATTTAACTGAGATTGTAGATTCACTTAGTGTGTGAACCTCTTGGTCTTTTTCTCAGTGGAATTAGTCAGAGTAGCCTAAAGTCCAATGTTTGCATCTAGAAACATGGAAAGGCACCCATATAGAAATAATATAATTATAAAATGACATAATACCTCATATAAATTCTTATTGTTTAATATAACCCATTTATTATGATATCCCAAATCAAGCAGGTTGCATGTTGGTGCCATCAAACTATATGCTCCATGCCTTTTTATTTAACTTCCTAGAAAGTAATATTGCCTATAGAACACTATGACCATGTATTTTTTTAGGATATATAAATTACATCAATGGGATGAGATATCAACTTTTGTTAGAATAGAGGGGGAAATCCTTCCTCGCATTACTGATTAATGTAATATTACTCATGACGCACCCAACATATCATACCTCTCTGAGAACATATGTATTCACTGTTTTGTCAATACATCAAAGTGTGATACTCATAATACTCATTAAAAATAATCTTTAATTATATATATCAATAAACACATCCATAGATAAGAATTTCTAATAACACATATAAATGTGGATTTTCTACTAGCGAGTCTCATTCTCATAATATGCTATTGGATATTACCAAGGGCGTACACCATGAGAAGGTGCCTCAAAGTCCTATGAGTCTCCACCTTTGATGGCTGGTATCATTTATGTCCCTCCATTGATATCATTCAACAATAGAAAATATATAAAGAATAAGGCCATATAACTTTTAGGTTATCATCATAGAGGCAAACAACTATTTCCTTTTAGCTTGACAACTACTCTTGCGACATTATCATATACAATGTTATGTAGAAGAAAAATATTGATTTGATAAGAAGTTAATTAATATTCTAAAATATGAATATAGTTAGGCATAAAATTCAAATAATTTAGTTATAGGGAACCAACTCTCACAAGTTTACTATCATTGGAATGGAATTATAAGGATTAAGAACCATGTAGTATTCAATCTATACAGAATTTATATAATGAAAAGTTAAAATAGGTCATAGTTCTCCATTCTCTATTTATACTATTAATAAATTGTTTAAATAGTATTTAGGGTAGGATGATATAAAGATATATTCACTAGAGTTTTCATCTTACTAAATATTATGTCATCAATTTATGGTTGAGAGAAAAAATTATAAGGCTATATTAAATTAACAACACATACCAGAATGGAAATTGGAAAACCTCACCATTGATTTGTTTTCGACTCTCAAATACTTTTAAAGTTAATAATACTATATGGTTATAGTTGATCACCTTAAAAATTCAATAAACATCATCATTATTAGATAATATTTTTGTATGGATGATATTTCTATAATATACATTAAAGTTGTGTTAATGTTACATGGAGTACCGTATTATATAGTGTCCGGTCAGGATATGAGGATTATCATGATGTTTTGTAAATGACTTCAGTAGATTCTATGTATGGAGCTAAGTATCAACAATATGAATCATATTCAGATAGGTGGTCAGTATAAGAGAAACATTCAAACCCTATAGGATATTTTTGATTCATTTTCTCTGTATTTCAGTGGTGGTTGAGTTCAACACATTTTCTAGTAGGGTTTTTATCGAACATTAAATTTAACTTGAGAATTTAGATATCTTTTTATGAATACCTATATATAAAAAAGTGTAAAAAACAAATGTGTGGGGATAAAGTTGGAGAAATAATGAAATTGGGACCTCATATATCTAGATAAATTTCATATAAGGTTAGATCCATTCAACAAAACAAAATAGAGACACAAAATCTATAAAAATGATTTTCTAAAAATCACTAACATGATCTAGAATTTAATGTTAGTGAAACAAATTTAAATAATATCACCATGGAAGAAGGTAATGAGATTCAAAAAGAAGGGAAACTAAGACCTCTCTATATCATTCCTATTGATATTCATGAGCATATTTAGATGGTATATTATTATTTGGTGCATCCACCGAACATATTTCAAGTCCATGATGTGTTCTCTGTATCTCTTTTAAAGAAGTACATATAAGATCCTTTACATTTTCTAAATATAGAGGTTATACCACTATAGTACTGAATTTATAAAGATGAATAACTAGGAAATATTATAGATCATAGATAGAAATTGATACAAAACAAGACCACTCAGATGGTCGTAGTTTTGTGGTGAAACCACCAATTTGATATGGCTAAGGTGAAACCTAAGGATATGATGAGGTAGAATTATACTAATTTGTTTGTATATGGGTAATTAATTTTGGGAAATAAATTTAATTTATTAGGGGTATAATTTAATACCCAATATTTTATGATTTTTTTAATTAATTTAATTTCATTGGTAGCTTCTGTTACACGCAACATCGAGTTTTGACAAACCATGATATACTATTTTCTTTATTAATGGCGGTTATAATGTAGGCAATAAATTTTAAGGTATGAATATGAAAAATATATATGTATTTAATTGTAATTGTTTTAGGTAAATCAAATATATTAAAATATAAGTATATAATTTATAGTAATGTCTTTATATTCTTCAAAAATACTTTTTTCTTAAAAAAATATTTTTATTGTTTTTTTGGAATAATATTAAAATTATTTTTTCAAACATTAAAAAAAGTATTTTAAAAACATAAATTAATATTTTTAACCATGCATAGAAATTATCTTTCTGTGAATTTTTGATAATTTTTAGAAAATACCATTTTCTTAGTGAATAGTGAAGAATGCTGATTTTTATTAAAAAAAATCATTTTCGTTTAAATAATTTAAAAAGTTAAATATTTTTTAATAATTTATTAAAATTAAAATTAATAAAATTATTTTATTATTTTAAAAAATTAGGCCATTTGAATAATATTCATTTTTACTTATGATATGAATACGTTCTATACTTCTTAGAAGTTTTTCTTGGGAAAACAATTTTTATCCTGTCTGGGGTTTTAATTTGAAATTAATTTTTTTTAATTGTTGGAATGGAATAAAAAAATGGAATTATTATTTTGAATAATAATTAATAAAATTATTTAATATGTTCAAGTAATTTTTTGGTCTAAATAACTTGTAAAAATAATGACAATTAATTAACATAGTTATGGTTTAAATGAGTTTACCTGGGGGATATATGAAACAAATAAGTGTTAAAATGAACAAGAAATAAATAAAACTTCATTTTCAGGGGATTATTTATTCCTAGTATCATATAAGGTTCAGTGATTATCCATTTTGGATCCTTTTGTCATATGAAAAAACCAAGGTAAACTTTATTATTTTCTAAAATTCCATTTTTGTCCTCTCCCCCACTTATTAATGGGAAAATCATCTCATATCCACTTAACACTTCCAAAAAACTTTGTTTTGGACATTACCTACCCAAATATTTTCCATATTTCACTTCCCACATCCAAGTTTCCTTATTTTTATTTTTAAATCGCCCAATAAAGTCTTTAGTTATAATCTTAAATAGGTTCTCTGAAGAAGAATTAAAATTCATAAACATTTATTTTGATTTTATTTCTTCTTCCATTTCATTCAATACATCTTCAACTATTATGATACAATAAAACCAATTTATCATATATAGTAAAATTTTATTATTTTAATATAATAATCTATATCCATCACCTCTTCCATCAAATGGGAAATAAAACCATGGATCACATGTACGGTAGACTACCACCTCACGAATCGATGTAACTCGTTTTCCATTAGCACCCACCACAACTTGATATAAATAAGGATTTAAAATATTTATATGATATTAATTAAATTATTATACCACAAAAATTATAATAACATACAAAAAAGTTTACATTAACTTCTTTTGAAAGGTGATAATGTCCCTCGGGTATATGGCGGACTACCATCTCATGAAGCGATGTGTTTAATTTTTAACATATATTTTACATGGAAGGTTATAAGGATATATTTCAAGAACACATGTGATATATATGAAATGAAAATTTTTAGGTAAATGAAATATATTATTTAGCTTTTTTTCATTTCATCAATCTAGAAAATAAAAAAAGTGTTCATGCGTAAGTATGGCCTTCCATCTCCATGAACGTTGTAATTCACTTTCTATATACAACTTTAATGTATTAACATAAATAAATATATATTTAATATATCGTATAATTTTTCTATAGTTAAAATTTTGGTTATTATTGGAAAATGATCTAATTAAAATCATCAGAAATACCAGACTAAAATATACATGAAAACCAAAGTAGTTATGATCCAAAAAGTGATTTTAAAAGGTAATTGTCAATAAATGGTAAATAAAAGTTTAAAAATTATTCATATATGGAATGATACACATTAGTGTGATTATATAATTTATATATATATATATTAAAATTATATTTAATATATTGGATATTTGATGGTATATGAAGTAAGTCAAGACTTTAGGTATGATATGTTCGTCTCACTTCCATTTCTATTAGACGCATTCCTTATACACCACTTGTTTCTTTAGTGTGTGTTGTATATAATACCCATTAAATAATATTATGATTATAATATTGAAATTATGAGTTATAAATATATATAGTTATATATTCCTTTCTTTCTTGGTTCTTATGATTTATAAGATACCAAAGTGGTAATAGGATTTATATTATAAACTCATTGTTTTACATGATTGGTTGTGATTTAGTTTCTGATGATGAATTATAATGAAATATCTCTCAATTAACTCGTGAATTTTATTATCCTATGGTTATTAAATTGAAATACATGTTTTATACTCATTAACTCTATTTATGAAATCAATATTCAAAAATAACTCTTTTATAGAAAATATGAATTTAATTATCTCTTCACTAGAAAACCATTTTTCTTCTCTATCTATATTTTCTAAAAAATGTTTTAATGAATTTTTTACCATTATTTAATTATTTTTAATGGAATTTATACACAAGTGATACTTTTAATTTTTTTAAAGAAACAACTTTTCATTTTCCAAATGAGTTGTTATTTACTTCTTTCTAAAAATGTAAAAGAAATTAATGTTTTAAAATGTATGGAATGAACAATATTTTTTCCCAGCACGACCACTCAATTATTTGTGTCTTAGATTACATTTTTTCAATTTTTGTATAAAATTATGTGTTTTATTTAATAATTGATATGTTTTTTGATTTTAATGTGGTGATTTCAATTAAAATAAATATTTTGATCAAGAATTTTTTATTGTTATTTTACAGAATAATTATTCCTCAATGAAAAAAAACATTGGTGTTGCCTATGTTATACTGGGGATATGATCCAATAGAAAAACTCCTATTATTTATTTTTATGGTTTATTTTAATGATTGTGATGAAATTATTTTTAGGAAACCCATTCCTTTTCGATCAGTTATTATATGATGAAATGAGGAAATGTTTATGATACTTGTTTCTTTTCCTCGGGTTAAGCTATGAGGAAATACAAATGAAAACCATTTCTAATTTCAATGATTACTATATAATAAATATTTTATAATACTTTCATATAAAAAAATTTATTTTATGTTATGTATGGGCCATATATTTCCCTTCAATTCATTGGAGAAATATTTATATCTAGTTAGATAATGGTAGAAAACACACTAGCATGATTGATTTTCTATGGGAAACATGATGATGTTCTTGATCCACTATAGGAAATATGTGACGATGCTTGATCCATTGTGAAATGGTAATCATGTGTTGATTTGTGATCTGAAATGATTTGATGGTACCGGTTTTTAACCTTGAAATTTTAAATGGTTAATATACTTATGATTGTGGTGCACTTATATGGTATGGAGATATGGTTCATGACTGATTTGTGAAGATTTATCACACTTATGGTTCATGATTTTGGAATAATAATATTTTATGTCATGGAATATATTTATGATTTATGATAAGTTATTTATAAAACTTTTATGTTATATTCATAATCTCATACCCTAATATTTATCTTATAATTTTATTTGATCTTTGATTGATATCTTTGATGTTTACACTTACCCATTATCTAATCTCACCCATTACTTATGTTTCTATTCTATAGGTTATAAAGACTGGAATAAGTAGGATATATCTATGAAGTGTACTAAATGGTAATATCTTTATGGGATATGTTGAAAATATTTTTGAAAATAATAAGATTTTGTGTCTACTCTCCAAAAACACAACATATACAACCCTATAGTGTGTATTTTTGAAATCTATTGAATATTATTATATTAATACATAATGTATATGTATGAAAATCCAATCATTATACTTGATGTACCACTCTCTGGTGAATATGAAATTTACCCCCTTTGGTGTCATAGAAATTAATTGTCTTTAATAATAAAAAAAATTGTGCATATAAGTAGGTCAAATAGTCCATGCCAAAAATCACATTGACTCACAAAATTTCCCAATGTGTGATGCTAGAATAATGCTCATAGTTAGTAACCAATGTTGGACATTATTTATATATGTGATGAGGATTAACTTTTCTTATTTGGGGTGTATCCATGGATATAAAATCCAAAACTTATTTCACCAGTAAATCATACCAAGAAACCACTTGGGAAGATATGGAATAATGGGATGCACATGCATGAAAAAAGTAATAGATATATTTTAAGGAATCGATAACATACCTAAAATAGTTTATGATCCCTCTCAACCCTCATCAAACTCTATATCAACTTTATAATCCTTACTATCCACCAATATATTTCTCCCCATAGAATCATGAGTATCTTTGTCTGCCATTCTTTATTGGGGTATACACCTATTTATGAGGTCTCAAACCCACGCTATAGCAAGAATTTTTCAAGTGCACATACAAAGGCCTGGGGTATAACCATTTAAAATGATTGTTCATTTGACACCAGTGGAATTTCTTGAGATAAATTTTATATTCCTTGATGCAATACCCTTTCCACATGTAATTATAACCCCTAGTAGAGTCACTCCACAAATGACTTAAGAAAACTCAATTATTCTATAAATTTTTACATTTACCTTGGTTTATATCCTATAACTTCCTTTTTATTCTCACATAATTAGAAACTAGGATTTAAATATATTAATTACTTTTTAATTAATTGACAACTTGGATAATCCATTTAAACCTATCTTCTTTGATTCATATCTCTATAGTTAGTTCCTTATTAAGAAATACAAAATAGGTTTTCGAATAAAAATTTTTGGCTTCTTATTTAATCTATGTATGAATACTGATCTCAAGCATTATACCCTTATACACCTCATTCCCTTTTACAATAGAGGAAAATAAAGTTATCTCAATGAAGTGTGATTAATAAGAAATATTTTTTACCATCCTCTACTGGAGGTATACGAACACCTAATCATAGTTTTGTTTCAGTACATCAGGGAATAACTCCTCAAAGAATATTTATTTAAAGGAATCAATCTCATTCCATCAAAAATTCTAGAATGAAGTGTAATATCCCACCACCATATCACAATTCCCTAAAGAATTTATGTTTCAGTCATTACCTGTTGATCCTCATGGGTATCCACTAAGTTGAAAATCCTCTTGATGAATGGTATCTTACTCTTTGAATCCCAAGGGACTCTAGTTCCCAAGAAGGATATAGAATTATAGATCTATAATTCATGAAAATACTCAACCATCATTATATATCCCCCTATGGGACCCTCCACCATAAACATGCACTTGATGAAAGAGATATGACCAAATAAGTTCCATTTCAGGACTCAATGAGGAAACTAAGAGAGATTGTTTTGTTTCATCCTAATGCACAACATGTAGTGGTTTTTTTTCAAAGAATTATATATAGTGGAATTTCATATAATTACAAACAAGTCATATAGAAACCTAATAGATTAAACAATAAGAACATTTACAAAACATTGGCTCACACAAGGGTTTTCAATCAGGTTCGGCCTAAGAGGCTACCCACAAGAACAAGGCATAACCCTTATATACTACCCTAATTCAAATAAAATCATCCAATACTTGCATGTTAGTCATATCCATATATATATATATATAATCAATCATATAATAATTAATAATAAATAATATTGATCAATAAACAATTCATCAAAGTATATATCAAAATTTTGACATGCATTTTATCATTTAGGCTCTATCTAATGATAGATACATGCATATAGAATGTGATAATACATGCATATAATGATGCATGAATGCACACATAATCCCATAAATAAGTTTTTCAATGACATGTGAATCAAACAATGTAAATTTAAATGATATGTAACATCAACTAGTAATAATAGAAATTCCCACTTTATGGAAACTCAACGGTATACTATATAGGTATGATGAGGCACAAATATTGTTCCACTGTCTGAGTCTCAAACATCCTATATCTTGTCTACTCTATTCCAAATGTAGTTAAATATAATAACCATGTTAGTGAACCTAGTGATCAAATCCTATTCTATAATACAACGAACCAATCCATGGGGTTGAATCTAGAATGCCACACAACCTTAGGCATTCCATTCTAAAAGTATGATATTGCCAACTTGCGAAAAGTTCCATAGAGGTATTGTGGTGAGACTATGACCTATATACTAGGTAAAATCAGATTAAAAACAATATAAGTGATAATAAATAATTAAATAAATAATGAAGGAATAAATTATCATGAATTTAATATCATAAAATATGAATAACCAAACCCTTTAGTGTCAGTATGACATATTGAACACATAAACAATAATTATGTAAAGGGATATCCCCTTAAGTGGTGGAACAGTGTTTAAAATAAATAATCTAAACAAAAATGGCAATGAAAACCTCTCATAATTTCTTTCAAGAGATGTATGCATCCTCCTGTTAACCAGTTCAATCATCTAATATAGAGACATTTTACTTTAAAGGACCCCTGATCATTATTTCTACAACTGCACTGACATTATCGAGTTAGGTGTGAGTACAAGAACTATTTGGACACCAACAATAATTATTAATATATGTTCATAATACATAATGGTTTATTCCAATAAAATTAATATATCACAGACAAGATAAGATTATATCTCCTAAGAATAAAATATGTGTAAGGTCCTAAGAGATGGGAAATTCCTTCTTAGAAACCTTGTTGGATGGAATATAAATCAACCACATGACACCCCCCCCCCTTAATGGGATTTAAAAAAAAAACATATTTAACACAACACATTGGAGTTATAGTCCAACTACATGTCTAATAAACATATTAAACATCCTCCTTGGGGATATTCAATGAGGAATTACCATTATTCTCAATTATAGAAGATATATTAACAAAACAGATGATAAAATATTCAAATGATAGATCAACATCATGTAAAATAAATTGAGTACCATAATCACCACATTCTAAATTCTTGTAACAAAAAATAGGTCTCAATGTTACACACTCACAGCCCATTTAATTTGGAATAATAGATATGTCTCACATGGGTACACACACACACCAAATACAATACTAATAATTTGTATAAAGCATGTGCTAAAGTCAAGGGGTTTCTATATTATGTGCATCAATAGTTGATGTATGGGGTTGCTATCTCAGTAAAAAAGAAACACTGAATCCTAGTTAAATTCTTGAAAACCCCAATTTTTAATACTAGTATCATGATTGGGGATAAAAAACTCCCAAAAGCTAAGTTTAAATCAAACATACTAGATAAGATCTATTGCCAAAAATGATATTGGTCAGATTGATGTGTAGATGCCAATTCTCTGAATATAGTTTCTTATTCTACCAATGACCATAAAACCCCTTGTTAGAAAATTTAAAACACTTAGATACTATAAAAAATCAATTATATAATATATTTTGAACATGTATAAGAGATGTTTATTATTCTATATCTAGTAAGAATGTATTATATTGTAATAACTGGTTTGATCCATTATTTTGGCATCAAATAGAATCGATAAAAGGGAAGGGAGGGTTCCAAAATAATAAGATAGGCATTCTATGTAACTGAAGATCAAATAGGGATATAAGGAATGATAGAAAATATATTAGAGGTTAGTTTAAAAAACAACGTAAACATGTGGGCCTTAATGGGTCCTGAACGGCACCACTGACTTGCTAGTGGCTGCTGGGAAAAAATGTATTCCCATAAGGATCCCCACTACTGGGTTAATGGTCTCTACTGGTAGGCCCATGGAGTCCGAGAATATTATATTCTTCCCAAGTACCACACTAGTGAGCTAGTGGATTCCCATTGACTAATAGGTGGGACTATGTTTGGATAAAATCTTTAAGAGGTCCACTAACCCATTATGTTTCCATTTCATTCTTCATGAACAACTCTAACCCACATCAAAACACATATAAACATGATAAAAATATATTTATTAGTTAAAAATATTCATATCTGAAAATCATTTGTCACATTCATCTAGATTTATATGATCCACCCTCTATCCATAGAAATTCACAATATATAAGCACAACATATAAGAATTTAATTTTTATGCTCTGATTTCTTATTAATTGTGTGATGGAAAACTATACTCAATAATAAATAATATCTCCATTCCTTCTATTTGAAAAAATAAAACATAGATATTAATATCCAATCCTAAATAAAATACTTTTTGACACACCATTAATTATAAAAACCACTAAAACACTATGTTTTCATTACTTTTCAACTGTTTGAGTCTAGATATTTGGTATAATATAGATCACTTTTGTTAATATGTTAATATATACCCAAACAATATTATTTACTTTAAATTAATTGAGAATTTGTTTCAGAAAATCATTTATACTTGCATTCTATTTGCTTCACAAAATGGGTAATGACTAAATCATATACACTAGTATTGATACTTAACCTCTACCAGCTATCAATTATGACACTATACCACTTATCAGGCCATATTATAACACGTTCATTGATAATAAAATTATAATGGAACATAATGATATAATCTAGTTAAAATATGATGAACCACTAATCAAGAAATGTGAAATTAACATATCACCTCTTTGTATAAAACTAATTGAACCAAAAGTCATACGGGGATATAATTAACATATTCGATATTAAAATTATATCGATATATTTTCTATTCACTATATATTACTCCATTGAAACTTTAGTTCTAAAAATATAAATAATAAACTCCCATAACTCACTCCATAAATGATAATGTGGTGATAAATGGATTCAATACACTATGATTAATGTCTCCTGATACCAATAAATGCATCTTTTATGAATGATACAAAATTTATTTTTTTCTAATCTGGGAATCACATCAATATGTGACTTACTATTCAATGAAACAAAATTGAAGTTTCTTTTACTGAATAGTATATTTCAACTCACTGTTAAATAACTGGATATATTAAATCCATATTACATATCGAATATTCACATCTCATATATATAAAATTTCCTTCATGATTTTATAATTTTTGTAAATGATAAACTTGTTAAAAATTATAATTTTTAAAAATTAATAATTTCTACCATAAATTCTAGTTAATATTATGGGTGGTATAAATCATTACAAATATCATATTCTTCCATGAAAAATATTCTATAACTCATCCAACTTATATTACTATATAAATAAGACCCATTATATATGAATTCCATTAAACCTCATAGTCCTTACTTTCTCTTTATAAGATAAGAATTGGTATTGAGGTTAGTCTCTTCATCAACTACTGAATAAAATATTGAAATTGATTATATCACTATAAATAAACCATGTTCTATTAAATTATATCATTATCGAAACTAAACAGGATAGTTCTTAAATAAAATTATGTTAATAACTTACAGAACATAAGAAGCTAATATTATCAAAATCATTCTTGGGTACCATCTAAGACACAACTACCAGTACTATTTATGTTATAATAATATATCATACCTGAAACCAACATTCCCTAAAAAATTTACTTTCGAGATCATGAAAGGAAACTTATATATTTTAGCATAAAGTTGATGAGTCCTCAAAGTATACAATACAATAGCTAGATATAATTTATAGATCACATATGATCAAGAATAAACAAATATATTTTCGATGTGATGAACTCAATCCTATCTCTCTCTCTTGTATATGATTTATATATATATATATATATATGAAAATATTATAGTATAAGGTAATAATATATTGTATTGTATAACATATAGAGACAAAAGAATTTGTTATTTCATGGTTTTGGGAATATTATATAAAATGATATGGTTATATCATTTAAAACATTATTTTCAATATATACTATTATGTGGAGGGAATATTTTGTATTTAATTCTCATCATTGGTAATCAGTACTAGAAATTTGTCTCAAAAGATAAACTGAGTGGTAGATTATTTAATGTTATGAATTCTTGAATGATTAACGATTATTGCTAATGTAGCCAAATTCATTTACTCCTAATGTAATAGTTGATTTATATTAACTCAAGGAACATCATAGATGTATTTATATCAAGTCATTACACATGTGATATGTTAAACTAGTTCATAAGATTCCTTTTTGGAATCATTTTACTCATTCAATGAATATTTTTTTATTTACATCTTTATAGAATGGGGGTACCCGTGTTCCGTGGTGAGAAGTAAATTACCACTCATGTGATGGGTGAATCTATTTCCACCTATAGATACACCATGGATGAGATATTTCGTTTGGCTTCCGCATTTGTGATCTTCTTTATGAAAACTATAGATATAGAGTTTTAAAAAAATCATTGTAAGGTGAACATCAAATAAAATTTCTTTATTAAATTTACAACATGATTTCATTTATTATTAGAGGTAGATTCTTGTTTAGGTTTCTTATTAATAGTTACAACTTATTTTAATCATTAAACTAATCCTAAAAATCCACCCATTATATTTTGGATTTATCATGGCCTAAGATTCTCAAAATCATGTTATAAAATTAATTTAAGAATATTTTGTCTACAATATATTATGGTTTCCTTTATTTTATACAAAAGGGTTTATATCAATCCAGAAAATATGTTAATAAACTGTGGAATTAATCATATGAAACCCTTTATTTAATCTGACACGAGAAAGCGTGGATTAATCCTATGAAAAATGTTGAAGATATTTTTCATTATTACACGGAGGGCTACATTTTGGATATATTCTTATGTATATTTGACTTATAAATACACTATATATGATATTAACCTTACTTAATCTTACACACGATACAAAAATATCATGAGGTTATTCCTAGATAGGTATTTTTCATTGGTTTTAATGTTACATATGTCCTTATATTTTATGTCTCTCCCTCACTCACCCTATACATGTGTACTTTTATTAGATATGGTAGAAGTGATGGACTCTTTTGTCATGGAATCTCATAAGGAAAAAATAATAATATAAGATATAGAACCTAATGCAATCCTGCATCATGCAGTTTTGTTCTTCTGTGACCCATGTACAAAAAATTAACCCAACAAATCCCACCCTAGATAAATTTAATCCTATGAATTCCTATTATCAGTCAAAATAATACAATGAAATCATTGGGGAATGTTATTAAATCTTATTTATAAGGATCAAAGAATGATTTCTTCTAAAAATCCATTAATAATTATATTTCAAAATTTATAAATTATACTTAAAGATATTTTGGAATATTTATTAATTTTTTGGAATTTTTATAAATTAAATAATTATAAATTATTTGTAAATAAATATTTAAAGTTAATAAATCATTTTTATAATAAGTATCCATTATATAATGTTTAAATATTATAATAATTATTTCATTTTATAAAGAATGAAAATTAATTTAGAAATAAAATGATTATTTTGAAATCATAATGGTAATTTAATAAATGTTTATAAATCATAAAATAAGTGAAATAATAAATTATTTTATATTTAATATTATGAATTGTTCATAATTATTTAACATGAACTTTTCAATGTAATAGTGTTTTGTAGAAATTATTCAAACCATATATAAATGATTTATAATGACTGATTTGATCAAGGTTTCAATATTAGTAACAATGAGTTATTTAGATTACATAAATTATTTACACGTTAGAATGGAAATGTTAAATGTTTATATTTCATTTAATATCAAATATTTAAATATAATTCCATATAATGAACAATATGAAATTTTTTATACAATGAATAAATTTAAAATGTTTATGTTTAATTAATTATGGATTTCCCATAATGAATAGAAAATTATAAGTTGTTTTTAATTTAATTCTGTATAATTTTTCATAAATCTTTCAATCATGTTTAAATATTTGAATTTTTATTGGTTTATTTTATTACATTGTTCATTGTTCATGATATTAATTTTTATTTTATGAATTTTTATGTATGATTTAGTTTAATTTTTTTAAAAAAATTATTGTACATTTATATAAAGAGTTACATTATATGTATGATTATTTATGTTATTTATTTCTACCTCTAATTTTGGATTTAATAAGTTTGGACCATGAATTAAGTAGTTAATTGTGATGTATACATATTAGTTGTTAGAATTAAGATCGATTTTATAGGTCTCTTGAGTAATGTGTCCATTATTAGAGGGAATTTGGGTTAGACTACTAAATGAGACGGTGGATTTTCTATTATCTTTAAAAGGTATGGTTAACTATATATGGATCCACATTTACTCTTATGGGATTATTACTTTCATATAATTATATGACAATAAAAGAAATGTTTCTTATATCTTATGGATGTGATGCATTTTCATAAGTATAAATATAGTTACACAATAATTTTTGTTGGTAAAATATGTTTGGAGTTTTGTAAAGAGTTACACATAAATATGGTTTGATCATATTGGTTTTATGAAATAAAAACTATTCCATGAATGTACCTTGAAAAATCCCAATATGTATTGGAAATACATGTGGTAATATTGTGATATAATACATCCCATTTAATAAATTTATGTTCCAATTTCCTTATAAAATGAACACATTTATATAGTTTGATCATCCAATTGGGTTTTTTCTACCAAAGAAGGTCACTAATAGACTATATTTTGTATGGAATGGGGAAAATAAATAACCCTGTTATTTAGGTGACCAAGTCAAATTATAATATATATTTTACATATATCCATGAAAAAACCTAATAATTTGTATATTATAGAAATATTGTTGAGTTTAGCTATATGATGGATTAGAAAAATAATTTTTAACTTAACCATCCAAGAGTCATATATGATGTGAAGTTTATGATTACCCCTAAATAACTATTTTGTGATAGGAATTCCAAATAAAACTCATTTCATATTGAAATATAAAAAATTTCCCACTAATAAAAATGAGGATTCTAAAAGGGGTCTTTATTTTTATAGAGAAACATTTAGTTAATAAACATACTAAATGTTTTGTGAACATGATACCCTTATGGTAAAATCTTATGTTGTAGATGAATAACAACATAATTATGAAACCTAACATTGAGATTAATACATTAAAAATTAAATCTTCTTGTAACATACTCATAATATAGTAATCTAATGAAATGTTCTTAATAAGAAAATGTTATATGTTAGAGTATACCATTTATGAGTAACCAACTATTGAATATGTTTAATTGGGGGATCTAAATTCTTAGGCGAAGCATTGATGCATTTATGAGTAACCAACTATTGTATACCATTATGGATTTTTTTTTCTCTATTAATATATTCAATTTAATTGGATATGTTAACTTACTGGTGAGACTACAGGTTTCTATAGGGATTATTATGGTTTTTTAATTCATTATATTTTCATTGTTGGAAATTTTATGACAATGTGAATGATTTTTAGAATCATTTAACTTATTTAGTCAAATTTTAGAGAATATATTAATTGTTTTATGTTTTGTACTAGTTGTTTTTGTAACAATAATTAAATTGTTTAAAATTCCACAATTGAAGAGGAAAAATAAGTTAAAAATTCTAATAATGTTTCTTCTAATATCCATTCTCTTGGGGTTGCAACCCTATGACCTACTTTATTGTATTTTATAATTATTATTTTTTCAAGGATTTTAATATTAATTAAATTCCTTATCACATATTCATTGTTATTCTATATAAATATAGTGTGTTAACATCTTAGAATATTGGTCATATTTTAAAGGTCAGATGCACTTCCACACTGCGATGAGAAACCTAGATATGAAATCATGATATTCTTAAACATTCTTCTATAGTAGAATGACATACTTTGAAGGAAAAAATAGTATGTTTATTTCCATGTGAGAGTACCTATAAGATGATAAAACTTCATCTCATCATGTTTTTAGTGGGTAATCATCATGATGAGATATTATGAGAAAAATCCATTGAGTAATAATTCAAAATATTTTTGGATTGTTGGAAAATCATATTAAGTAGTGTCTATAATGGTCCTTAGAATTTAATATTATCATTAATTCAAATCATGACTCACTCACTAATATGTATTACCGTAAACCATGATAAGATAGTTTGTTGAACAATTTGGCATGGTTGGTTCACCACAAATGATATGTTATTAATAAATTAGTTGAGGAAGGTTATTTATCCTTCAATCTTTATAGAAGTTGATATCTCAGCCCTTTGATTGAGATATAGAAATCACATTAAATTCTAGGGATATAGTGTTGTAATATATTTATTTCTGATAGTCAAAGATAAACATTTCATGCATATAGTACAACGGAATGGGTGAGAGACCATCTTGATAATATATCATAAAAAAGTGATTAAATTACACAATGATGATTTTATTTGATTGGTTTCATTACAATATATATTCTTCCTTCTTTAGGTATTCACCCATGGTAAGATGGTAATCCTAGGCTTTAGGCATGCCTACCTAATGATTGTAGGGAAAATTCTAGAGGTTCACATAAAAAGTGTTTTTGTTGATCTTAGTAAAATTTTATCTTTAAATAATTATTAGAATAAACATTATTATTTATATCAATAGGTTATATTTATTTAGTATTTATTGATTTAAAATATTAAGTAAAAATTTATCAACAAGGTAAATTTTATTATGTGGATAAATATAAAAATTATTTATATCATATTATTCACAAAGTAAAAAATAATTAATTATTCTTTAAAAATAATCTATTTATTTGCATCAATATTAAAATAAAAAAAATTGGACTATGAATATAATATTTGTTATATATTAAATATATAAAATTTATGTCTTGTTATCCAAAAGATAAACAATAATTAATGATTATAAAGTAATTTATTTTATTGTGAAAATATTAAAATAAATATTTCATTCTCTAAATTATAGATTTAATATTTATATATTATAAGTAAATATTTTTTTGTGAATTGGCTAAATTACAAAGAGAACAGAAGAATTTAGTTATTAGTTTAGTGATAAATATTTATTTACCATACTGTAAATAATATTTATCATGGATAAGGTTAGTGAATACCTTGGAATAAAATAATATTATTATTACTTTACATGGCATGAGGTTCATTTTTGGGTTTAACATATGATTATGTTCCTTTTAGTAATTAATTAATATAAAACATTAACCCTCGGTTAATAAATAGATAATTTTTTTAATTATGATGGTTTTTCATTGTGCATATCATCCCTAGATAATTATCTATCAATTAAAAATGACTCTAGGATTTTCTATCAAGGTTGAGATATTCTCTCTTCATCCTTATCTTATTCTTGTGTTAGAGAGAGCATGATATTATATTTCTATACTGAAGGGATCATGGTAGCAATCAAGGGAGTTATTAAAGATGATTGGTACCACCACAATACAAACAAGAGTATTATTAGAGAAAATATGAGATCAAATGAGTACATGTGGTTCAATCCTAGTGGGGCTCTACTTTGAACCTCATTAATGAAATGAATATGCAACCAAAAAATATTTAGTCGGTCAAAACCTACAACAATGAAAGAACTCAATATTGAGTTATTTATTCTTTCTATTAAATTGATAATAAATTAATGTTAGAAATATCCCACTATGTTTCAAGATATTTATATTTTCAATATTACTAAAAACTTCCATTGGTTATGACATTCATCATCATGTAAATTATGAATGATCCATTGACTCTGAAAAAAATGTGTCTTCCATCACCCTAATGGATGATTTTGTTGCTTACAAAACCTATATGTGGAATCAGAGTAGCCTCATTCAATTTATATCTATTTATTTATTTTTTATCATTGATATATTTAAAATTTTAATTTAATTTTAATATATTCATTATTTAAAACGAATTTTCATGATATTTTCTTCTTCTTTTAATTTCTCATACATATATTGCATATCCTGTTAATATTTAACAATGAACATATGAATTATCCATCAACTGATGATAAGGGTCCTATACATATAACAATAGTGTACATGGTGTGTTACCATAAGGTTCATGTCATGGACCTATGTTTAGTTCACTAAAATGAATATAAAATTAATTAGGAGTGTCATGTATTAATTACATGTAGTATATAATCAATTTGCATGACATATTAATCAGGACACAATTGAACTTGGTTGGTCTCACTACATGTCATATAACTCAGTTATACACCATATTATTTATCATTTATCATGGTCGAAAACCAAAAGCATATTCCATTCCATGCATTCATTACATGAAATATGGATTAAAAACCCATTCAATATAAAGGACAAACAACCTATATCTGTTGTAAATTTAATTTATCCCACATGTGTCTATATAAAAATAATTTCCCAGTCCCTAGGTAAGAATCCCAAAAATATTACGAGTACGATACCTAGAGCATTGTTATATATACATATCGTGTACCCATCGTGTTTATGCAGAATATTATAATAAATTTATTACTACATATAAATCATTATTATGTATTTAGGGTATCATTTATTTACTCGTACATTCCATATGGTAGGATTTTTATGATATTAAATTAATAACTAATATCTTAATAAAATTTAGAGATATGTACCATGTATAGTTGTAATGCACTAATTGTCATGCATGCATTATTATAAGTACACAATATATTAATTAACATCTGTACAATGTTTCATTTATTATCTTGTACTTTCTATATAATTATATGAAAAACTTTATATCTTCAAACTGGTAATCAATGAGTTTTTTCCATGAAAAAGTTATATATTTCTCTTAAAAAATTTTAAATAAACTAAATCTATTTAATTTATTTAAAATCATATAGGATTTGTTTCAATAGGATGTATTTGATGGAAATAAATATAAATTAACATTACTTATTAATCTGATAATAAATATGAATAGTTAAAATGAATTTTTTCTTTCTTAATTAATGAATCAAAATTAATGATAATGACTTATTTTTAATGTGAAATTAATACCGAAAGTGTTTGATCATGAACTTAAAGATAAATTTTCATATGTGTGGTCTCTTTTAATTAAATTATTAATTTTTTAAAAAAATTATTATTATTAAATTAAAATGGTGGTTTATGAGGTATACCTACCACTTTATTTTGTACAGTGTCTATATACCAGTATTTGTTTTAGATTAAACTTATTTTTGGTTACCTTAACCTGTATGAGAATTAAAGGAATTATAATGATGGAGTCTTCAGGAATATGTTATTTTCTTTAGATATATATGAGGTTAGACCAAACCTATGATATATAAAGGATAGAGGTTTAATTCTACAACTCAAGCCTAGAATGACTGAAGGAGTTTTTCCCCTTAGGGTTAATTGATTTTTTATTTTCTACTCTATAAACAAACACCTAGGTAATGTTCATCATCATATAATGTTTGTTTTAATTTATTTATATCTATTTTATGATTTATTTTATGGATGCCTGATCATGATCACATAAATAAATAGAATAAAATGGAATGATGTAATTAAAAAAACTCATTATATATAAATATTTTATCAAAAAATTGTTAATCAATTAAGTAAAGTTGCATAATATTAAAAATACATGAAAATATATAAAATTAGAATGTTTATGAACATTAAAAAATACCATAACTAAATATTATATCAGACTATGCATTCTATTCTAAGAATTAGAATGAAACCATAGAAATAAGTGTTTTGAAAACCATTTTTTAGGCTCCCAAGAGATCTAGGAGCTTTTGTCCCACAATTTGAAAGGCCTTTTATCTAAATACATTTGAGTAATTTAACATTCCCTTTATAGGATTATAAAAAGGAAAATATTTATCCTAGCCACTAGAATGTCAGCATGATATGACAATTATAGATTATTAGTGAGGACTATTGGGGATTGAGAAATTTTTTGGGGACGTAATAAAAAAAGTAAAGTATTTTCTTATAATGAAGTAAATTATAAATAATTTATTTTAATAGATGTAGAAAAATGGAACCAAAAAACATAAAGACACTATAACCCTTCTACAATATAGGTAATTTCCTCATGTGTATGAATTCCATTAAGTGGAATATAAATTTTATATATATTTACTATTAGATAATTTATATTATGTGTTTGAATCCTAATTTCTGATCTTCTACCTTATTAAGTGTGTAATGGTGAGAAGGATGTCTATATGATAATCCTAGAGAGTTTTTCTAATTTTAATTGAATAATAGTAGAAGTTAAGTTTGAAGATATGATAATATAATATAATAGTATTAATTCTTACACCATTTAGTATCGTCTCTTTGAATTGAAAAGATTAAAATATTGAAGTTAAATTATATTTTCACTTAACTTCTTTAGTGTATAATATAAGAATGAGAAATTGATAATGAATATGTCTTTAAAATCCCAGAGTACATTGATAACATAGAATGATTTGGATTTCATTTTTATATTAAATTATTCACTAATCTCATATTATCATCTTCAAAAAAATACTATCTTCATTCATCTTAGATTGGATGAATAATATTGAAAAATCACTTAGTAATATTTTTACAATGCTTCACCAGAAAAATATGTAATTGGTGGAAAATAATTCTCATCCCCTATTAAATAACGAAAAAGGTTGAAAATACCAAATCCATTTTAGAGTTAATGGTTCCTTTATAATGTCATTAAATGAGAAAAAAATATTAATTTAAAAATAGATGAACCATATGATATTTGATTCTCATACATTAATAAATTTTATTTGAAAAATAATTGTGATGAATTGAAGAAGATGTAATAAAAAGATTCTAATTTATGTATATTTATGAACATATTTTATTAACATACTTTTTGTGTATATGTTTTTACATATATATATATATAAATTTGTATTTTAAATATAAGAACCAATTATGTATAAAAATATTACAACAGATAATGTGAATTTTCAAGAGAACTGAATATGGGTTAGTCTAAGATTAGTAATGAGAAAAGAAAAACATATAGATCTCGCGGTTAAATGATTCATATTAAAAAAATTTAAGGAGTACTAATTTTTTTCTCATAGTGTGAATTTTAGACAAAATGAGTCATTATTACATATTTAAAATATATGATTTTATAATAGTTGAAATTATAATAATTATTTTGTAATTATAGAATCTTAAATATCCAACTTGAAATAAATGATGGATAATATATAAGACTCAAATACTTGTTCATATAATGATAATTATTTTTCACGAATAACCAATATTAGTGGACCTTTTTATATCTTGGAATGTGTTTTAGTCTCTAACAATGAATAAAACTTTATGTACTAAGAAATGGTTATCATCTTTTAAACAATGAAACCTATAAAAATAATAGTTTATCACAAATATTTTACTATATATTTAGTAAGGATGCATAAACTATTCAAAATATAGAAATAAATTCATGTACTCCATGAATTCCTGTAATAAATTATAGAAATTCTCATTGATGTAAATGAGGGAACTTGGTAAATATAGTGGACCATATGTGCTAGCTTGTCAAAGAATATCAAATCCATATTATCATAAATAGTATACATATAGATTAAAGGTATTCTGAAATATATATTTACTTATATAAATCAATAATGTGACAGAAGTTTGAAATAAAGATAAATGATGATATATATATATATATATATCATTTTTTGAAAAAAAATTGAAAGACGTGTTTTGTAAATAAAATTCAAAAAAATAACAATATTCTAATTGTATTAAAAATAGATATCATATCGATTATGATATAATAATAATAGAATAGGACACAACCTCATGTGAATGATGAAAACCATTTTCTAAAAGATGATATTTTGTATAAACAAACATTAGAACAAATATTGTATCTTAGTTAATAAATCTATAGCCACTAGGGGTATTAACATCTAGTCAATACTGACTATGTTTCCATGATGTAAACTTATCACTTCTCAGATAGTGGGATAAAAAATAACATTTTATGGGTTATGGATATGGATGTATATGAGTTGGTATATGAATATTGAACTCTACTAAGCTCATTATGAGAAGTCGTTCCAGAGAAAAATTCTTCGTAGGAATTCATCACCCATGAGGTGGTTTATGTTCACTTCAATGCATGATAGATATATTTTTCTTTTAGAAAAATTATCCCTATAAATATGTAGTAAAATGCAATTATCTAATATAGAAATTTGGTATAAATTTTGTAATAGATTCCATGTATCAGGATTAATAGAATATTTATGTTCGATATTTATTAGAATTCATATTACTTTTTTTTATTTAAGATATACTGAATATGGATGATACAATCCAACACTAATAAAGAATGACTAATTGTTTAATGGTTCAATCTATGTGGAAAAACAATACAAAAATATTTATAACTTAAATATTAAAAAAATTATGCTTATACATGAAAACATCAATGATCATCATATTGGGATATTGACAATGAAGGCCACCATAGTTAGAAGAAACCTTATGGAAGATATCTATGTGGTGAGACCAAAATGAGACTCTATAGTATATGTCTATATAGAATAACTAGAATTGGTTGGTTCCATCAATAAATGAAAATAACATATATAGGATACATAAATTCATTTATTTATAAATCATTTATAGTGATCATATAATATTCATCTGGAAAAAAAATATTTCCATATGTCTCTAACTGGTTTGTGGGAGGGCTATAAGTTTTCAATATAGATATATGAAAAATATATAGAAAATAATTTTCATATGTCAAATTTTTTAATACTAATGAGTGAATTTTCCTCAAAATGAATTAAATTAGAAACCATGTTCTAGGGAACATTATATATAAAATGTATGTGTGAGTTTTAAATATTTGTTAATTAAACATATATTGGGGAATTATTGAAATATATAAGATGGAAAAATTAAAAACTAAATTGTTTGTGGCATAAAATTTTTATAGTGGAACACACATGGGAATATGAAATGATTTTTGAGATAATTGAATTTCAAAAATACTAAGGGTTACGAATCTATCTCATATTCCATCATATGTACTAACACTAGATATTAATGATACAAGATGAATAATATCCTAATATTAAATATATACAACATAATTACACCAAATTTAATTGATATATATCATATGGATGTTTACAAAGTATAACTATAGATGTTCATAGAGTTTGGAGGAGTGGGAATACTGGTGATCAAGGTAATTTGATACATGTATTCATTTAACTCAATTTTTATTTAGTCTCAAATTAATAACATGTTAATTTGCAAGAAATACTTATTATAACTCATGGTTTACATCTCTATGATATCCAAGTATGTTGTGGCCTATGGTGAAAATAAATTAGATGTTTAGAAACGTCTTATTCATATTTTGTGTTATAATAAAATATATACCTTTATCATTATACTGATAAGAATTTTCTGTAGACAAAATCATGATCTAAGGTTTTTGAAAAGGAAATATGAGTTGAAAAATTAATATATATTATCACTTGAGAAATATTATCAAGGTGGTGATGTTATATTAAGAATATTTGAAACACAATCACGTGGATACACCAATGCTAGCCACAGTAATGTGGTAGGCTTAGCTGCAATATCCATACTCGTTATAATTGTGTTTATAATTTTAGAACTAAATAGTCATTATTAGTTAAATTTAGTGATGGTGGGAGTATATTAGACTTTAATACCTTAAGGAAGGTACATTTCACTCTATATTTCATATATATATTCATTGATTTGAATATTAGAAAAATGCCTTATCACATATTGATTTTTCATCTACATAACAATAATGTGATGAGGCTTGTGAATTTTTTTTGTTGAAATAGTCATATATAGTTCCCCATTTTTACTGAGAACCTTGATATATAGTGAAAAGTTCTTAAAACATAGTCCTTCAGTAGGATAAAATTTTATTGTGGGACATATAGTATATTTAATTTAAGGTGAGAATAATTGTATGTCTATGAGTCTTCATATCTTGATGTTATCACCTGGAAATCATCAACCCATTGGATAATGAGTACACACCATATGGTAGGAATTCAATGTGTTTATGTTTTATTGGATATTAATGGGTCCGAGTGTGTGTAATGGTCCTTAAACTTTAATATTTACTACTAAGTCATATCATAACTCCCATACAAAGTTGTATTACGGTAAACCATGTGAGATTTTTCATTGGGAATTTTGGTATATTAGTTTTGTCTCAAATGACATATTATTAATTAATAAGATATGTAAGGATTTGACCCATCCATCTTTACAGGTGATGATATCTCAACAGTATTATTAAAATAGAACTATCACATTGAATTCCATTATCATGGTGCAATGGCATGGTTATTACTAGTAGTCAAAAAGATGCCTATCAAAAAAATAGATTAATGAACCCATTGTGCAACCTTATTGATGATATATCATGATGAATGGAATATATTTCACAATTAGATTTTGGTTGTGGGTGTTTTCGTAATTACATGTCTTTTTTCTCCATGGATTTGTTAACAAATTTCTAGAAAGTAATAATCAACTTTGGGAAATCCTGCCTAATATCACCATGGAAGAATCCTGTAGGGTAATACACAATGTGTATTGGTTGATATTAGTTAATTTTTTATATATAATAGCTGGAATGAATATTATTCTCTAGACGGATAAGTGATACTTATACAGTATTTATTGATTGAAAATATAAATTAAATATTTCTTCTCAAGTTATTTATTTTTTATCTTCATTAATACAAAGTTTATTTATCTCTTATTGTTAGCAAGATAATAAAAAAATTATTTATATATTAATAAATAATTTAGTTAATTACACAAATATTAGAATAGATATTTTATTTGTGAGACTATTAATATTATATTTATTTATTTATTGAATATATAGAGTTTACAAGGTTTTATTCTTAAAGAAATAAATAATTATTTATTTTAAAATAATTTATTTTTTAATGTTAATATAATAATAATTTTTTTTATTCACCAGACATTCAATATAATATTTATTTATGAAATTTAAATATTAATTCATTAATTTGATAAATATAATGGAGGATGAAAAAATCTAGTTATTAACCAAATGAAGAATATTTGTTTTCCATAAAGTAAATAATGTTTATCCTTATGCAGGTAAGTGCACAATATAGGAGAAAAGTATTATTATTATTTTACATGGAATGATGTTCATTATGGGTGTCGTACATTGTTAATGTCCATTGTTTAACTAATTAATAAGAAAATTCTAACATTTGTTCTAAAAATAGATAATTTTGAGAATTTTGAGGGTTGGTATATTTTCACAATATCCATCTACAAAGATAATTATCACTTCATACTGAACATCCTTTGGGTTTTCTCTTAATATAAAGAGATTATATCATTTTACTTATCATAATGTTATGTCACAATGATGAAGAGATAATACATTGAGACCGAAAAAACTGTTGTTGTGATCTAGGAAGTGAAGAAATATTATTGGTACCATCATTATAGTAACCATAGTACCATTTATGACATTAAGAGATCAATTAAGGACAAGGTGATCCCCTGTATAGAGGATCTACATGGGTCGTCATCAAAAAATGAAAATAAAACCAAATGAAATATTGATGATTAACAGCTTCATTAATGAACTAAATCAAGGTCGTGTTATTTATTTGTTAAATGATTCAAATGTAAAGAAATATATCTAGTATGGTGATTTTAAATAAAGGATACATATAACAATATCATTTCACATATACAATATGATAGGTTTTTTTAATAACAAATAGTTTCTATGAATAATATGATATGATAGATTCAATAATATTTTTAATGATTCATTGAATTATATAACATGTTTTCAAATGAAAAAAAATTCTTTATCTAGCATAAATGTGTTAATCCAGTTGTTTATTAAAATATTAATAATTTAGATTCCACCCCCATCAATGTCATATTTTCAAGACTGGTTTTTTTACCAAAAATTCTTAAAACACATTAAATATCATATTTTAAATGATTACAATATTTTGTTTGTTAAATATTTGAACTAATGAAAATAAGGTTTATTTATTGACAAAAAAATTTTTTTAACATATCATGATATTATAATTCAAATATTCTATCAAATTGGACAAATAAAGTATGATTAAACATGTTAAAAAATATAAAATTACCCTAAAATTTAAAATGAATTCAGTTTATATCATAACAGAGTAAGATGTGCTGATAAATAATAAATATAAACAATTATATTAGTCACTAAAATATTTCATTGAAAAATTTTGATATCAAGAGTTCTATGAATGATGATGATATTTAAAATGAGTTATTTAAAGAAAAAAACATCTAACATCATATAATTTAATGATGTGAAGTTAAGGAGTTTAATATGTTTATGGTGTTGAACATTTAGAATATGATTCCTAAATCTCACCATCATTAAAAATTGATTTCTTCATACATGTCACGCACTAATGTGTATAGTGGTAATTTTATTTATGGTGGCCACATATTTATGTGGTAAGATTTATATAGAGGTGTAAAGAGATCATAAAAACCTATTAAAGTCCACTAAACATATTGGTTGAATTGAAAGTCTCTCATATGGGTTATACTGGACAGATTCTTATGAATGTTTTTTATGTATTATAAAAGTATTCATTGAATATAAAATGTATAATATTAATTAAGAATCAATATCCAATTTATCATTATTTAATTGTTCATATGTATATACCATGAAGTGAAATGATAATTGACCTCTCAAAGTGTGACTTTGATAAATACCAAACTGATGTTCATCATAGTCTATTATTGTTTATGACGAAATTTTTATATTGTAATGAGTATGATTTTTTTAATTAGGATTTATAATATTCTCAATAAGAATAAAAGAGGTTTTGTGAACTAGATGAGCTAGGAATTATATCCAATTGACTTTCATATATCTCATCTTTAGTAAACTAGGGGGAATATATTTTTTTTGGAGTCCCCATAACTTTTCTTCGGTGAGATACCAAGCATGATAAACTTTATAATTCGATACATTTCTTAATAATGACTGGAGGCTTAAATAATTAGTCTTATTTGAGTATGTTCATGATCATGTCAATGATTAGAGGTTATTCAATATTGGAATTTTCCTCTCATATGATGAGTAAGGCATTTGGTTCATCTATTAAGATGGAATAAGGAAGTTTATTACTGTATCTAGATAGTATATATTATATTATTATTAATTTGGGTTGGGTAAAATGTTGTGGTCATCCATAAATCTGAATTACATGTGATATATTCATCGAACTAGTTAGTATAATCCATGATGATTGTGAATATATGGGTTTTCCACATTGGATTGAAACTATATGGGTCACATGGTCACTAGTTGCCTTGAAAATATGGATGAATTGAAAATGTATGCTTTTATGTGATATAGAAGTTATAAAAAAGAATAGTTATCCATATTTTTAATAAAGATCACACTATATCCCTTTATAGGCCGAGTAACAATAATGAATTTATAGAGGCTTGTATGTTCATAATTTAGGTGTATATGAATTCCTATCAATTTTCAATGATATGATGGCCCATGAGGTCACACTTTTTGGATGACTTAATGGATATTGAGTTTGAATAGTGGAGATTCTCTAAAATTATTTTATAGTTAATCCAAATGAGTTTTGGATAAAAATTCACAAGTTTCCACATATAATTTTATATAAGGTGAAGTTAATCATAACTTTACAAAAGTGCTTTGGGAGATATCCAAAAGGAATTTCGGGTATAGTTTAAAATCTTATTATGTATGAAACAATATAAACTAAAATGAAACAAAATTTATGAGGTTTTAGAAAGAGAGGGAGATGGTAGGAGTTATGACTGAAGGTCTTACATATACATATATATATATAATGTAAATATATAATATATATATTCTCTAATATAATAGTGTATGATATTGATATGTTGTATGGTACGTTATTCAAAAACAACAGAATTGTGTATTGCTTAGTTTTAGGAATATCATATAAAATGATATTATTGTGCCATTTAACACTAAATTATTTATATATCATATTTCATGGATGTTGTATTAACTATTTTATTATGCTTATTAAATATCATTATATATAATTTGTTTTAGAAGAAAAAAAATTCTTGGTAGATGAATTCTTCTGATGCATGCTTGAAATACCTTGTTTTACAACCAATGTAATCATATGAATTAACTCATAAACTAAAAGGTACCCCATTTTTACTCAAGGACCATCCTTTAAGGATTTATATAAAGTATACACCAACATGATGACTGGATCTATTTTATTGAATCCTTATACAAATCACTCCACACATTGAAAGGCCTATTTACTCATTTAGTATTTCTGAATGAAGAACTAACATGTCGTAATGAGAAGCCCAATCCCAGCCATGTGATAAGTGATTCCATATATTCTTTTAGATAAACCACAGAGGGATGAAATCATTTGGATACCTCTTTTGTGATCTTCTTCAAGGATATTTTAATGAATTATAGGAAAAATCATTATATTATATACATCATATATAGATTAGTTATTTTATTTATATCATGGTCTTGGGTATTCGTGAATGAGAATAGTTGTTTGTGTTTCTTATTCGCCTCAATTGATTAGTTAAAGTATTAAAATATACTTAAAACCAAAATTTATATCAAATATGATCACAATCACCAATTAATCCTAATCGTGTTGGGAAACATCACTCATCATGAATTTGAAATTGGATGAATCATTAATTTCCCCAAGGCTTTGGGGAACCCAAGGCCTTTGGGCCAGTTGATTCTCAAGGCCTTTTGGCCACCTTAAGGCCTTAGGGCCACCCCAAGGCCTTCGGTCCACATGAATATAGGCCCCAGACACACTACAAAAAAAGGAGCATCCCTAGAAGAGGATTCATAGTAGGTGCACTCACCAGAGTAGAGCAAAGTGGATTTTTAGAATGAGAGGGTATGGATATGCCATCGGTACCAGCCTGTTCTTGCACGGGAAGCATAGCCATATGGTCATGGAAAGGTGGAGAGCTAATATCAGGATGCATATGCTAGGGAGGGGCATTTCCTTGAAGATAGTCTATTTGAATTCCCTAAGACCTTCAGGTCATGTAATCTCCTAAGCCTACGGGCCATTTAACCTCTAAGTCTATGGGCCTTATAAGGGTTCCCCTTAATCCCTTGAAGGGGGGTTATCAAAAATCAATAAAAATTAAGACCTTTAGGCCATTCTGGCTATAAACTCTAATACAAAATTTTGGTGAAAAGAATAGGATCACCCTAAGTTTAAGAACATTTTCAATTGAGTCCCATGGATTGAATATATTCCAACTATATATTTAATTATTTTAACTCTCTTGAAGATAAAAATTAAACATGAATAAATTAATTATTGGTACCCACACCAAGTCTATTATAAATACCATTTCCCTCTCTACAATTGATCTAGTTAAATGTTCAAGGAACATGTTCTAAAACATATCAACTATAGAAGAAAAAAGAAATTATACTGACCCAAATTGGTTAAGGGGCCATTAAAAAAATATGTTAGAGTAGTATCCCTCAAATAATAAAAACCAAAACAATCCATTCTCATATGATAATATTTTTATGCTATGAAAATACTGAACCTCCACCTAATAGAATTAGTGTCACTCATTTTAGGTTACAATTAATGGAAGGTGAGAAATAAGAAAAAATGTAAATAATTATAATAACATAAAAATTAGTAATATCTTTAATAAAAAAGTCCAAAATATATATAAATACAATAATATTCATGAGAAAAATAGACATATTATAATGGGGCACTATATTCTCTCAAATTATCGATAAAATAGTTCAATATCCAAATCCAAATATATCATAACAAAAGTAGGTATCAATAATTGAATTACAATGATATTAAATATTAAAATAACCAAAGATAATGTGACTAGTATTGAAACTGATTATCAACTTTTATTAGAGTTAATTAGATATATTTTATTCTTTTTTTCAACAAATTTATTTATTAGGTTTTGACATGATTATCAGTGTTTGGGTTGTTATTGAAGTGTTTTAAAATGGAAATATATTGAAATTTCGAGATATATAATTTTTTAGGTGAAACTGAAACTTATAAACAGAAATGGGATGTAATATTGATATTTGTTATATATAGGTGTCATCTTATTTATTATGTTTTTGTGAAAACTAGTTGATATTTTATGGAACTTATTTTTAACAATGTTTTTTCTATATAACTATCATTTTATCATATAATATGGCTGATTTTTTATTAGTGTATGAGTTCTATATATAAATGAACATTTCATTTGGACAATATATGATTCTATTAAAAAATTCTCGGTGATATCTAGATGAAAAAAAGTGGCATATGAAAAAATATATGCCTCATACCATTGAAATATTTTGAGACTTCTTCTGATTGAAAATTGGATTTGTAGATGTTCATATTTTTAAGAAATATAAATTTGATGATACTAAATATGATATTTATTTTTGATAATATCACAATTAAAATTTTATTCAAAAATTATAAAAATATTAATCTTGATTCAATGGAAATAGGTTCAATAATGAGATCAACTAGATGGGGTAAACTCAAAATGATGTTTATTTATTATGATTTTATGAATAATATATATATATATATTAAATAAAAAGATTTTTTTCAGTTATTTAGTTCCTAAAATAACTTGTAAAATGAATAAGCGATGCATGATTGGTTTAGTAATAGTATCATGTATTTTGTTAAGCTGCCTTTTTATGTAGTTCATTCCACAAATAACATCCTCTTACCCCTAAAAGTTGATATGTTTTTTTATACTTTTTTTGAAAGTATTTTCTTTACTATAAAATCATATTGAGAAAAAAGAATGTAGTTGAAACTAAAATATTCTTTCATGTTAGGATCTGGATGATGTAAAATGAAGAATGTTACTTTCCTACTAAAATAAATTAGGGTTTGATATATCAGTTTTTTTTAGAGAAAGATAAGGGATATTACTATATTTTTCAAAAAAAAATGGGAGGAGAGTATACCTATCAGGTTGGTGATATTTGAATGAATATCATAGTTTAATATAATGGAATTAATTTATTAATTATTTAATTTTAAATTATAAAAATATATTGTTAATCCCCTTTCATATATTCTTAAATTAATAGAGATAAAAATGAGTTTCTTATAAAGAAAAATACAATTCAAAGATAGAGGTAATTTTCTTGTTGGAAAATATCGAAGTTGTAGTTATTTTTTAATGTGTAAGAGGTGTTAAAAATTATTTTGAGTGGATAGATAAAATGAGAGAGATTTTTCATAGAGATGAATAAGAAACAAGAAAGAAAAAGACATGCATGTGAGTTTTCTTAAGTTATAGATTCATGATCTAAAGAAACTATTCAAATTGATCATACAATAATGGGTATTGAGATAAGAATATAATGTAGTGACTTAAGTAGAATTATTTTCACACTCTTTATTCATCATATATATACTAAAGTGTCTATTTTTGAAGAGATTTATATGTGCTGCATGATATATTTATATAATCATGAAAAAAGAGGATCCCATATGAGTTGCGGAAGAAACATCCACTCGATAAAAGGCCTCTATTACATATTATGCCACTTTTTTTATAGATTGAATAGTTTAAGAGGTATTGTACCATTTGGTAATATTTTATGTGATGTGAACCATGTGTTTAGGATAAAAACTAACCAATCTAGTTTTATCTATAAAGTAGTATTTGTGTAGTATTTATATTAATCAACAAAAACTCACAATTAAAATGAGTAAACTCAAACACCACAGATAAACCATGAATAACTTATTGTGAATTTCAGTTTTGTTTAATTTTTTGTGAAATATTGTAAGGATATACAATCTGCATGATATGTTTTATTTTTAACCATCCATGGAGGAATATTTTAGTAATAAAATTATAAAACCAAAGATATAATGAATCAACCCTTCACTATCATTTTAGCTATATAGTCCACAAGGACTATCAAATGGTATTCAAGAATCATATTCCCTATATTAGAATCTCTCTGTAATATAAACCACTAAATTAGTAAATAGTAATAGTATACTGAATTTTACTGAAGGAACATCCTTTGATAAAAAAAATAGAATGATACCATTTTTATTATATCAGGGTCCTGATGTTCTTGATGCCAATACAGTATGGTCTCCACACATTAAATGAGGTGAATAGGTAAAATTTATTAAAAACATAAGTCTCTAGGATGACTAAAAGTTTTATAAATTCTATTTTAATGTCCTGTACTAAAATGGGGTTTACAAAAGAGATTGTACTTTAAACTAAAAAAGGAAACATTGGTGGAATTTATATTTTTTGTGATAGATATGTCAAATTGAAGGAATCCATGCTACAAATATAGATAAAAATGTTTGAAGAATTATTTTTTTGAGGATGAATCCATTAATTATTATATCACAACTATGAATAAGATGGTGAGTAACATTATGGGATTTGAAGTAACAATCTATGATTCTATTATTTTGATGAAAATCATGAGTAATTTTCCAATCTAATTTTATAAAAATATTTATATACCTAAATATTATAAAGATATCTCATAAGAATGGTTACACAACATCAAAATTGACAATATAATTAGAAATACGCCTATAATTAAATTGAACGAAAAAGACGTAATAGATTTTGAAGCCATAAAAAAGTTGAAGATGAGAGATAAATAATCTTAATGATTTTGTGTATTTGATGATGATCATATGGATAATTAAAATAAGATAAGAATTTCATCTATCATTGTGAATTTATTAAAATAAAAGGTATAATAAAATGGGAAAATCGCTTATAATTGTTCATGTATTGTGTCCTTAACTCTCTATAGTTAATTATATAATGAATTAAAACTATAAATTTAATGCTGACAACCATGATGAGATAACACATAAGAATAAATTTGATGAAGGATATAAATTAGTGATAAATAGGGATAGAAAGATAATAATTCCAAGAGTAAATACGACTAGAATGATGTTCACATAGTAAGAGTCAAATTATATCTCTAGTGACCAATATAATGATGATTCACCTAAAAATGCTACAAGATTTATGGCTCATATGAAAGACCAAGAAACCTCTTAATGTTATGATGAAGAATATGGTGATGAAACATATATGGAGCATATGATTATAGCATATTTAGAGGCTTTTCTTAAGAAAAATATCATGTTGGAGAAGGAATTTAATAACTTGAAGAATTGTGATAGGATAGAATTTGAGGAAAATTAATAATGCCTTACAAAATAGTATAAACTAATTGAATACCTCAAGGAATTCAAGTAAAATTATATGGAGAATGAAAAAATGTATCTTGAAGAACAACATGTGTTAAAAGAAGAACTAATGTGATAGAAATAATCAAGATTTATTACACTTGATGAAGAGGTAAAAAAGTTAAAATAAATCTTTTAAAAATATATTTATTTAAAATATCAATATTATATAATAAATAATATTATTATCTCATCAATTCATAATAAATCAATCCCTTATATTCATAAAAACTTTGAATCCATTTATCCTAATAGTGATTTCTTAATTTGAAAATATTTATGAGTTTTGGATAGAAAACATGATTATAATTATCCATGTATATCTATTTAATAAAGATTAACTAAAGAAAAATATTCCTCGAAGAATAATCTATATAATAGAAAATATTGATATTAAATACATGAATCCAGTTTGTATACTTTTATATAGAATTTCATATATAAAAAAGATTCTAAATTTCTTGATGTTACTAATGCTATGGAATATTTAACCATAAATCAAATACAAACTCATATAAAATTATTCTTCTAAGAATGGGACTTGAATCAAGGGGATACAGAGATTCTCCATAGAAGAATACTATGAAAGAAAATTTAAAAAGTCTATCCACTCATAATAGGTTTTCAAATTTGAATAAATATTGTGGGAAATTTGAGAGGCCAAAGAATTATACTGAGACATATATAAAAAATCTCCATTATCATATATCCTATAAAGAAAAAAGGAATGTGATTTTAAATAAGAATCAATATCATAAATCATTCATAGTATAAGTGGAATTAAAAAAATTAAGAAAGGTTGATCATGGATCCTTGATTGTCGGTACTCTTCCTAGATGTCTAGAGAAACCAAAATCATAATATAATTTCAATAACATGAAGAAAGAGATTTAATTTTATGCAACGATAGTTCTATAATTATTAATTGTTTAGGAACTATTGAGAAAGAGTCCAAATTATAGAAAAAAAATATTTTCTTCTTATGAGAGTGATAAAACATAACATGCTCTTTGTTATCCAATTTCATGATGATGTAAATTAAATAATATTTTGGAATAACTCTTGTATCATTATAAAATCAAAAGATATCAGATTCCGCAAAATAGTTAAAGAATATGTGGGAAATTTATTCAAATTGGGGACCCATCTATTTAATTATATAGGATCTCTATTCATCATAATGATAAATGAAATATGATACATTGACATAATTTTCACAAATATATGACTAGGATCTCCAAAAATGTATTGTTAAGATACCTTTCAAAGCTAAAGAGGAAAATCGAATCAATTTGTGAACATGAAATAAAGATAATATGACTCAAGGGGGATATAATAATGTGTATATATAATCCCTTATACCACTAGATCTCATATATTTAGATGTGAATTATTTAGTGAGGAGAACATGAATTGTGGGTTATCATTACATTATTACATTTATTGTTTAATAGAAATAGATTAATAATGTATTTTTGTATAAGGATTAAACCAAAGGCTATTCATATGTTAAAAGTTTTTTAAAGGAGGGTTGATAAGTAACATGGTTTCTATATAAATAAGTTAAGGTGTGATAATTTAATTAAGTATACATCAAGAATTTTTTAGAACAATTTTGCGATGCATGAAATTAAATATCAACATGGAAAAAATAGAATTCAAATCTAATTAGTGTTGATAAAAGAAATAACATGATCATTATGGACATGAGAATATCTATTTTATTGAAAAATAAAATTTTATATTTCTTTTATAGATTATATATATACACAACTATTCATATTCTGAATAAATATTTTCTAATATGAAAGACACAAAATACCCCATATTAAATGTGGTACCATAATAAGCTAACTATCAAATACTTTAAAGTTTTTTGAATCTGTTTCCACCTGAAGATAAAAATAAAAAATATGGGTATGTTTATTAAAAGGGATGAAGAAAGGATCTTTATTAGATACATATCAAATCTATGTGGTTATAAAAACTTGATAAAAAATAAATTCAATATATTGGGGAGTTTATAAGTGAAAATCATATAAAATCAATAAAAAATTAGAGAGTCTATTAAGGATTATGTATAAACTGATTGAGATGGAAGCATTTAGGTTCAGAAAAAATAAGTTTTTATAAAAGGATAAAAATGAGCAGGTTCTTAATGATGTTAAGACATATTTGACCAGTGATGAATAATATGTTGATAATAAGGGATTTTTCATTTATAGTATGAAGTATAATATTAATAAAAAATATATTATTATATAACAAGATGCACTCTATAAAACCATATAGAGATTAAAAATTAATAACCAAAATTTTATTGTCCCTTAATTTAAAGATCAAAATGTTTTTAAGTCCATTAGAGATTAAGATTATATCAAGGATTTGAATAATGATATAGATAAAATTGAGAAAAAATGTACTTATGAGTTAGTTTAAAGACCTGGCATAAAAAACATCATTGATACCAAGTGAGCTTTAATAAATAAGTTGAATGAGAAATTATAAATTACATGGAATAAGGAAAGAATCATTTTAATGGATTATTATTACATTTAAGGAGTTGAATTTTACAATATGATTACAATAATAGCAAGGTTGGGGACTATTATAAAGTTATTGGAAGTGGATATTCACTAGTGTTATAAAATATATCAAATGAATGTAAAATATATCTTAAAATGTTGAAAAACAGGAATAAGTTATAATTAAACTTCCAAATGGTTTTTTCCTTGATAATTATGGTTTTATGGTATACAAGCTCAGGAATTCATTATAAGGGTGAAAATATCCCACAAAGAATAGTATTCCTAATAAGATTAATATCATAAGATAATGAATTATTCAATGGAAAACTTTTCTAGTAATATATATATATATATATATATAATTGATCGATCAATAAAATCTCTTAATATCAATATATATTGATGAAACCATCTTTATAGTTTTCCAGGATCATATTTGGGAAGTGTTTAATGTGGAAATGAAAAAAAAAATTATATTTCCATGTTGGGTGATATGAACTACTTTTTAGGGTTTCAAGTCATACAAGGAGCTATCCAAAATTTTCTATATCATAAAATATACTATAGGAAATTTATAAAGTGATTCGTAACGGAATAATGAATAGGTATTACTATTCCTATGGCTGTTGGAACCAAAATAAAAAAGGATTAGAATAACAGAAGTGTAAATAAAATAGACTTCAAAAACTGAGAAAAAATCCATATTTTAATAATTCTAGACATTCCATTTCTTTTATATAACATTGTGTTCCATATTTCAGAATGATCCCTTATAATCCAACCTATTAGAATCCAAAATTGTCATTAGATACATTAAAAATAAAATTTTTCTACTATATATATATATCTCTCTAGTTCAGACATTAACTTGCAAGATTTTACGAATTCTGATTGGGCTGGAGATTTTACTGGCCTGATGTCAAATTCCGGTGGAAAATTTATTATTGGGGGAAATTTTGTGGAAAGGAAAAAATATGAAGAACATCATAGTGTAATTAAAAACAAATTAATCTATGTAATTTGTTGCAACACATTCTTATATAATTTTAAATTGAATGTATTTTATGCTAATTAATTTAAGAGTTGAAGTATAAATGCCACTATATATTTTATATGATGTTAAAATTTTTATATATTATTCTATGAAACTAGTTCATCACTTGAGATATATAAACAATGATCTGAGGTATCATTTTATCAATGATAATGTGAAAAATTATGAGTTGATGCTTATATTTTTTGGAACTAAGGAAGACATAGAAGATATTATTTTAAGGAATTTCCAATGAAGATAAGAACCCTAAAGCTTTTTAATTTCATATTAAAGAGTTATAATTTTGTTAAAAGGATAATATTAAATTCACATTGAACTAAAGATGTGGGCAGTTGAGTTATATGGCAGTCATGATGAAATCACAGAGTAATGATGTGATATGGAGGTCATTTGATTCAATTTTTCATATTTCTTTTCATTGAATGAAGAAGTTATTTTAAAAAAGATACCTTATATAGTGGTGTGTTAAATAAATTTATAATTTGTGATTATTATATGAATTAATTTTTTATGAAATTTTCTTTGAAATATGTGAAATTTTTCATGAGTGTGGGTTGTTTAAGAAAGAGTTAAAATTGGGTTGGCTAAAATTCTAAAGGAGGATATTGAAGAGACCCTTGGATTGGATGTATTTTGGATGATTTTTTATTTTTTATGTTGTTTTAAGATAATAAATTTAATAGGATTTAATAAGATTCATAGTGTTTTAATTTTTACTAATATATTTTATAATGGTCCTATTCTGAACTATTGAAATATATAATTTCGGAGGATCAGCTGAAAAATGGAAACGGAAAAGGAATGTAAGTTTTTGTATTAGTTTTTTGAAGGTTTCAACATATATCCTTCAAATGTGTGACAAGAAACATTTCTTTTATAAAGCATATTTTTTTAGAGTGTTTTCTTTGTAAGTTTCATTGGATCTCAGTGTAGTTGTGGTTTTTTATGAGAATAAGTGTTCATTAAAGGAATTCAAGTATCATCTGGATAAAATATCATTTAACCATATTAGTGACAGTTTCATCAAAATGATCATAGTTGTCATCTGGACTTACGTACATGTCATGAATTTATATATTTTTTAGATTCCTTCGAAGTTAAAAATTGATTTTTAAAATTTCATACTCCAAATAAATATAAATCAATCAATGTTCTATCTATCCCTCTATGTCTAAAATATCAAAAAACAATTTTTATTAATGTATAATAAAAAATTAATAATCATTATGAATTCATGAACATGTTCAAATGTGAGATCATCAAGATGAGATAAACACAAAATTAATCCCATTTATTATGTTCTCGGGAATAATAAATATATTAAAGGTTGTTATTCATTTTATTTTTTTCATTCCTAAATATCTAATTAATTACGAAATGATTTTATGGGAGTTTATTGATTTTAAGAGATATTTTATTAAAGTTATTTTTGAAGTTGGTTATACCAAAAATAATTTCTTGTTACTAAAATAAGTTGATATGTTTTATACAATTGTACCATAGTTATTTTCTTGAAATTTCAATCTTGTTGAAAAAAAATGAAATCTTTAAAATCTAAAAAACAAGTCATGATATGTGTAGGCTGAATATGAATATAAATTGAGACTGATCAAGTTAATTTAAAGTTGGGTTTACACTATTATTTACCCAAGGATGAAGGTACGGAAAATATAGTGTTTATATGTGAACTTGGGAGGATGATACACATGTTGAGTTGGTGAAACCTTCACAAATATAAGAATTGAATAAAGTTCATATAATTGCATGATTCTTTTAAAAATAACAATATATATTGATATACTGATTTTAGGTATGTTGAAAATAATAGATATATTAATGAACCAGATGTGATGAAAAAGAAAAGATGGTGTGACAGAAGATTTACTTCTTGGAAGATATCAATTTTGCAAATATTTTTGAAGGTATGTGAGGTATTAATTTTTTTGATTGGGAATATTATGTTCATTATATTCTTCACATATTTTAAAAAATAAGTATACTATAAATAAAAATAAATTAAGTGTACCTAATGGAATGTCTTTCCTAACTAGATGAACTTATTCCTCCTAAGCATAATATACTGAGTGTTGATGTAAGAAGATGACATAATGAGTTGACTAAACCGATATACTAAGTGTATAGTTTCTATATAAATACTTAAATCTCTACATTTAATGTGTTTAAAATATTAATTTAGATATATTTATACTGGATATAATAATAGGATCTCAAATCAATTTCTAAAGAACCTTTTAGTCAAATGAATATATCTTTAAAATATAGTGTTTTTCATTTGTGTGAATTGAATTTCTCAAGAGATAGTGTAACCTAAAAGAGAATTATATAATTTAGGGAGGATGGGTTTAAGATAAAAACTAACCATGACACTTATATTGGTTATATGGTATTAGTAGAAAATATATAGAATGGTATAAAAACATGCAGTAGAAAAGAGTATAGTCACACATCATGGTTGAACCTCGTAAAAACCTTATTTTTTTCTTATTTACATTTCAATGCACCCAGGTATGGATGTACTATCTGATTGAGAAATCCAATTTTTTTAAAAAAATTATAGGTTTATTTCAATGAATGATATTTTAAAATGAATGTTACATTGATTCATCCCTCCCCTAGCGGTGTATCTATTTGGTCCATTGGATCTAATAATTCCTATGATAATCATCAACCCCTAATCAAGATCATCTAGTGAATGATCCATAAAAAATACATTTTTATACCTATTTCATGTTTCTATCCCCCAGTCAAATAACTCCTCCAAGGGGCAATACATCACTGGACCTATTTCTTAATAAGATCTTTCACTTCTATGACTAGATCACTAAGAAAACGTCCATCAAACATTGTACTACAGTTCACTTTTCAATGAATTAAATACCTGAGTGGTTGTCAAATCATGAATTTCACTATTCTAGTTCCCTTTATAATCAAAGTTCAAAATTTATATCATCTTTAGATATAAATGGAATTCTTTTATCACTCTCGTAACATAATACAATGTGATGGTTTTTTCAAAAACACTAATTATACCATAACAATGATCCATCTTTAGAAGATAGAAATAAACGATCATTTCTAAAATTCATTGATGTGTCACTACCTTAATGATATTTGTCACTATTCTTCTTTATAATCTGTCCTAATCCACTAAAACCCTCTAAATACCTCTTTTATATTCTAAATATTCCATATCCATTCAATAAATTTTACCAATTTTGAAATCGTGGGAAAAAAAGAGTGCCACCCATGACCATATCATATGTTTTAGGCCATATCCAAAATTATAAGACTTAAAAAACCAATAGTTTCCCATCATTGGATAAAATGAATAAAATTCATGAAATTTGATTAATATTTGAGAATTTATGTTCCACCCTACTTCAACTCCATAAATTCTTTTCCCATGTTAATCCATAATGTTTTTAGAGAACACTAGTCATTAAAAAGATCGTAGAATGAGTCATATGTTAGTACTTCCATATTTTTTTATAAATATTAATTTCCCATTAATTTGATTATGAACTCTATTGAATGATCAAAAAACTTACCATATTTCTACTTGATATAGAAATCAACTAGAAAATCCATCACACACCTTCTAACAATTCCCCCATAGATCATATTTTAAATTCTACACTAAAAAAAGAAGGTGTTTTTAATGGAACTCCTGAAAAACATACTTAATTAACTTTCACTCTTTAGAGGTTATCCTATATTTTTTCTAAAGAACCTTTAGAAAATATTTCATTATCTTCAACTCAAATATATTTTTGGGTGAAACTATAGGAAAAATAATTATTATACTCCTTTAAAACATTCCATATAACTTCATTAATTTTTGACCACTTTCCCATGAATTTATTCTATAGATACGTTTGGAATATCTACTCTATAAAATCAAATTTTTTAGTAACCCAATATCATAAATCACTATAAAATTAATACACCAATGTATCAGCCTTTTAATACATGTTTCTACATTATTTTATAATTCTTTTTGGACTTTTGGTCTAAATGTTCGTTAAAATGATAAATTATTAATTGTTTATCATTATCTATATATAAATTATTTAGCATGTAATTTTGGAAAATAACAAGGTTTTATGGTTGAAATTGTCATTTATATTTTTAAGGGGTGAATAATATTGTCTCATGAAATTAACTATATAAAATTCATGAAATTTGTTATAAATATATATATTGGAAATATTTTTCATGTTTTTAAATGTGTTTCATTTGATTTTAATTCTGAATAATAAGTATGGAATTGGATTTTTTCAATTATTTTGGATTTTTAGTTAAATCATGTATATGTTTTTTGGATAACATTGACCATTTTTCATCTTATGTGAGTCATATTTTCTGATGATTTCATGTTTAAGTCTGTCATATAAGATATATATTTTTATCATATGATTGTTCATATGATATTTAAGAAGATGTGTAATATATTAAGAAAGAAAGGTAATATTTTATAGATATTAAATAAATAACCATGTGTTACTAAATTACCATAAATGGCCTTGTGTGGTATTAAACACTTATCTTTTCAGAATAAACTAGTTTTTTATAAATCTTACATGTGGTTAATTCTCCAGCTCCCCTATTATTAAATAATTTCATATGTTTCTCATGCTAGAATAAAACTTTTTCTTGTTAGATTAAAATTTTTATATGATTGTATTAATAATATTAACCAATTTATCATGCTATATTTTATGATATAGATTCTTTAAGTGATAATAGTGATAGAAAGGTTTATGGAGTGGGAAAAGTGAGGGTTTAAGTTATTGAAGATTATCCTAACTAGAAATCAAGTTGTACAGGGTAAATATATCAAAAATAAAACTCAATAAAAATGATTTTCATTGAATGTACTTTGAAATGAATAATTAGTCAATGAAAATGATTATCTCATGTTTTTAATCTCTCTTTAATGATTGATTAATTTATAATTATTTGGGCATAGAAGACTTGTGAGTAGTATTTTGTGGAACTATATGATTCTAGTGACTTGGTTAGATAAGGAGATAGTAAAGATCAATGAATATGGGTGATTGAAAGAATTTAAAATATGTGAAGTATAACATATGAGAGAGAGAAATATATATATATATATATATATATATATATATTAAAGATGGATATTTATGAGATTATATAATTAATTCATGTGACACGTTGGGGAGAATTATAATTCCATATAGATGAGTCAAACTAATTGATGTAAAGATTCGTGAACTTTCCCTTCGATCCATAGATTTTTTCTCAAACTCATTATTATTTTTTAATTTTATAATCAATTTCAATGGATTTATTATATTCTTTTATTTTACTAAAATTATTATTTGACTGATTTGCTTATGTGGAATTACAACTAATCAAAATATAATCATTTTGATTCATCCTTTTTTCTTATTTGATATTATAATATTACCATCACACTTCTTAAATAATTATCAGATATTTTTTACATGGACACATAAATCATTTTGTAGGTAACATTTATTTCCCATTTTTATGTAATTGATAAATTTAGATAATGAGTTTTATTAGATTTCAATACATTCTATTCATTAATTTCAAATTATTCTTCTTTTAGTTTTAATTGGATAATTTTTTGTAACTTTTTTTCTCAATGGAAATTACCATATTTATGTTTCAATATTATAAAATGTTTAATATTGTAATAATTTAGGGACCTATATTCTTTCTTTTTAGTTCTCCATGAAAATTTGATAGTACTATTGAAGAACAATTTATAAATAAGATTATTCTATTTTCATCAATGAAAATGATTCTTTAGAGAAGGAAATGATACATTTTCAAAGATGATTAGATTTATTTCCCTATCTTATTAATAAAGAAAAAGAAATTATAAATTTAACTCACTATTATCATTTATGTTCTTCCTTTGATATTTTAATGTGTTCTATTAATAATTTTTACACACATCAACTAATCAACTAGACTAGGATAAGAATACGTTTAAATGATTTTGTTTATCCCCAAATGATCAAAAAAACATCATTTTCTCTAAATGCATACCAATAATTCGATAAAATATAATCAATAGCATTAAATTATCAAATACATATAATTTTCTTCAGTTAACCAATTATTATTTAATATTTTATTTAGTAAAACAATTATTATATTATTTATAATTATATAATTTAACATATACTAAATATTAAAATTTGATGAGTATCGAGGATATTACCATGTGAAAACATATATGCAATGTCCTTAGGTTCCAAAATGAGGCACAAAATTCCAAGTATTACCCTTAAACACAGTCAATATAATTCCTCAATATATATATATATATATTGATTCTTGTATCCATAATATCATTGATATAACAATTATACAACATAACTTTTGAATCCAAAAAAACACTTAAATCCTTTCAAATTAATGAATAGAATAACATATATCAATTCTTGGTCTAAGAGTTAGTTCATGGATTAGTGAATTGAATTAGATAATTCCCACATTCCTAATAAATTATAAATTAAACTATAATCGGTGCCCTATTATGAAACTCATTTCACTCCATCAAAATCATTATTTTCCTATCTATAATTAATTTCTCAATTTCTTTATTTTCCATATAGAGAAAATTATCCCTTTAAATTGAGACATTCCCTTGAGTGATTGTTCTCACATTCTCAACATATTATAAAATGACTATTCATTCCACCATGGTCTTCATGAAAACTCATTTTTATATTTTTTAAGTGGGTTATAAAACTCCCAAAAATTATGATTTTAAATCATATAATGAGATATCTGATCTGGAATAATTATAATGTTTTATATTCCATGTATTATTACATTTTTTCAAAAATGAGGGAAACTATTCTATTATCCATGGAATTATTCATTAATGTGAATCCTTATGGTTCAAACGATTGAATAATACCAAAAATTATTGCATTAACAACAATAGTTATATCGAGGAATCATTAAATCATGAAAAATATTAACAGGATATCTAAATCATGAAACCATATTTTGAATCTATGAAACATTTTACTTAACCTAGGTCGTTCCTGGTTATCATCTATTCAAATAATTTAAAATGGTTCATAAGAAACATGTGAGTTAACCTAAAGATATCCCCTTAGAGTGTCTAATGAGTTATACAGTAAATTAATACTCACTGTACACCAAAAGGATAAGCAAGATATGCTTGAACAACTCCTTTCAAAGTTATTAACAATATTATAATATATTTGAAAAAAACCACATTCACATTTAGTATGTAGATAAGGAGGTATCTCTAGGTAAACCACATAATCCTCATCTTATCAAAACATTGGGATATTGTCATATACATAGACTTATACGTTGGTTATAAATAATTTTTTATAATCTTAATATCAAAAGATTAATTAAAAATTATCTAATAACATTTTAGGTTATCCAAGATTTACATACATAATGATTACATATTTTTAGATGAATATTCATTAAATAACATTACAATCCATTCTTGAACAATTACGGTTTAGATATTATAATTAGAAGATACACAATCCTCTTATTTCATGAAATATCATGAACGTTCCCCACATAGAACACATCTTAGGTATACCATACATAAAACATTCTTCATAACCTGTAGATGGAAAAACATAAGAATGGGTGAGATCATATGCTCTGTAATAGTAAACATAAGATATATCAATCGGTGAGCATAATATAAGCATAAGTTCATGAGATCATGATAATAAATTATTGTGGTCACGCCCAATCTTTAACATAACATAAACATGAGTCATGATATAAAACATTAACATAATAAAAGAAAATATTAAAAACAGTTATAAATCATTAATAATAAATCATGATACATGATTTTAGATCATAGTCATTGGAATGTAGTGAAAAAAAATATATTACAAAATTGTGATCATGTATAAAAAGAAACAGGTTTACTCATTATATTATGGACACGAAATTTGGTCCTTACATTAATATATGGAAATAAAAACAGATCCAAATATATTCTAATGGATATGAAAACTAGGTCCTTGAATAAGCATATGGATGTCAAAATGAGGTCTATACACAATCATATAGACATTAAAATTGGGTATAGAAACAAATATTATGATCATGAAATCAGTTTCATGCATAAAGTATTTTTCTCATACGATATCCATCTTTACCAAATACACTGGGGGGATATAATAGACCCAACCACTAAATAATCATTATCCACTTATATTAATTCAAAAAGATCATAAATCATTCATTATATATCATAACTCATGTAAAATAGTTGAGTTTTATAATCATTTCAACAATTCACTATAAGATAACCCATGGAAGTTTAATAGGTTTCACAAACATATCATCCTCATAATCATAAACTATATAGATAATAAAAATATGTATGGTATCCATGGATAATATCCCAATTAAATCATTTGTTACGTTAAGGTATTTTATATTCTCTAAAAATTTCATTAAAAGATGACTTATAGTATTTCAAGTGTATAATACCCTTTTAATCTTCAAATTAGTTATTAAAAATATAAAAACATTATGAATATTAAAGAAGATATTTTATTTGAAAATAACATAGAAATTATAATATAATTTTCAAATAATTTGGAATTCATGACTTTGGGAAATTCTTTACAAGACGTATATGTTAACATAAAGACTCCTTTTACATTTTATTTAAATACTCAAAAATACCTCCTTTATAGAATGATAATAAGATTCAATTGAGAATTTTTTATCGAAATTAAAATGTGGTATAAGATTAATCTAAACCATAATTTGATATAATTAAAAAAATTCTTGAAAACATTTTAGAAATTAAGGATATAGAAGGAAAATGGTTTCTGATCGAAGTGAGAATTAAGGCTGGTTTTCCTAAGAAACGTTCTTTTGGTATCTTGAGTAATTAAAGTGTTGAAAATGAAAATAGAACATGTATTATATATAAATAACCAAATTATAAAAAAACTAAATTGATATATTATTAAGTATCATTAAATTTCATAAACTAAAATTCAAGCATAATCAATCCCTGTTAAAATGGGATTGAAACAGAAATCTATTACCACTTCGGTAATGTTAAAATAAATTACTCATGAAGGAAAGAATATTATATAGTTGTGTATAACCCCATTTTTTCATTATTTTCATCATATAATACTTTTTTTGGGTAGTACATTGACAATATAAAAGAATCTACTGACTAATATGGCATGTGTCTCATATAAGTAAATGTGATGTGAAAATTTCTTACCTTAAGATCAAATTTATTTGAAAGATCTATAACCACATGTGTAATAAATTTAAATTTGGTATATTTATTTTATATAATCATGTAAATATGTAAAATATTATATATTATCCACTTATAACATTTCAACACATATTTTTTTTAATAATTCCTTATAAAAAGATTCTATTTTGGGTGTTAACTGTTTCATTTTTCAAAAGAATTTTTGATCTATAGTTCTAGTACTTGTACATTCATAATGGTCATATAATATATGTAATGTTAATAATTATATAAATAAAACATATATTCATTATATATATATATATATTCATCCATGTAGATAGAAAAATAAATTACCCCAGTCATGGATATGGTAGGTCGTACGTATTCATAGATGCAGTTTTTTAGGTTTCGACGAATGTAATAAAAGAAAGGTAAATAACAATACATCTTTACAGAATCATTATTATATCATATATATCAAATATATTCATTAACTATTTTCTTATTAACATCCATGGAAATATAAATAAAAAACAAATCACATCGCTTCATAGAGGTGGTTGTCCACATGTATGCACAAGCGATGTTATCGTTATCCAAAAAAATGGAAGGTATTAATTTTGATAATAAAATATAATTATAAAAGAATAATTAAGTCATGGGTATCATTAATAGAAATTAATTCCACTATAATAACCTTCAATGAATGATTCTGATGGAAAATGAAATGTATCTCCATGTGGATTCGGTACTCCACACACACGCACATGCAATATTTTCACATCCATTTTGATTGAAAAGAGGTTGTATAATGGTAGTTAAATAATCATAATATTTTTTGAGTATATTTATTATATGTAATTAATTGTTTAATGGTTAATTTAATAAATTTATATTATATAGAAGAAGAAATAAATTGAAAGAGGTAAGGTAAGATGATTACGTATTCTTCTGTAGGCCCTATTTAGATCCCTCTCAATGACCCATTGAATGGTTATATATGGATAAATAAACCTAAAAATCTTGGATATGGATGTTTTGAAGATAATTGGGTTCGGTTGGATAAGATAAATAGCTCAGAGTTTTTGCAGAAGAAATGAGAAGATGTGTTATCTCATAAAGAGAGAGGTGCTCTTGGAATTATAAATTATTAAATTATTATAAATTAATTTTGGGTTCAAGTGGGTTCTAATTGATATATATTGATGTCATGTAAAGTAAGAGTCATAAAAATGTCATAAAATAAATTTTTTTCAAGTTCAGGTGATGTTTTAACCCATAACTCTTTTTTAACCATTTGTTGCCCCTTTTGATAATTACACAGTATCAATGGTTTTGTTTTTCATTTTATGGTCATTAATGGTACCATAAAAAGTCAAGTGATTCGTATATGGATAATGGTTTATATGATAAAATATATCCCATTATTTTGTTTTAATAGAGTATCTTTATGAAATTTAAATTATTTTATAAAATATCATTTATTATAAAATAAAATTCATTTCATTTTTCAAACAAATCATTTACATTGACTTGAAAGCCATCATGATAGTTATGTAATTAAAATAAAAAAATTTCAAAAAACTATAAAATGTTTTATTTACCTATAAAATTTATGTAAGACAATTATACACCCAAATTGAATTAATTTTAATATTTCTAACATCATTATTTAATTTTTATATTAATTTATTTAATATGATGCCATCATTGGGTAAGCATTTATGGTAATTATTCATCCTTAAAAATTAAAAATAACTTAATATGATAAAAATATATGTAATTTATCTAAAAAAATATTTGTAATAAAAATTGTCCTATTTTATTCACATGAAAAAATTTAATAGATATTGAAGTCAAGAGATTTACATTTTGTTTTTATTATGGTCTTAAAATAATATAATAATCATAATAAATGAATAATGGAAAAAATTACATATTTTTAAATTATGGACTGAAATTTCCAAACATCACTTCTTTAATATGATAAAGACATGTGTCATAGACATTTAAAATCCTTATCTCAATGGTTTGACCATGTTTTCCCATTACAATAGTGAAAACTATTTACTAGTGTTACTATAAATAATTGACAAAAATAAACATGAAAAATTTACCAAATTCAATTCAAATGAATTAGAATTTTTTTGTAATTTATCAATATTAAATTAATATTACATTCATGATATAATTTAAAACATAATAAAAAATACCAGACAAAGAAGTGTTTTCTAGAAAAATGTTTTCATAAGTATAAAAGGATTTTATAAAAAAATCAACAAAAATTTAATTTAAATGGCCTTAATTGGTTTGTTAATAGTAAAAATTAAATGATTTCAATTTTTAATCCATTTTATAAAAAAATGGAACTTTTTAAACACTTGAAATAATCCTTTTTCAATAGAAATATGTATTTTTTACAATTAATTATAAAATTAATCATTTCCTAAAATTATCAAAAATTGACTATAAGAAAATTTCAACTTGATGATGCAAAAAATTAATTGAATTATTTGAAATACAAAATCTAAATTTTCTATAAAATAATTATATTTCAATGAAAAAACTGAAATGATAATCCTTTTTTGATGAAAATGCATTTTTGAATCATAAATATCTTCATTAAAAATTGAGTTCATATTTCCAAAAATTAATAAAAAAATTATATTGAGTTGGAATATAATAAATTTAATTCACAGCGAGGTTGATCATTTCAAAACCCTCATTTCAAAGTTTATGTAACATTTAAATAATAATTTTTTTTATAATATTGATCAATTAACCGGGAGCATGGTGTTGCATACTAATAAAGATATTGATCTTATTATTATTTTATAATATTTTTTACGGTGTCATACTAGGTACCCCCACTGTAGATTCAACCACAAAATTAAAGATACATCTTTCATTATTTATTAAATCTATATAATCTATTTCCTTACCATCTTCTTTCATACCTATTATCGGGTACACTACATTTTCAACTAGAATAGATATCATAGATGGATTTATAGACTGGATAGAACTATTTCAATTCTATATTGAATACTAAATAAACTTATAGTAATATCATTTATCCACATCCACATTTGATGGGGAATCCCAATCCCACGCTCATAGATCTAGTGTTAAAAATAATTTATTGATGTACTAGAATTGATACAAGCTGAGGAAACCCAATATAAACTATTATATTTTTATATAATTTATATAAGTTAAAAATTATATCTCATAATAATCACACAATACCATGAATAAAATTTTTCGTGTCTCTGATTATTATTTATATAAGAAACTTATATTATGTTATATTTGAAAACTTCTTTATAATCTGAAAAATTATAATCATTTTTGAACTTCTCATATGTTATACTCATCTTGTTAACCGAGGGAATAGAAACACAAGAATGGATTGGTATCAAATTCAAAGTAATGAAAAAAAATATCAAAATGTCATCAATGGTAATATTATAATAATATGATAAAACATGAGTATGGGGAGGATATATTAGTAAACAAATGGTGGGATAATGGTAGGTATCCATTAGTCATTATATAAATTTTATTACCACAAATGAACAAACATATACCAAGGAATAAGACTATAAAAACAATAGAGAACAATCATGATCCGTAGAGCATAAATAAAGTCATTTACGTAATTAATGTTGAGTATGATGAATCAAAATAACTTTAGAATAACCCAAATTATGTATATAGAAAATATTGTGTGAAGCTATTAACAAAAATTACACATATTCACAATTTATTGAGAATATCTTTCCAACACCATGAGATTTTAATATTTATTCCTCTTAAAATAATTTTTTCCTTTTTTCCATAACCCGTTATACCTAAAACCCCATTTCTATGTAAACTGTAATATATTATACTATTATAAATAATCAATTAAATTAGTGGGTATGAATAATACTAATTAATTTATAAAAATTTTATATATAAAATAATTTTTTTGATTATCAATTGATGAAAAAAATCATTAGAAAATAAAAGAGCTCTTTTTCTAAAAATTTGTTTTTATTTGGGAAAATATTTTTAAACTTATAAATTAAATTAATCACTACTTTTGAATGATTTAACACCCAAGTATTTTAAAAAGAAACACTATTCTCAATATCATAAAAGATACACCACATCAAAATTATACAAAATACTAAATAACATTATTCAAATATGATTGTTATAACCTAGCTGTTGGAATAGAGGGAATGAATGAAATTAACTTAATTATGAAAATATACTTTAATTTTTAAAAAAATCAATTCACTGGTTACAAATTAATTATAAATAAAAATAAAAACCAATTGAATATAACTTGTATGTCTTTATTTAAAAAATATTTTTATTCCAAATAATGGGAATTTATCTTAATAAATTAAATTAATCATTATTACTGAAATATATTATTTAAATTTCAATATTATATGTATAATAAAATGGTTTTCAATTCATGAAATATTTTTTATTGGTTTACTATAAGAATAAATTTAATTTTAAGCATAAAGCTATATATTTCTTGAAGAAACTTTTCCCACCTTTTGATGGTGCGTTTATATTAAATCTAAATTCTGAAAATTATTAAAATTAATTTCAAAAAAATATAATTAATTTTTTATATTGTAATATAAAAATAATCTTATTGATGTTTTTTGGTATTTTTCTAACAATTTTCATTTTTTAATGAATGGTGAAAAATATATCGTTTTATTTGAAAATTTATTTTTCATATAATTTAATTATATAGTAAATTTATATATTTAATTAGTTTTAAAGATTAATTAGTTTTATTATACATCAATATATCCAATTTAGGTTAGTATATTTAATTTAACATTTAAATTGGAAATAAAAACATTTCAGACTTTGGATGTTTTCAATTAAAACCCCTCATTTTCATTTTTTCTGTAGGATTACTTATAAATATATATTTTTAAATTAAGTGAGTTTAATTTGGTAAAATGGATTCCATTTATTGAATCATAAGTTAAAAATTAGGTTTTAAGGTCATTTTTATTTTTCCATAAAAAAACTTACCAAGTTTAAAAAATTATTCACCCCAATTTAGGTAAAATAATTTCAAGGTTTAATGTTAAAAGGTACAATCTTAAAAAACGTTAAAATAAAAACATTTACAGGATTGTTATGGAATTTATTGACCCTACAAACCTATAAAATATTACATATAAAAAAATTAATTTAGTTCCATGTTAATATTTTTGGATTTAATTGTAAAGTAATCATTATTTTAATCAATTAAATCCACCACTCCTCGAGTAAAAATACCACCCATTTTGACAGAAAATCCTTGTATCCACTAAAATATATGTAAAAACCTCTCTTACACACTCTCCCCAAATAGTTTTTTTTTCAAAAATTCCAAGCTTAATGTCTTCAAGGGTCTCCCAAGGAGGTGATATTCAAGAGGTAATTTTCTTAAAGTACCCCTCTTTATTTCTTTTATTTATCTACTTTTTCTTCACCTAGTTCATATTTAAATTCATGATAACTCAAAAACAATGTATATACTTTATTTTTATTTATATAATGGAATATCTCATATCAATTTCATTTCACGTATCCTGTTATTAAAAGAAACGAAAATATTGTCTAAATTGTGTCTATTTACCATCTTTGTGAAAATCGATTTTTTGTTTACAATTACCACCTTCATGGATAGTCATAAAAGTATAATTATGGTTATATTAGATTTAAATAGTTATATTATAAAATATTTAATGATCTGGAACTAATACACACACATAATATTAAATAATATAAAACCAGTTTGTAATGTTTGGAAAAATTGCCATGATAAACTAAACATTTATCATTACCATTTTATCTAATAAATCATCCTTATATAAGAAAAAAATGAAATAAGGGACCATTATTACTTTTATAGGATCATTATTATAACTTTATTCCACTTTTTATGTTGTAATCCTATTTTACAATAACATCCATAATTATACATAAATGAATCGATCAAGAAACCATGAAACAAACACATCTAGAACCTTGAAAATAATGAAATATTATTAAGTAATGGGTCATAAGATGTTATAAAATTCCCAATTAAGGTATTATAAATAATAAAATAGTTCTATAATGAGTTAATAACATTATTTATCCCATTATATGGAGTATTGTACCCATTTTAGAGAAGGAAAATGTGAGGTAGGGGATTTTCTTAACCCAATTTCCATTCTCTGTGTTAAACTTTTACTTCATGATTATGTGATTCTATAATTATATGTGTAATGGATTTCTATTTATTAGGATTTATTACCACATTTTATATTTTTATTTATAGAGTCTACATAGATTTTATTAAATTCCCACATCAACAACGTGATATTTATAAGGGAAAATCTCTTAAAAATTATCTTTTTAAGGTTATCCATAAAAATATTTTCTTTTCCAGGTTCATATTTTCTAAAAAAAATAAAAAAAATGTTTTTAATGTTGTATGATAATTTTTTTAATGTCATTTATACATATGTTTAAAAGTAAAAAATGTTTGGAATATATTCTTTTTGTTGTTTTGGAAAATTGGTTCTTTGTGACATTTTCGACAAAAATATGGAAGGAATGTTTTTTTAAAATATATGAAATAAATATAATTTCTCACTTTCATAAATATTTAATTTCATTAATCTTAAATTACAAATTTAAAATTAAATTTTCAAAAAAACAATTTTTTTGTAAAAAAATGAATATTTATTTCAAAATAGAATGTTTATTTTACTCAAGAAAGTTTCCTTTAGAGAATCATTTTATTTTATACTTGTGTAATGGTTCATGGTAATTTTTTATGAGTATGGGAGGTTTTGTGATAAATGTAGTGTATGTGAGGCTGTTATATCTCTCTATTTCATTGGGTAATGACACATAGTTAACCAATTAGGTTTCTCTTAAGAGATTATAGGAATACTGATACAGTGATTATTCCAAATGTAACTTTGATTATTACTACCTATATATTTTAGAGAGCTAAAATGTTTGTAAATTTGATATGTAAACTGACTTCCAAGTAACCAAATTATATTTTTTTTATTCTTTTTAATTATTTTTCAGGAAAATATTTTGATTTTCAAAAGTTTATATAATCAACTTTTTAAAAAGATGATTTCTTTTACCATAAAAGGTATGTTTTTAAGAAAAGGTTTTTATAGATTTTCAGACAAGAAAAATTTTCCATTAATTTATGTTCCTTATAGAGATTTTGTAATATTAAAATGTTTTTAAAAAGTTCAATGGGATTTAAGGGAGAATAAATACAAGGATGAGAACAAGTAGAAAACTGTAAAGATTTTTTATGAAGAGAAAACTTGATTTGTTATAAAAGGGTTTTTTGGGTGGAAAAATAAAAACATGTTATAATAGTCTAGTTTTAATCTATTGGTTTACATTGAAAGTGTTGACCTAATTCTATAAAAATATTAACCGAAAACACTATTTGGAATTTAATAATGTGATTTCTCGTTTAAAATAACTAGAATATATAATCTTTAGGCCCCAGTATTTACAGTTGGAGTTATAGTATGGTTTAGATAACTTTAGAGGTTAGGATGTTATTTAGGCATATGTTATATATCGTATATAACTATAATGTTTATCATGGTAGGTAGATTAAAAGTTATTTTGGATAAATTGAGTGAGTTTTAAATAACATTAATAATGACATCTGAGTGTTTATATTCCTCATAAGTTGGTATATTATAATTTTATTTATATGATCACACTAACATTTTTGGTTTTAACAAATGGATTGATCCATCATGCACCAAAGTAAAAATGGATGTGAAGTAAAATGTGGTGGTTGTATGAATGAGAAACCAAATGAAATGGGAGTTGTTAGAAGAAATATTATAGTTATTCTAAACTAGATATTAGGAAGAATTATTAACCACTTGAATATTGATGAATTTCCTAATGAATAAAATATGAAAAAAATTATAATTTGTATAAGTTCAAGTGAAAATGTTCATAAAGGTAAAAAACATTCAATGATTTAAGTGTCAAGAATGTGGAAATAAGAACATATTAAAATTTCTTCAAAGGATGGGAAGATGTTTTACATGTGGTAATAGGGGTTATAATGTAATATAAGATGAAGGAAATAAAGAAATCATTCAGTTAAAGACATGAAGGGGAAATAAGTTCTTCACAAGTGACCAATTGAATGTTTGAAATGTGGGGATTATGAAAATTATGATAATCTATTTTGTAGGATTAAGGCTCATGAATGGGATAAAAAAGATGTTACAAATAACTATTTATTGTTACTTAATTCAATTATAATTAATGATGAGGAAACTAAAAATTTCATATGAAAGGTTTGAATTGTCTCTTTATTCATATTTTGACATTGTTTAATCTTAGGAAACAATTTATATTTTTTATAATAAATTTTTATTGAGGAATGATTTGGAATGGAATGGTTATGGGATTAATAAGAAAACTTAATCATTAAATTTTCATTGTATAAGAGACTTAAGATAAATGGTATATTTGAGGATTATGAAATGTTTAAATTTATAAATATTCTTTTGGTGATGGGGGTATATTTAAAAATTGTTTGTGTCATCATATATGTTTGATGAATATGTAACCATTGTGATTATCATGTGTTTGAATACAAGGTTACTTAAGGAATAATCCTATTTTATTTTTTGGGCATAAGATTAAAGTTATGTATAACCTTTAAGGTTTATATAATCTCTCATTTTGAGATAATTTTTTATTATTAATTTTGGGATGAAAAATGAAAGGTACAAAATAACCTTCGAGGTTATAATATATTATGTTTATTTTGAGAATGTTTTTTACATCTCTATAATTTTTTAAGTATTATATTAATATTTTTTTACCAAAAACAAAACCCATAGGATGGGTGACAACTCATCACGTCTAGCAAGGTTACAGGGGTCTAACCCCCAAATGAAGGTCCTCAATGGTTCATCACCCACCATTGGATTATTTGATATCCTGGTTAGTATGAATCTTTTTTATTTATCTAACAATTTATCAGATAAATGTTATGTTTATTTCTGGGATATATCTTTATTATATTGACATCCATGGGATTGGAAATTGATTTGGATATTATTTGATGAATTTTATTTCTGAAGATGTTAAATATTTTCGGATCCTTATTTCGTGTATAAAAACATAATCCTATGGAAATTTATATTATAAATTAAAGGATTGTTTATATTTTGGAAACATATATGATATTCGATGATTCATGTTATTTTTAGAAATAATCATTATATCTTTATTATTTTTAGGGAAGTTCATTTTTATGAGACTTCAAGAGAAATTTATGTTATTTGATGATGAATATTATAATTTCTTTGGAGGACTGTGTGTTAAAATACTTATTATTTTTTGGTTTCAATTTTTTATTCAAAAATATATTGATGAATTTTATGTATTGTTATTTGTTTCATAATCTATGTTGCACTTTGGGTATTTCTATATAATTTTAGAGATTAAAGTAGTTCTTATTTATATAAAAGTATATTCCTTTTGGGAAATTAAATTATCTTCTACCAACCATTTTGTTTTTGGTTAATTCATTAATAGAGGTATTATATATAATTATACTTTTATATATTTTCTGATCTGTAGAAGTTAATTATAATTATTTATGTATAAAAATTAATTTTTAATACTCATCATTTAGAGGAAATATGAGGATGAAATATTAATTTTCAATTAAGTTTATTTCCTTATATTAGTAGTCTAAGATGTAAAATAATTCCACAACACTAAAAAAATTATGAAATAAAAATATTGGATTACTTTTAATGAATTAATGGATAAGGTAGAAGCCCTCAATTTATATTAATTTATCTATAATGATATAGGGAACAACTGCAACCAATAACCAAAATTTCAAGAGAAGTTAACATAAAAGAAGATAATGGTTAAAGTTCAAACTTATATAATTACTAGAGCTGATGTGGAAGAACATAAATATGTGGTGAATGGTATATTTATCATCCACTCCAAAATTGAAAATTTATTATTTCGTTATGATTCTACCCACTCTTTTTTATTCGAACAATGTTCTATGTGTTTCATATCACAACCTCAATTATTAGATACTGAGTTGTAAATAAAAAATCATAATGATAGTATGACCTCACCTCAATTTTATAACCCTTATTCAATAAAATATTGTTGAATGGTTCTTCATGTGAATCCTTTTATTATTCCTCTAGTTGAGTTTGATGTAATTGTGGGTATGGATTATATCTCCTAATATATATACAATATCAATTGTCACAAAATTGAATTTATATTTGATATTCTAAATAATTTTTAAATGATATATCATTGCAAGTAGGAACCCAAAAACCCTATGGAAATTACATCCATAATTTGAGTTTTTATACTTATTTGATGTTGATATTTATATTAAATTATTATGGAGAAACTCAAATTTGAAAATGTTCCTATTTTTTTGGATATTCTAATGTGTTCCCAAGGACTGGCATAGTCTCCCTCTGAATCATGAATATGAGTTTTCAATAGAACTCATACCTAATAATACCCATATTCTAAGTACTCAATATAGAATATCCCTAATGGAGTTGTAGTAATTGTATTAGAAACTCATGGAAAATATATATTGTCGATTCATTCATTTAAGTGCCTCATCACGGGGTTTACCTACTGTTTATAGTGTAGATGTCAATCTAATTGAATGTTAATGATAAAATATACCTAACTCAAAATTTGGAGTTTGCAGTGGTATTTTTTTAATTGAAAATTTGGTGGTATTATATCTATGGTTAAAGTTGTGGAATACAAATAGATTATAAAATCTTGAACTATATATTTACATAGAACCAGTTTAATATGCATAGATATGATGGTTTTATTTATTAAAATATTATTATTTCTCAATACATTAAACATTGTTAAGGTGAACAAGGTGGATGGTTATTTTAATCATAGAGACCATTCTTGTTTTTTCATGATGATAATTGAAAGATATCCAATATTTATAGATATTGAAATAATGAGGAAAGGGTAAATATATTATATTTATATATTTAATATTTAACCATACATCAAAATAAGTATAGTATGGAATAAAATGAGGATTTTTTATTAAAGAATAATTGTGAAAATTATTCATGATTTCAACAATGACCCTACAAGAAAGATAAGTTTCAAAAACTGAGTATGTTTTCTGTGAACACCAGACACGAAGAATGAGATATTTTATGAGGCATATATTTCATCATTATATATTTAACATGTGATAAAAAATATTTATAGAGAATTATATTATTATTTCTGGTGGGAAAACATGATGAGAGATATGTTAGAGTATTTGTAACCTTCCGAGATTAAAAAAAGGAAATTAAGTTCGATAGTGTATACGACACTTAACACCATGAATAGGTGAAAATATAAAACCACCCACATATTTTATAATATTTTGGTTTCAAAATAATTTAAATCTACTAATTTTGTGGCATTATATACATGAATGAGTTTATCTTGTGTTACCCGCATAATCATGTTTAAACAAAACGTGACATATTATTACAATATTATAACTTTGTGATATAGTTACATCATAACCATTAGAATGGAAATTATTAATAATAGTAACTAAATTATGAAAATTATAGTTTATAATAATTCATTTCTTATTGAATGGGGACAAAATTGGGATGATTTTAAAGAAAAAGAAATGTTTTCTTAAAAATGGTATTTTTTTAAAAATTATTTGTAGTCATTCTACGCACACAAAATTTAAAATTAATTTTATCAAATTTTAGAAATTTTATTTTAAAAATATGAAATTTTTGAAAAAATAATATCGAAATTATCCTAGGTTGAATTTTTTAATTTTTCAAAAAAAATATTTATTTTTGAATATTAAAAATTAATGAATAAAATTAAAAATTAAATTTTTTTAAATAATTTAAAACTTTAAATTTCATTATAAATTGGTTTTAATGTAAAATTACTTCTCATATATATCTATTAATCTAATTTATGTCATTGTAAATTTTTTCATATTTTATTTTTATATTAAAATATTTTAAACTCATAATGACTTTCTATTTAAAAAATCACTATCTCATCATATCAATGAGATTAATTTAATATTAAAATGTTCCAATTATGTGAATTAAATTTATAAAAATGGTTTTAATATTTGGAATATTAATAATTAATAATTTCAAATAAGTTAAACTTAATATTTGACAAAAATGAATAGCAAAATCATTAAACATTTATCACTATGGTAAAAGTAAAAATGGATTTACCCAGGGTTAAACAAAGAAGATAAGGGTTAAAATAATATAAAACTTGTAAAAAACAAATTTTCTAGACAAATTTTCACATTATATATTATTGTATTGAGAATTTACCATTTTGGAGGCTTGTGGTATGATAAAAATGTTGGTATGATTGATTCTTTTCAAAATATTACAAGTGTGATACTCACATCAGTTATATAGGGACACCCCTATCATTTATCATTCACACCATCAAAACATTTTTATTCAGAAATTAACTTTCAAAATAACATCCCAAATTCCCTCCCATTAATTTATAAGATTTACATTTTGATGAAATCTAACCTACGAAGGATTCTTGTGCAAACCTAAGAAGGAATCCCGAAGAAGAGTCAATGTTCTTCAATGAGCATTTTTAATTTATTTCTTTCTCCACCACCATAAATTATTTTTTAATAATTCATATATAATATCATTAATATCATATATATATGCGTGTGTGTGTGTGTTGTGATGTTTTTATAAGTTTGTAGTGGCCTGAAACCATCTCCTCTTACATCAAAGGTGTAACGAAGTCACTATTCATGTGTACAATGAACTACTGCCTTGTGGACTAATGTCGTTCTTTTTTCCATTACCACATATCATGATTGGGTTTGATTATGTATATGAAATTAATATATGATGTTTATAACATAAATATAAATTTTTATTCATTATATCATATATTCATTTTTTACATTCCTTTTCGTAGGGTATAAGATAATGTCGCTCGTGTGTACGGAGGACTACAACATGGAAAAGCAATGAGATTCATTTTTCACTAATGATTTACATGGATGGTAATAAGGGTAAATATAATGAATATATGTGATATAAATGAAATAATTATTATATTAATTAAATATTTATCACTTATAAAATATAATTTTTTATTTTTATTTTTTCACTCAAAAATGATAACATCATTCGTAGACCTGTGGACTACCACCTCCACAAATAGATGTGATTCCTTTTTTCATCACCACATCATGTAGATGATATATATAAATATATTTAAATAAATAATATGATATTTATGATATGATGATCATTATGTATCTCCTCTTATCTAAAATGATTGTAGAAAAATTGAAACATTATTCATGCATAGGTATGACCTAACATCTTCATGATCATAACATACTTCATTTATAAAAAACCAGCATTCCTGATTGGTCATAAAAGGATAATTTATATATAAAGTTTATAGTTATTACATTATTATTATTCCTGAGAGGTTTATATAATGAACATTATGACCATATTCAACATACTAACGTCATTTTTTAAAATTAATTCGAAAATGGTCAAATAATCCAATTTAAAATTATCTGATTAAGTAATTGTATATTTCATGATAATAAATGAAATAAAAGTAATAATAAATTTGAAAATTATTCTCAATAAAGTAAATAATTAATATAATGTTATTATTTTGTAAGATAAATATTCATGTGACAAGTCAAACTCAAGGTAAGGGACTTCATCTCAATTTCCATTCAATAAGGCATATTTTGATATTATACACCAATGGTCATATACGAGGTTTATATACACCCTATATGAATTTTTATATAATTAATTTATCCATTATCATCATATTTATAGTTTTTTTAATTTTATTCTTCCACAGGGATTATAATTCAAGTATTTCTATAGTGATCAAGGAGTTTTCTTGAAAAACAAATTCTCTTTTACTGTTATCTTTACAACTTATTTTCCATGAGTTTTTTAAAATTATTTTTTGAAAATATTTATAGGGTCAAAAAATATTTATAAATTTAACATTATTTAACTTTTTTACATTATTTTAAAATGTTTTAATAAGGAATCATTTTAAGTGTTATGAATAGAATATTTTGAAAAATGAAAAAAGGAATTTTTTATTCTTAAAAAACCTTGAAACAATGAATTTTTCACTACCTTGGAAATTATTTGATTTTAGTATTCCATATCAAGATTGCAAGTTTTATTTATGAGAAACCCACCTTTATCTTTTTCTCATAATTTTGGTATTGAAAATGGGTTTTAAAAGAAAATTGTATTTTTATCCAAATGTGTTTTTTTTATATGGTTCTAAAAGAATTTTTCAAAGGTTTTTATGATGAAGTTATTTAAATCATGACATGGTACTTGTGAATTATATAAAATGGGTTAGCCTAATGAAACTCATATGAGGGGTTTAGCCTCATTATAGCTCATAGAAAATGGGTGAGCATGATAAAGCTTTTATGAAGGGAAATCCCCATTATAAATCTTTAATGAATTAAGTAAATATTATATTTGAATATAGTGATATGGTTATTCTAATATAAATGGTTTTTGAAGGGTTTTATAATTATGATGCTTTGAGTAATTAATAAGTTGTTTTTCATTATTTTATATGGGTTTCAATGGATTTATTTTACAAAAACATGTGTGTTTGTTTCAGGTTATTTTTTTTACTTTATACCTTCAACGAACGTTGAAGATAAAGGTAAACATTATATGAGTTTTCATGTTTTCATTAGACTAATGATTTTTATTCTATTCATGTCCCTTAATAATTATTTTCATCTCATTCCATATTTGAAAATGTTTTTCATAGGTTATAAGGATGGTAAAATAAAAGGAATGAGTTTTATTGAAATTTATAATGATTTTCTAGAAATTGAAATCATACTTAATTTGAAAAGTTGTATGTTATGTGAAACATTGATTATAATCAGAAGTGTTCACTTTGTATTTTATGGTTTTTCTATGTATGAGTTATGGATTAATTATATAAAACTCCATGTTTAAAAATATGATAAAATATAAGATAATGAGTTCATGACATAAAACTCAATATTATGTAATGTTTAAGGTTGGATCCTTTGAAGTGTTATCATAGGATAGTTTAAATAACATTAGAGGTAATGATAACTTTAATAGGATTCCAATGATTGATTATACCTTATTGATAGGTTTAAATGATATATAATTTTTTGACTAATATGATTATTTATCTATACTACGTTTTTTCAGAATAGTTTTTATTATAGGAGTCACAGTAACATTATTGGGAAGACATTGAGATGAAAATATCCTTCAAAATCAGCATCCCAAAATGGTTGTAATTGGAACAGAACAATTTTTTATAGTGATTAATCTATTGACACATGATATAAATGGGGGTGGTTTCCATGATAGAGAATAAATTAATCCACCACAAATAAATATATTAATTGTGGATCATTTAAGGAGGCAACACCCCCCATCATTAAATAGATCATACGAACTTATAGTAGATAAAGGATGGATAAATGATCTAGAGAATAATTTGAAGTTGTGGGAAGTTTATAATGTAAAAAACATAACACTTTACATTTATCATTTTAAAGGTGATGATGATCGATGGTGGTCCAAGGATAAGAACAACATGAAGAAAGATGATCTTCATTTTATGAAATGCGAAACATTTATGAATATTTCCCTTGAGAAATATTTCCCAAAGTTTGTTTAGGCTAGGTTAGAGATCAATTTCTTGGAATTGAGGAAAGAGTATGATTATTTAGCTTCCTCATATGAATAAATTTTCAAAGGATGAACATGTACATATAAGATTTTGTTCATGAAATTGATCTTAAAATAAATATATTTTACTCAAAATTAAAAAGGGAATATAAAGATCATTGGCCATTAGAATTTAAATTTTGTGAGAAATTTTTTTGTTGTGTATAGAAATTTGGGATGGAATTTACTAATACTTATGTTCCATGAGATGAAAAGAGTAATAAATAATAAAAGAGGTAGTAAATAGAGAAGCATCCAAATATGAATCCTGGATGTAAGATCCAAACATGTTCCATTTTTTGTGAAATAATTTTTGGGAAATTTTTGTCAGGATATAAAATGTGTTACTGGTGAGGGAAATTTGGGCACAAAATTCATGACTGCAAATAAAAGAGTCATAAACTATCCATGAATGAGTTAATAGATAAAAAATAGTGAGATGGTTTAGCTATATTATATATGACATTATAAAAAAAAATTCTGGTGTTTCTTACATAGGGTGGATACCATCATTATATGAACCAAAAATGTGTGGAAAATTATTTTCCACTTCTATAGTTGATGTTGCTCTATCTTGTGACTTGGTAGTAGCTCCAAGTAGCTTCGTATTTTCAAACATGGATCATATGTTCAATTTCTTATGCACCCCTTTTTGATGTTTTAAGTAATTTAAATACCCTAGGAGAAATTTATGGAATTTTTATAGATATTTTAAGCCTATTTTTTAGGGTAAAGGTTGGTAGAATAATAATTACTTAACATTTCATAAACATAATTTTAAATTTATTTATGACCTTTAGGGTTAATATATCATTACGTACATTTGAATAATAGTGAAATAAGATAATTAGAATTTTTAAAAAAGTGTTCTATTGAAAACCATATGTATAAGCTTATTAAATGAATAATTTTATTTCAAGGATGTCCATCATTTTATTAGGAAGGTTATATAAATTATGCAAACATGGATTTGAAAAACAAAAACTATAATATTTAAGTGACATCCTATTGCATCCAGAAAGGAAAAAGGACTAAAACCCCTAAGTAAAGGATGATAAGGGTGTAACTTCTACCACTTGAATTCATGATGTATTGATTATTTTGACACTGTTTTTAGTTAATTATTTTGAAAAATAAATATTAATGATGAACCAATTGTGTTAATTTTGAGTTTTAGAGATTAATTTATTATATTGGATAACTTTTAATTACTATATTGGTTTGGGAAAATAGATAGACATATCAAAATAATTTTCAATCATTTTTGGATATAATGATCATTTATAAGTAAATTGTAGGGCTCCATACATAAAAAATTCATTTTGGATATTCATTTCTTGGAGTAGGTGGTGAATTGGAAATTGTTAGAATCACAACCAAAGGAATAAATTTTGATTATGAAATATAAACATATGAAGTATAAATATTTTTTATATTCATTAAATTTAATGAAATTATCTTGAAATAAAAAATTTATATGATTACAGTAACATCTGATGAATGAGATAGTCTTTGAGATTATCAAATATTTTTTGTTTTTTGGCCCTTCACATTCAATTGATCCTTCATTTTATTTTGATTAATGATCTCAGTCACTTTCTATAATTATTTACTCTTTTTCTCCTTGTATATATCTTCACTTTTGACCAATTTTCTATTAAGAAACCTAGTTTAGTGTTATTCCAAAAACCCATTTTACTTACCTTTATATCTTATTAAGAAGATATTTTATTTAACATTTGGACTATGTGGTTTAAAAAAACTATTTTTAAATTTCAATCCTTTTATTACTAAGGTAAATTTAAAATTGCGATGACTCAATTTATTAAGGGGGGTGTAACACCTCAAGATTTTTAAAGAAAAAAATTATGTTTGATATCATATGTGATAGGAAGAACAGTTTATAGAAGAATATATAAAATTTTGAGATTTTATGAAATTTTTATTTCTTAAATAAACTCAATCTCTTCAGTAGCTTGCATTACATGAATAATGAGTTTAGCACGTTTTACCTACAACAATGTGTTTAAATGAAATCAGGATTATTATTAAAATATTATTACGTAGTGGGATAGTTATCACCCTACCATTAGAATGATGGGTATCAATAAGATTAAATAAATTATGAAATTTTATAGTTTACAAAAATTAATTTTTTATTCATTAGACATTACATTATAACCATTTAAAATAAATGGAAATGTTTTCTGAAATATTTATTTTTTAAAAATGGTTTAGCCATGCATTGCACACATAATTTAAAATTGATTTTTATAACTTTAAATAAATTTATTTCAAAAAAGAAAAATTTATTTTTATATAACAATGTCTGAATTATCACAGAGTGATTTTTTTGGTATTTTTCAGATATGTTTCATTTTTTGGGGAACAGTGAAGAATAATAAAATATATTTGAAAACTACCTTTTTTCGAATTATTTATAATGGTAAGTTATATTTTGAATTTTTTTGAAGTAAAATTAGTTCAGTATATATATTTTAATAAAATTTATGTCATTATAATTTTTCTAATGTTGAGTTTTGAGTACAAATAATTCTAAAATTTTGAAAATTTACTCTTAGAAACCAAATTCTTCACCCCATCAACAGGATTAATTTTCATTTAATATTTTACTATTATATTAATTGAATTTGGTAAAAAGGATTACATATATGGAATTAAAATTTCTAATATGTATAATAAGGTCAACATAATTCCTTTTCTAAATGAATATTGAAAAAATTTAAAATTAATTAACACATTTTAGGTAAAAATGAATTTACTAAGGGTTAAAATAAAACAACAATGGTTAAAAAGGATATAATAAATGTTAAAACAAACATTGGATGGAAATATTTTTACCTTATCTCTTAAATTTTTATTAATGAACATTTTTAAGTCTTTTTTCATGATAAAAATATGGGTATAATTAAATCCTATCAAATAATTATTAGTGTTCCACTCACATCACTTATAAAAGAACACCCCCTCTCCACTTTTCATCACACCTTTAAAAAAAATCGTTTGGAAAAGAAATAACCATATCACTTTACAACTTACCCCATATTCCAAGATGCCTTATTTTGTGCATAATTAAAGCCTACAAATTATTTTTTTTTTAAACCTAAGGAGGACACCTGATGAAGATTTAACATTATTCAACGAGAATTATTATTTTATTTATTTTTCCACCTATTTTATTTATTATTAATACATGATGGTATAATTAAATAATTATATTTTATTTAATGGTATGTTTTTATAATAAGGTAATTACCTACAACCATCTCTATTTAGGTCAATTGTCATATGAAATCATCATTTGTGTGTACGATGGACTACTGCTTCACGAACCGATGTGATTTGTTTTTTCATGAACACCTATAAAGATTTGGTATGGTATGGATACAAATAATATATAAAATTTTGATAAAATAAATATTCCTTTGGAAAAATAATATCATGTATACTCTTTTAATTTCCATTCTTTATCGGATTCGACACCGTCGCTCTTATGTACGGCAGACTACTGCATCACGATGTGATGTGATTCATTTTTCACTAATTATTTACATTGAAGATAATAAGGGTAGTGATAAGGAATAAGTGTGATATACATGAGATAATTATTATGTTAATTAAATATTTATTATTCAAAAATTATATTATATACCTTTCAATCATTCATTGAAAATTTATAGTGTCGTTTCTAGATGTGTGGACTATGACATCTACGAAGTGATGTGATTCCTTTTTTTATCACCATGGAACATAGATGATATATATAAGTTTATTTAATGAAATAATACAATATTTTTTATATTATTATCATTATTAAATTATATAATATTATTTACCTCTTTCCAATAATTATTTTTGAAATATGGAAATGTTACTCATGCGTGCGTACAACATACCGTCTTCATTTTGGAGACATGGTTAATTTCATAGAAATACATTTATTATTGGTATTAAAAGTAAAATGTATTAATAAATATTAAAATTATTTCATAATTATTATTCTATATATGTTTATATAATGACCTCTTTGACCATATTCAATCTACCAAAATTGTTTTGACGTATTAGATAAATATGGAAAAAACATCTGATGTAAATTTAATTAAATAAGAAATTTTATTTAACATAAGAATACATGATATAATAGTAATAATAAAATTTAAAATAGTTCTCAATAAATTAAATAATTAACATATGCCTATTATTCATGATGATAAACAAACACGTGACAAGTCAAACTAAAGGAAAGAGTCTTCAACTAAATTTTATTTCATTAAGTCATATCTTAATAGTATACACCTACAATATTTTATGAGGTGTACATATAGATCTTATGACATGTTATATCAGGAATATATTTATTATTATAATATTTATTCTTTTTTATTATTAATCATTCATGGGGAATATGATTCAAATATTTTCAAAGTTGATATCGTACTTTTCTTTTAAAAAAATCTCTTTTAATGTTTTCTTTCCGACTACATATTTTCCATGACAATATATTTCGAATGATTTTATAAAATTTTATTATGGACATAGATGATATATAAAATAAATTTTAGGTCTCTTTTTACTTTATTTATAATGTTTTTCCAAAGGAATATTTTTTTTTGTTTTATACCGAACTTTTTTCAAAATGAAAAATGGAATTATTTATTCTTAATGTACACAGTGAAAACAACATTTTTGAAACCATGAAGATTATTTTATCTCTAGATTACATTTAAATGTTACATTTTATCATCAATATAAATCTCTATTTATATTTTTTGGGGTATTTTTTATTGAAAATTCATTCTTTTTTTAATGTTATTTTTATCTAAAAGTGTTTTTCATGTGGGTTTAAAAGTGTTTTCTCAAATGGGTATAATTTTGAAATTGTTTTATTGATGATATTGAACATGATAATTATAGATCAAGAGTGATCTTGATATAGCATATAATAAGGGTTGATCCCCCTTACAGCAATTGAAATATGAATGATCCTGATATAGCTTATACAAAGGGTGATCCTCATTATAGATCTCCATTGCATATTTTTATGATTATATTAAAATTTAGCAATGTGGTTATTTTAATTAAATAATTAATTAATGGGTTTTATGACTAATATTCTCTATATTCTCAATAATTAGTTTTTAATTTCTTGTTATGGAGTTTATAAAAATTTCTTGAGCATAACTTGGGTGTGTTTTTCATGTGAAAATGTTTTTCTTCATATAATTAAAGAAAAATAAAGGAAAATGTAAATGTTATTTTTGTTTTCTTGTTTTTTAACATGAATTACCTTTTAAAAAAATTAGTCCTTTACTGATATTTTTTTCAAATATAGGGTTTGAAAAAGTTTTCTTGAGGTTTATAGATGGTTAAGGGAAAGGAAGAAGTCATTTTGAAAGTCATGACAATTTTTAATGAAAGGATATTAGGATTTTTTTTAAAAAAAATTATTATGGTAGAAATGGATACAAATCAGAATTTTCCATTCACAATGGATTATTAGGAGGGGATAAATCTCCTTCTAGAATCATAACTATGTTGGGAAGGTTATTGGGTTCTTGAGATGCCTTTCCCCTACCCTTTCTTTTCGGGATGCCAGCTTGTATCCTTCCATCATCGAAGATATGTTTTATGAGGTCTAGTATTCCACATTCAACCTCACTGAACTGACAATGTAACCTCGTAGATTCGTGTGAACTCCTTCTTTTTCGGGGGCATCCACTACTCAGGACTTCGACCGCACCCAAGATATTTTGGAGACAGCTGATAGTTGGAATGATAAACTATTATCCAAAGTCATTCCCTCAAAATATAACTTTCTATTGTGGATGATTAGGTGTAGGGACATCCCCACAGACAATAATATCAAATGTTGTGGGATTACGAATGTGTCTTGATTCCCATTTTACAACTATTTCATGGAATAAAGTATTGAACACCATTTTTAGGGTGAATAGGAATGTTCTATGTACAGATTTTTTTTGGTGAGTTTATTGGACTATTTGATCACAACATGGATGAACTACCATTCCTAGATAGGTGGATTCTTAGCTTGGGAGATAAGGGGCTGAAGAAAGTATCCCACACCAAGATTTTGCATGTTGGGTGTTGGTGCAATTGGAAGGCCATGAACAAGATGAGGCATAAAGGGCTTCTTTACTTTGGTAATTATTCCAACATCAGGATATAGAACCTCCTCATTTATTTAGACAAACTCTTCATCAAATGGTGGGAGGCCTCCTCTCTATGATGGATTCATGTGCGGTCTCATGGTACCCAATCAGTTAATTGTAGTTCCCAAGGCCAATGGGTTCTATAGAATCCCCCCTCATAGGTTCTTAAGATCTATATTGATGGGTCCTGTAGAATATGGGTCTTGTGAGGTGGTGGAGATGTCTGGGACTTCCATGGATCGGTTGTTTTGGAATTCTCCTCTCACCTGATCCATAGCTCTTCGCTTCAGGCTGAAGCTAAAACTCAACTACTAGGTTTGATCCTTTGTTACTGGAAGGGTACTACATTATCAGAGGTTGAAAAGGAATCAATAATCCATAATTACAGATTTCATGGCCTCTACCCAACTCCATGTTCAATTACATACATCATCAAAAAAGTGCAGGGTTATCATCATCAACAACACCAAAGTGATGCACTCCTGGCACGAGGGAAACCAAGTTTTAGATCACCTTGCTTCTCTTCAAGACATTGGTTTCATCCCGATATGTTTAAAAAATATTCATACTTTGATACCCAAGTGGGTTTTACCTGATCAGATGGGATTCCCTCGACCTTCATCATTTCAGACCACCTTAGGTTCCTTTCCCATTCTATGGTGGTTGGATTACTCCAGATGTTTTTCTTCCTTAATAAAAATCATAATGCTGATGATGAAGTGCAGAAAAACAAAAAAATAATTTTTTCCTATATAATGAGATCAAATATATTTTTGACCTCCTAAATTGTATGGGATAACATAGGTTATTCATATAAAAAAGGGTGAGATAAAAATCCCATTAAGGGAATAAATATCATAAGGAATAATAATTTATGATTTAGAAATATAACATGATATCACAAAATATAAGTCTCATGGGTAATCACATTATATAATAACATAAAGAACATTGTATAATAAGATCATGGAATCATAGGAAATTTTGAAGAAACATATGAAATTTCATAAACATAAGTCATGGGTAACTTCCTAAATAATATCCCATAGTGGTAAAAGTACCATAATGGATTAGGATTACAACCAATTTTCATACATGATGCCTAATGTGACTAAATGTTCACCCAATGCAATGGAGTTGTATTTGGTTAAACCCATCATAACATTTTCATGATTTTTGTGAGCCACATAAAGTAAATCAATCATAATGAATAACTTAATAATTACCATTTAAAAGAAAATAGGTTTTATAATCTTGTATCATATCATAATGGATGGAAATTTCATAATGAATGCATTTGATAAATGAGAATAAGGAATTTATTACCCATATAAATGTAATAGATTATAATCTAAGTATATATGTTGGAGAAATATATATATCATATATAAGTAATACATAACACAAATGGTCGGCATCGTTGCTTAAAATTTGGTAAAATGATTAAATAGAATATTTTATGTGGAAAATTCAAATTTCACTTTGAAATCACTTATACAAAATATGAACATTTCCAAAATAATATAAAAATATTATTCATTAAAAAATAATTGTGGAATGTTATAAAGGATGATTCAAATAATAGGGTGGACATGAACATGTGTAGTTTTGTATGTTCTTTATAAGTTTAAAAACCTTCATTTCACACTATTCTAAGAAGGTTAAAAAGTACCACATTAGGAAAAAAAGAAGAAGTATCTATTCATTAATTTTTTATAAAAAATAAAACATGGGAAAATAATTATCTAATAAATAATTTTTATAATGTTAAAAATATTCTTGAAAATATTTTACTGAAAACATGTACATAGAATAAAATTTATTTTTAACCGAAGAGATAAATGAAATAATCTTTTCATAAAAAGAATCTCTCAATGATTTTAAGTAAAAAAGAGAAGAAAAAATATACTATTACTTTAAAATTTCATGAATTAATAGTGGATAATAAAATTAATGGTTTTTAATATAAATTTTCAAATAATTTATTATAATGGAAATTCAATCATAAAAAATACCAATTAAAATGAGAGTGAAACATGAAGCCTTAACAATTTTGTATATTTTGAATTATAACTGCCATTAATGTTGTAAATTAAATAGAGATTAAAATAACTTAGATATAAATATTTCAATATATTTTATTGAATGGGGTAGTATATGCACAATTTAAATTAAAATTGGTGAAAAAAAATAACATGGGTGTCATGGAATGATCTTTTGAGAAGATAAACATACATTGACTGCTAAATTTATTATGTATGTATTTTTTCTACAACAAAACAAAATAATATAAATTATTTTTTTAAGAACAATTTTAATGATTAATCAATTATACTTTAAATTTTTAATTCGTTTATTGTAATGAAATTGTCAATTACTTATTCAGTTATCTCCACATCACCTGTTTTGAGGATGCTTAGTTCATAATTTCAAAATTACATTGGTCCATTGACAATGGTGAAAGGGGTTATTATTCAAACATCCATATAATAATAATAGTGGAATAATTATCTTAATTATACATCGACAATACTTTTAAAAAAATCCATGAAATATGGTCATGAGAATTGAAGTATGTTACAATTCTGAAGATGGTTGGTCGTATATATGCATGAGTTACATTTACATTTTTAAATGATCATGATGTAAAGAAGGTAATTGTTATTTTATCTTTCTATAATAATAATTATATATTAAATATAATATTATTTCATTAAATAAACATACACATTAAATCCATTAGATACATAAAATCACATCACTTCATGAGGTGGTAGTCTACCGTACACATGAATGATGTTATCATTTTTGAATTGATAATAATGAAAGAAGATATATGGTATGTTTATTTACGAAATTATTAATATATCTAGAATATAATATATAAATATTAAATCTATCATATTGAATATTCATGACAGTTTATGATGGAAAATATATTACATCAGTTGGTGAGGCGGTAGTCCGCCATAGTCACATATGATTGTTTAGATTCCCATTTCATGGAAAATGATATATATACATAATATTAAAATAACACAAAAAAATTAGTATATAGAATATATTTTAGATTTTATATTCTAATTTTTAAGAAATAATTGATGGTGGAAAATGAATATGTAAAAAAAGAAGAATCTCTCTGAAGATGATTACATTTCCTTTGAAGAACCTTGTTTAGATCTGTTATTAAGGACCCAAAGGTTGGTATTTGGGGTATACAAGAAGTTATATAATTTGTATAAGTATTTTAATGAGAGATTTTATTAGTTTTAATTCATGAAAAATGAATTTTTATGTGTATAATAAATAGGATTTGGGGAAAAAAATTATATAAGATGAGAAGTGGCTTTTTCATAAATACACAAAGCTATTAAATAATGCAAGAAACTCTCATGAAAAGTTCCTAAAACATTGAAAAATAAAATATTGTAGGATATATAATGTTTATAAACAACTCCACCACAAAAAATAAACATGTTTCAAAAACTTTAACCACTTTACCTTGAAGGTTACACACTTTTTTCATTTTTATTTGTTTTACCACGATAACTAGTATATGTACAGTTTTTACTTTTCATTATGGTCAAAATTAAATTTGAATTTTTTATATAATATAAATTATGAGGATTAAAAAAATAGAACACATTTTAATAAACTCAGTTCAATATCGTTATGTAATTTATTTTAAAATAAAACATGTAAGCGCGATGGAAATCGGTTTTCTGACAAATGCATTTTTAAGGAAACAATAGTTCTCCATTAAATCTATAACATAAAATATTCATCATATGAATTTGAATTCATAAATATACATATAATATATAAATTTATATTAAATAATTTCCCATTAGGTTTAATTTTAATTAATTAAAATGTATAATATTATGTAATTTAAAATAATTTTTAGAAATTGGTGTTGTGAAGCCTAAAAATAATCTAAAACAAAAATATAGTATAAAGATAATTTAAATGTAATTAATTTTTCTAAATATAAATAATTATTTTTTTATGTGACTTAGAATAAAAATCAAAGAAAAATTTTTATTTTTAAATAAATTTATTTATATAAAAGAAATATTTGTTTTACTAAAATCAGTATTTTTCAATATTCACTGAAAAATTCAGTATTTTTCAAAAAATACAAATACTTTAAAATATTATATTTTTAGATATTATAATTTAATATATGAATTTAATTTTTTTCAAATATATTTTAAAAAATATCAAGATATTAATTATATTATTTTCTCATGAAAATTAATAAAATTAGTTTTTGAAGAAAACATATTTTTGATGAATAAAATGACTTTACTAGTAATTAAGTGATTATTTACTAGGAATTTATAAAACCTGCATATCAATGAGGGAATTTATATATGTTTGATAAGGTATTTAACCCTATTCATACCCACCATTTTAATAGCTTTGTAATAATATCCAATTTAAAATAAAAAACTTTTAATAGTATGGTGTGGTCCATTAAAACTCAGTGTTGGATTATATTCATGCTATCAAAGAAGTAAAATTTATTAAAGAAAAATATATATCAAATTATTAGGGTGTTACATCCCCCCCCCCCCCCACACACACTAAAAATATTTCATCATTGCAAGTTCAACTTGAACTCGATAATTAATGGTTTGACATATATAAATACTCTAAATGGCCCAAAGGCCTTCTTTTTTATTTTATTATAGATAATCCTCATTTTAAGGGATGAAGGGGAACTCGTACATGACCCGTAGGCCCCACGCACAAGGGGAAACACGACTCAAAATACATGACCCGAAGTCCCAGAGGCATACTATTCCCAATACATGACCCATATGCCCAACCCACAGGAACTTCCCCTCCGCTAACTTCTGCATCATTGATCACCTAGCTCCCCAATTTACATTGTTGATTGGCTTTCATTGCTCCATACAAAGCTGCACGGTGCCTGGTCCCGACGGAGGTAGCCATACCCTCTCAATCTTCCAATCCGGTAGCTCTACTTCTAGTGACTGCTAGTCTTGTTGCTCTGATTCTTTTCTGGGGCCTACTTTGTGTGAACTGGGTTACTCCATAGTCTTTATGGCCTGAAGGCCCTATGTCCCGAACACCTTAGATGACCCGAAGTCCCTGGAGACCCATAGGCCCAAACCGGTGGCTCGAAGGCCCAAATTGGTTAAATAGTTCCAGATGCTACAGTACTAAACAGTACCTACTATAGTACTTCTATAGTACCCCAGAAATTCCCCTCCACCCAGTTTTGAACGTGGGTCTCTTGTATGCCAAGAAGGAGCCCTTACCACTCGAGTACAGGCTCGTTGGAATATCTATAAATACCATTCTTGAAATACCAAATCATAAAAGGGTTACTAAACTGTCATCATAAAATTTAGGAATGGAAAATTATTCATTCCTAGAAAATAACATAAAACGAGTTATCTATATAAGCAAAATAATTACGATAATTAAAAACTGGTATTTGAAAAGTAGCATTGTTTATGTGATAATGTTTTATCTTTTTTCTAAGAAAGTTGTGACCATTGATTTCTAAAAAATGAATAACATTCTAATTTAAATATCATTATCCTAATTTTTTTGGTATCATTTTACCACTTATATTAATAACACAATGAAATATACGTACTTGACTTTTATAATTTCATTTATTAATCATTTATTACCACAATCTTATCTATTTCTCCAAATAATGAGTACTCAAGAGGAATTTATTTATGCCTCAGGAATTAAAATTAACCTATAATTGGTCACATGATTCTAAAAACTGATATCTATGTCTCACTATTATTTATACATTAAAAAACAATAAATGGTTAGAACAAGTTAAGATAATTTACAAAATGAATACGCGTTTATAATAATCTCTAAATCCAATGTCAAACTCAAATTAGTCCACAACTACATGAACCTACTTCACAAATTACCTCATCATTCAAGGATTTAATTTCATTATTCCACAATAATATTTAATTGTAATTCACATGTTACACCTAAGGGAAAGATATTCCAGAATCTAATGAAACATTTCCCAAAATACCACTAATCACCTCAAAATCCTAAAAATTAATAAAGAAATATTCTTAAAATTTGTTTATCAAATAAAAATAATATATATCAATAAAAAAATTATGTATGAAAAATATTATACTAAAAAATATATCACATTGTCTAGTGTTAGGAACTACACCCTTATCTCCCTTCAGTTGTGGAATCAAGCCCCGTATCCTTTTAGGATGTGATGAGTTGTCACACAACATGTATGTTTTACTTTTCCTAAAACAATATAGAAAAGTGATAATCATATTAAAAATTAACCTTGATCCAATAATCTTTTCTGTAATATGATGAACATGATAAAAACATTACTCATCAAATCAATTTTTTAACCTCTAAAGTGTTTTATCCATCCCATTTATTTCCAAAACAAAAACTAATTTTAATTAACTTTAGTTACCACAACATAAATAACAAATCAAATATTATTTTCTCATTAGTTTTATATTATTATATAAAATATCTCCTTACCATTAAATCAACATTCTAGATTATTAGTACCATTCAACATATTCTTACAAATCCTTAAAGAAAAACTATTATAGAACAATCCTAATATGTTGCATGATTTTATAACTAGAAGATAATTGAAAACAATACTTCAACATCATGATTATAAAGTTAAAATAACTAATCAATTCAATCATTCCACTTCAATTATTTTCATAACTTCTGAAATTATGAATTAATCATTGGATTAAGGCATTAAAATTGTTAATAACCAAGTTCCCCATATATATAAAATTGAACTATTGGTTGTGTGTTAAGTTTTAATTTATCTCTTTAAACCTTACTATTTGGACTCTTTATTTTTCATCCATAATTCTCTTCTTTATGGCCTCCATTAATACACATCAATCGTCTTCCATATCCTCTAAATTGTTTTCCATAATTCCTCTTTCAATGTTTTTTACATGTATGAAATTTAATCTTAATTTCACTATCATATTTAAAATTTAAACATCTATGAGATTCCATACATCACATATTTGATGTTTTTTTTATGGTAAACTCTATTCTAGTAGTTAATATTAATTCTATAAATCTTATTTTGAATGATTATGAGATTTTAAAGTGACACTACAATTAGGTTAGGCATCTCATTCAAGAAATCATTAAATTTCTCATCACATTGGTCTTTGGCTTGATTTATGTTATATCCATCCATTAAAAAAAATAGAAACAAGATGAAAAATGAAATTACCAAAAATGGAAACTTATAAACCTAAAAGGAAAAAATTATAAATGAAAAATATATCCTAACTTATGATTCTATAGGTTTAATTCAAGGTAATCGATGGTAATGTTTCCCCATAATTTTTCAAACATAAATATTTGTTCAAGTCATTCAGAATGGTTCCTAAAAAGGTTTTTAAATCTCCAAATAATATCCCCCAGTAGTGTCAAAATAGTTATTCTATATAAAACAATTTCATGCATCGGTGAATATCAAGCCCATATCAGTGCGCCCTTTTTTAGGTTATTACCCCCAAGTATAATTCTTCTAGAGCCACATAAACTTGTAATATCTTGACATGGATTTAATTGTAATTCCACAACACCAATTACCCGAATTCGGTGCATTATTACATAACATTGGAATGATACAAGGAATAGTGTTCTGAAAGACCGATTAGTTTACTAGCCTTGGAAGTACTAGACTTATACATAATATTTACATTTCATTTTGAATTAGAAAAAAAAAATTTGTCACCATACAACACACTCATATCCCTTAGCCTATCCCTCTAATTCATTTATAATATACTTCTTGACATCCTGGAAAAAATAAATCATAAGAAAGGGGTGTGTTCAGATGCTATGTAAGGATAACAATATAGTTGAAACTTTCATAAATAAGCATAAACATTTAATTTAATGTATAAGACTAAAACACAAGCCTTTTAAACATAATCTTCAACATAATATGGAAACGATAAATAAAAAAATCCATTTACTTATTCACGTGTATATTCTACTAGTTGAATAATCACATGTAATATCAATAGCAAATTTCATGATGATGGAATGCATAATGTTGGATATCATAACCACATAGTCAATGCCTCGTGCCAAGACTACAAATAAGATTTTGTCAAGGAATTGTTCCAAGATACTAGTTTTTCACAAGAGACCTACTAATGCATCAAGGAGATATAGGTGGCTCCACCCATCACTTAGTAAGTCCAATGCATTCCTCATATGAAAATGTTGAAACATAATATAAACATTGGTATTAAAACTAGCATAATAAATGTCAATAATTTAACCATAAACCATGAATGATATAAAAATAGAAAATACATAGTCAAAAATATTACAAAACCTTCAATACAATATAGAAGATTGCATCATAATAAATAAACTTCAAATAAATGTAAAATCCAACGAAGGATGTTGATATAGATGAAATCTATCCAAAAACTATTTGAGTGAAATATTTTTTTCTACATTGAAATCATTCAAATGTAAAGAAAATTTTTATTTTGAAAATATTCTTATAAGATTGTAAGGGAATCTTATAAGGTGATATAATGGTAGAAAATATCTTCAACTTCCATATAAGTTAAAAAAACATTTTTTTTCTTTAATTTGTTGAAAAGGTCATAAATTACCTTGTTTGGAAACTGACAGAAAGATTCTTTTCAAAACATTTTAAAAAAATTCAACCAAGGGTATAAATGACTTTACACTATAGTCCAGTAAATAGTAAAAATGTTTTGAAATACATTTTTAAGAAACATGGGTGTGGATGATAAATAGTTCCGAGTAGATATTTACTTATTAACAACCTCGGATAATAAAGAGATTGAAAAAACAACATTTACATTGTACTTTTCCTTGGTCGAGGGTACATTAAATTCATGTATAATATTTAAATAATTTTTATTATATTATCCAAGAACCAAATACAAAAATATGATATAATATATGATCTTCTAATATTTTTTTGTTAATAATATTTTAGTAGTATCATTGTTTCAGGTGTTAACTATTTTTTTTTCCTTTATATGTTTTGTTAGGTAAGTCATCTTTATTATGGATAGAATGTATTTGATTCATATCTAGAATGATATTAAGTTTTTAAAAATTATTTTTAATTCTAAAATTAAAATTATTCTTGAATGGTTACAATGGGGAATGAATCTTATCGCGTTCCTAGAGACGGTAATCCGTACGTATGCATGAGCGACAATACCATTCTATTGATGGTGAAATAGTATGTATTTGGATGGTATATGATATATACATAATAATTAACATGTTATATTTATTATTTACATCAATTATACTCATTATTATACCCATCCAAATAATGAAGTGTTGAATAACTAACTACACCACGACGTGGAGACGGTAAGTCGTACGTACGCACGTATGGTGACTTTGTCATTCATAGGATGGATAGAATAATGAATATGGTTGTACTATATTTATAATGACATCATTGTATGTAGAAGTTACTTGAGATATTATTTTGGTATGAAAAAAACAATGAAATAGGAAGTGGAAGAAGAAAATAACTTTGAAAGAGGTGTTGAAATTATTATCTCTTCTTCGGGTGCATCCTTTTGATTTGATCGAAAGGGCTCTGTAAGTTGGATTTTGATCAAAGTAAGTCCTCTGGATTGATGTGAGGATATTTGGGAGGATATTGAATTAGGTTTTGTCTGAGCCAAATGGCTTTGGATATGAGATTTTGAGATAAGGGGAAGTACTGTTTTATAACAGAGGTGAGGGTCTATTTAGGAAAAGCATGAAATATTATTTTATTATAAAATCCTATTCGGTTTATAATGGCTCCAAAATGATTTATTTAGAGGCTAAGGTGAGTCTGGGTCGAATAAATCTCAACCAATATGTTTTACATAAGTTTAGGTCACCATATTAACCTTATATTTTATATTTAACTCTTGGTTAAATATTTTAACAATTACCATGTCTCCTTGTATTTTTATATTATATAGTTAATAAACATACTATAAAATTACAAGGGATACCCAAGTGGTTCCATAATAAGATATCTATTTTTATATAAGTCCTTTGGAAAAACCATAGATTTTTATTAATATTATATCAATTAATTTTATAGTATGTGTATTAAAAACTCATTAATTTCAATTTGACACTATTTTGTATTTGGTTTTGTGAAAGTAAAAAATACTTGAATACTTTTAAAAAAATAAATAAATAAAAACATGTCATATTAACTTGTAAAATTAGTGTAATTCATTAAAAGTCTTAGTTAACATTTATTCGGATATTTTTAATATTAATTATTTTAATCTTTCATTAATAAGGTAATTACTACATCATCATTGTGTCATAAATAAATTTAATTATTTAATATCTAAAAATTATAAATAAAATACCATGATGTAGGAAATATTTTTATATTTCTAATTAATATTTTTAGTCGAAATTATCTTATGTATAACCCCATATTAAAAAAAATTATTTATTAAAATTTGAATTTAATAATTTTAACTCTTCTTTAAATAAAATAGTAATAAAGATCTTATTCTATTCCAAGTGGATGAAAAAGGATCATAGTTTATTCCTAAGATTGATTTTGGTCGAAATGCACTTATCCAATAGAATTAGGACTTGTGTTAGGGTAATTATAATATCATTTTTACCTTTAATTACCCTATTTATTTTTAATTGTGGTATATAAAAGTCAAAATTTACTATTCACCAAAAAATATTTTCATCTTATTTAACCACATTTTAATTACTGATCTCATCGTATCTCTTATATTTTTTAAATAAAATTCATAGAAGTGGTAAAATTAGGTTTTATGCAAATTTGCTAACGTGCCAAGAAGGTGGGTAAAAAAATGTTAAAAAAATTAATAAAATTTTATACATCTAATTTTATTATAAAATGTCTCCAATGAATTAAATTGAACTAATACAGCTATTATTTATCTATCTTTACTTATAATAAATTTAAAGAAGATAAATAATTATTTAAATATGAAGATGGTTTTAAACAAAAACACAGTGTTTCTCACTATTCGCCAGTAACTAAAAGTTTTCAGAAAAACACCAAAAATTAACCCTAAGATAATTTTGATATTATGAATTAAAAAATGAATTATTTTTTACCAAATTCATAAAATAAAAGTTTCATTAATTATTTTAAAATTAATTCTCACTGTCAAAACCAAAAAGTGGGTTTTTAGAAAGTAAAAACTATCAAAAGATTGACAAGTGTTTATGTCCAATTTAAATGTGAAATTACTTATAATGACCTAAATTATATTAAATGATAAAAATATATAATAGTTATAATTTAAAAGCACTAAAATTCATCACTTATCACTATAAATTATTTCAATTAAAAAAATTGTTTTCAATTAAAATTTAGTATTTTTCACTACTCATCAAAATATTAAAGTTATCGGAAATGTACCAAAAATTTATCCAAACTAAATTTTTATGTCCCACTTCTAAAGAAGAATTTAACATCACTCAATTTAATATACAAAAGTATCAAATATTGGATTTAAAAAGTGTTCTCTATTAAAAGTTGGAGAAACATAATTTTTTTGAAAAATACTTCTTTTATCTGAAAATTGAATTTATCCTTATATTATGTCTAAGAAACACAAAAGTTTAATGTCAAAATTATATAGTATATATATAAGATTCAAAATGTGGTTAATAGTAATCATAACCTCTTTTTTAATGGCTAGTTTGGTAAGTCGTGGTGCACTCAAACTCAGTGTTGCATGTTGCACAAGCTATTGAATTACTTTAAAGAGATAACATACTATGAGATCATGGGGTGTTACATTATTCCCTCCTTCAATAAATTGTTCCCTAAAAATTTGAAATTGTTCTTCAAAAATAAAAGGTTTAAAATAGAAAATACCTTTGTGGAAAACCCACATCAAAAATAGGGTTAATAAAATTTAGTCTTGATTAGAGGGAAAGGGAAATGAAAAAGTCACCAACAAATTATGATCTTAATTATGAGAACATTGGTGGAAATTATAGACATATAATGGGAGGGAAAATGTATATATTTTTAGGGATTGATTGACATCATCAATCACAAAAAAGTGTAAATTTGAGGGCCTCCAAACCATCAATCTATCATGATTTAAAATATCATTTTTTCAACAAAACATAAGCTATTAGGATAACACATTTTTTGTTTTAAGATCCCTTCACTAAAGTTTATGAATTAATTTCTTCATATAATAAGAGAAAAAAATATATAAATGATAATTAGAGTTTCATCCTTAAAGTAAATCTTACCACAAATTCATCTTTCACTTCAAAAGATAATAGAATTCAAAAATATTCTATTTATCCCCATCGTATAGGGTTCCGAAACAAGGAAATTTATAATCCATTTGTCAGACTATTTAAAAAAATACATTATACAAACCAATACATCGCATAGGCCAGTGGTAGGTGATGCACCGTTGTCACCCTTCTGTTTTGGGCTCATGTCTCATGACCTTTCCGGACGTGGCAAGTTATCACCCGACCTCCAGGTTGTCCTTTTTATAATAATGAAAAATAATCTTAAGAAAATTTTTAACCTTAAAAAATATTATCCAATTTCCAACTTAATTCACTCCAACCTTTAGACTTATCAAAATTACTTTTTTCCAAACTCACAATCAAAAATTTATAAGGAAGGTAAACATAATGAAGATATTTGTTGTCACATAATAACATGTGAATACCTTCATCATGTATTCTTTTAAAACATGGTAACACCCTAAATTACCATAAAACCTTATTGATTACATTCATTCTCCCTTATTAATTATATAATACTGGATATACTCCTTATATCCAAAAATGTTATAAACTCCAACAATGATGGAATAAATAAACAATTAATTAGTTTTAAGGTAGTAAATAATATCAAAAATAATTTAACCAAATCAATAATATCTTATTCCAAAATCACTACCTTAGTATTAGAACTATATTAAAGTTTATATTTCCTTAAACCATGTAGTTTCCCAAAATTTTAACTTCTATTGAGTCACTTTTCTTAGAACCATATAATCTCCAATCCTCAATGAAATTGCAGTATAGTACAACTCTTCTTTATTTCCACAATTAATATAACCAGTATATTGTTGATACAACACTCAAATGACATTATTCTTTAATAAAAACATAATAACACTAGTCATTAAACTTTATTTATGGTAGTATCATAACTTGATTATTATCCAATAGCTTCATTTGGTGAAAACTCTGATTATTTGGATACTGATTCGCATAGTGTCCCAAATCCTTGTAGTTGTAGAATTGTACATTTAAAGACTTTTTCTTACCCTTGAAATCACGTACTTGGTGTCCTTTTTCTCTACACTTATAAAAAACTCATATTCCCTTCAAAAATTTACTAAGTTTATTCTTTCCACATTTATCACATATGGTAAAATCTTTCTTTATCTTTTTCCCTTTATCTATCTTTATCTCTACCATCCTTTTCTTCTCTGGCTTCCCTTCAAAGCCATAGGACTCCAAGAATTATTTACTTATCTTATTAACACATGAAATAATTTATCCCTATGATGATAATACATTGGAGACTATTTCCCTTCTAAATGTTGGATTAAGACCATGAAAGATATGATCATTTTTACTCTTTGGATCATGCATATTTTTGTAGTTCTCATTCCTTATACCAGGCACCATTTCTAAAAAATGGCATAAACTTGGTTAGTTTATGAATTGCAATGAATAATTTCAAACATGTAAAATACCTAATGTATATATTTTATGCATATAATCCATAATAATAATAAAAATGTTTTCTTCAAGGAAGTATTTATTTATAAATATTTCATAATGGTTTGTGAAGAAAATGTGAATTATCCTAAGCATATCCCTTGGGATTGTTGTAAACAGTAGTGAAGCAAGGCTCATTGTCATATACCAGGATAACTCAGGTCAAGCCTGAAACTACGTGTCAAAGTTTTTAATCTTAGTTACATATGTTACAGATCCACCTCTACCTTTTTGTATCTAGACAGGGATGTATTTCTAGGAAAATACACAAAATCTATACATTACCAAAATTCTAGGAAATTCTCATATGCCAATCCTCAAAGTATATCTTAGGGTAATGTTTTCTAATCAGAGTTTTTTATAATCTAGTTTCCTAGTATTGTAATAAACTTCATATGATACCAACTGTAACACCCCGACCCCAGTTACCCAGAGTCGGTGCATTATTACACACCATTGGCATGATATAATGAATCATGTCTCGAAATATCGATTAGTTTAGTATCCTTGGAAGTAATAGATACATATATAAGTTTTACATTAAATTATGAATTGAAAAAAAACATTTTGTAGCCATAAAACACATTCATATCCCTTAGTCGATCCCTGCAGGTTAGTCTTAATATACTTCTTCACATCCTGAAAAAAAATAAAACATTAGAAAGGGGTGATCTCAGATTCTCAGTAAAGTGAAAAATATAGTGGAAACTTTCATAAATAAGAATAAACATTTAATGAAACGTTAAAGACTAAAAACCAAGCCTTTTAAACATTATCTTAAGTATAGTATAGGCAAGATATATCAAATGATTCCATTTACGTACTCACAAGGATTTTCTACTAGTCGAATAATCACATTTAATATCAATATCTAATTTCATAATGATGGAATGCATAATGCCGGAAATCATAACCACATAGTTAAGGCCTCGTGCCAAGACTACAATTATGATTTTGTCAAGGCCTTATGCCAAGACACTAGTTTTTACCATTAGACCTATTGATTCATCGAGGATCTATAGTGGCTTCTACCCATCACTTACTAATCCCAATGCATTCCACATATGAAATGGTTGAAACATAATATAAACATTTGTATTAAAAATAGCATAAGAAATGCCAATAATTTAACCATAAAACATGAATGGTATAAAAATAGCACATCCACAGTGAAATATATCACAAAACCTTCAATACAATATGGAAGATTGTATCATAATAAATCAACTTCAACCAAACGTAAAATCCAACGAAGGATGTTTATATAGATGAAATCAATCCAAAAACTATTTGACTGGAATATTTCTTTCTACATTGAAATAATTCAAAAGTAAAGAAAATATTTATTTGGAAAATATTCTTATAAGATTGTAATGGAATATTTGAAGGTGATATAATAGTGGAAAATAGTTTCACCCGCCGTATAAGTTAAAAAACATTCTTTCCTTAATTTGTTGAAATGGTTATAAAGTACCTTGTTTAGAATGTGACGTAAATATTCATTTCAAAAAATATTTAAAAAATTCAACCAAGGGTATAAATGAATTTAACCTATAGTCTAGTAAATATTAAATATTTTTTGAAATATTTTTTTAAGAAACACAAATGTGGATGATAAAGAGTTCCTAGTAGAGACTTATGTATTAACAGCCTCACATAATAAAGTGATTGTAAAATTAACAGTTACCTTGTACTTTTCCTTGGTTAAGGATACATTAACCTCCAATATAATAGTTAAATAATTTTTATTAAATTATACTATAACCACATACATAAATATGATATCAAATGTATTCTTCAAATATTTCTTTTTTAATAATATTTTAGCAGTATCATTGTTTCGGGTGTTAACAGATTCATTTTCTTTTATATGTTTTGTTATGTAAGTAATGTTTGTTATAGATAGGATGTATTTGATTAATATCCAGAATGATATTCATTTTTTAAACATTATTTTTAATCATAAGATGAAAATTATTCTTTAATGGTTACAACAGGAAATGAATCTTATCGCGTTTGTGGAGACGGTAATCCCTATATACGCACGAGCGACAATACCATTATATTGATGGTAAAATAGTATGTAATTGGATGGTATATCATATATAAATAATCATTAAAATGTTTTATTTATTATTTATATCAATTATACTCAATATTATACTCATCCAAATAATGAAGTGTTGAATAACAAACTACACCACGACATGGAGACGGTAAGCCGTACGTATGTATGTATGGTGACTTTGTCATTGATATGATGGATATAGTAATTAATATGGTTGTACCATATTTATAATAACATCATATTATGTATAAGGTACAGGAATTATTTTTTGGTATGGAAACAACAAAGAAAGAGGAATTGCAAGAAGAAAATAACATTGAAAGAGGTGATGAAATTATTACCTCTTCTTTGGGTGCTTCCATTTGATTTGATCGAAAGGGCTCTTTAGGTTGGCTTATGATAAAAGTAGGGACTCTAGATTGAATTGAGGGTATTTTGGATGATATTTGAGCTAGGTTTGGCTGAGACAATTTTATTTTTAGGTGTGATTTTGAGAGAAGGGGAAGTAACCTCTTATAAGAGCCGTGAGGGTCGCTTTAGGAAAGCTTGAAATATTATTTTATTATGAAATCATATTCAGATTATAATGGATTAAAAAGGATTTATTTCAAGGATAAGGTGGTTCTGGGTATAAAAACTCTCAACTAATAGGTTTTATACAGGTTTAGGTCACCATATTAACCTTATATTTTAGATATAACTCTTGGTTAAATAGTTAAACATTTACCATGTCTCCTTGTATTTTTATATTATATGGTTAATAAACTTACTATAAAATGACAACCAAAGCCCAAGTGGTTCATTAATGACATATATATTTTTATATAAGTCATTTGGATGAACCTTAGATTTTTAGAAATATTATATCAATTAATAATATACTATTTGTTTCAAAAACTCATTTATGTCAATTATGACACTATTTAGTATTTGGTTTTTGTGAAAGTAATGAAAACATTATTACATTGAAAAAAATTAATTAAATAAATATTAAAAATTTATATTATCCTAGAAATTTTTTTTAATGCATTAAAAGTCTCAATTAACATTTATTTGGATATTTATAATATCAATTATTTTTATCATTCATTAATAAAATAATTACTGCATCATCATTGTGTCATAAATAAATTTATTTATTTAATGTATAAAAATTATAAATAAAATAAAATGATGTATGAAACCTTTTTATCTTTATAATGAATATTTATAGTTGAAATTATTTTATTTATAACACTATATTAAAAAATATTAGTTATTAAAATTTGAATTTAACACTTTTAACTCTTTGTTAAATATAATAATAATAAATGTCCTAATCTAATCCAAGTGGATCAAAAAAGATCATATTTTATTCCTAAGGTTGATTTTTATCGAAATACACTTATTAAATTGAATTCAGACATGTGTTAGGGTAATTATAATATCTTTTTTACCTTTAATTACCCTATTTACTTTTAACCGTGTTAAATAAAAGTCAAAAGGTATTATTCACCAAAAATTATTTTTATCTTACCGAACCACATTTTACTTACTGATTTCGACCATATCTCTAATATTTTTTAAATTCAATTAAATAAAGTTATAAAATTACATTTTTTGCAAATTTGCTAATGTGCCTAGAAGGTTGGAAAAAGACATTATAAAATTCAATAAAAGTTTATACATCTAATTTTATTATAAAATGACTTAAATGAATTAAATTGAACTAATATAGGTATTATTTATCTATTTTTACTTAAAATAAATTTAAATAAAATCAATAATTATTTAAATAAAAAGATGGTTTTAAACAAAAACGCAGTGTTTTTCACTATTCATCAAAAATTGGAAGTTTTCTGGAAAATACCAAAAATTCACCTTAAGATAATTTTGATATTCTGAATCAAAAAAAGAATTATATTTTACCAAATTCAAAACATATAAGTTTCATTAATTAATTTAAAATTATTTCCCGCTGTCAAAACCAAAGAGCGGTTTTTTAAAAATAAAAAACTATCAAAAGATTAACATGTGTTTAGGTCCAATTTAAATTTGAAATTACTTATAATAACCTAAATTATATTAAATGATAAAAATATAATCTAATTATACTTTTAAACTATTCAAATCATCCTTTAAATTTATAAATTATGTTGATTAAAAAAGTTTCTTTCAATTAAAATTTAGTATTTTTTACTATTCATTAAAATATAAAAGTTATCAGAAAAGTACCAAAAATTTATCCGAACTAAATTTTTATGTCCTAATTTTAACTAAGAATTTAATTTTACTCAATTGAATATATAAAAGTGTCAAATATTTTATTTAAAAAGACTTATCCATTAAAAGGTTGAAAACTACATTTTTTTTTAAAAATACTTATTTTATCTGAAAATTGAATTTTTCCTTATATTACATCTAAGAAACAAAACAAAATTGAATGTTAAAATTATATAGGATATATATAAGATTCAAAATGTGGTAATACTATTCATAACCGCTTTTTGAAAGACTAGTTTGGTAAGTCATGGTGTGCTTGAACTCGGTGTTGCATGTAGCACAAGCTATTGAATTACTTTAAGGAGATAACATACTATGAAATCATGGGGTGTTACATTAATTTCCTGGAAACCACTCACTCTCTCCCACAAAAAATTAAATAATATTTTAATATACAAATAATAATATATATAATTATCCCTAGGATTGTCACTAAATATTCCCCATCCTAGCTACAAATGTTAATGTAAACCTTTAATTTGATTCTAGTAAGATTGACCAAATCCTCTTACACATATTTTTACATGGTTTTTTTCATAAGAATCTACTAATTAGAACAAAAATATTATGTGCCATAGTGTATTTGGATGACTAGGTTCATAATACATCAAATTGAGAGAAAAAATAAATCTTTTTATTTTGTTATCCATATTGATTTTCTAAATAATTTTGAGATCCTAAACAGTATGGGATGGCTAGGGAAATACATAAAAAAGGTGATTTAAAAATCTTAGTAAGGGAATAAATATGAAAATTAATCATATCTTGTGATTAAAATGTATAATTTGATATCATAAAAAATGGATGAAGATTAATCACGTTAGATAATGACATTAAGAACATGGTATCTAATGATCAAGGAATCATATGAAATGTTGCAGCAAAATATTACATGACCCAAAAATGAGTCGAGGTTAGCTTCCTTGAAAATATGATCTGGTGGACACAATAATATAATTGATTAGGTTTAATCTCTATACCCTTACATGATTCCTCATGAGAATAAATCATTACCCAATCCATTAGTGAACTATTGGGGAACACCCATCATAGCATATTTATGATTTTTTAATTCTACATATTGGAAATCAAGCATAAGGTATAACATTATAATTTCCCATGGAAAGAAAATAGGATGCATAATGTCACATTATATCATAAAAAATCATAATAAAGGCATCTGAGAAATGAACATAAGGAATATATTACCCCATTAATGTAAGAGAGAATAATATAGGAATATATGTGAGATAAATATATTTTTAATTTGTAATAAATATGTAACAATAAACGTTTTAATCACTCATGAAAATTTCTTTATAATATTAAATGGAATATTTTTTGAGAAAAATACTATTTTCACTTTAAACTGACTACATAAAAATCTAATAATTTTTAAAATATTATATAAAAAGTTTTCTTTTTTAAATTTACCATGGAAACCTCTAAATGAAGATTCAATGAATTTAGTGGTCAAGATATCAACTAATTTTTTACAAACCATAGAAGATAAAAAGTATTCTATTCACACTACTGTAAAATGATTAAAAAGTACCTCACATAGAAAATTAAATTATGTTTTATTTAAATATATTTTATAAAAATTATAACACTAATAAAAAAATTTGACAATTCATTTGGATAATTTAAAAAAAATTAACTTTTTTTAAAAACATAGATACAGATGAAAATTTATTTGTGACCAAAGATTGAAATTAAGTTAAATTTTTGTAAAAACAATTTATCAATGATTTCGATTACTAAATAGTATAAATTGGTACAATTACATGAAAATTTCATGAAAATATATAGAAGAATAAAATTTTAGGGTTTGATTATAAAATCATCAAATAATTTCTTATAATTAAAATTCAAGCATTAACAATCCTAATTTAAATGGGATTGAAACTTGAACCCTTACTTCTTTGATAAATTTTTTATTATAACCCACAAGAGTAAATAAAATGAATTATAACATAATTTATCCTGATGTATGAAGTATTCAGGATATAATATAAAAATGGGATGCATGTACACCATTTAAAATAAATTTTATTCATAAAAAACATGTGTCTCAATGAAGAAAGCTTTAAGATAGAACTCTTACCTCGAATATAAACTTTATCGTGTATAAATTTTATCTCTGGTATGAAAATTTTGTATTAAATATTTTTTTAATGATAATATATTCTAGGATTCAAAAATTTTACTTATACCATTAACCTCAATTTTTTAATAATATATTCTATTACTTATTCACTTATGTCTGAGCCATTTTCTTTGAGGATGCTCAGTTCGTAATTTCGAAATGTCCTTGGTGTGTTAATCAAGGTTGAAGGGGTAATTATTACAAAAATATTTGAATAAAAATAATTACATAATTATTTTTTATATATCAATTGTTACTTTAAATCCCTCCATAAAATATGGTTATGAAAAATAGAGTACATTACAATCATTGAGATGGTGGGCCATATATACGCTTGAATAAGGTTTCAATTTTTCAATGATCATGATTGAGATTTGGTAAGTGATAATTTATCTTGATATAATTGTTTTTAAATAGTAAATATAAAATTATTTCTTTAAATACACTTGAAAATAAATTCTATGTGATATGTAAATAAAAAAAATTGCATCACTTCGCAAGGCGGTTGTATGTAGTATACATAGGTGATGTTATAATTTTTTAAAAGATTATAAGTAATAAAGGTATAGAATATATTAATTTTTAATAATTTTTAATATTTCATATATATAATATGTAAATAATAAATCCATCATCCTGAATAGATGGGAGAGGTGATAATAGAAAGTGAATTACATTGGTTCACATGGTGGTAGTACGTCGTAAAAAAGAACAATAGTTACATTTCCCATTTGATGAATGTTATGATTGATAATTAATATTAAATAAAGGTTAAAAAATAATAGTATATATGAAATAATTTATTATTATATTGTATTTTTGATGATATAATTTTAGGTGAAAATGAGTAAGTAAAAAAGATGTAACTCGGTCAAGAACATTACATTCACTTAGAAGAACCTCATTCAGATCACTCATTAAAGACCCTAACGTTTTCCATTTGGTAAGAAAAAAATATCTATAATGTGGATAAAAATGATTTGGATTGTGTTTGGTTGATTGTAAATGATTTTTAATTATGTAATGTAGATGATAGTGGGTTGACATTTATAAGGGAGGAGGAGGGGTTTTTTTATAAATACACAAAACTATTCAATAATTGGACACTCTCAAGAAAAGTGTCTCCAAAATTAAAAAAAATAAAATATTGATTGAGAGATAAATATAAGAAACACCCCAACCAGAAAGTATAAACATAACCCAAACATGTTAACCCCTTTACCAATAAGCTTACTCATTTTACAAATTTAAATTTTTACCACAATAACTTGTTTTTTAAACAATTTTTATTATTCCTAATGATATAAATTTATTTATCCTTATTATATAACATAAATTATGATTATTACAAATATTTAATCTATTTTTTAATAATAAATTACTATAATTAGCATAATTTAATTTAAAATAAAACACACAATCAGGATGAAAAGCGTTTTTCTGAAAAATGGAATTTTTCATAGAAAATGTGATGCTACATTAACTCTATTACAAGTAATATTCGTCTTATTATTTTAAACTCATATATATATATATAATATAATATAATATTAATTTATAAATTACCAAATTATTAGTAATTTAGTTAATTAATGTAGGTTAACATCATAAACTTAAAAACAGTTTCAAAAAAAAGTATTTTCAAAATAGTAAATACACTTATACCAAAATCAAGTATAATGATTATTAGAATTAAATTAACTGGATTAAATATAACTATATAATACTTATTTCACTTGAAATAAAATTAAATAATTAATGATACTTTTAAATGACATAATTTATTGAAAATAAATGATATATTTACTAAAATCTGTATTTTTACTATTCATTGAAAAATCAATAATTTCTAAAAAATACCAAGATTGCACACAATGTTAATTTTTATATGATTATTTAAAAAATGAAATTAATTTAATTAAAGGAATTTTATAAATTTTATTGAAATTAATTTTAATATTTTCTCATAATAATATATAGAAAAGTGTTTTTCAAGAGGATATATTTTTTACAAATAAAATGACTTTACTAAAAATTGAATGATTTTCTAGTAAGAATTTATCAACATGTTTGTATTTAGTATAAAATTTATATATATTTCAAAAATTAATTATTATTATTCACACCTTAAAGTATAAGGGCATGGTTATAAAGGTCACATTTAAATAATTCTAATATTTTGGTAGTATAATTTGGTTTGTTAAAACTCAGTATTGCATGTAACGCATGCTATCAAAGAAATAAAATTTATTTAAATATAAATATATTCAAAATTATTCAGTTTCATTGAGAAATAAGTCACATACTTTGAAATATGGTCATTCAAGGAGAACTATTTAAACCTTAGACTATATGTTGAGAACATTTTCTATGGGTTTCAAATGTGGTTAGGATTGACACCATCATTTGTTTGAGTAATCATACATAAATAACTTATAATCGAGAATTCAAATAGAATAATATAATTACCTGTAGGAAATTATGTGTAGAAATCCAACATTATGGGGTGATTATGGATATATAAAGGTATTGTGATCTAAGAAAGATGAGTAATTTAGAGAGAAAGATAGAGCCATTCGATAATATAACAATGCAACTTAGAGTCGATAGAAATGTTATGCTAACAATCGTCATCCTAATATGAAATTTGAAGTTAGTGGGAATTTTTTCTATGAATATATCCATGGAATAATTTTATGAGTTTCCAAAATAAAGTAAGTAAGAGGCCTAATTATATTGTTCATATCATGATTCTTGGTCATGTAGGGACAATAAATTATCTCTTGGAACATTAATCAAACCTCTAACAATTTAATAATGGGTTTCATGTGTCTCTATTATATGATATATATATAATCCTTCAAATTTCATACACTCATAGGTTGTATCATTGGAGAATGATCTTTTTAATGAGGAAAAATTGATACAAACATTTCATCCTGTTTATGAATTCGTATTGAGAAAAACTACTCACATAATTAATGTTCCCTTGGGAAATCATAAATTTGAGATGTGGAAATGGAAAATATTAAGGTCACATGAGTAAAACCATTTTTGTATTTCTATATTATAAAGAAAATTATTTTTGTGAACAATGAATATTATAATTCAGGAAAAATTGGATTTGAAGAAGATAAGGTATTTTTCATAAAAAATGTCTCAATTTAATTAGAAATAAATTCATCAAGAAGTAGTTTCTTAATTAAATACATCACTTTCCAAAAAAAATTGAAATATCTCATGATATATTAAATATAATAACTTATCTAACTTAAAACAATTATGTTGGAGGAAAAAATGTTTAATATCAACTAAAGGTTATTTGGGTTACCTAATTCCCTTATTGATATCATATTTCATGATGTAATTGAAACTTAGAAAGGGTTTTATATAATAGAAATTTAATTTCTAAGAAAATTGGAAAATAGAACTTAATTAAATAAAATTTAATGATTTACCCAACATATATAAAATATATTCAAGGATAAAAAACATAACTTAGGTAATTAGATTTTAATTAAAAACCCATTTCCTTATGTTCATACTTAGTTGAATGTGCTCTATCCTTATTGATAAAAAATGTTTCCATTATAATAAATCTTGAAAATATAATAATTATGAAACATTATTCAGACAATAAGCTTAATATATTGGGAGGGAGTTCTAGGGGAAGTACAAATTATTACGATTCAAGTGGAATTCTAATTTTTGTGTTATCATGAAATAGAGGTGGAAATCCACTTTAATTATTGAGTAGAATGAAATTTTTTTAAATATAACTTTGTAACATAAAGAGAGAACAAGGTTAACATTGATAGTGGATCCCATGTGAAAAATTATTGATAGTGGGGTGAGGTATGGTTGGAAAACTCTTATGAAATCTTTTTCACACATGTTTTTTACATGTTTTCAAGTCTACTAGTTTTTTTCCACATATACCATTTTTGTTATTTAGTATGGAAATTTAATTTTAGGAATGTAATTTACTTTTAATGATAATAAAGAAAATGAAAATTTGATATAATTTATACCTATTGATTAAAAATATGAAATAATTTTGAAAAAATTTATATGTTTGAGAAACATTAATTTAAATTCAAATGAACATTACATGTATGATACATTTTTAGAAAAAGTTTATTTTTAAGCATAAAAATTATTTTTTAGATAATATTATTAATGAGGTGATTTTGATAAAATAAATTGGTTTATTAATTAAGCCTTTAAAATATGAAACTAGATTTTTTAAATTCAAAAAATTATTTTTAATTGAATCATTTTAGTTCATAAATTTATTTGTTAGTCTTGGTTTTTTTATATATATTAATGTAATAATTAGTTTATTATAATTTCATAAATTTTGCAATATAGAATAAACTATACATTTTACAACTCACTTAAAAATAAAATATTTTATAAAAACCCAAATAACATATCATAATATAATTTTGGCATGATTAATTAAAAATTTTGGATTATTTCATAAAATTAAAATTCAAAATTTTAAAAATATATTTTTTAAATGAAAATAACAAATATAATGAAAAATTATTTTTATTGAAAATTATCATTTTAAAGTTTCCTTACTATTATTTCAAATCTATTTATAATTTAAATAATGTAAAAATATTAGAACATGTATAATAAGATTTTAATAGTGGTCAATTTAATTTACTTGTACAAAATCTAAAAATCATCAAAAATAGTTATTTGAGAAGGAATTTTTTTAATATTAAATAATATTAATTTTTTAAAATCTAATTGTTACCTATTTGAGTCTAGTAATATCTTTTTTAAGATAATTTTTTTTATGTTTATAATTTTCTAAAAAATATTCAACTAATATTTCCTCAATATTATTTTTTTTGTGTTATTTGTGGTGCATGATATTAAATATAGTTTTAACTTAGAAAAAATATATATTCAAAAATCTCAGGGTGTTACCTTATTCCACTTTTAAAAATTGTGTCATTATAATTATAATTATAAATCAATAAATAAAAATTCAAAGGATATCTGAAATATAAACATGTCCCATGCTATAACTTCTTCAGATATCTCAACTTTTAGAAACATTAGAAACTTATATTTTTTACTTAGAATATGTCATTCCTAATATTGAGTTTTTCATCAATCATTCATCTATAAATCCCTCAACATTAAGTCTCGCAATTCATATTATAAAATTGGGTTTATAATTGATCTCATAGTCATCCTCTCAATGATAGATGATCATATGATGGTTTTAAATGTGATTTCACAATTTTTTTGTAAATATAAATTATATGCGACGAAGGAAACCCCATTTAAAAAATGACATGAAATTCATCTAATGTAAGAATTAGAAAAACTTGGATAAATTATAATCCTAAATTCATAAAATGAGATTCATAAAACATGGATATAATAATGATACCACCATGTTTATTTATTTATAATCCAATATATAATATTTGGTGAAACGTACATGACAATACATATCCAAAAACCTAGAGTGAATAATAAGTGTACCTAGAACCACATAATTGTCAATATCCACTTCAATTTTAGTCATTTGTATACCTTTTCATGTTATATTAACTTATGAGGTTGTCAAGATTTATTATCATTATTGTAGTATGGATTTTGGAATCAATTTTAATAATGTATAAGCTCCACACATTTAAATAATTAAACCATTAGTGGAAAAATTAGATGAATATTATTTACACTTATTTTATTAACAATAATATTTATTTTCTTTGATAAATTATTTCCCATTCTCTCTATTTCTGTGAATAAAACATAATAATATATCTTTGAGTTATTTATTTGGGAGTATCTTATAAAATTTCTCATATGAATAATATTTAATCCCCATTCCAACAATGAAAATTCCTCCATGTTTCACTTATTTGGAGTGTTTCTAAGCACTACTACATTTATGTTTTTAATTATAACCATAAATTATTTTACTCTGATTCCTATCATATTTGGTTACTCAATGGTAGAATCACTTAATTTTCTATTACACCCATTATTAACTCAAGTCCTGTGGGAATCATCCATTACATTACATAAATGAAAGTTGATATATGAGAATACACAAAATAATAAATGTGAAAAGTAAAACTATAGGATTAAAGGGAATAAGTCACAAATAACATTTATAATACAATATAAGAATCTATTGATTTTAATCTAGGTTACACACACTAATTTTCTTATTAGGTTATTTAACATAAATATATTCAAATCCATTAAAATACCTTATAAAGTTTTTGTGGATTACTAAAGAATATCCACTGGGAGTATCAAACTAGGTGTGCAGTTATGCTTATTTATGATACACTAGGTGATAATGATGTTAATAATCATCCAAAACTTTTAGGTTTATTACCCTTATGTACATCTATTTTAGATCTTGTATCAAATTGAAATATATAAACATAGATGTTATTTCTACGAAAACCAAAAAAAACTATAATTTTTCAAAATTTTAGGATGTTATAAAATAATCAAAATTGTTCATAAGATATTTAATAATGTTTCTATAATCCAATCCACAAATATAACTAAAGTAATCATAGAGAATAACTATACCCTTCTTTGATAATAACTTAGTCACCCCAGACTCATACTCTAAAATATGGTTCTAAAATAACATTTCATAAACATTTTATTTGAAACTAACATAGGACACCAAAGAAAAACACATTATTTTGTTACATAATTTCCATAAGATAAAACCTAAATCTAACAATAGTGTAAAACCCCAGATTTTTCCATGTTAATTTTTTTAATTATATGGGGTCATTACAAGTTTTTGAAAATTTACGGCGCATGATTCCGAGACCCGGTGTGCCTAGAATGAATTTATCAACTTTTTAAGGTGTGTTCAGTAAACACGCGATCGGCGTTTTATGAACATTTGAACTGGTGCTTAGATTAAACATTTGAGAGCACTGTTGAATCTGCAGCACCAGGATTGGATTAAATAAGGCTTCAATTCGACCGTAGTAGGTCAGGATAAAAAGATAGATTTTGAACAATTAAAAGAATAATAAAATGAAAGTGTTAATTTGTTTCCTTTCCTTCAATGGAAAAATGGCAGTGGTGGGACCAACGACATGTAAATCCATTAATTGTTTTGACTCCCCAATAATTATAACAGTACTATTGGAATTTGTGAGGTTCATTCATTAAATGAACCTCATAAATTCCTAGTGGCATTACTCATCCTCCCCATCCCCTTTTTATATGTAGCTCACGGAGAAGTTTTGGCATGGATTCACTAAACAACAAATATCTTAAAATGTACCGTGATGCCAACCACTTGGAGGACCAGACCGGTTCTAGAAAGTGGTGAAGAACGCCACTGAATCACGAACTAACGAACACTGGCTCCTCCTCAAGTGAGGATTTTCTTCAATAAATTATGAGGTAGGGTTTATTTTGTGTCTAATTTCAAGAGTTGTTGAATCATGATTCTAACATCTTGCTTTCAAGCTTACGTGGAGGGCGCGGGCCAAATGAACAAGGATCGGACACTCTACCTTTGTTGAAATTTGACGTGTTCTTAGCGAGCGATTTATTCGGGTTGGAAGAAACCTAGAAGGGATAGTCGAATAGCAAAAAGGGAATCTCGTGGAGGCTGTTTATACCTTTTTGTGGAAAACGGGTCACCAGAGCTCACCTAATGACCCGCGGAATACAAACGCCTTGGCATTGGCATGGCAGCATTGGCGACCGGCGGTAGCAGGTGATGGGGGTGGCCGGAAATGGCCGAACATGGAGAAGATGGTGGCACGTTACCAAGGGAGAAGGCCATGGCCATACCCATAGTGGGTGAAGATGGTCATCGGCTCCGGCTGACCGCCAAGTTGGTCGCGGCATGCAGTCGTGCCCACCGAGAAAGGGGGTCGCGGCGTACAGTCGCAGCAGACAGCAGCGACCGGCATCATCCGACTATGGAAATAGGCATTTAGCGGTCTGTTGCACGCTGCTAAAGGTGGTCATAGGTCAGAAGCCATGGAGGAGGGCCGAGACCTGCATCGGGTCCCCGCAGGCGACCTGGCAGCGCCATTGCTCTGCCTTCTAAATAGGGGAAACTGCTCCCCTCATGCCAGCTAGGGTAGGCCCTGCTCCAGTGGTCCGTGCCTTCAGTGGGTCGTTCCACGTGAGCCCAGCAGGCCACACCCTCTGTAGGTCGATCCACAAGATCCCAGCAGGTCACGCCCCTCTACGGGTCGGGCTGCACCGGCCCAATGGGCCAGATCCGGTCAGACCCGGACCGGGTCGGCCCCTTCCAGGATCAGTTTCTCTAATAAAGACATAACTTGTGAACCGTGGGTCTATTTGACGAACCATATATGGTAATAGGATCCTTGTAGCAAGACGGTCCTTTTGGTATAGTCCACTTGAGTTTTGGAGAGATTTGGAGTATGGCCGAGTTGGATCGAACCCGAATCCAGCCGAACTCTTGGCACTAAAATGCTTATAAGTCATAGACTGGGCGTCTGATTGACAATTCATCTATTGTGTTGGAACCCTTATGACATGGAGGTCCTTTGGGATATTTCTTTGTGGAACTTCATGGTAGTTTAGGTATGACCGATTTCTTGTGGAGTGGATCCTCCCTGAATCAAGCATGCTTAGTGTGGGAATCTAGAGGTTGGTTGTAACGCGAAGAAAGAACATTGATCCTATGTGGGTTAGCATCTATCGATCCTGTGTGGGTTAGCACTTAGAGATCCTGTGTGGGTCAGTATCTATCAATCATGTGTGGGTCAGGGCCTAGAGATTCTGTGTGGGTTAGAATCCATCTATTATGTGTGGGTAAGCAGTACAGTCTCTCGACATAATAAGATGATATAGTATTATGAAGAATCATTTATACTTATGAACTTATGTTATATACCTTGTGTGAGATAATTATTTTACCTTAATGGTGTTACCTTCGTGGTGTTACCTTTGTGGTATGTTTACCTTCACGGTGTTACCATTGTGGTGTTACCTTTGAGGAACTTTTACATACATGGTATTACCTTTGTGGTGTTACCTTTGTGGTACTTTTACTTTAGTGGTGTTACCTTCATGGTGTTTCTTTTGTGGTATTCTTACCTTGTGTATAAATTTTGAAAATGTCTTAAACGTTGGACCCTTATGTTTCCTCATGTATGAGATGAGTTTATTTTGATAACTTAGGTATATGTATGGGCATATACCTTAGTACAGTTGATGACTGCTTTGTGTTTGTGATTGAGGTCTTGCTTTGTGTTAATTCCTTTGTAGAACTCTGGGAGACCTTTGAGGGTCTCAGGATCCATATTGAGTATTCTTATAAACACCCTTACATGCGATACACCAGCACCTTGTTGTTTCTTGTGTAGATGATGGACATCATTGTTCGAGGCTGAGGGAGCTAGGGATGGACGGAGCTCAGAGGTGGACCATTTGACGTGATGTGATATAGTGACTACTGATTGTGAGATGTAACTGCCCTTCGGGTAGGATCCTCAATGGACATCCCAAGAGTTGTTTTCTCTTTCAGTCATTTTTGTACTTTTCAGTTGGGCTTGTATTTCGGCCCCTTTACTTTCAACACAGGTTTTACTACAGTAGTTTACTTCGTGGTTTCTTTTTGATGTGTTATTAGATTGTGTTTTTAAATAATTTTAAACTCAATGCCTTTCCCATTATAGGGATATGCCTTTCTGATGCTAGTGGCCAACCCCTAGCCTATAGAAGGCAGGCTTGGGGTAGTCACAACACAGGCCTTGTGGGATGGGTCATGACAAAATGGTATTAGAGGAGTCAGTTCTACCAAAGAACTAAGACTTTTATCTTTTTAATGTGGCAATACGTTTAAGTGTTATGAGTGTGGTTTTCATTTTTTGGAATCTATTGTTGGTGTGGTAGCAGACGTATCCATATGCTAGGACCCTAAATTTTGATTTTCGACTCGTTGCACGAAAACACTAATTGTGTGTGTTTTGAAAAGTTTTTATTTTGAACTCTTTAAGTCAGATCACCAGGTATAACTTTTCGACCATGGACCACCTATTTTCTTTCAAGATTTCACCACATAGACAGCCATCCAGGATTCCTTAGAGATTATAGGATGACTTCCCACCGAGTGATGAGGCCTCGATGTAGGGCCCTCTTAAGGCATTAGCACCATCAGGTGGTGTACCTTCAGCACCCCTACTCATTGGTTATCCATTTCCACAAGCCGCACTAGCATATGGTGCACGCCGACTGAGTGTGTTTCACAAGTTTTAGCAGTAGAGGCCTCTAAGTTTCTGAGCCAAGACAAATTCGCAGGCGGCTTAGGACTGGCTGGAGGTTGTGGCTAGGGTTTTTCGCTTAGTTGGGACACCAACTGATCTGATAGTGATCCTAGCTTCCAATCTCTTCTAGGAAGAAGCTGGTAGATAGTTGAGTCTTACACTCTAGATACATGATGAGGTGACCCTCACCTGGGCGGACTTCAAGGGCCTTTTCATGGAAGATTTTTTCCCAACGACTTTATGCTAAGTGCATATACAGGAGCTACTACACTTACAACAGGGTAGCATGACTGTGCCCCGGTACTCGGTGAGGTTCACTGATCTCTCCCGCTACTCCCTCGACATGGAATGGGACCCTTTATTTAGGTACCAGACCTTTTATCAGGGTCGCTGATGGGAGATCATCGTATTAATGATATTGCAAAACATTCCGACACAATATGGGGTGCTAGAGTGAGAACTTTTGGTGCAGAGTTTCCTAGCTGAGCAGTCACCAATAGTGAGAGCCACCAAGGGACGTCTAGTAGAAAAGTCATCCACAACAGGCAGTAGACAGATAAAGCAGGGTCCCATGTAGGCCAGATATTCTGTTGGATGACCTTAGGATAAAATATCATTGGTGAGGGCCTCACGGGACATAGGAGGATAGATGAGGAGCAGGCAGTGCCACTCATGCAATGGGCAGGGTCACATGTTTCACGACTGCTCGAACCATCGTACAGAAAACCAGAATATAGCAGAGGGACCCCCAAGGAAGAGGAAGATATTCGATCGAGGAGGTCCACAGGCAGTAGGCATGTGTGGCAGAGGAGGTTTCCATGCAGCAGGTGATGGGAGGCGATTCGAGGACCTACACCACCACTTCTAGGTAGAACACCCTGACTATAGAGAGCAGTAGGAAATGGATGAGCTCATATCCAAAAAACTGAGGCCTACGACCACGGCACTCCAGAGATGATTAGAGGTACAATCTGTATCTACTCCACCCTAGATATAGTACTAATAGACACAAGTTCCAGTCACTCTTTTATTTACAAGGCCCTCCTTTAGAGCTCGGAGATTCTGGTGGAGTCGTTGGCTTAATCCTTATGGCTAGACACTCCCACGGGAGGGAATTCAGTGATTACACACTGGTGCAGGTAGTGTGATCTTAGTCTAGGAGGTGAGAGATTTAGTTGGGTTCTTCTAGTAGCGGTGTCGAGGCCTTGTAATGTCATCTTGTGTATGGATTGGTTATCCACAGTCCATGCTCAATTTGAATGTATTAGGAGAAAAGTGTAATGTGTCTATGGGGATGGTACTAGGTTTTCCTTCCCTAGTGAGAAGGGAACCTTTGCATCATAGGATGGACTTACCGAGATGAGGGTGCAGCCGATCACACATCATTTGGCGAGACTTACCCTAAGAGAAGTTGATGTTGAAAGTCTGAGTTATCCTGTAGTGGTGGACCAATATGCTAATGTCTTCCCTGATGATGTTCTGATACTACATCCAAATGGAGAGGTTGAATTTTAAATCAACTTGTACCCCAGTATGCAACCGATATCTACGCCAGCATATTGGATGGCTCCCGCAGTGCTTCGTGAGTTATGGGTACAGCTGGAAGAATTGTAGAGGAAGGGGTTCATAAGGACCAGTGTTTCTCCATGGGCAGCCCTGATTTTGTTTGGAAAGAAGGAAGATGGGAGTTGGAGACTCTATGTGGATTATCAACACCTAAACCAGGTGACCATGAAGAACAAGTATCTACTTTTGAGGATTGATGAACTTTTCAATTAGGTGAAGGGATCTCTTTAGTTTTTAAAGATAGACCTCAGATTAGGATATCATTAGCTCAGGGTATGAGATGAGGATGTGAAAAATACGGTCTTCATATGTCAGTATGGACACTATGAGTTCTTTTTTATGCCATTCAGTGTGACCAACGCCCCTACAGTGTTCATGGGACTCATGAACATGGTCTTCCACCTATACCTTGATCGCTTTTTGGTGGTCTTCATCGAAGAAATCCTGATATACTCAACAATAGAGGAGGAGCATGAATATCATCTATAGATAGTTCTGCATATACTCTGAGGGCACCATATTTATTGTAAGCTCTCGAAGTGCTAGTTCTGGTTACGGGAGTTCCACTTTCTAGGACATGTTATCTCGAAGGCTGGAGTTGCGGTAGATCTTGGGAAGATAGAGGTAGTGCTCTCTTGAGAGACACCTAAAAGTGTGACTGAGGTGTGGAGTTTCCTAGGATTGGTTGGGTACTAATAGAGATTTGTACCCAACCTTTCCAGTGTTGTGTCACCCTTATAAGTTTTTACGAAGAAGGGAAAACCCTTCGTATGGATAGAGAGATGCCAGTGGAGTTTTTAAGAGTTGTGGCAGAGATTGACGAGAGGCCCCATCTTGAAGCTACCAAAAGAGGGTGTTGGGTATGTTATCTACTGCGACGCATCAGGGAACAAATATGGATATGTCCTGATGTAGGAGAGAGCAGTGATCACTTATGGTTCATGATAACTGAGACAGCATCATAAGAAATACATCACCCATGACCTGGAGCTAGAAGTAGTGTTTTTATCCTTGAAGATGTGATGACACTACGTGATGGGTGAATGGTTTACTATTTACTATGATTAAAAGAGTCTTAGGTATATCTTCTCTCAAAAGAACGTGAACCTAAGACATTGGCGATGGCTGGAGTTCCTCCAGGACTATGACTTCAAGATATCTACACTCCTAGGAAGGGGAATGTAGTGGCAGACGCACTTAGCAGGAGGTCTAGTTTAGAAATTCATAGTGAGGTGATAGAGTAGCTAGTTGTGTTGCAGATATCCTTTGTGGATAGAGATGGAGCAGCTTACCTCCACTATATGATTGTCACTTCCCTACTTCGTCATAAAATTCGGAAACTGTTGCTTGGGTACATTGATTATGAGGCTATACATGCTCAGATATCCTCCGGACAGGAAGCTAATGGATTTTCTGAAGGTGGAGATCACGTCATCCTCTTTAGAGGACGCACCATGATATCGGTGGTGCTGCGAGAGCAGGTGTTGAGGGAGTTTTATATGTCCACTTTGGTGGTACATCCTGGTGTGGCGAAGATTTACTAAGATATTTGGTGTCAGCACTAGTGTTAGGGGATGAAAAAGGTAGTGGAAGAGTTTGTTTCATGATGCCTCACTTGTCAGCAAGTGAAGGTCGAGCATTAGGTTCTAGCATGCTTAGTGAATCCACTAGAGGTACCGGAGTGGAAGTGGGATGGTATCTCCATTGACTTTGTGATAGGGCTTCTATGTAGGTCCAAAGGACATGATTCCATCTAGGTGATCATTGACCTACTCACCAAGTCATCCCACATCCTACCCATCCGAGATCAGTTATTAGTATAGGGATTGGCGTACCTCTACGTACAAGAGATTGTATGAATTCATGGGGTTCCATCGATGATCGTCTTTGAACATGATGCACGTTTTACATCCTATATATGGAATGGATTATAGGAGGTGTTTTGGACTCAGCTACATTTGAGCACTGCCTTTCATCCCCAGACGGATGGTTAGATGGAGTGGACCATTCAGACACTGGAGGACATGCTACGTTCTTGTGTCCAAGATTTTTCCCGTAGTTGGGAGGATCACTTGCCCTTGGTGGAGTTCTCATACAACAACATCTATCACTCCACCACCGGTATGCCACTTTTTGAGGCCTCGTATGGTCTACCTAGAAGATCACCCCTATGCTGGACAAACCCAGTGGAGTCATCACTTATGTGTCCAAAATTGGTATGGACTACCACTGAGAAGGTGCAGATCATCTAGGAGTGGATGAAGATTGCACATACCAGACATGAGTCTTACGATGATAGGAGATGGAGACCTATGTAGTTCTAGGAGGGGGACCACATATTCTTGTTACTATCCCCTCTATGGGGACAATAGAGATTTGGCTGAGGCAAAAAACTCTCACCGAGGTTTATCGGACCTTTTCAGATACATTGGAGGATTGGAGAGCTAGCATATCTCTTGGCACTATCACCACAGTTAGAGAGGGTGCATGAAGTCTTCCACGTATCCCAGCTGAGGAGATACGTGCATGACTCATCTCACATCATTAACCATGGCAAGCTGGACATTGATGATGGGGAAACATTTATGGAGGTTCTGGTGGATATTGAGGATCGACAAGAGCGGGTCCTTCATGGATGATCAATACCTCTGGTGTATGTTCCTTGGTAGCATGGGAACCTCCAGGATAGCACATGGGAGTGAGAGGCTCAGATTATTACTCAGTATCTCCATTTTTTCCTTAGTCTATGTTGTGTCTTTCAGGGATGAAAAGCCCTAAGGTGGGGAGAATGTAAAGACCATGATTTTTCAATGTAAATTTCTTTTTAATTATATGGAATCATTACGATTCTGTGAAAATTTACATCATGTGATTCTGAGGCCTGGTGTGGTCGTAATGAATTTATGTACTTTTTTAAAGGAATGTTCATAAAACGCGAGAGCAGCGTTTTCTAAAATTTTTAACCGGTGCTCGGATTAAAAATATGATAGCACAGTTGAATCCGCAGTTCTGAGATTCACTAAATAAGGCTTCACTTCAACCATAGTAGGTCAGGAGAAAAAGATATATTTTCTACATTTAAGAGAATAATAAAATAACAATGTTAATTTATTTTTCTTTCTCCTTTTCCTTCAACAGACAAACGGCCGTGGTGAGACCAAGTACATGTCAAGCCATTAATTATCTTGACTCCTCAATCTTTGTAACATCACCATTGGAATTTGGGAGGTTCATTTGTTAAATGAACCTTATAAATTTCCAATGGCGTTACTCACCCTCCCCCTCTTCTATTTATTTGGATCTCAGGGAGGAGTGTTGGCACAACTTCACCAAGCGACGAAGCTCTGGAGAAGTAATGTGACGCCAACCACTTGGAAGAGGAGACCAATTATAGCAAGTGGTGATGAACGCCACCAAATCACGAACTGATTAACACCGAATCCTCCTCAAGCACATTGGTTTTTTAACGAATCTTGAGGTAGGGTTTATTACTTGTCTAATTTCATGAGTTGTTGAATAATTATTCTACCCTCTTGATATCAAGCTAATACGGAAGGCATGGGCCAAATGAACAAGGCCCAGACCCTCTACCTTTGTTGAAATTTGATGTGTTCTTCGTAAGCAATTTATTCTGGTTGTACAAAACCTATAATGGAAGGTCAAGTGGTGAAGAAGGCGTCCCAAGGAGGCCGTTGATAACTTCGGATGGAAAACGGGTCACCGGAGCTCACCCGGTGACATGCAGAATATTGTCGGCACTATGCCGACCACCAGTGTTGGCAGGTGATGGCGGAGGCCGGCAACGGTCGGCCATAAAGGAGATGGCGGTGTGCTGTCGCGCACCACCTGTGAAGAAGCCCAAGGCTCTAGCCACAGCGGGTGAATATGGTGGTCGGCTCTGGCCAGCCGCCAAGGAGGTGAGGGTGCGCCATCGTGCGCCGCCAGAGAAGGGGCTACGGCATACAGTCATGGCGAACAGCATCGGCCGGCTTTGGCCAACCCTGGATAGAGGCGATCGGCGCGCCGCTGAAGGTGGTCACAGCTCGGAATCCGCAGAGGAGGGTCGGGACCCGCAGTAGGTCCCACGGGTGACTTGGCAACGCCTAGAGGCACCGCCGCTCCGCCTTCCAAACTGGGGAAACCGCTCCCCCTCTCTGCTTCAGCTAGGGCGGGCCCCTATAACTCCTCAAGCTTTCACAGTACGTTTCCCTTTGAATAATTAAATAGCTTTCATTGTACGCCACTTTAAGATTCTAACACACTACGACCAATAAAACTAGCTGTTATGAATAGTAATACCCACTTTTTAAATTTTTATAAATTTTATCTTTCAAAATGGACTTCATTTTTGGATTTCGAATATCAAAATTATCTTAGGAAGAAATTTTGGTATTTTTCTAAAAACTTTCAATTTTTGATGAATAGTAAAAAACACTACGTTATTGGTTTAAACCATCTTTTTATTTAAAAAATTATTTATTTTATTTAAATTCATTTTAGGAAAAAATAGATACATAATACCTATATAAGTTCAATATAATTAATTGAAGTCATTTTATATTAAATTTAAATATATAAAAATTTTATTGAACATTTTACCGTCTTTTACCCACCTCCTAGGAGCATTTGTAAATTTGCATAAAATGTAATTTTACCACTTCTTTGAGTTGAATTTCAAAAATATGAGAGACTTGGTTAATATCAGTAAGGAAATTTTGGTTCAATAAGATGAAAATAATTTTTGGTGAATAGTAACTTTAGATTTTTATTTACCACGGTTAAACGTAAATAGGGTAATTAAGGGTAAAAATGATATCGAAATTACTGTAACACATTTCTTAATTCTATTGGATAAGTATAAATTGACCAAAAACAACCTTAGGAATAAAATATGATCCTCTTTGGTCCACTTGGATTAGATTAGGACATGTATTATTATTTTATTTAAAGAAAAGTTAAATTCAATGTTTAATAACTAATCCATTTTTAATATAGGATTATAAATATGATAAATTAGACTATAAATATTCACTATAAAGCTAAAAATATTTCTTACATAATTTTATTCTATTTATAATTTTTAGATATTAAATATTTTAATTTATTTATGACACAATGATGATGCAGTAATTATCTTATTAGTAAAAGATTAAAATAATTGATATTATAAATATCCAAATAAATGTAATTTGAGATTTTTGATGAATTCCACTAATTTTCTAGGTTAATATGAAATGTTATGGTTGATTAAAAAAAATTTAAGTAAACATGTTGTTATGATTTTCACAAAAAACATATACTAAATAGTGTCAAAATTTACATAATTGAGTTTTTAAAACAAATACTATATTATTAATTGATATAATATTCTTATAAAATAAAGTTCGGCCAAAAGACTTTGATAAGGTTATATATATTAATAATGAACCACTTGGGTTTCTTTTGGCTTGTTATAGTAAGTTTATTAACCATATAATACAAAAATACAAAGAGACATGGTAAATGTCAAACTATCTAGCTAAGAGTTAAATCTAAAAGATGAGGTTAATATGGTGGCCTAAACCTATCTAAAACCTATTGGTTGAGAGGTTTTTGACCCATCCCCACCTTATCCTCTAAATAAATTATTTTGTAGCCACTAGAAACCGAAAATTATTTTATTATAAAATAATATTTCAACCTTTTCCTAAAGTGACCATCACCTCTCTTATAAAAGGGTACTTCCCCTTCTCTTAAATTCACACCTCAAAATCCATTTTTCTTGGGTAAAACATTCCCAAATATCCTTAAAAATTTCCTCCCTTCATCCTAGAGGCCCTCATTTAGTTATATATCTAGCCTATGGAGCCCTTTTGATCAAATCAAAAGGAAGAACCCGAAGAAGAGGTAAAAATTTCTTCACCTCTTTCATGTTCTTTTCTTCTTCCACTCCTTATTTATTTGTTGTTTCCATTCTAAAATAATAAATCCAATATCTTCTATATACTGTGATGTTATTATAAAAATGGTACAATCATATTCATTATTCTATCCATCATATGAATGACAAAGTCACCATACGTGCGTACGTACGACTTACCATCTTCACGTCGTGGTGTAGTTTGTTTTTCAAACACTTCGATATTTTGATGGGTATAATAATGAGTATAACTAATGTAAATAATAAATAAAAAATGTTACTGATTCTTTATATATGATATACCATCCAATTACATACAATTTCACCATAAATATAATGATATTGTCACTTGTGAATCCGTACGGATTACATCTCCACGAACACAATGAGATTCATTCCCCATCGTAATCATTCAAAAATAATTTTCATTTTAGGATTAACAATAATTTTTAAGAAAATAATATCATTCAGGATATGAATAAAATACATCTGATCCATAACAACATGGCTTACGTAACCGAGCATATAAAGGAGAATGGATCAGTTAACCCCCAAAACGATGATATTACTAAAATATTATTAACAAACCATTATTAGAGGATCATATATGATATAATATTTATGTATATAGTTTTTGTATAATTTAATAACAATGAGTTAACTATTATACAGGAGTTTAACATACCCTTGACCAAGGAAAAGTACAAGGTAAGGGTTAATTTCACAATCTCTTTATTATTCGAGGTTGTTTTTATGTAAGTATCTACTGGGACCTCTTTATCATCCACATCCATGTTTCTTAAAAATTTATTTCAAAACATTTTTACTATTTACTGGACTATGGGTTAAAGTCATTTGTTGTATTTTTTGACTTTTTATAAAATGGTTTGAAAGGAATCTTTTCGTTGTTCTCCAAACAAGGTACTTTATGACCTTTTCGAAAAAATTAAGATAACAATGTCTTTTTTTAACTTATACGGCAGGTGTGGCTATTTTCCACCATTATATAACCGTCGAAGCTTCCCATACAAGATTATAAGAATATTTTCCAAATAAATGTTTTCTTTTATAATTATATGACTTTTAAATTATTTCAAAATAGAAAGAGATATTTATCTAAAAAAGTTTTGATTTCATCTATGTTAACATCTTTTGATAGATTTTAAGCTTGTTTGAAGTTGATTTATTATGATACAAAACTTCCATATGGTATTGAAGGTTTTGTGATATGTTTGATTGTGTATGTTTTATTTTTACACCATTCATGGTTTATGGATAAAGTATTTACATTTCGTATGCTAGTTTTAATATGAATGTTTATGTTATGTTTAAACCTTTTCATATGAGGAATGCATTGGAATTAATAAGTGACGGGTGGAGCCCGTTATTGCTCCTCGATGCATCGGTAGGTCTCATGAGACAAACTAGTGTCTTGTCACAATTCCTTGAAAAAATATTATTTGTAGTCTTGGCACAAGGCCTTGACTATGTGGTTATGAAGTATGGAATTATGAATTCTATCATTATGAAAGTGGATATTGATATTACATGTGATTATTAGAATAGTAGTATATCTATGTGAATAAGTAAATGGAATTATTTGATTTTATCTTTTCTGTATTATGCTAAAGTTTAAGTTTAAAAGGCTTTAGTTTTAGTCTTATACATTGCCTTAAATGTTTATGCTTATTTATGAAAGTGTCGCCTATATTGTTATCCTTACTGAGCATCTGAGCTCACCCCTTTCTATGTTTTATTTTTTCCAAGATGTGAAGAAGTATATTACGGTTGACCTGCTAGGATATGATAATGATATAAGTGTGTTCAGAAGGGGAAAAATGTTGTTGATGTTTTTATTTCATTATGTAATGTAAAACTTATGAATGTATCTAGTAATTCCAGGGCTACTAAACAGGTCGGTCTTTCGGGACATGATTACTTGTATCATGAAAATGTTATGTAATAATGCATCGACTCTAGGTAACTGGGGTCAGGGCATTACAGCCCCGCTCCAACGGTCCGCACCTCCAGCAGGCTGCACCCCTCTACGGGCCGGGCTACGCGAGCCCAGCGAGCTGCGCCCTCTACAAGTCGGGTTGCGGGAGCCCAACGAGCCACGCCCCTCCATGGGATGGGTTGTGCCAGCCTATCAGGTCGGGCCTGTCCGTCGCCCAGTAGGACGGGCCCACAGAGTGGGCCCAAGCTAGTTTGGGCCGGGCCGGGTCAGACCTGGACTAGGTTTGACCAGACCCAGACACTTCCAGGCCCAGTTTCACTAAAAGAGCCATAAATTGTGAACAGGGCATCTGTTTCATGAACCGTCTATGACGTGGGGATACTTGGAGATAGAAAGTCCTTTTGGGATACTCCACTTGAGTTTTAGAGAGAGTTTTAGTATGGCCGGGTTGGATCGAACCCAAATCCAACCATGCCCTCAGCACTAAAATGCTTATAAGTCAGAGAATGGGTGTCTGATTGACACGTTGTCTATCGCGTTGGAACCCTTACAACATGGTGGTCTATTGGGATACTTATTTGTGGAACCTCATGGTGGTTGAGGTACGACTGATGTCTTGAGCATAGGATTCTCTCGGAGTCAAGTGTTCTTGGTGCAGGAATCTAGTGGATGGTTGTGACATGAAGAAAGAACATCGATCCTATGTGGGTCAGCATCTATCAATCATGTGTGGGTCAGCGCATATAAATCCTTTGTGGGATAGTATCTATCGATATTTTTTGGGTCAGTTCCTAGCGATCCTTTGTGCATCGGCATCTATCAATTCTGTGTGGGATAGTAGTCGAGCCTCTCAATAGAATAATATGATCTAGTTTTACAACTAATCATCTGTACTTTTGTACTTAAGTTATATACATAGTGTGAGATGATTTTTTTACCTTCGTGGTGTTACCTTAATGGAATTACCTTCTTAGTAATTTTACCTTTTTAGTGTTACCTTCATGGTGTTACCTTTGTAGTACTTTTAACTTTGTGGTGTTACCTTTGTGGTACTTTTACCTTAGTGGTGTTACCTTCATGGAGTTTCCTTTGTGGTATTCTTCCCTCGTGGATCAATTGTGAAAATAGATTAAAGGTTGGAGCCTTATGTTTCCTCATGTAAGTGATGAGTTTATTTTGATAACATAGGTATTTGTATAGGAATATACCTAAGTAGAGTTGATAACTTCTTCATGATTTGTGATTGAGGTCTTGCTTTGTGGTTATACCTTTTTGGAACTCTAGGATACCTACAAGGGTCTCATGGTCCCTACTGAGTATTTTTATACCCATACCTACATGTGCAATGCCCACACCTTGTTGTGTCTTATGTAGATGATGGACACTGTTGATCGATATTAAGGGATCTAGGTCCGGACGGAGCTCCGAGGTGGACCATTTGACATGACGTGATGCAGTGACTACAGATTTTGAGTTGTACCTACCCATCAGATAGGATCCTCGGTGGACGTCCTATGAGTTTTTTTCTCTTTCAGTCATACTTGTACTTTTCATTTGGTCTTGTATTCAGGCCCCTTTAATTTCAGCACACTTTTTACTATAGCAGTTTTCTTAGTGGTTGCTTCTTGTTATGTTCTTGGATTTTGTGTTTGTGTGGGTTTAAAGGCAATGCCTTCCCATTATAGGGATACACCTTTCTAGTGCTAGTCACCAGCCCCTGGCCAATGGAAGGCGGGCTTGGGGTAGTCACGGCATGGGCCCCGAGGGATGGGTCATGACAAATAGTCACATTATTCCATTAATATAAGGTTTATTGTTTTTACTAATATTATATGTAAATAATTTATTTTATGATACGCCTGAATATTTATACAGAGTAAAACCCCACTAGACTCCGTTATAAAATCGTTATATGTTGTACTAATCTACATAACTCGGATAATGAAAATATAAAAAAGGTGTGTGATGATATACTTAGAAAATAAAAACATATCTACATTTAATCAAGGTTTATATCATAATAATATAACCAAACATGGGCATGGAGAAATATGTTATTAAAATGAACATGATATGATAAGAATTTTTTATTAGTTATGATGAAAGTACATTTAATCCCATGTAAATTATCATATAATGTAGAGTAAGAGAAGAAAACATTTTGTAATAATAATGATGCATATAGAAAAACATGTAATAACTCTATTTTCAGTAGTTTGATCTATTTAATATTTATAAATATAGATATCAATTTTTTTATAGTTGGTTTTGTGTTCTGGGAGTCACAAGTCCCCAAAAAATATTAAAAATATTAATATATTTTAGTGAATGAATGGAAATATTTTGATATTAAATAGTTTCCTCAATGATTTAAACATCAGATAGAAAATATAACACTCCACTTATTTTTGGGGTATCTGGTTTACCCTACATCTGACATAAGCTTAGTCAAAAACCGATGATCTATGGATGGACAACATTGGGAAGTGAATTTTTTAAAACAAAATAATTTAATGATTTGGTTTATTTAATGGACCAAAAAATAAATGTAATATCAATATATAAACTATTATAATGAATCTATTTTTTACTTGTATAACCCTAAAAGATTAGAGAGGAATAAGGGATAAATCAATTGGCATTGACAGCTAGTAAGTGTGGATCGAGGATGAAAAATTAAGGGGATTCATGAGATGAATTAATAATGTATAAGGATGTTCATCTTCATCTATAACAGATATGTTATTCCAAAATTATCAATTGATTAATGAGGTAGGGATCATTATTTTTTTATTTTTTCCCTTTTGGTTCAATTGATGATCATGAATTATATATACAATTTTATTTCACTCACATTTGTTCTTTGAATGATACCAAAATTGATTATAGTAGATGAACATAACATCTAATATATACTTATCTATTTTTTAACCCTTTTTTCGTAATATGAAATTGTTGGTAGGGACCACATTGGTCAATGATGATCTCACATTGGTCAAGGATGATCTCCCATTATTCTTATTGTTTTCTCACCATAGTTCATCATGTTCTTCATCATTAGACCACTAGGTCTTCAATTAGACATTATTAGGTTGGAATGAGTGGGATAGATTACCTTGAATCTGAATGGAAATGTGAATGACGTATAAATTGATGGATTTTATATGATTTGTGGAATATTTATGGAATGTGGGTATTGGAATCAGATATCATAACCCTAAATAGTGATGTACGGTGTTATGGATACCACTCATAACATTGGAGTTCCATCTTTTATCCACTAGAGTACAGGATTCTAAGAACAAGGACATTCAACAATTTTTTTGTGGGTTTGGGATGTTAAATAGGGAAATGTGTGATTTGAATCTTGGATATAGTGTCTGTATAAAGAACATACTTAATTGTCCTTGGAAAACCTGAATACACATCCTGTAATTTTGAGAAAAAACATTTTGTGTGTCATATATTCTTATAGGGGTTTCTATTCTAACCATGTTATGTATTAGACAACATGTGGCATAGACCATGAGACATGTGAAAATACTTGGGTTTCTAGGCCATGTTCCAAGGGAAAACACATAGTACCCAAGCTAAACAAACCCAATGTCTCCCCATAAGGACACACTGTGTGGAGCTACATGACTGTAAATGTCATGTGTTGAGGGCCCATGTACACGATCCCAACTTAACCTACACACCATTTTTCCTTAGGTATAAACCATGTTTATAAATATTTCTTCCCATGACCTATCTGGGGAAGGAGATTTCAAGGCATTCAAGAACTATCACATGTTGTGTGACCATATATACACACACCATGTACTTTTCATAGTAAATTATACCTTATGTTTATCCATCATCAGGACTCAAATATAGTCTTATGAGTTTCCTATATTTAGTAGTTAGGCATATTAGACATGATTGTAGCCTTTATTTTTGTAATTATAGATATGGCATGAGGTGATATGAGTGACACACTTTTTTTGACAATTCTTGGATGATAGAAGCGATTGAAATCGATCATCAAAGAGATATCAAGGTTAGACCTACTATATTTTACTGTAGTGTGGGTCCCCCATACTTATTATATAGGTAGGTATGGTGATCCCACACGTTTTGGATAGTGTATGTCCTCTATCAACAGATTGGTACTTCCTTATCTTTGAGATCCAATAGGGAAAGGGTCCTTAACAAGAATTAATGCTCCCAATGAATATGAAGCATATAGGTGAGGTTTTAGACCCCCACTCTAATTCATTTCAAGGAGAAAATAATGCTTGGAATTAGAAATGGGACCTATAGATATGTAAAATGACTCATAAATTTCCATAGTTCACATTGGATATTGAGTTATCTATCCTTATATAAATGGATTTTCAATTTGAGAATATTTAATGATTTAATTCCTTATACCCTTCATGTTTGGTTTAAGTTGACTCTTTTGATTCTATTACATCCATCGTAGTTTCAAGTCAATGTAATGGGTTTTTATATACAAAACCCCTCCGAAGTTATTCCGATGTGTGGTGTGACTAAAGTATATGGTATACTGGTTAGTGATCACCTTTTTGGATTTGGTATCATTGGAGCATAATTGTTCTTGGAAGCACTGATTGTGTTTAGTGGTCAGCATTGAAGTCTATGATTCAAGTACTCTTATGTTTCCCCTTTTTCATGTTTTTGTGAGGATGGGAACTCCTTTATATATGGGTGAATATTTTTTCCTATATATATTATTTTTCCAAGATCCAATTTAATTTATTTCCCAAGTGTTGTTCCATGCATTAATTTATCTCTAGAAGTTTCAATTATTTTATTTCTTTGCACTGTGAAGGAGTTTTTTGTGTGCTCTAGTATTGGTGCTTTATGGTAACTTTTAAGCCTTTATAATTTTCCTAATTGGTTATTTTCACCAGACCCTGGACAATTGGAAGTGGGATAGAGGTGTCACGCTCAGCTTATTATCATCCCATGTGGGCCCCCTATATGTTGGTTCGTGATAGATTGGTATTGAAGGAGGGTTGACCATGGGTTGTTGTTTGGATTTTTAAATGAAAAGTGGATTGGTATTATAACCTAGTGTAATTATGGTAAATTTTTTTGTGTTTGGATTTTAGGTAGGGAACCCAATAATGGTGAAACACATGATGTATCGACACACCATGAGTCTAACTGCCAATTTTTTAACAATAAATACAAAGGAATTGGTTGTAGGGAAGCCAATTATACATTAATAATAAATAATTTGGTGTTTGGTAATTATTTTACTTCTTGGTTATTCTCCCCAAATATGATCATTTAATTGTGGTATGTCTGGTTAACATTTAGGATTCCTCATTGATAAAAGCTAGATAGGAGACTAATATAGGTCATGATGAATAATAGTCGAGAAATGACGCCTATTTTCACAAATCAATTCATGATGTGTATCATTTAAGAAGTTATGGAGTAGTGCTTCCAACTTATGGGAAGAACATGGATCCACCTCCAGTGGTCTTGGAGGATGATTTTGTATATATTTAGAAATAGATACGTAGAGTAGGTTATCATAATAACACACCTAGGATTATAATGTTATGTGAGTTTTAGTGATAGAGACCACTCATGTTTCATGGTGATAAAAACCTCAGGATATGGAAGATTGGATTAAGGTAATAGACCATGTTTCTTTATCTTTCTTGGACCCCACTCAATTAGATGGTTGGGATTGGAAAATGTTTTCTTTATATATTAGTAGGGAACTATTGAGTTTGTATAACTAAGACCCCTGATGAGATGGCACCCTTATGGATATAAATTTAGTAGTTCTTCTGTGATGCATATTACCCTTTGATCATGTGCTCTGTAAAGATATAGGATTATTGAGTTGTGAAAGACTGGTAATTTTTTCATAGTAAGAATTGAGGTTTATAGTTATGAAATTTTATTCTCTAAATGTAGTACGAGATGGATATTTTATGGATTGGATAATTGAATAGGGCCTTCATAGGGAAATATGAGCCAGTGTGGTCTCATTTTTCATTCCAACTTATGTTATATTGATAGAGTGGATTTGGTTATAGAGAAAATTCATGTAGAGGGGAATTGAGGAACTGGAGTTGATAGTTGTCATTGAGGGTTTAATTTTTCTATACAAGCTAGTAGGAATTAGTCGCCAGGGTTGTAGTGTAGGATTCATACTCGTGCATGGACATAGACTTGTGGATCTACGGCCAAGTATCATGTAGAGGTTCTAGTTATCCTTTAATGGTGTGATGAAATTTATAAGATGGGTGATGTCACATGTGACATGATTTTCTGACTCATCATGCTATATATGGTTGACAAGTTATGGATAGACCTCCATGAATGAGACAATGATGTTATCAATGTACTTTTAGGCATGGTCTATATGATCCCAATGGAGGTGGGGTTGATAGAGGATCATGCAGATCCCCATAGGTAAGATATTTAGGAGGAGGAGAATGTTGTTATCTACTCCCACCAGAACCACTATGTGGATAGTTATAGGATTTGAGAGCCTACATTTTGGGGTGTGTTGAATTATAGAACATGGTGGGATATGACCGGGCTACTCAAGAAATGATTCGAGGTATAATATTTTTCTTCTCTATATCAGCACCAATATTTTTAAACACCTGCTTGAGTAATTTCATTATCTATTTATACATTGTATGAAATATATAGCATCTATTAGATTATTTGGGTCATTAGTTATTTATAGAGTTTACTATAGTGATTGTTTCTTTTATATCATATATCTTCCATCTGTGCGAGTTTTTTCTCAGTTGAGAGAGTTTATAGTGGGACCACTAAGTCTTGTGATGAAGCCTTTTAAATTAATCCTGGTTATATATTTATTTTAGGTCATTTTTTCCTAGATAGGATATTATCATATGATAGTTAGTTTCTTTCATTTATGTGGGATGAGATTCACCTTAGTGTGAGATAACGATCTTATTGATGGGTGAGTAGGGATATTAGGACGGATGTTATAACCTATCACCCATAGTTGACTAGCATGGCCCTTGGTACAAAAAAAATATTTTACAATATAGATTTTAGTGATAATGGTTGACTATATAGACATATTTTCAAAATAATTTTTGAGACTACCTCTGATGTGGGAGGTTGACTTAGGAATCAAATTTCACTACAGGAGCACATAAATATCTTCTGAAACATATTGAATAAACCATACTGAGATCTTAGAGATGTGTGTGTAGTTAAAATAAATTTGAGGGAAAGGTTTTATCAAAAACATTGTTTCCCCCTATTATTCTCTAGTGTTATTAACAAAAAAAATAATATAATATCTTTATAAAGTTCATTTATTATCACCACCAGAATAAGATGAAGAGAAAAACAAGTATCAATTTCTGAGGTTTAGTGACTTTTTTAGCTAGTTGAAAGGTACTAGTAGGTTTTAAAGAATAATACCAGGTCTTGATAAAATCATATTATTGTTCAAAAGGATTATATTTTGGAGATATGATTCTGATGTCGCAATGGGAATTATGTGTTTCAGATTATTCCTTTCAATCTACCTAATGACCCCATTATGTTCATGGAACATATGAACTATATTTTTTCCCACACATATACAAATTTATAGTTTTATTTATCAATGAAATTATTCCATACTCTATATATTATGAGAATAATACCGTTCATTTTTTGATGGTAAAATATTTTCTTTAGGAGAACAGTATTATTTTAATCTTTTGGAGTGTTAGCATTGGATTCAAGAGGCTCAAAATCTAGGGAATATCATCATCAAGCATAATGTATCTATGGATCTGTAATGTTTTCATGAAGTTTTTTCATGGAAAACATGTAGGATCATGTAAGAGGTGAATAGATTGCAGATTTTGAAAGGATAATATTAGAGGTTCATTGAATAATTTTCCAGGATTTCCACCCCTTTGACTCCCTTGACACAAAAAGGAAAAGTATTCTCCAATAATGAGTAATATTATAGATTCATGAAGGATTTATAGAAGGGGATAACCAATAATATATATTTAATGTTTTAGATTAGTTTATCATTTTTTTGGTGTTTTACAATTCAATTGGTGTTGGGTTCAGATTAATGTTAATGAGAGTTAGGAAGTGATATATTATAGTTAGGGGAAGTTGAGTACCCATGAGCTGAAATACATCACTCATGTTATAGAATTATAAATGATAGACTAAAACATGAATATGTAAATGAATTATCTTCTGGGAAAGTATTTTTGTTTTTACAAATACCATTAGAGCCTAAGGTGATATTCACCCAAGAGGCCTTAACAAGAGATAGAGGAATTTTTTGGTGTTCCTAAAAGACTATAATGTTGTGATAGTCTATTATTAATTAAATGAGAATGTTATGGAAGATTATATTATTAGTAAATCACATTATGACTTGGTGGAGGTAATTTTAGAGCAGTTGGATTCATGTTTGCTAACCCTGGTGAAGGATAGTGGAACAAATTATCTTTGGTTAATGGTGGTGTCTATAATGCTTCTTCGGTAGGTGAGAGAAGTTCATTTGGGAGATGTTATCTATGAGTTTTTTCATGAACATATATCCTTAGGAGATACACAAGATGTATTTTCTATAGGAAAAGAGTATTCCCTGATTTTTCATTGACTTCTAGTAGTTCTATTAATATTTCTCAAGGAGATATTGAAGGAGTTTCATAAAATGCCCTTTGATTGGATTCTGAGTATCAAAAAGATGTATAGAGGCCTTTGAAGTAATTTTTTTGTGTTTTGGAATATGGTAGAGTATTTTTGAGTTTATTTCACAATGCCTCGTGTGTCAAAAGGTAAAGTTTGTCCATCATGTTAAAGCATGGTTGATTCAAACCCTTGACATTAATGAATGGATGTGGGATATCATATCAATGGATTTTTTATGGGGATTCAATGTATAGACATGGGAGATGACACTCTTTGGGTGATTGTATACCAACTGATAGTATAACTTATTTTAATTAGGGAGTATATTTTTGTTGCTAGTTTCAGGTAGTTTTATAATCATGATATCCTTTGTAATTATGGGGTACCAAAAAAGTTCAAATACTACCACGACTTTTGATTACAATCATGGTTTTATAGAGGTTTTCATAAAGAACTTAGGTCCTAGATATGGATGAAAATGAGGTTAAAACCCTAGAAAGATGGCTAGACCATGTAGACCATCAATGTTTTGGAGGACATGCTAAGAAAATTTGTGTTATACATTAGTCAGACCTCAAAGAATGAATTTACATTGGAATATTTTTTCCCTATTAACATATATCACTCCTATACAGTAAAGACAACATTCATGGAATAATAAAAGAGTCCTATAAATTCTCCCTTGCACTGGAGTTTTATTAATGAAAAATATCTTATTCTGAAATAAGTATTGTAGACAAAAATAAATAATGTTCCAGTGATCTATGAGCATGTGATGATGGATCAGAGTAAACAAAGCCTACATGGACCGATGTCATGGGCCTTTAGAGTATTAGAATAAAGATCCTGTTTTCTTAAGATTATTACTGTGATGGTGATTTGATAGATTTAGCGAGGTATGAAAGATATTCTAGAGGATCAACTAGAAATTTTGGATCCAATGGGGGGTTGGGGACGTTGATTATGACTTATCCTTCCACATAGTTTAACTAATTGATTGATGTCTTCAATGAGTTGTGATTGAGGAGACACATTCATGAACCATCTCACATCCTTAGCTGGGAGAAGTTAAACTTCAAAGATGGGGCCACCCTCTCATAGCACCCAGTGGTAGTTGAGGATTGACATGATAAGATGTTGTATATAAAGACAATTTCTCTAGTTTAATTTTGTTTGAAGTATGAGATTTTGTAAGAGATATCATAGGGGATTGATAGATAGATGAAGTCTAATTACCCCTATATATTTGGGTAGTTTGATAACTTTTGTAAAAAAATACTTAATGGATAGTAGAATGTAAAAACTATAGATTCTCTAGTTTCATCCTTTGAATATTTATAAATATTTCAATAGATTTCTCCTCATAGTTGGCATTGAGTTTTGCGTAACACAGGACCCCAAAATTAATATATGATAAATATTAATATATATTATGGAATGCATGAATATCTTTTCATATTAAATGAATTTTATATTAATTGAGACTTAGATGGAATATCTGAGACTATAGTTGCTTCTAGGAAGCATGTGTTACCCTCAGTGAAACATATGGTTGGCAGGCATCAGATGTCCTATTGAAGTAGAATGTTGGCTGGTGTGTTAAATAAAATTAAATATATAATTGTATTGTTTTATTTAATGGCCTAAAAACCTTACAAATTCCAAATATATGTGTTATTATGATGAATATTCAGTCTAATAAACATAAAACTAGGATATTATAGAGGAGAAACATAGTTCACTAACAGTATTGACAACTTGGGAGTGTGGGTCAACAAATAATTTTCTAGGGGATTCATGAGATAAATTACAAATGCATCAGGATCTTCAACATCATCGATGGTAGACATGTTCTTCACCAAATCAATAAATTACTGTGGTATGTATTATTATTATGTGTATTTAATCCCTTTTGATTAAATTTATTATCATGAATAATATATACTTTTCTTTTATCAGCCTCTATTATTTACAGAAGGAAAGGATTGGTTAGTGTTATTGAACAAACTTTCTATTATCTATAGCACTAATTATTTTCCATTTTTTATTCCATAATATTCAATAAATTTTCAATATTAAATCATCCAATAATGATCTCAATTCATTTTTTTACTTTTCTAAGAACTATTCCTTTGGTTCTTCACTTTTGGCATATGGGGTCTGTGATTTGACACTTTCATGTCGGTTTAAGCATAATAGAACACCAAAAATCATAATGGAAACGAGTAAAATTTAGGGATAAAAATAATGTGGATGGTTTAAGGTGGATTTTCAGAATTTTAGTATTTTCATGATGGGTCAAAACCTGAAATGAAAACATAAGCCATGGTGGATACCACTCCAAAGATAAGAGTTCCATTTTCTAGCCACTAGAGGTCAAGAATCGATGATCAAGGACATTACCTTATACTTTCATGGATTTATGTAGTTAAATGGAATGAATAGTGGTGAGAATAATGGATCAAGATTCCACAAGAATACCATACTACACTCTTTGATAAAAACATGAAACATTGGTGTATAATTTACAGAATCACATGTCATGTATATTAAATTATTATGGATAAAAATGTATCTTCCAAGTTTAGTATCACAAGTCATGTGGTGGTTCCCACATGCCATGTGAAACTACCTAGGTTAATAAGAAGTTTGCTAAGGGCACATTCCCATGAATAAAGATGAATAGACATATCAAGTCCTCATAGGGACACACCGTGTAATGCAGCATGGCTGACTAAGTCAGGTGCAATGGGAACAAACTGGGGACCCCCGACAAACATGCACACTATATTCCGATAGGGCCATCCCATGCTGATAGACATGGATACCCAATCCTTGTATATAGAAGTAAATTCCTAGGTATTTGGTTTAAGTCACATGCCATGTGACCCTATGTATACACCATGTACGTTTCTTAGTAAATCTTACCTTATGTGTCTCCCTTAATGTGAGATGGACTTGGGCTTTCTAGTGGCCTATATTTATTAGTTTTCCATGTATATAATGATAGTAGCCTCAATTTTTTCATTAAAGATATTAAATGAGATTATAAGAGTGGGATTATTTTTCAATCTATGTTTGCTGATGGTGTTGATTGGGTTTTATTATCGAAGATATGTCAGGGATGATACTCCCCTATTTCACCATGGCATGATCCACCAATACTTTTTATTTTGTTGGATTCATTACTCCCCCTCATTTAAGAGAACAGGAGTCATATATCTATGGATTATTACTATACCAACTCTGAGCTCTGATGGTGTGTGGCTCCCGCACTATAGTTAGTAGTCCCTCAAATATGGAGGGTAGTAGTATGGTGCAGGCCCTCCATTCTATTTCATATGATATTGTGGTAGGTTCTTGGAATTAGAGATGGTTTCTTTAAATCTTTAAGAAGACACATTATTATCCTTATCTTGTTATAGTGATAGATACATATGTTCATCTACAACTAGGGTTTCATTATAAGGATATCTAGTGATTATATTTATTTTCTCCTTTCTCTTTCGGTGAGCTAATTGTTTTCATTCTATTGATTACCTATTAGTCAAGGCATCATAAAGGGTATGTATATACTCACACCTACATGGGATATGATTTTATGTTTCTTGTATTATGTATTTTATATAAAGTTCAGTGGAAACTTTGGTGGGCTAGGTATCGATAAATAATAGCAGTAAATGGAGGCAATAACCACATTTATTGGTTAGCTATAGAGTTTGGGAGACTTAATCTCTTTCGTTTACCATTTTTTCCCATTGTTTCCATGTTGGGACCTAATTTCTGGATATACATATACTTTTCCCTTTATATATTTTATAATACCTTGATAAACTTTGATTTATTAAATAGATTTTATTTTAGTCATAGATTTATATGATTATGTTTTAGTTATTTTATATATCAAAACTATATCATGGAGTTTTGTGTGTTCATGTGTACATTTTCTTTAGGCCAAGCTCTCCCATTTCATTTTTTTCCTACTCGGAACCTATTCAAATACCTTGATCACATTGTGGTGGGATTTATCTGTAACTATTGGATTAATTTTGTCTTATATGGGGGTCATTTCATGGAATAATAGATTCAAATAATGAAAGAATATTTCATATACATAATCATAAGAAATTATGTCATTGTGAATGTTGCATAACCATTATTAAATCCGTGAAAAATATTGTGACAATATATTAACCAAAATTAAACCCATACACAATCTTGCAAGCCTAATATAAACAAAAACCCACAAACACAAAATATTTTGACAATTATTTAACAAATATTAAACCCATGCATAATCTTCTGAGTATAACTTAACTCCAACCAAACCACAGAAAAATCATTTTCTCATGATATATAAAATGTTACCCAATGCATTATAGGGATTTGAAGGACCCAACCATCCATTAATGTTTAAACTTACAATGTTTTTCTATATGAGAACATTACTATTTCCAACAATACAATTTTTTTCTATATGAGAACATTACTATTGCTAACAACACAAAATTAACCCCCCAAAAGAGAGGGGTTTCAAAAAAACTTCAATATTTCATAATATATCAAGTGAACGAAGGTGGATGTATGCATAACAATGTATACATATATATTATAAGGAACATAAATGGATATTGATATTAATGAAAAATATATATTTAGGATCATTTGATAAACCACATTGGAAAAATAATAAGTACCTATTTATATCATAAAGAACTCATATAATGAAAATGGGCTTTGTAGATTTTTAAAATTATACCTTGTAGATCGATATCAAATAATTAATTACTTGATACACAATTTTAAATCACCCATAAAGAGTATTTAATAAAAGGATTATGAGGTTGATTCAAGAAGAAGAATTTCTAAGGTAATAAAATCATTATAGATTAAAATGATAATGAAAGTTAATCCATAAGGAGGTTTTTATTAAAAAAACTAATATAAAAATAGGAAGTGATTTTTTTAAAATAATGAACATAGAATTGGAGTAAAACCTATAATTAATAGAAATTAAATATTATTCATAAAAAACTACACTTTTATGAAAATTAAATTCATTTTGAAAGGATCCTTGTGTTTGAAACAAAATTTCCCATAAAAATGTATAAATATATCAGAAAATAATTAATAATATTTTTTATCAAACTTATAAAAATAATTCTCATGTTATACCATTTTAACTCAAGGAAAAGAAATTTGAGTAAACCAAATTCTTTAGAAATTTTATTTTTCAAGAACTAAGGGAAACTTACAAAGGGGCTCATGTGGTGTAAATTTTCATCCGGATAAAATAAATGGAAAATACCACATAATAAAATCAAAGATAAAAATATACTAAAATTTTATTAAATAAGTTTAATAAGAAAAATTATTACACAATATATTTTAATTAGTTAATAGAACCCCATAAAATGTATTTCTTCTTAGTTTCACATAATCTAATCTCATTGAGAACAAGATCATTCCATTGTAGGATTACATGGAAATGGAGGAATTAGTTATCTTTTTCAGACCATTGGATTAGATAAGTGGTAAAAGATTTTATAGGATATAAAAATGGTAGTAATTCCAGAGGAATTATTATTTTTTACTGATATTTAAGGGGTGGTGAAAGGCCACATTAACAGTAAGTAAAATAGATTTTTTAAAATAGACTTTTTAATCAAAATAGAGATCATGTTTCACATGGAATGTAGATTTAATGTGGAAAATAATATAGAGGGGATGGGTGTGGTTTAAAAAAACACAACCATTTATTTTTACACTTGTTTTTAACATGTTTTTATGTCATTTAGTCTTTTATTTTCCAATTGTATAATTTTTTTTTATTTCCATGGTAATTAGTTTTTAGGTATTCAATTTACTTATAATTCCAAAATGACCTTACTAAAAAAATTGGACTTAGAGATTAAAAATATGAATTCTTTTTTATAAAATTTTATATGTAAGAAACATTAATCGTAAGGCTAATTCATATAACATGTAAAATATATTATGAGAAATTTTATATTTTTAAACTAAAAATTTACTAACAAAAAAATTTTAATTTTTTGATTCCTATAACATTAATTAGTTTATAATTGTGAAAATAAGTGTTATAAGGATTTGAAATCATGAAAAATAATAATTCCATAATGATAAAATACAAATAAAAAGTTAAATATGAAAATCAAAGTTTATTTAGATAGAATATAACTGATGTTTTCAAAATGAAAAACACAAGTTATCTAAATCAAACCCAATATTATTAAATGAATCATTTTACCAAATTTATATATTTTTTAGTCATTATAATTTTTTTGTAATATTAAATGACATATATGGTTTATGAAAATGAAATAAAATCTACAGTATAAGAATAAACTGATTTTTTTACCATTTACATAAAACACTAAAGTTTATACAAATCTAAAAAATTAATCCAAAGCTAATTTTATCTTCATAAATTCTATAAATATTTTCATTTTATCAAATTGAAATTATAAAAGTTAATAATTTAGTTTTAAAATTAAAATGGAAAATATAATGAAATTTATTATTAATGAAATAAGTTTTTAAGTGTTCGTATAATTATTTCATATTTATATCAAATTTAAAGAGTGCAAATATAATTTTTATATACAATAAGTTTTTATAGTTGGAAAATTAAATTAATGTGTATAAAATATAAATAAAAAATTTTAAAAAAAATTATAAAGAAGAGTTATTTTTAATATTAAATCATATTAATTATTTATTCACTAAATATAATCAATTTTAGATGAGTAATATCTTTTTTCGTAAAGGTTTTAATATTATTATAATTCTCATAAAAATATCTATTTAATATATAGAATCTTGTTTTAGTTTATTTTTTCATATAAAGAAATCTATCAAAGATATTTTTAATTTAGGGGAAAATCTCTTCCAGAACCATGGGGGGTTACATTCGGCTCTAATCCATCATTGGGACTCATCCCATCACTATATTACATCATAAAATGATGAACCGTCAAACTGTATTATTTATGTGTGAATTTATGTACTATTTCATTTGAGATACCAACAAATCCAACAAAATAGAAAATGGTTATCCAAAAATATAAATCAAATCATATTACATCACATGTTATAGTTCTAAGAGAGATAAATATCATTTCCTCATAGGCTGCAGAAAGGTGTATAACATTGAACTAAATTTCATAGGGGGTAATTTTTATCCTTATAGGGTTGTAATAACCATTATATAATACACACACAAAAATATACATATAAATATTTTTTATATATGTGAAAAAATCCAAATAACATATGATCATAAATAAAACCTAGTTCTAGGGATTATGAAAAATGGTTATTTTCTAAGATATTATGAAAATAATTTTTTGAAGAACCATATAATATTCAGGATTCGGTTTTTGAATCTACCTATTCTATTTCTCATAACTATAATTTACATATACAAGTAATCTTGATGTTCTTAGCTCATAATGAATATAGAGGATAAATATGATAGATTTTTTTTACTATGGAAACATGTTTGATCCGCTCTTTTTTTAAAAAAAACATTAAGAAAAATTATGACTAGTTTTATCCTATGATGAAGGATAAATTTATTGAATCATTATCTTAATGGAACAAATATTTAATAAAATTAATTATATTTTGTTAATCTATGTTACATGAAAAGAATATTATGGTTATCTATATAACATTTGTAATGAGGAGAATTGTTTATTTTTATGGGGTTTCATATATAGTCTTTTCCAACAGCAGAAAAAGTATTTTTCATGTGGTAATTGTATTCTTATAAATTTATAAATTATTTTAAATTTAATTTCATTTAAAATATGATTTTTAGACCCTTAATCCTATTATATTATTTATATTTATATACAATTCTTGATAATTGTTATAATTTAGGGTTTTTAATCATGGGTGATAAATTGGGAGATGAATTGAAGAAATATATGTGCATAAATTTTTTTGAAATGTATATCATGAAATTTAATATTTATAGATCATTTTTAAAGATAACTACTAAAAAGACCCTTGGAGACTACATGATTACTAACATTAATGGACTATATGATGTATTAGTGGAAATGAACATATCATGAACCTTATTTAAAACATTATATATGATTTTGATACTATATTCCATATTGGTGGAATTGGATGTACCATATATCACCTACTCCACAAAACATCAGTGTTCAAAAGCAATATATTGGTGAAAACACAAGTAATCTTAAGAAAAGAGTCCATTAACATGATAAATTTCATACAATTTTATAAAAACCCAATTGTTACATAAATATATTAATATATACCATAAAAATGATCAATAAAAAAATAAAATGAAGTTATAGATTCTATCCAATTGTTGATTAAACGATATATTATTTTAAGAAATGGAAAATTCAATATAGTAAGGACTCACTTATCATAGAGGATTACCATATTATAGAAAAAACTAACAAAAATAAATATTAAAAATAAAAACCTGATCAATTGACCCATGATTATAGACCATAACCCTTATTTTTGGATTCTAATCCAAATAAAATTTTCTCTTACTATTCACTACATGATATTCTTCAATAAACATTACACAACCCTTATTAGTATTTTTTAGAATCTTTAGAAACATGGATGTTGAACACATTTTGTTGGATTCAAAATTATTACATGGTATATTAGTTAGATTAAAAAATCACAAGATGATAAAAAATAAATATCCTTTTTAAAATGAACAATATTGATCCCATACGTGATATAAAATGAAAAAATAAGAAAAAAATGAATGAAATAAAATCCTCACTCCCCATCCACAACATAATGATCAATCAAATATCAAATAAGTAAAAATAAAACTCAATTATATTATTCTTTGGATAAAACACAATATTCCAATAACAATCATCTGAATTTAATGTTGGATTTTCAATAAAATGACTCCTTAAACTGTCCAAAACAGTTTCCCATGAACCAATAGTGTGATTAAAGTCAATGATCTATTAAGGTAATCCTTTTATGAGATTTAGAGTTTAAAAAACAAACAAAATGAGTATTAGATAATTCTCCCAAGGTTTTCTTGGAGTTTTTCCACTGAAATTTTTTATCGTTATTTCCTTCAAAAAGGATTACATTCTCGTGAAAATCCTATAAACTTCTCAAGACACAATTATCTAAATGTTCTGAATGGGTGATATACTCTTAATTATCCTCAACTAGTTGTCTTATTAAATTTTTATTACCATTTCTTATGGTATTTTTTTCTTGTTAGTGAAATAATTAATTTCATTTTGTCTTTTGACCATTTATCTCCCACGTAATTTGAAATCTCATCTACAAATGGAAAGGTGGGAGTTTTAACTTGTCATTTATATGAATCACATGTCCATGATTTAAAAATAATTCATGTATAATGGTTAGAAAACATCAATAAATTTTAAAAAGTTAATTTTCTTATAATATTTCCATGTGTTAAATTAATTATTATTCAATTTTAATTGCTCCATATTTAAAATATTTTCTCCTAAATTCATTAAGATAAATTTATTTATGATAGTTGAAATAAATTATTTCTTATTATAAATATATGTGACCATTATAGTGGAATACAGTCCATTTTGTAAGGAATAATCAAAATCGATTCCAAAATTTAACTGATATAACATCGATGATTAATTAATGTTACAATTATCATATTACTATTTATGAAATGATTATATTTAAGCCCATATAATTTATTTCATTGAGATTCCATAATTTTAAGACATATTATATATACGTTTTTGTGAATGAAATTCATCGTGACCTTAAAGTAAACATAAATCAAACAACCTATGTAAATACTCTTTATGTCACCAACTAGAATCATAAAAACCCTTATATCCATGGAGTCTTACAATTACTTCAACTAAACACATTGTTAGTTTAATTCTCATGAATAATTATAAATATTAATTTGGAGAAACTAGATGAAATTTTTGAAACATGAGGTAACATGAAATATTCATTTTTTTTGTTCAATCACTGATGAGTTGATGAATGTGATAAGTTTTAAATAATTATTTGTATTTATTTATTTAAAGAAATAATTAATTAATGATATAAAATTTGAAAAAATTAATTTAAAGAGTTTGATTAATTTTAATTTAAAGGATTTATTTGATAATTTTTTTAAAATTTAGTTTAATTAAGAAAATTGTATTTTTTATTCAATTAATTGGAAATGTTTATAAATTATAAATATATTTGGTTTTAGATTATATTCTATATGAATTATATTCACCAAAATTTTGATTTTTTTTTCAAAATGATAACTTCTATATTTTTTTAAAAATAATAGTTGGGATAATATTTGAAACATAATCATAATAATAAATAAATAAGACCTCTAATGGTTTCAAGAAGATTATTTTTAAGAATTTTGAGATAATACCTATGTTGTACCTCTCGTACCCCTCGTGGTTTAATTTTCATGATAACAATCACTCTCTTATTTATCTAATCTTGTTTTAAGTGTTTTTGGATGATAGGCATGATTTCAGGTTGCCAAGGAATTGGTCCAAGAAAGCCAGAAGGCAAAAGTGGACTGATTTCAGTCCACCGGCCAACCGGTGGATGACCATCGGTCAGCCGGTGGAATCTTGACAGAAGGCATCCCCTCTGTCCAGACCACCGGCCAACCAGTGTCCCATCACCGGCCAGCCGGTGGAACCCAGATAGAAGGGACACCTACTGTCTCACCACCGGCCAACCGGTGGCCTCCTCACCGGCCAGCCGGTGGCGCCTGGGTAGAAGGCCTCTCCATTTTCCAAAGCACCGGCCAACCGGTGGCCAAGCACCGGTCAGCCGGTGGAGCCAGTCAAACTAGCCATTGGGCTTTGACCAGCCTGCTCCCAACGGATCCGAAGACTTTTTCAACGGCTCCGAAGACCCCGAACGGCAATATGAGGGTTCCCCCTCTATAAATAAAGGACTAGGAAGCCCCTGAAAAGTGGTGGAACAATAACCAAGCCAACAGAAGCCAACGGAAGCTAACGGACACATTTTTCATCATTTGGCAAACCTCCGGCGGATTCCTTCAAGGAACCTCAATTGCTCCAACCCACTTCCACATCCAAGGAGCACCATCAAAGAAGCTTGGGAGCGCTCTTCATCAACTTCATCAATCCTTTGGCGCCCAAGACTTCTCCACATTACGGTTTTTCTTGTTTTATTATTTTGAGCATCAATTTGGGTTTGTGCCTACAAACCCCTCTTTCTCTCATCTTCCTTTTGTTTGGGTTTTCACACCACCTTCAAGGTGTGAAGAGGTTAGTCAAGCCTTCCCTTTAAAAGGCTTGAGTCATAGGTGAGCTACCCTTCACCTGTAAGAAGTATTGTGGTTTCTTGCTCAACCATTAAAAGAAAGCTGTAATAGGTTCTAGACTACCTTAAAGTCTAGTGGGTTTCTTGCTAAAACCATTAAAAAGAAAGCGGTAGTAAATCTCTCAACGGTTGAGTTGGGAGCGGAGATGTAGGCTTTGGTTTAAGCCGAACTCCGTTATCAATTTTGTGTCTTGCCTCTTTTATTTCCGCTGCGCTTTAACTTTTTCTTAAATTGTTAATTATTTTTTTAAAAAGGCAATTCACCCCCCTCTTGCCATCACTCTCTGTCCCAACAATTGGTATCAGAGGTAGTGTTTGTGTAATACCTTAACCGGTTTCAAATTCAAGATCCATTGTGATGGCTTCATCTTCTTTCGCCCCCGAAGGTTATTCATTGGGTCGTGATCCATTCTTTTATGGAACCGACTATACTTATTGGAAAACCCGCATGACCACTTTTCTTAGAAGTATAGGTTATCCTTTTTATAAAATTGTCATGCATGGTTATTCTCTTTCTTCTCCCGATGAATCCAAATGGACTCAAGCCGATATTAAAAATTTTGAGCTTGATGGCAAAGCCATGAACGCTCTTCATTGCGGCCTTGATCGTAATGAATTCAATCGAGTTTCCACATGCACTTCATCTCATTAAATCTGGAAACTATTGGAGGTTACCCATGAGGGCACCAACAAAGTTAAGGATACTCAATTGGATATGTACTGTCAAGATTTTGAGTCTTTTACCATGCATCCATCTGAAAATATAACTGAAATGTTTACACGTTTTACTGATGTTTGCAATGGGAGAAAGTCCCTTGGTGATGATGTGTCTTTAGAAACGATGGTCAAGAAGATCCTTTGGATCTTACCAAGCACATGGGCACCGAAAGTCACGGCAATCCAAGAAGCAAAAGATATCAAGAACATGCCGATCAAAGAGCTCATCGGATCCCTCATGACCTACGAGATCACCATGAGGAGGCAAGCTGAAAAGGAAGGAAAACCGATCAAAGTTCGAAAGAACATCGCCTTCAAAGTTCAAAATGAAGAAAGCTCCTCCTCCTCATCGTCTTCCTCTTCAAGCGGCAATTCAGAAATCGAGAACCTTGACCGCAAAATGCACAAATTCATGAAGAAGCACAAGAAGAAGAAATCCCGCAAGGCTCAACCCAACGAAAAATCTGAGCCCGAGGTAACATGTTACGGGTGTGGTAAGAAAGGCCATTACAAGCCCGATTGTCCACTCAACAAGAAAAAGGCCAAGCAAAAGGAAAAGAAGAAGGCATTCAAGGCCACATGGAGTGATAGCTCCACATCCTCCTCCTCCTCCTCCTCAAGTGACAACGGTAAAAAATGCCTAATGGCGTTTCATGAGGTATCCTCTTCCGACTCCTCATCCTCTAGTTCTTCAAATTATTTCAATCATTTATCTTATGAGGATATCCAACATGCTAGAGATCAATTGGAGGAAGGTTTTCACGAACATTCTTCCAAATTTATTGCTTTAAAAAAGAATTTCAAAAAACTTTCTTCCGAAAAAGAACAACTTCTCAAAGAAAAGGAGGAGTTGTCCCTCAAGGTCCAAAACCTTCCCAATGTTGATTCTATGGAATCAACAATCAAGGATTTAAGGAAATCCCTAGTTAAGTTCACCGAAGGTGAACATAACCTCTCGAAGCTCCTTGGTTACCAATGCGTATCTAGAACCACCCAAGGGCTTGGCTATTCCAAGCAAGCTTCCTCTTCTCATGCTCCTACTATTTTTGTAAGGGGGGGCTCCCAATATAAATTTTGCAACTATTGTAAAAAACCCGGGCACTTAATTTATGAGTGCAATTGCAAAAATGTCCGGTATGGAAGGCCCAAAACCATTTCCTTTAATAATGAATTTCATAGGAGAAGACCCGCCACTAGACAAGTATGGATTGAAAAATCCCTTTTAGCAAGTCTCTCCGGACCAAAATTTGTCTCGGTTCTAAAATCCTCTCCCCGGTGATTTGTTGTTTTTATTTAGGGGGAGTTAGGATCGTTTAAGCCTTTTTGATTTATTTTTAAAACCTTCAATTCAAAACTTTCAATTCAAATTTCAAAAATTTCAATTGGTTTAAAAACTCTATCTTGTTTTTCAACCTTTCCCTCAATCAAGTTTTATGCCCCGTGCTATTTTGATAATCACAAAGGGGGAGAAATTCTTGGTTGATTGGGGGAGAAATCTTTCTCTCATGCTTTGCTTTACTTTTGAATTTATCCTTTAAAGAATGCCTTTTATTTCAGTCTTTTACATTGTTTGTTTTGGTGATTGTGATCATCAAAATAGGGGGAGATTGTTGTACCTCTCGTACCCCTCGTGGTTTAATTTTCATGATCACAATCACTCTCTTATTTATCTAATCTTGTTTTAAGTGTTTTTGGATGATAGGCATGATTTCAGGTTGCCAAGGAATTGGGCCAAGAAATCCAGAAGGCAAAAGTGAATTGATTTCAGTCCACCGGCCAACCGGTGGATGACCATCGGCCAGCTGGTGGAATCTTGACAGAAGGCATCCCCTCTGTCCAGACCACCGGCCAACCGGTGTCCCATCACCGGCCAGCCGGTGGAACCCAGACAGAAGGGACACCTACTGTCTCACCACCGGCCAACCGGTGGCCTCCTCACCGGCCAGCCGGTGGCGCCTGGGCAGAAGGCCTCTCCATTTTCCAAAGCACCGGCCAACCGGTGGCCAAGCACCGGTCAGCCGGTGGAGCCAGTCAAACTAGCCGTTGGGCTTTGACCAGCCTGCTCCCAACGGCTCCGAAGACTTTTTCAACGGCTCCGAAGACCCCGAACGGCAATATGAGGGTTCCCCCTCTATAAATAAAGGACTAGGAAGCCCCGGAACAGTGGTGGAACAATAACCAAGCCAACGGAAGCCAACGGAAGCTAACAGACACATTTTTCATCATTTGGCAAACCTCCGGCGGATTCCTTCAAGGAACCTCAATTGCTCCAACCCACTTCCACATCCAAGGAGCACCATCAAAGAAGCTTGGGAGCTCTCTTCATCAACTTCATCAATCCTTTGGCGCCCAAGACTTCTCCACATTACGGTTTTTCTTGTTTTATTATTTTGAGCATCAATTTGGGTTTGTGCCTACAAACCCCTCTTTCTCTCATCTTCCTTTTGTTTGGGTTTTCACACCACCTTCAAGGTGTGAAGAGGTTAGTCAAGCCTTCCCTTTAAAAGGCTTGAGTCATAGGTGAGCTACCCTTCACCTGTAAGAAGTCTTGTGGGTTCTTGCTCAACCATTAAAAGAAAGCTGTAATAGGTTCTAGAATACCTTAAAGTCTAGTGGGTTTCTTGCTAAAACCATTAAAAAGAAAGCGGTAGTAAATCTCTCAACGGTTGAGTTGGGAGCGGAGACGTAGGCTTTGGTTTAATCCGAAATCCGTTATCAATTTTGTGTCTTGCCTCTTTTATTTCCGTTGCGCTTTAACTTTTTCTTTAATTGTTAATTATTTTTTTAAAAAGGCAATTCACCCCCCTCTTGCCATCACTCTCCATCCCAACAATTGGTATCAGAGGTAGTGTTTGTGTAATACCTTAACCAGTTTCAAATTCAAGATCCATTGTGATGGCTTCATCTTCTTTCGCCCCCGAAGGTTATTCATTGGGTCGTGCTCCATTCTTTGATGGAACCGACTATACTTATTGGAAAACCCGCATGACCACTTTTCTTAGAAGTATAGGTTATCCTTTTTATAAAATTGTCATGCATGGTTATTCTCTTTCTTCTCCCGATGAATCCAAATGGACTCAAGCCGATATTAAAACTTTCGAGCTTGATGGCAAAGCCATGAACGCTCTTCATTGCAGCCTTGATCGTAATGAATTCAATCGAGTTTCCACATGCACTTCATCTCATGAAATCTAGAAACTATTGGAGGTTACCCATGAGGGGACCAACAAAGTTAAGGATACTCGATTGGATATGTACCGTCAAGATTTTGATTCTTTTACCATGCATCCATCTGAAAATATAACTGAAATGTTTACACGTTTTACTGATGTTTGCAATGGGAGAAAGTCCCTTGGTGATGATGTGTCTGCAGAAACGATGGTCAAGAAGATCCTTTGGATCTTACCAAGCACATGGGCACCGAAAGTCACGGCAATCCCAGAAGCAAAAGACATCAAGAACATGCCGATCAAAGAGATCATCGGATCCCTCATGACCTACGAGATCACCATGAGGAGGCAAGCTGAAAAGGAAGGCAAACCGATCAAAGTTCGAAAGAACATCGCCTTCAAAGTTCAAAATGAAGAAAGCTCCTCCTCCTCATCGTCTTCCTCTTCAAGCGGCGATTCAGAAATCGAGAACCTTGACCGCAAAATGCACAAATTCATGAAGAAGCACAAGAAGAAGAAATCTCGCAAGGCTCAACCCAACGAAAAATCTGAGCCCGAGGTAACATGTTACGGGTGTGGCAAGAAAGGCCATTACAAGCCCGATTGTCCACTCAACAAGAAAAAGGCCAAGCAAAAGGAAAAGAATAAGGAATTCAAGGCCACATGGAGTGATAGCTCCACATCCTCTTCCTTCTCCTCCTCAAGTGACAATGGTAAAAAATGCCTAATAGCGTTTCATGAGGTATCCTCTTCCGACTCCTCATCCTCTAGTTCTTCAAATTCTTTCAATCATTTATCTTATGAGGATATCCAACATGCTAGAGATCAATTGGAGGAAGGTTTTCACGAACTTTCTTCCAAATTTATTGCTTTAAAAAAGAATTTCAAAAAACTTTCTTCCAAAAAGGAACAACTTCTCAAAGAAAAGGAGGAGTTGTCCCTCAAGGTCCAAAACCTTCCCGATGTTGATTCTATGGAATCGACAATCAAGGATTTAAGGAAATCCCTAGTTAAGTTCACCGAAGGTGAACATAACCTCTCGAAGCTCCTTGGTTCCCAATGCATATCTAGAACCACCCAAGGGCTTGGATATTCCAAGCAAGCTTCCTCTTCTCATGCTCCTACTATTTTTGTAAGGGGGGGCTCCCAATATAAATTTTGCAACTATTGTAAAAAACTTGGGCACTTAATTTATGAGTGCAATTGAAAAAATGCCCGGTATGGAAGGCCCAAAACCATTTCCTTTAATAATGAATTTCATAGGACAAGACCCGCCACTAGACAAGTATGGATTGAAAAATCCCTTTTAGCGAGTCTCTCCAGACCAAAATTTGTCTCGGTTCTAAAATCCTCTCCCCAGTGATTTGTTGTTTTTATTTAGGGGGAGTTAGGATCGTTTAAGCCTTTTTGATTTATTTTTAAAACCTTCAATTCAAAACTTTCAATTCAAATTTCAAAAATTTCAATTGGTTTAAAAACTCTATCTTGTTTTTTAACCTTTCCCTCAATCAAGTTTTATGCCCCGTGCTATTTTGATAATCACAAAGGGGGAGAAATTCTTGGTTGATTGGGGGAGAAATCTTTCTCTCATGCTTTGCTTTACTTTTCAATTTATCCTTTAAAGCATGCCTTTTATTTCCGTCTTTTACATTGTTTGTTTCGGTGATTGTGATCATCAAAATAGGGGGAGATTGTTGTACCTCGCGTACCCCTCGTGGTTTAATTTTCAGGATCACAATCACTCTCTTATTTATCTAATATTGTTTTAAGTGTTTCTGGATGATAGGCATGATTTCAGGTTGCCAAGGAATTGGGCCAAGAAAGCCAGAAGGAAAAAGTGGACTGATTTCAGTCCACCGGCCAACTGGTGGATGACCATCGGCCAGCCGGTGGAATCTTGACAGAAGGCATCCCCTCTGTCCAGACCACCGGCCAACCGGTGTCCCATCACCGGCCAGCCGGTGGAACCCAGACAGAAGGGACACCTACTGTCTCACCACCGTTCAACCGGTGGCCTCCTCACCGGCCAGCCGGTGGCACCTGGGCAGAAGGCCTCTCCATTTTCCAAAGCACCGGCCAACCGGTGGCCAAGCACCGGTCAGCCGGTGGAGCCAGTCAAACTAGTCGTTGGGCTTTGACCAGCCTGCTTCCAACGGCTTCGAAGACTTTTTCAACGGCTCCGAAGACCCCGAACGGCCATATGAGGGTTCCCCCTCTATAAATAAAGGACTAGGAAGCCCCGGAACAGTGGTGTAACAATAACCAAGCCAACGGAAGCCAACGGAAGCTAACGGACACATTTTTCATCATTTGGCAAACCTCCGGCGGATTCCTTCAAGGAACCTCAATTGCTCCAACCCACTTCCACATCCAAGGAGCACCATCAAAGAAGCTTGGGAGCGCTCTTCATCAACTTCATCAATCCTTTACCACCCAAGACTTCTCCACATTACGGTTTTTCTTGTTTTATTATTTTGAGCATCAATTTGGGTTTGTGCCTACAAACCCCTCTTTCTCTCATCTTCCTTTTGTTTGGGTTTTCACACCACCTTCAAGGTGTGAAGAGGTTAGTCAAGCCTTCCCTTTAAAAGGATTGAGTCATAGGTGAGCTAGCCTTCACCTGTAAGAAGGCTAGTGGGTTCTTGCTCAACCATTAAAAGCAAGCTGTAATAGTTTCTAGACTACCTTAAAGTCTAGTGGGTTTCTTGCTAAAACCATTAAAAAGAAAGCGGTAGTAAATCTCTCAACGGTTGAGTTGGGAGCGGAGATGTAGGCTTTGGTTTAAGCCGAACTCCGTTATCAATTTTGTGTCTTGCCTCTTTTATTTCCGCTGCGCTATAACTTTTTCTTAAATTGTTAATTATTTTTTAAAAAAGGCAATTCACCCCCCTCTTGCCATCACTCTCCATCCCAACAACCTATATCCATCAGTGGTTCATTTCCCATATCTTATTCGAACAATTAAAAATTATATCTTTATTATTAAGGGAATTTATATATTCAAGAAATATTATTTCTTATACGATAAATCATAATATCTTGAAAAATTTTAGTTTTTTAAAATATATAATATGAATAAAAGGAAATGAATGTCATTAAAAAGTGAAAATAGTGGAAAATATTTTAGAAGATAGAAAACTATAGGATAAATAAAAATACTATTTGAGAGAATATATTTATGAGAGGGAACTATTTATCATTATGTAATTATTATTAAACCATAATAAAATGGTGTTTTTAGAAAGATAAATCGTATACTAGTGAACATGATTTGAATCGTGATTAAAAATTCATATTTACTGATATCATTATAGTGGGAAGTCTTAGAAAATGCAATGTTTATATTAAATAGGTTTCTAATTAAGTATATTTCAATAAAACCTTCTAAATTATTGAAATTATGTAAACTAATTCTAATATATTTATAAATACATTGTTATCATGTTAAATAAAAGTTGTATAACCTAAACATTGGATTGTTGGATATGAGATCTATAAGAGGATACTTTTTTGGATTTCTATTTAATTTCATAGGTTATAATTTTTATTTTCACTTTTATACTCATTTTTAAGTCACTTTATGGAATGAAAAATTTCATAAAGACTAAGAATTTTTTAGAGTGGATTTGTTAAAAATGTTATATTTGAATAATTTGTGGAATGAACTTTTAATGCACATAAGTTAAATAAAATTAAATAGTGTTCAAAACAATGATACTGGTTTTATTGATCAATAATTATTAGACATTGAGGATAAAATTCATGAAAAGTCTAAAAATTGTATTAATTATAGTAAATATATTTTAATGTGTGAAAATCATATCATAAAAAAAGATGATCTAATAATATTTTTAAAAGTTGGTAATGTTGGAACGTAATATAGATGTATATGTATATTACATGGCATAATACAAGAGGGTGTGAATTTTATGTTTAAAAACTTTTTATTTAAACACTTAAGAAAGAACTTAGTTTAAGAGGTATTAAACTAATACAATTCACAATCAATACAATTAACCACAATGGTCTTAGATCTAATTATGAATGATGTAATACTATAAGTAATGTAAAATAGTTGAATATTTATCGAATAGAGTGATCAGAGTAATACAAATGAATGAGATTCTACCATACCGTATATAGAATCTATTAATACAATATGAAACAAAATAATCATAATTGAAACAATTACAATTGAAATGAATATGAAGAAAAATAAGAAACAATACAATTCTCTTTCTAATACAAATATCAGCATGAACTAAAAGTATTACAATTATTTTATCCCAAAGAGATAGGTATCCTTTCACCTAGGATAAAATGTATGTCTTACCACCACCTTGGTAAGCCCTCAATACGATGATCGGCACATCCATCCTACTGTCCTCACAATCCCTCAATTATACAGGTATTCAGTTCCTCTATCTTTTAAACACATGAAAGCCCTCGATACAAAGATCGGTCGCACTGTCTGCATATCCCCATCATTCATCGATTGTTATCACCTAATCGGTCTCACAAAGAAAAACAAAGAACATACTGAAATAAAAAAACTCAGAATTAGTCGTTCACATTTTGTAATTTCAAGGCTTTCACAAAAGGAAAGAGAGAAGTCACAACATCTATCTCTATAACTTGATAAAAGAAAAAAAATCACTCTCCTTCAAATGACCTCCAATTTATAAACCTTTGGTTCCAATGGTCACATTTTCTCCAATGGTCATATTTGTCCAAAAAAACTCGGAGGGACTTAGACACCTGGCATTATAATGGTCATATTGAATCAGAAAACATGACATTGTTTTGATTAGTTTATAACTATCTCCATGACATTTTTTGGTTAAAACAATAGGTATATGAAAGTGATAACATGAGTATGATTAATATATAACATTTGTTTTGATAAGTGAATAAAAGCATGCTTGTAATAAAAGTAAAACATGGGTACGATTAATATTACATAGTGAAATGTATTGATATGATGAAAATTGTGTACGATGCACAATGTGAGTACGAAAAACATAGTCAAAACGATAAACAAAGTAATTATGAAAGACAACATCAGTACGATAGACAGAGTCAGTATGATTGACAGAGTCAGTACAATTGACAGAGTCGGTACAATTGATAGAAAACCATATTCAATGTAAATCCTTTATTTAAGAAGAGTATAAAAAGATTTTCTATTTCCAAAATAAAAGACATGAAAGTCAAAAGAAAACTTTTGACTTAACAATCTACCCCTTTTTGGAAAGCACAAAATACAAAGTAAAACTAGAAAATAAACACTTTTCCCTCCCTAAGTTAGAAAAAATCTTTTGAATAAAAAAATTAATACAAATAAATCCCCCTTAGGTATAGAGTTTTATATGGATTTTATTCATAGATTTTCCTTGATTTAGATGTATTACATTTGAGTACAACATTTAAGAATACTCCCCATTTGTAAAACTTTCTTCCCTTTTATAAAACATTCTCCCTATTTTTTATTTAAAAAAAGAATGGGATAATGTCAAGTTTCCTGAAAAAGTTAGAGATACAAAACCACAGAAATGAAAATATACAATACATTACTATCAAAAGTTTAGATAAATTGAAAGAACAACCAAGAAAAAATATACAAAAAAAAATTAATTTGTTTTCTCTTTCTTTTCTTTCTTGAGCGACTCCTAAAGAACTAACTTAATATTCCTTATCTATTTTTTTCATCTATGATAGAATCATCTTGAGATTTGAGAAGCTCTTTTTGGTCTGAAAAAAGATGATCTTGGGTTTTGATAGTGTCATCTTGCACCATGATCACTTCTTTAAGAGTGTCAATTCTATTTTTCATATTCTTGTTTTCTTCATCCAATAAAGTGTTTTTTTATTTAACAAAACTATTTTATCTTTGAAAGATGAAACCTTTGAGAATTCTGATTATATAGTATTGAACCAATATTGCAATTCTTTCACTGAAATATCATCAACACCATAGAATTCTAGAATCTAATTCAACTTGTCAATTGTTTCCTTATCACGATTATTGAAAACAATATAAAGATCATTTTAGATCCTCATTAATTCTTCAATTGATTAATCATGTTTATTTACTAATATTTCTATTTTTTATGACCACTTAGTAATTTTATTGAAATCATTCTTATGAGAAACCTAACTCTCACTCGAAACTTTTAAATTGGATTCTATTGACATTACTCTCTTTCTAAGATATCTTACTGAACCAAATTTATTCCTCTATTTTTAGTAAAAAATCGATCTTTCCTTCTATTTTGGGAAATTTGGGAATAGTATTTTCAATCCTTCTCAAAACATGAACAATGTAATCACTTTTATTCAATGAAATTGTGTGTTCTGAATTAGTATCATCATCGTACGATTCCAGATCATTTGATCGGTTAGAGTCTTAATCAAGTTGTTTTCTTTTTCCTTTATCTTTTTTCTTTTCAACCCTATATACTTTTTCAGCTCTTTCATCTTCAACTTTATCATTGATTACAATTACTTTCTCATCATGATAACTTTGATCCCCTTGCTTGTTAGGAGATGTAATTCTATCTGAATGGGTTACTAATGATTGAACTGGTGCTTGATCAGCATGATGATTACATTGTCTTCTTTTACTTTTTTTTAAGAGAAGATTCTTCTCTACTATTCTTAGAACTCTGAAGATACTCTAAAAGAAAGTCCTCTTCCTCTTCTTCACATTCCTGTTGTGAAGCCGATTGAAAAACATCTGGCACAATTTGTTTCCCATTTTCTTTATCAGGAAAAGTATACACGATTAGTTTTTGTTAAACTTCTTCTACCAGTTGGGCACTTTCTAACTCATCACTTTTTAAAATTTTGGTAACATAAAATCTTGATATTTTCTTTTTAAATGATTCTTCTTTTTCTTATCAGTTTGTAGAGTATCCTCTACCCTTATCTTCTTAGCTAGATCTTTAGCTGGTCCAAGACCAAATTTAGGATTACGTTTCTTCTTTGTTCTTTTTCCTTTCTTCAATTGGCTACAACCCCTTTACTGTATTTGGTTTTCTTATTCGGCTTTGCACTAGTTTAAGGATCTGACTTTTGATAAGCAACAATAGTTGGGATTGATTCTTGTAGAAGTGGTGCTGATTGATATAGTGTCGATTCTTACATATCTTTGACAAAGAGTTTTGAATTTTCATCAAAACAAATATTCAACTTCATTATCATATTCTTACTTATCCAAGAAGCCATCAACTCTTTCAACTCTCCTTTAACTGGAATATTACAAAACTTCAATATTTCAAGAATGAACTTTGTTAGAATAGATGGATACATAATAAGATGGGACCTAATTGGTCCAAAGTTCACATTCTTTATTGTTTTGAAAATGTTTCCCATGATATTTACCTTTATCAAACTTACTTATAAATCTAACATAAAGATGTTATAAACCATAAGATTTTATCTATCCCCTTTCCTTGGAATCAGAAACCCTTGCATATAAAGGGAAACAAACCAATTGTCAATAGAAAGATGAGCTATTTTTCTTTTCTCCTCACTGATAAGAAATAGTGAATTTTCATCTATTTCTTTATTAAATGTACCAAAATCCTCAGGTGGCTTATGAGAAAGAAAAAAGGAGTCACCTTCAGTATGAACATTGAGGAAATCTGCATCTTTTTTTTACTGACATAACAAACGTTTTGTCATAAATGACAAATTTAATCATCATATCCTTGTCAAAAGATATTGTATTGTATAATTGTCTCACCTCTTCAAAAATAATTAGATCTTGAGATATGGGTTTCTCAACACACAGATGTTCCTAGCCTTGTAATTAAATAATCATTTTGATTTTTGAGTCATAATTGTCAATGTAATCTTGAGAGACTAACCTTTATCTGAAGAAATTCATTTCATAGAAAGTCTTTAAAGACATATCGGCATGAGTGTTAGCAGAAGACTGAGAAATAAAGATAATTGGAAAAATAAAATATCATGTTGAGTCTTAAGGAGGAGCGGAAGATCTTTGCCGATAAATCTAAAAAACTGGGGTGGGTTTGAGGAGGGGGTCCTCTATTTATAGGAAAATTTGGATGAGTGTTGATCTTCTATGATTCAGATTTGTAGATAAAGAATCCAACGGTGGAAAATAAAAGAGGTGTTTTTTTAAAAAAAATAAAAAAAAAAGATTAAAACAGAGAAACAATAACACGAAAGAAAAACAATACAAAAAGAAAAGAGAATGTACCTATCAGAGATTTCAAGTAGGTTGTTGGTTCAAAATTATTATGAAAGTAAAACCACAATATAATACAGAAATGAAATAGTAGAAATAATGAAAAGTGAATACAATCAAGCATCAAACTGATGAAAAAGAAAGTGAATACGATCGGTTGTCAGACTGATGGAAAACAAAGGAATTACCATTAGTTGTCAAGAAGATGGAAAAATATTCATTACCATAGGTTTTCAAGTTGATGAAAAAAAAATTCTTTACCATTGGTTTTCAAGGAGATGGAAAAATAAGTCATTACCATTTTTTGACAAGACAATGGAAAAAACATTCATTACCAACAGTTGTCAAGACAATGGAAAAAAATTCATTACCATTAGTTGTCAAGATGATGAAAAACAAATTCATTACTATTGGTTGTCAAGATAATGGAAAATAAATTCATTACCATAGGTTTTCAAACCGATGTAAATCAAATTCATTACAATAGGTTGTCAAGCCGATGGAAAAAAGTCATTACCATTGGTTGTCAAGCTGCTGGAAAAGATAGATCGATTAACAGAATGCCAAAACTATAAACAAAATTTCAAAACAAATAGACATAATGTCAAAAATAGATAAACAGGATGTCAAAAAAATAGATATAATGTAAAAACAAATAAATAGAATGTCAAAACAAATATACATAATATCAAAACAAATAGACATAATGTCAAAATCGATAGATAAAATGTCAAAAAAATAAAGATAATGTCAAAAAAAATAGAGAGAATATCAAAACAAATAAAAATATGGCATATGACATTACTAAAAAAACAAATAAAACAAACTATAAACTGAAAGAGTTAAGATAAAATAACAAATATAAAATTTTAAAGTAATAAAATAGGTAAAATATAAAATAATAAGGTTCTCCCCCTATGAAGATGAGCATTTTATTGTTAGAAGTTTCTAAAAACTTGAAGTATATGGGAATGATTATTTTAATATAATCATTCCTAGATTATGTTAAATATATTCAAATCTATCCGAAGATAAGGGTTTTGAAAATATTTCAGCAAGTTGTTCTTGTGTTCTGATGAATTATAATATGTTATCTCATTTTTGTGTGTGATCCATAAGAAAGTGATGCATAATATCTAAGTGTTTTTCATGTGAGTGATGTTTAGGGTTATTACTAAGATCTACAATACTTTTATTGTAACATAGTATTTTAGTTTTGAAAAAACTCAATCCATAGTTAGTGAGTGTGTTTTTCATCCACAACACTTGAGCACAACAACTTTCAACAGCTACATATTGGGTTTCAATAGTGGAAAGTGATACTGAGTGTTATTACATGCATGAAAAAGAAACTAGAGAATCATCTAAGAAATGACATGTCCTGGATGTACACTTTCTATCAATTATTCAACCACCAAAGTCAGAAACTAAAAAACCTTTCAGAACAAAATCATTTCGAGAAGAATAGAATAATCCTAAATCCAAAATTACTTTTAAGTAGCGAAAAATTCTTTTCACTGCTTTTAAATGGGGTTATTTTGCATTTAATTTATATCAAACACATAAGAATACCAAAAACATTAAGTCTGGATGAATAGTTATCAAGTATAACAAACATCCTATCATACCTGTAAAAATAGTTTGATCTGCCGGTTTCCCAGCTTCATCAAGATCAAGTTTATTTGAACTACCGATTGGAGTACTAATACTTTTTGTGTTGTCATATCTATACATTTTGAGTAAGTCTTTGATATACTTTTGTTTAGAGATATATGTTCATTCTGGTTTTTGAGAGATTTGAAAACCTAAAAAGAATGTTAACTCACCCATCATACTAATTTCAAACTCATATTTTATTAGATTTTTTAAATAATCAGTTATAGATTGATGAGTTGATCTGAATATAATGTCATCAACATAGATTTGAACAATAAAATAATTTTTGTTTTTCATTTAAAAAAAATATTTGGATCCAACATACCATTTTCATAATTGTTTTGTAAATGAAAACTTGTAAGTTTTTCATTCCATGCTCTAAAAGCATATTTAAGGCCATATAAAGTTTTGAAGTTTAAAAACATGATCATGATGTTTTGGATCTATAAAATGAAAAGGTTTTTATTTAAAAACATCTTCTTGTACAAAACCATTAATAAAATCACATTTTACATCCATTTGAAATAGTTTGAAATTGAAGTATGTTGTAAAGGCTAATAGAATACGAATATATTAAAGTCTAGCTACCGGAGCATATGTTTTTTCGTAGTCTATTCCATATTTTAGAATATATACCTTAGAAACAAGTCATGATTTATTTATTATAATGACTCCATTCTCATCAAATTTCTTTCTAAAAACCCATTTTACACCAATTACACTTTTTCTTTAGTTCTTTCAACCAAAGTCCAGATTTGATTCCTTTAAAATTAATTTTGTTCATATTTCATTGCTTTAATCCAATCTTTATCAATTAAGGCTTCATTTTAAGTTTTAGGATAAAATTAAGATAGAAGTGCAGGATGTTCTATTTCATTTCTCAAGGAATTTCTGGTCCTTACAGGTTGATTTACATCACCAATTATATTTTCACTGGGATGATTACTAAGAAACAATTGATTTGGGTTTTTTAAAACTTTTTCATCAACATAAGATAGAAATACTTCTAGGGTAAATGTTTTAGAAACATTTTCTTGAGTATTCCACTTATTAGAAGAGTTTTCAATCATCGGTTGATAATCAGTTTGTGAAAATAAATCAGTTCATGTAGGTAAGGATTGTTTAAAAACAAAGCGGTCGGTTTCATCAAATTTAAAACGCACTATTTCTTCAATAATACAATATTTTTTGTTAAAAACTCTATAAGCCTTCTAAGTTGTGGAATAACCTAGAAAGATTCCTTCATTAGATTTGGGTGAAAATTTATGAAACTGTCTTTTGATTAAATATGAATACTTTGCATCCAAATACTATGAAGTATGAAACTTTAGGTTTTCGGCCAATCCCCAATTCATAAGGTGTTTTTTAATAAAATGTCTAGTTAAAACACGATTTATAGTATGGAATATAGTACTAACAACTTCATTCCATAAATGCTTAGTAATTGAGTATTCCCTCAACATGGTTCTTGTCATTTCCTGAAGAATACGATTTCTTCTCTCAAAAACACCATTTTTATGAGGGGTTCTTAGATCTAAAGAGTTGTGAGTAATACCTTTCTTAATACAAAAAGTTTCAAAATAAAAATTTCGAAATTCACCACCATGATGACTACAAAGAGTTATCAATGGTAGGTTTTTCTCATTTTTAACTTGGGATCTAAAAGTTCTGAAATAGAAAAGGATTCAAATTCCTTTGCTAGAAAATAGACCCATGTAAATATAGTGTATTCATCAGCTAAAACAAATACATAGTATTTTCCTTCAATGATTCCAGTTTTTGAAGGACCAAAAATATCAATGTGAACTAACTATAATGCATTAGAATTTGAAACTTCATTGATTGATTTAAATCTAGTTTTATGTTGCTTTCCATATTGACAAGGATCAAAGACTTTTGATGAATCGTACCTATGATCTGGTATATCCTTAACTAGTCTTTTCGTTTCCATCTTACAAAGGTTTATGAGGTTACAGTGTCCTAATATTCTATGTTATAACCAAGATTGGTCTTCCATTTCACTTAATCAAATGAAGTCCTGGCTCTTAAGGTCTTCAATGTTAATTTTGTATACATTCTCATGCCTATGGGTAGAAAGAATGAATTCATCCTTGGAATTGTAAACTAAACATTTATCATTCCTAAAATTCACAAGGTATCCTTCATCACATAATTGACGTATGCTAATAAGGTTGTGCTAGAGACCTTTGACAAACAAAACATTTGAAATTTAAACTTTACCGAGGAAAACAATATTACCTATACCAATAATTATTCTTTGAGCATTCTCTCTGAAGGTAAATTTTCCACCTTTTTATTCAATAATATTTTCTAAGAAATATATGTTTCTAATCATGTGTCGAGAACAACCACTATCCATGTACCAAATGTTCTTATTGTTGGTACACATATTATTTTCCTGGAAAAGAAACAATTAGTTTTTTGTAACCCAAACTTGTTTGGATCCAGAAATGTTAGATAAATGAATTATGGGAATCCACATTTGTTTTTCAAAATTAGCTTTTTGAAAACATAATGATTGATTTCTATTAAGAGAATAGTTTCTTTCCTAATTTCCACCACATTGACATTTCGTACAGAATGTGGCACTTTGAGGAACAAAATAGTTACGACTAAAAATCGGTTTTGAGTGAGTGTAACGAATTCTATGACTATTTTTAAGATGACGAATTAGAGAATACATTTTATTAAAATCTTTTCCTCCCAATATAAATTTAGACAAAATTTTCTTGAGATAAGATTTCAGATTTTAGTCTAATGACTAAATTATCATTCTCATTAGAAATTTCTTTGGAATTGTTTTTTGTTTCTAAAACATTTTTCTTTAAAAAAAAGTTAATCAAAATCCTTAGAAAGTTTATCCTTCTCAGAATTTAATTTCATAAGTTTTTTTAAAATATTTTCAAAATAAATAATTTTCTTATTAAGATATTTTGAAAGATCTGATATTTATTTTATAAGAACAATTATTCTATAATTTTCTTTATAAAGATTTTTCATGAGTTTGAAATTTTCATTCTCAAGTAATTTGTAAAATTTGGATACTTATTGAAAAGAAGGTAAATTGTCTTCTAATGTGGAAGATTATTCATCTGAAGATTAATAATTTTTCTTATCAGGGTAATTGAAATTTAAAGAAATATTTGTATGAGATTAATAATTGTTTACCTTATCCATGAAACAATGATTTTCAATAGGTATTTTGGCTATAGGTCCAATATTCTTTTGTCCATAAGATTCATATTGTGAAGAATCATCTAATGAATCACCACCACTAGCACTCAATGTATCATTTTCCTTCAAGACTTTATTTTTCATTGAATTTTAATGATTTTTCTTGTTTCTTTCAAAATGTTTATCCTTCTTGTATTTTATTTTAAGCAAAGGAAAATCAAGCCTAATATGACCTGCTCTTTTGTATTCATAACATGTTACTTATGAGTCTTTCTTATCCTTCCTATATTTCTTTTTGAATCTGTATTGAAAGTCTTTATTTCCCATAATCTTGTTCAACCTTCGAGCAAGATTAGCTAACTCATTCTCAGATTGTTCACTATTACTTGATTCAGATATAACAACTTTCTTTTATTTGGATCTTGTCAACATTTTTGGTGTATTAGCTTTGGATGTGGTAGTAAAAGCTACACTTCCTTTACCATTATTCTTCTTATTGAAATCAGAATCTCTTTTGATTCATGTCTCTTGCTAAAGAACAATTCTAAATAACTCATCAAGAGTGATTTGAGTAACTTTTCTGTTTTCATCAATAGCTGTCCTTTTTTATTCCTATTCATTTAGCGTTATATCAATTATCTTTTCCATAAGTGATTCATCATCAAAACCCTTTTGACCCATAGATTTTAAACTGTTGAATATTGTCATAAATGTTTGATGCACCTTACATACTGGTTCTCCATAAGCAAAAATAAACCCCTGTTATTCTTCTCAAAGCATTCCTCTTCTTGTTTCTATAACATTAGATGTACCAAAATGTGTGAATTCCAATTTCTTCCAGATACAATTGGCTACTTCACATAATTATATTTGACTATATATATTCATTTTCATAGAACATATCAAAGTATTTCATACCTTGTAATTAATTTGATATTCTTTCTTCTCTTGATTGGTGAAAGTACTGACTTCTTTGTCAAGGATTTTGTAACCTCCAGTAAGCATAATAAAGTTATTTACTCTAGTATTAATAACAGATGTCTTTATTTTATCTCTCTAGAACTCATAATCATTCCCCTCAAAAATAGGAGGTCTAGATGGATTTAGGTTGTCAATTTATCCAATATTCATTCATGCCATTTTATAAAACAATACTTTTCCACTCTACACATTAGTATAGTAAGTAGTTATAGACAACAGTTTTTAATATCAATACAATTATGTTGTCAAAATAAATAAATAAAATAATAAAAGTTAGTGGAAACCTCCTCTGATACCAATTTTTGGATCGTAATATAGATGTATATGTATATTATATGGCACAATACAAGAGGGGTGAATTTTAAGTTTAAAAAACTTTTTATTTAAACACTTGAGAAATAACTTAGTGTAAGAGGTATTAAACTAATACAATTCACAATCAATACAATTAACCACAATGGTCTTGTATCTAATTATAATATGATGTAAAACTATAAGTAATGTAAAAAAATTATATTATAATTGAATATAATGATTAGAGTAATAAAAATGAAAGAGATTCTACCATACAATGTATAGATTCTATTAATACAATATGTATCAAAAGAATCATAATTGAAAAAATTACAATTGAAATGAATATGAAAAGAAAGAGGAAAGATTAAAATTCAATTTCAAATAAAAATAGTGGTGAAAATTAAAAGTATTACAATTATTATATCCCAAAGAGAAGGGTATCCTTTAACCTAAGATAAAAGGTATATCTTACCACCACCTTGGTAAGCCCTTGAATGATGATCAGCATGTCTCTCTTATGATCCCCATAGGCCTTGATTTTATTGGTAATTGGTACCTATATCTATCAAATACTTGAAATACCTCCATACGAAGATCGTTCACACTGTCTGCCTATCCCCAGTAGCCCTCGATCATTATCACCTGATTGGTCACACAAAGAAAAACAAAGTGCTTACTAAAATACAAAAACTAAGAACAACTCATTCATGTTTTGTAATTCCAATGCTTTCGAACAAGGAAAGAGATATGTCACAACGTCTCTCTCTAGAGCTTGATATAAGAAAAAGTTGTTTACTCTTATTCAAATGACCTCCTATTTATAGGCATCAGGTTCCAATGGTCACATTTTCTCCAATGATCATATTTTTTCAAAAAACTTAGAGGGACTTGGACACCTGGCATTGTAACGGTCATATTGAAACAGAAAACACGACATCATTTTGATTAGTTTATAACTTACTCCATGAAATTGTTTTGGTTAAAACAATAGGTATATGAAAATGATAACATGAGTATGATTAATATAGAACATGTGTTTTGATAATTTATTAAAATCATGCTTGTGATAAAAGTAAAACATGAGTACGATTAATATTAATTAGTGCAATGAATTGATATTATGTAAAGTGAGTACGATGAAAAATGTGAGTACAAAGAACATAATCAGTATGATAAATAAAGTAAGTACGATAGATAGAGTCAGTATGATATACAGAGTCAGTACGACAGACAGAGTCAGTATGATTGATAGAGTAAGTACGATTGACAGAGTCAGTATTATTGACATAGTCAATATGATTGACAGAGTAAGTATGATTGACATAAAACAATATTAAATGTAAATCCTTTATTTGAGAAGAGTATAAAAAGATTTTTGATTTCCAAAAACAAAGATATAAAATTCAAAATAAGACTTTTGACATAACTGGTAATATAAAATAGTAAATTTTTAGTGAGTTTAAATAAAAAAATAAATGGAATATATGAATAAAAAAATGTATGGGATATTATTTATTTAACATAATGATTCAAAATTATTGGTTGATAATCAATATTTATAACCAAGACATATTAATTTAATAATATTGGTAGGTATAAATATAGATTTATATAAAGGGTCTTAATCAAAAATTATATTTATTATCATATTACATTTTCATTAGTTATAAATATTTATTCTTTTAGGTCAATCAAGTATTTGGTAAATCATTTTATTCTTTATTCATATTAAATGGGTTGGAAAATGACGATCATCAGTATTTATCATGTGAAAAAGGTTTTCATATACCAACTAGAAGTTTTTTAAAGTGATCAATGAAATCAAATCAAAATTAAATTAAATTAATCTTTATATTGAATAAAATAAGAATCATATTATTTGAATATATAATTAATAATATTTTATATTCTTTTGAATATATAGAGATAAAATTTTATTAATGAATAAACATTAGATTTTTTACCATCCCTATCAAAGAAAAATGTGTCACTGAGGTAAGACATAAAATTTCCTCAAGTGTAGTCCCTAATCTATAGTGTATATAAAATTGAATTGGTGGTCTAAGGATATTTCATATATAGATATTTTACCTCTAATAGTGACTTAAAAAAATATAACAAATTAAATGATATAATAATAATAAATAGTTGAAAAATTATATATAATATCAATATGTCAAAACAATATCCCATTATTTCCCTTATATGTGATACATCCAAACATTTCCCAAAAGTGAAACTCAAATACCAAAGCATGAATAACATAATAAAACATATAAATTAATAAAAAAAATCAACCCTTCTAACATGACTCCAAATACCATGTACTTAGATCCATGATGTCACATGACAACATATTTCATGATACTATAGATTTTTTTCATTTACGTGAAACACCATATTTGTAATTTATATGCACATGAGGTGTCTATGTATAGAGAGTGGGAATAAATCCTTAGTATGATCCACTAAAATCCCAGGTAACACGTGGATTTATAATATAATCATAGTGTGTAGATTTAATTGATCTGATATTTTGTTTTTTAATTAATATAAATAATTTTGTGTTATCAAGGAATTCCAAATAAATTTTTTACGTATATTAACCAATGCTAGTACATTCAAATAAAATAATAGTAGAACATGTTTCTAAACACATAACACATATATCAATTCATGTTCTAAAAAAATGGTATCTCTATTATCTTGAAACAACATAAATATTAACCAAACTCATGATGAATATTTCAAATTCTTACTTATCATCCATACCCTTAATTCCCTACAAGTGTTCAACATCATGGGAGTTTACTAAACAAATTGTTGTAAAACACTACACATAAAATATTATTCTAATGTTAATAAATCAACTGGTTTGACTAATTTATTTAACTAATAAAAAAATATTTAATAAATAATAGTATCATCTAATTCATAACAATAACATACTAAAATTATTATACACAATATATGAATATATAGTATCAAATGATAATAAAAAAATAAAACTAACAGAAAAACATAAGCTTATTACATTATTTGTTTAATATTAAATCCAAAATTTATGTTTATAAGAATTTTCCATTTATTTAATCATTTTTCTCTTAAAATCAACAATTTAAACAAGAAATTCCTAAAATGTTATCATTAAAAATAAATTTTTAAATATTCACAATTCATAATAATACATAAAAATTTATATTACAAAATTAGTAACTATTTTATTATATCTAATAACTTTTTTCTTTTTTTAAATAGCATATAAAATGAATGAATAATATAAAAACACTTGTTAGAACACTACTGGAAGAAATCAGTCTCTTATAACATACTCCAAGTGAAATCTTTACAAGGATTAGAGGATCAAATCTTTATATAATTTAAATACACAAAAAAATCACCAATATAAATGAATGGATAGATAATTAAAATTATATAGTGAGTAAAAATAATGTCCTTATAAAAAGATATTGGTTTCGATTAGATATGATGAAGATAAATACAACACTGTGGAAGGATCATTATTTTTAGTTGAGTTGAAAGAAAAATTTTGACTTGATTTTGGGGGATAAATAGGGGAAGTTATATTGAGGAATGTTCTTAAAATAAACCCATATAAAAGATAAAAATATGATTTAGATTCAAATAAAATGATATAACAATTCCAAAATTTCCATGGTTTAAAAAACCACCCAACACTATACCAGGTACCAAGTGCATGGCCACGAGGTACCTAATGGATAGTTAAGATAAAACCCTACACTTTCACCTTGAATGGGTACCAGGTACCCTATATCCAATACCTGATAGAACATTATTGTTTAAATACAACATTTTCTACCTCTTGACACACTTCTCTTCTCCCCATTCAATCCAAGCCACCCATTCCAACTCAAATAATGTAAAATAATAAATTCAAATAAAATAATTAAATTAAAGGCCCACTATAAAATAAGAGAAATTAAAAAATCTCAACCATAGGGATTCTCATCCTCAAAAATCATCATTGGTTATTTCCGATTAATAATAATATACATTGAGAATAAATTTTAAATTATAGTTTCTAAGTTTATTCTAACACATTTCCTTGATACCATATGACTCATACAATTAGAAATAATTTTCTATGCAATATCTACTCACTATAATCTACTATATGCATATGTATTTCTATAAAAGATGAATCTGAATTGAACTCCACATTATTACACTAATCAATGTGATAAATATCTGATATATACTTCTTTAACTTGGAACATGATGAATATCACTATACTTCAACAGAAATGCCATGTGATAAGATACATCCATGGTATTCTATAAAATCTTAACTAGCCTGAAAACCCATGAAGACAACATACCTTTCCTAGTAACTCTATAAAGTCCTAATAAAATAATAAACAAGGGAAATACATGATGTCTAATATCAAACTTTAGTGGATACACTTTTGTTATGTATTTGATGTTTTCCTACATTTATTCATAACTATCTTATTCTTAATTATCTATTCCTAATTACCATTATTTCCCCCAAATTAGTCCCAAAGTAATATTTGTCACAAGATTCTATAAAATTATATGTTGAATGACAAAATATTTCATATAAGTTCTTAAATTCATTCACTACAATGACATAATTGATCTTGAAGGCACAATAAAAGGTGGAGGGATTATTTAGTACATATAATTTCCTTAAAATTATTTTAACTTAATGGATACCCCATTTTTAGTATTTGAACCACTATCTTTGTTAATATATATGGATATATTTTTTCATATGATTATAACCAATTAAAAATAAGTAATTATAAATGATACCACAATATACAATTTTTTACAAGGTTTAACAATGATGGGGGGATCTACTCATTTCTATGTTTGTGTCCATTCCGAGACATATATTTTCTATTAATATCAACAAATATTACATTTTTTTATGGGGAGGTATCATACTTTACCCAAAAATGGTATTGAAATGTATCATATTTTCCCAACAACATATACAAGGGTTGGGAAGGTATTATCCCTAACCATTCATGAAAGATTCATAATTGACCCAAGACTATCTCATGATATTAGCTATTTAAGAACCAAATATTTCACTATAGTATAGATCCTTTAATTTTTGGACTAATTCCCTTTATTTGGACCTAATAAAGATTCCTAATGAGTTATAAAGTGTCTCGGGGGTGTCCAGGGCTTGTTCGGAGCCCAGAATCTGGATTTTTTGGAGCAGAAAGCCTTATCACATGGTTATTTTAAACCATGCAAGGTAGGCCTCATGATTTTTTTAAATGATGAAAGGTTGGATAGTGGGATAGAATGGAGAATAAAATTTTCCATAACCATTATAAATGAAACACACAACTATTTTTCATGGTTACCACATGGTTTCACTTACCATGTGACCTAATCATGCGGGGGATCTACCAATAACTACTCATCCATGATTTGTGAACGGTTTGGAAACATTATGTGGCCAAACTGTATGAAGTGTAAATTTTGGTTCAAAAGATGGGGGTTTTCTCTTAAGTGATGTTTTAATCAAAAATCGCCTCTCTTTTATTATGTAACACAAATTGCCTCCATTTCCTCCCTTTTTTACCCTATAGATTTCTATTCTAGTATTTGAGATATATTATCTATCTAGAGTCTGAATCATTCATCGTTCGTCTCATTGGATCCTCACTGGTATGTTATCAATTATAATTTAATATTTTTTTCATACTTCCACCTAACAACTATGTTATTTAGATATTGTCTCATGAGCCCCAATTTCAAGGCATTAATCCTTTCTTCAGATCTAGTCAAATCTCGGTCATACTGTAGGATGATACTGGATAAGGAGAGTCATATGATTATGAGGTAGGTGGTTTATAACTCATCCATCAATTTTTATGGTTTTATAAATTGAAATATCATCATGCTTATTTCATATTGAACCATATGTTGAATTACTATTAATTTATTGTAGTAATTAGGATTGTGTTATAATACCCTTAACATGTACATTAATTATTATTGGTGGTTACATGTACATCGTCTTCTATCCCATGTAGCATGATATTTCATAATTGGTTTTTTAGTTTTTTGACACATTGGTTCCTATGTTCGGGTGTTCTTGAGATTAAACAATCTAATGGTAAGCAGTTATATATTAAATTACTTTTTAATTGTTAATTTAACACAGATATTACCATGTTTCTTTTCTATTTGACATGTCTAAGGTCAGTTCCTCAATTAAACTTGATTAATAAATTCTAAATGGACTTGTCAAGTGTATGGTATAAATATAACTTGAAATAGTTTATAATAAATGGATTTATAGTGGTTTATTATCCTTATTAGAACCTTTTCATATTATTAAAGTTAAAGGATAGAACTATTTAATTAAATATGAAATGGATTTAAAGGTATCATTTCCCATTGCCTTGTTAAACTAATGAAATGTAAGAATTGAACCTATTGACTGATAAAATGGTTTGACTATAACTTGTATTGATTAAATAAATGGATCAAATATAAGGTTCTAAATTATATATGAATATGGACCTTGAAATATTTATAGGAGTTCTCATAGTCAAGTTGGATTCTTGATTACTGAGGGAATTCCTTGGGCACTCTTGGTCGCCATTCCGACTCAATGATACAAGTTGCATTGGTTGAGACCCACCTTGGAACCCAATCCTCATCTATCAAGGGATGCTTGATATTATATCGTAGGATGTATCATTTACTATTACAGGATTCCTAAGATAAACTTATTGAATCCTGTACAGTTTCTACGAATATGAGGTCCCTTCGATATATCATTGGGCATAGAAATATCTTATCTTGTTTTACATTGGATGTATTCCTTGGACTCAGTTAAATCATTATATGGTGGAATTAAATGGTTGATGTTCCTTTGATTATTCTCTTACCCATTATCTAAGATGTAGTTATTATTGATTTGGTGACCATTGAGGTCTAGGTTTCCTTGGTTTTTACATTGGAACCCCATTTATATTATAATCATCATGGTTGGCTTGTTATATCTTGGAACCACTACTATTACTATCATTTGGATATGTCAGTGATGGATATGCCTCACATGACCTATTTATATAAAATGTAATTAATTAATTAATTAACTCGTTCATGTTCATACACTCATCGAGGGATGGAGTAGGTGCATGGGTATTTACGTAACTATTCTGTTTACTTTTATATATACATGATTGTACATTGTTACAGTTTATATTACATGGACTGGATATTATAGATGTCGTTGGTGGTTTCCATATAAGATTTATTTCACACCCTATCAATTCACCTATAGTGCTTAGACATACAATATGTATACAGATGTTGACAAAGGAAAGCCAGTATCTTCTGACACTTGATTTCTTACACCTATAGGGTAAATCTAGTAACAGATGACTAAGTTAGAGCTTGGGATGCTAGGGATAGTTTTTGTTTTCTTTTTTATACTTTTGTCTAAAATGTTTTATCTATTTATTTTATAATTTTTTTCAGATTTATTGATACATTACATATTAAATGATGATCTTTTGATTAATTGGATAAGTTATTTGGTTGGTTATTATTATTTTCTTTTTTTCTATTTTGTTTATTATTAAATTTAATATGGTACTTATCTCCTATTGTATTATACTGAACCTACACCTTACAATATGGTAATGCGGGCTTAATTTTCCAACAAACACACCCTAGGCCCTCGCTGCTTGTCATAAGCCTTTATCGTTCATGAAGTTGTTATTGAGGTCATGTGGCCCACTGAGCTTGGGGAACCTCTTAGTGGTATCTGGGGCTGGGAAGTCGCAATATGATATCAGATTAGTTTCTTTATTACTTTACTATTTGGAGAAAATATATTGGATATTATGAATACTATGAAACTTGTTAAAAAGACATTCTAGGGTATCATGAAACCATTTTTGGGGTAAAATATGAGTTTCTTTAATTATAATGATTGTTATGTTTTTTCCTATTATAGTTGATTTCATTTAAATGTTTGGAGAAACACATGTTATGTGAAGTTTTTTATTCTTATTCTCATTGGTAATTTTATTTCATCATTCTATAGATAATATGATGGAAATTAGAATTGTTATGTACATCATATTAGGCACCTAAAATTCTAATTTCATGCATATTTATATTCCATGTAGGTTAATTACACTCTTTTCATTGTTTGAAATTCCTATTTGTTGAGAGAGACTTGATTTGTATAAATTCATGTATTTCATTGAGGTTGTGATTGAGTGATTTCTTATTTCAATTCATGAGGTGTTATGGGACCTCCTAGGTGGGAATGAGTCATTTACCGAATAAAGATTTTAAATATAAATTCAAATGGGTGTTAATATAAGGGACAAGGAGTATGAGCCATGATTCATTGGGATGGATATATCGTTTAACCTTGATATATGAAAATGAGAAAATGAAAACATTAAAAGTGAAATTTGACTTCTAAAATGAAATTTTTTAAAATCTTTATCCCACATTTTCATGTTTATGAATGGTAAATGAGTGAACATATAAATTCAATATAATATGAATGATAGAGTTTAAAAAAATGATGAGTAATGGTATAGTTGACCCTTTATCTACAAGAACCCATTTAACATTAACATTAGACCTTAATAATACTTGGCATTCTAAGTGGATAGCTAGGGTAGTATACTATGGGTAGTGATACATTATTACATTCATCTTCCACTATGTTTCTTTTTTATCTTCTTCTAAGCTTGCTTTGAGGTGTGTGATGGGTGTTTTTAGCCCAATGTTTCCACGAAAACCCTTGTTGTGCACCAAGATCCTGGGTATGACCATGATCCATACATGGTGGGCCCTGAGCTACCAATCTTACCTACTAAAGTTATAATTCACTCACTTCCTATTATACCTAATCTGGGCATTGATTTCATGTTCATGATAGTTTCATATATCTGATACAGTCCACGCATGTCGCTCCATGTCCTGAACATACAATAGATGATCTGAATCATGAGTTCCAGATGTATAATCCTCCCACCTTCTTAGGGGATGGAGGTCTATAAGTTGTTGAGTTTTGGATAGAGGCCACCCTATCTATATTTGAGCACATGGATACACCTACATGGAATAGGGTCAAGATTTCTTCTTATATTCTGTGTGATTTGGTAATGAATTGGTGGGATTCAATTACACAAAATAGTCTCCATCATGGCACGGTATGGTCTGACCTCAAGAATGATTTATATGATCTGTTATTTCCTTATACGCTGATAGCTGATAGAATTGGAGAGTTCAATAATCTTAAGTTGTGTTCAATGTTAGTTATGGATTTTTCAGCTTGTTTCACTAAGTTACATAACCATTCACTATTTCTAGCCAGTGATGAGATTATGTGTGCTAGATGCATCGAGGATTGGCTTGGGTATGATATCCATACTCATGTGAACATATTTTTCTGACTTGACTTTTTTGAAAGAGTCAATCAGGATATAATCAATGAGATCAACCTAAGGGACAATTATAGTATTGGGAATAGATAATCAGTGTCACAACATACAAGTGGTTCTTTTGGTAGTAGAAATCATTTCTTCATGGTTTTTTATCAGATCAATGGAATCCATATTACCAATTACGGTAGTTACATAGTGTTTCGCTTCTTTGGATGATAGGGGAACCTGAAGCCTTAGTGTGATAGAGACCCTATGGAGTGCTGGTCTTGAATCCCTACAAAGATTCTTTCCTATTTATATTAGGCCTTTCCATTATCTTCCAGTGGAAGAGGATCTACACCAGCTCCACCTTCAAGGATAGGTTCTTTTATGCCCCTTCAGGTGAGTAGTTGGAGAAGCACAAATAGGACTGTCTATGGAGGAGCTCGTGGCCATGGTATCTAGACTCCTAATCACCAACAATGCCAATAGAGCATTTTTTGTCATAGTAGTCCAGATTCCACAGAGGGATATGGATTAGGTTAGTTTCATCCATTACTTCTAATACACAAGGATCGGGTTGGGGACCATCTATAATGCAATGTTCTATTCTAGTAGCCTCCACTATAGTATCTTATTTATTTGATACATGTTCTTAAAACTCTTTCATCACTATATCTATCGTTTAATGTCTTGGGATGTAAATAAATTATTACTGCAGTGTAATGGCCTGGGATACACTATTGAGAGTATGTTCAAATGCAATACGCTAGTCCAGGGGTTGTCCTCTTGAGGTAGGAAGTTACGCTTTCTTATGGGACCTCTTTGTTCTTGAGATGATCGGAATAGATTTCATTCCCATGATGGATTGGTTGGTTCCATATCACACATTTGTAGACTGATATTGTCATAGGGTATCATTAATGTCACAATATGGAAGCATTTATCTACATAAGGATTAGTTGGATGTCTATGATAGTAGAGCTATACAAGAGATCATGGGCTGGGTGGAGTGACCACCTTGATTTCCAATATCTTCAAGAAAGATCAAGGTTTACTTCAGGATGAATACCCACTAGTAGTTGATCATTTAAAGGATGTATTTCTTGATTCTTTTTCTAGCTTACCTATCAAGAGATATGTATATTTTACGATTGATCTCATTAAATGAATCGATCTAGTGTTTATACATCCATATAGGATGGCACCTAATGAGCTGCAGTAGTTTAACTGATAGTTGGAAAATTTAGAGGCCAAAGGATTCATACGGCATAGTACTCCCTCTTGAGGTTATCTAGTGCTTTTCACCATGAATATAGATGGTACCCTTAGTCTATTCATGTATTATATATGTTTTAATCTACTTACAATCAATAACTATTATCCACTACCTCGAATTTAACATCTCTTTGACTAGCTCTGAGGTGCTTGGATCTTCCCAAAAATTTAGATATCATAAGGTGCAAGTCATCCCATCAGAAATACCTAATAGATTTCCATAGCAGGAATGGTATATATGAATACCTTTTTATTCCATTAAATCTTATGAATGATATATCCATTTTCATTTATTTTATGAATAGGTTTTTTCATCCCTGTCTGGATTCTTTTATCAAGGTGTATGTTAACGAAATCTTGGTGTATTCTCACACTCGTAGAGACCATGAAAAGTACCTTGATTATCATTTGGGTACACTGAGATAGAATCGTATTTTTCCAATATTTCTAAGTTTCACTTTGGGATTAAAAATCTTTACTTCTTGGGTTATATCATTTCAGAATCAAATGTATCAGTTGACCTAGAGAAGGTTAGTGCAGTAGTTTTCTAGGAACATCCCAACAATTTGTTTGATATACAATGTTTCCTAGGGATGGTTGGATATTATAAGAATTTTATAAAATACTTATCATGCCTTTATTTACCTCTTACTGGTAATTCAAAGAAGGGTGTTATGTTCCTAAGGTCATAAGAGTGTAATAAATCCTTTCATTAACTGAATTGTGGCTTGTCTCGACACCTATTCTAATTCTATGAGATCCTGTCAAAGGATTTTCATTATTCAATGATACATTATGCATTAAACTAGGATCAATGATGATGCAGGAATAATGGGTTGTTTTTTTTACATATCTTGTAAATTGATGCCTCATGAGAGAAATTATTCAACACCTGACCTTGAGCAAGCAGCAGTTGTTCATCCTTTACAATGCTGGAGACACTAACTGATGGGTGAGTACTTTGTGGTGTATATGGACCAAAATAGCCTCAAATATTTCTTTAATTGGTGTGAAATTAATCTCATACAGTGAATATGGGTTGAATATATTGGATCCTTCTATTTTTATCTTTCCAACATGCCTAGGAAAGGAAATGAGGTAGTAGATGCGTTGAGTTGAAAAAATGAGGCACATGTCATACTAGAATCCATTGATGAATGAAAATTGATGACCCTCATCTCTAATATATATCTATATTATCATGTAATTCATGATTATTCATATCTCTCAGCCTTGAAATTTTCCTCTTCCATCCAAAAGAAGGTGAATAGTAGGAAATTTTTAGATCTTGAGGGCTTGGTTATCATTGAGAGTATTTTAGGAGATGACCCACCTTCATATTTTTCTATGGAAAAAGATGAAATCCTTCATATACATGGACGTGTCTGGGTTCTTATAGATATGAGAGAAAAGTTGATGTGTGAGTCCCACACTTCACAGTGGGTAGTTCATTAAGGCATCTCCAAACTGTACCAAGATATGTGACACTAGTATTGGTGGTCTGAGATGAAATTTCATTTGGTAGGATTTATCACTAGGTGTTCCACCTATCTATAGGTGAACAAGGATCACCAGATACCTATAAGGCTATTAAAATTGATTCCAGTCCAATAATGGAAATGAGATGATATTGATAGGTATTTAATAGTTGGTTTACCTAGGTAGCTGAGTGGTAGTGACAATGTATGGGTAGTTATCAATTGAATGATGAATGTAGTCAACTTCATCCCTATCTGGTGGGCTTTCTTAGTTGATGAGATGGGAATACTACATTGATGTGAGATAATATGACTACATAGGGTCCCTGATAACATCGTTTCATATTGGTAGCCTCATCTTAAATCATTGTTTTGGTAGGGGTTGTAGAAGGCAATAGAAACATAGGTGATTATGATCACAACATTTCACCCTCAAACCGATGGACATTTATAATGGATGATACACATTATAGAGGATAGGCTTTGGGTATTCATCCTTGATTTTAATGGTTATTGGGAGAAGCATACCCTTCTCATTGTGTTCTCCTATAATAATAGCCTCTATGAGACTATTTAGATATACCCATTGATGCCTTGTATGGTAGGTTGTTCTGTTCAACCTTGTGCTAGCTAGATATAGCTGAGGTGGCCCCACTAGGTCTCTATCTCATACAAGATACATTAGAGAAGATTCAAATGATCAAGAAGTGTATGGATACTACTCAATATAGATAAGAAAACCTATGTTGATCACCATAGTTGACCTATGGAGTTTGACTTCAGGGATCGTGTACTACGGGTATCTCACAGGCTAGGTAATAGGGGGATATGGGGGAAAGGGATGATGTCACCACACTTCTATGAGCTATTTGAGATTCTGGAGTGAGTTGGGCAGATATCATGTCAGTTTATACTACTACATAGGTATCATTCCATGAACGACATCTTCCATGTTTCACAACTCCACCGGTATCATTTCGACACATCTCACACTTTTTATCCTAAGGAATTTGAGCATGGTGTTAATGATATCTTTGAGAAGCATCCTATATACATCATTGAAAAGATATTAAAGGCTCTCTGAGGCCAATTTGTTCCTTTAGTATAGGTGCTATGGAAGCGCATCCATGTGTAATATGATAATTGGGAGAGGGAGGTCAGCATACATGCCTAATGGACAGAGTTATCATTAGATAGTCATTTTATTCCCATGGAAGGTGAACTTGGGGATGAGTTCATTTAAGGGGGAAAGATCTTAAGAATATGGTTTTTCACCCAGGTATAGATCCTTAAAATTTTGGTCTATCACTTTTTCTGGACCAAATAAGGATTCCTAATGAGTTAGTGAAGGTCTCAGGGGTGGATGAGGCTTATTTTGAGCCCAAAATCCTACTTATTGGGAGAAAAGGCCTCTCGCACAGTCAATTTAAACTATGTAAGGAATACAACATTGTTTTTTTAAACCATGCAAGGATACACAATTAGATGGAATGGGATGCATGATTTTCTTTAACCCTGTGAAATATGCCACATGACTGTGAGAGAATTTATGAAATTTTAATATATTTGTATTTCATGGTAGGCACATAGTTTCTTTAACCTTTTGGACTAACCATGTGGGTTCCCCTTCTTACTTCTTCTTGTGCATAATTTTTGTTTGGTTTGGTCGAACTGTGTGAAGGGTAAATTATGGGTGAAAAGAAAGTTTTTCCTCTAAGTCATGTTTTAATACAAACCCACATTTATTTTTCTTCTAAAGAGGATGTAGCCTTCATTTCATCCCTTTTTGAAGCTTAAATCTATCCATTTTAGGATTTGAGATTGATCGTTTTCTGAGGTTTGAATCAATAATCACTCGTCTCATTGGATCTACACCAGTATGCTCTCAATTTGTTTTAATTTTTGGTCGTTATTCTTCTTATTAATGACACTATTTAGATGTAGTTTCATATTCCATAATTTCTAGTCATTTTTTTGTTCTTTATATCTACTCAAATGTAGGACATACTTGAGGATGATACTGGATTAGAAGATTTTTATGAGTATGAGGTAGCTGGTATATGACGCATCCCTCATCTTCCATCATTTTATAAAATGTCATACCATTCCAATGATTTATTCATGAATCATCTGTTGAATTAATCTTCCTTACTTATAGTAGTTTCAACCATGTTCTAATACCCTTTCCATGTATGTTAATCATCATTGGTGGTTACATCCACAACTTTTTCCATCCCATGTAGAGGGATATGCCATAATTGGGTTTTTAGTGTTTTCAAACTTTTGATCCACTATTTGGGTGTGCTTGAGATTTAACTATCTAGTGAAAATTATTTCTATATTTAATGAATTTTTAATTGTGAATTTATCATGCAAAGTACCATGTTTCTTTTCCACTTAACCCCTCTAAGGTATGTTCCTCAATCAAAATTGATCAATAAATTGTAAATGATGTTGGATAGTGTATGGTATGAATTTGAATAGACCTAGTTTATAATAAATGGATTGTTATTGGTTTCTCATCATTAGAAAAAACTTGTCATGTTATTAATGTTAAATGAGAGAACCAATTAATTATATCTCAAATGGATTTAAAGGTTTCATACCACTTAGCCTTACCAAACTAATGAATTGAAATGATTGAACCTCTTGACTGATCAAATTGGTTGACTATCACTTGTATTTATTAAATAAATGAATCAAATATAAGGAAAAAATTTATATTTTCATATTTACCTTGACATATTTATATGAGTGGTTATACTTGAGTTAACTTCTGGATTATCTAGTAAATTCCTTGAGCACTATAGGATGCCATTTTGATTCAAGGATTCTTATTGCCTTGGTTGAGACCCACCTTGGAACATGATCCTCAGCAATTAGGAGATACCCAATATGACAATATAGGATCCCTCCTTTAATATTAGAGGATTCCATGGATAAACTCCTTGGATACATCATAGTTTCTATGTACATGATGTGCCTTGGCTATATATTAGGTCATATCCATAACATATATTGTTTTACCTCAGATGTATTCCTTGGACTCAGTTAGATTATTTTATTGTGGAATTACTTCGTTCATTCTCCTTGGATTATAGTCTTACTCATTATCTAGACTACAATTATTACTGAGTGAGCGACCCTTGAGTTCTATGTTTCATTGGTGTTTACCTCGGAATCCCATTTATATTATAATCCTCATTCTTTCCTTGTTATGTCAATGAACCACTACCATTACTATCTCGATCTAATGCAATTTCTGGATATGCCTCATGTGATCTATTTATATAAATTAGAAATGATTAATTAGTGAAATGTTTACAATTTCAAACACCAGTTTACGGTTGAATTAGGTACATGGGTATTTACATTATTGTTTTTTTTTTACATTTATATATTCATGATTTCATACTGTTATAGTTTATTTTACACGGATTGGATGTTTTAGAAACCATTGGTGGTGGCATACTAAGATTTATCTCACACCCTATTTAAGAACTTCTGGTATATGCGAAGACTATATATTTTCAAGTTTTAACAATGGAAAGAGGGTATCTTCAGAAACTTGATTGCTTCCTCCTTTACGATGGATCTACTAGCAGATGATCGAGCTAGAGCTCAGGGTGTTGTGGATTGTTTTTTTTAATTTTTTATAATTTTTTATATAATTTTTTATCTTTTCCATGTATCCATGTTTTCTATCTTTCTGGATACATGAAATATTACATCATTAGATTTTGATTACTTTGATCAGTTGTTTTTTGGGTTATTACTCTTATCTTCTTCTATCGTGTTGTTTACTATTACATTGATTCTGATACTTATCTCTTGTTGTATTATATATATCTTGTTTGTTATAATATTATAATTATAGAATAGTCACCCATGGACACACCTTAGGCCCTCATTATTAGTCAACAGCCTCTGGCATTTGGGGACATGTGCTTGAGGCAATGTATCCCATTGAGCTTGGGGCACTTCTAAGTGGAATCTAGGACCAGAACATCACCATATTGTTGAGCAATGTATTGTTTTTAAACAAATCAAAATAATGTTTTTTAAAGGGGGAGATTATTTTAAATAATACTCTGTCTCTTTATGATGATTTTGATGCTCACAAATACCCTTAATTATTTACTAATTATTTCGTTGAGTATTTTGCAGGAATTTATTTTATATAACGAGATTTTATACTTCATTTATTCCGAGATCAATTTTAGCGTATTCTGGAATCACTGTAGCGCGAGATCAATTTTAGCGCGTTCTGGAATCACTGTAGCGCGAGATCAATTTTAGCGCGTACTGGAATCACTGTTCATACCCTACGTTGATGAACGTAACGTATGGATGAAAAGTTTACTTTTTATGTTATTTTGAAACGTATGGTTAATGAACCTTACGTTGTTGAAAAGTATGGAAGAAGAACATTACGTTTGGAAGGAACCTTACGTTTTCGTTGTTGAAAAGTATGGAAGAGAAACCGTACGTTAGTTTTCAGTGTTGAGTTTGTTTCTCAAAAGTATGGATCATCAACCTTACTTTTATAATCAACCGTACGTTCTTTGGAGAGTTGAAGCAAGACAAAGTATGGATGATCAACCCTACGTTTGAATGCTGAAGAGAAAGTATGTATGTTCAACCTTACGTTCTGAACCTTACGTTCTGAACCTTACGTTTGTGAACCCTACGTTTGGAGCCACGTCATCAACCCTACGTTTGGCGTCGGGATATTTTTGACAGACGATATTTCCTTTTGAATTAGTCAATCAAGCGGATTATTAGGCGGATTTTGAGCTGATTCTTAAATACGACTTTGACTGAATCAGAGACGGTTTACAACGGATTAATGATTGATTTAAACGGAGCTTTTTATGCCGATTCTTCAGGGGAGTTACAACGGCTCTGTTATTTCATTTAATATCGCGAATCTAAAGGAGATTTTCATGGATCTATTTATGCGGAAGATTTTCTCAGATTTGAATATATGTTCTATCTTGGAAACTTCGGAGATATATATATACACGGGAAAGTGTGTGAAATACAGAGTTATTAATCTTTTGACGAGCAAGAAAACAGAGACTGTGAAAAGGCGTTCTTTTCTGTGATCAAGAAGAATTGTAAAATCCTTTTTACCGAAGGAAGATTTTGATAGCAGATTCACGTGTTCTACATCGACTACCTGTTGTGAATCTACTGCTGCTGAAGTTGTGAAGTTTCTGGTAATATCTATTGCAACTGGATCGACTCAGAACTGTTTTGATTACGGATCTTTATTTTCTGAAGACGACGATCTATCTACTGTCAATTGCATTCTGTTTCAATTGTGAAGAACAACTGGAGAAGTGTTTCTTTATCGAAACCTTTTTTTTTGAGTGATCAGCTTCTCGTTCTAAGCTGTGTGGGTTCGTGTTTGAACCAGGAAGGCTGTGTGTGCCTGAGTCTTGTAAAGGTGTCAACTGCCTGTACTCAGTTGTGGACGGGTCTGTGGAAACGAGGACCAGATAGTGAAAATCGCCAAGCTCGTGGATTTGAGCATTGGTGGAGTGGACTAGGGGCCTTCTGTTCCCCGAACCACTATACATCCGTGTGTTCATGCTTTTACTTTTTCCGCTGCATATTTAATCGTGCAAAAGCATAGTGAACAGAATTTGTCCAAATTGAAGAGATTGTAATAATTTGAAAAAGACACAATTCACCCCCCTCTTGTGTATAATCCGTAGATTCAGATCCAACAATTGGTATCAGAGGAGGAGCTTCTTATTTCTAAAAGTCCTATCAAGCTAGAAGTATTTAAAGATTATACATAGTGTATCATGGCTGATATGAGAGAGGGAATGTCAATGGTCAGAGCACCTTACTTTAATGGAGATAATTATGGCTGCTGGAAATCACGTATGATTATTTATCTGAAAAATCTTGGTTACAGAGTCTATTCAAAGATTCTGACTCCCTATGAAATTCCTGAAAATCCCGATACATGGAGTGCTGCTACAGAGGCTGAGTATGACATAAATTCAAAAGCTATGAATGCAATCATCTGTGGTCTAGGACCAGACGAATTTAACAGAGTATCTCAATGCCCGACTGCATATGAAATGTGGCAAACAATAGCTGTTGCTTATGAAGGAACAGATAATGTAAGACAGATGAGATATGCAACTGCTAAGTTAAAATTCGATACTTTCAGAATGATTGAAGGAGAGAGCATCACTCAGATGAATGGAAGATTGACAGAAATTGTCAATAATATAACAGCTCTAGGAGAACCAATCAAGCAGGCTGATCAAGCGTTGAAGGTACTGAGAGTACTTCCTACTCGATGGAATGGAATCTCTGCAGCAATCAGACAATCAACTTCTGTTAAAGATCTAACTATGAGAGAACTGATTGGTACACTGATGATGTACGAAGCTGAAATGCAAGATGAGGTAAATGAGCATAAAGTCTACATAAAAAGGGAAAATACTGCTTTGAAAGTGACTTCTCAACAAAAGGATAGAAAGATGAAGAACAAAGAAGTGAGTGCTAAATCAGAAAGCTCTGATTCTTTAAATTCGGATGAAGAACTGGCACAGCTAGCCAGAAAATTCAGAAAGTTTTATAGTAAGAAGAAAGACTTCAAGAAATCCTTTAAAAAGGATAGCAAGGAAGTGAGATGTTATGAATGCAAAAAGATGGGACATATCAGACCAGATTGCCCAAAATTGAAAGATGCAAAGAAGAAGAAATTCTTCAAAAGAGATGATTATGAGCAGAAAGACAAGAAAGCTATGAAAGCTACTTGGAGTGTTTCTGAAGACTCAAGTAATTCTTCTGAATCATGCTCAGAGAAGGAGGAAGCCAATTTAAAAGCAAATATGTGTTTCATGGCTGAAACTGATGAGGTACACTCATACTATTCCTCTGACTCAAATAATGAATCAAACTCTGAAACAAGCCTCTCAAATAAAAAACTTGCAGCTTACTGCAATATGCTTGAAGAAAGGTATGACTCATTATTTAATAAATATAAATCTATATAGAACTTGTACAAAGCTATTTCAGATGAGAGAAATACTTTGCTAAAACAACATAAGGAATTAATTGACAAATACAATTCTGCTGAATCAAATAAAATTAATTTTGAATCAAAAATAAAAACTCTACAGGATGAAGTAGAATCTTATAAAACGGCTGCATTAATTTTTACAAAAGGAGAAAACACCTTAAATGAGATACTTGGAAAAACTGTAATTTCTTATTCATTTGTGAGAGAAGCTGTTGTGGAGAGGACTGCACCGATAGAGGAACCAGTAGCTCAACCGGAAATTCAGCTAGAACCTCAAACTGCTGCTGTGGCTGTTGAAGAAGCAATTCCACAAGAACAACTTATGGAGGCAGTGCCTGGTGAAGAAGTGGCCCGACCTCAAGAAGTTCATGAAAATATTGTTCTTGATCATTCAGTAGAAGTCAGAGAGACTACTGTTCGTGATGAACATACTTCTGAAGCTAATACAGAAGTACTTCAGGAAGAATTTTCAGTGGAAGAATTTCAGGCTTCAAAAGCTAGTTCAGTGGATCAACCTTGTCAGGACAAGGACAAAGAACAATCAGATGCAGATTCTTTACCACTTGCCTTGCCTCATCAACCTATTTCTGAACATGAGAATAGAGCACAGGGTGCCCCTGATTCGAGAAAAGAAAAAGTTGTTGAGTTGTACAAGCGTATCTCTCAGTTGGAATCTGAGAATGATAGTCTCAGAAATTCTCTGAACTTAGAGCAGTTGAAGTTTCAGAAGCTGAAAGAATGTACTGTTTCAAGACAGGAAGTAGATTTGTTTAAAACTGATATGTTGCATGCTGTTGATCAGTTGAAATCAGAGATGGTAACGAAAGATGATTTGTCTGAGATGAAAATTTACATGGAGAATAAATTTGAATCTGTTGCAAATAGTGCTGTGAGTGGATCAGGTTCTTCACCTGATTTGATTCGAAGATTTCAAGCAATTACTGGAGCACTGAGCAATATGAGTGACAGATTACACGATCTTCAGTGTAATAGTGCCCCTTTGTCAGTTTTGCTAGATAATCAGAAATTTTTGGTAGATCAGTTGACATCTGGAGAGCAACCGATTAGGATTCTTTTGAATCAGTTATCAGAAAAGCTGGCTCTTTTTGTTGAAAAAGAAGAAAGAATGCATGAGTTTTTCAGAGTTAATTTGATTGAAGATATTCATATGACTCAGGAGAATAGGGATCTTATCATCAAGTTAGGAGATGGGATGATGAAGAGGCTTCGAGAACAGTTTACAGAGATCAAGATCGCAATTCAAAGGAGATAGACACCTTTTTCCCTGTCTTATCCCTAAACCTTGATTCCTCTGTATATCACTGTCGTAGCTTGTGAATAAAAATTCTTTTCTTATCTTTTTTGTTTTATTATTTATTGATTTATGATTAAGTTAGCCAGTATAAGAAATTCACTTATTCATACCCAGTTAATTATAGCATTTACTTATAGTTCAGTGCAATATTGAATGTGTTCAAATCCGTAATTTTTCATTCTTTTTGATATCACAAAAAGGGGGAGAATTTGGATAAACACAACATTTAAATTCATTCGTTTCCTATGAAGAAATTTGGATATATAGGAGCATTTGGATATATACGACATTTATCTTTTATCTATTTGAAAATTTATTTTTATGGGAGAGTTATGGGGGAGAAATTTTATAGTTAAATATTGTTTTAATCCTTTCAAAATTCTAAAATTTTATAAAACTTTTTTTTCAATCAAGATTGCAATTAAATTAGTTCTATTATTTTATGGGTTTTGTGATCATCAAAAAGGGGGAGATTGTTGAGCAATGTATTGTTTTTAAACAAATCAAAATAATGTTTTTTAAAGGGGGAGATTATTTTAAATAATACTCTGTCTCTTTATGATGATTTTGATGCTCACAAATACCCTTAATTATTTACTAATTATTTCGTTGAGTATTTTGCAGGAATTTATTTTATATAACGAGATTTTATACTTCATTTATTCCGAGATCAATTTTAGCGTATTCTGGAATCACTGTAGCGCGAGATCAATTTTAGCGCGTTCTGGAATCACTGTAGCGCGAGATCAATTTTAGCGCGTACTGGAATCACTGTTCATACCCTACGTTGATGAACGTAACGTATGGATGAAAAGTTTACTTTTTATGTTATTTTGAAACGTATGGTTAATGAACCTTACGTTGTTGAAAAGTATGGAAGAAGAACATTACGTTTGGAAGGAACCTTACGTTTTCGTTGTTGAAAAGTATGGAAGAGAAACCGTACGTTAGTTTTCAGTGTTGAGTTTGTTTCTCAAAAGTATGGATCATCAACCTTACTTTTATAATCAACCGTACGTTCTTTGGAGAGTTGAAGCAAGACAAAGTATGGATGATCAACCCTACGTTTGAATGCTGAAGAGAAAGTATGTATGTTCAGCCTTACGTTCTGAACCTTACGTTCTGAACCTTACGTTTGTGAACCCTACGTTTGGAGCCACGTCATCAACCCTACGTTTGGCGTCGGGATATTTTTGACAGACGATATTTCCTTTTGAATTAGTCAATCAAGCGGATTATTAGGCGGATTTTGAGCTGATTCTTAAATACGACTTTGACTGAATCAGAGACGGTTTACAACGGATTAATGATTGATTTAAACGGAGCTTTTTATGCCGATTCTTCAGGGGAGTTACAACGGCTCTGTTATTTCATTTAATATCGCGAATCTAAAGGAGATTTTCATGGATCTATTTATGCGGAAGATTTTCTCAGATTTGAATATATGTTCTATCTTGGAAACTTCGGAGATATATATATATACACGGGAAAGTGTGTGAAATACAGAGTTATTAATCTTTTGACGAGCAAGAAAACAGAGACTGTGAAAAGGCGTTCTTTTCTGTGATCAAGAAGAATTGTAAAATCCTTTTTACCGAAGGAAGATTTTGATAGCAGATTCACGTGTTCTACATCGACTACCTGTTGTGAATCTACTGCTGCTGAAGTTGTGAAGTTTCTGGTAATATCTATTGCAACTGGATCGACTCAGAACTGTTTTGATTACGGATCTTTATTTTCTGAAGACGACGATCTATCTAATATCAATTGCATTCTGTTGCAATTGTGAAGAACAACTGGAGAAGTGTTTCTTTATCGAAACCTTTTTTTTGAGTGATCAGCTTCTCGTTCTAAGCTGTGTGGGTTCGTGTTTGAACCAGGAAGGCTGTGTGTGCCTGAGTCTTGTAAAGGTGTCAACTGCCTGTACTCAGTTGTGGACGGGTCTGTGGAAACGAGGACCAGATAGTGAAAATCGCCAAGCTCGTGGATTTGAACGTTGGTGGAGTGGACTAGGGGCCTTCTGTTCCCCGAACCACTATACATCCGTGTGTTCATACTTTTACTTTTTCCGCTGCATATTTAATCGTGCAAAAGCATAGTGAACAGAATTTGTCCAAATTGAAGAGATTGTAATAATTTGAAAAAGACACAATTCACCCCCCTCTTGTGTATAATCCGTAGATTCAGATCCAACACATATATCTCTAAATAAATCTTCTATCTCTTGACATATATAATATATATTATATTGGTTTCATTTATTATTTACTTATCCTCCTAAAACTCTAAAATAAGATCTTCAGTATACATATGTGTGTCTCTATAGCATAATGTATGTTGTTCTTTCTGAACAATATTTCTTCAAGTTCTAGTAGATATAAAACTCCCACAGCATACACATTGACACAATTTTATCCTTATTCATAATAACCAACTCAAGATTCTATAAATTTAATCCATTTTTTCTTCATTAATATTATGATATTTGGATGATATTAGAAAATTTAAATATATTCTACCTCAAAAACTTATCCATCTATTTAATAGTTTTAATTTATAATTTTATTTACTTGTAATTCATTTGATATATGAAAATTAAAATTTGTATTATTAACATCCTTATTTGACTCAATAAATCCTCCAAAATATGAAGGCCAGACTCATGTCTTATTTGACTTGACCTAATCTTCTAGAACATGCATGTCCAGTTTTGTTTATCTCTTATCAATATTTTCTTTTCAAATCTTTCAAAATGACCTCAACACTTTTTTGTATGTTCTACATAATATGGAAACTTTCATAAAATATAGTGTTGAATCAATATGGTTTCCTTATGAATTTTTCATTCTTCTATGTTTTGAAAATCACAAACACTTTATCTTATAGAAAAATATTTTCTCTAAGGATTATATTAATAAGGAAAATTTTCTTTCTCCAAGGAAATATTTTATTTACCATTGTTTTAATTGTTCAAATTATAATATTTCCAAATATAACTAATTTTGTTACTAATTCAAAATTGGGTTTCATATCTAAATTCTTGGAATCTTATAATTCATTGGATATATAGTGTTCTGTTTTTATGTTCTGAATTCTCTGAAATTCTGGTTTTGAATTATTTGAAATTCCGGTTCTGAAGTCACTGAAATTCTGGTTCTGAATTCTCTGAAATTTTGGTTCCGAATTCCTTACAATTCTAACTCAGAAATCCTCAGAATTCAGATTCCAAACTCTTTGGAAAATCGAATCTGAATATCCATGTCTTATAAACTTTTAATGTTTATTTGGTTAAACTAAAAACTCTATTTTTTCCTTATAATCTGAAAAATATATTTGATTAATCTTATTCATTTTTATGAAACGATGTCGTACAATCTGTTTCTAACTAACCGTTATTTGAGTGACATGTGTACCGGTCCCTCTGAGATTTAAGGAAAAATATGACTATTGGAGGAGGGAGCCAACTATTTGATAAGTTCCTATAAATAGGAGCTCATTTGAATGATCTCAATAACAATTCTATCACTCTAGATATTACATGCTGGTAAAGTTATTTCTAGAGAGAGAGAAACTCATGATTTTTTCATACTGAACATATTATTTATCTTGCTATGTGTGACTCTGATTATTTCCGAATACAATCGAGGGATTTTGTGGATAGAAAGACAGATGTACCTACTACCTTTAAATTCAAGGACTTCCAGGGATATGAAGATAGAGTTACTGACTACTATGAATTTCTAGGGATTGCGTGGATATCAAGACATATTATGATATTCCTATCGAGGGATCACCCTGGTGTGGGTAAGACAAACTTTCTTGGAAATATAAATCAAGGGACCTTTATCCAAGGTTGTTGGATACCCTACTCTTTGGGTTAAAATATTTCATACTTTTTACTTATTTTTGTTTCAAGTTTATTTCTGTTGTGTTTTTAATAAAGGAATAAAGTATAAATTTCATATACTTTCTTGTACTTTTGAATACTCTAATTAGTATGATTCTATATGCTTTAAGGTGGAATATTTTCCTTGTAAACTTTCATTAAGTTTCATTTTTGGAACCATATTTTCGAAACCTAGCTTGATTGGTTAGTATAACTAAAATAGGTCTTGTAAATTTACCTTGTTTGACTTTGTTAAACATATTTTTTCTTATGTTTAAAAACAAAAGTTTTTAAACATACAATTCACCCCCCCCCTCTTGTAATTGAGCATCTACATCATTATTTTTATCCTACAATTGTTATCATTGGAGGTTTCTAAAATACTTATATTCACATATATGTTTTCCTTCTCAATTTTTCATTGTTCTAATATTTTCCTTTCTTAGTAATTTTTATCTTTGTTTACAATCTTTTACTATTAATAAGTTTTTGTGGAATGATATTTTCATTTAGAATGGTAGGATTGAATTTTGGTTCTATTATCAACCTTAATCCTACTAGACCACCTATATTTGATGGGAACGATTATGAATACTAGAGAGATCGAATGAAGACTTTTGTTATTAACACTAGGGTGGACAATTTTGTCATGCTTACTGTAGATTAAAAAATTCCTAACAAGGAAGTCAAAACATTCACTAAACAAAAGAAGTTAGAATATCAACTAAACTACAAGGTACGTAATACTTTGTTGTGTTCTATGACTAGGAATATATATTTTCAAATTTCTTCTTGTAAAGCTGCAAATTGTATCTGGAAAAATTAGAAGTTGCACATTTTGGTACATCCAAAGTTATAGAGACTGGAAGATCTATGTTGATAGAAGAATATCATGGATTTGTACTTCCTTATGGGGAACCATTATGAAAGTTACAACAAAGGATTATGATAATTGTTAACAGTCTACAAGCTATGGGTGATAATAGTCTAGATGATGAAGCTCTTATAGATAAGATTATAAAAATCATGCCTAATGAGTGGGAATCTAAAAGAACAGCTATTAATAAGAATAGGAAAGTATCTCAAATCAATCATGATGAGATTTTTAGAACTCTTATTCAACATGAGACAAGAAAGAAAAGAAATGATTATATGAACAGGAAGAATAATGACAATATAAGTGTATCATTTACTACTACGAAATCCAAGACTCTAGAAAGCGTTACAAGAACCATGTATAAGAAATCTACTATTTTATCAGAATCTAGTGAAAGTGAACATTATGAGAATGATCTAACTAGTCTTTCTCGAGGATGAATAAGATAGTTGGAAAGAAAAACTTTTAGTATATATATAAGAAGAAAGAAAGAAAAGACAAGAATGATTCGGAAGTCACTTACTATGAATGAAAAAGAGTAGGGTATATAAGGACGAATTTTCCTATGCTTAAGAAAAAGGATTGAAAAGAAAATCATTCTGAGAAGAATAGAAAAAAACATATTATAAAGCTAAAGATAAGAATGTTTTGAAAGGAAATGATACCTAGAGAGCCGGTGGTGGTGACTCTTCAGATGAATCCTCAGAGTATGAATCTTGTGGTCAGAAGAATCTTGGTCTACTAGCCAGATTACCCGTTGACTATATTTATCTAATGGACAAGGTACATAATGTTAAATCTGTCACCAATGTATCTCTGAATGCAAATTATACTGATGATAAATACTATAAGTCTTCATATTAAGAATATTCTTCTGATAAATATAATACTTTACCTTCTTATGAATAAGTGTCTAGATTCCCTAAACTCGTTGAGAATAAAAATTATAAACTCAATAAAAATCTTGATAAGGAAAATTCTAGATTATCTATTTTAACAAAAGAAATATCAGATCTTTATAAAGATCTTGATAAGAAAAATTTTTATTTTGAAAGTATTTCCAAAAAACTTTAGGAAGTTAATTCTATGAAAGATAAACTTTCTAAGGATATTGAAAATGTAATTTTTGAGAAAAATATTTTAGAGACTAACTCTAGTTCTAAAACTAATGTTTTTGAAGAATAAAACATGGTTATTAAACTAAACTCAAAAATATTTTCCTTGATGAAGTGTCTGTAAAACATTACTTCTGGTAAGGAAAACATTGACAAAATGTATTCCCAAATTCGACCTTTAAAGAATCGTTCTAGATTTGGTTATACCCATTCTAAACCAATTTTAAGTAATAACTAATTTGTTCCCTAAAGTGATCCATTTTTCACTAAATGTCAGTGTGGTGGACATTGGTCAAAAAAATCTTTAAATAAAACCCAGTATTTAGGTTTTCATAAAGCTTATTTTTCAAAGAAAATGTGGATTCCTAAAATCTTGATTTCTGAAATTTTCAAAACCAAGAAAGTTTGGGTTTTGAAAGTCTAACTTTTTTATTTTTTGGAAAAAAATAAAGTACCAACAGAAATACGTGGTACATGGATAGTGGATTTCTCAGCACATGACTGGTAAAAAAACTTATTTGAAAAGATTATCAAGATGAAAGAAGGAAAAGTAACTTTCAAAGATAATTCTCACAGAGAAATTGTTGGTATAGGTAACATTGTTCTTCTTGGAAAAGCATAAACTTCGAATGTCTTATTTATTAAATGTATTAATAAAAAACTTATTAGCATAGGTTAATTATGTGATGAAGGTTACCTTGTGAATTTTTGGAATGATAAGTGCTTCGTACACAATTATAAGAAAGAGTTTATTCTATATTCCCACAAGTAAGAGAATTTATACACACTATACTTAGAATACCTTACGAGCCAATATCTACCTTCCCTTGGTGCAATAGAAGATCAATATTGGTTATGGAATAGAAGGTTAGGACACTATAACCTTAGGAACATATGAAAACACTCAAAGAAAAGACATGTTAATGATCTACCGGAGCTTATATTTGATTCTTTAAATGTTTATGATCCTTGTCAATATAAAAAGCAACATAAATCATGTTTTAAATAAATCGATTAAGTATCAACTTCTGATACATTATAATTAGTGCATATGGATATTTTTTGGACCAATATAAATTGAAATTATTAGAGGAAAATATTATGTATTTTTTCAAGTTGATTATTACACTAGATTTACCGGGATTTATTTTCTAGCAAATAAATCTGAAGATTTTTCATATTTCAAAATTTTTCAAGACCAATTTAAAAATATGAAAAACTATCCATTGATAACCATTCATAGTGATCATGGAGAAGAATTTCAAAATTCTAATTTTCAAAATTTGTGTAGTAAGAAATGCATTACTCATAACTTATCATCTCCAAGAACTCCTCAACAGAATGGTGTTGTTTAAAGAAGAAATCGAATTCTTTAAGATTTAACTAGAACCATGTTGATTGAATATTCTATAGCTAAACACCTTTGGGATGAAGTTATAAGTACTTCTCAATATAATATAAATCGAGTTTTGACTAAACCATTTCTTAACAAAACCACTTACGAATTGTTGAATGGATGAAAACTTAGACTTTCCTACTTCAACGTATTTGGTTGCAAAGTATTCATTTTGAATACTAAAGATAATTTTCATAAATTCTTACCCAAATCAAATTAAGTAATTTTCCTAGGCTACTCTATAACTTCAAAGGCTTATAGAGTCTTTAATAAAAACACTTGTACTATTGAGGAAACAGTACATGTTAAATTTGATGAAACTAATCCTTTTGTTTTTAAACAACCTCAACTTACATCTTCGGATGTGTCCTCAAAAACTGATTATACACCCTTGATAGAATATCCTTCTGATAAGGAAAATTTTGAAGAAAATATTTCTAAATAATTTACCCCAAAATATTTCCTACCATATGTTGATGAACAGGTTTTAGAGAACCCAAATCATTTGTTTCTTAAGAATCATCCTTGTGATAGTATCATTGGTGATGTAAATCAACTTGTAAAGACTATAAGTTCCTTAAGAAATGAATTAGAACATCTAGAATTCATTTTACAATTAGAACCAAAAAGCACTATTGAAGCTTTAGGTGATGATGATTGGATAAAAGTCATACAGGATGAGCTAAATGAATTAGAAAGGAGCAAAGTCTGGACCTTGGTTGAAAGGCCTAAGGAAACTTCTGTTATTGGAGTAAAATGATTATTCAGAAATAAGTGTGATGAAAATGGAATCATTTTAGGAAATAAGTCTAGATTAGTTTCTAAAGGCTATAATCAACAAGAAATAATAAATTATGAAGAAATATATGCTCCAGTAGCTAGATATGAATCTATTTATATTTTAATTTCCTTCGCAGCATTCTTTAATTTCAAAAATTTTCAAATGGATGTAATTTTTTTTCCTTAATGGATATGTTCAAGATGATGTTTTTGTTAAACAACCTCCTAGTTTTGCATACAAAAAACATCTTGAACATGTTTTCAAACTTACCAAAGCTTTATAAGGACTTAAACAAGCCCCTAGATCTTGGTATGATAGACTTACAGGTTTTTTGTTACAAAAAAATTATGATACGAGAAATGTTGATCCAAATATTTTTATAAATAAAGATAATAAAAATGTTTTAATTGTTTAAATTTATGTTGATGACATTATATTTGGTTCAACTCATCAAACTTTAACTAATTAGTTTGTGAATTTAATATAATATGAGTTTGAATTGAGTATGATGGGTGAGTTAATATTTTTTCTAGGTTTCCAAATTTCTCAAAAACCATAAAGAACATATATATCTCAATATAAATATATTAAATATCTTCTTAAAAAGTATGGATTTGACAACACTAGAAGTATAAGTACTCCCATCAGTACCTCTAATTATTTTTATCTTCATTAAACTAGAAAACTACTAGATCAATCATCATTTATAGTTATGATAGGAGGTTTACTATACTTGACTGCTATTCATCTAGACATTATGTTTTCAGTATGCTTATGTGCAATATATCGATCCAATCCTAAGGAATATCAGTTCAAAGTAGTGAAAAGAGTTTTTTTCTATTTAAATAGAACCATGGATTTAGGACTCTTTTATACTTCAGGAAATGATTTTGTTTTAAAAAGTTTTTTGGATGATGATTTTAGTGGATGTAGAATGGATAAGAAAATTACATCTGGAACCTGTCATATATTAGGATATTAATTAGTATCTTGGTCATGAAAAAAGAAATACTAAATAGTACTTTCCACTACTGAAGTTGCATATGTAGAAGCTGTAAGTTTTTTTGCCCAAATTTTGTGGATGGAACACACACTCACAGACTATGGCATGAGTTTTACCAGAACACAGATATTTTGTGATAACACTAGGGCCATTTCTCTAAGTAAAAACCATGCACATCACTCTCGTGAATAAAACATCGATATTAGACATCTCTTTGTTAGGGATCACACACAAAAAAGAGATTTAATTCTTCAATTTATCGGAATGCAAGAAACAACTTGCTGATATTTTCACAAAATCTTTACCCTCCGATAGATTTGAATAAATTAAACAAAAGTTAAGAATGATAACTATAATGTAATTTCCATATTAACTTTTTTTAAAATCTATCTCCTTACAGTAAGATACTCTTTTTTATAGGGGGTACATTTTCTTTTTAAATCAAAATTATTCGTAATCAAAATTTTTCCTAATCAAAATTTTTTATAATCAAATTTTTTTCATAATCAAATTTGTTTCGTAGTCAAAAAATTTCGTAGTAAAATTTCTCATTGTTAAAATTTTCAGAGTCTAAAAATTCTCAATTTTAAAAAATTCATTTATTTAATAATATTTTCTGTAATCTAAAGTTTTTAAAGAAGAATTTTCTTCATTACTGATAATTTTCATAGCAATCCAGAAGGTATATTTCCTTACTTAAATTTTCATAATCAAATTTTAATTGTTGGTATTTTCCTCTTGTTTTAAGAATTCTTTTTCTCAGATTCACTTTCCTTAAATCCAATGTTTTATCCTTAAAAAACTCAAAAGATCGAAACCTACCAAAATCTTTCTTCGGCATTCATCTCAACCGTCAGATTATATCATGCCAGTTTCAACTGTTGGATCAATCATTGAAGATGAATTGTCACCTCAAACACCTATATAAAGTCCCCCAGATGGGTGTCCCACATCGGTTATCAACCATTGGCTAAATGAAACTATACTTATTTAATTAAATATCATTCTAAATTTCCATGTTTTCCTCAAATCTGAATGTCATTGGATGCCTCTCCTCATACATAAATGTCTTCTGTAAAGGAAATTTTTGAATGGCAGGTCTATAGAGAAAGTTTCATAGATCCGATGTTTTTTTCTAAGTATGACACTATTATTTCAAAAAATGTCGTATTGAATGGTTGGGAGAGATTATGTGTATCCAAACCAAAGGCACAGGATATGGTTTATCTATAGTTGTTGGTAGAATTCTATGAGTCAATAATTTTCTTTAATGAAGGATGGAGAGACAAGTTTTCCTTTAAGAGTTATGGAAAAACATATTCCATCTCCTGCTGTAAGGCTTCCAACTTAATTGGAATTTTATATAAGGTTGAATATGAGTTCTATACTCACAAGTTACTGGATGTATCAGGTGCATTTGATAAGAAGATGTCTTTTGAGTGTCTTGGTTTGAAATGAGTGAAGACTCTAAAGATTGTTCGTCTCTCTAAAAATTTCAGGATTCTTGAGTTGTGGGTTCAATGTTTTCTCATTCCAAGAAAGGGAGACAATGAATCCTTAAAGAAGAGTGATATCTATATTTGGATTTTCTGGTGAACCTCAGGAAGAATAATTTGGTGAAGTATGTATTGATTACAATCAAGAATATAAATAATAGGATTCTTAAACTGCAAATTATTATGTACTTGGTAATGCTTTCCAAGATCATAGTTCTTTTTCTAGAACCATTCAAAATCCCATGCAGTTCTAAGCCAAGGAATTTGAAGGTTATATTACTTAGTGATGATACCTTGAGAAGGATGAAGGTTGGATTCAATAGTGAATCCCGATAATTCTATGATTTATCTAAATCTTAAATCGAAGCTTTTTCAAAGAAACCAGAAGTAGCTAAGACATCCAAGAAAGGTGAGAATAAGATAATGGTGAAGGAACCAGAAGTGAAAGAAAAAACTCCTACAGTTCAGGAAACTCAATCTACACCTCCAAAATATAAGTAAAAAATACTTATCAGGATGAAGTGGTTATGAAATAGAGATAAAATAAGAAGAATATGAAGGAATGGGAGCCTAGTTTGGGCATGGACCCTACTGAAGAAAAATATTTAAAGATTATGGCTTCAGAAGAGTATGAGAAGCAGGAAAAAGTGAAGAAGCTGAGGAATACGGTGTTGGAGGCCAAAATAGTTCAAGCTCTTCTCAAATACACTGAGAAAGCCTCTGAACAAGTCCAGGTACTGGAATCGTTTCTATAAGAATCCCTTCTAGTGACTCTAGGAAAGAAAATGGTGATTTCAAAACCCGAAGAAGATAAATAAATAGTTCAGGAAGAGGAAGTAGAAGAAGAAGAATAGGAGGAAGGAAGTGAGGATACAGATGATATAATAAGACAAGTAGACGAATATCATGAGAAAGAGAGTACTTCTAAAAAATTATCAATATGAACTTCTCCTGATGAATCTACCAAAATTCTTTCACAAGGAAAAGAGGATAAAGAGTAGGATGAAGTGAATAAACTATCTTTTGATGAAAGCAGCAACCATGATTTTGTTCAACAAGAGGATCTAGTGGAAGATGCTGAAAAAGAAAAGGTTGAGGAAGATAATATAGTTCAACTATCAGATAGTGAACATGAATTTCCAAAAACAGCAAAGATCATTCTGAGAAATGATAAGGGAAAACAGGTGTTTGTTGATACACCGAGGAAAGTTGTGGTGGAAAATAAAGATGTTGGAGGTTCATAAAAGATAAAATCTGATGATATAGAAAAATAATCCCCACAAACCAGAGAATCTTATTCAGAATCATCCTCTATTAGACATGACATTGTGGTTCAATCGTTGAAGAAGTTGGTTGATACCATTCCTTTGTTTCCAAGTATAGACTCGAGGTTCCAGATGCTTCATCACTCTTTTAATCATAAATAAGATTATGTTTCCATGCTTATGGATAAGTTCACTAGGCTTGAGGCTAATTTCAAATCCATTTTTATTGGGTATGATGCTCATATAAGGTCATGCAAGGAAATTACAAAGTGGTCAAGGATGATAATTGAAGAGAAGATAACACCTGATGATTTTTAAGATAGTGTGAAGGATGATTTTGATACCAAAGATTTCAAGATCAAATATATTACTAAAATTTTTAAAGAGAAGCTTAGTCTCGAAAAAACAACCCAGAAGCAGGAATTCAATGATCTGAATGGGAAGATTAACTCAGTTTCTTTGAATTGGAAAAGGGAAAGAGATCTCATAATTGAGTTTGAAGAAAATCATAGTAAGAAATAATATCTTTTGAAGACTCAAGTATAAATTATTATGGCTCATGAAGAAAAAATAAAAGATATTGAGAAAAAAAGGAGGATCAAGATTAGATGCTTAAGTATTTTGAAGAGGATCATAAAGAGCTTAAAAAGATGAAGACCATCATGAAGAAGTTAATGTCGAAAGAGAAAGAAGGATAATTTTTTCCCTAATCCGATATTTTGTTGAATTTCCATCCTTGTGAAAATTATTTCAATCGTAATGAAATATTGGTTTCCTTTCAAATGTTTGGTTGTATAGTACTAATTTTTTAGGTACCATTTTTTTCATTCCCTTTATTCTTTTTTTGAAAATCACAAAGGGGGAGAAAGGAATGATAAAAAGAATACTAAGTAAAGAAGATAATTCTCTACGTAAGGGGGAGTCTATCTAAGGGGGAGTTCTTATCAAAGAAGATTTACTTATGTAATAAAAGAGAAAATTCTCTTTCGAGAAGTCAATAATAAAATCCTTAGGGATTTAAAAACCTAAGGGGGAGTTAGTTGTATTCACCATGATCCATAAGTAAAGGGAGATAAGTTTTTCTTTTAAGTTCATAAAGAAAAATTCTATGTCCTTATATTCTTTTTCATAAGGATGTTTGTGATTTCCAAAAATGGGGAGATTGTAGAGTCAGTAAGGTTTCCTTATGACTTTTCCATTCTTCTATGTTTTAAAAATCACAAACACGTATTTTAAGGAAAAATATTTTCCCTAAGGATTATCTTAATAAGAAAATTTTTCTTTCTCCAAGGAAATTTTTTCTTTAACTTTGTTTTCATTGTCCACATTATAATCTATATAAATCTAACTCATTTTATTACTAATTAAAAATTCAATTTCATATCCAAATTCTTGGAATCATAAAATTCTTTGGATATAGAGTGTTCTATTTTCATGTTCTGAATTCTCTGGAATTAAAGTTCTGAATTCTTTGAAATTTAGGTTCCGAATTATCTGAAATTCCAGTTCCGAATTCTCTAAAATTCAGGTTCTGAATTCCTCAAAATTCCGACTCCAAATTCCTCAGAATTTAGATTCTGAATTCATTGGAATTAGAACTCCAGAATCTATATAATTCATATTCTGAACTCTTTGGAAAATAGAATTCAAATATCCATGTATTATGAACTTTGAATGTTTATTTGGTTAAATTCTGAACTCTATTTTGTCCTTAGACTTTGAAAAATAGATTTGGTTAAGCCTGTTCATTTTTCTTACATTTTTTATGAAACGAGTTCATAAAATATTTTTCAAACTAACTGTTATTTTAGTGACACGTTTTCAGGTCCCTATGATATTTAAGGGAAAATATAACCATTGGAGGAGGGAGCCGACCATTGGAGAAGTTCCTATAAATAATAGATCATTTGAACAAGCTCAATAATAGTTCTATCACTCAAGAGATTCTATATTGCTGATGTGATTTCTAGATAGAAAGACTCTCATGCTTTGTGCATACTCAACATCTTTTTCAGCTTTCTTAGTGCGACTCTGATTAATGCTGAATAGAATCGAGGGCTTCCTTGGATAAGAAGACAGAGGTGTCTACTACCTTAAAGTTCGAGGACGTTTGGGGATAGGAAGACAAAGGTACCAATTAACTTTATCTTCGAGGGCTTGCAGGGATAACAAGACAGATTCCGGTATTCCTATCATGGGTTTACCCACATGTGGATAATAAAGTCTTTCTGGAAAGTATAAATCAAGGGACCATTATCCATGGTTTTTGGATACCCTACTCTTTGGGATAAAATATTTCATACGTGTTACTTGTTTTTGTTTCAAATTTATTTCTGTTGTGTTTTTGATAAATGATGAAAGTATAATTTTTTTATACTTTCTTATAGTTTTGTATACTCTGATAAGTAAGATTATATATGCTTTAAGGTTGAATCTTTTCCTTGTAAACTTTCCTTATGTTTCATTTCTGGAACCATATATCTGGAACCTAGAAAGTTTGTTTATTAGAACTAAAATAGGTCTTGTGAATTTACCTTACTTAGCTTTGTTAAACCTAGTTTTCCTTAAGGTTAAAAATGAGAGTTTTTAAACTTGCAATTCACCCCCCCCCCCCTTCGCTCCCCTTCTGATAATTGAGCATCTACATCATTATTTCGAACCAACATATAGATCTTCCTCAGTTACATGGTCTTCCTTATGATAAATCATTATTAATCAAGACTTATTCACATTTTAGTACTAAATCATTATTCTTCATCACATCCTAAAATCCAGGTGAAAATCATTAATTATGACTCATGATATTCATATCATGATGTATAGGTAAGAATCAACAAATTGGATTTTATTTCACAAAAATTTTATGTGAAACATTTTAAAATATTCCATTTTCTTATCTTATATTGACTCATAGTAATTCTTATATAAATTCCATTATTCTTTGTAAAAATCCTAAAAATTGGCCCAAAAATTTTATATCTTTAAATATATTCTTAAATTCCTCAATATATTATAGATTTCTTATTCCATATATCTAACATAGTCTTTCAAAACTAGATTATTGAATCCCCTCTATCTTTTCACATATCATATTTATAACATCCACATTTTATAATATTAAATCATCTTTATCTTCTATGCTTCTTTGCTTCATCACCACATCTCTTCCCAAATTTAGATCATATAAAAAAATTTATCTACTTAACTTTAAATCTTCTAGAGTTGGGATATTAATCAATTTGAAGCACTTTATAGACATAATCAACCAACTTCTATATACACATTACCTTCTAGATTCATCCTCCAAAATCATTCAATATTGGATTTCTAAGAACCCCCGGATATTCTATATATTCCACACATATCAAAAATATTTCTTTTCATCTATATCATTCAAAATATTCTTTCTAAAATATCTTCTATTTTCATTGAGATATATCACATTTTAATAACACATTTTACAAACCACATTAAGTATGTTACAAATCATTGTGTGGACACTTAGATAATTTTCCTATTCCTTAAATATATTAATTTCTAGATACTACACCTTATTAAAGTCTCATGAATTATATACTCAGAATGAATCAGGTTTTATTCTCAAGAAATAAATATGTTTACTACTTTGAATTAAAATCATTGCATTATCGGATTTGAAATTTCAATTCACCTTCAGGAACTTCTATAAAAAAATCATCATATAGGCAAGCCATATTTAATTTTAATGTAAGACTTTTTTATCCTTTTATATCTTATATTAACATAATGAATTATATATTCAAACATTTTTATGTTGTAAAAACTTCCATATACACAAGTATTTATAATTGAGACTCATGATTTTGATATATATCTTTCACAAGTATAACTTATAGATTTTTCAAAATACATCATTTAATTCTTCATTCAAATATCCATCTAAATCCGTAACTCAAAAAGACTCTTACATATAACTTAATGACACATAAAAACCATTTAAATTTTTTATTAACACTTATATATATAATCATTTGAAAAATATTTATTTCTCTATAACTATTGAATACATACAAAGGACTTTTGGTTTCATGAAACATCTAGAAACATATTTTTCTTCATTAGTAATTAAAATTTTAACATAAAGAATTACATTTATATTCACATACATGTAATAAAACTCTAAAAGTGTCTTCTAGAATCATTTTTCCTCTAAAAAACTCTCTGGACATCAACGATGTGTAGCTCAAGTGTTAACATCAGTTTTTATTATTTATAATCACAAGTATTTATTTTCACAAACTTCACTGTGAACATGTAATTCAAAATTCATGCATCAACCTTAAAAAATGGTTATAAATTTACACTAATTTTATCTTAAAAAGAGTCATGTATTATTTCTACTAAATATAACCATATTTTTATGAAATTAGAATTAACATCATTTTAAAAACATTACTATACTTCATTACTTCTAGAAATACATTTTATTTCAGCATCCAGAATAACCATTAAACCTCACTATCAATACCTTCATCTTTAATCCATAATCATATTCATTACTTTTGAAAATATTGTGTCCTTATGAATACATATTAATTATTTAATCTCACATTCATAATTAGTGTTATAATCAAGATTTTTGATCTGACATCTATTTATCTCATGTACTGACTTCCAAAACATTTTTAAGAAGTCCCATATTTATTATTTATCTTAAAATCTACTTACTCATTTAATTTACCAACTATTGAAAAAATAAAAAAATTCATCATTATGAATTTGTTTCATTAATATATTTTTTTTATTTTTTGTTAATACCCAATAAAAAATAAATTCAATGATCTCTCATGTATATCTCTTTAATGGTTCTCTCTGTCCTTACTAATAATAAATTCAAAGTATTAATAGTGAGGGAAATTCAAACATAAATCATTCTCCAAATATGACTTGTAATTTCATTATCTCCACATATGTTCATTTTTTATAATGAAAACCAATTTTACTTATTAAAAGGATTGCATCACTTTTCTTAGAGGAATGTTCACTAAATTAATTAGCTCTTAGTCGAGGTGAGAAATTATAAGGGTAGAAAACAAGATATATTAACACATACATAAAGGCGATCCATAATTAATATAAAATGTGACACCAAATTATAAATATTCTTTAATAGTGGTTTAAACATTACTGAATAAACTCTTTTAATTGTTTCAAAAAATATATTAAAATAATTCAAACACAAGTAAGTTTCACCACATTTATATCAGTTTTTATTTATGATAAAAAATAAATATTTATGATTTAGATTTAGAATTTATTTTTCCTAAAATGATATTAGAGTATAGGTAACATACCATGTTTAGAAAAAGAAATAATATATTTGATAGAATATATGATCAACTATATCGAGCTTAAGAGACAAAATTAATATTAATATTTAAATATTACTATAATAACGTAGCTATTAGAATGGAGGGGATTAACAATAGTAACTGAGTTATAAAAATATGGTTTATACGTCTATATATAATTATTATTCCAATTAATTATAAATAAATGTAAACCATTTTTTAAAATAATAGGAAATGTTTTCTGAAAATTTTTATAAATGAGAAATAATGTGTTTTATACAAATAAAAAATAAAATCACTCATACTGGATTTTATTAATGATAAATATATATATATATATAATAAATTAAACCTAATGTTTAAAATTCGTATTATTTGTTTTCTAGACATGATGTAAGAACAAATACAATTTTACTCATAAAAACGGTATTTTCCTAAAAAACAGTTTTATCGCTTTTTGATCACGCACATATTATATATCTATTTTTTCACAATTTCATAAATTATATCAGATAATATCAACTTACTAATTTAATTATATTTATAAAAATTTAATTTGGTTAAATTTTTGGTACATTTCTAATAAGTTTCATCTGTTGATGAACAATGAAAAATATTGTATTTCTAATTGAAAATAGATTTTTGGTATAAATAACTAATAGTTATAAATTATATTTTTAATTTGTTTTAGAGTATAATTACATCAATATTTTATCATTTAATCAAATAAATTTCATTGTATTAAATTATAAATTTTATTTTTATATACAAACATTTTAATGTTATGAACTTTTTTACATTAAAATTTTGGTTTTCTCGATTCGTCAATGAGATTAACTTTATATTAATTTTAGAAAAGTTTTTTTTTTGAATTATTTAAAATTAATTCAATATTTTTAATTATATGTTAAAAATTTGTTAAATATGTCCTGATAATTTTTGGACAATACGAATAGTAACATTAGTAACTTATATTACCACAGTTAAGGGTAAATCAAGTAATTAAGAGTGAAAAATATTATAAATATTATAAAATTACCCCAAAACATGTCCTAATTTTATTTTAAAAGATATTTTAATAAAAAATCATCCTTAGGGATATTGTTTGAGATCTTGAATCCATTTTATGACTTTATCCCATTTACAGTATTTTATTCAATGAAATGTCAATTTTTTCAAACATTTTTTTAAGAAGCGAAATATTTTTAATAAGGAGTAATATAGGGTATATGTTAGACTATAAATATTATTTCAAAGTAAATTTAATATTTATTCAATATGATAATTTATTTATAATTTTTAGTATACAAATAAATATCTTACAGGCTTACACAATTTTGATAATTTAATGGTATAAATAATTGAAATATTAAGTAAATGATATTACAAATAATAAAATAGATATAATTTTAGATAATTAATGTAATTAATATATTTTTTAGATTACTTAGACATGTTAGTGATGTATTAAATGAATTTTTATGAATATATCATGTCATTATGATATTTTTAAAAATTCATGTAATGAATAGTGTCAAAATTGATATTAATGATATTTAAAAAATATATTAAATAATATAGAATTCAAAAAAATTAAAATTTGGAAACAATATTGGGATAAGGATTAAAATTTCATCAATGACTCATTTATATGTCTTTTTGAATTTTATAATAATTAAATTAACTTTTAATGTGTAAATTACATGATATCATGGTAAGAATTAAAATAGTCAAATAATGGTTAAAACTAATAGATAATGATTAAAAAAATCCAAATTTGTATAATTTTTATTGGATGAAGGTATTTCAATATAAAATAATCATTTATTATAAATGAATCACCTTTTAGATATTTGGAAGAGAAAATTAATTTTTATTAATTTAATATTTTGAAGAATTCCAAGAGTGTGTCTCCCCTCACTTATAAAAGGGAACCCCTTCTTCTCTTTTCTTCAAACTTAAAAACCTATACGATCCTTCCATTATCTACCCTAATAACTTCCTATAATCCCAAAAAACCTTTATGTGATCTTATTTTATGTATAACACCATCCTTAGTTGTCATAAGGTGTTAAGCAACAAAGGATTTCTAAAGAAGAGGTGTCATTTTTATTCAATGTTTCAATTTCATTTCTTCTTCCACTTACATGAAATCTTAACTAAACATTATAAATCAAAAAAACCAATATAATAAATAAACTTAAAATTAATTATTTTTGGGAATTACATATATTCATCCCCACTTTTATCAAAGGGTAAAATAATTAATCATTCATTTCTATGGCACACTACCACCTCGTAAACCGATATAATTCGGTTTTTCATCACTATTTATCAAGACTGGTTATAATGATGGATTCAATATTTATATATGATATTTTTGAAATATTTTTCATTATTAAAGGATAAAATATCATTAAATTTATCACCCTTACATTCACATAAATATTATAATGTTCTTTGTGAGTATGTGTGAACTATCACCTCTACGAAGCAATGTGATTTGTTTTTAATCACCAGATCACATGGATGATATATATAAGTATATTTAAATGATTAATATAATAATACTTTTATTATAATAATTATTAATATATAAATACTACTTATATTCCTTTTGTAATGATCATTGAAAAATCAAAATGTCACTCATGCGTACGTATGACTTATCGTCTCCATAATTGTAACGTATTTCATTTTTTATATCCATATGTATGGATCGATTTAAAAGTATAATTGACCTATACTAGTTATTATTATTATTTAATGATTATTATTATAGAGATAATGTAATAATGACCAATTTTACTATATAAATCATATAAATGTTATTTTAGACTCAAGTATCGAATATTATCAAAACGTCACACTTAAACATAAATAATTATGTAATTGTTATAAAATGATAATAAGTGATATAAAAGTAATAATAAACATTAAAAAGGTTCTAAATTAAGAAAATAATTGCCTTATGTTTATGATTCGTGAATATAAATATTGTATGTGATGATTTAGAGTCAAGGTTTGAGAATTTATAACAAAATTATCATTATTTTAAATGTTTTAATGATTTAATTTTTAAATATTTATCTTTCAGAACCATTTTTATAAAATTATTATAATGAATGTGTTAGTATGGAAGAGAAATTTTTAAAATTGGAATTTTTGAATTTCTCTAAAAAAATCCTGAAGGAATCTGTTTTTTTGGTTTTATTTAATGAACATTCTTTTTATAAACACTCTTTTAATGTTCCCTTTTCAAAACCTTTTCAAAAGTTAAAAGGAATGATATTTTTACTTATACAACATGATTATTTTTTGTCATATTCATGATTATTTATAAATTAAATGATTTATTTATTCATTTAAATTTTTTCTATGAAAATGTTTTCACTATTATGTGTTAATTTTATATATTTTAAAAGTGATATTTATATGAAAATGAAATTTTAAGATCTATAAGTATTTTACACAAGGGTTTAAAAGAGTTTTCAAGGGTTTTATACAGGATTTGGTCATTTTAAAATATATAAAAAGGTGTGAGGACCATTATAGCTCATGGGTGGGCCCGATATAGCATATATGAAGGTTTGATCCCTATTATAGATCATGAAATATAGGTGAGCCTGACATATAATATATGAAGGGTTAGCCCCATTATATCACTCTAATGTATTGGGTGCTCCTAAGATGAAATTAAATTGTATGGTTATTTTATTTTTAAGTTTTAATGTAAGATTAATATGGTAATGATGACCTAAGAAACCTACATGATTTTTCTATTAATGCTACTGAGCTTTTAAGAAATGGTTTTTAATGGGTTTCTATGTTTTCTCTAGACTAACAATTTACTTTGTTTATGTCCCTTATTGTTATTTTTCTACTCAAAGGATGGTTAAAAATCATTGTTGATTGGGAACTTTTCTTAAGATATATGGATATTATCATGGGATTATGATTTTAAGTTTTATCATAAGTTTAGTGTCTTAGAATCCCTTTTGAGGCTATATATTATGAAATTATAAGGTGATTAACTGTATTTTTAGAGACATGTTTTTTGATATAATTATGGGTTATTAGATTTTGGGATGCAAAATAAAAGGTATGATATAAAATTAGAGGTTAAAAATTTCTCTCTAAATAGGAATTTATTTTCCTTAAAATTCAAGAAAATTTATATTGTTTTAGAAAAAGGAAAACTCGTAGGATGGATGACAACTCGTCGTGTCCATAAAGGTTATGGTAATCGAACCCGCAATGAAAAGGTAACAAGGGTGAATCACCTACCACTAGTATACACAAAGTCCCAGTTATTATGAATTTTTATTTTTAGATAAATGATTTGATGGATGAAAACAAAATTTATTTTGAGAACATATTTGTTTTATCAAATATATATCCTTTGTATTGGAAAATGATTTGATGATTAAGTGATTATCATTGTTTCCCAATATGTTTATTATTTTTATAGCATTATATGATTAAGGAAGATAACATATTTTGGGATTATTTTTAGGAAAATGGATGAAATTATATTTTATAATAATATATGATTTTATGGTGGGTTAATAGTGATTTAGGTTGTTTATGGAAATAGTTAGCATATTTTAAAGATTATGTAATTTAGGGAATTAAATTTCTGGTATGTGACATTAGGAGTGGTTGATAATAATAGGAATAATATGTGAACAGAACATTTTTATTTTTGGGTTTAAATATTAGTCTAGAATATTTATGAGGAATTTTAAGGATAGTCATTTGTTGAATGATCTATGTTGAACTTTTTCTGTCATTATTGAATTTTGTAGATTGAAATAGTTATTTTTCATATAAAGGATTATTATATTTGTGGAATTATCTTATATTATAATAACCATTTTTGTTTGGGTAATTCCTAAATACCGAAGGAATATATTTGTTATCTTTTTTTTGATTTTTTTGATTCTCAAGAAGTTGATTCTAGTTTTTTAGGCATGAACAAATCTTCTATAATAGTCACCATTTGGAGAAAAATATGAGTTTGCAATGTAAATTTATTAAAGGATGAAACTAAACTTTTCAAGTATGTATATAACATTATGATATTAGTCAAGTAAGTAAGATAACTCCTCAACTCTATGAAAAGATTCTTAAAACAAAAATCTTAACTTTTTACTTTTCTCACTATGTAATTAATATCCATTTAACCCATCATAGATTTATGGATTTTTTATTATTAACTTTCTCATTACCATGTTCTCCATAAATATCCATCATAATATGATAGTTAGTTTCCTCTTAAATATCCATGTTTTCCAACATGGAACCCTAATATGTGTTATCGTAGGTGACATTCATACTTCTCTTTCTGCATTTTATAGAGGATGTTTTGTTAATCCTTTTTCTTACATCATTTTTCAATAAAGGTATTTTGAAAATTCCAACATTAGTCACTGATACAAAATTCAATACTGATATAATTGAATTTAAAAAAGGTGGGAGAATAAAACATCCAGAGTGAAAAAATAAATATTACGATTGATGGAGTACAAGATACGCCTCATCAAGCTTAAGAGAACAATTGAATATTAATATTTAAATGTTACAACTATAACTTATATGTTATAAATGATTAAATTAGTAGTAATAACAGAATTTTAAAAATATGGTTTACATAATTATATATAATTATTTTAATAATTAATTATAAGTTAATGTAAAATTCGTTTTAAAATAAGAAAGAAATGTTTTTTGAAAATATATATAAATGTGAACAGGTGTACTTTATACCAAAAAATTAAAAAAATCACTCATATTTTTATTATATTAATGATATATATATATATATATATATATATTAATTTTAATATAATGTTTAAAATTAATCTTATTTTTTTAGACATGATGTAAGAACAAATCTAATTTTACGCATAAAAGAAGTATTTTTATAAAAAATTAGTTTAAATGACATTTTATGGCACACTTATTATAAATCTACCTTTTTATTATTTTATAAATTATATATGAAAAAATAAAATTGTTATTTTAAATATGAACATAAATTTTTTTTTTAATATTTGGTATTTTCTAATAAGTTTAATCTTTTGATGTATAGTGAAGAAATATTTCATTTTTAATTGAAAATAGATTTTTCTTCTAAATAAGTTGTAGTGATGAATTATATTTTCATTTGTTTGTAAATAATAAATAGATCAATATTATTTCATTTGATCAAATTAAGGTCATTATAATCAATTAAAAATTGAATTTGGATATAAAAACATTTCAATCATTTAAACTTTTTTACTTTAAAAATCTGCATTCTCGATTTAACAATGAGATTAATTTTAAATAAATTCCATGAAATTATATTTATCAAATTTTGAAAAATAGATTCCATATTTTTAATATGAAGGTGAAAATTAAGTATATATTTTCCTTTTATTTTTGTACAATATGTATAATAACATTAGTAATTTTTATTACCATGGTTAAGGGTGAATCAGGTAATTAAGTGTAAAAATAATATTTTAAATATTATAAAAAAACCCTAAAATTGTCCTAATTTTATTAGATGAGTGATTGAAAAATGCCATCATCCATAGTCTAATATTTTGATCTCTTGGATCCACTTGGACAACATTAAGTGATTTATAATATTTTATTCAATGAAAATCTAATTATATCGTACTTTTGTTTTTATCAAGTGAAATATTTCTAATACAGGGTTATATAGGGTATCATTTAGAATATAAATAGTTTTATAAAACTAAAATTATTATCTTCACTATGATAATTTATTTATAATTAGTTAGAGAGAAATAATTACTTTAAAGTCTTACACAATGATAATGCAATACTTATTTAATTAATATAAATATAAAATAAATTATATTAAAAATAGAAAAATAAATATAATTGGAGATAATTAATTTCATTAAAAAATTAATAGATTTATTTTAAATTTTTTTGATTAATTTAATGTTTGTTTTAAGATATCGTGTTTTCATGATAGTTTTAAAAAGTCATGTAATGAATAGTATCAAAATAGACACTAATGATATTTTAAAATAAATAATAGAAAACTAAATGATATAAAATTAATAAAAAATAAAATTAGATTAAATTATTGGGATTAGTCAAAAAATTAATTAATTTCACATTTATTGATTTTTTTGGAATTTTATTATGATTTTATTAACCCTCAAAATGTAAATTTCATGATATTATGGTGAGAGTTAAAAGGGTCAAATAAGTGTTAAAATAAAGAAATAAAGGATAAAAAACAAAAAAAATATAATTTTTATTTTATTAATTTATTTAGACCCATAATAATCCAATTCTTCAAATAAATTAGTTTGGATCCATTTGGAATTTAAAATATATTTATATTAATTTAATATTTTGATACATTTCATGAGTGCTCCTCCCCTCTAATATAAAAGGGAAAACATTATTATATTTTATTCCCACTTGAAAAACCAATTTCATTGACCAATATCTGACCAAATACCTTCATATAATATATAAACACATTCAATAGCTCTTATTTTAGGCAGAAAACCATCCTTAGTGGTCATAATATTTTAAGCAACAAAGGATTTAAAAAGAAGTGGTATTGTTTTTATTAAGTGTTTCTATTATTTTCTTATTCTCCTTCCAAAAAATCATTTTAAACCATGATAAAATAATAAATAAAGTATCATAAATAAATATAGATTCTATTATTTTTGTTTTATGACCTATTTTCATCTACACTTCCATCAAATGGAATGATAATTAATCGTTCCTGTGTACAGAAGATTGCCACATCAGGAACCGATATAATTCATTTTCCATAACTATTTATCAAGAATTTTTATAATAAAAGAATTAATTATTATATATGATATCAATTAAATATTTATCATATGAAAGGATAATATGTCATTTATGTTATAAACTTTCCATAAATATAAAAATGATAATGTCGTTTGTGCCTATGTGTCAATTATCATCTCTATGAAGAGATGTCATTCGTTTTTCATAACCACATAACATGGATGATATATATAAGTATATTAAAATGATTAATATGATATTAATTATATTATTATTATTTTATAAAGTTAATTTAATACTTACCTTTTTTCTATAATGATCATTGAATAATTAAAACGTTACTCATGCATATGTACGGCTTACCATCTCCATGATTGTATGGTAGTTAATTTTTCATATCCATATTTAATGGATGGATTTGAAATTAAAATTTATGTACATAATTTATTATTATATCATTAATATTATTCTCTAGATGATATACTAATGACCACTTTGACTATAGACATCATATCAAAGTCATTTTAGACTCTATTATCGAATATCATCAAAACGTATGACATTAACATAAATAATTAAGTTATTGTTATTACATGATATAATGTGATATAAAAGGAGTAATAATCCTTAAAAATGTTATTAATAAAGTATATAATTACCCTATTTTTATTATTCAGGAATATAAATAATTTACATGATGAGTCGGACTCAAGGTAATGGACTTTTTAACTAATTAAAACTTATTTTAAATGTTTTAAAGTTTTATTTTCTAAATCATTCAATTTCATCTACATTTTTTAAAATTGTTATTATAAATGTGTTTGTTGGACAATAATGTTTTAAAATGGAAATTTTTTAATTTTTCTCAATTTTTTTCAAAAATGAATCTTTATATGGTTTTCTTTAAGGAAAATTATTTTAAAAATCCTCTTTTAATGTTCCCTTTTAGACTATTTTAAAAAGTAAAAAGGAATTTTTTTAACATATATGGAATGATTAGTTCCTCTCTCTTTAATAATGATTTATAATTTTAATATTTTATTTTTAACTTTAAATTTTTAATTAAGATAAAAATAGATTCACTATTATGTGCACAGCTTTTAGATTTTAAAAGTAATTTTTACAAGAAAATGGAATTTTAATATATAAATGTAGTTTACACATGGGTTTAAAAGACTTTTCAAGGGTTTTATTCATTATTTGGTCCTTTTATATTATATGTGAATGGTTTTTCCCTATTATATTTCACAGAAGGTCCCTGCATAGCTTATTTGAATGGTTGAGCCCCATTATTGATCCTGAAAAAAGGTAGATCTAGATAAAGCATATACACTGGGTGATCCAAATTATAGATCTGTAATGCATTGGGTACTCCTAAGATAGAATTTGACCGTATGGTTATTCCATTTGTAAGGGTTAATTTATGTGTGATATGGTAATGACGTATTAGGGAACATACAAGATTTTTATATGCTTGCTAATGAATTTTATGAAATGGGTTTTATTGTGTTTCTATGTTTTCACTAGGCTAACAATTTAATTTATTTATATCTCTTAGTGATATTTTCATGATTATCCCAAATTTTAAAATGTTTTTCATAGGGTTTAAGGATGATTAGGTAAAATTATGAGATCATGGGAATAATTGTGATGATTTTTCATAGAGGGAAATAATTCTTTATTTTAATGGGTTTTATATTGTGAAAATTAATCGATACTAAGTATAAGTGTCCACTTGTAATGTATGTGTTTACTTTGTAATATTTTGTCCTGATTCTCTAAAACTATTAACTAAAAAGATCCTTAATTGTGAAACATAGTTCTAAAACCTTAGAATATGTATTGTTTAAGGTCGGGTCTATACAGTTGGTATCAAAAGATGGTTTAGAGAAATTTAGAGGGTTATGATATTTTCATAAGATATATGGATATCACCATGGGTTTATAATTTTAGGTTTTATCATAATTTTAGTGTCTTAGAAACCATTTCTAGGCTTTATGTTATTAAATTTTTAGATGATTAATTGTATTTTTAAAAACATTTATTTTTTAGATAATTATGTGTTATTACATTTTGGTATGCGAAATGAAAGTTATGAGATAACCATTGAAGATAAAATTTTCTCTCTGAAGATGAATTTATTTTATTGATGAATTCTATAAGAATTATTTGGTTTTAGAAAAAGGACAACCTGCGGGGGTGAAAACCCATTAAATCTGGAGAGACCATGGGTATCTAACCTACAACTGAAGGGAGATAAGGGTACATCACCTACCACTGGCCTACATAAAGTCTTGTTTAGTATAATTTCTTCTTTTTAGTAAAATTATTTGATGGATAAAGAATAATTTAATTTTTAGAAAATTTTTTATCAAATTTATAACCTTGGTATTGGAAAATGATTTAGCGATAAGGTGATTAATGTTATTTTATAAGACATTTACTATTTTGGGAACTTTATATGATTAAGGTATATAGAATGTCATGGGAATTTTTTTCAGTAAAAAAAATTGAAATTATATTTTTAAAGAATAAATGATTTTATTGTAGATTTATGGTGATTCGTGTTATTTATGGAAATGGTTAACATATCATGGAGATTATGTGATTTAGGAAATCAAATTATTGGTATGAGACATTAAGATTGATTGATGTTATTTGGAAGACTTTGTGAACAAAAATTTCTGATTTTTGGGTTTCAATCTTAGTTTAGAGTATTTTTGGATAATTTTATGGATTTTTATGTGTCGAATTATCTATGTTTACCTTTGAGTGTCATGTTTATTTTTGGATATTGAAGTAGTTTTTCATCATATAAATGTTTATTTTATTTGGGGAACTATCTTATCTTATCCTAACCATTTTTCTTTGGATAATTCTTAAATACAGAAGGGGTATATTTTTATCAATTTTGTGGATTATGTGATTCTCTATAAGTTGATTATATTTTTTTATGTGTGAGAAATTCATATTGAATTGTTATATTTTAGAGAAAAATATGTGTTTATGGTGAAAATTTATTAAAGGATGAGAATAAACTTTTAAAGTAAGTATTTCAATTTATGATCTTATTAAAGGAAGTAAATGAATTCCTCGGCTCTATGAAAATTATCTTCAAACAGAAACTCTATATGTTTACTTTTATTACTAGAAAATTAGTGAAATTTAACACATAATATATTTTATTGTTCTTTTATTTTCAACATTCTAATAAAAAAAGATATTTGTAACTTTCTATCAGTGCTTTATAGTTATTTTTATCTTCCACATTGATGTTTCCTACATATAACCCTTGTATGTGTTATCTCAAGTGACCTTCATACTTCCCTTTATTCATTTTAATGTTGGAGTTTTGTTAATCCTTTTTCTATTGTGGGATTTTAATAAAGTAATTTTGAAAAGTTAAACCACAATTACCAAGCCTAAATTCAAAATTGTGAGGATTAAATTTCTAAAAGGGTTGGATATTGAACATCCTATCTTTAAAAAAATAAATATTATGATCTATAGTAAACATGATACACCACATAGAGATTCATAAAAAAATAAATACTAATATGTAAATGTTAATAGTATAACCTATACATTATAATGGAGGAAATTAATTGTATTAATTTAATTATGAAAATATGTTTTACAAGCATATATATAAATCTTTTACCAATTAATTATAAATTAATGTAAAACCCTTTTTAAAATAAAGGAGAATGGTTTTCTAAAAAACTATTTAAATGTGAAAAAGTTAGTTTTACCCCAAAAAAATAAAAAAAACTCTTGTTAAAATATAATGACGAAATTTATATATAATAAATTCAATATAATGTTATAAATTTATCGCATGTGTTTTATAGACATGATGTAAGAAGAAATCACATTTTATGCATAAAAGAAGTATTTTTCTAAAAATGCAGCTTTACTGCCTTTTGATGGGGTAATTATTATAAATTTATTTTTTTCAATTTTATAAATTATATTTGACAATATAAGTTTCATATTTTGATGAATAATGAAAAAATATTGCATTTTTAGTTGGAAATAAACCTTTTCATCTAAATAAGTTATATTAATAAATTATATTTTTATTTTTTAAAAGAATAATTATGTCATTAGTTTATAAGTTACTTACAATTAAGGCCATTTGAATAAATTTAAAATTTAATTTGGATATAAAAATCATTTGATTCTTTTGAACATTTTGGGTTTAAAAACTCATTTTCTTGGTTCGTCAACATTATTAATTGTAAATTAATTTTAGCCAATTATATTTTATGAAGTTTCAAAAATGGATTCAATATTTGTAATCAAAAGATGAAAATTTACAAAATAGGTCCTCATTATTTTTGGACAATATTAATAGTAAATTTAGTAATTTTTTACCACGGTTAAGGGTATATCAGGTAATTAATGGTAAAAAGAATATTTTAAATATTTTATAATTGCCCTAACACATGTCCTAATTTGATTTTATGAGCTATTTTCAAAAAAACATACTTGGGAAAGAATTTTAAACTCTTGGAGCCACTTGTATGACTTTAATCCATTTATAGTATTTTATTCAAAGAGAAGTAAAATTTTTCATACTTTTATTTTTAACAAGTGAAATATTTTTAATATGGTGTTGTATAGGGTATATGATTAACCATAAATTTTATTTTTAATCCAAAATGTTTATCTTAATCATGATTTTTTATTTTTAAATTTTAGGTGAGAATTAATTACCTTAAATTCTAATACAATGAAGATGCATTGATTTTTTAGTTAATGAAAATAAGAAATAAATGATATTAAATTTATTCAAATAAACATAAATTGAGATAATTAATTTCATTTATGAATTCTAAAGATTAATATGAAATTTTAGTGATCTATTAGAATATTTGGTTTGAAGATATCATGTTTTTATTATTATTTTATTAAGTAAAGACATTTATAGTTTCAAAATTGACATTAAAGATATTTTGAAAATAAATAATATTTTATTAATTGATATAAAATTTATAAAATATAAAATTCCTGAAATTGATTGGTATAAGGATTTAAATTTCAGTAATGACTCATTTATTGTTCATTTGGAATTTTATTGCAATTATATTAACCATGAAAGTGTCAATTACTTGATATCATGATAAGAGTTAAAAGGGTTAAATAAGTGTTAAAGCAAAGAGATAAGGATTCAACGAAATCAAAACTTATCTAATTTTCATTGGATGAATTTTTTTCAACCCATAATAATGATATATTCCAAATAAGTCAATTTGGATCCATTTTTAAAAGAAAATTAATTTATATTACTTTCATATTTTGAATATTTTCAAGAGTTCCCCTACCCTCTCTTATAAAAGGGCACCCATTATTCTATTTTATCCAAACTTTAAAACATATTTTCTTTGACTAATACCTTTCTAAATAACTTCATATCATCCCTACACACATTCAAGAGATATTATTTTAAATAGATCACCGTCATTAGTGATCATATGTTGTTAAGTCTGAAAATTATTATTTTTAATTAAGATAAACCCCCTTTTAAGGGTAAGGGAGAAAACCATCATGACACCAAAGACATAAACAAGCCAAAAAAATCCCCAAATATCCAAAATTCAAAGGACAAAAAACCCAAAATACATGAAAAAATCCCCTCTCAACATTAAATTACATAAAATCTAGCTTCAACCTTCCACCGCAGATCAGCTATCTGTCCCGTGCAAAAAATGCATGGGCCTGGTACCAATGGTCATAGCAATACCCTCTCAAACATCCAATTTTGGAATGTGATGATACAGTGGAAACTCTTTAACCTAAACCTTATCTATAGAAGCATCATTTAGATAATATGATTAAATAATCCCCTTAAATCTAGACCATCGAGGCCAAAGAAAAAAAAATAAATAAGAAAACCATCCATTAAGATAAGCTAGCCATTGAGAACCACCACTGATTCACAACTTTAACATTCACTGACTCCACGATCATCAAACATATTCAATATCAATTCACACCATTCTAGAGAACAAAATAAGCATAAAATACATAACCAAGAAATGCATATCCTTCAACACATTCAAAATCCAATGCCACCCAAATCCCAGGAACCCTCACAAGTATCAAATCCAAAGTGGCAGCCTTATATCCTCAACCACCATATCCTCGGATCACTGTGATTCACATCAAACATAGTATAACACCAAATAATATCATGAACATAATAAAGAATAACAAATCATTGAGGAACTGGTCCCCAACCGACATCAAATCCTCAACCAAAATAGGAAACACACAAAAAGAACACAATCTAGACCATCACCGTCTTTCAAAAGACCTCTATCCATCACGAACAAAATATTCATATCCAAAACCAAAAATGATAACAAAAAACTAATTTATAAAACCATCACCAACACGTTGTATGGTAGTACCACCACAAATAATATCTTGTCACCGCCAACCAGGACGCCCTCAAAAACCATGACAAGACATCCAACTCACACACTATTGTTAAGGAAAAAAACCATAGTCCACAGGAGTTGGATCTCATCAACATACCATCACCACACTTACATGGGGAACCCGATCTGGTGATGAATTAATTGGGAAAAGAAATAGGACATCAAGGGTGCAAGAAGTTGAGACGGCTGAGTGCGTGAAGCCAGACGATGCCACTACAACATGAGATCCACAACCACGAACTCACCGAGCGTAAGGAGGGATGTCTCACTAACCCAAGATGAAGGAAGGAGGTGGAGATAAGGGGAAAACCTATCTCTGTTTACAAGGTTTTAAGCAATGAAGGATTTCTAAAGAAGGGGTATCCTTTTTATTAAGTGTTTCTTCTTTATTTATTATTCCACTTCCTTAAAATATTCTAGAAATTTATAAAATAAAAAATTTAGTGTCCTAAATATACTGATATGTTAATATTATTGTTTCAGAACCTATATCAATCTCCACTTAAAACAAATGTGAACATCATTATTCATTTGTTTGTACGGCGGACTACCACCTCACGAACCGATATAATTCAAGTTTAATCACCATTTATCAAGAATAGTTAAATGATAGAATTAAATTTTTTATATGAACTTAATTAAATATATATAATTATTAAATTATAATATATCATTTATGTTATTACCTTTCTATGCACATAAAATGATAATGTCTTTTGTACTTGTGTGTGAACTATCACCTCCATGAAGTGGTGTGATTCATTTTTCATCACCACATAACAAGGATGATATATATAAGTATATTTAAATGATTAAAATGATATTAATTAAATTATTATAATTATTTTAATATACAATAATACTTACCTTTTTTCATAATGATCATTGAAAAATGGAAATGTTACTCATGCGTATGTACATTTTACCGTCTCTATGATTGTAATGTAGTTCATTTTTCATATCCAAATTTAATGGATGGATTTAATATTATAATTTATGTCTAAAATTGATTATTATTTCATGAATATTATTTTGGATATTATTTACTGATGACCACTCTCACTATACTCATCATATCAACGTCATTTTAGACTCAAGTATCGAATATCATTAAAATGTCTTACCTAATACTAAAATAATTAGGTAATTGTTACAACATGATAATAATTGATATGAAAAGAATAATAAAATTTAAAAAGGTTATCAAGTAAGCAAGTAATTTCCATACAATTATTATTCAGTAATATAAATAATATATGTGATCAGTTGGACTCATGGTAATGGACATCTAATCAAAATAAGCCATATTTTAAATTATTAAAAGATTTATTTTCTAAACCTTTATTTTTCATGTAATTTTTTAAAAATGATTTCTTTGAATGTTTTTATATGGAAAATAAGTTTTTCAAATGGAAATTTTTGAATTTCTCTCAAATGTTTAAATAATAGAATTTTTTATGGTTTTATATAAAGAATATTTTTATAAAACACCTCTTTTAAAGTTAAATTTTCAACTCTTTTTACAAATGTCAAAAAAGGAATATTTTTGTAACTTATGTGACATGACTAGTTTATCTTGATTTATTGAACCTTAATATCCTTAATTTTTTCTTCTTAATTTTTTACTATTATTTTTCAATAAAACGGTTCACCTATTCTGTGTGTGGATTTTAGATCTTAATAGTTCTTTTACATGAAAATGGAATTTTGATATCTAAAAGTGTTTTACATGTGGGTTTAAAAGATTATTCAAGGGTGTTATTCATTATTTGGTCCTGGAAATTATATATGAAGGTTTCAGCCCCATTATAGATAATGAGTGAGACTGATATAGCATATATGAAGGCCTGAGCCCCGTTAAAACTCATAAAAAATGAGTGAGCCCAATATAACTTATAAAAAGGGTGGGCCCCATTATAAATCTCCAAGGAAGTGGGTGATCTAGAGATGGAAGTTAATTGTATGGTTATTCCATTTGTATTGGTGAATGTAAAAATAATATGCTTATGATTTCATTAGGAACCTACATGATTTTTCTATTATTTATAATGAGTTTTTAAGAAAAGGTATTAAATGGGTTTCCACGTCTTCACTGGACTAAAAATTCAATTTCTTTTTGTCACTTACTTAGCTTTTTGTACTTATCCCAATTTTAAAAAAAATCATTGTGTTTAAAGAGGATTAGTGAAAAAGGATAAGATTAAGGGAGTAATTTTTAACATTTTTCATAAAGAGAATTCATGTTTTATTCTAAAGAGTTTTATATTAGAGAAAAATGGACACTAACTATAAGTGTCCACTTATAATGTATGGATTCACATTGTAAGAGTCTAACTTAATTATCTAAAACACTAAATAGAAAAGATCCTTGAATGTGAAATATAGTTTAAATATATATATATTTATATATATTAAGGCAGAGTCCATAAAGAATAATTAGTTTACCTCATCAATAAAAAATAGAAACTTATGAAATATAAGTATCCAAAATATTTTATTCTTTTAGAATACCCATATTTATAACTTCAACTTTCTATATATCTAGTTTATTTCCAATTTCACCTCTACTTGAAAATTTTATGGAATCCCCAATTTCACTACATACCATAATTCTATATTATTTATAAATGTTTATATCTAGAATTTTTTTAACCTCAGCTCCCTCAAAAGGGGTAAACTCCATCCATATTCTTATTCATGTCTTATACCAATTTAATTAAGTTAATAAATGTTAGGAATCTAATATATATATATATAAAGTGTTTGTATATTTTTATTTATCCCTATGTTATCATTTTAAATTTATTTACCTTTAATTACCTACACAATAAAAATTATCACAAAATATGTGGGAATAAGGTGATTTCTCCTCACTTCATGGTTAATGAAATAATGTGGAGATATATTTCTTAACGAAGAATATCCATTCAATTCATATCCATCTTTATAAAAACACATTAATCATTCCTCATTCTTAATTTTCTAAATATGAAATTCAATTGGAAATGTGTATTTTTTATCACCTTTAACTTTCACCATGTTTGTGAATTTTATTTTGAAATGTTATATTAAGGATCATGGATTCTATTGTGTTTACTCTTTTATCCTCACGACATCCAAACTTTTGAAACATTGTAGTTTTTTGATAATTTCTTCATCACATAAACCTTTTTAGTACAAGAAACCTTTGATTATTTGATCAATTTATTAATTTTCTTTTCCTTTAATGTTAGTATTGGAAAGAAATTTTCAGGAGTGTGTAAATCCTTTTTTCATCTTCTATAAAGTATACTATTATTATTTAAGTTGCCTTTATTTGGAAACCTCTCATGAAATTCAACTAGTTCTTTAAATAAGACTTCCATCTATCCAATCATTTTTTTCATTCTTATATTGATTATCTTTGTTATTCTATCTTACTTACTTTAACAATATCATTAATTATTTTTCTTGAAAATATCCATGAAATTTCCTTCAATTCTATAACTAAACTATATCTTATTCGATGTAAAATATTCTTTTACACATCTATTTGGTGTTTTTTTTAGTATCATATTTTCTCCCACCCCATGGTTAAATCATCATCATTCTTCATTTAATTTATCTTTATCATTTATTTTATTCTTCCATTTCCAGTAACTGAATCATACTTTTTATGTGTAAACAAACACTAATTATCATGTTGTGAAATTTTATTCCAACAGATACAAAGTTTCTCCAGATATTTTAATTTATTATAAATAAATTTATTTACCTTCTAATATGTTAATTAGTTATACTTATCAAGATTTATTTGGACCTAAAATTTTATTCCCCCATATTATAGTCCTTGGGTATCTTTTAATAATTGATATATTATACAAATAGTCGATGTACTTGTGGTTAAAGTTTTCATGTCACCAATAATAAACAATATATCATTCCTTATTCATTTTTTTAATGTTGCAATCATTGATCCCATATAACTTTTTAGTAAAACCACCTTTATTTTAGGAACGTTATGGGGAAATACTATTATTATATCTGTTCAAAAACTCCTTTACTGAAGTTTTGGGTTTCAAATATTTTTTTATTAACGTAATTTTGTGATAAATTTGTATTAAAATTTAAAATATTCATAAAATTTTAATTATTATACACAGAATGTTTAGAACCAAGAGTTTTCTTTTCCTGTGAACATTTAGAAGATAGTTTACTGGATTATTTCGAATAGTTATTATAATAATCTTAAGTCTTTTTAAAAATGATACTCTATTTATAAACATCCGTGGAATCTCTTTTACTTTCACTATGTTAGGATGTTTCTTATTGAACCATTTCTATATTTATTAGTTTAAATTGACTCTCATAATACTAAAAGTTAAAAATATTTTTCTTATAATGAACTGAATTAATACTTTACTCCCTTTATTTTATAATCATATCAACTTTATCTTCATGAAAATTACACTTATCTAGTAAAGAATATTCAATTTATTTTATTCATTTATATTTTTTTCAAATAGATACATCATGACCTCAACGATGCATTTATGATTTCGTTTTATTTTATAGTTATTATCCTAATTGATTTTATTATTATCAATATTCAGACCATTTACTTTTAACAGTTCTTCTTCATTAAAGGGTTATTTTTCTCTAGAAATTGATAAATATTAGAACTTGTATATGACAAGTTGAGGAGAGTGTGTTTTAATTTTTCATCATTACATCCCATTCTTTCTACATGTCATCATCTTCCAATTAAAGAAATGTTTTCCCATCATGTAATTCCTTGTTAAATGAAAATATATATATATATAAGTGACAACATCAATAAGAAAATTCATTAAATAATAATTATCTTTCAACTATATATCATTAAATTATTTAATGGACTCATAATCTTCATAGCTAGAAGAATATTATACTAGAGGATCATTCAAAATCGATTTACTAAAATATTTTCTAAATTGATTACAATCAAGTAGTGGTGAATCCCCTTTTTAGTATTTCTATAATGTTATCTTAATTAATAACTTATAGTCTTTTTTATTCATGTTACTCAATGTTTTGGTAAAAAAAAATCTTTATTAATATTAATATGTATAGTCGCCATGTTCTCTTTTTGATGATACTCACTAACTTTCACAAATATTAACTTCATGTATATAAAATAAAAATACTAAGTGAAAAAATATAAATCCAATTATAGAAAACCTATATTTTCAATCGTACAAGCTGAGGTATCTATCTTTATTCTGAAGTCATGTTTAAATGGGGGTGGTGAATCATTTTTAAAAAACATTTCAAAAAAAATTCAACATAAATGTTTCCTCCCTTTTTTAGTATTCAAACTAGAATTTTTGTTAAGATATATATATTTTTATGTGTTCACAATATAGAACACCACATGTAAAAAAAGTAAATAATCAATACATATTACAACACAATATTTTTAAATTTTTTGACCTTGATGTGGTAATCTACTCATTTCAATGATTATGTCTAGACTAAGACACAAAATTTCCAGAAATAAATATATGTTAAAGTGGTCTGGTAAGGTATCATATTTTAAAAAAAAAATATGGAATCAAAAAGCATTATAATTTACTCCAAGAAACATACAAGTGGTGGGAATGTTTCATCCTTAACCCATTATGAATCTATCATCCTTAACCCAAAAAAATTATATCACGATATTAACTATCTCTCGATAGATCTTTATTCTCCGAACTATTATAACATTGATTATACTAGATTCGTTTAGTTTTTAGAAGTACTCTTCATACTCATGATATAGATATTTAATATGTTCTAGAATATATCTATATCAAAAATTAAAATCGTATCTCTCAAAATAAAGTCTTAGAATATTCGGTAATATAAAATTCTAACTACATTCCTTTCAACCATATTCTCTCTAACATTAGAATAATTGACTTGAGATTTTGAAATATTCCTCAAATTGTATTCTTCATCAATATTTTGATATTGATACGATATATATTTCATTTGAATTAAATAATCCTCTAAAGCTACTCCAGATTTCATATCCCTTAACATCAAAAGAAATTTAATTTAGATTCCTGCGATTTATAGAAGTTACAAATCAACTTACTCACTTCCATCCTCGACTAAGTTAGTTATTCAAAATATATAGTTTGGGTTGACTTCTTCTTTAAAATTAATATAAATTATAAAAAATCCATGTTATCTTATCTATATCTTTCCTCCTGGTCTAACTGTAACATCATTCTAAATTATCTCCCCTCCTTTTATTATAATCAATTAATGTTGAAATGTTATAGAAATGTGGATATTCATCAATTACATGATCTAATTTCTAATAAATCATGATTCACTGTAACTTCTCCATATTTTAGTCATCATTCAATATTATTAACCAATTCCTAAGGAGAATCATGATTTATGACTTATGGTATTAATTTATTCATGTAAAAATAATCGATTCCACATTGAAATTGAATTCACATAAATGTTAAGTAAAATAGTATGAAATCTTATGGTCATTTGTTTAACAGACTCATGAAAATTCAAATATGAACCACATTATGATTTTCTACCTATTATTTCACAAACTTTTCATTAATAAATCATCTAGATAATTTATACCCAAACGTTGGTTCTTGAAACTTAATCTGACATAACTCTTAAGATTCTATTTTTGTTCTTCTATATCCTAAGAAAAATATTCAAACTCTAGCTTATGGTATCCCATTATACATTTACATTACTCATCTTCATAACTTCGGATGTTTTTTTCTATTAATAACTGTTTACTTATACACTTATTCGCTTTATAACTTCACCTCTTCATAACATTCTATCTGCATCCCCTTCTAATATAATTAACATCTACTCTCATGGTTTTGAAAATTTATTATTTTGAAACAACTTTTATACCATTCTCAAAAAATATAATCTTTAGGATCATATTTTGAAATAATAATTTGTATAAACTTCAGATCAGTATTCTAGTCGCCTTTTATAAATGATTCATGTTTCCTATAAATCAATGTAAGGGGTTTCCTTTACCAAAATGATAATATGATTTGCATAATATTTTTTATATTCACTTAGAAATGTCATTTTTAGAAGAAAAAAAATACTTGTATAAAATGTTAAATATTTTAAATATCGCATTTTGAACTCTCAATAATGCTTCCAATTATTTAAATATTTTATTTTTCATGTACTCCACCATCATAAAATATCTTGAAATCTAGGTTCAATATTCCATTCCATTCCATTCTATTTTTTTAAAAAAGTTGTCAAAAAAGGCGAGGACCAAAGCATCCGCACAAAGAGAGAGAAAAAAAAGAAGAAAAAAAAGAGAAAAGAACCAGACAAGGTAAAAGGAAAAAGATAAAGGATAAAAGAAAGAAAAACAGAGGCTACAGGGGCCTGAAGTAATGGAGGCTGAGAGCATCCCCTCTGATGATGTTAATCCATGTTGCTTTCAGACTGAGAGAGGTATGAAAGAAAATGTCCTCCAGGCCTGGTGAGACTATAGAAGCCAGGTAGTCCGCAGCTTTATTGCCCTCCCGCCAGGTATGAGAAACTCTAGTTATAGTACCCAATAGACCCCGGCACCTCCGAGTAATGTACTTGATAGACCAAGGAACGCTCCCAATTCCTTGAATGGCATTTGAGAGTATCAGGGAATCCGTTTCCACTTCTGTTAGAACCACTCCCCTTTTGATGCATTCCTGGAGGCCAACCATCATACTCTTCGCCTCTTCAAGGAGAGGAGTGCCCGGGCCCAACCGAATGGAGAAAGAAAACAATACTGAACCATTATGATCACGAACGAGTCCCCCTCCTCTGATGTCACCTGCAAGACAGGAGCCATCAGTGTTAAGGTTGAAGCCGTGATTCGGGGGAAGCCAGCGGACCTAGTGACCAGTACTCAGATCAGGGGCCGGAGGAGGATGATGAACCGAGGGAAGAAGGCGCTGCAGAGTGGGTTCCTCCCTCCGGGAACTGAGCATAACAACCATATCCAGAAGCAGGTTCCTGACTCAAAAGATGATGGAGCGAGCTGAGGAGGATACGCCTTCATGCAAAAACGTGTTATGAGCATGCCACAAACTCCAACAACCAGCATTAAACACCAGAGTACGCGCTCTTCTCTCCGGGCCCGCATCTCCTGAACCATGAAACCAGCGATTAAGGAAGGGTTGATCTTCCCTGGCTAGAATATCAAAACCCGTGAAAGCACCAAAGAAGTACCAAACCTCGCGCGCCCAGTCACTATCAAAAAACAAGTGCTCTGAGGTCTCCTCCTTATGCCGCTTACAACAAACACACTTGGAAGCCATACTCACCCCGCGTCTTCTGATATTCTCATTTGTAAGAAGTCCTCTGTTTCGAATTCTCCAAGAAAGGAAATTAAATTTAGTGGGAATGGTGTTATCCCATAGTGTGTTAGTCCAAGGGACCTCCGCTGTCTGCATGGCAAAAACCCGATGATAATCTTTGGAGGTGAAGTTACCAGACGGCGAAGGGGTGAATACACACCGATCATGGGCCGAGGACAGATCAATGAGGTTAAACATCTCCTCCTGGTTCTTGTTAAGGATAGTACCAATGAAAGGAGGGAAGTTTCTGGCCTCTTGGAAGGAAATATTGGTAATAGGGCATCCTGGAAAACCAAGGGACTCCCCACACCAGTTTTCATGCCAAAAGGATATGTCACCTGTACCGATGATCCAGTGAGAATGAGGTCTAAGAACATTCACCAGGGGATGAAGCACACGCCATAAAGGGGATGCCTACACAGCTCCTCCCTCCCCATTACAGAGATAGCATTCAGGCATGTTCGAGCCCCATAACGTGCGTCTTTTTAGGACTTCCCATTCCATTTTAGCATGCATGCAAGAGAGGGAATCCCAGACATTACAGATGATGATGCAACCTTCCTTTACCGGCGGCGCCATGCTCTGCCAAGAAACCCAGTGTCATCGCCCCTCATTCTTAGGATCCCAAATGAATCCGGCAAAGATCCTGTCCATGTAACGAATAACACCCTTGAGAACCTTAATGGCGGAAAGGGCATGAATCAGGGTGCCTGTGAGGACACTGTTAACCTGGGATATTCTTCCTCCGAAGGACAGGAAATGGTTCTTCCAGTTTAGAACTTTCTCCGTGATTTTGCAGATGATGGAATCAAAGTCCCGAATACGCAGTTGCTTAGACGAGATTGGGGCTCCAAGATATAGCAAGGGAAGGTTACCTTTCTGCATGCCCAGGATGCTCCCCACCTTGATGATACACCTTTTGGGACAGGTATGTGAGATATAAAAGCAACTCTTACTTCTGTTAATGATTTGTCCACTCATACGACAATACTCCTCTAATGCTCTGTTTAGGCCTCGCACTGGCCTATTGGATGCGTTGATGAAGAAGATGGAGTCGTCTACGAACATGAGATGGGACACTGGAGGGAAGCGTATCCTTCGTCTAAAGGGCATGATCATATTCCTTTCAAGGTTCCTATGCATGAGGCGGATGAGGATAAACTGGGTGATGATGAATAGACTTGGTGAGATGGGATCACCTTGATGAAGCCCACGGACCGCCTTAAAGAAACAGAACTTTTTCCCCATGAAGGAAATCAACATCCATGCTGAACTACAGCAACGAAAGATTAAATCAATATTCCAGTGCGAGAGACCCATACCTTTTAGAACTTTGATCAAGAAACTCCACTCCACCCGGTCGTAGGCCTTGCTCATATCCACCTTCACCGCCATATTGGAACCATGTGCTTTGACGTTGAGATCCCTTATCATTTCATGTGCCAAGCCGATCGCCCCCTGGATAGATCGTCCTTTGATGAAGCCATGTTGTTCCATGGAGATGCACTTGGGAAGGAAGATGGACAACTGATTATTTATAATACCTGTTAGAATTTTGTACGACACATTGCACATGCTGATCGGGCGATACTACTCCAAGGAGGAGGGAGACTTGGATTTCGGGATGAGGACCACTGTAGTAGCACAAGCCACTCTAGGAAGAGGACCGCCCCTAAAGAAATCTTGTATGGCACCAATAACGTCTCCTTTCAAAATGTCCCATGCTGCTCTATAGAAACCTCCCGGGAAACCATCGGGACCAGCAGCACTATCTGGGTTCAGGGCCATCATGGCATTACAAATTTCCCCCTCTTCAGGAATAGCCCTCAGAGACTCATTGTCACTTGTCGAGAAGGAAGGGTGTATGTAGTCGAGGAGGCCCAAGTCTCCCCCTATAAACCCACTTGTCCCGGTATTACCAGGACTGGCCAGCATGCTATGAAATTAGGAATATGCCAGAGCCCCAACTGTTTCCCTATCATCGGAGAAAGATCCATTTCCCAGCTCTATGTTCAGCTTAACCCTCCTTTTACTTTCCTTAATACAAGCATGGAAAAAAGCAGTGTTCATATCCCCCTCTTTGAGCCACTGAATCCGGGTCTCCTCCCTGGCCTCACGTTCGTGTCTTAAAAGCAGATCCGCAATAAGCTCCTTCTTGCTGGAAAGCTCCTCAAAAGCATGGTCATTCCACTCCTCCTCAAGGCATCTTTCCAGACGATCCACCTCATTCATAGCCTCTTCAAGGGTACTGTCAGACACTATAGAATCCCTAGACCAGGATTGAAGACTTTGTTTAAGACGTCTCAGTTTTTTGTGGAGCGCAAACCACATGTGACCCTGGACCGGGAGTGCCCAAGAGTCTCGAACCAAGTCATTGAAGCTTTCGTTATTCGTCCAGTATTGAAAGAACCTGAAGATGTTAAGGTGGTCCTGATCAGGCGATAACGAAATGAGGAGCGGGGAGTGATCCGACAGTCCACGTGTCAAGTGCGTAACCTGGGTGTTCGCAAACACTGAGATAGCAGACAGGTTGGCCAGGCAGCGGTCCAGGCGACTCCAAGATCTCTGGGGACCCCGCTGGTTGTTGCACCATGTGAAGCGATCACCTGAGAAGCCCAGGTCTATGAGCCCCTTGCTCGCCGTGAAATGGGAGAAAGTGAGGCCTGCCTTCCTGTTAAAAGGTCCTCTACCCCGACGTTCCTCGGGGTCCATGACTACGTCGAAATCCCCCCCCCCACGAACCAAGGGAGGGTACCAGGATCAAATGAGTTAAGATCACTCCACAAAACCTCCCTAATCTGGGGATCACAGCTTCCATATATGAAGGACACGAAAAAGCAGTGGGGTTCGATGTTAACCTTCACTGTGATACACTGATCCCCAACCTGGGAGAGTGAAACCGAAGCGCCGCGCCACCAGAGAATCCAAATGTGTTTATTATGCAGTTCACCGTGCATGTACCCATGCATTTTAAGTTTCCTGGAAAACTCGGGTAGTTTATTCGGATGTTTCTTGTGCTCAAGGATGGCCACCACAGAAACCTTGTGTTTGAAACACTCAGAGGACAGGAAGTCTTGTTTAACTCGAGCACCCATACCACGGGCATTCTAGACGAGAAGACATGTCATTGAAAACTGATGGCTCTGGGACTGGCCCCAAATTGCATGGCCTGGAGAAAATGAGGAGAAGGGCCGCCTGTGAGTTTCCTGAGTTGGGACCGAGTGCAAACTCCAGAGCCTGAAGAAGGAGGAGGGAGGAGAGGGGGAACACTAGACTGGCTCGGGGATTCTGAAGCACCGACTATGCCTGAACCGGAGGAACCCCGCACCTGGTCTGCCATCACCCCCGGGAGGACGTCTGTTGCAGGAATAGGGGGGATCTAGGGGAGGAGGGAAGCTCAACGATGCTGAAACCCACAGGAACCACTGCACGATAGCATTCTACCTTCCAAGACCCACAAGACCCCTGCGCCGACGAAGGCCAGGGAGGTAAACCCAAGGGGAGCTCTATCAAAGAAGGGAGGCTACTACCAAGGAGACTGGGGACGCCCCGCGGGACGAATGACACCAGAGCCAGCTCCTGCCCTCTACCAGACTCCACAGAAGGAGAGGAGCCACCTTCCCTGACCTGACAGGGAGACATCGCAGGCGACACGAGGGGCGAGGAATCCACATGCATCTCAGACCGGGCGTCGGGGGAGGGATCACCACAGGGAGAAGGTCAGGGGGGACGGAGGGCACCGCCCGGCCAGACCAGAGCGGCGGCACATCTGGAGGGAGTGCCCCTATAGGAGACAATGGGGACAGAAGCTCGGGAACACCGGGTAGAAAACTGCCTATGACTAGAAAAAGGAGTCCTGCACCTGAAGGTCGATCAACTACGGTACTGGTAGGGAGAGGTCCAGTTCAACGCAGATCCGAGCCACAGACGCCTCCACACAACCGCTAGTCCAGGGATCCGTGCACATGAAACCCCCTAGAGAATCACTGATAGATTTGAGGTAACTGACATTCTGGAAGGGAAGAGGGAGCCTTGGAACGTGAACCCAAACCACCGCGCGGGCACTCTCCTTTCCCTTATGTGCATCCAGTGACCATCTGGATAGACTAAAGCACCACCGACCCCAGGAACGAGGTGCATGACACCACGCCTGAAGAAAGTCCACTGAAGACGCGAGAACCACAAGAAAAGACTTCCGATGAAGAACTGAAACCCGTGTCGGGATTCGAAGCCCCCAAGAGTCCACAAAGCGTTGGAAGGCAGAGAGCGGGGGTACAGCTCCCCCGAAACGGGCCACAAGGGTAAGATCCAGACAGGCCGAGGCTTCCTCAAATGCTGCAGCCGGAAGATCCAGAGAGTCTCGAGATCCCTAGCGAGACGAGAGGAACTGACCCAGGGATACCGGCGGAAAACACGGGCCTGTGGGAGAGGGGGGCCCGTATAGCGCATCGCGAAAAGAAGGTCGAGCCAGGGGCGGAGACCGGCGGAGGAGAGGACGAAGCCGGAGAGGGAGAGGTCGTCACCTGAGGGCCGCCAGAACCAGAACGTCCGAGCACCAGAGCCTTGCCAGGCGGCGCCGTACAGGCTGGAGGGGCCGCAACGGTCGGAAAAATTTGAACTCGAGGAGGAGCGTGAGGCGCGCTCTTTTCGCCGGTCATAATCCCTTTTTGGATCCAACATTGATTATGAATTATTAGAAAGAAATAATGTTATTTTATACTATGAATTATTAATATAGGATCTTCATAAGGAAAATTGGGATTAACCTTATAGAATATTTCTTAAATCTTCATTAAAAATAGAACCCTTTCATAATTGTTATGTTACACATTTATATACCTTGAACAATTTTACAAATTAAATGCCTCATGTATTCATGCTTCTATAAGTTTTTATAATATTTACCTATACAAGAGAGAGTATCTGAAAATCATCTTTTAGCAGTGTATCTTCCAAAACATATTACTTTTAGATTCTTCATAACACTATGTTTACTATTTCTTAAATAGTTCCATCTCAATAAATAACTCAAAATACTATTATATATGTGTTAATGAATATTACACATCATTTATAATTTCAAATTTAATCTTATGTATATATTCATTTTAAAAAACAAGACTTCATTGTAACTTCTAAATGTTTGACAAGGAATTCTACATTGTCTAAACATTGATACATATATATGAATTCATTGGTAACTAAACATGTAATTTATAGAATTACTTATAGGATATATTCCTTGCATTCCAATTCCATATATAGATCTAGAATCACATTTCCTCTAAAAAATGAGTATTTTTAACACATATCCCCTATCATAAATTTTAATGAATTCAAGAAAACATATATAAAAAATCTTATGTTTAATGGATACCAAAACATTCTCACAAAATAGATAATTGTGAATTTTTTTTTGAACATGCTTGAAATACATATTACAAATCATGGGAAGATCATTTGTCTCCTGCAAACTATGTTACCAAGGAAAATATTCCACTACTCAACCTTACTATATAAAACATATCCTAAACCCACCCTGAAATAATAAAATATTAATCATATAAATTTCTTGGTTTAGGTGATGTTATAATTAGTATTGATTACAATTTATTCATCAACTCTTGAAAATAATCTTCACATGATTCAACCCACCAAAAACATCATTATTTTCCTATTAAATTAATTCATTATTGTAGATATATTAACATTTTCTAAAATAAAATAATGATAATAACCTACAAGTCATGTGGAACAATGAATTTCAAATACATTATGTGGTATCATATGTCATCCTATTATAGTAAACACATAATCAAAACCTCTCCTAAATATTCATGGAAAAAAGAATATAAGAAAACTATAGAGACACACCTTTCCTAATATATCCTTTAGAAATAAATTCATTCAACTAAGTCATTAATTCTCAAAGTTCATCCAGAGAAATACAATAAATATATATTTAGTAGGATTGGTACAAGTTAAAAAGTCAATCAAAAACGTCACCTCTCTTTATTGTGGTAATCTAATGAAATATTTAAGGAATGCATCAAGATATTAATCAAATACTAGATGAAAAATAAAACTATAAGTTAACTAAACTGATATAAAAATAATCCATGTTACATGAGTTTTATTTCTTCTCAAATACAAAAAATCATATTTGGATCTATTAGTATTGTAGTCATATTCTTCTAGAAATACATAAGACTCCTCATAAGATAAAATTAACGTTATTAGTCTTCAGTAGAAAACAATATATACCCAAAAACATGAAACATATTTCATATTAATAACAACAAAAAACCCTTCCATATCTAGATTATAGATTTCCCAAATATTTATATGTGGATATTAGTAACAATATCATCAGATAAAAATATATCTTGTTCCCAATATGGTTTTCTTAGGATAAACTCTAGATTAATAAGGAACATCCAATCATAGGTTATCCACTAATCAAGATGACTTAAAATAATGACACGTAAAAATATAAAACAAGGCATTGATCATGGTATAATTAACCAATATAATAGTTGTAACCATAAAACACCCCTCACCAAGATCCACTATCATTTTGTCAACATCAAATAACAAACTCGACCAACTACCTGAATAATTCATTTTACATTCCTAGCTCCCTTTCGTAACATGTCCTCGATGATCATATCATTGAATCCATTTATGGATCTTGTACTAGACCTCATAAATAACATATAGTTGACACTCTATTATGGTTCACAAAACCATAGTATTGACACATTTTTAGGCTTCGTGGAAATAACAGATTTTTTTATGGAATTTTCAACTACACTAATAACAATCTAATGATTCATAACCCATGATAATGTAAAAGAAACATTATTTCCCAATTTCATGATCACTCAATATCCAACTAATAATCACCTTTATTTCACATTATTCTACATAAAAATCCACATAACCCCACCGAATCCCCCTTCTCATACTCAATATCTTTCTATTTTATAGGATCTTTTTAACCACGTCCTTGAAGGTCGATAAATAAAATAGTCTAACTATTTATCATGTCTCTTAAATCAATGCATAATATAATCAATGATATTTATAAGTATAATATTCTATAATGGTTAGAGTTAATCATCAAACAAATATAAAAATATATTAATAAACTAGAATAGTAATATTCCCTTTCTTTAATACCATGAAATTCTAACCGCTATCCATCCTTAAAATATCTGAGTAAAATACTTTTAAGAATGGAACTTTGAAAGCCTCCCACGAAAATCCATTGGTTTTATTTTCCTAGTCATTGATGTCCCACTTGTTTCAAGCTAGTCTCTCCAAAATAAATATAGAATTATTCAATATACACCCATTAGGATAATTGATATACTAGGAGTTCTTGTACACCTAGTATTCAAAAAAGGTATTTCTATGAATCTTTATTTACCACAAATATAAATTATTTCAAAAAAAATACATGGAAAGGGTCTTTGTAGTGAAAAATGAATTAAATTAAAAATAATAATTTATATAGTGGTTGTTAGTGATGGAAATAAAGTACATCACTTATATTTTTCTCCATAACACATGAAATTTGGAAGGACACATTATTTTTGATGGGATAATAATTTCCTTAAAAAATAACCATTCACCTGAATTATTTGAATTGAAGTTGAGGAGTCCATCCCAAATAATCCTTCCAGCCTAAGGTTATTAGTTACATAATTTGATTTCTGTCACTAATAATCTTTCGTATGGAATTTATTTTTGATGAGATCATTATCAAATCACATATAACCTTATAGAAAATTATAATTTGTGAAAGAATGGGTTTTCACATCACAAATTTCCTTTTCAAAAAAAATTATCTACAACACACTCAATCATTCAATCACTAATTAATTTATCAGAAATAGTCTCACAACATATTCTATGTAACAAGATATATTAATTAGAAATAGTTTTTTAATATGAAGGGAATACATTTAAGGTGTGTAGTTTTTTAAATGGATATCTATTTCATCATAAATTACCATTGAAAAATACATAATCCATCGTCAATAATTGAAATTAATGACCATTTGTAACAAAAAAATTATAACTAACAAACCCATTATAAATATTCAGGTCTCTTATGATGGTCTACCATAAGGTAGGACGAAATAATGAAATTGAGACATGCCACATGTATAACTAGAATAAGGAATCCCAAAAGAGTACATAACCAAGTGACATACATTGTCAAGTAAAAATTGATGAAATTGAAATTAAAACAAGATAAGACAATGAGTCAAGCTCCATGGGACCATCCATCACCACCAAACTATCCCAATACAAATGAGATACCAAATGAGAGAAACCAAAAAAATACATGGAATATTTTCTTGTACCTATGTCCTATAAAACCTCATATAAAAATGTCGAAATTAAAAAATATGGTGTGAGCACAAATCCTAGTAGGATTTCACCGAATAATCTATTAAAATTATTATACCATGAGAATGTTATATATATATATTTAAAACAAAAAAAATTATAATTAAATTTCATAAAATAAAACATTTTGTAAAAAAAATTGGGTTTTCATAAATAAATTTCATATTGTCCTTAAAATTAACCTGGAAAGTATATATAAGAATTCATGTGAGCATAAGAAAAACTATCCAAGGATATAATAGATAATAAACATATGATAAATTAACCATGAATTATAACATAATTCTTTTAACCAAGCATAAATGTCAAATCACAATATTATGTTGTAACTAATAAGAAAATGTACTAGACCTAAAAAATAAACCTTAACCTTTCATAATGTTAATGCAATTGATATTGAGTCCTATAATGGTCTCTAAATATCACATAACCTCTAGTAAAATCAAACACTCTAAAGGGAAATGTCAATTTTACAACACATACAAGGTCTACAATGTTAAATTCTGTCCAAAAAACACATAAAAACCTTGTTTATAATTTATTAATAATTTTTCATTGTCAATAATCTCAACATTCATGGTTGAAAATCCATTTTCAAACAAAATCAAGTTTATAGGATTCCATCCACACATAGTATGTCCAAAACCTTTAAAAAAATAACGTTAAATTCACAGAACAAGTGAAAAAAATAAACCATGATATGAAAAACAACCTTTGCACAAAACAAAACAAAGAACTGAATAAGAACATAAAGTTATTCATGAATTAAAACTGATTCATAGTGCCACCTATCTAAATAATAAATAGTAGTCACTAGGAATTGAACTTCCAAATATGGGGTTGATTCATATCTGAGAAGTTTTTATACGGACAATGAAAAACTCTCTAGGGAGACTATGGTTCAAGAGAGGATATTGGAACTTTAGGTGTATCATAGGGGTCTCTATGTATTTATATCTAGGTTGTAAAATAAAACACCATGATGCAACACCACATACCGCACCACAACTATTCTGGTCAAAACTATATCCATGATACATTGATATAGATCTTATTTTCATAGAGAGGGGGATACATTGTATCTGATAAAACCTGGATGCAGATCCCCATATCCAAATAGGTGATATTCCAAAACCTACTCTAGATGGGGAAGGACGTCGATTTTTTTACTGATCTACCTTAATATCCCCATAGGACCCCTATATTACAACCTCTTCCTCCATACCGCAGAGGTCAAATGAATAGAATTTTGATGCCAAAAACCATGATCCCTAACACAACCAATATGATTATGGTAGTGGCCCCAAAACATCTCCTCTAGGAAAATTTATAGTAGGAAAATATGATATGACGCAGCAATCCCACTCCATGACATAGATCGTACCTTCTCTAATGTGACCTCATATAAAAAACTAGAAAACTGAAAATTACATCCAAAACCATGGAAACTGAAGCACCAAATTTTAAACCATAAAAATATAGTATACAAAAAATCAAAAGGTATCACAATTCTACCCACCATAAACACATTTTAACCCCATAAAGTGAAAATGATCCTAGACTCATGAAAATAGAAGGTCATTGTTTCCTCATCAACAATTCCATATTCCACATCTCATGGATATTTAGTCTACAGTACCCTAATATATGTACTAGGATAATTTTTTTAATATATAGTACCATATCATAAAGAACCGTTTTCATAGTCAGTTCCTCAACCACAGTGCTTTCTGGTTCATGATCAATATCCTCATATTCAATCACATGGGAAGGATCTAGTCAATATCTTATCATATGGGAAACATTAATAACGTCTTGAATTGATGTAAAACAATAAGAAAAGTAAAAAAGGTGAACCACCTTTTTATGTCACTCAATAATCTCAATGGGGTTAACAAACTAGAGTTCCAACTTAACTGGCTTACACAACTAGTGATGTTCCAAGTGAGGAAAAACTCAAAGAAAAACAAGATCCAAAACCTAGAACTCTAGTGGATAATGATGCAGGTACACATTGTATTTCTAAAAACTTTTTGACATGAAAAATCTATTATATACCAACTAAACCTTTTCTTTTATCATTTAAATATGGATCAATCCAGCTAAGGACTATTCTACCAAATCTACCCAATATAAGAGAGATTTAAATGGCTGCTCAAATAGTCCTTAAAAGGGAGCCATCTTAATAAATTAATAATGAATATTTTATATTAAAATTCAAATAGTATAAGATTATTTCTCCAAGATCCAACAAAATAAATCCTTTATGCTTGAAGAATATCTATAAGAACCTGAATAAAAGTCATTTTCTATCCACCCATCAACAGATGACATGTGACTCTTAATTTCATATGGGAATCCAACACCTCTTGTAAAACCATAAAAAACCAAGATGCAAGACATTAGTCCTTGTGAAATAAAATAATATATGGATCACTATGAAGCTTCAAAACCTCTCATATATATAATCCTTTGATCTATTCCACCTTCATTGTCCTTTTAATATGGAGGAAATGAGCTGGATTCATAAGTCGATGAATGACACCAAATCACATCACACTGAATAATTTTTCTAGGGGAAACTAACGATGATGTAAATGTAAATTTCATCCCACTTAAATACTGGAATGGGAATAGGTTATAATAAACCATAATTTATTTGGTGTCTAGCCTTAATCTTATGACATGCAAGGCACCATGAAACAATGTCTACAATCGAATTACTCAACCCCGACCACCAATACTATTGTATCAAATGAATATAATTCGTTGTATTCCTTGGTTTTGGGGACAAAAAATTCTAGTTTCCATTTAGAATGAATTACTACCTCATATAAATCAGAGTGAACCATCATCCTTATAAATAAAAAGCACCAACAGGGGAACAAGACCACACAATCAAGGTATCCTCTCCATTTTGGATTTCCCTAAAGTTATAAAAATAAGTGTAAAACTCTTGGATAATTTGAATTAATTCATTCAATGATGATTCATCACATACTAAAGTTTTTAACACTTTCCCACCATCTACTTCCACTCTCAAGATCATATTTGTAAACAAACTCATCAGATACCACTCCTCCACAAATTCCTTTAAGTCTTGAGTCAGTAATTTCATACACAATGAATTTATAACCACCTTAAAATTACTATGAGTATAAGAAATATAAATATAAAAAATCTATAGATACTCAAACCATCATCTCTCTTTAAATATCAGATCCCTCTAAGTTTAAATATACTTTAGGCTTTTATGATTAAAATATGCCATAAACCACTCCCCAAATGGATAATTTCTCCATGTTATGAGTGCATGAATAACAAATAAGAACTAAAGATCTTTATTAGGGTAGTTATTATCATATAGATATAATTGGTGGTATCCATAGGTCACCAATAACTTTCCCTACCTTAATACACACCCCAATTCCATACTAGTTGCATCAGAGAACACATGATATCCTGAACCCAGTTCTGAAAGAATCAAAACTAGTGTTGAATTAAATCTCAAAATTAGTCCCTTAAAATATCTTCGATGATTATTATTCCCCTCAAAAATGAAATCCATATGATTTAATTATTTCATTATACATGAAATATTTCAAAATTTCTAAACAAACTTGTTGTAGTAACCAACAAAACCCAAGAAACTCCTGATCTCAAACACATTTTGGAGATACTCCCAATGCATTTCAACTAAAATCATATTATGATCTTCTAATATTTCCCTATTGGATATAATTTTCCCATGAAACATCACCTCTAGAATCCAAAATTCACCCATAGAATTCTTACCATACATTCAGTGTTATTTCAAGATTATGATGATAATATATAAGTGATCCTGGTGATCCTCCTATGACTTGAAGTAGAATAAAATTTCATCAATAAACATATCTAAAAATTATTCTATGATCTTATTAAATATTTAGTTCAACAACACTATAAATAAATCATGATTTTTAGAGATACCCAATGTAATTACAATAAACTCAAAATTCCCTTAGAAACACTTATATAGTATCTTATGTATATCCTCTTTTTAGACTATCAACTAATGGTAGCTTGACCAGAGATGAAAGGACCCTCGTGGTAACCCTCTATTTCCACATCTTCAGTTTTTTTATTACAATGTCATCAATTATTGATTTTATTTTGACAACATGTTCATAATTAAAAGCATTGATTCGTCTCTTTGTTGAAAAGGGTCTTGGGGCTGATGCTGCGCAGGAGAGGCTTACCATATTCGGGCATAAAAAGGTGAGGGATCATAATGATAAATCATTTTTTACTATTTTTTTCTTCATTTTTATATGTTTTCTACTTCTATAGAAATTCATTTTATATTCATTTTGGTCTTGCATTGAGAGTTTGATTCAGTTTTCAGTGGTGGGGAGTTCGTTTCTTCACCACATGGCACATCTCTTCTTTATCCTCACAGTTGGTTCAAATATGGTTCTCTTTGATTTGGTTCTTATCACATACATAAATTCTTTTAAATTTATTTTTAATTTAATTTCCATTCTTTCTTTGTTTTGGGGGTTTCTCATGCATTTTGGTGGAAATGGTGGGTTTTCAAAATTTGGGCCCAACCGTGAGCTCATTTCCAGATTTAAAAAACCAATTTTTTTTCTTTTATAACTCCTTAATTTTTCAAAATTTTCATCAATTCCAATTCATACATGGCCTCACCTGACCTAATAACATCACCATGTTAATTTGGAGCCTTTATAAATCCATAATCATGGCGTATTTGGGTTTTTGATTAAGTAATTGGGCCTACCCGTAAGAACATTTTCTACATTAAATTATTTTTTTAATTATTTAATATCACTTTCAATTTTTATTTTTTATTTTTTTTTATTTTTTGATTCTACCTCCCTCTAGGATCCAATATACCTAGGACCACCCCCATTATCTTTTTTTCATTTTTGGAGCTCATTTGAATCGCAAATTAGGGAAAAACGATTCCGGGTTTCTCAAACGATCTAGATTTGAGAAGGTAACTTTCTTTCTTTAAAAAACATTCATTTTTCACTCTTTTTCGCCAATTTCAGTCCCCACATGACCTAATCATCCTCATTCGAGCCTCAATATCATTTGTTTCTTGGATATGCAAAATTTAGTTTGTTTGGGGTGATTTCTTCCAGTTCTCTTTAAGTTGGTGTTTCTCTCTTTGATTTCTTCCATTTATTTAGGGTTTCTTCCCTCTTTCTTGATGTTCTAAAATGTCCAGAAGTTAGGGTTATAACCTTGGTTTTGATATGGTGTCTTTTTTGTGTAATCTTGAGGTTTTATGTTCCTCTTTACTTCTTTGTGGTGCGGCGGTGGTGTGGTTGATGTTTCGCACCATGATTTGAGGGATTCAACAATTTTGGTAAACAGTTCCATCTGTAAACAATTATTGATGAGTTATCTTGATGAATTTACTCATTATTCATATTCATAATATGTTTTTTGTGGTTATAAAATTGTTCCTTATTGATTTGGTTAAGAGTTTCATTTTATAGTTTCATTTTAGCTTGAAATTTGTTGTTTTTCATGTTTAACACTTGGGGTATTATTTGGGTGTATTTTAGAACATATGAAATTGGTTTACTAAATATTTTTTGTGATGGAAATTATGCTTTGGTAGGTTCTTGGTGTTCCATTGGGTTTTAAAGTGGTTTTTTGAATGGATTTAAGGTGTAAAACAATGTTGTACTTCTTTAAAGTGAATTTTAAAATATCTGTTTTTCATGTGGATATTTTGTGGTATTGTTTGAGGTGTTTGTATAACACTTGGGGTGATTTAATAAATGTTTTTGGGGCTAGATATTCCATTTTTAATTGGTATTTGTGTGATTTTTTCCTTGAAAGATGGTTTTAAAATGGGTCTTACGTGAAAATATTGGGCACAATCCTTGGAATTATTTTATTAAAGTTTTGAATGGTTTGATGATTTATGTAAGAGGTGAAACCATATTGGAAAATAGTTTTGGATTGTGTATATTTTTAAATGGTCTATTTTAAATTTGAATGGAGGATTTCATGTGATGTGTATTCTCTTCGAAATGTTTTATAAAAATGTTTAATGGATTTACTGAAATGTGAAAGAGGTGTGAACGTGATGTGGGTTGTTTGTGTGAGTGTGATATGGAAACTGGATTTTGTTTATGAAAAGGTTTTTATGAAACATGTGAGTGGGTTGTTTTGTGATGTTTAGTATATTTGGAAAGATATTATAAAATTGTTAAAGGATGTGTTGGATTGTTAATGTTATGAAAAATGTGTTGTGGGCTATTTTGGTGTGAGTTTGATTTCAAAATGCATTTGAATGAAATGTGGATTTTGTGACTTATGTGATGTACATGGGGATGTTTGGTTAATGTGTGATGTTGAAGTGATATTTAAATGTGAAAAATATATTTCTTGGCTTGTTGAATTTTTTTTTCACAAGAGGGAAACCCGAGTATCTAGGTGGGTGGACGTGTACTAGTATGCTAGTGAATCGGTCGGGTTTGGTATCAGTTTCATGTAGCAATATTGATGCTTAATACACTAACTAAACTATGATGATGATGATTGGGGACCACTAGGTTATGGGTATTCTCCCTACTAGTGGGTCATGTGCACGATAGCAAATATTTTGATGGTTACTCTCACCAAGATACAAGGTACCTGGGACCCATAATGAGCTATTTCCTAGGGGTTATTTCCTATTGCTTGTGCTCATTGAATTATTTGTGCTCACCATCAGCATAAGGTATTGTTGGATAGAAATTTAAATCATTTTGGCATCTATTTAATGTTTTTATTCTTTAATTTGGCCCACTTGAAAACTATTTTAATCTTTAAGTTTCATCTTTAAGAAATTATAACTAGCATTTCAGGTTTATGACAACTTGAAAGCTTTTCATCTTTGAATGTTTATCACAATGAATCTTTTAGTGGTGGTATACTACTAGTAATTGGATCACACTCTACTTACACCCTTGGTTGTAAGTAGACTGGTTTTTTCATAGTTTGGGTACAGTTTTTAGTTCCAATGGTTCGGGTTTCTACCAGGTGTTTGGCATGATGTCTTGTGGTGATGGCTTGAGGGTGGTACCCCTTGGCTTGAGGTGATTTTTGGGCTATTTATTTTCGGTTTTTTACATTTGTTATAGTCATTATGATTTGTTTTAAACTCTTTAATTTAGTTCTGAATTTTTGTAAAATATTTTTTGGTTTGAAAAATATAGATTCATTTTATTGGGTTCACTTGTTGTTTTAAGTTTATAAACTCGAGAAAATTGTTCCCAATTTTTAGTTTAAGATACCCGGGGACTTGTGCTAGCCCGTGAGGATTGGGAACGCCCTTAGTTCCTTATAACATGCTAGTTTTGGAATTGGTTTCAATTGTGTCCAGATTTGGTTCGTGATAAAATGGTATCAAAGGAGGTTTAGGTTAACCCCTTGGGTCATGTTATTTGGGGAACAGTCGAGATAGTCTGGAGTTAGGATTTTCGGGAATTAGAATTTTGATTCTAGGTAGTGTGCCTGATCACCACACAACATGATGGGATTAAAGTCACTAAGGGAGTCAGGACTTATCTGAGTCCTTTAGTTTTCTTGGTTTGATCATGATTAGGGAAAATGAAAAGATAGTTGGGTTAATGGTCTCAGTGAGCTCACAGGGCCAGGAAAGCCATGTAAAGCCAGGGATATTTCCGTAGAACACTCTCTGTGATGATTAAGTTATTATTTTATGGCTTCAAACCATATATCCAAGTCACCTGACGGAACTAGTTTCCTCTCACATTGTCTAGTGTCCTTCAGTTTTGAAATCTTATAAGATTAGTTTTAAAGAAAAAATGGCATGGTTTTAAGAAGCATAATTTTTTTTTGAAATAATTTTCTAATAAAGAGGGAATGTTTAGATTTTTAAAATAGTAGAACTTAATTTTTAGAATTATTTTGAAATGGAAAATGGAGTCTTTACACCTCTTTTGAAAGCAGAAACTATATTAATGTTGGTTTTGAAAAATTATTTCCAACAGAGTTTTCTAAATTATTGAAAGGTGTCTTAATGGGATGAGATGTTTTGAAATTGATGTTAATAACTTGAAAGTGAGTTATTATTTGAATGGTTTCGTCCTTCTAAAAAGTTTTGTAAGATGTAAATTGGGTTTGATCTTGTGGTTAGCGGTCTTGAGAAAAAGGAAGTCTTGGTTTACTATTTTGGTTTTGAAAAGTGGAATGAATTTTTATTTTATCCTTTGGTATATTCATTAGAGACCACATGCATGGGGTTACATGGGATGATGTATGGTTGATAGCATGATTGGATGAGTTTCAGGATGGATATGAGGAGGGTTCCTAGTGGCATAAAAACATGCATGTGTGAGGCCCATGGGGTACCATTGGTGGTTATGCTAACCGTTGAACCATTTGTTTTCAAAGAAATGTTTTTAAAGGAAAACAAAATGTCTTTATGACTGATTAGTGATCGTGTGTATTATGTGTTTTGAAAGTGTTGATGTTGTGGGATGTTTTAAGTCCAAGAACCCCTCCTGTTTGAACCGTGTTTGGGGTTTGTTTTTGGTCGGTAAGCTGGGTAGAAGGACCAGTTAGTAGTCTCTTCTGAGGAATGTTTTGGGACACCTTTACAGTGGTTCCCTTCATGTGTTCGGTTCTGGTTTTCTGGCATGTTTTGACTAATGTACCATCTTGGTTGGGTCCTTGGATTCTCTCTATGGATAAGGTACACCCCTATTAAGGGTTAGTGCATGACTAAAGTGCAACCCAGATTATTTCATCGTTGGAAAATCATCCAGTTGATCAATATAAGGAATCTTTTCTCAAGCTTTGTAGAATGAGTCTAAACCATTTCCTTGATTGTTTTTTTATGGTGCTCTTGTAGCGGAAGAGTGCTCGTGGAAGGTTGAATGAGACCTTAGTTTATTAAGCTATATGATCTGTTGAAGGTGGAAGTTGTCTGGGGTTGTCAGTTTGGATGGTGTCTAAGAGGGCCTCTGAGTCCTTCGTAGTCTCTTCAAAGAAGGGTTTTTGTTACACCACCAGTGTGGGAAATCAGGCCATGAGAGGCTATTATGGCCACTGTCTGGAATGTCTTGATGTTTGGGCATGTTGTATAAGGTCCCCCTACATTTATTATTTATATCAGTCTCTTTGGTCATGTTCAGTGACACATTGTGATGTTGTGTGCTTGTTTGATTATAAAGGTGAAGTTGTACAGTCTTTTGTGAGCCTTTGTTTTTTTCATAAGTGTGCATCCTTTCGGGAGATCTCAACATCATCTATTTTATAAAGAGTTTATATGTGTCCTTTCTTTCTATTGTTTCTCACCCAAAGAAAACAAGGTGTGATGTGAGTGCATCCTTTAAGCCCATGTTTCAGTGAAATTATGGGTTAGGGTAAAGTGAATTTGGAATGTGTTATGTCTTTTTGAACTCATCTGGGATCAAGGTATAGTTTTCATGGCACCGAAAGGAAAAGTTCAATTTAAGGGTTTCCAAATCCTAACTGCGAGGTCGAATATGCTTCAACCATTGGAGCTCCAACCATAGGTCCCAGAGAGAAGCTGGGGCATAGTCAGGGGAAATTACAAGGTCATTTAAACCCTTTTTCAAATTTATATCCTTAGTATGAAATATGGGAATAGTTTAAACCTCTGGTGTCATCATCTTTCTTCTGTTTCTCTTGTTTGGTGGAAATAGGTGGAGGGAAGTGTGCCCATGTTATTGCCCAATGTCATTCTTTTCCTCGATGGTTTCTATCAGGTTTTTAGATAAAGGTTTTAAATTCGACTAAACAGATTGAGAGCATGGTTTTCGCATGGTTAGTAGTAACCATGCCCCAAAAAACCATGCAAGTATAAGGATCCAAAATGTTAATGACATGGTTATAAAGGTCATATTTAAAAAATTCTAATATTTTAGTTGTATAATGTGGTTTGTTAAAACTCAGCATTGCATGTAACGCAAGCTATCAAAGAAATAAAATTTATTTAAATATAAATATATTCAAACTTATTCTGTTTCATTAAGAAATAAGTCACATAATTTTAAATATAGTCATTCAAGGGGAACTATTTAAACCTTAGACTATATTTTGAGATCATGTTCTATGGGTTTTAATGGTGGTTGGGTTCAACACCATCCTTTTTTTGAGTATTCATACATAAATAACTTTCAATCGAGAGTTCAGATGGCATAATATAATTTCTGGTAGGAAATTATGTGTATAAATCCAAAATTATGGGATTATTATGGATATATAAAGGTATTGGGATTTAAGTAAGATGTGGAAATTTGAGATAAAGATAGATCTATTCAATAATATATCTATGCAACTTAGAGTCGATAGAAAATTTATGCTAACAATCGTTAACCTGATATGCAATTTAAAGTTAGTGGGAATTTTTTTCTACAAATATATCCATGGAATAATTTTATGAGGTTCCAAAATAATGGAAAGACTATGCCTAAGTATATTGTCCATATCATGATTCTTGATCATGTAGGGACAATAACTTATCTCTTGGAACTATAATCACACCTCTATCAATTTCATAATGGGTTCTATGTGTCTCTCTTATGAAATATATATATAATCCTTCACATTTCCAACCCTCATAGGATGTATCATTGGAGAATGATCTTTCTTATGAGGAAAAATTGATAAAATAATTTTATCATGTTTATGAATTGGTATTGAGAAAAACTACTCACCTATTTAATGTTCTCTTGAGAAATCATAAATTTGAGATGTGGTAATGGAAAATATTAACGTCACATGAGTAAAAAAAAATTTTGGATTTCTATATTATAAAGGAAATTATTTTTGTAAACAATTAATATTATAATTGAGGAAAAATATGATTTGAAGCAGATGATATATTGTTCATAAAAAATGTCTCACTTTTATTAGAAATAAATTCATTGAGAAGGAATCTATGAATTAAATACATCACTTTCCACACACAAAATTGAAATATATCATGATATATTAAATAGAATAACTTATCTAACATCGAATAATTATGTTGGAGGAAAAAATGTTTAATCTCAAATAAAGTTTATTTGGGTTACCTAAATCCCTTATGGATATCATATTTCAAGATGTAATTGACATTTAGAAATAGTTTTATAGGGTAGAAATGTAATTTCTGAGAAAAATGGAAAATATAACTTAATTAACAAAATTTAATGATTTAACCAACATATATAAAATATATTCAAGAAGAAAAAACATAACTTAGGGAAATATATTTGAGTTTAAAAAACCATTTCCTTATATTTATAATTAGTTGAATGTGCTCTATCCTTATTGAGAAAACAATGTTTCCTTTAGAGGAACTCTTGAAAATAGAAGAATTATGAAACATTATTTGGACAATAGGTTCAAGGAATTGGGAGAGAGTTCTAGGGGAAGTACAAATTATTAATATTCAAGTGAAATTATAATTTTTGTGTTATCATGAAATGGAGGTGGAAAACCACTTTAATTATTGAGTAGAATGAAAAAAATTTAAATATAACTTCATAACATAGAGAGAGAACAAGTTTAACATTGATAGTGGATCCCAAGTGAAATATTTTGCATAGTGGGGTGAGGTATGTTTGGAAAAATCTTATGAAATCTTTTTCACACATGTTTTTTACATGTTTTTAAGTCTTTTAGTTATTTGTTTTCCACATTTACCATTTTTGGAATTTAGTATGGAAATTAAATTATAGGAATGTAATTTACATTTAATGATAATTGATGAGGATAAAATTTTCCAATATTTTATACTGTAAATAATTGTTTATAATCCCAACATAGTGTTATTGTATGGGTAATTGTCACGTTTTTAGGTTTTAGGGTTATTTTGAGCTCAAATGAAAAAATGGCCTAAATTCTGCAATTTTAACAAGTTGGTATCACAGGGGTATTTTTGACAATTCTCATATAATATTTTTCCAAATTTTGTGATTAATATTTGTTTATAATTATTATTTAATTTCGTTCATGTTTTTCTGCTAGACCAGGAGTTGATTTGGCCATCTAAAGGTCCTAACAATTCATTGAAGTTGGACATTTTTTCGAGCGGACAACATGGACCCCACCACCATAACGGAAGTATAACTCAACGCAAAAACATCTGAATTCATTTATTATAGCTGTAAATGAACTATGATTCAATAAGGTGCGCCAAGGATGAGTTTTAATTCAACCTATGATCATTAAGGCATTAATGGAACAGATCAAACATGTGGAAGATGAAACGTCTCACAACGTAGAAACGGTTCCATTTGGTAATTAATTTATAACATCATAACCATTCATCAAAAATGGATAATACTTTGTAGAGGGACGAGACATTATATTTGGAAAAAATTTATCAAGGATGGAAGGAGTAAATTGACAGTTTGAAAAGTCATAATGGCCAGGGAATTTGGACAACTGAAAATTCGGTGGGTCAAATGGACAAATTAAATGTCTCAGATTAAATCGGCCATAACTATTACATCCAATGGCCAATAAAGATCATCTTTGTAGGGTGAAAGTATGATACATTATGTAACAACATATATGAAGACACTTACTACAAATTCATTCATTTAATGGAACATACATGCGTGAAACTGCCATTGAATGGGTCAAGAACGCGCAAACTTTTGGAGTACAGATTTTTGCCTATAAAAGGAGGCCCTTACCTCCTTCCCAAATGATCCCATTCTCCATCCATTCCTTTAAGGCACCAAGGAGGATATCTCCACCGAGGTAGGCCGGACAAAAATATTCCCCATTTCATTTTTTTTATTTATTTATTTTCTTTTTTTTTGTTTTAGTTTTCAATTCTAATTTAGATTTCTAATAAAATTCATGCATTATTTTTATTTCTGTGTCCACATATCCACATTGTTTTCTTCTTCATATTTTCTCCTTCTTTTATTCTTTTATTCTTATCATATTCTCCAATGTGACCTCTTACCCTCAAATATGATGTGTTAACCCGAGACTTGGCTAGGGGGAGGTATGTGGCAATTTCAATTATTTTGTGCTTAAATTCTTATGTTTTATTAAGTTTGTGATGAGAAAGAGTGATGTTCACAGGTGTGGCAATCGTCCACCACGACACTGATCTTAAAATCATTTCTATTCTTTTATTAAATCTTTTCCCTACCTTATACTGGATACATTCTCTTCATATGATGGAGTTGAGTCATTCAGTGGTTGAAATGGCATACGATGGAGCCAGATCTTGGAAGATATCACACTCTCGATCAAGGTGTGCCATCAAACATGATTATAGGAGGAGGGGAAGTTAAGATTGCTAAATGCATTCAATATTTCACACTAATAAATAAAATAATAGTAATTCACGAATGAGATCTCATAATTTAATTATCAAACTTAATTTAAATACCAACAAGGATAATGATGGAACCCACAAACCAACCCATAAAGGTCGAGTTCTTTCTCAATTAATTGCATTTTCTCATTGCATGTTTTTTTTATATTTTATTTTAATTAAATTGTATTCCATTTCTAGATAAAATAAAAACAACCAAAATAAGTAGTTTAGTTAAATTAAATTAAGTGAGTGAACTATTGAAAAGCCTCCTCAAGAGATATGACCCTAGTCAGCCTCTATATTGCACTAGGAAAATTAAATTGCTTTTGTCACACCCTACAACAGGTGTGCGTCAATAATAAAGAAAATGAAATTCTATATAATTTATACCTATTGATTTAGAATATGAAATAATTTTGAAAAAAACTATATGTTTGAGAAAAAATAATTTAAATTATAATGAACATTGCATGTATGAAACATTTTTAGAAAAAGTTTATTTTTTAGAATAACAATTTTTTTGTGATAATATTATTAATGTGGTTGATATTGATGAAATAAATTGGTTTATTAATTAATCCTTTCAAATATGAAACCTTCTTTTCTAAATTCAGAAAATTATTTTTAAATTAATCATTTTAGTTCGTAAATTTATTTGTTTGTTGTGAATTTTTTTATATATTTTAATGTCATAATTAGTTTATTATAATAACATAAATGTTGTGATATAGAATAAACTATATTTTTCACAACTCACCTAAAAATAATTACTTTTATAAAAACCCAAATAACATATCATAATATAATTTTGACATGATTAATTCAAAAGTTTAGTTCATTTTATAAAATTAAAATTCAAAAATTAAAAAATATATTTTTTAAATGAAAAACAAATATATTGAAAATTTGTTTTTATTCAAAATTTTCATTTTTAAGTTTCCTTAATATTATTTCAAATCTATTTATAATTTAAATAATGTAAATATATTAGTACATATATAATAATATTTTAATAGTGGTCAATTTAATTTACTTGTACAAAATATAAAAATCATTAAAAATAGTTATTTGAGAAAGAAAAATCCTTTTTAATATTAAATAATACTAATTTTTTTAAATATAATTTTACCTATTTTAGTCTAGTAATATCTTTTTTAAGATAATTTTTATTATGTTAATAATTTTCTCAAACATATTCAACTAGTATTTCTTCAATATTCTTTGTTTTGGTGTTCCTTGTGGTGCATGATATTAAATATTGTTTTAACTTAGAAATAAAATATATTCAAAAATCTCAGGGTGTTACATTCTTCCCCTTTTAAAAATTGTGTCATTACAATTATAATTATAAATAAAAAATAAAACTTCTAAGGATATCAAAAATATAAACATGTCCCATGATATAATTTTTTAAGATATTTCAACTTTTAGAAACATTAGAAACTTATGTTATTTACTTAAAATAGGTCATTCCTAATATTTAGTTTTTTGATAATCAATCATCTATAAATCCGTCAGCATTAAGTCTCACATCTCATATAATAAAATTGGGTTTATAATTGATCACATAGTCATCCTCTCAATGACAAATGATCATAGTATGGTTTGAAATGTGATTTCCCAATTTTTGTTGTAAATATAAATTATATGTGAAGAAGGGAACCCCATTTAAAAAGGACATGAAATTCATCTAATGTAATAATTAGCAAGACTTGGATGAATTATAATCCTAAAATCATTAAAGGATATTCATCAAACATGGATATAATAATGATACCACCATATGTATTTATTTATAATCCAATATATAAAATTTGGTGAAACGCACATGACAATACAATGCCACAAATCTAGAGTGAATAATAAGTGTACCTAGAACCACGTAATTGTCAATATCCAATTCAATTTTAGTCATTTATAGAACTTTTCATGTTATATTAGCTTATGAGGTTTTTGAGGTTTATTATCCTTATTATAGTATGGATTTTGGAATCGATTTTAATAATTTATAAGCTCCACACATTCAACTCATTAAACCATTAGTGGAAACATTAGATGAATATTATTTAAATTTATTATATTACCAAGAATATTCATTTTTCCTTGATAAATTATTTTCCATTCTCTCCATTTCTATGAATAAAACATAATCATATATATTTGAGTTATTTATTTGGGAGTATCTTATGAAATTTCTAATATGAAGAATATTTAATCCTCTTTCCACCAACATAAATTCCTCTATGTTTTGCTTATTTGGAGTGTTTCTAAACTCTACTACGTTTATGTTTTTAATTATAACCATAAATTATTTTACTCTGATTACTACCATATTTTGTTACTCAATGGGAGAATCACCGAATTTTCTATTACAACCATTATTAACTCAGGTCCTGTGGGAATCATCCATTGCATTACATAAAGAAAATTTGATATATGATATTACACATTATAATACATTTGAAAAGTAAAACTATCAGATTAAAGGGAATAAGTCACAAATAACATTTATAACACAATATAATAATCTATGGATTTTAATCTAGGTTACCCACACTAATTATCCAATTAGGTTATTTAACATAAATATATTCAAATACCTTATAATCCTTTATAAAGTGTTTGTGGATTACCAAAGAATATCCACTGGTAGTATCAAACTAGGTGTGAAGTTAGGCCTATTTATGATACACTATGTGATTATGGAGTTAATACTCAACCAAATATTTTAGGGTTGTTACCCTTATGTACATCTATTTTAGATCCTGTATCAAATTTAAATATATAAACTTAGATTTCATTTCTAGGAAAACCAAAAAAATCTATAATTTGTCAAAATTTAAGGATGTTATAAAATAATCAAAATTGTTCATAGGATATTTAATAAAGTTACTATAAACCAATCCACAAAAATAACTAAAGTAATAATAAAAAATAACTATACCCTTCTTTGATAATAACTTATTCACCCTAGACTCATACACTCAAATATGGTTCTAAAAGAACATTCCTTAAACATTGTATTTGAAACAAACATAGGACACCAAAGAAAAACACATTGTTTTGTTACATAATTTCCCTAAGATAAAACCTAAATCTAACAATAGTGTAAAAACCCAAATTTTATCATATTAATTTTTTTTAATTATATGGGGTCATTATTAGTCTTTGAAAATTTACGGTGCGCGATTCAGAGATCCGGTGTGCTCGGAATGAAATTTATGAACTTTTTTAAGGTACATTCAGTAAACGTGAGATTGGTGTTTTTTAAACATTTTAATAGGTACATAGATTAAAAATCTGAGAGCACCGTGGAATCCACAACACCGGGATTGGCTTAAAGAAGGCTGCAATTCAACCGCAACAGGTCAGGAGAAAAATATAGATTTTTAACATTTAAAACAATAATAAAATGAAAATGTTATTTTCTATTTATTTTTCATTTCCTCCAATAGAAAAATGGTAGTGGAGGGACCAATGACATTTAAATACATTAATTAGCATGAATCCTCAATCTTTGTAATAACACTATTGGAATTTGGGAGGTTCATTCATTAAATGAACCTCATAAATTCCCAGTGGCATTACTCATCCTCCCCCTCTTCTATTTATATGTAGCTCAGGGAGAAGTTTTGGCACGGCTTCACCAAGAAACAAAGCTCTGAAAATGTACTGCGATGTCAACCACTTGGTGGACAAGACTGGTTCCAGCAAGTAGTGATGAACGCCACTGAATCACGAACCGAAGAACACCAAATCCTCCTCAATTGCGGATTTTCTTCAAAAAATCTTGAGGTAGGGTTTATTTCTTGTCTAATTTCTAGAGTTGTTGAATCATTATTCTACCCTCTTGCTATCAAGCTAATGCAGAGGGCACGGGCCAAACGAACAAGGACTGGACCCTCCTCCTTTGTTGAAATTTGACATTTTCTTGGCGAACGATTTATTCGGGTTGCAAAAAACCCAAAACGGATAGTCAAGCGGCGAAGGGGGAATCCCAGGGAGACCGTTGATACCTTCATATGGAAAAACGGGTCACTAGAGCTCACCCAATGACCTGCAGAATACCACTAGCATGGCACCGGCATGGTGGCACTGGCAACCAGCGCCAGCAAGTGACGGCGGAGGCCAGCAACAGCCAGCCACTAAGGAGATGGTGGCACGACATCGGGGGAGAAGGCCACAGCTATAGCCACAGCAGGTGAAGATGGTCTCTATCTCTGTCCGACCACCAAGGAGGTAGCGGCGCACCGTCGCACCCCACCGAGGAAGGGGGTCGTGGCGGACAGCAGCGACCAGCATCAATCGGCCATGCATGGAGGCGAGTAGTGCGCTGTTGTGTGCCATTGAAGGTGGTCGCAGCTCAGAAGTCATGGAGGAGGGCTGAGACTTGTAGCGGGCCCTATGGGGGACCTAGAAGCACTACCGCTCTTCCTTCTAAATAGGATAAACCGCTCCCCCTGTGCCATATCAGGTGGGACCCACTCCAGCGGGCTGCACCACGTGAGCCTAACGGGCTGCACCATCTGTGGGCTAGGCCGCACAATCCCAGTAGGTCATGCCCCTCCATGGGATGGGCCGCGCCGGCCTAGCGGGCTGGGCTGGGTTCAACCCGGACTGGGTTGGGTTGACCTGAACCGGTTTGGGTCATCCCAAACTAGGTTAGCCCCTTCAAGGCTCAGTTTTTCTAAAAGAGCCATAACTTGTGAACTGAGGCTTCGTTGTATGAACCGTATATGGTGATAGGATCCTTGGATCAAGACGTTATTTTTGGTATATTGCACTTGAGTTTTGGAGAGATTTGGAGTAGGGCCGGGTTGGATCAAACCTGAATCCAACCGAACCCTTGGCACTAAAATGGTTATAAGTCACAGACTGGGCGTCCGATTGACATGACATCTATCGCGTTGGAACCCTTACAACATGGAGGTCATTTGGGATACTTCTTTCTGGAACTTCATGGTTGTTGAGGTATGAGTGATATATTGTGGAGTAGATCCTCCATGAATCAAGCGTTCTTAGTGCGGGAATCTAGTGGTTGGTTGTAAAGTGAAGAAAGAACATTGATCCTATGTGGGTTAGAATCTATCAATCCTATGTGGTTAAGTGCTTAGAGATCCTGTGTGGGTTAGTATCTATCGATTCTATGTGGGTCAGGGCCTAGAGATCATATGTGGGTTAGATTCTATTGATCCCGTGTGGGTCATCCGTAGAGCCTCTTGACAGAATAAGATGATCCAGTTTTATGACTAATCATTTTTACTTCTGTACTTATGTTATATACCTTGTGTGAGCTGAGTATTTTACCTTCGTGGTGTTAACTTTGTGGTATGTTTACCTTCATGGTGTTACCTTCGTGGCGTTACCTTTGTGAAACTTTTACCTTAATGGTGTTACCTTCATGATGTTACCTTTGTGGTACTTTTAACTTCGTGGTGTTACCTTCGTGGTGTTACTTTTTTAGTATTATTCCCTTGTGGATAAATTTTTGAAAATGTCTTAAAGGTTAGACCCTTATGTTTCCTCATGTATGAGATGAGTTTATTTTTGATAAGTTAGGTATATGTATGGGCATATACCTTAGTAGAGTTGATGACTGCTTCGTGTTTGTGATTGATGTATTTCTTTGTGGTTATTCCTTTGTAGAACTCTGGGAGAACTTCAGGGGTCTCGAGATCCCTACTGATTATTATTGTACACACCCTTACATGGGATACTCCCACACCTTTCTGTGTCTTGTGTAGATGATAGACATCATTGATCGAGGATAAGGGAGCCAGTGCTGGATGGAGCTCAGAGGTGGACAATTTGACGTGACGTGATGTAGTGACTACTGATTTTGAGTTGTAACTACCCTTAAGGTAGGATCCTCAATAGACATCCCAGGAGTTGTTTTCTATTTCAGGCATATTTTTACTTTTTAGTTGGGCTTGTATTCCGTCCCATTTACTTTCAGCACAGTTTTTACTATAGCAGTTTACTTCATGGTTGCTTTTTATTATGTTATTAGATTGTGTATTTATATAATTTTAAAGGAAATGCTTTCTTGTTATAGGGATACACCTTTCTGATGCTATTGGGCAGCCCCTGGACTATGGAAGGAGGGCTTGGGGTAGTCACAACATGGGCCCTGTGGGACGGTTCATGACAAAATGGTATCAGAGGAGTCGTTTCTACCAAAGAACAAGGACTCTGATCTTTTGAATGTGGCAATAGTGTTAAGTGTTATGAGTGTGGTTTTTAGTTTGGGGAATCCAGTGTTGGTGTGGCAGCCGATGTATCCATACACTAGGACCCTTAATTCTAATTTCTGACTCAGTGCACGCAAACACTGATTGCATGTGTTTTGAAAAGTTTTTCTTTTGATATCTTTGAGTTATCTCATCAGGTATAATTTATTGACCATGGACCACCTATTTTGTTTCAAGATACCACCACATAGACAACCATCCAAGATTCTTGAGAGAGTATATGATGAATTCCCACCGAGCAATGAGGCCTCAATATAGGGCCCTCTTATGGCGTTAGCACCTTTGTGTGGTGTACTTGCAGCACCACTACCCATTGGTCATTCATTGCCACTATCCCCACTAGCAGATGGTGCATGCTGACTGAGCGTGTTGCATGAGTTTTAGGAACAGAGGCCTCTAAGGTTTTGAGCCAGACAGACCTGCAGGTGGTTGAGGACTAGCTAGAGGTTTTCGCTAGAGTTTTTCACTTAGTTGGGACACCAAATGATCTTATGGTGATCCTAGCTACTAGTATCTTCTAGAAAGTAGTTGGGAGATAGTGGAGTCTGACACTCTAGAAACATGACAAGGTGACCCTCACCTGGGTGGACTTCAAGGGCCTTTTCAGGGCAGAGTTTTTTTCAGAGACTTTACGCTCAGTGCGTATACAGAAGCTATTACACTTACAACAGGGCAGCATGACTGCGGCCCAGTACTCGTTGAGGTTTATTGATCTCTCCTGCTACTCCATACACATGGTATGGGACCATTTATTTAGGGCATGGGCCTTTTATAAGGGTCTCCAAAGGGATATAATACCATCAATGATATCGCTTAGCATTCTGATGTAGGATGGGGTGCTAGAGTGAGCACTTTTGGTGGAGAGTTTCCTAGATGAGCAGGCACCGATAGTGAGATCCACCAAGGGATGTCTAGTAGAAAATTCATCCACAGAAGGTAGTAGAAAGATGACGTAGGGGACCAAGTGTTCCATACCTTCTATTGGACGACCTTAGGATATATGATCAGTGGTGAGGGGATCACAGGACATAGGAGGATAGATGAGGAGCAAGCAGTGCTACTCGTGCAATGGGCAGGGTCACATGGCTCACGACTTCCTGACCCACCATACGGATGACCAAAATATGGTCGACGGACCCCCATGGAAGAGGCAGATATTAGATCAAGGAGGTCCCCAGGAAGTAGGTGTGCGTGGTAGAGGAGCTGGCCATACAGCAGGCGGTGGGAGGTGATTTGAGGTCCTACTACCACCACTTCCAGGTGGAACACCCCGACCATAGGGAGCATGAGGACATGGATGATATCAACTCCAAGAAACCGAGGCCTATGACCACGGTTCTCTAGAGATGATTAGAGGTACAATCTGTGTCTACTCCACCCTAGTTGCAGTACTAATAGACATAGCTGTCAACCACTCTTTTATTTCCAAGGCCCTCCTTCATATCTCGGAGATTCCGGTGGAGCCATTGGCTCAATCCATATGGCTAGAGACTCCCATGGGAGGGGATTTGGTGATTACACACTAGTTCAGGAAGTGTGAGCTTATTCTAGGAGGTGAGAGCTTTAGCTGGGTTCTTCTAGTAGCGACATCGAGGCCTTGCAATGTCATCTTGTGTAAGGACTGGTTATCCATAGTCCATGCTCAAATTGATTGTATTAGGTGTAATGTGTGGTGTGTCTGTGAGGATGGGACTAGGTTTTCCTTCACCGGTGAGAAGGGAACCTTTGCAGCATAGGATGGACTTACCCCGAGGAGGGTGCAGCTGATCACACATCATTTGGCTAGCCTTACCCTCAGAGAATTTGATGTTGAGAGTCTGAGATATCCTATAGTGGTGGACCAGTATGCTGATGACTTCTCTGATGATGTTTTGATACTACCTCCAAATGGAGAGGTTGACTTTTACATCAACCTATACCCCGGGATAGAACTAATATCTACACCTGTATATTGGATGGCTCCTTCAGAGCATCGTGAGTTACAGGAACAGCTAGAGAAATTGTAGAGTAAGGGGTTCATAAGGCCCAGTGTTGCTCCATGGGAAACCCCGATTTTTTTCATCAAGAAGGAAGATGGTAGTTTGAGACTCTGTATGGATTATCAGCACCTGAACCAGGTGACCGTGAAGAAAAAGTATCCACTTTCATGGATTGATGAACTTTTTGATCAGTTGAAGGGAGATCATTGGTTTTTGAAGACAGACCTTAGATTAGGCTATCATTAGATCAGGGTACGAGATGAGGATGTGAAAAAGATGGGCTTCATATGTCAGTATGGACACTATGAGTTCTTTTTTATGCCATTCAGTGTGAACAAAACCTTTACAGTGTTCATGGGACTCATGAATAGGATCTTCCATCTATACCTCGATCGCTTCTTGGTGGTCTTCATCGATGACATCTTGATATACTCAGCGATAGAGGAGGAGCATGAATATCATCTGTAGATAGTTCTACATACACTCTGAGTGCATGATATTTATGGTATGCTCTCAAAGTTTCAGTTCTGGATATGGGAGGTCCACTTTCTAGGACACCTTATCTAGGAGGCTGGAGTTGCGGTAGATCTGGTGAAGATAAAGGCAGTGCTTTCTTGGGAGCCACCTAGGAGTGTGACCGAGGTGTGGAGTTTTCTGGTATTGGTTGAGTACTACCAGAGATTTGTACCCAACCTTTCTAGAGTTTTTTCACCCTTATTAGCTTTTATGAAGAAGGGACAACCCTTCGTATGGATAGAGAGATGCCAGTAGAGTTTTTAGTAGTTGTGGCAGAGATTGAGGAGTGCCCCCATCGTGAAGCTACCAGAAGAGGGTGTTGGGTATGTAGGATCGAAATGATACTGATTGTAGTATCATTAAATTGTATACTTTAAAAATTATTTATTAACTTTTAAATAAGGTTAGAAATGTTTCTATCATTTAAAAAAGTTAAACAAGGTAAATTCACTAAACCTCTAAGTTCTACAAACTTGATTGATTTAGGAAATGTGGTTCCGGAAATGAAACTTAACAAAAGTTTACAAAACAAGGATTCTACCTTAAAGCATATAAGATTTTATTTAATCAGATTATAAGTGTAAGAAATTATAAGGTAGTTATACTTTTTTTAACAACTAAAATACAGCGGAATACAAAATTGAAACAATACAATAAACAAGTATTGAAATATTTTAACCCAAGGAGTAGGGTATCCAAAAACCTTGGATAAAGGTCCCTTGATTTATATTTTCAATAAAGTCTATCTTACCCACACCTAGGTAAGCCCTTAATCCAAAGATCGGTATCTGTCTTGCTATCCCCACAAGCCCTCGGTTTAGAAGGAAATCGGAACCTCTGTCTTCCAAACCCAGAAGCCCATGATCATCACTATCGGAGTCTATATGAGGAAAGTCTAAACAATTTGTTCACACCTGACCATGTTGTTCACAAAATCCGCACAAAGCACTGAGAGTTGAAAGAGCCTCTCTCTCTAGAAAACACTACAATATCATATAATCTATAGTGTTATAGAACTGTCCATCAAAATTGTTATCTCTTTCTAATAAGCTCATATTTATAGGCACATCTTCAACGGTCGGCTCCCTCCTATAACGGTCATATTTTTCCTTGAATTTTGGAGGGACCTGTACACGTTTCACTCAAACAATAGTTGGTTAGAAACATAAATCACGACATTGTTTTATAACTCAAACAAGAGAAAGTAAAAATATGGTTGCTCAACCAAATTCATTTTTCAGAGTCTAAGGAAAAATAGAATTCAAAATCTAAACAAGTTAACCTTCGGAGTCTATATTAAAAGGATATTCGGTTTCTGTTTTTCAGAAATTCAGAATCAGAATTATAAAGAATTCAGAATCTGAACATAGAAAATTTGGAGTCTGAACTTAGAAAGTTCAGAGTCTAAATTAATAGAATTCGGATTCTGAACTCAAAAAGTTAAGAGTCTGAATTTAGAAAGTTCGGAGTCTAAATTTAGAGAATTCAGAGTTTGACCTCAGAACGTTCGGAGTCTAAATTTAAAAAGTTCAGAGTATGAATTCAAATAATTTGGAGTCTGAACTCAGAAAGTTCAATGTCTGAATTCAAATAATTCGGAACCTAAATTCAGAATATTCAGAGTCTAAATTTAGAAAATTCAGAGTTTGAACTCAGAAAGTTTTGAGTCTGAATTTAGAGAATTCAGAACCTAAATTCAGAAAGTTCAGAACCTGAATTTGGATCCAGAAAATAGGATGCTCTATATCTAAGTATTTATAATATTTCAAGTTTTTAGATGGGAAACAAAATTTTACACTTAGGAATAAAATGTGTTGGATTAATACATGAACAATTAAAACATGGTGAGGATAAATTTTCCTTGGGGAAGGAAATTGTTCCTTATTAAGGGAAATCTTATGAAAAATGAAGTTTTCCTAAAGATAGGGTGTTTTTTATTTTCAAAACATAAAGGATTGGTAGAGTCATAAGGAAAAATTATTGACTCAAAATTCTCCCCAAACATGAAGGAGTGAAAAATTCATAAGGAAACCTTATTGACTCAACAATTTCCCCCTTTTTGGAAGGAACAACGTCCTTTCAGAAAATAATATAAGGACTTAGAAATTTTAGGAACTTGTAAATAAAACTTATCTCCTTTAACACATGGGCAATGATGAATACAACTAACTCTCCCTTAGTCTTTGGAAATACTACGGATCATATTCTTGATTTCCGGATTGAAAGTTAGCATTTTATTGCATACAAAAATCATCTTAAATAAGAACTCCGCCTTAGATGAACTCTCCATTAGATTAACTCCCCCTTAGATGAACTCCCCCTTACTTAAGGAAATTTATTCTTTTTCTTTGTATTATTTTTTTAACATTCCTTTCTCCCCCTTTGTGATTTTCAAAAATGAATATAGGTAATGGAAAAGGAAATATGGTACCTGAAATATTAGTACTAAACAACCAAAAAATATAAAGAGAAACCCAAAATTTCATTACGATTGGAAAAATTTATACAAGGAATAAATACAAAAAAAGATCAGAATTGAAAATTTTTATCCTTCCTTCTCCTTTGGTATCAATTTCTTTGTTATGGAATTGAGCTTCTTGAGTTCCTTGTGGTCTTCATCTGCTCGTTTGAGAAGCTGATCCTGATTTTCTGTTTTCTTTTATAAGGCCTTGATTTTTTCTTCTTGAGCCTTAACAACCATTGCCTGAGCCTTCAAGGCTTCTTCCCGATTAGAAAGATTTTCTCCTATCTCAATCCTGAGATCCATTTCTCTATTCCAACTCTGAGGAACTGAATATAACTTCCCATTCAGATCTTTTACTTCTTGAATATGAGAATTCTGTTATAGGGTTAGCTTTTATTCAAAACTATTTGTGAGATCCTTGATCTTTACATCTTCAATGTCAAATGCATCCTTGACACTTTCTTGGAACTCATCAAGAATTATCATGTCTTATATAGTTTTCTTTGACCATCTGGTCATCTTCTTGCAACATCTTTTGTGGGCTTCGTAGTTTATGAAAAAAAATTGAAATTAGCCTCAAGATTGATACACTTTTCCATCACCATGGAGACTGAATCTGATTTCTGATTTAAGGATTGTTGAAGCATCTGGTATCTAGATTCTATACTGGGAAATATTGGTATAGTTACAATAAGATTCATCAAGTACTGGGCTACGAAATCATGTCATAGAGAGGATGATTCTGAATCAGAAATTTTGCGTGGTGAAGATTCTTTCTCTATATCAGCAACTTTCCTCTTTGAAGAAAAACCAGCATCTTTCTTCTTAACCATAGCTTTGGTAGGTGAATCAACTACCACCTTTTTTCCCTTATCAGTTTTCGGAATGGATTCCTCTTGGTCAAGAGATTCATGCTCACTATCAGATAGCTGTACAATTTTATCTTCATCTATCTCTTCCTTCTCAGCTCCTGCCTCAGTATCCTATGGGTGGATAAAATATTTATTGATGCTTTCTTCTTCAGATGTTTTATCTAATTCATCTTCAGCCTTTTCCTCATCCTTCCTAGGAGTAACAAGTTTTGATGATTCATCTTGAGTGGTTTAGAATGATAACTTTTCTAAAGGGATTTCCTTCTCATGAAATTCCTCAACTTACATTATCAAGTCTTCAGTATCAACATTGCCTTATTCTTCTTATTCTTCCACTACTTTTTCTTGATCTTTTTCCAGAGTTACAAACTTCTTTCCCAGAGTCTCTGGCAAAGGTTCTGTCAAAAATGATTCTGGTACCATAATGTTCTCTGATGCTTTCTCAGCATTCCTCAAAAGTGATTTCACTGTTTCAGCCTCTGACAACTTCTTCTTTTGCTTATTTTCTTTCTCTTACCTCTCAAGATCTTGAGCTACCTTTTCTTTCAGATATTTTGCTTCAATAGGATCCAAGCCAAACTTAGGCTTCCCTTCTTTCAGATTTTTCTTGTCTTCCCTCCACTTAGCTACAACCTCATCTAGATAAGATTTTTTTTCATTGGCTTCGGTGGTGTGGATTGGGTTTCTTAAGCCATTGGGTTTTTCCCTTGCCTTCTACTTATTTCAATGTCCTCTTCCTTCCTCCCTTCTTAAAGGTCTCAGTGGCCTCCTATTTATTCAATAAGGCTTTTTCCTCGTCCTCAGGAAAATCATAAAATTATTCAGATTCTTTAGAAAATCCAACTTTCATCCTTCTCAGAGTATCATCACTCAACAACATGACTTTTCAATTTTTTGACTTATACTTGCAATGGATTTTGAAAGATTCTAGGCACTGAATAATCATCTTTGATAGAATGTATGGATACATAATAATATGAGATTTCAAATTTCCATTCTTTATGTTCTCAATCGTGACTAAGATATACTTGACCAAGTTTATTTTCCTTAGGCTTACCAAGAAATCCAGAATGTACATATCACTTTTTTTCAAAGTTTCCTTGTCTCCTTTTCTCGGTATGATGAATCCTTGAACACACAATTCAAGAATCCGATAATTTGTAGTCAGGTGAAGAATATTCAGAGTCTTTACCTATGAAAGACCAAGACAATCCATGGCCTTCACCTTATCAAAACTTCCTTGAACATCGGGAAGCTTATGAAAACAAAACTCGGCTTCCCCTTTATACGAAATACAAAACAAGCTAGCAGCCTTGGTGTAAGAAAGAGAATAAGTTATTCCATAACACTTGAAAGATAATTTTATCCTCCCTTCTTCATTAAAGAAAGTTACTAACTCATAGAATTCTATTAACAGATCTGGATAAACCAAATCCTGAGCTTTTGGTTTTGAAAGTCAAACACTTTCCCACCCATTAGGCTTTATATTCTTAGAGATAATAGAATTATACTTCACAAAAAACTTCATATCCACTAACCTTTTTATGTATACCTGTGATTCATAGATTTTCTTGACAGTTGACATATCTTTCTGATAGAAGACTTCGGAAGAAATTCAGAAGTAAGAAAGATCTGAGAAGTTTGGAATGGGATTTTATAAGAGGGCAGATCTTTAGCATGCACAAGATTGAGTTTTGATGTGGTACAGCCATCGGGGGGTCCTTTATATAGGCATTTGAGGTGATGGTTTAGCTTCCATACTTAATCCAACATTTGAAAAACCTTCTGATTAGATCTGGCGATTGACATGATATCCATAAATAAATTTTTATTGCATCCGATATTTTGAGGTTTTTTTAATAAAAACATTTGAATTCTAAGAAAATGTGAATACAGAAATTTGAAAATACCAATAAGTAAAAGATGATATCTCTTTTTTGTGTGTGATCCCTAAAACATTGATGCCTAATATATATGTGTTTTTCATGAGATTGATGTTTAGGGTTTTTACTTAAGGCAATGGCACTAGTATTATCACACAAAATTTGTGTTTTGGAAAAACTCATACCATAATCTTTGAGTGTGTGTTGCATTCACAACACTTGAGCACAATAACTTCCATCTGCTACATATTTAGCTTCAGCAGTGAAAAGTGCTACTGAGTGTTTCTATTTACAAGACCAAGAAACTAATGAATCTCCTAAGAAATGACATGTTCCGAATTTACTTTTCTTATCTATTCTACATCCACCAAAATCAGCATCTAAAAATATTTTTAGAACAAAATTAGTTCCAGAAGTGTAAAAGAGTCCTAGATCCATGGTTCCCTTTAAGTAGTGAAAAATCATTTTCGCTGCCATTAAATAAAATTCTTTAGTATTGGATTTATATCTTGCACATAATCATACTATAAACATTAAGTCTGGACAACTGGTTGTCATGTAAAATAGACTTCCTATCATACCTCTAAAAGACATTTGATCTACTGGTTTACCAGCTTCATCAAGATCAAGTGAATTTGAGGTACCAATGGGAGTACTTATACTCCTAGTGTTTTTATATCCATATTTTTTAAGAATATCTTTAATATACTTATGTTGGGATATATAGATTCCTTCTAATTTTTTAGAAATTCAAAAACTAATGAAAACTATTAACTCACCCATCATACTCATTTGAAACTCAGATTTCATTAGATCTGCAAAGGAATCAGTAAAAGATTACTAAGTTGAACCAAATATAATGTCATCAACATAAATTTTAATAATCAAAACATTTTTATTATCTTTATTTATAAAAATATTTGGATCATCATTTCCCTTAACATAATTATTTTGAAGCAAAAATCTTATAAGTCTATCATATCAAGCTCGAGGGTATTTCTTAAGTCCATACAAGGATTTAATAGGTTTGAAAATATGTCCAGGATGTTTTGTATCTTCAAAACCAGGAGGTTGTTCAAAAAAAACTTCCTCTTGAACATAGCCATTAAGGAAAGCACATTTAACATTCATTTGAAAAATTTTGAAATTAAAGAATGCTACAAAGGCAATTAGAATACGAATAGATTCAATTCTAGATACTAGAGCATAGGTTTCTTCATATTCTATTTCTTATTGTTTATTATATCCTTTAGCAACCAATATAGCTTTATTTCTTACTATGATTCCATTTTCATCACACTTATTTCTGAAGACCCATTTTACTTCAATAATAGAAGTTTCCTTAGGTCTTTTAACCAAGGTCCAGACTTTATTCCTTTTGAATTCATTTATCTCATCTTTCATAGCTTTCATCCAATCATCATCACCTAAAGCTATATTAGTGATTTTTTGTTCTAATTGGGAAAGAAATTCTAGATGTTCTACTTCATTTCTTAAGGAACTTTTATCCCTTACAGGTTGATTTACCTTACCAATGATTCTATCACTATGATGAGTCTTTAGAAAAAATTGATTTGGGTTTTGTAAAACTTGTTCATCAATATAGGGTAGGAAGTATTCTTAGGTAAATGCTTCAGAAATATTTTCTTGAACATTTTTCTTATCAAAAGGATCTTCTAGCAATGGTTGATAATCATATTTTGAAAACACATCTGAAGATGTTGGTTGAGGTTGTTTAAAAATAAAAGGATCAGTTTCGTCAAATTTGGCATGCACTGTTTCTTCAATAGTACAAGTATTTTTATTAAAAACTCTATAATCCTTAGAAGTTGTAGAGTAGCCTAAGAAAATTTCTTCATCAGATTTTGGTGTGAATTTGTGCAGATTATCTTTAGTATTCAAAATGAATACCTTGCAACCAAAAACCTAGAATTAGGAAAGTCTAGGTTTTCTACCATTCCATAACTCATAAGGATTTTTATTAAGAAAAGGTCTAATAAAAACACGATTTATAGTATAACAAGAAGTACTTACAGCTTCATCCCAAAAATGTTTGTCTATAGAATTTTCACTCAACATGGTTCCTGGTATCTCTTAAAGAATTCTATTTCTTATTTCAACAACACCATTTTGTTGAGGTGTTCTAGGTGATGATAAGTTATGAGTAATGAATTTTCTACTACAAAAGGTTTCAAAATAAGAATTTTGAAATTCTCTTCCATGATCACTATGAATAGTTATCAAAGGAAGGTTTTTCTCATTTTTAACTATGGCTCTAAAAGTTTTTAAATAAGAAAAAGCTTTAGATTTCTTTGCTAGAAAATAGACCCATGTAAATTTAGTGTAATCATTAACTAAGATAAATACATAATATTTGCCTCCAATGCTTCCAGTTTGTGTTGGAATAAAAAGATCCATATGCACTAACTGTAATGAATCAGTGGTTGAGACTTCACTGACTGATTTAAAACTTGATTTATGTTTCTTGACATATTGACAAGGATCACAAACTTTTGAATAATCAAATCTAGGCTCTGGTAGATCCTTAACTAGTCTTTTCTAAGAGAGTTTGCATAGATTCTTAAGGTTACAGTGTCCTAACCTTCTATTCCACAACCAATAATGATCTTCCATTGCACTAAGGCAAGGTAGATCTTGGATCTTAAGGTCTTCTGAGTTTAGTGTGTAAACATTCTCTTGCCTAAGGGCGGAAAGAATAAACTCTTCCTTATAATTGTGTACTAAGCCCTTTTCATTCCTAAAATTCACAAGGTAACCTTCATCACATAATTGACTTATGCTAATGAGGTTGTACTTAAGACATTTTACAAATAAAACATTTGAAATCAAAGTTCTTCCAATAAGAACAGTGTTACCTATACCAATACTTTCTCCCTTAGCATTATCTCCGAAAGTTAATTTTCCTCCTTTCATCTTTATAATATTTTCAAAGAAGTTTTTGTTATCAGTCAGATGTCAAGAACATATACTATCCATGTAACATGTATTTTTATTGGTACTTTATTTATTTTCCTAAAAATAATAATTTTATACTTTTGGAATCCAATCTGTCTTCGATCCAAAAACTTCAGAAAGCAAAATTTTAGGTATCCACAATTTCTTAGAGAAATAAGCTTTATGAAAACCTAAAGACTGGGTTTTGTTTAAGGAACAATTTTTTGCCCAATGCCCACCACATTAACACTTAGTGCAGAATGGAGCACACTGAGGAACAAAATAATTGTTACTAAAAATCAGTTTTGAACTTGTATAACCAAAACCAGAATTATTCCTTAGAGGTCGAATTTGGTAATACATCTTATCAAAGTTTTCCTTACCTAAGTTAAAGTTTGAAAAACACTTCCTCAAGAAAAATATTATTGACTTTAGTCTAATAACTATGTTCTTATTCTCAAAAACATCATTTTTCGTACTAGAGTTAGGCTCGAAAACATTTTTCTTAGAAATTACTTTTTCTAGATCCTTAGAAAGCTCATCCTTCTCAGAATTAACTCCCTCAAGGGTTTTTGAAATACTTTAAAAATCAAGGGTTTTCTTATCAAGGTCTTTAGAAAGATTTTATATTTCCTTAGTAAGAATAGAAATCCTAGAATTTTCCTTATCAAGATTTTTCTTGACTTTAAAATTTTCATTCTCAAGAAGTTTTGAAAACCTAGAAACTTCTTCATAGGTAGGTAAAGTATTATCTTCATTAGAAGAAGAGTCTTCATTCGAAGATTCATGGTATTTCCTATCACTATAATTATCATTCAAGGAAACATTGGTGATGGATTCATCATTGTGTACCTTATCCATTAAACAATGATTTTAATGTAATCATTCCTATATTCTGTTAAATATATTCAAATCTATCGGAAGATAATGGTTTTGAAAAGATGTCAGTAATTTGTTCTTGTGTTCCGATGAATTATAATATGATATCTCATTTTTGTGTGTGATCCACAAGAAATTGATGCCTAATATCTATGTGTTTTTCATGTGAGTGATGTGTAGGGTTTTTACTAAGAGCTATGGTACTAGTACTATCACGTAGTATTTTATTTTTGGAAAAACTCATGTCATAGTCAGTGAGTGTGTGTTGCATCCACAACACTTGAGCACAACAACTTCCAGCTGCTACATATTTGGCTTCAGTAGTGGAAAGTGCTAATGATTATTGTTTCATGCATGAAAAATAAACTAGAGAATCATCTAAAAAATGACATGTTCCGGATGTACACATTCTATCCATTCTAAAACCACCAAAGTCAAAATCTAAAAAACCTTTCAAAACAAAATCATTTCCAGAAGAATAGAATAGTCCTAAATCCAAAGTTACTTTTAAGTAGTGAAAAATTATTTTTACTGCTTTTAAATGGGATTCTTTTGGATTTGATTCATATCATACACATAAGCATACCAAAAACATTAAGTTTGTATGAATAACTGTCAAGTATAACAAACTTCCTATCATACCTCTAAAAATTGTTTGATCCACTGGTTTCCCAACTTCATCAAGATCAAGTGTATTTGAAGTACCAATTAGAGTGATAACACTTTTAGTGTTTTCATATCCATACATTTTGAGTAAGTCTTTGATGTACTTATGTTGAAATATATACATTCCTTCTTCTTTTTGTGAGATTTGAAAACCTAAAAGGAATGTTAACTCACCCATAATACTCATTTCAAACTCAGATTTCATTAGCTTCGTGAAAAAATCAGTTAGATATTGAGGAGTTGATCCGAATATAATGTCATCACATAGATTTGAACAATAAAAACATTTTGGTTTTTCATTTTAAAAAAAAGAGTTAGATCCACCATACCTTTTGCATAATTATTTTGTAAAAGAAATCTTGTAAGTCTATCATTCCATGCTCTAGGAGCTTGTTTGAGGCCATATAAAGTTTGGTAAGTTTAAAAACATGATCAGGATGTTTCAGATCTATAAAATAAGGAGGTTTTTCTTCAAAAACATCTTCTTGTACAAAACCATTAAGAAAATCACATTTTACGTCCATTTGAAATAGTTTGAAATTAAAGTATGCTGAAAAGGCTAATAGAATACGAATATATTAAAATCTAGATACTGAAGCATAGGTTTTTTCATAGTCTATTCCATCTTTTAGATTATATCCCTTAGCAACAAGTCCTGATTTATTTCTTATAATGACTTCATTCTCATCAAATTTGTTCCATAGAACCCATTTTACACCAATTATAGTTTTTTCTTTAGTTATTTCAACCAAAGTTTAGACATGATTCCTTTTAAATTCATTTTGTTCATATTCTATTTCTTTAATCCAATATTTATCACTTAAGGATTCATTTTAAGTTTTAGGTTCAAATTGATATTGAAAATCAAGATGTTCTATTTCATTTCCCAAGGAATTTCTGGTCCTTACAGGTTTATTTACATCACCAATGATATTTTCCCTGGGATGATTACTAAGAAACAATTGATTTGGGTTTTGTAAAACTTGTTCATCAACATAAGATAAAAATACTTCTGGGGTAAATGTTTTAGAAATATTTTCTTGAGTATCCCCTTTATTAGAAGAGTCTTCAATCATAGGTTGATAATCCATTTGTGAAAATACATCAGTTGATGTAGGTAAGGATTTTTTAAAAACAAAGGGGTCAGTTTTATCAAATTTAACATGAAATATTTCTTCAATAGTACATGATTTTTTGTTAAAAACTCTATAATCCTTAGAAGTTATGGAATAACCTCAAAATATTCCTTCATCAGATTTGGGTGAAAATTTATGAAATTGTCTTTTGTATTAAATATGGATACTTTTCATCCAAATACTCTGAAGCATGAAACATTCAGTTTTTGGCCAATCCAAAATTCATAAGCTGTTTTTTTAAGAAAAGGTCTAGTTAAAACATGATTTATAGTATAATATACAGTACTAACAGCTTCATTCCATAAATGCTTAGTAATTTATTATTCACTCAACACGGTTCCTGTCATTTACTAAAGAATACAATTTCTTCTCTCAACAACACCATTTTTATGAGGGGTTCTTGGAGCAAAAAGGTTGTGAGTAATAACTTTCTTACTATAAAAAGTTTCAAAATACAAATTTTGAAATTCACCACCATGATCACTATGAAGAGTTATCAATGGTTGGTTTTTCTCATTTTTTAACATGGTCTCTAAAAGTTTTGAAATAGAAAAAGGCTTCATATTTCTTTGCTAGAAAATAGACCCATGTTAATATAGTGTAGTCATCAACTAAAACAAATACATAGTATTTTCCTTTAATGCTTTCAATTTTTGCAGGACCAAAAAGATCAATGTGCACTAACTGTAATGTATTAGAATTTGAAACATCATTGATTGATTTAAAGATAATTTTATGTTGCTTTCCATATTGAAAAGGATCAATGGCTTTGATGAATCGTACCTAAGATCTGGTAGATCCTTAACTAGTCTTTTCTTTGTCAGTTTAAAAAGGTTTATAAGGTTACAGTATCCTAATCTTCTATGCCATAACCAAGATTGGTCTTCCATTTCACTTAATCAAGGTAAGTCTTGGCCCCTCAGGTCTTCTATATTAATTTTGTATACATTATCATGCCTATGGATATAAAAACTTAATTCATCCTTGGAATTTTGAACTAAACACTTATAATTCCTAAAATTCACAAGGTATCCTTCATCACATAATTGATTATGATAATAAGTTCGTGCTAAAGACCTTTGACAAACAAAACATTTGAAATTAAAACTTTACTGAGGAAAACAATATTACCTATACTAATAATCATTCCTTGAGCATTGTCTTTGAAGGTGACCTTTCCACATTTTGTTTCAATAATCTTTTCTAAGAAATATTGGTTTCCAATCATGCGTCGAGAACAACCACTATACATGTACCAAATTTTCTTATTGTTGGTACACATCTTGTTTTCCTGGAAAAGAAACAATTAGTTTTTCGAAACCCAAACTTGTTTGGATCCAGAAATGTTAGATAAAAGAATTTTGTGTATCCACATTTGTTTTTCAAAATGAGCTTTATGAAAACCTAATGATTGATTTCTATTAAGAGAACAGTTTCTTTCCCAATTTCCACCACATTGACATTTAGTACAGAATGTGGCACTTTGAGGGAAAAAATAGTTATGACTAAAAATCAGTTTTGAGTGAATGTAACCAATTCTAGAACTATTTTTAAGATGAAGAATTAGATAATACATTTTATTTAAATCTTTTCCTACCAAAGTGAATTTAGAAAAAATTTCATTAAGAGAGAAGATTTCAGATTTTAGTCTAATGACTAAATTATCATTCTCATAAGAAATTTCTTTGGACTTGTTTTTTGTTTCTAAAATATTTTTCTTTAAAACAAGTTGATCAAAGTCCTTAGAAAGTTTATCCTTTTCAGAATTTACTTTCATAAGGTTTTTTGAAATATTTTCAAAATAAAGAATTTTCTTATCAAGTTCTTTTAAAATATCTGATATTTCTTTTATAAGAACATTTATTCTATAATTTTCCTTTTAAATTTTTGTCTTGAGTTTGGAATTTTCATTCTCAAGTAATTTGGAAAATTGGGATACTTTGTGAAAAGAAGATAAATTGTCTTATACTGAGGAAGATTCTTCACCAAAGATTAATAATTTTTCTCATCATGGTAATTGAAATTTAAAGAAACATTTGTATGAGAATCATCATTGTGTACCTTATCCATGAAACAATGATTTTCAATAGTTAGTTTAGTTATTGGTCCAATATTATTTTGTTCATAAGATTCATATTCTTAATAATCATCTAATGAATCACCACAACTAGCACTCCAAGTATCATTTTACTTGAAGACTTTATTTGTCATTGAATTGTAATACTTCTTCTTGTTTCTTTCAGAATTTTTATCTTTCCTGCCTTTTATTTTAAGCAAAGGAAAATCTAGCCTAATATGACCTACTCTTTTGTATTCATAACATGTTACTTCTGAGTCTTTATTATCCTTCCTATATTTATTTTTGAATCTATATTGAAAGTTTTTCTTTCCCATAATCTTTTTCATCCTTCGAGCAAGATTAGATAACTCATTCTCAGATTGTTCATAATTACTTGATTCAGATTTAATAACTTTCTTTTCTTTGGATCTTGTCACCCTTTTTGGTGTCTTATCTTTAGATGTAGTAGTAAAAGATACACTTACATTGCCATTCTTCTTCTTATTGAAATAAGAATCTCTTTTTATTCATGTCTCTTACTGAAGAAGAGTTCCAAATAACACATCAAGATTGATTTTAGTAACTTTCATGTTTTCATAAATAGTTTTCCTTTTCGATTCCTACTCATTTAGAATTATATAAATTATCTTTTCCATAAGTGATTCATCATCAAGATCCTTTTCACCCATAGATTTTAAACTATTGAATATTGTCATAAATGTTTGATGCACCTTACATACTGGTTCTCCATAATGGAAAAATAAACCCATGATATTCTTCTCAAATCATTCACCTTCTTGTTTCTGTAACATTAGATGTACCAAAATGTGTGACTTCCAATTTCTTCCAGATATAATTGGATGCTTCACATGATGATATATTACTATATATATTCATGTTCATAAAACATATCAAAGTATTTAATACCTTGTAATTCAGTTTATATTCCTATTTCTCTTGATTGGTGAAAGTACTGACTTCTTTGTCAGGGATTTTGTAACCTCCAGTAAGCATAATAAAGTTGTATACTCTAGAATTAATAACAAATGTCTTCATTTGATCTCTCCAGTTCTCATAATCATTCCCATCAAAAATAGGTTGTCCATATGGATTTAGGTTTTCAATTGACACAATATTCGTTCATTTCATCTTATAAAACAATACTTTTCCACAGCAATACAATTGTATTGTCAAAAGAAATAAATAAAATAATAAAAGTTAGTGGAAACCTCATCTGATACCAATTTTTGGATCGTGATATAGATGTATATGTATATTAGATGGCACAATACAATAGTGGTGAATTGTAAGTTTAAAAAACTTTGTATTTAAACACTTAAGAAGGAACTTAGTGTAAGAGGTCTTAAACTAATACAATTCAAAATGAGTAAAATTAACCACAATGGTCTTGGATCTAATTATAATATGATGTAAAACTATATGTAATGTAAAAAAATTGTATTCTAATTTAATATAATTATCATAGTAATAAAAACGAAAGAGATTCTACCATACAATGTATAGATTCTATTAATACAATATGTATCAAAAGAATAATAATTGAAAAAATTACAATTGAAATGAATATGAAAAGAAAGATGAAAGAATACAATTCTCTTTCTAATACATACAGTAGTGGAAAGTAAAAGTGTTAAAATTCTTTTATCCCAAAAATAAGGGTATCTTTTCACCTAGGATAAAAGGTATGTCTTACCACCACCTTGGTAAGCACTCGATATTATGATCAGCATGTCTGTCTTACGATCCCAGCAAGCCCTCAATTTTATAGGTAATGGGTACCTATATCTAACAAATACTTAAAATGCCTCGATATGAAGATCGGTCGCACTGTCTTCCTATCCCCAGTAGCCCTCGATTTGTATCACCTGATTGGTTGCACAAATAAAAACAAAGAACTTACTGAAATACAAAAACTAAGAACAAGTCGTTCACGTTTTGTAATTCCAAGGCTTTAGAACGAGGTAAGAGATATGTCACAACGTCTCTCTCTAGATCTTGATATAAGAAAAAGTTGTTTACTCTGCTTCAAATGACCTTCTATTTATAGGCCTTAGGTTCCAACCATCACATTTTCTCCAATGATCATATTTTTTTAAAAAACTTGGAGGGACTTGGACACCTAGCATTGTAACGGTCATATTGAAACAGAAAACACGACATCATTTTGATTAGTTTATAACTTACTCCATGACATCGTTTTGGTTAAAACAATAGGTATATGAAAATGATAACATGGGTATGATTAATATAGAACATGTGTTTTGATAAGTGAATAAAATCATGATTTTGATAAAAGTAAAATATGAGTACGATTAATATTACTTAGTGTAATGAATTGATTTGATGTAAAGTGAGTACCATAAAAAATGTGAGTATAAAGAACATTGTAATTACAATAAATAAAGTATGATAGAAAGAGTCAGTACGATAGAAAGAGTTAGTACGATAGACAGAGTCAGTACGATTGATAGAGTAAGTACGATTGACAGAGTCAGTATGATTGACAGAGTCAGTACGATTGCTAGAGTTAGTACGATTGACATAAAACAATATTCAATGTAAATATTTTATTTGAGAAGAGTATAAAAAGATTTTTGATTTCCAAAAAAATATATATAATAGTCAAAATAATACTTTTGACTTTACAGGTAATATAAAAAAGTAAATTTTTTGTGAGTTTAAATAAAAAAGTAAATAGAATGTATGAATAAAAAAATTATGGGATATTATTTATTTAACATAAAGATTCAAAATTATTGGTTGATAATCAGTATTTATAACCAAGAAATATTAATTTAATAATATTGGTAGGTATAAATATAGATTTATATAAAGGATTTTAATCAAAAATTATATTTATTATCATATTAAATTTTCATTAGTTTCAAATATTTATTCTTTTAGGTCAATCACATATTTGGTAAATCATTTTATTCTTCATTCATATTAAATAGGTTGGAAAATGACATTCTTCAGTAAGTATCATGTGAAGGAGGTTTTCATATACCAACTTGAAGATTTTAAAATTGATCAATAAAATCAAATCAACATTAAATTAAATAAATCATTATATTGAATAAAATGGGAATCATATAATTTGAATATATAATTAAAAATATTGTATATTCTTGTGAATATATAGAAATAAAATTTTATTAATGAATAAACATTTGATTTTTACCATCCCTATCTAAGAAGAATGTGTCACTGATGTAAGACCTAAAATTTCCTCATGTGTAGTACCTAATCTGTAGTGTATAAAAATTGAATTGGTGGTCTAAGGACATTTAATATGAAGAAATTTTACCTCTAATAGTGAATTAAAAAAATATAAAAAATTAAATGATATAATAATAATAAATAGTTGAAAAATTATATAAAATATCAATTTGTCAAAACAATATCCCATTATTTCCCTTATATGTGATACATTCAAACATTTCCCAAAAGTGAAATGAAAATACCAAAGCATGAATAACATAATAAAAAATATAAATTAATAAAATTGCGGTCAACCCTTCTAACATGACTCCAAATACCATGTACTTAGATCTAAGATGTCACATGACAACATATTTCATGCTAATATAGATTTTTTTCATTTACTTGAAACACCATATTTGTAATTTATATGCACATGAGGTTTTTATGTATAGAGAGTGGGAATAAATCCTCGGTATAATCCACTAAAACCCTAAGTAACACATGGAGTTATAATATAAACATAGTTTGTAGATTTAATTGATCTAATATTTTGTTTTTTAATTCATATAAATAATTTTGTGTTATCAAGGAATTCCAAATAAATTTTTTACCTATATTAACCAATGCTAGTACATTCTAATAAAATAATAGTATAACATGTTTCTAAACACACAACACATATATCAATTCATATTCTAAAAAAATGGTATCTCTATTATCTTGAAACAACATAAGGATTAAAAAAATCATGATGAATATTTCACCTTCTTACTTCTCATTCATACCCTTAATTCCCAATAAGTTTTCAACATCATGAGAGTTTACTAAAAAAAAATTGTAAAACACTACAAATATAATATTATTCTAATGTTAATAAATCAACATGTTTGACCAATTTATTTAAATAATAAAAAAAACTTTAATAACTAATATTATAATCTAATTCATAATAATAACATACTAAAATTATCATACACAATATATGAATATATAGTATTAAACGATAATAAAAAATAAAAATAACAACAAAACATAATCTTATTACATTATTTGTTTATTATTAAATCCACAATTTATGTTTACATGAATTTTCTATTTATTTAATCATTTTTCTCTTTAAATCACCAATTTAAAGAATAAATTATTACAATGTTATCATTAAAAATCAATTTTTAAATATTTACAATGCATAATAATATATAAAAACCTATATTACAAAATTAGTAATTATTTTATTATATCTAAAAACATTTTTCTTTTTTTAAATAACATATGAAATGAATGAATAATATAAAAACACTTGTTAGAACACTACTGAAAGAAATCAATCTCATATATCATACTCCAGGTGAAATCTGTACGAGGCTTAGAGGATCAAAACTTTATATAATTTAATGACATAACAAAATCACCAATATAAATGAATGGATAGATAATTAAAACGATATAGTGAGTAAAAATCATGTCCTTGTAAAAATTTATTAGTTTCATTTAGATATGATGAAGATAAATCCAACACTATGGAAGGATCATTATTTTGAGTTGAGTTGAAAGATAATTTTTGACTTGATGCTGGGGGATAAATAGGGGAAATTATAGTAAGGAATGTTCTTAAAATAATCCCATATAAAAGATAAAAATTTGATTTAGATTCAAATTAAATGATATAAAAATTAAAAAAAATCCTTGGTTTAAAAAAACACCCAACACTCTACCTGGTACCAAGTACATGGCCACGAGGTACCTAATGGATAGTTATGAAAAAGCCCTACACTTTCACCTTGAATGGGTACCTGGTACCCTATATCCAGTACCCAATAAAACATTATTGTTTAAATACAACATTGTCTACCTCTTGACACACTTCTCTTTTCCCCATTCAATCCAAGCCACCCATTCCAACTCAAATAATATAAAATAATAAATTCAAATAAAATAATTAAATTAAAGGCCCACCATAAAATAGAAGAAATTACAAAATCCCGACCATAGGGATTCTCATCCTCAAAAATAACCATTTTCTATTTCTAATGAATAATAATATACATTGAGATTAAATTTTAAATTATAATTTCCATGTTTATTCTATCATGTTTCCTTGATACCATATGACTCATACAATTAAAAATAGTTTTCTGTGCAATATCTACTCACTACAATCTACTATATGCATATGTATTTCTATAAAAGATGAATCTGAATTGAACTCTGCATAATTACACTAATGAATGTGATAAATATCAGTTATATACTTCTTCAACTTGAAACATGATGAATATCACTATACTTCAATATAAATACAATGGGATAAGATACATCCATGATATTCTATAAAATCTTAACTAGCCTAACAAACCATGAAGACAACATACCTTTCCTACTAACTCTCTAAAGTCCCAATCAAATAATAAACAAGTGAAATACATGATTTCTAATATAAAACTATAGTGGATAATTTTTTTATTTGATTCTTTATTATATTTATCCATAACCATCTTATTCTTAATTATCTATTCCTAATTAGTATTATTTCCCCCAAATTAGTCCCGAAGTAATATTTATCACCAGATTCCATCAAATTATATGTTTAATGACATAATATTTCATATAATTTCTTAAATTCATTCACTATAATGATATAATGGATCTTTAAGGCACAATAAAGGGTGGAGGGATTATTCAGTACATATAATTTCTTTCAAATTATTTCAATTTAATGGATACCCCCTTTTTAGTATTTGAACCACTATCTTGGTTAATATATATGGATATATTTTTTCATATAACTATAACTAATTAAAATGAAGTAATTATAAATGATACCATGATATACAATTGTTTACAAGGTTTAACAATGATGGGGGAATCTACTCATTTCTATGTATGTGTTCATTGTGAGACATATATTTTCTATTAATATCGACAAATATTACATTTTTTGTGGGGAGGTATCATACTTTACCCAAAAATGGTATTGAAATGTATCATATTTACCCAAAAACATATACAAGGGGTGGGAAGGTATTATCCCTAACCATTCATGAAAGTTTCATAATTGACCCAAAACTATCTCAAGATATTAACTATATAAGAACCAAATATTTCACTATATTATAAATATTTTAATTTTTGGACTAATTCCCTTTATTTGGACCTAATAAATATTCCTAATGAGTTATGAAGGGTATTGGGGGTTTTCAGGTCTTGTTCGGAGCCCAAAATCTAGATTTTTGGGAGCAGAAAGGCATATCACAAGGTTATTTTAAACCGTGTGAGGTAGGCCTCATGATTTTTTTAAATGTTGCAAGGTAGGAAAGTGGGCTAGAATGGGGCTCAGAATTTTCCATAACCATGAGAAATGAAACGCAAAATTATTTTTCATGGTTAGCACATGGTTTCACTTACCGTGTGACCTAATCAAACAGGGATCCATCCAATAGCTACTCATGCAGGATTTGCACACAGTTTGGAAAAATTATGTGGCCAAACTGTATGAAGTGTAAATTTTGGTTCAAAAGATGGGGGTTTTCTCTTAAGTGATGTTTTAATCAAAACTTTCCTTTCTTTTATTCGGTGGAAGACATTTCCTCCATTTCCTCTTTTTTTTAACCCTAAATATTTCTATTCTAGTATTTGAGATAGATTATATATCTAAAGTTTGAATCATTCATCGTTCATCTCATTGGATCTTCGCCGGTATGTTCTCAATTCCATTTTAATCTTTTTTGATACTTCCACCTAACAACAATTTTATTTAGATATTGGATCATGAGCCCCAATTTCAAGGCATTAATCCTTTCTTCAGATCTTGTCAAATCTCAGTCATACTATAGGCTGATACTGAATAAGGAGAGTCATATGATTATGAGGTAGGTGGTTTATAACTCATCCGTCAATTTTTATTGTTTTATAAATTGCCATATCATCATGCTTATATCATCTTGTACTATATCTTGAATTACTATTAATTTATTTTAGTAATTAGGATTGTGTTATAATACCCTTACCATGTACATTAATCATTATTAGTGGTTACATCTTTGTCATCTTCTATCCCACGTAGCATGATATTCCATAATTGGGTTTTTAGTTTTTTGACACATTGGAGCTTGTGTTCGGGTGTTCTTGAGATTAAACAATCTAATGGTAAGCATTTATATATTAAATTACTTTGTAATTGTGAATTTATCATGGATAGTACAATGGTTCTTTTCTATTTGACATGTCTAAGGTTAGTTCCTCAATTAAACTTGATTAATAAATTCTAAATGGACTTATCAAGTGTATGGTATGAATATGAATTTAAATAGTTTATAATAAATGGATTTCTAGTTGTTTATTATCCTTAGTAGAACCTTTTCATATTATTAAAGTTAAAGGATAGAACCATGTAATTAAATATGAAATGGATTTAAAGGTCTCATTCCTTATTGCCTTGTTAAACTAATGAAATGTAAGACTTGAACCTATTGAATGAAAAAATGGTTTGACTATCACTTGTATTGACTAAATAAATGAATAAAATATAAGGTTCTTAATTATATATATATATATGGACCATGAAATATTTATAGGATTTCTCAAAGTCGAGTTGGATTCTTGATTACCGAGGTAATTCCATGAGCACTCCTGGTCGCCATTCCGACTCAAGAATACCAGTTGCGTTGGTTGAGACCCACCTTGGAACCCAATCCTCATCTATCAGTGGATGCCTAATATGATACCGTAGGATGTCTCCTTTATTATTATAGGATTCCTTAGATACACTTCTTGAATCTTGTATAGTTTCTAGGAATATGAGGTCCCTTGGATATATCATTGGCCATAGAAATATTTTATCTTGTTTTACGTCAGATGTATTCCTTGGAATCAGTCAGATAATTCTATGGTGGAATTAAATGGATGACGTTCATTTGATTATGCTCTTACACATTATCCAGGATGTATTTATTATTGAGTTGGTGACCATTGAGGTCTAGGTTTCCTTGGTTATTACATTGGAACCCCATTTATATTATAATCATCATAGTTGGCTTATTATATCTTCGAACCACTACTATTACTATCATAAGAGATGTTAGTGATGGATATGCCTCACATGACCTATTTATATAAAATTTAATTAATTAATTAATTAACTCTTTCATGTTCATACACCCATCGAGGGATTAAGTAGGTGCATGGGTATTTACGTAACTGTTTTATTTACTTTTATATATACATGATTGTACACTGTTACAGTTTATATTACATGGACTGTATGTTATAGATGTCGTTGGTGGTGTCCATATAAGATTTATTTCACACCCTATCTATGTGCCTTTAGTGCTCAAACATACAATATGTATATAGATGTTGACAAAGGGAAGCTAGTATCTTCCGACACTTGATTGCTTACACATATAGGGTAAATCTAGTAGCAGATGACTAAGTTAGAGCTTGGGATGCTAGGGATAGTTTTTTTTACATTTTTATACTTTTGTCTAAAATGTTTTATCTATTTATTTTATCATTTTTTTAATTTTATTCATACATTACATATTAAATGATGATATTTTGATTAATTGGATAAGTTATTTGGTTTGTTATTACTATTTTCTTTTTTTTTCTTTTTTTTACTATTATATTTCATATGGTACTTATCTCCTATTGTATTATACTGAACCTATATCTTACAATATGGTAATGAGGGCTTAATCTTCCTACAAACACACCTTAGGCCCTCACTGCTTGTCATAAGCCTTTATCGTTCATGAAGTTCTTGAGGTCATGTGGCCCACTGAGCTTGGGGCACCTCTTAGTGGTATCTGGGGTCAAAAAGTCACAATATGATATCAAATTAGTTTCTTTATAACTTTACTATTTAGAGACAATATATTAGAGATTATGAATGCTATGGAACTTGTTAAAAAGGCATTATAGGGCATCATGAAACCATGTTTGGGGTAAAAGATGTGTTTCTTTAATTATAATGATTATTATATTTTTTCCTATTATAGTTGATGTCATTTAAATGTTGGGTGAAACACATGTTATGTGAAGTTTTTTATTACTATTCTAATTGGTAATTTAATTTCATCATTCGACAGGTAATACGATGGAAATTGGAATTGTTATATACATCATATTAGGCACCTAAAATTCTCATGTCTTGCATATTTCCATTCCATATAGGTTCATTACACTCTTTTTATTGCTTGAAATTCCTTTTTGGGGAGAGAGACTTGATTTGTATATATTCATGTGTTTCTTTGAGATTGTGATTGATTGATTTCTTGTTTCAATTCATGAGGTCTTATGGGACCTCCTGGGTAGGAATGATTCATTTACCGAATAAAAATTTTAAATAGAAATTCATATGGGTGTTAATATAAGGGACAAAGAGTATGGGCCATGATTTACTGGGATGGATAAATCATTTAACCTTGATATATGAAATTGAGAAAATAAAAACATTAAAACTGAAATTTGACTTCTAAAATGAAATGTTTTTCAGATCCTTATCCTACATTTTCATGTTTATGAATGGTAAACGAGTGAACATAGAAATTCAATATAATATGAATGATAGAGTTTCCAAAAAAGATGAGGAATGGTATAGTTGACCCTTTATCTACAGGAACCCATTTAACATTAACATGAGCACTTAATAATACCTAGCATTCTAAGTGGATAGCTAGGGTAGTATACTATGGGTAGTGATACGTTCTTACATTCATCTTCCACTGTGTTTCTTTTTTATATTCTTCTAAGCGTGTTTTGAGGTGTGTGATTGGTGTTTTTAGACCAATGTTTCCATGAAATACCCTTTTTGTGCACCAAGAGGCTGGGGACGACCATTCTCCATACATGGTGGGCCCTGAGCTACCAATATTACCTATAGAAGTTCCAATTCAGTCACTTCCTATTTTACCTAATCTAGGAACTGATTCTCATGTTCAGGATTGTTCCATATATCTAATACAGTCTATGCATGTCGCTCCATGTCCTGCACATACAATGGATTATCTAAATCATGAGTTCCAGATGTATAATCCTCCCACCTTCTTAGGGGATGGAGGTCCATAAGTTATTGAGTCTTGTATAAAGGCCACCTTATCTTTATTTGACAACATGGAGACACCTACAGGGCATAGAGTCAAGATTGCTTCTTATATTCTGTGTGATTTGGCCATAAATTGGTGGGATTCAATTACACAAAATAATCTCCATCATGGCACGGTATGGTCTGGCCTCAAGAATTTTTTTTATGATATGTTATTTCTGTATACACTGATAGCTGATAGAATTGGAGAGTTCAAGAATCTCAAGTTGTGTTCAATGTTAGTTATGGATTTTTCAGAATATTTCACTAAGTTACAGAACATTTCACCGTTTATAGCCAGTGATGAGCTTATGTGTGCTAGATGCATCGAGGATTGTCTTGGGTATGATATCCATACTCATGTGAACATATTTTTTTGACTTAAATTTTTTGAAAGAGTCAATCAGGATTTAATTAGTGAGATCAACTTGAGGGGAAATGATAGTATCAGGAATAGATAATTAGTGTCACGACATACCAGTAGTTCTTTTGGTAGTATAAATTGGTCCTTCATGGTTTTTCATCAGATCATTGGGAGCCATATTACCAATTATGGTAGTTACATAGTGTTTCTCTAGTTTGGATGATAGGGGAACCTGAATCCTCAGTGTGATATAGACCCTATGGAGTGATGGGATTGAATCCCTACATGGATTCTTTAATATTTCTATTAGACTTTTACATTATCTTCTAGTGGAAGAGGATCTACACCGGCTCCATTTTCAGGGATATGTTTTTTTATGCCACGTCAGGTGGGCAGTTGGAGCAGCACAAACAGGACTAGTTGTGGAGGAGCTCGTGGCCATGGTATCTAGACTCCTAATCACCAGAAATTCCAATAGATCAGTTTTGATCATAGTAGTCCAGATTCCACACAGGGATATGGATTGGGTAAGTTTCATTCATTACTACTAATACACAAGGATCAGGTTGGGGACCATCTATAATGCAATGTTCTATTCTAGTAGCCTCCACTATAGTATCTTATTTATTTGATACATGTTATTAAAACTCATTCATCACTATATCTATCATATAAATTCTTGGTATGGAAATAAAGTATTACTGCAGTGTAATGGCTTGACTACACTATTGAGAGTATGTTCAGAAGGAATACGCTAGTGCAGGGGCTATCCTCTTGAGGTAGGAAGTTATGATTTCTTATAGGACCTCTTTGTTCTTAAGATGATAGGATTATATTTCATTCCCAAGATAGATTGGTTGATTTCATATCACGTATTTGTAGACTAATATTGTCATAGGGTATCATTTATGTCACAATATAGAAGCAGTTATCTATATAAGGATTAGTGGGATGTCTATGCTAGTAGATCTAGACAAGAGCATCATGGGCTAGGTGGAGTGACCACCTTTATTTCCAATATCTTCATGGAAGATCAAGGTTTACTTCAGGATGAATTACCACTAGTAGTAGATCGTTTCAAGGATGTATTTCCTGAATCTTTTTCTAGCTTACCTCCCAAGAGACATGTATATTTTATGATTGATCTAATTCCATGAATATATCTAGTGTTTATACATCCATATAAGATGGCACCTAATGAGATTCAGTAGCTTAACTGATAGTTAGAGTATTTAGAGGACAAAGGATTCATATGGAACAATACTCCCTCTTGAGGTTATCTAGTGCTTTTCACCATGAAGATAGATGGGCCCCTTTTTCTATTCATGGATTATAGATGGTTTAATCTACTTACAATCAATAACTATTATCCACTACCTCGAATTTAATATCTCTTTGACTAGCTCTGAGGAGCTTGTATCTTCCCAAAAATTGAGATATCATAAGGTGCAAGTCATGCCATCATAAATACCTCATATAACATTCCATAGCAAGAATGGTATATATGAATACCTTTTTATTCTATTCAACCTTATGAATAATCTATCAATTTTCATGTATTTTAGGAATAGGTTCTTTCATCCCTATCTGGATTATTTTATCAAGGTATATGTTGATAAAATCTTGGTGTATTCTCACACTCATAGAGACCATGAAAAGTACCTTGATATCATTTTGGGTACAATGAGATAGAATCATATTTTTTGCAATATTTCTAAGTTCCACTTTGGGATTAACAATCTTTACTTCTTGGGTTACATCATTTCAGAATCAAATGTATCAGTTGACCTAGAGAAGGTTAGTGCTACAGTTTTCTAGGAACATCCCAACAATGTGTTTGATATACAATGTATCCTAGGTATGGATGTATATTATAAGAATTTCATAAAATACTTATCATACCTTTATTTACCTCTTACTGGTCATTAAAATAAGTTTGTTATGTTCCTAAGGTCAGAAGAGTGTGAGAAATGTTTTCAGGAACTGAATTGAGGCTTGTCTCGACACCTATTCTAATTCTTCCAGATCCTATCAAAGGATTTTCATTATTCAATGATACATTAGGCATTAGACTAGGATCAGTGATGATTCAGGAAGAATGAGTTTTTTTTAGATATCTTGTAAATTGAGGCCTCATGATAGAAATTATTCAACACATGACCTTGAGCAAACAGCAGTTGTTCATCCTTTACGTTGCTAGAGACCCTAAATGATGGGTGAGCACTTTGTGGTGTATATGGACTAAAAGAGCCTCAAATATATCTTTAAATGGTGTGAAATAAATCTCATACAGTGAATATGGGTTGAATATATTGGGTCCTTCAATTTTTAACTTTCCTACATGGCTAGGAAAGGAAATGAGGTAGCAGATGCGTTGAGTTGAAAAACTCAGGCACATGCCATACTGGAAGCCATTGATGAATGAAAATTGAAGGCCATATTCTCTAATATATATCTATATTATCATGGAATTAATGATTAGTTATATCCCTCAACCTTGAAAGTTTCCTCTTCCATCCTTAAGAAGGTGAATATTAGGATATTTTTAGATCCTAAGGGATTGGTTATCATTGAGAGTATTTCAGGAGATGACCCACCTCCAGATATGTCTGTGGACAGAGATGACATCCTTCATATACATAGACATGTCTGGGTTTCTATAGATATGAGAGACAAGTTAATGCGTGAGTCCCACACTTTACAGTGGTAGTTAATTGAGTCATATCCAAAATGTACCAAGATATGTGACACTAGTATTGGTGGTCTGGGATGAAATTTCATTTGGTAGGCTTTATCACTAGGTGTTCCACCTATCTACATGTGAAGAAGGAGCACCAGATACCTATAAGGTTGTTAAAATCGATTCCATTCCAAGAATAGAAATGAGATGATATTGATAGGTATTTAATAGTTGGTGTACCTAGGTTGCTGAGTGGTAGTGACAATGTATGTGTAGTTATCGATTGAATGATGAATGTAGTCAACTTCATCCTTATCTGGGAGGCTTTCTTAGTTGATGAGATGGGAATACTGCATGTATGTGAGATAATATAACTACATGGGGTCCCTCATAACATAGTTTCATATTGGTATCCTCGTTTTACATCATTGTTTTGGATGGTTTGTAGAAGGAAATGGGAACATAGGTGATTATGATCACAACATTTCACCCTCAAACTAATGGAAATTTAGAACGGATGATACACATTATAGAGGATAGGATTTGGGTATCCATCCTTGTTTTTAATGGTTATTGGGATAAGCATACCCCTCTCATTGTGTTATCCTATAATAATAGCCTCCATGAGACTATTTAGATGGCCCCATTGAGGCCTTATATGGTAGGTTGTTCCGTTCAACCTTATGCTAGCTAGATATAGCTGAGGTGGCCCAACTAGGTCCCTATCTCATACAAGAGACGTTAGAGAAGATTCAGATGATCAATAAGTGTATGTGTACTACTCAATATAGAAAAGAAAACATATATCGATCACCGTAGTTGACCTGTGGAGTTTGAGTTCAGGGATCGTGTACTACGGGTATCTCCCAGGCTAGGTAACAGAGGTATATGGGGGAAAGGGATGATGTCACCACACTTCTATGAGCCATTAGAGATTCTGGAGTGAGTTGGTAAGATAGCCTGTCAGTTTATACTACCACATAGGTACCATGCCATGAAAGGCATCTTCCATGTTTCATAGCTCCACCGGTATCATGTCAACCCATCTCACACATTTTATTCTATGGAATTTGAGCTATATGTTGATGATACCTTTGAGAAGTATCCTATAAACATCCTTGATTAGAGCATAAAGGCTCTATGAGGCCAATATGTTACTTTAGTACAGGTGTTATGGAAGATCATCCATGTGTAAGATAGGAATTGGGAGAAGGAGGTCGGCGTACATGCCTAATGGCCAGAGTTATCATAAGATAGTCATTTTCTTCCCATGGAAGGTGAACTTGGGGATGGTTTCCTTTAAGGGGGGAAGACCTTAAGAATGTTGTTTTTCACTCAGGTATAGATCCTTAAAATTTTGGTCTAACACCTTTTCTGGACTAAATAAGGATTCTTAATGAGTTAGTGAAGGTCTCAAAGGTGGATGAGGCTTGTTTTGAGCCCAAAATCCAGCTTATTGGGAGAAAAGGCCTCTTGCACAAAAAGTTTAAACTATGCAAGGTATACAACATTTTTTTAACCATGCAAGGCTACAAAATTGGATGGAATGGGATGCATGATTTTACTTAACCCTGTGAAATGTGCCACATGACCGTGAGAGAATTTATTCAATTTTAATATATATTTTTTCATGGTAGGCACATAGTTTCTTTAACCTTTGTGACTAACTATGTGGGTTCCCCTTCCTACTGCTGCTTGTGCATGATTTTTGTTTGGTTTAGACGAACTGTGTGAAGGGTAAATTATGGGTGAAAAGAATGTTTTTTCTTTAATTCATGTTTTAAGAAAAACCCACATTTCTTTTTCTTCTCAAGAGGACATATCCTTTATTTCACCCCTTTTTAAAGCTTAAATCTATCCATTCTAGGATTTGAGATTGATCATTTTCTGAGGTTTGAATTGATCATCACTCATATCATTGGATTTGCACCGGTATGTTCTCAATTTTTTTTAATTTTTTGTCATTATTATTTCTATCAATGACACTATTTAGATGCAGTATCATATGCCACAATTTATTATCATTCTTTAGTTCTTCATATCTACTCAAATGCAGACCATACTTGAGGCTAATACTGGATTAGGAGAGTCGTATGAGTATGAGGTAGTTGGTCTATGAATCATCCCTCAATTTTCATCATTTTATAAAATTTCATACCATTCCAATGATTTATTCATGAATCATATGTTGAATTAATCTTCCTTACTTATAGTAGTTTTGACCATGTTCTAATACACTTTCCATGTATGTTAATCATCCTTGGTGGTTACATCCACAACTTTGTTCATCCCATGTAGTGGGATATGCAATAATTGGGTTTTTAGTGTTTTTAAACTTTTGATCCAATGTTTGGGTGTGCTTGAGATTTAACTATCTAGTGAAAATTCTTTCCATATTTAATGAATTTTGAATTGTGAATTGATCATGGAAAGTACCATGTTTCTTTTCCACTTAACCCCTCTAAGGTAAGTTCCTCAATCTAAATTGATCAATAAATTGTAAATGATGTTGGCTAGTGTATGGTATGAATTTGAATTATCCTAGTTTATAATAAATGGATTTTTAGTGGTTGCTCGTCATTAGAACAACCTTGTCATGTTATTAAAGTTAAATGAGAGAACCAAGTAATTATATATCAAATGGATTTAAAGGTATCATACCACTTGGCCTTGCCAAACTAATGAAAGTAAATTATTGAACCTCTTGACTGATCAAATTGGTTGACTATCACTTGTATTTATTAAATAAATGAATCTAATATAAGGTAAAAAATTATATTTTCATATGGACCTTGACATATTTATATGAGTGTTCATATTTGAGTTAACTTATGGATTATCTAGGAAATTTCTTGAGCACTATAGGATGCCATTCTAATTCAAGGATGCTTATTCCCTTGGTTGAGACCCACCTTGGAACATGATCCTCAACAATTAGGGGATACCCAATATGAAAATATAGGATCCCTCCTTTAATATTAGAGGATTCCTTATATAAACTCTTTGGATACATCATGGTTTCTACATACATGATGTGCCTTGGTTATATATTTGGTCATATCCATAACATATATTGTTTTACCTCAAATGTATTCCTTGGACTCAGTTAGATTACTTAATTGTAGAATTCCTTGGTTCATGCTCTTAGATTACAGTATTACCCATTATCTAGGCAATAATTATTTCTCAGTGAGCGAACCTTGAGGTCTAAGTTTCATTGGTGTTTACCTTGGAACCCCATTTATATTATAATCCTCATTGTTTCTTTGTTATGTCAATGAACCACTACCATTACTATCTCAAGCTGGTGCCAGTTCTGGATATGCCTCACGTGATCTATTTATATAAAGTAGAAATGATTAATTAGTGAACCGGTTACAAGTTCAAACACCAGTTGAGGGTTGAAGTATCTACATGGCTATTTACATTATTGTTTTTCTTTACATTTATATATTCATGATTTCATACTGTTACAGTTTATTTTACACGGATTGAATTTTTTAGACACCATTGGTGGTGGCATACTAAGATTTATCTCACACCCTATTTATGAGATTCTGGTACATTGGAAGACTATATGTTTTCATGTGTTAACAATGGAAAGAGGTTATCTTCAGAAACTTGATTGCTTCCTCCTTTACGATGGAGCTACTAGAAGATGATCGAGCGAGATATCGGGGTGTTGGGGATTGTTTTTTTTAATTTTTTATAATTTTTTAAATATTTCTGTATCTTTTACTTGTATTCATGTTTTCTATCTTTCTAGATACATGAAATATTACATCATTAGCTTTTTATTACTTTGATCAGTTGTTTTTTTGGTTATTACTATTGTCTTCTTCTATCATGTTGTTTACTATTACATTTCTTCTACTACTTATCTCATGTTGTATTATACTTATCTTCTTTGTTATAATATGATAATGATGGAATAGTCACCCATAGACACACCTTATGCCCTCACTATTAGTTAGCAGCCTCTGGGTTTTGGGGAGATGATCTTGAGGCAATGTGTCCCATTGAGCTTGGCGCGCTTCTAAGTGGAATCTAGGCCCAGAACATCACCATCTATCTCTCAATAACTCTTCTATCTCTCGACATGTATAATATATATTATACTAGTTTCATTTATTATTTATAGATCCCCCTAAAACTCTAAAATAAGATCTTCAGTGTACATATGTGTGTCTTTATAGCACAATGTATGTTCTTCTTTCTCAACAATATTTCTTTATATTCTAGTGGATATAAAACTCCCAATGCATACACATCGACCCAATTTTATCCTTCTTCATAATAACCAACTCAAGATTATATAAATTTAACCCATTTTTATTCTTCATCAATATTATGATATTTTGACGATATTAGCAAATTTAAATATATTCTACTTCAAAAAATTATCCTTCTATATAATAGTTTTAATTTATAATTTTATTAACTTATAATTCATTTGAAACATGAAAATTAAAAAATTTAATATTAACATCCTTATTTGACTCAATAAATCCAACAGAACATGAAGGCTAGACTCACGTCTTATTTGACTTGACTTGATCTTTTGGAACATGCATGTTTATCTCTATTTATCTCTTATCTATATTTTCTTTTCAAATATTTCGAAATGACCTCAAAAAATTTTTGTTTGTTCTACATAATATGGAAACCTTCATGAAATATAGTGTTGAGACAATAAGGTTTCCTTATGACTTTTCCATTCTTCTCTGTTTTGAAAATCACAAACACTTTATCATACGGAAAAATATTTTCCCTAATGATTTTATTAATAAGGACAATTTTCCTTCTCCAAGGAAATATTTTCATTACCTTTTTTAAAATTGTTCAAATTATAATCTTTCTAAATCTAATTCATTTTATTATTAAGTCAAAATTAGGTTTCATATCTAAATTCTTGAAATCTTATAATTCCTTGGATATCGAGTGTTCTGTTTTTAGGTTCCGAATTCTCTAAAATTATGGTTCTGAATTATTTTGAAATTCATGTTCTGAATTCACAGAAATTCTGGTTCTGAGTTCTCTGAAATTTAGGTTCTGAATTCCTCAGAATTCTGACTCCAAATTCCCCAGAATTCAGATTCCAAACTCTTTGGAAAATAGAATTTAAATATCCATGTTATATAAACTCTGAATGTTTATTTGGTTAAACTCAAAACTTTATTTTTTCCTTAGACTCTGAAAAATAGATTTGTTTAAGCTTATTCATTTTTCTTACATTTTTCATGAAACGGTGTTGTACAATTTGTTCCAAACTAACCGTTATTTGAGTGACATGTGTACAAGTCCCTCTGAGATTTAAGGAAAAATATTATTGTTGGAGAAGGGATCTGACTGTTTGATAAGTGTCTATAAATAGGAGCTCATTTGAATGATCTCAATAATAGTTTTATCACTCTATATATTACATGCTGTTAAAGTGATTTCTACAAAGAGAGAAATGCATGCTTTGTGCACACTGAACATATTGTTCAGTTTTCTTTGTGTGACTTTGATTTTTGCTGAATATAATGGAGGGATTCTATGGATAGAAAAATAGAGGTGCCTACTACTTAAAGTTCGAGGACTTCTAGGGATATGAAGATAGAGGTACCGAATACCATGAAGTTAGAGGGCTTACAAGGATATCAATAAATATTCTGATATTCCTATCGAGGGATCACCCTGGTGTGGGTAAGGTGGAATTTTTTGAAAGTATAAATCAAGGGACCTTTATCAAAGGTTGTTGGATACCATACTCTTTGGGTTAAAAGGTTACATACTTGTTACTTGTTTTTGTTTCAAGTTTATTTCTATTGTGTTTTTGATAAAGGAAGAAAGTATAACTTTCTTATACTTTCTTGTACTTTTGTATACTTTGATAAGTATTATTCTATATGCTTGAAGGTCAAATATTTTCCTTGTAAACTTTCCTTAAGTTTCATTTTCGGAACCATATTTTCAGAACCTAGCATGTTTGGTTATTATAACTAAAATAGGTCTTCTGAATTTACCTTGTTTAACTTTGTTTAACATAGTTTTTCTTAAGGTTAAAAACAAAAGTTTTTAAACATACAATTCACTCCTCCTCCCCTTTTGTAATTGAGCATCTACATCATTATTCTGATCCTACAATTATTATCAGAGGAGGTATCTAAAATACTTATATTCACATATATGTTTTCTTTCTCAGGTTTTCATTGTTCTAATCTTTTCCTTTCTTAGTAATTTTTATCTTTGTTTACAATATTTTACTATTAATAAGTTTTTGTGGAAAGATATTTTCATTTAGAATGGTAGGAATGAATGTTAGTTCTATTGACAACCTTAATCCTACTAGACCACCTATATTTGATGGGAATGATTATGAGCACTAGAGATATCGAATAAAATCTTTTTTTATTAACACTGGGGTGAACAATTTTTTAATGCTTACTAGAGATTAAAAAATTCCTAACAAGGAAGTCAAAACATTCACTAAACAAAGAAAGTTATAATATTAATTAAACTACAAGGTACGTAATACTTTGTTGTGTTCTATGACTAGGAATATATATTTTCAAATTTCTTCTTGTGAATCTGAAAATTGTATCTGGAAAAAATTGGAAGTTACACATTTTGGTACATCCAAAGTTATAGAGACTAGAAGAGCTATGTTGAGAGCAGAATATCATGGATTTCTATTTCCTTATAGAGAACTAGTATGAAAGGTACAACAAAGGTTTATGAAAATTTTTAACAGTCTACAAGCTATGGGTGATAATAGTTTAGATGATGAAGCTCTTATGGATAAGATTATAAACATCATGCCTAATGAGTGGGAATATAAAAGAATAGCTATTAATGAGAATAAGAAAGTATCTCAAATCAATCTTGATGAGCTTTTTGGAACTCTTCTTCAACATGAGACAAGAATGAAAAGAGATGATGATATGAACAAGAAGAATAATGAAAATGGAAGTGCAGCCTTTACTACTACTAAAGTCAAGACTCCTGAAAGGGTTACAAGATCCAAGTATAAGAAAGATACTATTTTATCATAATCTAGGGAAAGTGAACATTCTGAGAATGATCTAGCTAATCTTTCTTGAGGATTAACAAGATAGTTGGAAAGAAAAACTTTTAGTATATATATATAAGAAGAAAGAAAGAAAATACAAGAAATATTCAGAAGTCACTTGCTATGAATGAAAAAAAGCAGGGCATATAAGGCTGGATTTTCTTATTCTTAAGAAAACGGATAGAAAGGAAAATCATTCTAGGAAGAATAGAAAAAATTATTATAAAGCTAAAGATAAGAATGTTTTGAAAGTAAATGACACTTGGAGTTCTAGTGGTGGTGACTCTTCAGATGAATCCTCCGAGTATGAATCTTGTGGTAATAAGAATCTTGGTCTACTAGCCAGATTACCCATTGAAAATATTTGTCTAATGGATAAGGTACATAATGTTGAATACATCACCAATGTATCTCTGAATGAAAATTATACTGATGATAAAAACTATAAGTCTTCATATGAAGAATCTTCTTCTGATAAAGATAATACTTTACCTTCTTATGATGAAGTGTCTATATTCTCTAAACTCATTGAGAATAGAAATTATAAACTCAATAAAAATATTGATAAGGAAAATTCTAGATTATCTATTTTAACTAAAGAAATATCATATCTTTCTAAAGATATTGATAAGAAAAATTTTGATTTGGAAAGTATTTCCAAAAATCTTGAGGAAGTTAATTATAAGAAGGATAAACTTTCTAATGATATTGAAAATGTAATTTCAAAGAAAAATATTTTAGAGACTAACTCTAGTTCTAAAACTAATGTTTTTGAAGAAGAAAACATGGATATTAAACTAAAGTCATAAATATTTTCCTTGATGAAGTGCATGTCAAACTTTACATCTGGTAAGGAAAACTTTGTCAAGATGTATTCCCAAATTCGACCTTTAAGGAATTGTTCTAGATTTGGTTATACCCATTCTAAACTGGTTTTAAGTAATAACTATTTTGTTCCTCAAAGTGCTCCATTCTACAGTAAATGTCAATGTGGAGGAAATTAGTCAAAAAAACTTTAAATAAAACCTAGTCCTTAGGTTTTCATAAAGCTTATTTTTCTAAGAAAATGTGGATTCCTAAAATCTTACTTTATGAAACCTTCAAATCCAAGAAAGTTTGGGTACCGAAAGTCTAAATTTTTTATTTTTTAGAAAACAAATAAAGTACCAACAAAAATACATGGTACATGGATAGTGAATGTTCTTGTCATATGACTTGTAACAACAACATCTTTGAAAATATTATCAAAACGAAATGAGGAAATGTAACTTTCAAAGATAATGCTCACAGAGAAATTGTTGGTATAGGTGACATTGTTCTTCTTGGAAAAACATTAATTTTGAATGACTTATTTCTTAAAGGTCTTAAGCACCAACTTATCAGCATAGTTCAATTATGTGATGAAGGTTACCTTGTGAATTTTAGGAATGATAAGTTCTTAGTACACAATTACAAGGAAGATTTTATTCTATCTTCCCATAAGCAAGAGAATGTATACACATTATACTTAAAAGACCTTACGAGCCAAGATCTACCATACCATAGTGAAATGGAAGATCAATATTGGTTATGGCATATAAGGTTAGGACATTATAACCTTAGGAACCTATTCAAACACTCAAATAAAATACATGTTAATGATCTACCGGAGCTTAAATTTGATTCTTTAAAAGTTTATGATCCTTGTCAATATCAAAAACAACATAAATCATTATCTAAATCAATCGGTGAATTCTCAACTTCTGATGCATTAAAATTAGTTCATATGGATCTTTTTGGACCAACATAAATTGGAAATATTGGAGGAAAATATTATATATTTTTTCAAGTTGATTATTACACTAGATTTATATGGGTTTATTTTCTAGTAAATAAATCTGAAGATTTTTCATATTTCAAAATTTTTCAAGCCCAATTTAAAAATAAGAAAAACCATCCATTGATAACCATCCATTGATAACCATTCATAGTGATCATGGAAGATAATTTCAAAATTCTAATTTTGAAACTTTTTCTAGTAAGAAAGGAATTACTCATAACTTCTCATCTCTAAGAACTCCTCAACAGAATGGTGTTGTCTAAAGAAGAAATCGAATTCTTCAAGAGATAACTATAACCATGTTGAGTGAATATTCTATAGCTAAAAACTTTCGGGCTAAAGCTATAAGTACTGCTCAATATACTATAAATCAAGTTTTGATTAGACCATTTCTTAACAAAACCCCTTAAGAATTATGGAATGGTTGAAAACCTAGACTTTCCTACTTCAAAGTATTTGGTTACAAAGTATTCATTTTGAATACTAAAGATAATTTTCATAAATTCGCACCCAAATAAAATGAAGTAATTGTTCTAGGCTACTCCATAACTTCAAAGGATTATAGAGTCTTTAATAAAATCACTTGTACTATTGAGGAAACAATACATGTTAAATTTGATGAAACTAATCCTTTTTTTTAAAACAACCTCAACTTACATCATCAGATGTGTCCTAAAAAACTAATTATCAACCCTTAATAGAATATCCTTCTGATAATGAAAATGTTCAAGAAAATATTTCTAATGGATTTACCCCAAAATATTTCCTACCATATGTTGTTGAATAGGTTTTAGATAACCCAAATCATTTTTTATTAAGAATAATCCCAGTGATAGTATCATTGGTGATGTAAATCAACTTGTAAAGACTATAAGTTCTTTAAGAAATAAAGTAGACCATCTATAATTCTTTTTCCAATTAGAACCAAAAAGTACTATTGAAGATTTAGGTGATGATGATTGGATAAAATTCATACAGGATGAGCTAAATGAATTATAAAAGAACAAAGTATGGACCTTGGTTGAAAGACCAAAGGAAACTTATGTTATTGAAGTAAATGAGTCTTCAGGAATAAGTGTGATGAAAATTGAATCATTGTAAGAAATAAGGCTAGATTAGTTGCTAAAGTATATAATCAACAATCAATAATAGACTATGAAGAAATCTATGCTCCAGTATCTATACTTGAATCTATTCATATTTCACTTTCTTTTGCAGCATTCTTTAATTTCAGACTTTTTTTCAAATGGATGTAAAATTTTCATTCTTTAATGGATATGTTCAAGATTAAGTTTTTGTTGAACAACCTCCTGGTTTTGAAGAAAAAAAACATCCTGAACATGTTTTCAAACATACCAAAGCTTTATATGGACTTAAATAAGCCCTTATAGCCTGGTATGATAGACTTACAGTTATTAAAAAATAATTATGCTAATAGAAATGTTGATCCAACTCTTTTTATAAATAAAGATAAGAAAAAAAAATTATTGTTCAAATTTATGTTGATGAAATTATATTTGGTTCAACTCATTAATCTTTAACTGATTAGTTTGTGAATCTAATGAAATATGAGTTTGAAATGAGTATGATGGGTGAGTTAATATGTTTCCTAGGTTTCCAAATTTCTCAAAAATCATAAGGAACTTATATATCTCAACATAAGTATATTAAAGATATTCTTAAAAAGTATGGATTTGACAACACTATAAGTATAAGTACTCCAGTCAGTACCTCAAATTCTCTTGATCTTGATGAAGCTGGGAAACCAGTAGATCAATCATCATTTACAAGTATGATAGCAGGTTTACTATACTTGACTGCTAGTTGTCCAGACATAATTTTTTCAGTATACTTATATGCAAGATATCAATCCAATCCCAAGGAATCTCATTTCAAATTTATGAAAATAATTTTTTTCTATTTAAAGAGAACCATGGATTTAGGACTCTATTATACTTCGAGAAATGATTTTGTTTTAAAAAGTTTTTTGGATTATAATTTTGGCAGATGTAGAATGGATAGGTAAATTATATCTAGAACCTGTCATTTCTTAGGAGATTCATTAGTTTCTTGGTCATGTAAAAAATAAACACTCAAGAGTACTTTCCACTACTGAAGGTAAATATGTAGCAGCTCAAAGTTTTTGTGCCCAAATATTGTGGATGCAACACACACTCACATATTATAGCATGAGTTTTACCAAAACACGGATATTTTGTGATAACACTAGTTCCATGCTCTAAGTAAAAACCATACACATCACTCTTGTGAAAAAAAAGATATTAGAAATTACTTTCATAGGTATCACACAAAAAAAGAAGATTTCATTCTTCAATTTATCGGAATTTAAGATCAACTTGCTGATATTTTAACAAAATCTTTACCCTCCGATAGATTTGAATAAATTAAACAAAAGTTTGGAATGATAACCGTAAGGTAGTTTCCATATTAATTTTTTTTTGAAACCTATCTTCTTACAGTAAGAAACTCCTTTTTATAAGGGGATTACATTTTCTTATTAAATCAAAATTATTCATAATCAAAAAATTTCCTAATCAAAATTTTTTGTAATCAAATTTTTTTTTAATCAAATTTTTTTTCGTAGTCAAAATTTTTATTGTTAAAATTTTCAGTCTAAAAATCTTAATTTAAAATATTTCATTTCTTTAATAAAATTTTCTGTAATATAATGTTTTTAAAGAAGAATTTTCCTCATTACTGATAATTTTCTTAGCAACCTAGAAGGTATATTTCCTTACTTAAATTTTTGTAATCAAATTTTAATTGTTGGTATTTTCCTCTTGTTTTAAGAATTTTGTTTTCTCAGATTCACTTTCCTTAAATCCGAAGTTTTATCCTTAAAAAACTCAAAATATAAAAACCAACCAAAATCCTTCTTCGGCATTCAACTCAACCGTCAAATTATATTGATCCAGTTTCAATCGTTGGATCAATCAAGGAAGATGAACTGTCACCTCAAACACCTATATAATGTCCCCCCGATGGGTGTCCCACATTAGTTATCAAGCTTTGGTTTGATGAAACTCTTCTTCTTCACATAAGTCTCGTTTTGAATTTCTTGGTTTTCCTCAATTCTGAATGTCGTTGGAAGCCTCTCCTCATACATGAATGCCATCTGTAAAGGAAATTTCTGAATGGCAGATCTATAGAGAAAGGTTAGTAGATCCAAAGTTCTTTTTTAAGTATGACACTATTATTTAGAAAAAATATCATGTTGAATGGCTGGGAGAGATTATGTGTATCCAAACCAAAGGCACAGGATCCAGTTTATCTAGAGTTGTTGTAGAATTCTATGAGCTTATAAGTTTCTTTAATAAAGTATGGAGTGACAATTTTTCCTTTCAGAGTTATGGAAAAAACTATTCCCTTTCCTACTATAAGGATTCCAACTTAATTAGAATTCTGTATGATGGTGAATATGAGTTTTATACTCACAAGCTACTAGATGTATCAGGTGCATTTGATAAGGAGAAGTCTTTTTAGTGCCTTGGTTTTAAATAAGTGAAGACTCCAAAGATTGTTCATCTCTCTAAAAAATTCCAGATTCTTGAGTTATGGGTTCAGGGTTTTTCTCATTCTGATAAAAGAATACAAGGACTCCTTAAAGAAGAGTGATATTTATATTTGGATTTTCTGGTGAACCTCAAGAAGATTAATTTGGTGAAGTATGTCTTGATTAAAATCAGTAATATCAATAATAGGACTCTTAAATTGAAAGTTATTATGTACTCAGTAACTTTTTCCAAGATCATAGTTCTTTGTCTAGAACCGTTCAAAATCCCATGCAGTTCTAATCCAAGGAATTTCAAGGTTATGTTACTTAGTCATGATACCTTGAGAAGGATGAAGTTTGTCTTCAATAGTGAATCCCAGTAATTCTATGATTTATCTAAATCTGAAATCAATGCTTTTTCAAAGAAACCAGAAGTAGCTGAGACTTCCAAGAAAGGTGTGAAGAGAAAGGTGAAGGAACTGAAAGTGAAAGAAAAAACTCCTACAATTCAAGAAACCCATTCCGCACCTCCAAAATCAAAGAAAAAATACTTATCAGGATGATGTGGTTGCTAAATTGAGAGAAGATAAGAATAATAGGAAGTAATGGGAGCCTAGTTTGGGCTTGGACCCTGCTGAAGAAAAAAGCTTTAATGATTAAGGATACTGAAGAGTATGAGAAGCAGGAAAAGGTAAAGAAGCCAAGGAAGAAGGTGTTGGAGGCCTAAATAGTTCAAGATCTTCTCAAATACACCAAGAAATCCTTTGAACAAGTCTAGGTACTGGAATCTTTTCTAGAAGAATCACTTCCAGTGACTCTGGGAAAGAAAAAGGTGATTTTAAAACCTGAAGAAGATGAATAAATAGTTCAGGAAGAGGAAGTATAAGAATAAGAAAAGGAAGAAGGAATTTATGATACATATGATATGATAAGACAAGTAGACAAATATCATGAGAAAGAGAGTCCTAAAAAATTATCAATAGGAACTTCTCAGGATGAATCTACCAAAATTCTTTCACAAGGAAAAGAGGATGAAGAGTATGATGAAGTGAATAAACCATCTTTTGATAAAATCAGCAACCATGATTTTTTTCAACAAGAGGATCTAGTGGCAGATTATGAAAAAGAAAAAGTTGAGGAAGATAATATAGTTCAACTGTCATATAGTGAACATGAATCGCCAAAAATAGTAGATATCATTTTGAGAAATGATAAGGGAAAACAAGTGTTGGATGATACACTGAGGAAATTCATGGTGGAAAAGAAAGATGTTTGTGGTTTATCAAAGAGAAGAGTTGAAGAGATAGAAAAAGAATCCTCACCTACCAGAGAATCTTATTCAGAATCATCCTCTATAGGACATGACTTTATGGTTCAATCGTTAAAGAAGTATGTTGATACCATTCCTTTGTTTTTGAGTATAGACTCGAGGTTCCAGATGCCTCATCATTCGTTTAATCATAAATAAGATTTTGTTTCCATGTTTATGGATAAGTTCATCAGGCTTGAGGCCAATTTCAAATCCTTTTTCATTGGGTATGATGCTCATAGGAGTTCATGCAAGGAAATTATAAAGTGGTCAAGGAATACAATTGAAGAGATGATAATACTTGATGATTTTCAAGATAGTGTGAAGGATGATTTTGATACCCAAGATTTCAAGATCAAAGATCTGACTAAAAGATTTAAAGATAAGCTTAGTCTCGAACAAACAACCTAGAAGTAGGAAGTCAAAGATCTGAATGGGAAGCTTAACTCAGTTTCTTTGAATTCGAAAAGGGAAAGAGATCTCATAATTGAGTTTGAAGAAAAGCTTAGTAATAAATAATATCTTTTGAAGACTCAAGTTGAAATTATTAAGGCTCGTGAAGAAAAAATCAAATATCTTGAGAAAAAAAAGGAGGATTAGAATTAGTTGCTTAAGTGTTTTGAATAGGATCATAAGGAGCGTAAAAAGATGAAGACCATCATGAAGAAGTTAATGCCGAAAGAGAAATAAGGATGATTTTTCCCCAATCCGATCTTTCCTTGTGCAAATTCTTTCAATCATAATGAAATATTTATTTCTCTTCATATGTTTTGTTGTATAGTACTAATTTTTCAGGTACCATTTTTTCCCATTCCCTTTATTCTTTTTTGAAAATCACAAAGGGGGAGAAAGGAATGATAAAAAGAATACTAAGAAAAGAAGATAATTCTCTACGTAAGGGGGAGTCTATCTAAGGGGGAGTTCTTATCAAATAATATTTCCTTATGTAAGAAAAAGAAATTTCTATTTCAAGAATTCAAGAATACAATCCTTAGGGATTTCAAAACCTAATGGGGAGTTAATTGTATTCACCATGATCTATAAGTAAAGGGAGATAAGTTTTTATTTTAAGTTCATAAATAAAAATTCTAAGTCCTTATATTATTTTTTATAAGGATTTTTTTGCTTTCCAAAAAGGAGGATATTGTTGAGTCAATAAAGTTTCCTTTTGAATTTTCCATTCTTCTATGTTTTAAAAATTACAAACACTTTATCTTAAGGAAAAATATTTTCCCTAAGGATTATCTTAATAGGAAAATTTTTATTTATCCAAGGAAATTTTTTCTTTACCTTTGTTTTCATTTTTCACATTATAATCCTTCTAAATCTAACTAAATTTATTACTAAGTAAAAATTCATTTTCATATTTAAATTCTCAGAATCATAAAATTTCTTGGATACAGATTGTTCTATTTTCAAGTTCTGAAATCTCTGAAATTCAAGTTCTGAATTCATTGAAATTCATGTTCTGAATTCTCTAAAATTCAGGTTCTGAATTCTCTGAAATTCAGGTTCTAAATTTCTCAGAATTCAGACTCTGAATTCCTCATAATTTAGACTCCAAATTCCTCATAATTTAGATTCTGAATTCATTGTAATTCAGATTCTAGAATCTATCGAATTCAGATTATGAACTCTTTGGAAAATAGAATCGGAATATCCATGTCTTATAAACTCTGAATGTTTATTTGGTTAGACTCTGAACTCTAATTTTTCCTTAGCCTCTGAAAAATAGATTTGGTTAAGCCTGTTCATTTTTCATAAATTTTTTATGAAATGATTTCATAAAATATTTGTCTAACAAACTGTTGTTTGAGTGACATGTATTCAGGTCCCTCTAAGATTTAAGGAAAAATATAACCATTGGAGGAAGGAGACGACCGTTGGAGAAGTTCCTATAAATATAATATCATTCGAACGATCTCAATAATAGTTCTATCACTCTAGAGATTTCATGTTGCTGATGTGATTTCTAGATAGAGATACTCTCATGATTTGTGCATACTCAACATCTTGTTCAGCTTTCTTTGTTCGACTCTGATTAATGTTGAATACAATCGAGGGCTTCCGTGGATAGGAAGACAGAGGTGTCGATTACTTTAAAGTTCGAGGACTTTCGGGGATAGGAAGATAGAGGTACCAATTAACTTTATCTTCATGGAATTGCAAGGATAGCAAGACGGATTCTATATTCCTATTGAGGGCTTACCCGAGTGTGGGTAATAAAGACTTTCTTGAAAGTATAAATCAAGGGACCATTATCCAAGGTTGTTGGATACCCTAATGTTTGGGTTAAAATATTTCATACATGTTACTTGTTTTTGTTTCAATTTTATCTCCATTGTGTTTTTGATAAATGAAGAAAGTATAACTTTCTTATACTTTCTTGTAGTTTTTTATACTCTAATAAGTAAGATTATATGTGCTTTAAGGTAGAATCTTTTCCTTGTAATCTGTCCTTATGTTTCATTTCTAGAACTATATTTCTGGAACCTAGAAAGTTTGTTTAGTAGAACCAAAATAGGTCTTGTGAATTTACCTTATTTAACTTTGTTAAACATAGTTTTCCTTAAGGTTAAAAATGAAAGTTTTTAAAATTTCAATTCACCCCCCCCCCCCTTGTAATTGAGCATCTACATCATTATTTTGATCCAACATATAGATCTTCCTCAATTACATGGTCTTCCTTATGATAAATCATTCTTAACCAAGACATATCCACATTTTAGTAATAAATCAATATTCTTCATCACATTCTAAAATCCAGGTGAAAATCATTAATTATGACTCATGTTATTCATATCATGATGTATAGGTAAGAATCAACATATTGGATTTTATTTCACAAAAATTTTATGTGAAAATTTTTTAAATCTTTCAGTTTCTTATCTTATATTGACTCGTAATAATTCTTATATAAATTTTATTCTTCTTTGTAATCATCCTAAAAATTTGCCCAAAAAATTTAAAACATTAAATATATTCTTAAATTCCTCAAGATATTATAGATTTTTTATTCCATAGATCTAACATAGTCTTCCAAAACTAGATTATTGAATCCCCTATATCTTTTTACATCTCATATTTATAATATCCACATTTTATAAATTTGAATCATATTTATCTTCTACACTTCTTTGCTTCATCACCACGTCTCTTCCCAAATATAGATCATATAAAAAATTTGATCTCCTTAACTTTTAATCTTTCATAGTTGGGATATTAATCAATTTAGGGCACTTTATAAACTTGAATCGATCAACTTCTATATACACATTACCTTATAGATTCATCCTCCAAAATCATTCAATATTGGATTTCTAAGAACCCCCATATATTCTATATATTCCACACATATCAAAATATTTCTTTTCATCTATATCATTCAAAATATTCTTTGTTAAATGTCTTCTATTTTCATTGAGATATATCACATTTTAATAACACATTTTAAAAACCACATTAAGTATGTTACATATCATTGTGTTGAAAGATGGATAATTTTTTAGTTCCTTAAATCTTTTAATTTCTAGATACTACACCTTATTAAAGTCTCATGAATTATATACTCAAAATGAATCATGTTTTATCCTCAAGAAATAAAGATGTTTATTACTTTGAATGAAAACCATAACATCACCAGATTTGAAATTTTGATTCACCTTTAGGAACATCTATTAAAAAAATCATCATATAGGTTAATCATATGTAATTTTAATGTAACACTTTTTTATCCTTTTATATCCTATATTAACATGGTGAATTATATATTAAAACATATGTATGTTGTAACAACTTCTAGATACACAACTATTTTTAATTGAAACTCGTGATTTTGATGTATGTCTTTCACAAGTATAACTTATGGATTTTTTAAAATACATCATTTACTTATTCATTCAAATATCCATCTAAATCTGTAACTCAAAAAGACTCTTACATATAACTAAATGACACTTAAAAACCCATTTAAATTTCTTATTAACACTTATATATATATATTAATTTGAAAAATATTTAATTCTCTATAACTATTGAATACATACAAAGGACTTTTGGTTTCATGAAACATCTAGAAACATATTTTTCTTCCTTAGTAATTCAAAATTTAACATAAAAAATTACATTTATATTCTCATCCATGTAATAAACCTCTAAAAGTGTCTTCTAGAATCATTTTTCCTCTAAAAAACTCTCTGAACATCAACGATGTGTAGTTAAAATGTTAACATAAGTTTTTATTATTTATAATCATGTGTATTTATTTTCACAAACTTCACTGTGAACATGTATTTCAAAAATCATTCATCAACCTTAAAAAATGGTAATAAATTTACATTAATTTTTTCTTAAAAAGAGTCATGTATTATTTCTCCTAGATATAACCATATTTTTATGAAATTATCATTAACATCATTTTAAAATATTACTATACTTCATTACTTCTAGAAACACGTTTTATTTCAGCATCCAGAATAACCATTAAAACTCACTATCAATACCTTTCTCTTTAATCCATAATCATATTCATTACTTTTGGAAATATTATATCCTTGAATCCATATTAATTATTTAATCCCACATTCAAAATTAGTGTTATAATCTAGATTTTTGATCTGACATCTACATTTATCTCATGTGTTGACTTCCAAAACACTATTAAGAAGTCCCATATTTATTATTTATCTTTTCCTCTACTTACTCATTTAATTTACCAACTATTGAAAAAATAAAAAATTCATCATTATGAATTTTTTTTCATTAATATCTTATTTTTTATTTGTTGTTATTACCCAATAAAAAATAAATTCAATGATCTCTCGTGTTTATCTCTTTAATGGTTCTCTCCCTCCTTACTAATAATAAATTCAAAGTATTACTAGTGAGGGAAATTCAAACTTAAATCATTCTCCAAATATGACTTGAAATTTAATTATCTCCACATATATTCATTTTTTAAAATTAAAACCAATTTTACTTGTTATAAGGATTGCATAACTTTTCTTAGAGGAATGTTCGCTAAATTAATTAGCTCTTAGTCAAGGTGAGAAATTATCAGGGTTAAAAACAAGATATATTAACACATATATAAAAGAAATAAATAATTACTATAAAATGTGACACCAAATTATAAATATTCTTTTAGTAGTGGTTTAAACATTATTGAGTAAACTCTTTTAATTATTTCAATAAATAGATTAAAATAATTCAAACACAAGTAAGTTTCACCACATTTATATCATTTTTTATTTATGATTAAAAATAAATATTTATGATTTATATTTAGAATTTATTTTTACTAAAATGATATTAGAGTATAAGTAACATACCATGTTTAGAAAAAGAAATAATATATTTGATATAATATATGATCAACTATATCGGGCTTAAGAGAACAAATGAATATTAATATTTAAATATTACTATTATAACATAGCTATAAGAATGGCGGGGATAAACAGTAGTAACTGAGTTATAAAGATATGGTTTACACATGTATGTATAATTATTATTCTAATTAATTATAAATTAATTTAAACCACTTTTTAAAATAAAAGGAAATGTTTTTCTGAAAAATTATGTAAATGTGCACAAATGTGTTTTATACAAATAAATAAATAAAATCACTCATGTTGGATTTTATTAATGATAAATATATATATATAATAAATTAAACCTAATGTTTAAAATTCATTTTATGTGTTTTCTAGACATGATGTAAGAACAAATACAATTTTACTAATAAAAGAAGTATTTTCCTAAAAAAGAAGTTTTATCGCTTTTTGATCACGCACATATAATAAATATAGTTTTTCACAATTTCATAAATTATATCAGAAAATATCAACTTACTAATTTAATTATATGTATAAAAATTTACTTTGGTTGAATTTTTGGTACATTTCAAATAAGGTTCATCTGTTGATGAATAGTGAAAAATATTGTATTTTTAATTGAAAATATATTTTTTGTATAACAAATTTATATTTATAAATTATATTTTTAATTTGTTTTAGAGTATAATTATATAAATATTTTATCATTTAATCCAATAAAGTTCATTGTAATAAATTTTTTATTTTATTTTGATACAAACATTTTAATGTTATGAACTTTTTTACTTTAAAATTTTGTTTTCTCGATTCATCAATGAGATTAATTTTATATTAATTTCAGCAATAAAAAATTTTGAATTTTTAAAAAATAATTAAATATTTGGAATCATATGTTACAAATTTATTAAATATGTCTTGATAATTTTTGGACAATACGAATAGTAACATTATTAATTTTTATTACCATGGTTAAGGGTAAATCAGGTAATTAAGAGTGAAAAATATTATAAATATTAGTAAATTACCCCAAAACATGTCCTAATTTTATTTTAAAAGTAATTTTAGGAAAAAATAGTCCTTGGGGATATTTTTTGAGATCTTGGGGCCATTTTATGACTCTATTCCATTTATAGTATTTTATTCAATGAAAGGTCAATTTTTTCAAACATTTTTTTAAGAAGTGAAATATTATTAAAATAGTGTAATATAGGGTATATGTTAGACTATAAAAAATATTTTCAATTAAATTTAATCTTTATTCAATATGATAATTAATTTATAATTTTTAGTATAGAAATAATTATCTTAAATGCTTACACAATTATGATAAATTAATTGTATAAATAATTGAAATATTAAGTAAATGATATTACAAATGTTAAAATAAATATAATTTTAGATAATTAATGTAATTCATGAATTTTTTATATTACTTTAACATGTTAGTGATGTACTAAATGATGTATTTTGAATATATCATTTCATTATGATATTTTTAAAAATTCATGCAATAAATAGTGTCAAAATTAATATTAATGATATGTAAAAAAATTATTAAAAAATAGAATTCAAAAAATATATAATTTGGAAAAAAAATATTGGGATATGAATTAAAATTTCATCAATGACTCATTTATTTGTCTTTTTTAATTTTATATTAATTACATTAACCTTCAATGTATAAATTACACGATATCATAGTAAGAGTTAAATTGTCAAATTATGTTTAAAACTAATAAATAAGGATTAAAAAATCCAAATTTGTATAATTTTTATTAGATGAAGGTATTTCAATATAAATGAATTATTTTTGAGATATTTGGAAGAGAAAATTAATTTTTATTAATTTAATATTTTGAAGAATTCCAAGAGTTTGCCTCCCTCCCTTATAAAAGGGGCACCCCTTCTTCTCTTTTCTTCAAACATAAAAACCTATATGATCCTTCTATTATCTACCCTAATGCCTTCCTATATTCCCAAAAAACTTTTATGTGATCTTATATTATTTATAAAACAATCCTTATTTGTCATAATGTGTTAAGAAATGATGGATTTCAAAAGAAGAGGTGTCATTTTTATTCAATGTTTCAATTTCATTTCTTCTTCCACTTACATAAAATCTTATCTAAACATGATAAATAAAAAAACCAATATAATAAATAAACTTAAAATTAATTATTTTTGGGAATTAAATATATTCATCCCCACTTTTATGAAATGGTAAAATAATTAATCATTCATGTCTATGGCACACTACAACCTTGTGAACCGATATAATTCGTTTTTAATCACTATTTATCAAGACTATTTATAATGATTAATTAAATGTTTATAAATGATATTTTTGAAATATTTTTCATTATTAAAGGATAAAATATCATTAACTTTTTCACCCTTACATTCACATAAATATGATAATGTTGTTTGTGAGTATGTGTGAACTATCACCTCCACGAAGTGATGTGATTTTTTTCATCACCACATCACATGGATGATATATATAAGTATATTTAAATGATTAATATAATATTAATGATATTATAATAATTATTAATAGATAAATACTACTTAAATTCCTTTTGTAATGATCATTGAAAAACCAAAATGTCACTCATGTGTACGTACGGCTTATCGTCTCCATAATTGTAACGTATTTCATTTTTCATATCCATATGTATGGATGGATTTAAAAGTATAATTGATCTGTAGAAGTTATTATTATTATTTAATTATTATTATTATATATATAATGGAATAATGACCAATTTGACTATAGAAATCATATAAATGTTATTTTAGACTCAAGTATCGAATATTATCAAAATGTCACATGTGAACATAAATAATTATGTAATTGTTATAAAATGAAAATAAGTGTTATAAAAGGAATAATAAACATTAAAAAGGTTATAAATTAAGAAAATAATTACCCTATGTTTATGATTCATGAATATACAGACTGTATGTGATGAGTCAGAGTCAAAGTTTGAGAATTTGTAACAAAATAATCATTATTTTAAATTTTTTAATGATTTATTTTATAAATATTTATAATTCATTACCATTTTTTGAAATGATTATGATGAATGTGTTAGTATGGAAGAGAATTTTTTAAAATGGGAATTTTTTAATTTCTCTAGAAAAATTCCTAAAGGAATCTATTTTTTTGGTTTTATTTAATGAACTTTATTTTTATAAACACTCTTTTAATGTTCCCTTTTCAACACTTTTTCAAAAGTCAAAATGAATGATTTTTTAACTTATAAAACATGATTATTTTATCTCACATTCATGATTATTTATAAATTAAATGATTTATTTATAAATTTTAATTTTTTTTCAATGAAAATGTGTTCACTATTATGTGTTAATTTGATATATTTTAAAAGTTATTTTTACATGGAAATGAAATTTTAAGATCTGGAAGTATTTTACACTTGGGTTTAAAAGTGTTTTCAAGAATTTTATTCAGGATTTAGCCATTTTAAATTATATAAAAAGGTGTGATGACCATTATATCTCATGGGTGGGCACGATATAGAATATATGAAGGTTTGATCCCCATTATAGATCATGAAATATAGGTGAGACTGAAATAGAATATATGAAAGGTGAGCCCCATTATATCACTCTAATGTATTGGGTGCTCCCAAGATGAAATTAAACTGTATGGTTATTCCATTTGTAAGGTTGAATCTAATATTAATATTTTAATGATGTCCCAAATAACCTACATGATTTTTATATTATTGTTACTAAGCTTTTAAGAAGATGTTTTTAATGGGTTTCTATGTTTTCACTAGACTAACGATTTACTTTTTTTATGTCCCTTATTATTATTTTTATGCTCAAATGATGGTTAAAAATCATTTTATATTAGGATGTTTTCTTAAGATATATGTATATTATCATGGGTTTATTATTTTAAGGTTTATTATAAGTTTAGTGTCTTAGAAACCATTTTGAGGCTATATATTATGAAATTTTAAGGTGATTAACAGTCTTTTGGGAGACATGTTTTTTGAGATAATTATGGGTTATTAGATTTTGGGATGCAAAATAAAAGGTATGATATAAAATTTGAGGTTAAACATTTCTCTCTAAATATGAATTTATTTCTATAAAAATTCTATAAAAAATACATTGTTTTAGAAAAAGGAAAACTTGTAGGATAGATAACAACTCACCATGTCCATCAAGTTCATGGTAATTAAACCCACAATAAAAAGGCAACAAGGGTGAATCACCTACCACTAGTATAAAAAAAGTCCCAGTTAGTATGAATTTTTATTTTTAGATAAATGATTTGATGGATGAAAACAAAATTGATTTTGAGAACATATTTTTTTATCAGATATATATCCTTGGAATTGGAAAATGATTTGATTATCATTGTTTCCAAATATGTTTACTATTTTTAGCGCATTATATGATTTAGGAAAATAGAATATTTTGGGATTTTTTTAGGAAAATGGATGAAATTATATTTTTTAATAATATATGATTTTATGGTGGATTAATAGAGATTTAAGTTGTTTATGGAAATGGTTATCATATCTTGAAGATTATGTGATTTAGGGAATTAAATTTCTGGTATGTGACATTAAGAGTGGTTGATAATATTTGGAATAATATGTGATTAGAACATTTTTATTTTTGGGTTTAAATATTAGTCTATAATATTTTTGAAGAATTTTAAGGATAGTCATTTGCTGAATGATTTATATTGAACTTTGGAAATCATTGTTTAATTTTGTAGATTGAAATAGTTTTTTTATATAAAGGTTTATTATATTTGGGTAATTATCTTATCTTATACTAACCATTTTGGTTTGGTTAATTCCTAAATAACAAAGAATATATTTGTTATCTTTTTTTTTAGTTTTTTTATTCTCAAGAAGTTGATTCTAGTTTTTTAGGCATGAAAAATATTCTATAATAGTCATCATTTGGAAAAAAAATATGAGTTTGTAGTGTAAATTTATTAAAGGATGAAATTAAACTTTTCAAGTATGTATATAATATTATGATATTAGTGAATTAAGTAAGATAACTCCTCAACTCTATGAAAAGTTTCTTAAAACAAAAATCTTAACTGTTTACTTTTCTCACTATGTAATTAATGACCATTTAACCCATCAGAGATTTATGGATTTTTTTATTAACTTCCTCATTAATGTGATCTCCATAAGTATCCATCAGAATATGATAGTTAGTTTCCTATTAAATATCCATGTTTTCCAACATGGAACCCTAGTATGTGTTATCACAGGTGACCTTTATACTTCCCTTTCTGCATTTTATAGAGGATGTTTTGTTAATCCTTTTTCTTATGTCATTTTTCAATAAATGAATTTTTAAATTTTAAACCTTAGTCACTGATCCAAAATTTAATACTATGAGGATTGAATTTACAACAGGTGGGAGAATGAAACATTGAGAGAAAAAAAAATAAATATTATGATCGATGGAGTACATGATATGCCTCATCAAGCTTAAGAGAACAATTGAATATTAATATATATGTTACCACTATAACCTATCTATTAGAATAGATTAAATTAGTAGTATTAACTGAATTTTAAAAATATGGTTTAAAAAATTATATATATTTATTTTGACAATTAATTATAAATTAATATAAATCCCTTTTTAAAATAAAAAGAAATGTTTTTTGAAAAGATATATAAATGTGAACAGGTGTTCTTTATACCAAAAAATATAAAAATCACTCATATTTATATTATATTAATGAAATACATATATATATATATATATTAATTTCAATATAATTTTTAAAATTAATCTTATTTTTTTAGACATGATGTAAGAACAAATCTAATTGTACACATAAAAGAAGACTTTTTCTAAAAAAATATTTTAAATTCCATTTGATGGCGCACTTATAATAAATCTATTTTTTTATTATTTTATAAATTATATATGAAAAAATAAAATTATTATTTTAAATATGAACATAAAAATTTACTTTTGTTTAATTTTTGGTATTTTTCTTATAAGTTTAATCTTTTGATGTATAGTGAAGAAATATTTAATTTTTAATTTAAAATAGATTTTTCTTCTAAATAATTTATAGTGATGAATTATATTTTCAATAGTTTTTAAATAATAAATAGATCAATATTATTTCATCTGATCAATTTAAGGTCATTATAATCAATTAAACAATGAATTCGGATATAAAAACATTTCAATCATTTAAACTTTTTTACTTTAAAAATTTGCATTCTCAGTTTGACAATGAGATAATTTTAAATAAATGCCATGAAATTATGTTTATTGAATTTTGAAAAATGTATTCCATATTTTTAATATGAAGGTACAAATTAAGTATATATTTCCCTTTTATTTTTGGACATTATGAATAATAACTTTAGTAATTTTTATTACCACGGTTAAGGGTAAATCAGGTAATTAAGTGTAAAAATAATATTATAAATATTATAAAAATACCCTAACAATTGTCCTAATTTTATTAAATTAGTTATTGAAAAATACAATAATCCATAGTCCAATTTTTTTATCTCTTGGATCCACTTGGACAACATTAAGTGGTTTATAGTATTTTATTCAAAGAAAATCCAATTATATCATACTTTTGTTTTTATCAAGTGAAATATTTCTAATACAGGTTTATACAGGGTATCATTTAGAATATAAATATTTTTATAAAACTAAAATTATTATATTCACCATGATAATCTATTTATAATTATTTGGAAAGAAATAATTACTTTAAAGGCTTACACAATGATGATGCAGTAATTGTTTAATTAATGTAAATATAAAAAATATATTAAAAATAAAAAATATATATATAATTGGAGATAATTAATGTCATTAAAAAATTTAATAGATTTATTTTACATTTTTTTGATTAATTTAATGTTTATTTAAGATATCATGTTTTCATGATAGTTTTAAAAATTCATGTAATGAATAGTATCAAAATAGACATTAATGATATTTTAAAAAAAATAATATAAAATTAAATGATATAAAATTACTGAAAAGAAAATTTGATTAAATTATTGGGATAAGCCTAAAAAATTCATTAATTTCTCATTTATTGATTTTTTTGGAATTTTATTATAATTTTATTAACCCTCTAAATATAAATTGCATGATATTATAGTGAGAGTTAAAAGGGTCAAATAAGTGTTAAAACAAAGAAATAAAGGATAAAAACAAAAAATATAATTTTTATTTTATTAATTTATTTAGACCTATAATCATCCAATTTTTAAAATAAATTAGTTTGGATCCATTTTGAATTGAAAATATATTAATATTAATTTAATATTTTGATAAATTCCATGAGTGCCCCTCCACTCTAATATAAAAGGGAAGCCCTTATTATCTTTTATTACCACTTGAAAAACCATTTTCATTGACCAATATCTAACCAAATACCTTCATATAATATATAAACAAATTTAATAGCTCTTATGTTAGGCATAAAACCATCCTTAGTGATCATAATATTTTAAGTAACAAAGATTTAAAAAGAAGAGGCATTGTTTTTATTAAGTGTTTCTATTTTTTTCTTATTCACCTTCCAAAAAATCATCTTAAATCTTACTAAGATAATAAATAAAGTATCATAAATAAATATAGATTCTATTATGTTTGTTTTATGACCTATTTTCATCTACACTTCCATCAAATGGGATGAGAATTAATCGTTCCTGTGTATGGAAGATTGCCACATCAGGAACCGATATAATTCATTTTTTATAACCATTTATCATGAATTTTTATAATGAAAGAATTAATTATCATATATGATATCAATGAAATATTTATCATTATGAAAGGTTAAAATTTCATTTATGTTATTACCTTTCCATAAACATAAAATTATAATGTCATTCGTGTGTATGTGTCAACTATCACCTCTATGAAGGGATGTCATTCGTTTTTTATAACCACATAACATAGATGACATGTAAGTATATTAAAATGATTAATATGATATTAATTATATTATTATTATTCTATAAAGTTAATTTAAAACTTACCTTCTTTCTATAATGATCATTGAAAAATGAAAATTTTACTCATGCGTATGTACGGCTTACCATCTCCATGATTGTATGGTAGTTAATTTTTCATATCCAGATTTAATGGATGGATTTAAAATTAAAATGTATGTACATAATTTATTATTATTTCATTAATATTATTCTCGAGATGATTTACTAATGACCACTTTGACTATAGATATCATATCAAAGTTATTTTAGACTCTATTATCGAATGTCATCAAAACGTATAACATTGATCTAAATAATTAAGATATTGTTATTACATGATATCATGTGATTTAAAAGGAATAATAATCCTTAAAAATGTTATTAAGAAAGTATATAATTACCCTATTATTATTATTCAGGAATATAAATAATGCATGTGATGAGTCGGACTCAAGGTAATGGAATTTTTAACTAAATAAAACTTATTTTAACTATTTCAAAGTTTTATTTTCTAAATCATTAAATTTCATATAAATTTTTTAAAATTATTATTATGAATGTGTTTTTTGGACAATAATATTTTAAAATGATAATTTTTTAATTTTTCTCAAATTTTTTCAAAAAGTAATCTTTATATGGTTTTCTGTAAGGAAAATTCTTTTAAAACTCCTCTTTTAATGTTCCCTTTTCAACACTTTTAAAAATCCAAAAGGAATGTTTTTTAACATATATGGAATGAGTAGTTCCTCTCTCTTTAATAATGATTTATAATTTTAATATTTTATTTTTAACTTTTCATTTTTAATTAAGATAAAAATTGTGTCACTATTATGTGCACAGTTTTTAGATTTTCAAAGTAATTTTTACAAGAAAATGGAATTTTAATATCTGAATGTGGTTTACACATGGGTTTAAAATAATTTTCAAGGGTTTTATTCATTATTTGGTCCTTTTATATTATATACGAATGGTTGATCCCAATTATATTTCACAGAAGGGCCCTACATAGCTTATTTGAATGGTTAAGCCCCATTATTGATCATTAAAAAAGGGAGATCCAGATATAGAATATACACCAGGTGATCCACATTATAGATCTACAATGCATTGGGTACTCCTAAGATAGAATTTTACCGTATGGTTATTCCATTTGTAAGGGTTAATTTATGTGTGGTATGGTAATGACGTATCAGGGAACCTACATGATTTTTATATGTTTTCTAATGAGTTTTATGAAATGGGTTTTAATGTGTTTCTATGTTTTCACTATACTAACAATTTAATTTATTTATATCACTTAGTGAGATTTTCATGATTATATGAAATTTTAAAATGTTTTTCATAGGGTTTAAGGATGATTAGGGAAAATTATGAAATAATGGGAATAATTATGATGATTTTTTATAGGGGGAAATAATTACTTTATTTTAATGGGTTTTATATTGTGGAAACAAATGGATACGAAGTATAAGTGTCCACTTGTAATTTATGGGACTACTTGGTAAGATTTTGTCCTAATTATCTAAAAATATAAACTAAAAAGATCCTTAATTGTGAAACATGGTTCTAAAACATGAGAATATGTATTGTTTAAGGTCGGGTCTATACAATTGGTATGAAAAGATGGTTTAGAGAAATTTGGAGGGTTATGATGTTTTCATAAGAGATATGGATATCACCATTGGTTTATAATTTTAGGTTTTATCATAATTGTAGTGTCTTAGAAACCATTTCCAGGCTTTATGTAACTAAATTTTTAGGTGATTAACAATATTTTTGATAACATTTATTTTTTAGATAATTATGTGTTATTACATTTTGGGATGCAAAATGAAAGTTATGAGATAACATTTGATGATGAAATTTTCTCTCTAAATATGAATTTATTTTTTTGATGAATTCTATAAGAATTATTTGGTTTTAGAAAAAGGACAACCTGCAGGATGGGTGACAACCCATTACATCTGGAGAGGCCATAGGTATTGAACTTACAACTGAAGGAAGATAGGGGTGCATCACCGACCACTGGCCTACATGAAGTCTTGTTTAGTATAATTTCTTCTTTTTAGTTAAATTATTTGATGGATAAAGACTAAGTTAAATTTTAGAACATTTTTTTATCGAATGTATAACCTTGGTATTGGAAAATGATTTAGTGATAAGGTGATTAATGTTATTTTATAAGATGTTTACTATTTTGGGAACTTTATATGATTAAGGTAAATAGAATATCATGGGATTTTTTTGAGTAAAAAAAATTCAAATTATATTTTGAAAGAATAAATGATTTTATTGTGGATTTATGGTGATTCATGTTATTTATGGAAATGGTTAACATATCATGGAGATTATGTGATTTAGGAAATCAAATTATTGGTATGAGACATTAAGAGTGATTGATGTTATTTGGAAGTCTTTGTGAACAAATATTTCTGATTTTTGGGTTTCAATCTTAGTTTAGAGTATTTTTGGATAATTTTATGGATTTTCATTTTTTGAATTATCTATCTTTACCATTGGGTGTCATGTTGATTTTTGGATATTGAAGTAGTTTTTCATCATATAAATGTTTATTCTATTTGGGGAACTATCATATCTTATCCTAACCATTTTTTTTGGTTAATTAATAAAGACATAAGGGATAGATTGTTATCAATTTTGTGGATTATGTGATTCTCTATAAGTTGATTATAGTGCTTTAGGTGTGAATAGTTCATATTGAATTGTTGTCGTTTAGAGAAAAAGACGTGTTTATGGTGAAAATTTATTAAAGGACGAGAATAAACTTTTAAAGTTAGAATTTCAATTTATGATCTTAGTATAGGAAGTAAATGAATTCTTCAACTCTAAGAAAATTATCTTTAAACAAAAACTCTATCTGTTTACTTTTCTTACTAGTAAATTAGTGACCATTTAACCCATAATATATTTTATGGTTTTTTGATTTTCAACATTATAATAAAAAGATATCTATCACTTTCTATCAGCAATTTATAGTTATTTTTATCTTCCACATTGATGTTTTCCTACATATAACCCTAGTATGTGTTATCTCAAGTGACCTTCATACTTCCCTTTCTTCATTTTAATTTTAGATTTTTGTTAATCCTTTTTTTATTGTGGGATTTTAATAAAGGAATTTTGAATATTCAAACTATATTTACCAAGACTAAATTCAAAATTATGAGGATTAAGTTTCTAAAAGGGTTCGATAATGAACATACTCTCTTTAAAAAAACAAATATTATGATCTATAGTAAACATGATGCACCACATAGAGCTTCATCAAAAAATAAATACTAATATGTAAATGTTAATAGAATAACTTAGCCATTATAATGGAGGGAATTAATAGTATTAATTGAATTATTAAAATATGTTTTACATGCGTATATATAACCTTTTACCAATTAATTATAAATGAATGTAAACTCCTTTTTAAAATAAAAGGAAATGGTTTTCTAAAAAACTATTTAAATGTGAAAAAGTTAGTTTTACCCCAAAAAATAAAAAAAATATCTTGTTAAAATATAATGATGAAATTTATATATAATAAATTCAATATAATGTTTAAAATTCATCGCATGTGTTTTATAGACATGATGTAAGAAGAAATCACATTTTATGCATAAAAGAAGTATTTTTATAAAAAGAAGTTTTACTGCCTTTTGATGGGGTAATTATAAAAAATTTAATTTTTTCACTTTAATAAATTATATTTGACAATATAGACTTCTTATTTTAAATAGGAATATAAAAAAAATTGAATTTTTGGTAGTTTTCTAACAAGTTTCATATTTTGATGAATAATGAAAAAATATTGCATTTTTGGTTGGAAATAAACTTTTTCATCTAAATAATTTATATTAATAAATTATATTTTTATTTTTTTAAAGAAATATTAGGTCATTATTTTATAAGTTACTTATAATTAATTCCATTTGAATCAGTTTTAAATTTAATTCGGATATAAAAATCATTTCAATCTTTTGAACATTTTGAGTTTAAAAACTCATTTTCTTAATTTGTCAACATGATTAATTTTAAATTAATTTTAGAAAATTATATTTTATGAATTTTTTAAAATGGATTCAATATTTGGAATCAGAAGACACATATTTACAAAATAGGCCCCTGTTATTTTTGGACAATATTAATAATAACTTTAGTAATTTTTTTACCACGGTTAAGGGTATATCAGGTAATTAAGGGTAAAAATAATATTTTAAATATTTGATAATTACCCTAACATATGTCCTAATTTTATTTTATGATATATTTTAAAAAAAATAATACTTGGGAAATTTTTTTGAGCTCTTGGAGCCACCTGGATGACTTCAATCCATTTATAGTATTTTATTCAAAGAGAAGTCAATTTTTTCATACTTTTATTTTTAACAAGTGAAATATTTTTAATATGGTGTTGTATATGGTATATATTTGATTATAAATTTTATTTTTAAACTAAAATTTTTATCTTGATCATGATAATTTATTTTTAAATTTTAGGTGAGAATTAATTACCTTAAAGTCTTACACAATGATGATGCATTTATTTTTTAGTTAATGGAAATAAGAAATAAATGATATTAAAATTATTCAAATAAACATAAATTGAGATAATTAATTTCATTTATGAATTTTATAGATTAATTTGACATTTTAGTAATCTATTAGAATATTTGGTTTGAATATATCATGTTTCTATTATTTTTTATTAAGTAATGAAATTGATAGTTTCAAAATTGACATTAATGATATTTTAAAAATAAATAATATTTTATTAAATGATATAAAATTTATAAAATATAAAATTTGTGAATTTGATTGGTATAAGGCTTTAAATTTCAGTAATGAATCATTTATTATTTATTTGGAATTTTATTTAAATACTATTAACCATGAAAGTGTAAATTACATGATATCATGATAAGAGTTAAAAGGGTTAAATAGGTGTTAAAACAAAGAGAAAATGATTCAAAAAAAATAATAACTTCTCTAATTTTCATTGGATGAATTTTCTTCAACCCATAATAATTATATATTCCAAATAAATCAATTTGGATCCATTTGGAAAAGAAAATTAATTTATATTACTTTCATATTTTAATGATTTTCAAGAGTTCCCCTCCCCTCTCTTATAAAAGGGAAGTCATTATTCTATTTCATCCAAACTTTAAGACATATTTCTTTTGAATAATACCTTTCAAAATGACTTTATATAAACCCTACACACATTAAAGATATATTAGTTTAAATAGATCACCATCATTAGTGGTCATAAGGTGTTAAGACTGAAAATTATTATTTTTAATTAAGATAAAGCCCCTTTTAAGGGTAAAGGAGAAAACTATCATGACACCAAAGACATAAACAAGCCAAAAAATCCCCAAAGATCCAGAATTAGAATTCCAAAAAACCCACAATACATGAGAAAATACCCTCCAAACATTAAAATACATAAAATCCAACTTCAACCTTCCATCGTTGATCGGCTATCTGTCCCATGCAAAAATGCATGGGCCTGGTACCAATGGTCATAGCCATACCCTATCGAACATCCAATTTCAGAAAGCGATGTTATAGTGGAAACTCTTTAAACTAAACCTTATCAATATAAGCCTCGTGTAGATGATATGATTAAATAATCCCCTTAACCACAGACCATCAAGGCTAAAGAAAAACAAAGCAATAAGAAAACCAGCCATTAAGATAAACCAGCCACTGTGAACCACCACTGATCCACAACTTTAACCTTCACTGACTTCGCGATCATAAAAAATATTCAACATCAATTAACACCATTCCAGAGACCAAAATAAGTATAAAATCCATAACAATGAAATGAATATCATTCAACACATTCAAAATCTAATGCCACCCAAATCCCAAGAACCCTCACGAGCAGAAAATACAAAGTGGAAGCCTTAGATCCTCAACCACCATCTCCATGGATCACCATGATTCACATAAAACATAGTAGAACATCAAAGAATCTAAGGAACATAAGAATAATAACAAATCATCGAGGAACTGGTCCCCAACCGACATCAAATCCTCAACCAAAACATGAAATCCACAAAAAGAACACAATCTAAACCATCACCATATTTTAAAAGACCTCAAGCCATCACGAACAACAAATACATATCCAAAACCAAAATTGATAACTAAAAACTAATTTAGAAAACCATCACCAGTATGTTGGATGGTAGTCCCGCTGCAAATCAGATCTTGTCGCCACCAACCAGGATGCCCTCAGAAACCATGACAAAACACCCCAAATCACACACTAGATATGAGGAGGAATCCCATAGTCCACAAGTGTTGTATATCATCCATATACCATCACCACACTTCCATGGGGAACCTGATCTGAGGATGAAGGAATTGGGAAAAGAAGCAGGCCAAAAAGGGTGCAAGAAGTTGTGACGGCTGAGTCTATGAAGCCCGAAGATGCCACTACAACATGAGATCCACCGCCACGAACTCACCAAGCGCAAGGAGGGATGTCGCACCAACCCAAGATGAAGGAAGTAGATGGCGAAGAGGGGAAACCCTATCTCTGTTTATAAGGTTCTAAGCAATGAAGGATTTCTAAAGAAGATGTATCCTTTTTATTAAGTGTTTCTATTTTATTTCTTCTTCCACTTCCTTAAAATATTCTAAAAAATTCTAAAATAAAAAATTTAGTATCCTAAATATACTGATATGTTAATATTACTGTATTAGGACCTATATCCATCTTCACTTCAAACAAATGGGAACATAATTATTCATTAGTTTGTATGGTGGGCTACCTCCTTGAAAACCGATATAATTCATTTTTTATCACCATTTATCAAGAATAGTTAAATGATAGAATTAAGTTTTTTATATGACCTTAATAAAATATATATCATTATTAAATTATAATATATCATTTATGTTATTACCTTTACATGCACATAAAATGATAACATCTTTCGTACTTGCATGTGAACTATCACCTACATGAAGTGATGTAATTCATTTGTCATCACCACATAACATGGATGATATATATAAGTATATTTAAATGATTAATATGATATTAATTAAATTATTTTAATTATTTTAATATAAAATAATAATTACCTTTTTTCATAATGATCATTGAAAAATGGAAATGTTACTCATGCGTATGTACGTTTTACCGTCTCCATGATTGTAACGTAGTTCAATTTTCATATCCAAATTTAATGGATGGATTTAAGATTATAATTTATTTCTAAAAGTGATTATTATTTCATGAATATTATTCTGGATATTATTTACTAATGACCACTTTCACTATAGTCATCATATCAACATCATTTTAGACTCAAGTATCGAATATCATTAAAATGTCTCACCTGATCCTAAACAATTAGGTAATTGTTATAACATGATAATAAGTGATATAAAAGGAATAATAAAATTTAAAAAGGTTATAAAGTAATTAATTAATTTCCCTACAGTTATTATTAAGTAATATAAATAATATACGTGATCATTTGGACTCATGGTAATGGACATCTGATCAAAATAAACTTTATTTTAAATTATTAAAAGATTTATTTTCTAAACCTTTCTTTTTCAGGTACTTTTTTAAAAATGATTTATTTTAATGTTTTAATTTGGAAAATAATTTTCTAAAATGGAAATTTATGAATTTATCTCTAATTTTTAAAGAATATAATCTTTTAATGGTTTTATATAAGGAATATTCTTATAAAACACTCGTTTAAAGTTAATTTTTCAACTCTTTTTACAAAAGTCAAAAAGGAATATTTTTTTAACTTATACAACATGACTACATTATCTTGATTTATTGAACCTTTATATCCTTAATTATTTCTTTGTAATTTTTAACTATTATTTTTAAATAAAACGGTTCACCTATTCTGTGTGTTGATTTTAGATCTTAATAGTATTTTTACATGAAAATGGAATTTTGATATCTGAAAGTGTTTTACATATGGGTTTAAAATATTATTCAAGGATTTTATTCATTATTTGGTCCTGGAAATTATATATGAAGCTTTCAGCCCCATTATAGATAATGAGTGAGACTGATATAGCTTATATGAAGGCCTGAGCCCCATTACAACTCATAAAAAATGAGTGATCCCAATATAGCTTATATAAAGGGTGGGCCACATTATAAATCTTCAAGGCACTGGGTCATCTGGAGATGGATGTTAACTGTATGGTTATTCCATTTATATGGGTGAATGTAACAATAATATGGTTATGATTTCAATAGGAACCTATATGATTTTTCTATTATTTCTAATGAGTTTTTAAGAAAAGTAATTAAATGGGTTTCCATGTCTTCACTATACTAACAATTTACTTTCTTTGTGAAACTTTCTTAGATTTTTGTACTTATCACAATTTTAAAAAGAAGTCATTGTGTTTAAAGAGGATTAGGGGAAAATGATGATATTAAGGGAATAATTTTTATCATTTTTCATAAAGATAAATCATGTTTTATTCCAAAGAGTTTTATATTAGAGAAAAAAGGATACTAAGTATAAGTATCCACTTATAATGTATGGATTCACATTGTAAGAGTTTGACTTAATTCTCTAAAACACTAAATGGAAAAGATCCTTGAATATAAAATCTAGTTTGAAAAAATATATATAAATACTAAGGCTGAATACATACAAAATAATTAGTTTACCTCATCAACAAAAAATAGAAATTTATGAAATATATGTATCCAAAATATTTTATTCATTTAGAATCCCCACATTTAAAACATAAAATTTCTAGATATCTAGTTTATTTCCAATTTCACCTCTACTTGAAAATTATATGGAATCGCCAATTTCACTACTTACCATAATTCTATATTGTTGATAAATGTTTATATCTAGAATTTGTTTAACCACAACTCCCTCAAAAGGGGTAAACTCCATCCATATTCTTATTCATGTCTTATACCAATTGAATTAAGTTACTAAATGTTAGGTATCTAATATATATATATATATATAAAGTGTTTGTGGATTTTTATTTATCCTTATGTTATCCATTTAAATTTATTTACCATCAATTCCCTACATAATGAAAATAATCACAACATATGTGGGAATAAGGTGATTTCTCCTCACTTCATGGTTAATGAAATAATTAGGAGAGATATTTCTCAATGAAAAATATCCATTCAATTCATATCCATATTTATGAAAACACATCAATCATTCCTCATTCTTAATTTTCTAAATATAAAATTCAATTGGAAATGTGGATTTTTTATCACCTTTAACTTTCACCATGTTTATTAATTTCATTTTGACATGTTATAGTAAGGATCATGAATTCTATTGTGTTTACTATTTCATCCTCATGAAATCCAACCTTGTGAAACATTGTAGTTTTTTGATAATTTCTTCGTCACATAAACCTTTTTAGTACAATAATCCGTTGATTATTTGATCATTTTATTAACTGTCTTTTCCTCTAATGTTATTATTGGAAAGAAATTTTCAGGAGTGTGGAAATCCTTTTTTCATCTTCTATAAAGTCTATTATTATTATTTAATTTACCTTTATTTGGAAACTCTCATGAAATTCAACCAGTTCATTAAATATTACTTTCATCCATCCAATAATTTTGTTTCATTCTTAGATTGATTGTCTTTGTTATTCTATCTTACTTACTTTAACAATATCATTAATTATTTTTCTTGAAACTATCCATGAAATTTTCTTTAATTACATAACTAAACTATATCATCTTTGATGTACTATATTATTTTACACTTCTATTTGTTGTGTTTTATTTAGTATCATATTTTCTCTCACCCCATGGTTAAGTCATCATCATTATTTATTTAATTTATCTTCATCTTTTATTTTATTATTCCATTACCAGTAACTAAATCATACTTTTTATGTGTAAACAAACACTAATTATCATGTTGTTCAATTTTATTACAACATATACAAAGTTTCTCAAGATATTTTAATTTATTATAAAAAAATTTATTTACCTTGTACTATGTTAATTATTTAAACTTATCAAGCTTTATTGGGACTTAAAATTTTATTCGCCCATTTTATAGTCCTTATGTATCTTTTAATAATTGATATATTATACCAATAGTTTATGTCCTTGTGCTTAAAGTTTTTATAGAACTAATAATAAACAATAGATCATTACTTATTCCTTTTTTTAATGTGGCTATCATTGACCCCATATTAATTTTTAGTAAAATCACCCTTATTTTAGGAATGTTATGGGGAAATACTATTATTATATGTGTTAAAATACTCCTTTACTAAAGTGTTGGGTTTCAAATATTTTTTTATTAACGTAATTTAGTGATAAATTTTAATTAGAACATAAAATATTCATAAAATTTTAATTATTATACACAGAATGTTCAGAACCAAGAGTTTTCTTTTCCTGTGAACATATACAAGATAATTAATTGGATTATTTAAAACAGTTCTTATAATAATCTTAAGTCATTTTGGGAATGATACACTATTTATAAACATCCATGGAATCTCTTTTACTTTCACTATATTAGGATGTTTCTTATTAAAACCATTTCTAGATTTATTAGTTTAAATTGACTCTCATAATACTAAAAGTTAAGAATACTTTTCTTAGAATGAACTGAATTAATACTTTTCTCCCATTATTTTATAATCATATCAACTTTATCTTCATGAAAATTACACTTATTTAGTAGATAATATTCAATTTATATTATTCATTTATATTTTTTTCAAACAGATAATTCATGACCTTAATGATGCATTTATGATTTCATTATATTGTATAGTTATTATCCTAATGGATTATATTATTATCAATATTCATACCATTTACTTTTAACAGTTATTCTTCATTAAACGGTTATTTTTCTCTAGAAATTGATAAATATTAGAACTTGTATATGACAAGTTAAGGAGCGTGTGTTTTAATTTTTCATCATTACATCCCATTCTTTCTACATGTCATCATCTTCTAATTATATATTTTATTTCCCATAATAAAATTTCTTGTTAAGTGAATATATATATATATAAGTGACAACATCAATAGGAAAATTCATTAAATAATAATTATCTTTCAACTATATATCATTAAATCATTTAATGGACTCATAATATTTATAGCTGGAAGCATATTATGCTAGAGGATCATTCAAAATCGATTTACCCAAACATTTACAAAATTGATTACCATCAAGTAGTGGTGAATACCCTTTTTGGTATTTCTATAATTTTATCTTAATTAATAACTTATATTCATTTTTATTCATGTTATTCAATTTTTTTGGTTAAAAAAACTTTTTTAATATTAATATGTATATTCTCCATATTCTCTTTTTGATGAAACTAATTAAATTACTCAAATATGAACTTCATGTATAGAAGATAAAAATACTAAGAGAAAAAATATAAATCAAATTATAGACAACCTATATTTTCAATCATACAAGTTGAGGTATCCATCTGTATTGTGTGGTCTTGTTTAAATGGGGGTGGTGAATCATTTTTAAAAACATTTATAATTTTTTTCAACTTAAACTTTTCCTCCCTTTTTTAGTATTCAAACTATAATTTTTGTTAAGATTTCTATATTTGTATGTGTTCACAATATAGAGCACCACATGTAAAAAATTAAATAATCAACACATATTAGAACATAATATTTTTAAATTTTTTGACCTTGATGTGGTAATCTACTCATTTCAATGATTATGTCTAGACTAAGACACAAAATTTCCATAAATAAATATTTGTTAAAGTGGTCTAGTGAGGTATCATATTTTTAAAAAAAAATATGGAATCAAAAAGCATTATGATTTACTCCAAGAAAAATAAAAGTGGTGGGAAGGTATCATCCTTAACCCATTATGAATCTATCATCCTTAACCTAAAAAATGTATCCCGCGATAGTAACTATCTCTCGATAGATCTTTAGTCTCCCAACTATTATAACATTAATTATACTATATTCCTCCAATTTTTAGAATTACTCCTCATACTCTTGATATAGATATTTAGTATGTTCTACAATGTATCTATATCAAAAAGTAATATCATATCTCTCAAAATAAAGTCTTCGAATATTAGGTAATATAAAATTCCAAATACATTCCTTTCAACCAAATTCTCTCTAGCATTAGAATGATCGACTTAATATTTTTCAAGATTATTCAAATTGTATTCTTCGTCAATATTCTGATATTGATAAGATATATATTTCATTTGAATAAAATAATCCTTTGAAAATACTCCAGATTCCAGATCCCTTAACATCAGAATAAATTTAATTCAGATTCCTATGATTTATGGAAGTTACAAATCAACTTACTCACTTACATCCTCAACTAAGTTAGTCGTTCAAAATATATAGTTTGTGTTGACTTCTTCTTCACAATTAATATATATTATAATAAATCCATGTTATCTTATCTATATCTTCCATCCTTGTCTCATTGTAACATCTTTCTAAATTATCTCCCCTCCTTTTATTACAATCAATTAATGTTGAAATGTTAGAGAATTCTATATATTCATCAATTATGTGATCTAATTTCTAATAAATCATGATTCACTGTGACTTGTCCATATTTTAGTCATTATTCAATCTTATTAACTACTTCCTAAAAAGAATCATGATTTATGACTTGTGGTATTAATTTATTCATGTAAAAATAATCAATTCCACATTGAAATTGAATTCACATAAATGTTAAGTGAAATATTATGAAATCATATAGTCAATTTTTTAATAGACTAATGAAAATTCTAATATGAACCACATTATTATTTTTCTACCTATTATTCCACAAACATTTCATTAATAAATTATCTAGATAATTTATACCCAAATGTTGGTTCTTGAAACTTAACCTGACATAACTCCTAAGATTATTATTTTTTCTTCTATATCCTAAGAAAAATATTCAAACTCTAGCTTATGGTATCCCACTATACATTCACATAACTCATATTTATAACTTTTGATATTTTTTCTTTTAATAACTATTTACTTATACACTTTGTCACTTTATAACTTCGCCTCTTCATAAAAATCTATCTACATCCTCTTCTAATCTAATTAATATCTAATATCATGGTCTTAGAAAATGTATCATTTTGAAACAACTCTTATACCATTCTCAAAAAATATAAACTTCAGGATCATCTTTCGAAATAATAATCTGTAAAAACTCAAGATCAATATTCTAGTCGCCTTTTACAAATGATTCATGTTTCCTATATATCAATGTAAGGGGTTTCTTTTACCAAAATGATAATATGATTTGCATAATATTTTTTATATTCACTTAGACATGTCATTTTTATAATAAAAAAGTACTTGTATAAATTGTTAAATATTTTACATATCACATTGTAAACTCTCAACAATGCTCCCAATTATTTAAATATTTTATTTTTCATGTACTCTACCATCTTCAAATATATTGAAATCTAGGGTCAACATTAATCATGAATTATTATAATGAAATAATGGTATTTTATACTATGAATTATTATTATAGGATCTTCATATTGAAAATTGGGACTAACCTTATAGAATATTTCTCAAATATTCAATAAATATAGAACCCTTTCATAATTTTTATGTTACACATTTATATACCTTGAACTATTTTATAAGTTAAATTCCTCGTGTATTGATGCTTCTATAAGTTGTGATAATATTTATCTATACAAGAGAAAGTATCTGAAAATCATCTTTTAATGGTGTATCTTCCAAAACATATTACTTTTAGATTCTTCATAACACTATGTTTACTATTTTTTAAATAGATCCATATCAATCAATAACTCAAAATACTATTACATATGTGTTAATGAATATTACACATCATTTTTAATTTCAAATTTAATCTTATGTATATATTCATTTTTGAAAACAAGACTTCATTGTAACTTATGAATACTTCACAAGGAATTCTACATTGTCTAAACATTGAGACATATATATGAATTCATTGGTAACTAAACATGTAATTTATATAATTACTTATAGGTTATATTCCTTGGATTCCAATTCCATATATAGATTTCAGAATCACATTTCCTCTAAAAAAATGAGTATTTTTAACACATATACCCTATCATAAATTTTAATTCCTTTAAAAAAACATATATAAAAACATCTTATGTTTAATGGATACCAAAAATTCCCACTAAAGAGATAATTGTGAAATTTTTTTGAACATGCTTGACATACCTATTACAAAGCGTGGGAAGATAATTTTTCTCTTGAAAATTATGTTACCAAGGAAAATATTCCACTACTCAACCCTACTATATAAAACATATCCAAAACCCACCTTGAAATCATAAAATATTAATCATATAAATTTCATGGTTTAGGTGATGTTATAATTACTGTTGATTATAATTTATTCATCAACTATTGAAAATAATATTCACGTGATTCAACCCAACAAAAACATCATTATTTTCCTATTAAATTAATTCATTATTATAGATATATTAACATTTTCTCAAATAAAATAATGATAATAACCTACAAGTCCCGTGGAACAATGAATTTCAAATACATTATGTGGTATCATATGTCATCCTATTATAGTTAACACATAATAAAAACCTCTCCTCAACATTCATGGAAAAAAGAATAGGACAAAACTACAGAGATACACCTTTCCTAATACATCCTTTAGAAATAAATTCATCCAACTAAGTCATTAATTATATGAGTTCATCCAGAGAAATACACTATATATATATTTAGTAGGATTGGTACAAGTTAAAAAGTCAATCAAAAACGTCACCTCTCTTTATTGTGGTAATCTAATGAAATATTTAAGGAATACATCAAGATATCAATCAAACACTAAATGAAAATTAAAACTATAGGTTACCTCAACTGATATAAAAAGAATTCATGTTACATGAGTTTTATTTCTCCTCAAATACCAAAAATCATATTTGGATCTATTATTATTGTATTCATATTCTTCTATAAATACATAATACTCCTCACAAGATAAAATTAATGTTATTATCCTTCAGTATAAACCAATATATACCCAAAAACATGAAACATATTTCATCTTAATAACAAAAAAACCCTTCCATATCTAGATTATAGATTTCCTAAATACTTATATGTTAATATAAATAAAAATATCATCAGGAAAAAATCTATCTTGTTCCAAATATGGTTTTCTTAGGATAAAATCTAGATTAATAAGAAACATCCAATCATAGGTTATCCATTAATCAAGATGAATTAAAATAATGACACGTACAAATATAAAATAAGGCATTGATTATGGTAAAATTAACCAATATACTAGCTCTAACCATAAAAGACCCCTCACCAAGATCCACTATCATTTTTTCAACATCAAATAACTAACTGGACCAACTACCTGAACAATTCATTTTACATTCTGAGCTCCCTTTCATAACATTCCCTCAATGATCATATCATTGAATCCATTTATGGATCTTGTACTAGACCACATAAATAATATATAGTTAACACTCTGTTATGGTGCACAAAACCATAATATTGACACATTTTTTGGCTCCGTGGAAATAGGAGATTTTTTTATTTAATTTTCAACCACACTGATAATAATCTAATTATACATAACCCAAGATAATGTAAAAGAAACATTATTTCCCAATTTCATGATCACTCACTATCCTACTAATAATCACCCTTATTTCACTTTATTCTACTTATAAATCCACCTACCCCCACTGAATCCCCCTTCTCATACTCAATATCTTTCTCTTTTATAGGATCCTTTTTCACCACTTCCATTAAGGTCGATAAATAAAATAGTCTAAATGTTTATCATATCTCTTAAATAAATGTATAATATAATAAATGAGATTTATAAGTATAATCTTCTATAATGGTTGGAGTTAATCATAGAACAAATATAAAAATATATCAGTAAACTAGAATAGTAATATTCCCTTTCTTCAATACCCTGAAATCCTAACCGCTATCCATCCTTAAAATATCTGAGTAAAATACTTTTAATAATGGAACTTTGAAAGCCTCCCACGAAAATCCATTGGTTTTGTTTTCCTAGTCATTGATGTCCCACTGGTTTCAAGCTAATCCCTCCAAAATAAATATAGAATGATTCACTATACACCCATTAGGATAATTGATATAATAAGAGTTCTTGTACACCTAGTATTCAAAAAAGGTATTTCTATGAATCTTTATTTACCACAAATAAAAATTATTCCAAAATAATACATGTAAAGGGTCTTCATAGTGAAAAATGAATTAAATTAAAAATAATAATGTATACAGTGGTTATTAGTGATGGAAATAAAGTACATCTCTTATATTATTCACCATAACACATGAAATTTGGAAGGACACATTATTTGTGATGGGATAATCTATCACTTAAAAAATAAACATTCACCTAAATTATTTGAATTGAAGTTGAGGAGTCCATCCTAAATAATCCATCCAGCCTAAGGTTATTAGTTAAATAATTTGATTTCTGTCACTAATAATATTTCGTATGGAATTTATTTTTGACGAGATCATTATAAAATCACATATAACCTTATAGAAAATTATTATTTGTGAAAGAATGGGTTTTCCCATCACAAATTTATTTTTCAAAAAAAATTATCTATAACACACTCAATAATTCAATCACAAATTAATTAACCAGAAATAGGCTCACAACAGATTCTATGTAACAAGATATATTAATTAGAAATAAATTTTTAATAGGAAGGGAATACATTTAAGGTGGGTAATTTTGTAAATGAATATCTAGTTCATCAAAAATTACCATTGAAAAATACATAATCCACCGCCAATAATTGAAATTAATGACCATTTGGAACAAAAAATTTATAAAAAAACCCTATTATAAATATTTATGTCTCCTATAATGGTCTAACATAAGGTAGGAAGAAATAATGAAATTGAAACATGCCACATGTATAACTAGAATAAGGAATCCCAAAAGAGTACATAACCAAGTGACATACAAGGTCAAGTAAAAATTGATGAAATTGAAATTGAAACAAGATAAGACAATGAGTCAAGCTCCATGGGACCTTCCATCACCACCAAACTATCCCAATACAAAGGAGACGCCAAATGAGAGAAACCAGAAAAATACATGGAATCCTTTCTTATACCTATTTTCTATAAAACATTATATAAAATGTCTAAATTAAAAATTAGGGTGTGAGAAAAAATCCTAATAGGATTACACCAAATAATCTATTAAAATTCTTATACCATGAGAATGTTATATATAGATTTAAAACAAAAAAAATATAATGAAATTTCAGAAAATAAAACGTTTTGTAAAAAAAATCGATTTTCATAAATAAATTTCATATTGTCCTAAAAATTAACATGGAAATTATATATAAGAATTCATGTGAGCATAAGAAAAATTATCCAAGGACATAATAGAAAATAAGCATATGATAAATTAACCATGAATTATAACATAATGTGTTTAACCAAACATAAAGGTCAAATCACAATATTATGTTGTAACTAATAGGAAAATGTAATAGACCTAAAAAATAAACCTTAACCATTCATAATGTTAATACAATTGATATTGTGTCCTATAATGGTCTATCAATATCACATAACCTCTAGTAAAATCAAACAATCTAAAGGGACATATCCATTTCACAACACATCCAAGGTCTCCAATGTTAAATTCTATCCAAAAAACACATAAAAACCTTGTTCATAATTTATTAATAATTGTTCATTGTCAATAATCTCAACTTTAATGATTGAAACCCCATTTTTAAACAAAATAAAGTTTATGGGATTTAATCCATACATAGTATGTCCAAAACCTTTTAAAAAATAACTTTAAATTCATATAACACGTGAAGAAAATAAACCATGATATCAAAAACAACCTTTTCACAAAACAAAACAAAGAAATGAATAAGAACATCAAGTTATTCAGGAATTAAAACCAATTCATAGAGCCATCTATCTAAAGAATAAATAGTAGTCACTAGGAATTGAACTACCAAATATGGGGTTGATTCATATTTGAAAAGTTCTTATACAAACAATGAAAAATTCTCTAGGGAGCCTATGGTTCAAGAGAGGATATTGGAACAATAGGTGTATCATAGGGGTGTCTGGGTATTTATATCTAGGTTATAAAATAAAAGACCCTGATGCAACCCCACATGCCGCACCACAACCATTCTGGTCAAAAATATATCCATGATACATTGATATAGATCTTATTTTCATGGAGATGGGGATACATTGTATCTGATAAAACCCGGATGTAGATCCCCACATCCAAATAGGTGATATTCCAAAACCAACTCTAGATGGGGAAGGACACCCATTTTTTACAAATCTCCCTTAATATCTCCATAGGACCCCTATATTACAACCTCTTCATCCATACCGTAGAGGTCAAATTAATATAATTTCGATGACAAAAACCATGATCCCTAACAAAACCATGATGAATATGGTAGTGGCCCCAAAACATCTCCTCTAGGATAATTTATAGTAGGAAACTAGGCTATGATGTAGCAATCTCACTCCATGACATAGATCGTACCTTCTATCGTGTGACCTCCTATAGAAAACTAGAAAACTGAAAATTACATCCAAAACCAAGGAAACTGAAGCACCAAATTTTAAACCATAAAAATACAGTATACAAAAAATCAAAAGGTATCACAATTCTCCCCACCATAAACATATTTTAACCCCATAAACTGAAAATGACCCTAGACTCATGAAAATAGAATTTCATTGTTTCTTCATCAACAATTCCATATTATACATCTCATGGATATTTAGTCTAAAGTAACCTAATATATGTACTAGGTGAATTTATTTAATTTATATTACCATATCATGAAGAACCATTATCATAATCAGTTCCTCAACCATAGTGTTTTCTGGTTCATGATCAATATCCTCACATTCAATCACATGGGAAGGATCTAGTAAATACCTTATCATCTGGGAAACATTAATAACATCTTGAATTGATGTAAAACAAGAAGAAAACTAAAAGAGTTTCACCACCTTTTTATGTCACTCAATAATCTCAGTGTGGTCAACAAACTAGAGTGCCAACTTAACTAGCTTACACAATTAGTGATGTTCCAAGTGAGTAAAAACTCAATGAAAAACAAGATCCAAAACCTATAACTCTAGTGGCTAATGATGCAGGTCCACATTGTATTTCTAAAAAAAATTTGACATAAAAAATCTATTATATACCAACTAAACCTTTTCTTTTATCACTTTAATAGGGATCATTCTAGCCAAGGACTATTCTACAAATCTACCCAATATAAGGGAGATATAAATGGATGATCAAATAGTCCTTAAAAGGGATCCATATTAATAAATTTATAATGAATATTTTATATTAAAATTCTAATATTAGAAAATTATTTTTCCAAAATCAAAAAAAATCAAGCTTGTATGCTCGAATAATATCTGTAAGAACCTGAATAAAAGTCATTTTCTATCCACCCATCTATGGATGATATGTGACTCTTAATTTCAGCTGGGAATCCATCACCTCATATAAAACCATCCAAAACCAATATGCAAGACATTAGTCCTTATCAAATACAATAATAGAGGGATCAATATGAAGCTTCACAACCTCTCATATATATAATCCTTTGATCTATTCCACCTTCATTATCCCCATTAATAGGGAGGAAATGAGCTGGATTCATAATTCGATGAATGACACCAAATCACATCCCACCGAATAATTTTTTCATGGGAAACCAATGATGATTTCCATGTAAATTTCATCTCACTTACATACTGGAATGGGAATAGGTTATAACAACCCAGAATTTATTTGGTGTCTAGCCTTAATCCTATGACATGCAAGGCACCATGAAACAATGTCTACAATCGACTTCCTCAACCCTAACCACCAATACTAATGTATCATATGAATATAATTTTGTGTATTCCTTGGTTGTGGGGAACAAAAAGTCTAGTTTCCATTTTGAATGAATTCCTACCTCATATAAATTAGAGTGACCCATCATCCTTTGAAATAAAAAGCACCAACAAGGGAACGAGACCACTCAATCAAGGTATCCCCTCTATTTTGGATTTCCCTAAAGTTATAAAAATAAATGTAAAACTATAGGATAATTTGAATTAATTCATCCAATGATGATTCATCACATACTGAAGTTTTTAACACTTTCCCACCATCAACTTCTACTCTCGAGTTCATATTAGTAAACAAACTCATCAGATACCACTCCTCCACAAATTCCTTTAAGTCTTGAGTCAGTAATTTCATACACAATGAATTGATGACCACCTTCCAATTCCTATGAGTATATGAAATATAAATATGAAAAGTATATAGATACACAACCCATCATCTCTCTTTAGATTTCATATCCCTCTGAATTTAAATACACTTTAGGCTTTTATGATTAAAATATTCCATAAACCACTCCCCAAAGAGATAATTTCTCCCTGTTATGAGTACATGAATAACCAAGAACAACTAAATATATTTATTAGGGTATTTATTCTCATATAGATATAATTTTTGGGATCCATAGGTCACTAAAAACTTCCCTTACCTTAATACACACCCCAATTCCATACTAGTTGCATCAGAGAACACATGATATCCTAAACCGAGTTCTGAAAGATTAAAAACTAGTGTTGAATTCAATCTCAACATTAGTCCCTTAAAATATCTTGGATGATTATTATTCCACTCAAACATGAAATCCATATGATTAAATTCTTTCATTAGAGATTAAATCTTTCAAAATTTCAAAACAAACTTGTTGTAGTAACCAACAAAACCCCAGAAACTATGTATCTCAAACACATTTTGGGGCTACTCCCAATACATTTCAACTAAAATAATATTAAAATATTCTGATATTTACCTCTTGGATATAACATTCCCATGAAACATCACCTCTAGAATCCAAAATTCCCACATATAATTCTTACCATACACTCATTGTTATTTCAAGATTACGATGATAATATATAAGTGATCCTGGTGCTCCTCCTATGACTTAAAGTGCAATAAAATTTAATAAATAAACATATCTAAAAATTATTCTGTGATATTATGAAATATTTAGTTCAACAACACTATAAATAAATCATGATTTTTATCGATAACCAATGTAATTACAAGAAACTCAAAATTCCTTTAGAAACAATTATATAGTATCTTATGTATATCCTCTTTTTGGACTATCAACTAATGGTAGCCTGACCAGAGATGAAGGAACCCTCTTGGTAACCCTCCATTTCCACATCTTCAATTTTTTCGATTATAATATCATCAATTCTTGATTTTATGTTATCAACAGTTTTCTGATTCAAAGCATCGATTTGTCTCTTTGTTGAAAAGAGTCCTAGGGCTGATGCTGCGCAGGAGCGGCTTACCATATTCGGGCATAAAAAGTTGAGAGATCATAAAGATAAAGAAGTTTTTATTGTGTTTTTATTCAGTTTTATCTATTTTTTACTTCTATAGAACTTTATTTTATTTCCATTTTGGTCTCGCATTGAATTTTTTATTCAGTTTTCAGTGGTGGTGAGTTTGTTTCCTCACAACAGGGCACATCTCTTCTTTATCCTCACAGTTGGTTCAAATATGGTTCTCCTTGATTTGGTTCTTATCACATCAATAAATTATTTTAAAATTATTTTTAATTTAATTTCCATTATTTATTTTTTTTTGGTGGTTTCTCATGCATTTTGGTGGAAATGGTGGGTTTTCCAAATTTGGGCCAAACTGTGAGCTCATTTCCAAATTTAAAAAAACCAATTTTTTTTCTTTTATAACTCCTTAATTTTTCAACATTTTTCATCCATTCCAATTCCTAATTGGCCTACCCTGACCTAAAAACACCACAATGTCAATTTTAAACCTTTATAAATCCATAATCATGGCATATTTGGGTTTTTTATTAACTTATTGGGCATGCCCGTAAGAACATTTTCAATTTTAAATTATTTTTTAAATTATTTAATATCTCTTTCAATTTTTATTTTATTTTTTGATATTATACCTCCCTCTTAAATCTAATATCCCTAGGACCACCCCCATTATCATTGTTACATTTTTTGATCTCATTTGAATTGAAAATTAGGGGAAAACAATTCAGGGTTTCTCAAACTACCTAGATTTGAGAAGGTAACTTTATTTCTTTATAAAACATTCATTTTTCACTCTTTTTCGCCCATTTCAGTCCCCACATGACATAATAATTCTCATTCGAGCCTCACTATCATTTTTTGTTTCTTGGAGATTCAAATTTTGGTTGATTTGGGGTGATTTCTTCAAGTTCTCTTCGAGTTAGTGTTTCTCTCTTTGATTTCTTCCATTTCCTTAGGGTTTCCTCTCTCTTTATTGATGTTATAAAATGTCTAGAAGTTAGGGTTCGAACCTTGGGTTTGATTTTGTGTCTTTTTTGTGTAATCTTGAGGTTTTAGGTTCCTCTTCACTTCTTTGTGGTGTGGCGGTGGTGCGGTTTATGTTTCGCACCAAGATTTGAGGGATTCGACACTTTCGGTAGATGATTCCATGTGTAAAAAATTATTGATGAGTTGTCCTACTATATTTACTCATTATTTATATTCCTAATATGTTGTGTGTGGTGAGAAAATTTTTCATTATTGATTTTTTAAGAGTTTAATTTTATAGTTTCATTTTAGGTTGAAATTGGGTGTTTTTCATGGGTAACACTTGGGGTATTATTTGGGTGTATTTTAGACCAAATTAAATTGGTTTGGTAAATCTTTTTTTGGTGTAAACTTCTTCTTTTCTAGGGTATTAGTGTTCTATTGGGTTTTTAAGTGGTTTTTTGAATGGGTTTAAGGTGTAAAACCATGTTGTACTTTTTTAAAGTGATTTTGAAAATGTGTGTTTTTCATGTGGATCTTTTGTGGTATTGTTTGAGGTGTTTGTATAACACTTGGAGTTGGTTTAATAAATGTTTTTGGGGATGGATATTCTGTTTTTAATTGTTATTGGTGTGATTTTTTCCTTAAAATATGGTTTTTAAATGGGTCTTATGTGAAAATCTTGGGTACACTCCTTGGAATTTTTTTATTAAAGTTTTGAATGGTTTGATCATTTATGTAAGAGGTGAAACCATAATGGAAAAAAGTTTTGGATTGTGTATATTTTGAAATGATCCATTTTAAATGTAAATGGGTCTATCATGTTATGTGTATCCTCTTGTAAGTGTTTTATAAAAATGTTTAATGGATTTACTGAAATGTGAAAGAGGTGTGAACGTGATGTGGGTTGTTTGTGTGAGTGTGATGTGCAAAATGGATTTTGTTTATGAAAAGGGTTTTATGAAACATGTGAGTGTGATTTTTTGTGATGTTTATTATATTGGGAAATATTTTATAAAATTGTTAAAGTATGTGTTGGATTGTTAATGTTATGAAAAATGTGTTGTGGGCTATTTTGCTGTGAGTTTGATTTCAAAATACATTTGAACAAAAAGTGTATTTTGTGACTTGTGTGATGTACATGGGGATTTTTGGTTAATGTGTGATATGGAAGTGATATTTTCATTTGAAAATTTTATTTCTTGGCTTGTTGAACTTTTTTGATCACAAGAGGGAAACTCGAGAATCTAGGTGGGTGGACGTGTACTAGTATGCTAGTGAATCTGTGGGGTTTGGTCTCAGTTTCACGTATCAAGATTGATGCTTAATACACTAACTAAAATATGTTGATGATGATTATGGACCACTAGGATATGGGTATTCTCTCTACCAGTGGCTCACATGCACGAGAACGGATATTGTGATGGTTAGTCTCACCGAGATACGAGGTACTTGGGACCCACAATGAGCTAGTGCCTAGGGGTTATTTTCTATTGCTTGTGCTCATTGGATTATTTGTGATTACCATCGGTATACGGTATTTTTTTATATAAATTTAAATAGTTTTGGAATTTATTTTAAAAAATTTTATTATTTAATTTGTCCCACTTGAAAACTATTTAAATTTTTCATTTGCATCTTTTAGAAATTGTAACTAGCATTTCCTGTTTATAAAAACTTGCAAGATTTTCATATTTGAATGTTTATCAAAAGGAATCTCTTAGTGGTGGTATCCTACTAGGAATTGGATCACAACCTATTTACACCCTTGGGTGTAAGTATACTAGGTTTTTTTTCCTGGGTTGGGTATAGTTTTTAGTTCCAGTGGTTTGGGTTTCTAGTAGGTCCTTGGCGGTGATGTCTTGTAGAGATGGCTTGAGGATGGTTCCCCTTGCCTTGAGGTGATTTTTGGGCTTTTTATTTTCAGTTTTGTATTTTTTTTATAGTCCTTATGAGTTTTTTTGAACTATGTAATTTAGTTCTAAATTTTTGTAAAATATTGTTTGGTTTGAAAAATCCAGATTCGTTTTATTGGGTTCACTTGTTCTTTTAAGTTTATAAACTCAGGAAAATCATTCCCAATTTTCAGTTTATGATACCCAGGGACTTTTTCCAGCCCATGGAGATTAGGAACGCCCTTGGGGCCTTTTCAAAGTCTGGGTTTGGTACTGGTTTCGATGGAATCCAGATTTGGTTCGTGATAAAATGGTGTCAAAGGAGGTTCAGGTTAACACCTTGGGTCATGTTATTTGGGGAACAGTTGAGATAGTATGGAGTTAGGATTATTGAGAATTGGAATTCTAGTTCTAGGTAGTGTGCTTGATCACCAAACCTCATGATGGGATTCAAGTCACTAGGGTATTCAAGGCCTATCTGAGTCCTTTATTTTTCTTAGTTTGATGATGATTAGGGAAAATGAAAAGAGAGTTGGGTTAATGGTCTTAGTGAGCTCACAGATCCTGGAAAGCCATGTGAATCCGGGGATATTTCCCTAGAACACTCTCTATGACAATTAAGTTATTTTTGTATATCTACCAACCATATATCCAAGTCACCCAGCGGAACTAGTTTCCTCTCACATTTTCTTGTGTCCTTTAGTTTTGAAATTTTGTAAGTTCAGTTTTAAAGCAAAAAATGGCATGGTTTTAAGAAGCATAATGTTTTTTTGAAATTATTTTCCAATAAATAGGGAATGGTTAGTTTTTTGAAATGATATAACTGAGTTTTTAGAATTATTTTTAAATGGAAAATGTTGTGTTTACACCTCTTTTGAAAGAAGTAACTATATTAATGTTGGTTTTGAAAAATTGTTTCCAAAAGAGTTTTCTAAACTATTGAAAGGTGTCTTAATGGGATGAGATGTTTTGAAATTGATGTTAATAATTTGAAATTGAGTTCTTATTTGAATGGTTGTGTCCTTCTGAAAATTTTTGTAAGCTATAAATTGGGTTTGATCTTGTGGTTAGCGGTCTTGAGAAAAATGAAGTCTTGGTTTACTCTTTGGTTTTGAAAAGTGGAATGAATTTTTGTTTTAACCTTTGGTATATTCATGATAGACCACATGCATGGGGTTACATGGGATGATGGGTGGTTGATTGCATGACTGGATGAGTTTTGGGATAGATATGAGGAGGGTGCCCAGTGGCACGAAAATATGCATGTGTGAGGCCCATGGGGTACCACTGGTGGATATGCTAACTGTTGAACCGTTTATTTTCAAAGAAATGTTTTTAAAGGAAAACATGGTGTATTTATGATTTATTGGGGATGGTGTGTATTATGTGTTTTGGAAGTATTGATGTTGTGGGATGTTTTAAGTCTAAGAACCCCTCCTGTTTGAACCGTTTTTGGGGTTTGTGTTTGGTCAGTAAGCTGGGTAGAAGGACCAGTTAGTAGTCTCTTCTGAGGAATGTTTTGGGACACCTTTACAGTGGTTCCCTTCATGTTTTCAGTTCTAGTTTTTGGAATGTTTTAACTAATGGACCATCTTGGTTGTGTCCTTGGGTTCTCTATATGGATAAGGTACGCCCCTATTAAGGGTTAGTGCACGACTAAAGTGAAACCCAGATTATTTCGTCATTAGAAAATCCTCTAGTTGATCAATGTAAGGAATGTTTTCTCGATATTTATAGAATGAGTCTACACCATTTCCTTTTTTTTAGATCCTCTTGTAGAGGGAGAGTGCTCGTTGAAGGTTGAATGAGACCTTAGTTTATTAAGCTATATGATTCATCGAAGGTGGAAGTTTTTTGGGGTTGTCTGTGTGGATGGTGTCTAAGAGGGCCTCCGAGTCCTTCGTAGTCTCTTCGAAGAAGTGGTTTATGTTAAAACACCAGTTTGTGAAATCTATCCATGAGAGGCTATGATGGCCACTTTCTAGAATGTTGTGATGTTTGTGGATGTTGTATAAGTTCCCCCTCCATGTATTGTTTCTATTAGTCTATTTTGTCATGTTCGGTGACACATTGTGATGTCGTGTGCTTCTTTTTTTGTAAAGGTGAAGTTGTACAATATTTTGTGAGTCTTTATTTTTTTCATAAGTGTTTCTCTTTCGGTAGATATTGACATCCTCTATTTTATAAGAATGAGTTTATATGTTTCCTTTCTTTCTATTGTTTCTCACCCAAATAAACAAGGTGTGATGTGAGTGCATCCTCTATGCCCCTGTTTTAGTGAAATTTTAGGTTAGGGTAAAGTGAGTTTGGAACGTGTTATGTCTTGGTGAACCCATCTGGGATCAGGGTATAGTTTTCATGGAATCAAAAGGAAAAGTTAAATTTAAGGGTTTCCAAAGCCTATCTGTGAGGTCGAATATGCTTCAACCATTAGAGCTCCAACCATAGATCCCAAAGAGAAGTTGGCGCATAGTCAGGGGAAATTCTAGGGTCATTCCAAACCTTTTTCAAATTCCTATCCTTAGTATGAAATATGGGAATAGTTTAAACCTTTGGTGCCATAATTTTTCTTATGTTGCTCTCATTCGGTGGAAATAGGTGGAGGGCATCGTGCCCATGTTATCGCCCAATGTCATTCCTTTCCTTATTGGTTTCCATCAGGTTTTTAGAGAAAGGTTTGAAATTTGACTAAACAGGTTGAGGGCATGGTTTGTGCATGGTTAGTAGTAACCATGTCTCAAAAAACAATGCAAGTAGAAGGATCCACAAGTTTAGCACGTGGTTTCCCAAACCGTGTGGACTAACTGTGTGGCCATCCCAAATCGTTAAATTTGGGTTCTTCATGTGTTGGCCCATGCTGGTTAGTTAAGATGTTTGGTTATTATGGTGGGGAGAACCACTATGATTCTCATGTATGTTCCTTTGGAAATTTCGAATGGAAATCTAACCTTGTATCAGAGAGTCAGTTCAGGCCTCCCCTATTAGTGTTCTAATTCTGTCTCTAGAAAAATTTGAGTTGTCTCTTATGGTGGGGAGCCCATTTGTGTCTCCCCATACTAGTAACTCTGATTGGTCCATGGTCTTGTCATGGTGGTAGGTATCCTTGTTTGGAGCTATCTAACTACCTACATCTTCCTTTGGTAAACATTGGCAGTGGAGAATTCCCAATGGTCAGGTTAAGGAAGGTAAGTGTAACCTTGTTCATTCTTGTTGTTTGTTTGGGTAAATTGCTGGAATCTGGCTCAGATAGTGTTTGAGGAGTTTTCTTTTGGGATAAAATCTAAATTTACTTGATAATTTTTTAAGTACTGTATGTTTTGGTTGGTGAGAGTATTCCTTCCTTTATCGATAAATTGGAGGTGTTTTGGCCTTTTGGGGGGTGGGTGAAACTTGGTGAAGGAGTCTATTTTGGCCTTTCAGTTGGTTTTGGTTTTTGTCGTTGGTCTTATTATGGCTTTCTAAGGACAAAACGTTTTATGGGGAGGATAATTGTCACATCCATAAATACTTTTAAAGGTATTTTTAATTTAATTTCCATTATTTTTTTAATTTGGGGGTTTCTCATGCATTTTGGTGGAAATGGTGGATTTTCAAAATTTAGGCCAAACCGTGAGCCCATTTCCATATTTAAAAAAAATATGTTGTTTCTTTTATAACTCCTTCATTTTTCAAACAATTTCATCTATTATAATTCATACATGGTCTAACCTGACCTAATAACAACAACATGTCAATTTTGAGCCTTTATAAATCCATAATCATGGTGTATTGGGGTTTTTTAGTAAGTAATTGGGCCTTCCTGTAAGCCCATTTTCTGATTTAAATTATTTTTTTAATTATTTAATATATTTTTCAATTTTTATTTTTTTCGGTGATTCCACCTCCCACTCAAATAAAATTTCCCTAAGACCACCCCCATTATTGGTTTCTCGTTTTTTGAGCTCATTGGAACCGTGAATTAGGGAAAAACGTTTCAGGGTTTCTCAAATCGTCCAGATTTGAGAAGGTAACTTTCTTCCTTCATAAATCATTTATTTTTCACTCTTTTTCCACCATTTCAGTCCCCAAATGACCTCCTCAACATCATTCAAGACTCACTATCATGTTTTGTTGCTTGGATATTCATAATTTGGTTGATTTAGGGTGATTTATTTAAGTTGTCTTCAAGTTAGTGTTTCTCTCTTTGATTTCTTCCATTTCCTTAAGGTTTCATCCATCTTTCTTGATGTTATAAAATATCAAGAGTTAGGGTTCTAAAATAGGGTTTTATTTGGTGTCTTTTGGGTGTAATATTGAGGTTTTAGGTTCCTATACACTTCTTTGGGGTGCGGCGGTGGTGGGGTAGATGTTTCGCACCAAGATTTGAGGGATTCGACACTTTTGGTAGGTGGTTCCATGTGTAAAACATTTTTGATGAGTTATTTTTCTGTATTTACTCATTATTCATATTCCTCATATGTTTTTTTGGTGATAAAACCGTTCATTATTTATTTGGTTAAGAGTTTAATTTTATAGTTGCATTTTAGCTTGAAATTGGGTGTTTTTCATGTGTAACACTTGGGGTATTATTTGGGTGTATTTTAGAACATATGAAATTGGTTTACTAAATCTTTTTTGGGGTGAAAATTGTTCTTTGGTAGGTTCTTAGTGTTCCATTTGGTTTTAAAGTGGGTTTTTGAATGGCTTTAAGGTTTAAAACCATGTTGTACTTCTTGAAAGTGATTTTGAAAATGTGTGTTTTTCATGGGGATATTTTGTGGTATTGTTTGAGGTATTTGTATAACACTTGGGGTGGTTTAATAAATGTTGTTGATTCTGCCGATTCTATTTTGAATTGGTATTGGTGTGATTTTGTCCTTGAAATATGTTTTTGAAGTGGGTCTTTTGTGAAAAGTTTGGGTACACTCCTTGGAATCGTTTTATGAAAGTTTTGAATGGTTTAATGATTTATGTAAGAGGTTAAACAATATTGGAAAATTGTTTTGGATTCTGTATATTTTGAAATGATCCATTTTAAATGTGAATGGGGTTGTCATGTTATGTGTATCCTCTTGGAAATGTTTTATAAAAAAATTTAATAGATTTACTGAAATGTGAAAGAGGTGTGAACGTGATGTGGGTTGTTTGTGTGAGTGTGATGTGAAAAATGGATTTTGTTTATGAAAAGGGTTTTATGAAACATGTGAGTGGGTTGTCATATGATGTTTAGTATATTTGGAAAGATTTTATATAATTTTTAAAGGATTTGTTGGATTGTGAAAGTTATGAAAAATGTGTTGTGGGCTATTTTGGTGTGAGTTTGATTTCAAAATGCATTTGAATGAAAAGTGGATTTTGTAACTTGTGTGATGTATATGGGGATTTTTGGTTTATTTTTGATGTGGAAGTGATATTTTCATGTGAAAACTATATTTCTGGGCTTTTTTAACTTGTTTGAGCACAAGAGGGAAACTCGGGTATCTAGTTGGGTGGACGTGTACTAGTATTCTAGTGAGTCTGTGGGGTTTGGCCTTAGTTTCACGTAGCAATATTGACTCTTAAAACACTAACTAAACTATGATGATGATGATTGGGGAGCACAAGGTTATGGGTATTCTCCCTACTAGTGGCTCATGTGCACGAGAGTGGTTATTGTTATGGTTACTCTTACCGAGATGTGAGGTACCTGGGACCCACAACGAGCTAGTGCATAGGGGTTATTTCTTATTTATTAAGCTCATTGGATTATTTGTGATTACCGTTACCATACGGTATTGTTGTACAGAAATTTCAGTAGTTTTGGCATTTATTTTAAAAGTGGTGATTCTTTAAATTAGCCCACTTGAAAACTATTTCAATTTTTTAAGTTTCATCTTTTAGAAATTGTAACTATCTTTTCCTATTTATGAAAACTTGAAATCTTTTCATCTTTGACTATTTATCACATGGAATATCTTAGTGGTGGAATCTTGGGAATTTTCTCACGCCCTACTTACACCCTTGGGTGGAAGTAGACTTGGTTATTTTTGTGTCACAGGTTGGGTAGAGTTTTTAGTTCTAATGGTTTGGGTTTCTAGCAGGTCCTTTGCGGTGATGTCTTGCGGAGATGGATTTAGGGTGGTGCCCCTTTCCTTGAGGTTGTTTTTGGGCTATTTATTTTCGGTTTTGTACCTTTTTCATAGTCCTTTTGAGTTGTTTTAAACTATTTAATTCAGTTCTAAATTTTTTTTAAAGATTGTTTGGTTTTTAAAAACCAGATTCGTTTTATTGGGTTCATTTGTTGTTTTAAGTTTATAAACTCAGAAAAAATCGTTCCCAATTTTCATTTTATGATACTCGGGAACTTTTTTCGGCCCGTAGGGATCAGAAACACCCTCTAGGTCTTATCATGGGCCGGGTTTGGCTCTGGTTTTAATTGAGGACATATTTGGTTCTTGACAGTTCTGTTTTGTTTTGTTGGGAATTTGGTCATGTATTTTTTCTACTGTGAGGTTTATGGTTTTGTGATGTTGGCTAGCCTCAACTTCAATCAGCGTTGGGGTTTCTTTCAGACTTGAGGTTTTCTGGTCGTCTCAGCCTCCTTCAGTTCATGAATCTAGTTATGGTTGAGGCAGTTTGATCATGTAATTGCCTACATTATTCTTAGATCTTTCTAAATCATCTGGTGAAGTTTATTCCTGTGGTAATTCATGTGGTTTACTTCCTACAGTTGATTGAAATTCAGGCCATCTCATTATCAATATTTCATCCTTCCTCTATTTGTTTGGTTCTCTACTATGGTTCTAGTATTTCTCTATTCTCTTTGAGGCATAGTAGTGTCGTGGTATTCTTGGTCCTTTAGGATGTGATTTCAAGAGACCAGTTCCGATAAATCGATGATGATAATCGGTTCAATGGATTTTTGGTATATTTTTGGTTTTGGTATTTGGTTTATTCTTAGTGGTGGTTTTTTGAAATCTGAATTAGGTGGGATATGAGGTGGTTTTTTGGTATTTGGTTTTATCCTGAATTTTGATGGTGGAAGCAACCAGAACTCTACAAGGATCAGTGCCAGATGTGATTACATAGTAGGAATCTTCTATATATCCATGACCATTTAGATTTGGATGAATGAGAAGGTATGGCTTTGTATTTAGTACCAAGTCTATGTAACCCTACACCAGATGTCTTGTCGAGCAGTCATGTGAGGAGGAGGCTTAACATAACATTGTATTTTCTAGGGATGGAAAATTTCTTGTAGTCTGGATCTGGGTTATTTCTTGTATATATTTTCCCAGTTATTCTTCAAATGTGATTTTGAAATAAAAAATAAATTTTCAATCAAAGTCCCAATCCCCTTGATATACATAAGAGACCTAATTAGAAGATAATAATAAAAAATGATGATAATAATAGTCAATATGGGCCTTTATACTAATCATCCAATCTATTCCAATAATAATGTTGATAATTTCATGATCAAGAACTAATAAATCACACACAACTTCAATGATGGATACCATCACCTGATACTTGATAAATTTAAAACCATGTTTAGACCTCTTTACTAATAGTGTGGAAAGATCCAATGAGAATGGTATAAGATCTGAATGTAAGAACAAAATTTCATCCAACATAGATTATATAAATTAATTATTATCACCTATATCGACATATTATTCCATAATAAAGGAAAAAATAAACCTCCTAGACATAAACATATTCAGCCCTGCCTCAGATTCATCTATAACATACTCCACTACATAAATATTTTCATCTTGAACTTCTTACTGTGGTTTCCTTTAAACTTAATAATTACCCTTATCATAAGGTTATAACTAACCATTATTGAAATAATCATAAATAATGTATGAACCCTTGGAGGGAGTTGATACAATCTTACTGACTTGGGAAATCCTTAAAAAATATGAGTTGACCAGTATTTCCACACCAATGACATGTCTTAGAAGCCTCTACTTAGTTCATCTTGGATTTTCTAGGCTCTCTAAACTGATATAAAATAATCTACCATCATAATCATGAATATCCTGAAATTGGTCTTGAGGAAAAATGGACACCCTTTCATTTACTTTTTTGGATAAAAGACACACCCTAGCTAACAACTACAAAAAATGAATCTCCACTCAAACATTTTTCTCCCACCTATGACTGCCTCAATCATAACCTATTTATCCGCCACCTAATTTTTTGAATGATATAATATAATTATCATCAATGTAATGTCATCCATCAACCCTATATCAATCATTAAAACTTTTATATAGTCATTAGTAAAAAATATTGGGATTTAGGTGTATTAACTCAATGAAATATTTGGAATACTTGTGAACTAAACATTCCATGTTCTCTAAGGTAATAAATTCTTAGGTACTCAAAACATGAAATGTTTCAGGATAAAACTTTTGATTTATTATTTTCATTAAAAAATTATAGGTGTGGTCCTCATGCAATGTATCTTTCATATCAGATTCCCACCATGTACTTCCCTTCCCCCAAGCAAGTATGTGGATAAACCCTCCTATGATCTTTTAGTGTTCTTTTAAAATGGATGATCCTTTAAATAAGCATAATATATTCCAAAAATACCTAGGGTTTATTGTTACCATGGAATATGAGTGTATTATTCTTATTAAATTCCATTCCATTGGCCACCTCTCATCCTTGGTGTGCAATACCCTCCAAACCGTGAGTCTGAATGGTGTACATTAAATCTTTCAGAAAACAAGGGATAATTGGAGGATTAACCAATGAATTTTTTTCCTATATCTTATACTATTGGATTCAAAAGATATTTTATAGGATATTTTGTATAATAAATAGTATACAATAACCAATAATCTTAAGAGTAATTTTCAAAAACAAAATACCAATATCAAAAATTAATATAAATTCCATTAAAATTATATAATTTAAAGTAAACATGGGTTATATGAATGAAAGAAAATGATTTGATAGGGAACATGTTCATTAAAAAACCAAAATCTAGTTTATTCAAATAACCTCAAACAACAAGTCTCAATCTAGGAATACATTCATGAACACCCATTGTAACTCAAGTTCAGTAATGTATGTGTGATTTCAAGGAACCATCCCACACATACTAAACAAATTATGATAGTAATAACTCATGTCTACAAATAAAAAAATAGATCCAAAACCATTTATTTGCATAACACTTTAGGCTTGGTATTCTCTCTGATACCATTTTTTAATGAACCAACCTAGGATAACTAAACTGGTCACCCAAGAAGTTTAGAACAATGTGCAATGAAACAAAGAAACCAAAACATGACTCATGTATTATCATATCAAGGAAAATCAATATAGTGCATTTATAATAGATATACAAGGTCAATCCCAAAGGGATAAAACAGAAATAAAAATAAGATAATCCAAAGGCTGAAGCTCAATGTAGCCATCCATAACCACCAAACTACCCACCTATAAACAAAATGACATTTGAGAGAAAATAAAAAACTATATGGAGCCCTTCCCTTTAACTGTGTCCTATAAACTCACATCTACAAATTTCTAAAGGTAAAAGTAGGGAATGAGTGCAAATCCCAGTAGTATTTTACCAATGAATCTATACAATGTCTAAAACCATGAAAATATTAGATCTATATTTTAAAAAAAACTAGTTTATAAATAATTTTAAGAAGATAAAAAAATTTATAAAACATAATTTGGGTTTTTAGAAAAGCCTTAAATTTTCTCATAATAAGGAATATATAAAGTGTATAAAAACTCATGTCAGCAAAGGAAAAAACATCCATTGATACCCCATAATATTAATATGTGAGAAACCAACCATTAAATATACTATCATGTTAAAAAACAAGGATAAACCAAAATGAACAAAATTGTTCTATAACCTATGAGAATATATTCTAAACATAAAAACAATTCCAATCAAGGAATAAAGTGGATCCAACTGATATTGATTCTTGTAACAATCTACCAATATCAAAGAACATATCGTTACATTACACACCCTAAAATGACTTGTCAATTTCTTGATGCACTCAAGGTCTCCAAGGTTCCATGATTTCCAAAAACCATTTGAAAACATTTTTCACAACTTATAAATCAGTTTTCACATTATATAATCTCATTATACATGATTGAAAACCCATTTTTAGTGAAAAAACATTTAAGTAATTTCAACCACACATGTTGTTTCAAAATCAATTTTTAATTAAAACCCATTTATAACTATAGATCTGATGAAAAATGAACTTTGATATCAAATACAACCTTTTCAAAAAAAACATGTAATTGATCAATAATATCAATTTATTCAAGAACTAAAACCTTTTTATAGAAACACATACCACAATAATGGAAAGGAATCTCCATGAATATATCTCCCAAATTCAGGGGTGATTCCAATACAAAAAATAAAATCAAAGGAATTTGAAAAAATATATCGGGAAACTATGGTTCGATATAGAATATTGGAAGAAGTGTTTTTTTAGTGTAGTTTCTGGGTCTTTATATAAAGGCTACAAAACAGAAGACATTGGTTAAACCTTTGAGACCACACCATAACCCTTCTAGTCAAAACCACATCTGATATTCACTACCAAAGATCATATGTTCATTTAAGGGGGATATGGTGAAACCAATTCAACCTTACAGTAGATCCCCAGTACTAGTGAGGGGTTATTCCATAGCTTACTCTCCATAACACAACTACCATATTTTTCTCAGAACCACCAGAACTCCCCCTATAGGACCCCTACATTTTGGCCTCTTCTTCTATGCCATATAGGTCAACTGAGTAGAGGGCCTATGACATAGCCCCTTCTCCTTGGTGTGACTATTCCAAATATGTCAGTGTAACTAAAACATTCCACTAAGACACTATGCCACAAACAACTAGACTACACGATAGCGAGCTCTCTCTATGCCAAATCCTATACCCTCTATGGTAAAACTTCATCTACAAAACCTAAAAACATAAAATTACCTCAAAAAATTGGAAACTTGAAGATCCATGTTTGAAAATATAAAAATATATCATACCCAATATTAGATGGAATCATAATAGTCCATCACAAAATACTACACAGATAATGTAAACTATAAATATAGTTGCACACCCCTTAATTCCATCATTCCATACTCCTAATAATTTTTTAAAACTCCATTTTTTTTTATGTTTTTTATTTAATGTATCTTTAGAAATCTATTCATAATCTATATTTTTTTAATTAAATATTATTCTTCTTTCAGCATGCTATTATGAATTTTTTTTATAAATGTATTTAATATTTTTTATTTTATTAGTTTATTTTATTAAATTTATGAGCCTTTTAATTTTAAAAATGTATTTATATATTTTAAAATAAAATTTTATTTATATAGATTATTGAATAAATATTTTATTTTATTTATTTATTATTGTATTTTTTGATGAATTTATCATTTCATTAGAAATACATTTTTTGTGACAGAAACAACTTATTCTCTAAAATTATTATTTTCGATCGAATAATTATTGTTATGAAAAGAATAATTTTTGAAAACTATATTCTACGTAATTTTAAATCAATCAAAAATTATAATGCACTATGGTATTTTGTGATAAGTTGTATCAAATAATAGAAATTTGAATGTAATGTTCCAAATTTGATCTTTTTTTTATTTAATTGCATCAAAAATACCATTTATAAAATCGTTTTTTTATAGTGACCCCTTTGACACTCTTTATCCCCTCAAGGAATATTATCTCCTACAAATATAGGTGGAATTTTCCCTATACAATAGAAAACCACATTAGACATCACTGTAAAATTTTGAGGTGTTCTCTATTCCAAATCCTAAATCACATTTTGTATAATTTTAGCAATCATCACCTTTACTAGTGTATGTGAATCACTCAACAAAGAAAGATGTTATGTTCCCCCTTCCATGTTACATTTATGATAATTCTTCTATTGAACCTCCTCGCCCAACAAATCACTTATTAAGTGATAAAATTCCCTGAAAATTCACATATAATTTTGTAATCATGGTCATTATTTTAAACAAAATATAAATCATACATAACTCAGAATTAACCTTTGGTTTTAATCACTTTCTAGCTTAATGACCACACTCCTTACATTTGAAACACTAAATTGCAGGAGGTATATTTTTTTGGTTCATTATCTTCATTCACATTACCATGGAATTTAACTACTTTATGTCCTTTCATTCCACACATAAAACATTTAGTAGTTCCCCTTAGATAATTTACTCAATGATTCCTTCCACACATTGAGCATAAAGTAAATATAATATTATTCTCTCCACAGTCTTAAGAGTTTACTTTGAATTATATCCATCTTTTCTTATCAAAACTATAAGATTTATGGGAAGCTTCAATTTCCCATTTTGTAAGAATAATATGAAGAAGGTAATTACTAAAAAATAAGTTATTTAACTCGTCCCAATCTATTGATTAAATTTTATTTCATTGGCTCATATTCTTGATGAAGTTCCACCACTGTTTCACTTCACCTTCAAAGTGATAAGTTCCCAACATAAATTTTTCACATTCTAGACAATGAAAAATATAAAATATATTTTCAGTTGAATAAATCCATTTCTCAAAAAATTGTGGATTTATCTTTCTACTAAAATAAGGTGCATGTTTCCTTAAAAATGATTCAAGAAAACTTGTTCCCTCTATTAGTCATTTGAAAACTACACATGATTCATTGCTTGATAAGGATGTGTGGTTATAACAATGAAGATTTCACACCATCTTCTATAATATTCTATTGCTCATGGGGGAATCATTTCATTTTATATTTCATTATAATTTATCAAAGTTCCTTTGGGTTTCAACCACTTACTAAAACCATAAATCATAGAGTAAGAAAAAAATTTCATAGTGAGGAACTACATAATCATGAAACATCGCTTAATGTATGTCTAAATTATGAACTCTTCCTTAATCTATGACACCCTAGGTTTATCCTAGGTTCTCCATGGAAAAATTAAATTTAAATCTTTCATGATGGTTCATGAAGAGTTTAATAATTTCCAAAGAATATCCCCTAGGACTATCAAACCAGGTGCACAGTAGGGCCAGTTGATGTGTACCATGTTACGTTGAGTCAGGCATGACACACCTTGTCAGATTTGTTACACCTATATACATCTATGCTAGAAACATTTCCATTTATAGTATCCAAATATGAATGTATTACTATGAAACTAATCACTCTTCAATTCACCAAAATTCTAGGATATTTCCCTAAATGTTAACTCATCCTTATACTTATAATTAGAGACATCCCTAGACATATACTTATAAATATACCTATGGATCTCACTAATTTTTTCCCATACTAGCTTCCAAAGGTTGACTAGACCTTTACTCTGATACCCACTATAACATCCCTTTCTTTTCATACATTGACATTGCATCACTTTTTCAAAATACTTAAAACATTACAAAAATAGATTCCTAAAGACCATATTAGTTTAGTGACTTTGGAAACATGGAAACATAAACCCTAATACATAAGTGAGATAAATTGAATCCCACTATTTTATTCATGATGAGAACCATTATTAAAAATGTAATATATACTACATATCTTCACAATATGGGAAAGGAAAGGAAACATAAAAATGGGTGATCTTAGATGCTCAGTATGGGTAAAAAATAGATATGTAAGCATGGTCATAAGCATAAGGTCATGAGAACATGATCATGATCATTAGAAAATAATACCCTACAAATCAAAGATCATAATCATGAATCATGGAATAAGTATTTTTAACTCATTTGACAAGAATCATAAGGGGAAAATAGCATTATCAATGAGGGTATAATAAAGGAATAAGACTTAAATTTTTTTGCATATACGTAAGCTTATAAAACCCCTATGTCAAGGCTTCCTACCAAGAACTTCGTAATTTGTTAGTCTTTGGATAATAACCTATGTACCTACTTCGGGGTTGGGATATTCTCATGTGTTCCATATTGTTCAGTCTTAGGATTCCCTCCCATGTACCATCTTGTTTTGGGCTTAAGATTCCCTCTTTTTTTAGTCTTGGGATGCCCTTATGTGTACTACCTTTTTTGGCTTAGGATGACCTCTCGTATATCCAATAAGCTCAAAAAATATTTATCATTACTCAAATGAATTATAGGGAGATATAGGTACCACCCATCACATAATAATTCATACGTACATGTTCCATAAGGTAACAAAACATATATTATGGACCATAGAAATATATCACATAATAACCCATGAAATGAAATGGGTGTCACAAACATTTAATCATATCATAACATAGGGAAAATATGTAGTTTTAAAAATAATTTCATTCTAAAATATCTTAGGAATAGAAGTAGGTTTCATAATCATTTATCATGGAATTACCCATTCAACAAAAATCAGTCTTATAAACATATAACCCATAGAATTGGAACATGTTTCATAAACATATAACCTATGAAATTAAAATGGGTTTTCATAAATGTTATACCTTCAAAACAAAAACCATTGAGAGAAACAATATGAATGGAACCTATGGATTATTTCCTTGAAAGTTATGAGTAAAATAAATGGATGCCATATTATATGAAAAATAATTATGAGATATCATTTAAAATAATTTCTTGAGAAAAATATCATTTCATCTTAAAAAATGATTTTTTAAAACATAAAAACTTTTGGAAAAAAATTCCATGAAAACCATTCAAATAATCTTGAAACCATTTTGAAAACTATTTTTGATGAAAAATTATAAAATAAGTTAGAAAAAAAATTTAAAAACATTTTTTTGAAATTACATTAAAAATAATAAATAATGCTTGAAAGAATTTTGGAAAAAAAATTCTTTGAAAACTTATAAAATAATATTAAAAAAATTTTAAAAACCATTTATTTGAAAATACATGGAAAATATATAAATAAATATTGAAGTAGTTTTAAAAACTATTTTTCTTGAAAACTAATAAAATAAGCTTGAATTTTTTTTGAAAACCGTTTATTTGAAAATACTGAGAAAACATATAAATAACTCTTGTAAATATTTTTAAACCCATTTTTCTTAAAAACTTATAGAATAAGCTTAAAATAATATTGAGAAGTATTTTCTTTGAAAATATATTGAAAATATAGAAAGAAGGATTGAAATAATTTTGAAGACCATTTTCTTGAAAACAAATAAAATAAGAAAAAATAAATTAAAAACATTTTCTTTGGGAACACATTGATAAATTATAAACTAATCTTTCAATTGTTTTGAAAAAACTTTTTAGAAAACATGGTGATAAAAGAACATAGGTTTCTGACCGACGAGAGAGGTAAAGTCAAAAATTATTCAAAACACTTTCTCTACCATATTATGTTCCAAAGAGTGTTTAAATGTTAATAATACGTGATGATATCATCAATATATAGAGTAGAATAAAGTTAATTATTTCTCTTGAGATAAGGATCATAATATTTCACTAATGTAAGCATAATCTTAAGCAATCTCGACAAATGATGACATTGTTTCCATAAAATCTTTCTACTTGGTAACATTGAATTATAATCCCCATGAAAGAAAATGAAATAACATGAAGCTTAAAATATCAGGAAAATAATTTTAATCATTATTTAACATTTTAAAGGTAGTATATACACTACAAATAAAAATATAGGTGCATAACATGGCATGTGTCTCAAAGAGGGAAAATTGAGAAAAACATTCTTTACCAATTTGGTAACTTTTAAAACAAAAATCCTTTCAAAGAAAGATCATAAAATGGGTAATTAAATACCCATAAATTTAACTATAAGAATCATATAATACATAAAAGTTAATTACACACACCAAACAAAATTAATGGGTGGTTAATAAAGCATGTTTCTAACAAAAATAAAAAATGGTATGAAATTCACTTACCATGAGTCTTGGCTCTCATCATATTCATAAACATTTACGGTATAATAAATATTAGTTTATTATATATCTAGTACATAATCATATTCTTATATATAATACCTTATATGGTTTTATTATGACTTTATATTACTCACTTGTTAAAAATTCTATGTTAAGGTTTTACTTCGGGAATATTCGCTTTGTTCTTTGCATGTGTCCAAATTTGTTATATCCTTGAACCTTATACTTATATCATTATTTACAGAATTTAAAAGATGATATAAATATCATGCATATTAATTAAATTTATGTTATAATAATCTATATAATATAGAAGTATGAAATGGAATACATTGTTCATGGAGACAGTAGGTCGTACGTACGCATGAACTCTCTTTCCATTTTATTTCCATAATAAAGAATGAAATAAAATGAAATATATGTATATATGTATATAATATCACTAAATTAGAATTATTATGTCACATATATCATATAATTTCACTAAATGCATCATTAATACATTCCATATAGTGTGTGAATGAATCGCATCGCTTTGAGGGGGTGGAAGTCCACACTTCCTCAAACAAAATTATCATATTTAAAAAAATGGAAAGTATAGATATATGTGTTGTAAAATAATTAATTAATCTTAAATAAATAATATGTATCATATATATAATATATAAATATTGTTTCCATCATAGTTTTCAACCATGAAAAGTGGTAAAACAGAAATGGACAATCATCATTTCGTGACGTGGTAGTTCGTCATACACAAAAATAGTATGTCTGTTACTCATTAGATGAAAGTGTGTGTAAGTTTAGGTAAAAAACTAAGTATAATAAATATAAGTATATTTAGTATAAATTTTTTTTTAATAATGTAATAACGAATGTGGAGGTGTGGACAATGAAAATTTTATAATTTATTTTTAGGGAGGATGTTACCTCTTCTTTGGAAAACTCTTTTTTGCTTACACCAAAGGGATTATGTGAATATATTTATGAAAAAAAAGGAGTATTTAAAGATGAATATATGGATTTTGGGATTTTTATTTGGAAGATCATGGGTTAACTGAATTGTTTTTAGAGGTTTGATGAAAGGGGATGGTTGGTGGCCTTTATATGGGAGGGAAAGGACTCACTTGGTATATTTGGAAACAAGTTAGGTGTACCCATGTTTTTACATAAAAAACCAAACAAAACTCAATATTGTAAGTTTCATGGATTAATATTGGCTATAAAATGGATTTTGGATAAGTGGATAAGTTATTTGGGCCCTTATGTTTAAGGTTTATTCCTTTGCCAAGCTTAATTTTACCTTAAATGTTGAAATTAATTTTAATTAATTTCACTAATATTTTTTGTCAAAAACTAAGGTTACCTTATTATAAATTATAAACTATTATGATTAAAAATATTGAATCTAGATTTCTAAATTCTAAACACATAATTGGAAGAAATTAATTTAAAATTTATCCTGCAGACGGGACGACACATTCAGTTTTTAACCTAGAAATGATCAAAAGTTTGCTATGTTTTTTTATCCAATTTTTTATTAAAATTGGTTTCAATGACCTAAATTTAATTAGTTTATGAATATTTAATCTAATTATTCTTTAAAACCAAATTAATATATAACTTAACTATATAAATAAACTATATAAAAAAAATTAATAAATATTCATTATTTTTCACTATTCTTCTAAAAATTATGTTTCTTAGAAAAATACCAAAAATACACCCCTAAGATAATTTTGACAATATAAATTAAAAAATAAGTTTATTTATCAAATTAAATTTCATAATGTGTCTAAAATTAATTTTATTTTTTATAGGATATGATTCATTTGAGAAAATATTATTTTTAACCATATAAATTCTTTACCAAAAATTATATTTTTCATTATCATTATGTTTTATTTTAATAAAAAATTTAAATAATATTTGAAAATTATTTTTTACTATTAATATTACTATGTTTAATGGATAGGTTATATTTATCTTGTTTCAATAATTATAACAATAAAATGATGTTTTGTAGAAACTTAGTATTTCATGTAACACATGCCAAATTGGTGTTACATGTAGCACATGAAAAGTTGGTGTCATGTGAAAGAAATGGTTAGCATAGTGAAATGTAATAAATAAATGAATATAACATTATTCAAGAAAAAATGATCTATAAAAAATCAAATTGTTACATAGAGAGTGATCCCAGTCACAATGAAAGAGGAGGTGATGAGGGAGTTTCACACTTCTCCTTTGGTTATACATCTTGATGTAGGGAATATATACCGAGACCTTAATCAAAATATTTGGTGTGGTGGTATAAGGTGGATTATTTTCCATCTCATACCTTGGGGTATAACATGTCTGTAGGTAAAGGATGAGAACCATATTTTGGATGGTCTATTGCAGCCTCTTGATATCCTAGAGTGGAAATGTGATGGTATATCTATGGACATTGTGACAGGGATTTTGCAGACAACAAGAATCCATGATTCCATATGGGTGATAGTTGATCTACATACAAAGTTTGTTTTCATAAATTTTATCAAGGATAATATTTCAATGGAGAGTTTGGGGTAATTGTACATATGGGAGATTGTACGCCTTCTTGGGGTTTCTTCGATGATTGTATCTGACCATGTTGTTTGGATTTTGACATGATAGTGGCGATTCTTACCAAAGGGATTCAAAACCCAAATGAGGATGAGTAGACCCTTTCACCACCAGATGGATATACAGACTAATTTCACTATCCAGGTGTTGAAGGTTATGTTGAGGACGTTCATGTTAGACTATGCTCGATGTTAGGAGGGTCAATTACCCTTAGTGTAGTTTTCTTATAAAATAGTTATCACAATACTATAAATATAAAATCTTTTTAGCACATATATGGGAGACCATATAGATCACCCTTATACTGAACTGAGATTTTTTATGAATCTCTTGTTGGTCCAGATATGGTATAAGAGATAGCGAAGAAGGTATTGGTGGTCTATGAGCATATGAGGATATCTAATAGGAGGCATATATCTTATATAGATCAATGTTAGAGGCACTTTGAATTTGATCATGCAGATCAATTTTTCTTAAGAGACTCCCTCTTATTAGTGTTACAAATATTCCTCTAGGGAGGAATGTTATCCTAGATGTTCATTAGGCCATATATGATATTTTATATGGTTGGTGAGGTTTCCTACCACCTCACCTTACCCGCATAGTTTGATCGAGTTAATGAATACTTCAATGTCTCACAACTGAGGAGATAATTTCATTATTACACTAATGTTATTGAATGGTGGATGAAAGAAATTAAGGATGGATCCACCTTCATAAAGCACCCAGTGATGATATTGGTTTGGAAATAGACGATCCTATGTGAATGGACCATTCTATTGGTTCATGTTTTATGGTAGCATGGGAGCATAGAGAAAAGATCCTGGGAGAGGGAGAGCTAGATGTGGGATCAGTATCCCATATTTTTTTATTAGATTTTTATTTTCAAAGAAGAGAATATTGATGGATGAAGTAATGTAGAAATCAAATTTTTTTAAGACTTTGAAATAAATTAAGGAATATTTCTGAAGGTATTCGTTGTGATGATTCATGATTGTGAGGCCTGGTGAGCCCAAAATTAATTTTTTATTATTACCTAATATATTTTATATTTCATGCCCAATTTTTTTTAAAATAATGGGATATCTCTTTAATGGAGTCTCGGATAAAAATTAACAGACCATGGTTGAGTCCAAAGTGTAGGATTTACCATAGGCTTGACCTAATGTTTTTTGTCATGTGAAGTCTGGTAGAAGAAGCTTTTGGCGAGTGCGTTTAATTAAATAAATAATTTTTATATTTATTTTAAATTAAATGACCTAAAAAATTCCCTCTATAAATAATCATCTATAGAAAATTTTCAATGTAATTCCAATTACCCTATAATCATTGTGATTATTTTCCACAGTTCTTCATTTGTGGGTTGTGATCGGACAATATCCAACAACTAGATCAAGGTGAATTGAGGCATAGAGAACACACCATAGCTTCCCCAACCTTGGAGGACATATTCTTCACCAATGAAAATTCCATTCTTGAGGTAGGTCTTGCTAGTTTCATTTTCCACATTGATTAAAATATTTATCATGAAATAATTTGTTCTTTTTTTATATGCATCTGAATTAATCCATCACATGTTCCTATGTATTGAAATAAATTATTATTTCATTTTGTTAAATTCATTATTCCATGGAATAAAACCAAAAAATACCATTTTTAATGATTTTTTATAGTAATTCTTGGTTAATGAAGATATCATCTTTGTTCATGGTATTTTCCACACCCGTTCTTCATGTTGTTAATAGTTGGACCATAGAGTAACAATTAGACTTTTTTCATGTGGATCTGAGCATGATTTGACTAATAGATTCATGTTGGATGTTCACAAAATGACTGAGTTGGTTTTTTTAGGATAATTTATAGATTATTTCAGGTAGTGGTGAAGGATTCATGTATTTGAGATCTAAATAAGAAAAGGAAATGAAATGAGATGTGTGCAGGGTGTGTGGTAACTCTGAGCAGAGGATCAATAATTCCAATTTCAGACCAATGGTGGTTTGAAAAATGGTGGGTGACATCATTATCCTTTATTTTATTAATATTATAGATGAAATCTGATAGATTCAACATGGAATATGTGGACCTATAGAAACACATGGAGATCCAGATTTTGTGTGAAAATCACAACTACATGTTGTGTGGTAAAGAAGAACACATCGAGTGTTCTTAAAAAATATGTGGCATAGAGGTTTATAAGAGATCATAAGTATCGCATGTATTGTGGGACCCCCACCATCCATGTGACTCTGTGCTGGTGGACCAGAATGTACATTGGGAGTACATGAATAAAGAAATATCCAAGAGTATGCCATTTACCGGAACATGGATAGTGTACATAGGCACAACCAAGAGAAAAAATATCATCCTTGGGTTCTCAAGACATGTTGTGTAATCCCATTACACACCGTATAGGGATACATGTCTAGATAGTAATATACTGGTAAGGAAATTTCCATGAAAATTTTAGGGGTCACATGTCTTGTATATGATATTACATGTCTTGTATATGACATTACATGTCATGTACTTCCATTTGAGGAAACTTCTACCTCACGTATCTCCTATGTTTAGTCTTGAATTTTGGCCTGCTAGTAGCCTATCCTAAGTGGTTTCCTAAGTAGAACGTTATGGTGGGATTCAAAGTGGATTATAAGATATACTGTGAGATGAAAAAAATTTGATGTTTCTTTAGTTTTTGCTCGACAACATAAGTGGTCGGGTAGGATTAATAGAGAGTGGTACCCCTAGATAGACTAGGGAACATGTCCTCTATCTATTTAGTGTTACCCCCTAAATGACTATAATGTGTGTCCTATTTCTAATGAGTGGTACCCATATATAGACTATGCATTTAGTCCTCTATCTACTCAGTGGTACCACATTGATGGACTAGGCAACAATCCCTCAATTTATTGAGTGGTGCCCCCATTACAGACTAGGGCGCGAGTCCTCTATCTACTGAGTGATACCCCATTGATATACTTGATTGAATACCCTCTATCTTCCAATTGGTATCCCTAGTGGACTAGGGTGTGGCTTCTCTATATAATTTGGGGAACCCCCTATAATACTATGGTGTGGGCCCTCTATCTACTAAGTGGTACCCCCCGATAGACTAGGGAACAGGTCCTCCACACATGGAGTGGAATCCACCTATCATACTAGGGATTGGATCCTCTACCCACAGATTGGAACCCCCCCCCCCATGTACTAAGGTTCAATTCCACTACATTGAGTTTATTCCCCCTCAACTATGCAGAATAGTGGCTAGGTGTCAGTCCTCCACACTATTACATGTACGGACAGACACATGAGAAGTTGTGAATCAATGAAAAACCATTAAAACTATAGGTATAATTATAATCATAGAATGGTCTGTGAGATGGATATCAATTTTATCTATTATATGGGTTTCTCATATGAGAATATATATATATATATATATATATATTTGGATTCTATTTCTCATTTTCCTTGGGTTGAGTTCTCTACTTATATATTTTCTCCTACTTCTCTACCTTCATCTTCCAAGAATCCTACTGGATATTTATATACTCACCCTTTCATGGGATTTTTCCACACATGTCATTTGATTTATAGAATATAGATTGGTTGTTTGAAATTATAAAGGATCATAGTGGATACCAGGATGAATTTGATAATATATAATGGTCGAGGAAGGAGATCCAGATATAATATTTCTCAACAATCTCTTTTCCAGTTATAGTTAGGTTAGGAAATCTTTTCTAGTTAGTTGTTTATTTTCCCCAAAAAAATTATATTATTATGTTATACTAATTTTTATTCCATAGAGTTTGTTACATGAATGATTATTACTCTAGATTCTACTATATTTTATTATTTTTCCTCTCTGCTTCTGTATAGATATGGTTAGAAGAATGCATAAAGGTATTTTTGGCTAAGGACTACAATTTTAGTTATTTATTTCAGTGTTAGTATCCATCCATTGGACTATGGAGGTAGGATTCACATAGTTGTGGCTCAGTATTCTGTTAGCCAAGAGGGCCTTGGTAGATTGGGTCATTATAGTGAACATCATAATTTTGTACACATAAGGATCATAAAAAATAAATAACAATTATATTAGGTCCATCATTAGTATGAATAAAACAATAAAAAATGGAATGATATTAATGATCTTATGGTGTTATAATAATGTGTATAAATATATGTGGTAATATTTTAATTGTAATCTAACCATTGGGATCTAATTGTTGAAATCTCTCCCTTTAGAAATCTGACTATTATATTAGTCATGCAATAGTTATTCATGAAATATTATAGTAAAATATATAAAATCATTGGATAATAATATACATAATTTTTTAATGAATCCATATTTTTCAATTAATAGATATAAATTACACACAGATGACATAAAACAAAAATATTATTTAGATGAAGAAAGTGTTTCAGTTTTTTTCACTAAACACATGATCTTGGTGTAAAATAACAGATTTATTTAGAAATTAAGACTAAAATATAAATAATATTATTTTAACAAAAATTAAATTAAATTTGAAACAAGTACATTAAATTTATATAATGGTAAATATTTCATAATTTTTTAAGCTAATTAGATTTGTCACTAAATAGTAAAATTAAAAAAGTATATACAATATGTTTTATGAAATAATTTTGATATAAAAAGTTATAATAATTAATATATGTTGGTTTATGGAAATAAATTACTTATTTTAAAACTATTATGTATTTTAATGAATTAAAATTATTTTACAAAGTAATAAATAACTTTTCAAAGACTAAATGAAAATTATATTCTTAATAAATTGTGAAAACATTATATCCCCATGACTAAAGTAATGTAAAATATCAGATTTCATTTTTTCAAAAACAAATAATTTAAAAAACATTCATTAAATATAAAAAAATGATGCAAAATGATTAGTAGTCTAATGATTTTTCATTTTCCACAATATATATATTTCCATGGCCTATTTCTGGAAGTCAATAAACAATAATCTCACATTTTTTTATAAATATCCACTCACTCCCCCATTACTCTATAATATGATTCTATTTAGTATGAAGTTAAAAACATATTCTCTCCCAAGAGTATCTCCATGAAGTATCCAAGTATTTAAGTTTCACATCTCAATCGTTACTAAGTAAACTTTCAGTGTTATGGTATCTAACCTCTTCTCTTTCATAAATTTTATTATTATTTTAAATTAAATTTTATTTAAAATTTAAATACTATTATGCCTCATTTACATAAATAAATTATTATAATACAAATCAGAGATCCCAATTACAGATCACTAGAGTACATTAATAAGCTTTCATAAGGTTAAAACTTTCCCCTATCAAAAAAACATCCTAATTTTTTTTAAATTAAAAATTGTGTGTGGGTTTCCAAGAAATGGAATCCCTATCTGGATACCCACATGGTTGTGTGTCTATTACATATTTTCACCTATGTGTAATAAACCTAAATCTTTTGGTCAGGTATTAGCTCGATCATCACTCAGTGTGCAACAAGTGGTCCTTGTTTTACACCTAGTTTGACACTCCTAGGGGTTATGTTGCTGAAGATTTAAATGATATTTACCAACCATAATAAAGGAATGTATATTATTATTATGGGTATTTATACGTATTTTCATTCGTATCCTTATTTTTCAAAACCATTCTTCCGAATTTCCAAATGTATTGATAATCTTATTTTTTTTATAAAGTTCTTGATAACTAAAAATACATATCCTACAGAATAAAACAGTACTTATTTGAACATTATGAATCCCTAATAATTCTCTATATGATCCAAGTGTATTTACCAAGTTATATTAATTAATACATTTATTAAGAGAAACTATTTTCATGATTTTATAATCCTTTATTCTATATGAATAAATATTGTATGGTAATTTTCAATGACTATTTATTAAAATTATTCATATTATGTTCATTATTCCATAAAAAATTATTATGTGATGACATTTATTTGAATTTTATGTGGGGAGTAGTGTCAAGATTTATATATCCATTTTTTCACTCTTATGTATCTTGAAACTACTAAGATATAGTTATGTTAGAATCCTTAACCTTCAACTATTATGTATTTAAATAAGGCCTCAAAGATATTTTTATGATGTCTAGCATTATGTATTCATGACAATTCAATTATTTTTTTATCATTTACTAGTTTATTTCATTTTAAATTAGTGGAATTTTTTATATGGAATCTATTGTTTATATGTTCACATTTTAATTCTTATTTCATATCATCTTTTGTTGTATGTATCCCTTTATGATAATTTTACCTCACACTTTACTCTTTTTACCATTTCCCATAGCAGTGAATTGCAATACTAAGTATGATCATCCCTATAGATTTCTCTAAGAAATAATTTTTTTACTCAAATGTTTTAATTTTTTAGGGCGTAATGTAATATGTTTTTATCTAGTATCTTAATTACTACCGAACCTTGATATTGGAAATGTAGCCCATTAATTTTTATTTCCATGTAATAAATAATCCCCTAACTGTGGCTAATTAGGGATGGTAGCATTAGATTTGGTATCAATGCAATGTTTGGTAAAAACCATAGGAACCATATTTAAAAGAACTTAAGAAGAGAACATAGAATCTACCTTTTTAAACTTCTAGTTATTATTCTAGAATTGATTTTATACATATTATATTCATTGTATAGTATTTTATGGAAACAATATATATAATTATTTTCTTATATATAATTAGTTTATAATATAACTTACTATGAAATCAAATTTTATATATAATGGAAGTTACAAGAATAAACTAAATCCAATAAAATAGTCTAGAACATTGAAGGGATTTTGAACATAGTGAAGATAATGAAGTTAATGATGGTGTTGAAAAAATTATTACAATCCTATAGAAATTAATATGGGTTATTAAAAACTACATGGCCCACATGGAGTAACCTTTTTTACCTCAATAAGTATTAATGTCACTATATTATATTAATAGAATATAACCTAATTTTTTTAGTGGGTCCACTAATCCCATGGTGAATGATCAATGGATTACATCCCCATAGAGATATTTCATGGGATTGGGGTTTACTAAGAAGTAAATAGTTATCATGGTTTTTTATTATTTAAGTAAATACATTGACCAATAGAGTTCCCTACTTCAAAATACTAATTATGAATAGGAGATAAAAGATATGGAGTCGAAGACATTTAAATTAAATTTCTAATGAAATTATTTTCCTACGTAGAAACATTATTTTATGGAAAAGAAAATTCTTAACATTATGATAAAAAGAAGAGGAAATTGTAGCTGATTATGAGGATAATTTTAAAATATTAGCATGTTGGATCATGGATTATATACACAATACAACAATTAAAATTGATACCTTTTTAGATGAAATTAATTAAAGTCTTTAATGATATTTGGTCTCCCAATACATTTCATCATATGAGTAAATTTTAACCCATTGTATAAGGGCTGAAAATATTTTTCAAATCCATTATTTAAATAGGAAAATCTAAAAAGATGAGGGTAGTTGATCACAGCGTGGGAAGAATAACTGGGATGTTAATAGTGGGATAAGTGGAGTTCCCTATATGTAATTTTTTTATAAGAAACACCTAGTTATTTTCTTAAAGAGGTTTGGTGTATACATTAATGGTTAGGAGAATGGTCATAAATCCTATAAGTGAAAATGAAAGAGAGAGGTATCCATTGTATAATTATTCAACCGCATGAAGATAAAAAATTACTCTAATAAATTCCCTAGGCTCCAAGGGAGTCATTCCTGTAAGAATCCTAAGATCATGTCTAATATTTTTCAATAAAAATAAAAAAATTTAATGCTACAAATGATGTTATAGAAAATAGTTTTATTATATACACAAAATATAGATGATACATTATTTGATATCAGATATATGCACTCATATATATCATGTGGTTTTTCAAAGAATATTCAGTCATACCCAATGCATACTGAATTATTTATCTATTAGGACACCAAGTGGTACATTGGTTATAATGAAGATATATCATGAAACTCAAATTAGAATTCATAGGCTTTACCTCATTGGGAATCAAATAATCATGAAATTTGGGGGGTTTTGAAATAATATTTGGGATATATTGCCTCTAAAATTATAATGAAATAATATATTGTGGTGATAAGAAATCAATAACAACAGAGGAATGTATGAAAATGTTTTTTTGGAAATTTCATTACCAAAAACGTTTTTGGAACAACACCTAGTAACCCATCTTAGTGAAATACTTAGGGGAGATATGGGTGAAATTCAGTACACAATGGATAAATAAATTTTGTGACTATAATATGTGAACCTATTTTAGGATTAAAATTATGTATTTCAAAAATAATTAACTGGATTTCCCCATATCAAGAAGTTTAATTTTCTATTTTTTCTTATCCATAATGAAAAACCTATATCCAGTCCTCCATATTAAATAGATCTAGTGGATTTGGATGAGTTTAATAAGTAATTACAATAAATTTGTGATAAGTGATTCGTTAATATATGTATTTATATATGGGAAGTACACATTTTCTTCCTGAAGAAGACCGATTGATCAATGTGGTTATGCATTGATTATAGTGAAATCATTCGATTTAATATGAATAAAAGTTCTAATTCCAATATATTGAAGATCTCATTGATTATATTCAAAGGGATCAATAATTTTCAATGATTAATCTCAATTTTTTATATCATCAGTTAATGTTTCAAAATGATTATACCTAAAAGATGGTATTTCATACAAGTTATGGTTATTATGAGTTCACAATAATTCCTTTTAGATAGAAAAATGAAACTTTTGTGATTATTTAAATGATGAATAGAGTATTAAAGAACTATCTTGATAAGTTTGTGGTGGTATTTATTGATGATATTCTTATATACTCTAATAGTTACCAAAACATGAAAATTATTTTTCCTTTGTACATAAAGTAATCAAAAAATAAGTTATATTAGAAATCTAGTTAATGTGATTTTTTTCTTCAAAAGGATTATTTTCTAGAAAATTTTATATCCAATAATAAAATATTTATTGACCTTTAAAAATGGTTGTAATATAATGGAAAAGACTTAAAACCATAACTGAGATATGTATTTTCCTTATCTTAACATGATAATATCAATAATTTATTGATAACTATACTCGATGATCTAATTTATTATCCAAGATAACATGTATGGGGGTAAAATTCATGTGTACAAAGGAAAGTGAAAATATTATTGAGGAATTAAAGTTTATATTTGTAAATTCACTAATATTGACTCTTCCCTCTGATAAATAAGGGTTTTTGATTTTTAGTGGTCCCTCAAAGAATGTCATGACCCGTCCCCCCGGGGCCTGTGTCGTGACTACCCCTAGCCCACCTTCCATATACTAAGGACTGGCGACTAGCACTAGAAGAGAATATCCCTAAAATGGGAAGGCATTGCCTTTAAACCTGTACAAACACACAGAGTAGAATGCAACAAGAAGCAACCACTAAGTAAACTGTTGTAGTAAAAGAGTGCTGAAAGTAAAGGGGTCGAAATACAAGCCCAACTGAAGGTACGAGTACAACTCAAAAGTATAATACAACTGGAAAAGTGAAATAGATCATGGGTTTTCCACCGAGGATCCTACCTAAAGGGTAGGTACAGATCGCCTCCTTAGCACACCACGCCTGCCCGTCTCCTCCACGTACCACCTGGTCCTGGCTCCCTCAAACCTTAGCCGAGCTGCTTGTCATTTGCACAAGACACAATAAGATGCGGATGAAGCCTGTGTAGGGGTGAGTATAACAATACCCAGTAGTGACCTCGAGACCCCCAAAGGACTCTCAAAATTCCACAATGGAAAACCACAAATCATGATCTCAATCACAAATCACGAAGCAATAGATACAGCTTAAAAAGAGTCTCAACTCAAACATGGTTTTCAGTGAAGTATAGAAGTACATATGATTAGTCGTGAAGATATATCATATTTTTCTGACAAGATGCCCTACTGATTACCATACGAAGTCTGACCCACGTGGGATCGATAGGTAACTAACCCCTGTAATGACCCATATAGGATTTGATCCGCCCAGGATCGATAGGTAAAAAACCCCTGCAATGACCCACACATGATTTAATTTGCCTAGGATCAGTATATCACTAAACCACGATGGGTTGCTCTAAGGCTAGTCTTCATTAGGTCACGAGGTGCTGATCCTAAAAGGACCTCTAGGTGTTTATCCACACAAGACCACTAGGTGCTGACCCACACAGGATCGCTCGGTACTAACCTCCGTATGGTCTGTCTCTAACCTCCACCTCACTACTAGCCACTGAATTCCTCATACCTAGTGCGCTCGAGTTCCATAGAATCTACCCCCGAGATATAGTTCATACCTCTCCAACCACTAAGCACCAAAAAGGAGTAACCCAAAGAACCTCCATGTCATAAGGGTTCCAACATGACAGACAATGCGTCAATCGGACGCCCGCTCTGTGAGTTATAAGTGTTTTAGTTCTGGGAGGCCGGCTGGATTTGCGTTTGATCCAACCCAATCATACTCCAACTGTCTCCAAAACACAAGTGGAGTATACAAAAAAGAATCATCTTGATCCAAGGTCCCCAGTTCCATAGACGGTTTATCAAACGGACACTCGGTTCCCAAGTTATGGCCCTTTAAAAGTGTCTGGGCCCAAGTCTGGTCCGACCCGGTCGGACTGAACCGGCCCAACCCGGTCTGGGCTGGGCCGCAGCAGACTCAGCCCGCTGGTCCGAGGTTTGGCCTGGCCCGCAGGGGGGAATCCTACAAAGGCAGCCCGGCCCGTGAAGGGACGGCCTGACCGGCAAGGGTGCATCCCACAAAGGGACGGCCCAGCCCGCAAGGGGTAGCCCGCAAAGGGCGGCAGCTTGGTAGGGGACGGCCCGCTAGGGAATTGGTCTGATTGCGGTGGAGAGCTTCCCATGCTAGAAAGGTGGGAAATGTTCCCCCTGGTATCCTGAATGGCTCGGGGCCATTCAGTTTTGAGAAAAGAGAGGCGCCACGCAGGCACCACCTGGTCGCCGCAGAACCCGCCAGAGGCGCGGGTTCTGCCTCTACTACGGCTTTTGTTCATCGGCAACGTGTTGGTCGTGCCACCTCTCTGCTCGCCAGCAGCACAGTGGTCGTGCCGCCTCCATTTCCGTGGTCGGCTGACGAGCCGCCACCTCCTTCGTTCGCCGTGGTTGACGAGCCGCGACCTCTTTCTCACTGGCGGCGCGCAACAGTGCATCGCACCTCCTCCACAGCCAGTCGGTGCCGGCTGTTCCGATTACCACCAAAGCTTTGTGTTGTCGCCTCCTTTTTACATCACTTGTTGGCACACTTCCATTTTCATAGTCGGAGGGCGTCACCGCGTTGGCGTTATTCAACGGAGAAAACAGAGGTGTAGCAAAGTAGCGGAGGGTCCGGGCCAGGTTCGTTAGGCCCACGCCCTCCGCGTTAGCTCGTAACATGAGGGACGATAAAGGGGTTTGATAAAATCACTTTAATTAAAAATAAAAAACAAAACCCCTTCCTCATAAACCCGTTGGAGTGTGTCTTCACTTGAAGGTGGATCATGTTCTTTGTTCCCACAACCGGTTTCCAACGATGCCACTCATACGTTGTCCTTCGATTCATGGTTTGGTGTCACTCGTCACCTCCTGCGTGGATCGTCTCCATCCTCTAAGGGTTCGACATCTCAGCACTCCTTCAGCACTTCATTTCTTGGTGAAGCTGTGTCGATACCCCACCCCAAACTCTATATATATAGGAGAGGGGGAGGGTAAGTAAAAACGTGGGGAATTAATGGGGGCTCATTAATTAGGAACCTTCCTAATTCCAAAATGACGCCATTACTTAAGATTTGATAGTTCAAGCCATTTATTGGTTTGACACATCACTGGCCCCACACTCCGCTTGTTCATTGGTGGATAATAAAGAAAATAAAATAATAAAATAATAAAATTATTTCATTTCATTTCTTTTAAAAAGTCACAAAACTTAACTTTTTCTAGAGACCAACTGCAGTCAAAGTAATGTCTCCCTTAAGAAAATCCTGGTGATGTGGATTCAACGATGCCCTCGGATTTTTAATCTGAGCACCAGTTCAAAAGTTATAAAATTCCACTCACACGTTTATTGAACATACCTTAAAAAAAGTTCAATAAATTAATTACGTTCACCCTCGACTCATGCTGGTCGAGGTTAGGCTCCACCTAAGGAGAACATGCCCCAACAAACTCAATGGTACTCTCAGATTTTCAATCCGAGTTACCATTTAGAAGTTAAGTATTTTACAATAAAATAAATTGTCACTTAATTATTTTATTTACGGCCAAAAACTAACTTTCACTGGTTGCCACTACCGGCCAATGTCAGTATCATCCTAAGGAAATAATACCCTCACGAGTTCTGCGGTGGTCTCATATTTTTAATCTGAGTTACCATTCATGAGTTATAAGCATTTGAAAAATAAAATTATTTTATTTTATTATTTTATTTTATTTACGGTTATACCACATTCGGGTTTTTCCCATTGGAGGCTTGCGCCGACTAAAATTATGTCGCGCCTAGGGTAAACCCGCCATCCTAAATGTAAAAGTGCCCTCATATTTTTGATCTGGTAAATCGTTTAATATTTATTCCACTTTTTCAGGAAAACTACTTATGCGCGCTAATTAAAGCTTAACAAAACTTAGACGGATCATTCTGGGCACTACGGGCCTCGGAATCATGCGTAGTTAGATTTTGCGGTCTCAAAATAATTCCATATAATTAAAAAATATACACATAAAATATGGGTCTTTACAAGGAATGGTTCTAGATGTGTTCTAATTAAAAACTAATGATCCATTACCCATGAATCTCGATAGTAGAATCCCCGTGAGGTAATTTATAAAATATAATATTTGGAGTTGGTGGAAATGTTCATTTCTCTAATGTTTTGGATATATTATCTCTATTGAGGGATATGACATATATTCATTGATCATAAGAGTTTGAAATACATATTTACTCAACAAGTTCTTAATATTAGGGTAATTAGATTGTTGAAACTATTCATGGATTATGATTGTGCTATACAATATAATCCTTGGAAAGAAAAAAATATTGTATATTCATTGAGTATAAAAGACTATGTTATCTTATCCATGATGAGGGTGTAAAATTATCCAATTTGTAAGGATTTAGTGTGTATGTAAATGGTTGTTATAATAGAAGGGGAAACATTATTCCTATTCCATGTAATTAATTAAAATTATTTATTTGAGAAGATTAAGTAATGCCAATATGATGATAAGGCCCAAAAATAAAGAATGTAGATGTGAAGAACATGAAATTACAATACTAGAATATTGATGGTGGAGTTTTCTAGTTTGGTAAATGGTTATATATTCTATCAATGTATAAGGTAAAGAATTATTTTTTGGATAAATCTTGCATTTCATGATTTTATCTACATCTTCTTAGCATGAAGATGAGTTGGGATGTATGAGATAATATTTTGTGGGAAAATATGAATTAAGGGATGTCATATTATTTAGAAACATGGTTAATAATCCAATAGGTAAAGGCATCAATAAAATTTCCCAAGGGTGATATGTAACCTTTATCTATAAAGGATCTGAACTAGGATAATATCACTACAAAATTTTTCACTAGGATTTATACAACACCCAAGGGGTATACTGAAATATTGGTCATTATGGATCATCCTAAAAAGACATATCATTTCTATATAATATAAGATTATTTCCCACTAGACCTTATTGCTATGATATATATAAATGATGTTGTGAGACATCACAGAACTCCCTTTTCTATAGTCTCTAATCATGAACCATGGTTTAAATAACAATTTTATAGAAGTCTCCAAATGTCTTTAATTATCTATCATAATCATAGTATGACTTATCAATCTCAAATTTGTTGGTAGACTGAAAGGAAAATCCTAACATTCCACTATATTCTAAGTTTATTCTCTTTTTAGTTCGAAGGATATTGGCATTAGCTATTACCTCTATTGAAGTTTTATTACAATAATAATTACTAGTAAAACATTAAAATGGAACCATTTAAATCTTTATATGGAAAGAGATATCAGACTCTATCATGTTAGGATGAAGTTATAGAAATGAATTTATTTGATCCAAAACATGTGGATGATACACCAGAGAAGGTATAATCTATCCAAGATCTAATAAAGTTAGCCCAAATTATACCAAATTGTATTTCTAAAAACTGAATAACTTGTATTGAATTCTAGTTTTGGGATCGTGTCTTCTTAAGGATATCTCCATGGAAAGGATTCATGAGATTTAGAAAGAAATAGAAGCTATGAATATGGTATACTGAGATGTTTGAAATATTTATGTAGTTAGATATTGTGGTATATAAATTATCCATGTCACAAAACCTATCTCAAGTGAATTATGTCTTCTTTATGTCATATATAACAAAGTATATATCATACCCTTTCAAATTTCTAATGGCGGATAAAGATCTGAAGTGTCCAAAATTTTCATACAGTGAAATGTGATTGAAATTATTTATATAAGGGAGAAATTTCTATGGAATAAAATAACATTTCTATTAAAGGTTCATGGGAGGAATCCTATTTTGGAAGAGGATCCATGGGTTAAAGATTATGCAAAGATAAATGCTTATCAACATTTTTTTTAATTAAATTAATATTTTTAGGATTACATTTTTATAAGGGGGGTGTAATACCCAATATTTCATAGTAATGAATAATCACGTTTTGTTATAATAAAACACATTACTTACAAAATTAACACAATAAAAACCTAATAATTTATAATATCAACTACAACTACTACAATAATGCATATACAAATATATGGAAACACCATAATCTTGAATTCTAGAGGATGATACCTGAGAATTAAAAACAAATATTCAAGGAACATATTTATTATGATGAAAATAATAAATATATCAATAGATATGGTATATAAGGGAGAGATATGAATGATCTAATAATGTTATAATGATGTGTGTGTATATAAGGGTAAACATTACCATTGTAATCTCACTATTGGGATTTGAGATTTTGGAATTTGGCAGTTGAAATAGTAATGGAAAAATTATTCATTCAATTGTCTAATAAATTAAATAATGTCAAATGAAAATAATATAATTAAAAATTAAATAGATTTTTATTACTCAATTAATAGTATTATAATTATAAACAAATGACTTAGTATAAAAATATAATTTACTAGAAGAAATATGCTCTAAATTTTTATTTCCTAGCATAATATTTTGAGATATGAAAATTGTTTTATTTAAAAATTAAAATATTACTAAGAGAAAATTATTTTCATAAGAGGATAAAAAATTTTGACCACACATTGAAATTATCCAATATTGAATTTTATATACTTTTCATAGATAGGAAAAAAAATTACTAAATATTCAAATAAATAAAGATTATATAGTATGTATTATTAAATAATTATGATGTAGAGATGATGTAATATTTAATATATGGGAGTTGAAGACATAAATAAACAAATTTATTAATATAATGTATGATAATGAATTAAAATTATTTTTCCAACCTACAAAAGACATTCTAAAGTATTACATAAAAAATATGGTTTTAAAAATATTATTATATGGAGAAAATATTTTTCCACGGACAAAGTATTATAAAATAATGGTGTTTTATTCTCAAGATCAAATATGTCAAAAACCATGACATAAATTTTGATAACTATGTGCCAAAAACATGAAGAAGAAAATGGTTTCAAATTTTCCAATACCAATATTTTGAATTCCTATGTATAGAAATTAGGAAACAATTTACTCTCATTTACTATAAATACCCACTCATTATTTAATTCTTCTCCATTATAAATCCATTAAACATGAATTTCCAAAAAAAATATTCTCTATTTAGAGTCTTTCAATGTTTTTTTCATGTATATAAAGTTCTCATCTCAATATTTAAGAATTTACCTTACAAGTTAAGGGTCCTTAACATATTTTATTTCATTAACTACATTATTTTTAAAAATACCTTATCATTTCAATGTGAACTTTTATTATGAATCATTTATATAAAATAATTATTATATTTTAAATTATATATTACCATTCCCTCTCATTTGACTAAATTCATAAGCCATAAAAAGTCACCAGCATTCCCATTATGGTAAAATCATCCAATTTTTTTAAAGAAAATAGTGTGTATGGATTTATAAGAATTGAAATCCATATCATGATAGAAATAAACAGATCTTTTATTGGAATAGATGCAACTGGGGTAATAGTCTTGAAAAGGGATGTTAATGTATTAACTCAATCGACACTTGGTGATTATCTTGTGGGATCATACCTAGTTTGAAACTTCCAAGGCATATGCTATAGGTGAATCAAATTCTCATTACTAACCACAAAAAAGGATTTATTTTATTTCTATAGTTATTTATCTGTGATTTCTATAGTCTCCCACTATTTTAAATTCATTCTTCATACTTCCCAATCATAGTGATAGTATTAATTTTTATAATGTACTAAAAAACTAGAATATTTTTCACTTCATAAGTGAACTTATTTTAACATTTTCAATCCATAAATATTGAACACATATTTTATGGTTATTAACATAATTAACCTACTTAAATCATATCTGAGGAAAATTATTTTCCGAAATATATAATCCTTTATTTTATACAGAAATATCTTAAATAATAAGACTAATTGATCATTGATTCTAAGTATTATTGTGTTATTAATTAGTCCATATTTATTTAATTTGTGATGGAATGGATATTTATTTATTTTTTTTGAAAAATGGGGACATGAATTATATAGCCCCTAAATTCAGTAGGAGGCCTTATAAGACAAGTAAGATAGGGTAATGGGAGAATCATTTCCCTTTATATATGATCTCTTATTATAAGGACTTGATGGTCTGGTGATGATTCTTCGGATTATGCATTACTAAAAAAATAATTATGTTATCTTTTAATCATTTATTACCTTTTACATTCATATATTATGTTATGTGTAATAATATTTTTATATGTTATCATTTTATTGCTTATTATATGTTATCTTTAGATGTAAGATATCCCATTATGATTATTTTAGCTTTCCCTTTACTTTGTTTTCATTTCTCCAGGTATTGAAGTGGAATTCTATGTCTAATAGACCCTATGGATAGTAATAAAAAATAATTATTTATACACAAATATTTTAATTTTTGAAGATTTAATATAATATTCATGAATCTAGTCTCTTGAGGACTATTAAAACCTTATCCTTGGAACTTAATCTCATGTATTTTGATTACCATGTCATTAATAATCCACAAACTCTTGGTGGATAGGGTTGGGGGAGTTACAATAGAGGTTCTCTCTAATTTATAATTTTAATTTATTATAGTGCTGGAAATTATTTTTTTTTCAAATTATGAATCGGATGTGTATCATTATTTGAATAAATTGAAATACATGGTAGAAAGTTATTTTTTTCAGAATATGGAATATCTTTATATGGACAATAATGGTGAATACATCAGATATAAATTATATATCATTTATTAAAATAATTGAAAAATGATTGAGAAGGTAGTTCTCATAACATCTCATAAAATGGTATGGTTGAAATAATGCATCAAACATTGACTAATAAGGATTGAAGAATGCATCTACACTACAAAATTTATAAGGGGGTTTTTTAAGATACTGTTAATATAGTGTAATACCTTATCAACCCAAGTCTAGAATCAATTGTTTTTTCAAAACATTCAAAGGATCAGTTATTTTCTAAAATTGTAGAAGTTAACCATATTGATGTTTTCAATAGATTGTAATATGATCATTTTGATGCTACTAATTGAGATTATTTTAAAGAAAAATCCAAATAATTTTTTCTCCTTGGGTATGAAGATAAAAATTTTGGATTTTGAATATGGTATGGTGTAAACAAATCCATCTATAGATGAGATTTTATCTTCAATGCGAAGGTTTTGTGGATGTACTAAATCTCTGTGGAGAAAATATTTGAACAAAATAAATCTATTATCTAATTACTAGTTAATTTGAGTAAGCATGATATAATAAAAATCATTTGGAAAACTCATATAATAATTTTAAAAGTTATGAAAGTATACTAGAAAGACTATCAGATTTTATATTAAAAAGACTAATGACTTCTAACACTTGAGTGAGAGTACTAAAAATTAGGTAATTAAAATATTGACCCGAAAGGGGAAGTATAATGAGACAAAATCAATTTAGAAGACATGATAGAGTCATAATACTAGTTCTAATGATTGAGGATTTCATTAGTAGTCTGTATTTAATGAATGAATGAGAAGCCTAATTCTATAAATTAATAACAAAAACATATTACATGAAATAGTATGAGTGAAAAATGGTGGAATAAGTGTATTTTTTCAATTTAAATTGAACTTTGAAATTAATTGATCATTAGAGGGGAAACTAGAACTCAAGAATAATAAAGTATAAAATTTTATGGAATAAGATAATTAAAACAAGGGATTAAAGTAATTATTATTGGAAAATGGGTTTTAACAAAAAAAAATAAGGAGTCAATTTGTTGACATTTTCTCACCAAAGGTTTAATATACAACTATATGAATAGTGCTATTAAATGTTTCATTAGATGATCTATAATTATTATAAATGGATATAATGATGTCTTTCCTTGACTATTATTTAGAGGAATAAAATTACATTAACCAATGTGTAGGTTTCACATAATATAGAAATATGAAAAAAAATTAGTAAATTGAATAAATATATTTATATAATAAAGAAAAAATCTAGATAATCAAATAATAAATTCAATAACATACTGGAATAAGAATGGTTCAAATAGTGAAACATGAATTATAATTATTACTTGAAGGAGTAGTATGATGTAAAAATTATTATACTTATACTTTTTGTTGATGAAATATTTCTAGATGGACAATATAGTAGGAGGACATGATAGATGAAGCATGATTAGTCGAGAAGAATCATGATAAAGGTTCTAGGACAAGACCTGAAAATATTTTTGATAAATAACGAGATAGATAGGTTACCCAGAACCTTGTTGTTATCTAAGAGGAACTATATGTAGAAGTTAATTCATAGATTTCATATGTTTAAAAGCAATATGGTCTTGACCCATTTGTTAGAAGCATCAAATTTTCTAAGGTGACTTTCCTAAAAAAATAATGTGTTCAGATATATGTCCATGGCTTTATTTTCATCCATATTATAATGTTTGAAATATGAAATTATTTTCACTCTACTAGATATTTCATTTGAAGTGGGAGTTATAAGCCAATTCATATTGAATCTAGAATATGAACACAAAGACGTTATGAAGTGTATCGTCAATAACTTGAAAGGAATATATGGAATATCCAAATGGTATAGGTTGGAAAATCCTAATAATTCCCAGAATTCAAACCATAATCTCCTAACCTAGATATCTCCATGTTTTTTACATTTCATCACTCCCCTCAACGTTTATTTGTTTTTGTTTTTGTTTTTGTTCTTTTTTTTTGTTCTTTTGAGGGTGTACAACAGTCGAATAATATGTACACATTCATAGGTCAATCTGGTATAGTAATGAAATAGATCGAATAAGGAACAAATGTATAGAGCATTTTTTTTTGAAGGTAGGGAAAAATGAAACTAACTTATATTTACCTTTTATTAAGTAATAAATTTTCACACTTTTTGGTTGGGTACAAAGATATGTGGAGAGATTAAGTGAAACAATTTTCTCTTAAACTATTCACACAAAGGGTACCATTTTTCTCAAAGGGTTCAAAATGATAGAACCTTTTATATCATCTACAAACAACCAAATTTTGATAGAAAGTCACACCATAGTATTGAATTATTTCTAAAATGCATATTTGAGCCATTTTTTCTGAATGTTAAAACAACATGAAATACATAAATCCCTTATGTATTTTTTCTAACTTCCATGATAATTTGGGAATAAAAAAGTAACATTCTGGTACAAAATTTAGGAGGGAAAGAGGGAAAGTAACAATACTATTCAACAATATAAAAAGGGAAAAGAAAATAAAGATAATGAAAATTACTAACTAACCTATGAATGTACCCATACCCCACAACTAAAGTATGTATTGTACTCACTGTAATAAAAGATAATGTGGTAAGGAGGGATAAAACCTAGCTGGTGTCATTCATAGATTGCTTCTTTAACATGGATTTCCACCATCGGTGAATCTAGAAGGGCTTCGTGGAATTGCTTCAGCTACTTCCCATTGACAGTGAAGGTTTTCTTGGTTTCTTTATTTTGAACCTGAGCAACACAAAATGAATAAATATTAGAAATAGTGTAAGGTCCAAACTAGTGGGAAAGAATCTTACCTAGATACAACTTAAACCTTTCATTGTAAAGGAGAACCTACTTCCCAATTTGGAATTGAAGATGAAGGATGAGATGGTCGTGGGAGCCTTAGTTCACTCCTTATAAATCATAGAGTTCTCATATGAATCTTTACGCATTTCCTCCAACTCCTGAATATGAAACTTCCTTTGAGAATCTATACTAGAAAAATTATAATTTCATTGTTTAATGGCCTAGTAGGCCCAATTCTCTATCTCAATAGGGATATAAAAAAGCATTCTAAACACAATCCTATAAGGTGACATTCCAATGGGACTTTTAAAGGTAATACGGTAAGGCCAAAATGAATCATCGAGTATAAGACTCCAATATTTTTTTGGGGGTGAACCATTTTTTGAAGAATTTGTATTACATCTCTATTTGACACCTTGACTTGACCATTGGTCTGTGGGTGATAAGCAGTACACACACGATGTCCGACCCCATACCGATGTAAAATTGATTTCATTGTTCAGTTTTAGAAATGAGAAACCTGGTCATAGATGATGAACAAAGGTAATCCAAACCTACAAAAAAATTGGTTCTCAAAAATTACACAATATCCCTGGAATCATTTGTCCTTATAGTGCATGAATTTACCCATTTTGACACATAATCCACTGCCAGATGAATATAAAAGTTCCTAAATGAATTAGGTAATAGTCTCGTAATGTCATTTTCCCTAAACACCAAAAATGCCATGGAATAGAAAGGGTTGTTATGGAATTTCATTTATTTTAGGGAAATTACCCATTATTTAACAGCAAGGACAATGTTTATAGAAATCATGGGAATACTAAAATAAAATTTCCCAAAAGAGAGAAGAATCAAGGACCTTGAGAGCATTCTATTAGGGGCCAAAATTTCCCACATAAGCAAGAATGTGGAAGAACCTAAGGACAGACTGAAACTCACTATCAGGAAAAAAATGCTAAATGACATGATCAATACACATGCACCAAAGGTAGGGGTCATCCCCATTCTACCAACAAGACTCATGTTTTAGACAATCGTCTTGGTTTTTATTGAAATCTGCAGGAATGGAAAATGATACCAAATAGTTTACAATTTCAGCATAATAAGGAATTGAATCTTGCACTGAGTACAATTTCTAATCAGGAAGCACATCATTTATAGAAAATCAGGGGGATGAGTCAATGTATAAGGATGGGAGGATCCTAATGATATGGTCAACCACTATATTCTCTACTCTTTATTTATCCCTAATATCTAGGTTGAATTCCTAAAGTAGGAGCATCCATCGAATGAGACGTTGCTTGGATTCCAGTTTCTTAAGGAGATATCAGAGGGTTGCATGGTCTGAGAACCCAATGCCTTTGAACCATAAAATATATGAACTTAATTTATCCAAGTAAAACACAATGTAAAAGAATTATTTTTTAGTTTTGTTGTAGTTTTCTTGAGAAGGGTCCGAAGTACGTGAGGGATAGGCTATGACATGTGGTGCTCGGTTGACCCTTTTTGATAAGACATCCCCAACTACATAGTTAGAGACATCACACATGAGCTCAAATGGTAAATCCTACAAATTTGGTTGGATTACAAGAGGTTATGTGAGACTCCATTTCAATTTATTAAAAGCATCATCACATTCTTTATCAAAAACAAATTCCTTTTCTTCTTTGAGTAATCGGGAGAGGCGGTGAAATTTTACTAAAGGCACGAATGAAAAAATGGTAAAATCCAGTATGACCTAGTCAAGGTCACACATCCCATAAATTTTTGGGGGATGGTACAGAATAAATGACATACACTTTTTATTTTTCGACTTGTATACCGTCCCTAGAAATTACAAGCCCATGTACTATTCTTTGTCACACAATGAAATGGAATTTATTGTAATTTAATATAAGATTCTTTTCAATATAGTGATGTAGGACTGAACCTAAACTACTTAATCATTCATTAAAATAATAGCCATATATAGTTAAATAATCCATGAATACTTCCATGTAATTATCCAGGTAATCTGAAAAAATACTAACCATGCATCACTGGAATGTACCCAAAGTATTGCACATACCAAATGGCATCCTCCTATAAAAAATATGTGCCACAGGAGAAACTAAAGGTTATATTTTCCTAATCCTCAAGGTCAATATGGATATGAAATTATCCAGAATACCCATCAAGAAAATATTAAGTGGACTTCCCAACAAGCATATCTAGCATTTGTTCAATGAATGACAATGGGAAATGGTCCTTCCAATTGTGTTGGTTTAGTTGGTGATAGTCTATACATAGATGCCAACTATTCTACACACGGTTCAGAACCAATTCATTTTTTTCATTTTTAATTATTTTTAGACATGTTTCTTTAGGAACTACTTGAATAGGACTGACCCATTGGCTTTAAATATAGGGTAAATGCTTCTATCATCCAATAATTTTGTTACCTTCTTTTTAACAACATCTAAGAGGTTTGGGTTCAGTCAATGGTGTGATTACCTCTCTAGTTTAACCTCAACATTAAACAATATATGATGTGTAAAAATTGATGGGGTAATACTAAGAATGTCTCCAAGTGTCCATCCCAAACCTTTATTATACTCCCTCAAAAGTTCAAGCAAACACAATTCATGCTCAGGAGGGAGTGAACTAGCAATGATGATAGAAATATTTATTCCATTATCAAGATAAGATTATTTTAAATCTTGAGGCAGTTGTTTTAGTTCCAATTTAGGCAGAATTTGGATTGATGGGAGTGTTTTTGAAAGTTAGCGGTCACTAATCTAATCTAACTAGTCAATGGTATCATCCTCAAGTGAGGAATGATCTTTTACAAGATTATCAGTATCATCGATGGCCATGGGATCCTTGGTGTTCAAGAAATTATCAATTAACAAACATGCAAGAAATTTTTCTAGACCCGTACAACATTCCATGCATGATTCATTACCTAAAATTTCATTCAATGATGAAAAGTCACAAAGGGGATCGGGTTAATGAAAATAATATTTTTCAAGGGAAGGGAGTACATATATAGAGTTAACTGAGAGAGAGGAATGTTCTTCTAAGGGGTGCTTCATGGAATCAATGATGTTTAAGTGGAAAATTTCACAACCAATGTCTATATATAATATAATATTGTTGAAATTAATTATTTTTTTAGTGTTTTTAAATAAGGGCCTCCCCAATATAATTGGGGCATGTCTATTTATCCTATCATCTTCCATTTTTAGCACACACAAACTAGTAGTAAAAATTAAAATTTTCACCTTCACAAGAACATCATCTAACACACCAGATGGGTGTGCTATACTCTGATTTTCTAATTGAACAACAATTCCTATGGGATTTAGCTCCCTAACCTACAATGAAGAGTAAATAGAGTGAGGCATCACATTTATAGAAGCACCTAAATCAATCATAGCATTGGAAAATGAATACTCCCCTATGGTGCACAGAATTGAGATTGTTATAGGATTGTTTTATTTGGTGGGAAGTGATGGATCTATTAATGCTGAGACATTCCTCTCCAAGATCACCTTATTATAACCTCAAAGTCTCCTTCAGTGTTTACACATATCATTCATAAACTTGGTGTATCTTGTAATTTTCTTCATGTAATTCATAAAAGGAATGTTAACCTTCATTTTTTAAATGTTTCTAATATCTCCTTTTCAAGTTCAGTTTCATTTTATTTTTCCATTTGGTTGTTTATTGGGGGAATGGAATGGGAATTGTTGGTCTAGGTGGCTCATCAACACACACACTATTTCATTTGTAAGGGATTATATCTGGACAAGGTTTTACCTCATTTAGACCATTTACAGTGGTTGGGATAGTGGTTTCCTTAGGAGTGGGTGACTCTAAAAGAGGGGATATTTTTATTTTAAGTTTAGTTCCACTCCTAAGGGTGATGTAACTGATATTTCCTTTGTTTCTAGGGTTTACTAGTGGTTGAGAGGATAGTTTACCCGACCCATGACTTTGAATTTCCACCACATAGTTGGCGAGTTGTCATAATTGGGTTTTTAGGTCTTGTATGGCTGCCTAGGTAGTTTTTTGGAATTGGATATTGTTGGAAACCATTTGTTTCATCATGTCTCCTAGGCTAGGCTTGGGTTTTAGAGGGGGTGGTGGGAAAGTCCTTTGTTGTGTTTGAGGATTTTTGGGTGGTGGTGGATTACTACTCTACCCTGGTTGGTTCCATGGATATTGAGGTTGGTTTGAATACCCCCTTTCCTATAATATTGGTTTTATTTCGACCCAGGGTTTGATGGATATTAAGGTTCTTTCCTAATGATTTGGTTATAGGGGTGGCCTAGAAAGATTGACTCACAACTCTTAGAAGTTTCTCTCAATTGAGGACATTGGTCAGAGTAGGGGGTATTAGAAGAACATATACCACAATGGATGGGATGAGGAGATTTGGATTTCCCTAAGGTAAGATCATGTTTTCTTAGAAGGGTACATACCTATTCAAACTTTATGTCCACCTTCTTCTTGAATTCTGTATATTTCACCCCATGGACACCTCAAATGGGTATACTAGACCTTGAACTGAATTGTTGTGTATTCTTTTCCATGTTCTCAATTAGGTTTATTATAATAATTGGTTTCTTATCAACAAGAACACCACCTAAAGTAGAATCAATCATGTTTCTATCAATAGTAATTGAACCTTCATAAAAATGCTAAATTAAAATTTGATCACTTATTTTGTGGTGTGGAAAAATTGAACAAATAATTTTAAATCTTTCTCAACATTCATGAAGAATTTACCCTTAATATTTCCTTGTACTAAAAATTTCTTTCATTATTGTTATAGTTCTAGATACTGGGAAGTATTTTTCAAGAAAAATACAAATCATGTCTACCCAACCTCAAATTGGTGAATTAACATAGTACAAAAAATCTTTTGTAGTGTATTCTAATGAAAAAAGGAGTTCCCTAATCTTTAATTGTTCTTCATACACATTATAAGTTTTTGAGGTTGAACACATAGTGTGAAATTATTTTAAATTCTTATGTCGGTATTATCTAATGATTCCATGAAATCTTGGTAATAAGTGAATTTGACCAGATTTTAGTTCAAAATTGGGTGCCTTACCTTGCATTTGAATATAAGTGGGTTGGATATCAACATCTAGTGTGGTTATTTATTTTAGTGTTTGATTGTTTTCATCCGTGTTATACACATTTAATTCATTTTTAATGTGGCTTTGAGAAGATGAAGAAGAAGGGTCAAGAAGAGTGTCAATGTTTTGTGTATCCTCCTTCAAAGGGTTCTCTTCCACGTCTTAGTGTTGCTAACGTAGGATCCACTCCGATTCGGGTTCTAAAGGTGGTAAATATCCTCTAGTATAAAGCATCAAGCATAAAACCTATTAAAGAAAAAAAATTAGAACACAAAGAGATAGTTAAATGTATATGATAAAACAAATAAATATTCACAAAATATACAAATATCTTATAAAAACACACACTGAAAACCAAATAACTCCCTATAAAATAATCCAAAATTTGAATGCATAGTCATCACACATCAAATTGATTATTATTTAAATGTTTATTTATAGTGTAGTTCAAATCATAGGTCATCTCTCAAGGAGCGTTGAATGGTTTAGAGTGTGTACTCTTAATAAATATTACTAAAAGAGGGGGGTTATTTTGAAAATATCTTTAAGAAACTAACTTAATTTAAAGATATTAAAAATTAATAAAGAAGTATATTTTGAAAATATATGATAATTATTTGATAACTATTAAGTTACTACAAAACTTTAAAAGTTCCTTGTTCTTAATTGATTATTAGGTGTTGGTGTAATCCTTTGGTTGATGTATAACCAAGATCTTGGGTACCCACATCCCTAAAATGATGAAAATAGGACTAAAATTTGACATATAGTCAAGTTACATCCCATTAGAATGAATTATGGTTTTTTCATGGAACACTGAAATCTTAAATGTTTGGGAAAGAATAGGAGTCATATGTTTTCCAATCGAAACAACACAAGTCGCACACATAGAATTGTACACTGATCGGTTATGAAATAAAAATTGTTTCAATTAAATGAATCAAAAAAAGTTAAGATACATATAAAAGAACAATTGAAACCCATAATTTACACCAAAACAATATATAATTATGTGTCTTAACTTCCTTTTCAAGTGTGTAGCTCTCTCATAATGATCACCCCATGTTTAGCCAGACATCGAGAGGAGGAGGAAGCTCAGGTGTAACTCCTTCTACATTCTTGATCCTCCTATAAGGATAGGGGCCTCCATAACTTCTAGGATGATGAAGATACTCCTATAGGACTCCAAAATGGAATATCTTTTCTTCTGGTTCGAACATGAAAATTAGTTTCCCTTGGTGCCCTTTTATAGCCAAAATGGTAAGTTGTTTTTAGAACCCAGGTTTGAAGATACCATATTAGTCTCAGTTTTGGGTTGGTAAATGAAATTATACTGACTTAAAAAAAGATAAAATTTGTTTCTAGGATTCTTGACTATAACCATGTCAAATTTTGTGTCTACTGGACATTTTGAATTTGAGATATAGACATAATACCGAACCAAAATCTTGACTTTGTGCAAATTCTATCCGCTGGATAGAATGGTTCGGAAGGGCCACCAGATTGATGAATTGGGCTACGGTTTTTTGATATGATATTTATACCATGAATTTATTGATCTTATCATAACATTTCAGCCTATATGGAGGAACTTATTTCTCTAAATGTACAAAAACGTGGATAGGTGTCCTTGGTCTTTAGTTCTGTTTGGCCCATTTTTATTTTGGATCATCTTCAGGGCCTCCAAATCACCTATACCTTCAATGAAAATATCAAAAAAAGTAACATTTACCTTTTTAACAGTGATAAAAACAAAATAATTTAATAAAACATGATGTTAAATGTTTTATTATTTTTATAATTTTCAATACAAAACCAGTTTATCCCGATTGTGTAAGGGTGAAAATGAAACAGTGAATTGTGATGCGATCAGTATACCACCCATAGATGTATTCTAGGATTATCATACTTGAATTTATTAGTATTTACATACCCATTTTATGATATTTCTTTCATGGGGTTTTTGTTTCAGATGTTACCAAATCTATAAAGTAATTTTGTCTCAATTGTCCTTCTTCGAGACACATGCCATGTTATGGACCTATGTTTTTATATGAGGTGTATATACAACCTTTGACATGTTAAATAATTAATATAATTATTTTAAATATATTTTAAGCTTAATTTTATTTCATATTTTTACATGTGGATTATAATTCAAAGTTACCAAGTGGTAAGAGTTTATTGAAACAATCTCTTCATTTGTCGAGATTGTTTAAAATTATGATTCCATTGACAAAATATTATGATCAATCTCTCGAGATAAATGATGAAATTTACTATCCTCTGTATATTCATTATATTTTCCTGAATTGGTTCTATTTTCCACTATTTGGTACATAATATTATAGAGAAATTGTTTTCAATAAATCCTGACTTTACCACTTTTTTCGGTCGGAAATATGTGTTCTTTGAAAACCATGTTCTCTAAATTGTTTTTCAAAATGTTTTCAAGATTATTTTATAAGTTTTCAATGTTTTGTCAAAGAGAAAGGTTTTTTCATATTTTTTATATTATTTTATAATTTTTCAAGAAAAATGTCTTCAAAAATGATTTCAATCCTTCTTTCTATGTTTTGAAAGTATTTTCAAAGAAAAAGTTTTTAAAAATGTTTTCAAACATATTCAATAAATTTTCAGAGAAAATGGTTTTCAAAATGTCTTCAAGAATTATCTATAATTTTTCAATGTATCTTCAATGAAATTTTTTTAAAAAAATCAAGATTATTTTTTATATTTCCAAGGGAAATGGTTTTCAAAACTTTTTCATGCTTTATTTGTATGTTTACCCATTATTTTTAATTAAATTGTTTTTAGAATGTTTTCAATATTATTTTATAAGTTTTCAAGGAAAATGGTTTTCAAAACTCTTTCAAGAATTATTTATAATTTTTCAAATTATTTTCAATAAAATGGTTTTTCTAATGTTTTCAATATTCTTTTATATTTTTTCCAGGAAAATGTTTTCAAAACCTTTTTAATATTTTTTTTAAGTTTTCAAGGAAAATTGTTTTAAAAAATTTTTATGTTTTAAAAATAATTTCTCATGAATAAATAATATTTTCTTCAAAAATGTTTTTAAAATATAGCTCAAAGTTATTTTCTATCCACGATGATATCTGTTGATGTTACTCATGCCTTTCTAGAAGATTATCTAAAGGTTCTATTCATATTATTTATCTGAATGGATTTTTTTTTATGGCATGATGCTTATGAAAACTCATTTCTCTTTCATGGGTTATATGTTTCTGAAACTTGTTCCTATTACATGAGTTATGTGCTTGTAAAACCAATTTCCCTTCAATGGGTTATCCCATGATAAATTATTATGAAACTCACATCCTTCCTCAGGTTATTCTAGGATGAATTGATTATAAAACTTATATATTTTTAATAGGTTATGACATGATTAAATATTGATGATACCCATTTCATTTCCTGGGTTATGATATGGTATATTTCTATAGGTCAGGATATAATTTTTATTATATTTTGGAAGATGTATGTATGGGTTATTATGTGATAGGTGGGACCTATATGTCCCTCACATATATTGGGTAACAATAAATGTTTTAGGATATCAAAGGGTATCCGGGAAGGCATCCTAAGCTTGAAAAAAAGAGGGTAAATGGGAGGGAATCCTAAGATAAAAACAAGAGGGAATCTTAATCCCAAAACAAGAGGGTATTTAGAAAGGAATCCCAATCCCAAAATAAGATGGTACAAGGGAGGGATTCCCAAGCTCGAAGTAGGTACATAGGTTATTATCTCAAGCCTAACATGTTATGAAGGTATTGGTAGGAATCCTTGACATATGTTTTTTATAATGTTGTGTATATTCCACACATTATATGTCTTATTATATGTTTTACCCTCATGGATTATACTCTTTTTCCCTTATGAGTCATCTCTTATGAATTGTTGATACTTATGTCATGATTAATGATTATGATCATTGATATGTGTGGTATGACTTTTAATGATCATGATCATGATCTCATAACCTTATGATCTTGACTATGTTTACATATATTCCTTTTTTACCCTTACTAATAATCTAAGATAAACTCTTTTTTGTTTCCTTTCCCATGTTATGGAGACATGTAGTACATATGACATGTCTAATAACAGTGTTATTCAAGAAGAACCTAGTAAGAGATAATGTAGCTCACTTGTGTATTTTTTTTTATGTTTCTAAGTTTCCAAAGGCACTAAACTAATATGGTATTTGGGAATATATTTGTCTAATGTTTTAAGTATTCTTCAAAAATAATGTAATGTCGATGTATAAAAAGAGAGGGTCTTCATAGTCTATTCCATGAAAAATATGACATCATTATCTCCTTTAATAAATAAATATGGGAAATTTATTGAGCATATATGGTCATATAGAACCTCAATGTTGATGTTTCCCAAATGATATTCCCTCACATGCTGAAAAATAATAATAGTCAACACCATCAGATAAAGAAAAGTTTCTCTATCCTAATATACTAGGGTCATCTATAAGGAATTCAACTACTTATAAACCTACTCCACTATGTGAGAACAAGACTTCATGTTAAGGTAATCTTATACCATGCTTCCCTTAACAAAATTATATACTAACTCAAATTAATTTCCATGTATAAACTCTAATTTTAACCTCTATTTGAAGTTCAGGTCCCTCTACATGGAGCTATATAAAATGATATGATGGTCTGATTAAACACCAAAGTGCTCTCCCAGATGATAGTTCTTCTACTTCCTTTGAGAAAAGTCTAATGTATGAAAAACTACACCGTGTGTCATGTAGTTATTCTCATGGGGTCTTAACTACCTTTTCCCTTATGCAGTCGCTACCTACCTTTTCATTAACATTCATTCAATCCCAACTCTTGAGGCATCACAATACACTATATACTTAAACCCCTCATCCAATAGTTTCAAAACAAGTGCACTCTTCAGCATCAAACTCAACTCTCTAAAGACTCTCTAGAAAATTTTAGTCTAGGTAAATAGATTCCCTTTCTATTTCATAGTGGTTAAAGGTTCTATAATCCTAGAGAAGTCTGCCACAAAACTCTTATAGTACCCTAAAAAGAAAATAAAACTCCACACCTCTGGAAAAATGTTGGGTGCCTCCCAAACAAGAAAAGCATCAATATTTATTGGTTCCACAACTTACCCATGATTAGAAATGACATTCCCAAGGAATTTAATCTCATGGATAAATAACTATAACTTTTAGAGATTAAAAAAATCGAGTTCTCCTAAAGAAATTCTAGGACCATCCTCAAGTGCTCTTCCTACTCCTCCTATGGCATAGAATAGATGAGTATGCCATCAATGAAGACAACTAAAAATTAGTCCAAGTACGGAGGGAAGATCTGGTTCATCATTTTAAAAAACACATTAAAGGAACTCATCACACCAAATGGAATCACTAGGAAATCATAGTGTCTATAGTGACATCATAATTCTAGCTTCAGAAAATCAACCTCATAAACACTCAAATGGTGGATGACAGAATTGAGATCGATCATCAAGAACTATCTTTTACCTTGAAATGGGTGAAATATTTCATCAATTCTCATATATGGGTAATTATTATTTATTGGGGCCTAATTCTGGTGATGATAATCAATATAGAGTGACAAGACTCCATTCACCTATTTCAGACACAAAAATTTGAAGATTCCCAAGGTGCACACTGGGTATGATAAAACCCTTCTATAAAATTTCATATAACTTCTCCCTCTGCTCATGTAGCTAATTAGGGACCATATGATATACCATAAAAGATATTGGAGCAGTTTTGTGGTGAAATTTGAATGAAAATTCCTTCACCCGCCTCAGAAGTAGTCATATAATATCCTCATGGAAGACATCCATATAATACTCCACATATGAAGGAATATAGATTCCTAAAGATCCCACTAAATCAATAGATAAATATTCTGACTAAGGTGTGATGGGTTATAGGTTTCTTCTCGTAAGACGCACTCACTCCATAATGAGATATCTATCTACCATAATGGATAATCCTGTCACATCTATCTGAAGTCATCTAACTCGTTTTTGTTGTTCATAAATCTAGTATCAAATATTGGTAAACCATTCCATATCCAAGATTAAATAATAAGGACTTATCATTACAACTAAAACATACCACGAGAAACTCTCTCAACCAAGTGATAGATATCACTACCAATAGATAAACAATATTGAAGAATCATTCCCTATAGGAACCTCAATGTAAAAAGGTTAGTCTAAATCCTTTACTAGGAGCCCCATTGTGACATCCCAACCTGGGAGCCACTGAACCGTTCCCCAAGCTGATTGGCCACAAGCCCTCAAGCACGCCTCCCCATATACCAGAGGGTTCCGACTAGTAATGAGGTTCTGGTAAGTCAATTTTGGGGAGACTATACCCTATTTTATCATAAAAATACACCAATGGAAGAAAATAAAAATAACCAAGTGTGGAAGCCTATAAATAACTAGAATAAATTCATGTCATGTGATAACAAAAACATGAAAATACAATACTCAATTGAAAGGTAAAAACATGTTATGACAATGCAAATGTCAAGTGTCTACAATTAAACTGAAATTGAAGACACAATGACTCTCAAGTGGGTCCCAAACCACATCTGGTTCCCTCTCCCATGCTCTAATCCCAAACTGTAGACTATCCCAGGGCCTTGCCCTTATCTTGTTCTGCAATAACAAATTCTACTTAGTTTCTGATCAGGAGTCTCAAATAGGGTGTGTGTACAACTCTGTAGGCCACTACCAACGGTGTTTAAAACGAGTCCAGTCAAAAGATAGTGCATTCAATTTTATGAATCAAAAAATACAATGCATAATTTAAATAGTTATCATATTTTCATTTAATCTCTAATCATCACATTAATCCTAGTTTCAATTCATGTTTCCCATTTGAATCATCATTCATTATTATCATTCATTTGGTGTTGAACGCCATGCCAAGAACCACAATATCATTGAATCATCATTCATTATTATTATTAATTTAGTGTGGAATGTCATATCAAGCACCCCAAATCTCATTGAGTGTAGGTCTACATTCCTATCACTCCATATCTCATTCGGTATAGGTCATAATGCCTAGCACCCTATAATCTCAAGTTTGGATATCTATTAGGGAGAAACTCAATGTCCAAGTCCCAACTTCTAATTAGTCTAGAACACCATGTCTAGAACCACAAAAATCTCATCCATTTAATCATTCTTTAATTAACAAGTATTTTCCACATTATTCCATTACTAATCCAATAATTAGTTAAACATTTAAAAGTCCATTAGTTAATTTAATATTTAACCAAGCACATAACCCATTAATTAATTCATCAATTAATTAATCAATCGAAACAATTCTCTTTCCATAATTAATTATTCACAATTAATTATCCATATCAAATCTCAACTTGTCATAATTAATTCTCACAATTAATTATATTTGATCAACATCATGGCACATAATTTATTCTCACAATTAATTATCTTATATAGCCAACATAATTTAATAATTAATTACCCCCAATTAATTATGTTATCACAACCAATTAAATATCTTCATTAAAATATCTCAACCAATAAAAAATATCCAAAATATATATTTGGGAAACCACCTTTCATTTGTTCCATGATTAAATTATCAATTAATCACCAAGGTAATCTCAAGTCAATTCCACATTCCTAATTACTTCAATTTAGGAAATCAATCATATATAGAATATAGAAAATCATAAAATCACGTTCAAATATCAAATCATGACTATGGGAGTTCAATTTAGACCACCTACCTCGATTTATTGATGGAAGTTAACCCAACAGAAATCCCCAAAATCTAAGCAGCACAACATCTTTGATCAAGATTCGTATCTAAATACTTAAACCAAAATTAATATCGAAGGCATAAAGATATTGAATATATAGATCTAGATCCATAATCCTAGATCTATATCTCAACTTAAAGGTTTAGATTCATGAAAATGGTGGAGATTTTCCAAGGAAATATCAAGGAAAGATAGAGGAAAGAATAAGAGAAGCATCGGGATGAAATCTACATACGGGAACAAGAATAGATCTTTTATCTAGGATTTCAATCTCGATGAATGGAATTCATATAGAAGTAGAATCTCATCAGAAGGCTCTGAGATCACCCAAAAATTTTCAAGTCCAAGCCTAGGTCAAATTAGAGAGGTTTTGGGGGTTTCGGTGGTTTTAAAACCAATTTTTGGATAAAAATTCTCCACGCGCATAGTTTCACCTGGGAGGCCACACGGTTAGGCCAAAATTTGTGAAAATTATGCGGTCTTCCACTGCCTATATGGCTCGTTGGTGCACGGTTATGAAAGACATGCGCCAAATGTGCCGATCACCATTGTCTGCATGGTTTTCTTGCACACGGTTTGTCTAAACCATTCGCAAACCATGCACAGCTTCTTATCTTTCCAAGTTCCTTAAAAACTTCACCAAAACATACCCTAGGTCATACCCCAACCCAAAGGTACTTAATAATAACAAAAATTACCTAAAAATGCTCTCTAAATTGTTCCAAAAAAGGTTGGGATCTTACAATCTCCCTGCATTATAACATCTCTTCCTTGAGATGCACTCCCAAACTTCTCTAAGATTATGATCCAAAAAAATGGTCCATTAAGCCCTCATGTTTTCTTCCCATTACCAAGTTTCCTCTTGAGCACTTCCATGTTTCCATAACACATGATCTAATGTCACAGTCTTTCACCATATCACTTTCTCACTGTGACCCAACACGCATATCAGATGCTCCTCAAAGGACGCATCTATCACAATGTTAGCCTCTTCCAAATCAATCACATGAGAAGGGTTGGGGTGATACCATCGTAGGTTTTATACATGGAAAACATCATTCATATCACTAAATTTATGTGGAAGTGATAATCGATACGTCAATGTCCTAATTCTATCCAACACCTCAAACGGTCCTACAAACCTGTGCACCAACTTGCCCTGCCTCCATATCCTATGGTGACCCAATCTAGGAGACACCTGAATGAATACATGATCACCCTTTGTAAACTCTTGGGTTCATCTCAATCTATCATCATACAACTTCTTCCTACTCTGAAACATAACCATACATTTCCAAATCAACTGCACCTGCTCTGATGTCTCCTAAATGAGACTCGGTCCCAAAAGCTCTGACTCACCCCCATCTAACCAACATCGCAGTGATCTAAAAGGCCTTCCATAAAGTGCCTCATATGATTCCATCTGTATAGTTTCTTGATAACTAATGTTGTAGGTTAACTCCACTAAATCCAGGTGTTTCTCCTAAGAACCACCAAATTTAAGCACACATGCTCGTAGTATATCCTCTAACACCTGTATGGTACGATCTGACTACCCATCTATCTGTGGGTGGAAGGAAATACATAACAGAACCTGTATACTAAGATCCTTCTGTAATCTCTTCTAGAAGAGTGAAGTAAAGTGTAAATCGTGATCTGAAATAATAGTCCATGGAACCCCATGTAAACGAACAATACCTCTCACATACAATTCTCCCAACTGATCTACTATAATGTTTTCCCTATTAGGAAAAAAATTTCTACCTTTGTTAGTTGATCCACAATGATCCAAATAGAATCATTATTCCTAAGAGTCATTGTAATTCCTACCACAAAATCCATAGTCCTGACATCCCACTTCAATTCCGGAATAGGTAATGGCTACAATAGGCCTTTAGGTCATTGATTCTCTGCCTTCACCTGCTGACAGGTGAAACATATTGTTACGAGCCCTACTATCTCCTTTTTTATACCTAGCCACCAAAATTTTTATCGTAGGTCACGTTCCACCCTAGGATGTACCCCCCGCCTTAAAGCATGAAATTATCGCATGAGTTCCTCTGACATACTCGTAGGCACAACAACCTGATTTTTCACATAGATGATCTCATCCTCATATATTATCTATTCTGAAGGTGTCTACCCACCTTTAAGGCTTTCCCTCAATGATAAACACTCCAAACCCTTATATTTCACGTCCCTGATTCATATTAAGAGTGTAGACTCCACTGTTACAGAAACCAAAGTCATCCCCTCCAAACTCTCATGATCTACCACATGTATTTCCACTAGCAGAGTCATCATATTCCACTCTACACTCGACTCATGTACCAATTAAGTCTGAGTTTTCCTTCTCATGGTATCATACACACTATTCCCCTTTCCAAGTTTATATGTCGGATCAAAATCAAAGGACTACATATATTATACCCATCTTTGCTGCTGAAGATTTAAGTCACACTTTGAAAAGATATACTTCAAGCTTTTGTGATCTATAAAAACTATAAAATTCCCACAAAAAATACAGTGTCGCAAACACTTAAGAGCATAAACCACTACTGCTAACTCAAGGTCATGCATAGGGTAATTTTGTTCATGTGGCCTCAACTGCCAAGACCCATAAGCAATGACTTGATCCCCTTGCATCAACATATCTCTGATTCCGATCCCAAAAGTGTCACAATACATTGTGTTCTCATCACCTAACTCAGGTAAGATCCAAATTGGTGTCGATATCAAGTGCTTCTTCCACTACTGTAAAGCATTCTCATATGATCCTATCCAATCAAATTTTATTCCTTTATTTTTCAAACCTGTAAGCAGTTATTTCAATTGGGAAAAGTCTTGGATGAAACTCCTATAATAACCAGCTAATCCTCAAATGCTTTGGATATCAAAAACATTCTTGGGTTGCTCCCAAGAAATCATTGCAAGCACTTTTTTCGAGTCCACTACCGCACCTTCTTCCAAGATGATACGCCTCAAAAAGTGTACCCTTTTAATCCAAAACTGAGATTTAGATAGCTTGGCATATATCTGATTCTCTCTTAGTGTACACAGGATGATGTCAGGATGTTGGGCCTAATCATCATGAGTTGAGTACACCAAGATTTCTTCCACAAATTCCACCAAAAACAGATCTAAGTATGGATGAAAGATCCTATTCATCAAGGCCATAAACACTACTAGATAATTCTTCAAACCAAATGGCATTATGAAAAACTCATAAAGGCCATACCTACTCTTGAAAGTAGTTCTTGGTATGTCAGTGGTCCAAACTCTCACTTTGATGGTACCCTGATCTCATATCGATCTTTGAAAATGCACAAGCCCCCTTCAACTGGTAAAACAGATCATTGATACACGGAAGATGATATATTTTCTTCACAGTCATTTTATTCAACTTTTGGTAATCGACACACAAGCATAGACTCCCATCAACCTTCTTTACAAACAAAACAGGTGATCCCCAAGGTGACATACTTGGACAGATAAACCCGTTATCCTCCAACTCCTCCAACTGCATTTTGAGTTCTTAAAGCTCAGTCGGTGCCATTATGTAAGGTGGAATGGCTACCAGATCATCCCCTAGAATGATTTAAATAGTTAATTCCATATATCTCTCAGGTGGAAACCCTGAAAATTCTTTAGGAAAGAAATCATGAAATTGTTTTACTACTAGTGGAAGGATGTCTTTCCTACCACTCTCATCATCAAGAAAGAGACTAGAAACTTGGGTTGTGAGCTCTCCCAGTTGTTGAGTACAAGGCCTCACTCTGCCTACATGGATATCCCATTATCCACACAAAAATACTGGTCACCCTTATGAGATACAAAGGTCACTCTCCTGTGGTAACAATCTGTGTAGGCTCATTATGCGACTAGCCAGTCCATACCCATAATAAGGTTGAAGCCCATTATATCAAGGACATAGATATCCCAAAGGAATCTATACTCTTTGATCTCTAGCAAACATCCCTTGCTAAAATAGATATCCTTAGTCTGTGTTATCAATGGTGTATTGATATTCATCATGCCGCTTAAGGAACCCACCTCCAGGCTAAAACTATTAAAAATATTTGTATATATAAATGAATGAGAGGCACAATAATCAAACAAGGAAGTAACTTAAGTAGAAAAAACTAAAATAGTAACTATCATTTTCAATGGACCATCCTCACTCTCTATAAGTGTAGGATGCACTTCATGTAACTGTCCTTCCCCTATTCCCAGTGGTTTCGTCTGACTCCCCTAAGTATCACCACTCTTATGATATGAGCACTCATACCATGAAGCACCACATCCACTACCTCTAATGCCTCTTCCAGTAGAACTCCTGCTACTAGACCTATATATTGTAGAAGACCCCCTTCCCACACTCTAACTCTGAGCAGCTACACCCTCAGTGCCAACCTGCCACTGCTTCCTGTAAAACTTTTGTAGGTGTCCTATCTTGCCACAAAAATGGAACTCCATTGGTGGTCGAGGACAATGTGTATGATAGTCTCCCTACCTACCGCACTGGTGGAAAATCACATGAGTAAGATATGGTGCAACTGTTCCTCCTAACTATCCACCTTGATTTCCACTATCCTAACATAGATTCTCAAGATGGTACTTCCTACTCTCGGAAGGCACAATCCTTGATCATCTAGTGATAGCTATCTGTCCAGTACTAGAAGCATCCTTCAGGTTCCCCTCTAAAATGAGAGCCTAATTAACCACTTCTGATAATTTCTTCATCTTAAATATATTCACCCGGGACTTAATTTCACACCTAAGTCCCTCCTAAAATCATTTTGCTAAAGAAGCCTCATTTGCTGCCAAAGTTGTATCAAAACGCCATAAATCAATGAAACATTCAGAATAATCTATTATGGAAATTAATCCTTAGGTTAGATGCATAAACTATGATGCCTTCTATTGTATTAGTGTCTCTATATATAAGTGTTCCTAGAACTTCTCTAGAAATTTCTTCGATAACATATCATTAGTCTCTCCATATCATACCTGAATGTCCCACCAGCACTTCAATGAAACCCATAGCATATAAGAATCCAACTTGACCCTCTACTCATCTGAAGTCTCCAAATGGGTAAGTATCATCTCTAGGGATTCAATCCAAAATCCAGATCCCTCAGGTACACCCTCTCTAGTAAAAGTAAGAGGGTGTTGTAGCTGAAACTCCATCGTCAACTCTGAAATGCTCTTCAGAACCTGTCTTGGGTCTCTCTCCATGAATTTCATGAAACGATTAAAGTTCTCCCAGAACTGTTCCCCTTCCTCCTCAGGTCTTACCAAGGTACCTCAAGTTCCCTGTCTGGAAGTTCGTTTCAAGCCATACCCCTTGGTCTCTCCCTTAACAGGCATTGTGGAGGAATATCACTACAAATCCAAACACACATCTTAGGTTTCATAATGCATCCTTGCAACATTTATGTAAGAGGAGAAACTAACTCAAAAAGTTTCAACATGTCCTTTCCCCCTTTTTTTCTCACCACACGCCGAGGCCTTATCACTACCCTTAACCATCCTAATCCTAGGTCTTAGTTAACAAGGGTACATACATTATCATTAATTAATCTAACCATTAATTAATAAAATTATCTCAAATTAATTAATCATATTGATTTCATCAATCTAGGTTCTCATTAGACACCCATTTATTCTCATTATGCATCATTATTTCAATATCACAACAAGGAAAAATAGTTCAAGTTCAACAACTTACCCATAACCCGTTTTCCCATGAGTTACTAGAATGATGGATGTCACAACAACCCTGAATGCCTAGAATGATGCATGCAGACTCAAGTATCGTGCCTCATTAGGCCATGAATCAAAATTCAACAATTTTCAAAAAAAATATCACATCACACCAAAAGTGCATCACCCAAGGTAAAATAATATTCAAATATAATGAAAAACAGTAATCACAACAATACCACCCTGAGTACTCATATTTTTTCCCATATATGAGTTTTCAACTCCCATGAACGAGCTCATTACAAAGCCTCAACTCTTCCTAGTCTCCTATCTACCTTTCCCAAAATAGTAATACAAAAGAAGAATAAAGAAAATAAAACTACATATGATACCACATTGTGACGTCCTAACCCGAGAGCCATTGAATGGTGCCCCGATCCGATTGGCCACATTCCCTCAAGCGTGCCTCCCCATATGCTAGAGGGTTCCGACTTCCAATGAGGGTCTGGTAAGTTAGCCTTGGGTAGACTATACTCTCTTTTATCAGAATAATACACCAACGGATAGAAATAAAAATACCCAAGTGTGGAATCATATAAATAACCAGAACAAATCCATGTCATGTGATAACCCAAACATGAATATACAATACTTAACTAAAAGGTAAAAACATGATATGACAATGGAAATGTTAAGTGCCTACAATGCAACTGAAAGTAAATACACAATGAATCCTAAGTGGGTCCCGCATCACATTTGGTTCCCTATCTCAGGCTCCAATCCTAAACTAAAATATATCCTAGGGAATTGCCCTTATCCGGTCCTACGATAACAAATTCTACTCATGTGCCGATCAGGTAGCCCGAATAGGGTGTGAGTACAACTCAGCAGGCCACCACCAACGATGTCTAAAACAAGTCTAGTCAAAAGATAGTGCATGAAGTTTTATGAAACAATAAATAAAATGCATAATTTAAAAAGTTATCACATTTTTATTTAATCTTTAATCATCACATTAATCCCAATTTCAATTCATGTTTCCCATTTGAATCATCATTCATTATTATCATTCATTTTGTGTTGAACATCACGTCAAGAACCACAACCTCATCGAATCATCATTCATTATTATTATTCATTTGGTGTTGAATATCGTGTCAAGCACCCCAACTCTCATTGAGTGTAGGTCACCATGCCTATCACTCCATATCTCATTCAGTGTCGGTCGTCATGCCTATAACCCCATAATATCAAGCCTGGACATCTATTGGAGAGGAATGCTATGTCCAAGTCCCAACATCTAATTGGTCTAGAACGCCATATATATCACCACAAAAATATCATCCATTTAATTATTCTTTAATTGAGTATAATTTTCTACATTATTCCATTACTAATCCAACAATTATTTAAAAATTTCAAAGGTCATTAGTTAATTCAGCAATTAACCAAGCACATAACCCATTAATTAATTTATCAATTAATTAATCAATCAACACAATTATATTTCGATAATTAATTCTTCACATTTAATTATCCATATAAAATCTCAACCTGTCATAATTAATTCTCACAATCAATTATCTTTGATCAACATCATGGCACATAATTAATTCTCACAATTAATTATCATACATATCCAATATCATTTCATAATTAATTCCCCCAAAAAAATTATCTTATCACAACCAATTAAATATATTAATTACAATGTCTCAACCCATAACAAATCTCCAAAATATCTATTTGGGCTAACCCCTTTTGTTTGTTTCGTGATTCAATTATCAATTAATCACTAAGGTAATCACAAGTAAATTCCACATTCCTAATTACTCCAATTTAGGAAATCAATCATCAAGGGCGTCTAGAAAATAATAAACTCACATTCACATATCAAATCATGACTATGAGAGTTTAATTTAAACCGCGTACCATGGTTTATTGATGGATGTTATCCCAAAAGAAATCCCCAAAATCTGAGAGGCACAATGTCATTGATCAAGCTTCAGATCTAAATCCCTACACCAAAATTAAGATCAAAGGAATCAAGATCTTTCCAATATATATCTAGATCCACAGTCCTAGATCTAGATCTCAACTCAAAGGTTTAGATCCATGAAAACAGTGGAGATATTCCATGGAATGATCAAGGAAAGATAGAGGATAGAATGGGAGAAGAAATGGGATGAAATATACATACCGGAACAAGAATGGATCTTATATCCGGGCTTTTGATCTCAATTAATGGAATTTGGATCACTTTGGAATCCCTCTGTACACCTCTGAGATCACCCAAAAATTATCAAGATCAAGCCTAGGTTAAATTAGAGAGGTTTTGGGAGTTCAGTGGTTTTAAAACCAATTTTCATATTAAACTACTCCACACGCACAATTTCACCTAGGAGGCCGCACGGTTAGGCCAAACCGTGCACCAACCGTGCGGTCTTCCACTTCCCACATGGCTCGATGGAGCACGGTTAGGCAAGTCGTGCACCAGCCGTGCCGACCACCGTTGTCTGCATGGTTATCTTGTGCACAGTTTGGCCAAACCGTGCCCAGCTCCCTATCTTTCCAAGTTCCTTAAAAACATCACCCAAACACACCCCAAGTCATACCCCATTCCAAAGGTACTTAATAACAACAAAAAGTACCTGAAAACACTATCGATAATGTTCCAAAAAAGGTCAGGATCTTACACTCATATCTCTCACCAGGAGTAGGATATGAAGGAATGAATCATACCTGTGTCTACTAGTACTTAATTAAGATTATAATAACAATATATTTTACCCCTAATCATTTCATGTGATTCTAGGTTATAAGCCTCCGCCACCTATAGATTCTCATGGACCTGAACGCCAGCTTCTTGAGCCTGAAATGGGACACCTGGAAGTGGTGGTGGGATGAGATAAGAATTTTTTCCACCACTAGTTTCTAATCCACCTTATATCCCAACCTTCTCTTTTTACATCTCCAAATCCCCAAGGGCCACCCTTCCCTCACTTGGGAGATACATGATCATGGAGCAAGTTCTACAGTTGTGGTTTGTCCTCTATCTTTCTACCCTCATCATCATGTCAGGTCAGAAAATCACATTCCATATGAACTACCTAGTAAAATTCATAACATATAACATCTCTAGGATTTCCATTTCCTCTATACAGTCCCTAAGTTTCATGCCCATGTGCCTATGTCTGGTCATGGGGAGGTATCCTATGTTTAAACCCTATTGACTGGCACATGCCAACTACTACATATGAATAATCACTTGGATGCCCACTATTAGCTCAAGCTATATGGTGTCCCTCCGATATGATACTCTCCATAAATAGTGGCCTCTATAGTACTCCATCAAATATGGGAATTAATAGGGGTACAACACTGGCATGAATGTCTTTGTGGAGACCTTTCTTGAACTTCCATGTCTGAAAGTAACCATCTAAAACTATGTTGATCTTGTACCACATAAGGTCAGTAAACCTCAAAGTATACTCAAAAACCATAATTCCTTCCTATTGAAGCTCTAAAAGCACCTAAACCCCAACTGAGCACAAGAATGGGGTCTAGTACTTCTCAAAAAATAGTTATAGGAAGTCGGACCATGAGTGTGTTGACTCATCATGTGTCGGTGTGAATAAATTGCACCAACTCCCACCTGATCCTTAGAAATAGATTGAAGCTAGTCCAAGTATCTGATCATTTGGGGTCTATAGATGACAAAAAAATATCGAATCATTGACTCATGTCAATCCTCCATAGCATGGAAATATGGATCACTATGGAATGTTAATGGCCTCTTGTTGACGCTCCTTTCGTCACAGAGTCTAAAGATTGGAAAAGGGGAATATCTTAGCTCAAAGTGATTCAACCTTTGGAAAAATATCAAAAATTGACAAAGGAAGGAATAAGAAGAACATTGCACAAGGGTCGCGCAAGTTCTACAATGGTCGTGCAAGTATACTTGCGCGCCGCCTAATGGTCGCGCAAGTGACTTGCGCGCCCTAAGTGATAACTGCCCGAGGTCTTCTCTAGCCTATAAATAGACCTTGTGGGCCCCCCATTTGAAGAGGGAATTTTTCCAAAATTCATATATAGAGCTCTGAACTCCCAAGTCTCTTCTTCAGATCTTACGAACACTTCTAAGGTAATTCTTTACCTAGAATGGAAGGTCTAAACAAGAGGAGTAAGGTCTAAGTGTTAGAATTCACTAACACTTGCGTGCCTAAGGTGTTTTACCCTTAAGGGAAATGAACATACTTGCGTGCCGCCCTACTTCTCCACCAAAACTTGCGCGCCTCTCTTCTGGAAGTACCTCAAGATAATTCAAGGCTTTGGTAAAGGATCACCCAAGTGTCACCCTACTGGTTAACAATCGCGCAAGTACCCATGTGTCGCGCAGGTATACCTGCGCGACCAGGACTTGCACGCCCACGCAGTACCTGCGCGCCTGCCAGGACTTGCACACCCCTGCCATTTTGGGTTCCCTTATTTCCCATTTAACCCCTCTTATACCATTCCACCTCTCCTATTCAAGATTCAGTCTTCAAGACATTATTCAAATCCATTTATGGCATGTTTTCTTGATTAACTTCCTTATCTGAAAGGAATTCTGTGGAATATCTCTCAAAACCTAGTGATTTACACATCTTTATGTCACTCAAGATTGAGATTTCATTCATTCAACCTCATACTTTAAGATGAGAGAACCCTTAACTTAGGCCTCCTTTTCAGGAATAATCCCCAGTCATAATTCTCAAATCTGGGCATCCTCTTTAGGAGTAAGCCCCAAGTCCTCTTTAACCTGGTCTTCCTTTTCAGGAGTAAGCCCTAGTCTCAAAGTTCACAAGTATGGGCATCCTCCTTAGGAGTAAGCCCCAAGTCCTCATTAACCTGGGCCTCATTTTTAGAAGTAATTCCCAATCATAATTCCCATTAATTTTGGGCATCCTTCTTAGGAGTAAGCCCCAAGTCCCCTAATATGGGAATTCCTTTCAAGAGTAAGCCCCAATCTTTAAATTCCCAAATATGGGAATCCTCCTTAGGAGTAAGCCCCAACCATAATTCTCTTAACCTGGGATTTCTTTTCAGGAGTAAGCCCCAGTCTCAAATATGGGCATCCTCTTCAGGAGTAAGCCCCAAGTCCCTTAACCTGGGCCTTCTTCTCAGGAGTAAGTCGTGGCCTTAATTTCTCTTAACCAGTCTTAATTTCCTTTTGATCTGGGCTTCCTTCTCAGAAGTAAAACCCAATCATAAGTCCCCTCCTAACTTGGGAATCTTCCTTAGGAGTAAGCCCCAAGATTAGAGTATCCAAATCTCCATGAAGAACATATACCTTTATGGACCCTGTTCCTGTATTTTTTTCCTGAAGTAAATCTTAATCCTCATCTATTTGGGCAGTCATACGCACATAATCCCCACATCATTGCATCTTTCATGTCACAATTGTCTGGTTTCACCAATAACTCTTGTTTCTCACACCGATCATGACTCACGTGAGCTTAGAGTGTAAAAGTAATCATGACATCTTTCTTTGAGCCATCAATCATGCATATGAATCATACTCCCTTACTCTAACTACATGGGTTCTGATTCCTTTTCCAAAACAAAGGATACATAGGTAGCCCATCTACAGGTACAATCCCAAATCTGAAATAATCAATGTCCTTCTGAATGACAATAAACTTCAAGTACCCTACTGAGTGGATTTAAAACCAGTATGATCATCATAATGACCAAGAGAATTTTATGTATCAAAGGATACCATTGACTAAGAATCTCTAACAAATACAGATGATTCTATATCGATGGGGAACCTCAAATACATATAAAAGATTCTCTAAATTTCCTACATATCAATCATTGAATGTCAGATCTAAAGGAAAACTCCTTTTATACTTGGTAATGTAATAAGGATTCACGAACACAACTTAAATATATGAAGAGAGTCACGGACTAGAAAATAATTCCTCTCAAAAAGGTGTGATGAGTCCGACCTCCCATCCTCTCGACCAATGAAAATTCCTAAGCCCCATCAGTCCACAACTAATGAGAGCCTACCTTTGGAAAGTAGGTTCAAATGGATATGGAATCATTGGATGTTTCTGGTTCTACGAACAAACCCGTTAGAAACCGTTTGGAATTTTTAAATCTTAAATCAATGAGATCATCCCCAATTCCAGAGGGAAACAAAAAATGGTGAACCCGATGTGAATCCTTAACCAAGTTAAAATGATGTTTTGCTTATTTGTTAGGCCCCTATTTAAAACTCAATGAGAGGGCCAACAAAAACAATCATTGACATATGTTCTCATCCAAAAGATGTAGTGGCTGAATTTATCTTGATTACATCTGTTATATCAAACAGGAACTCTTTTCCAAGATTTTTCTACATTCTAAGAAATGGCTGCTCGCAAGTTCACACCTGTGAATATCGCTGCTGCGAATTCCACTACTGCTACTCTTTATGGATCATTGTCCGCTCTGAGGACGACATCACCTACTCAGCGTCTTCAATGTTGGGTATCAAACGTGCTGGTTAAGGAGTACCGTCAACACGGTACCATTCTAACTCTAGAGGCTGCCCGACAAGCCCTCCAAGTGAACAACTCACACCGGTCATACGGACAATGATGACCAGTGATCAAGAAGCAGGCGGTGCTAACCACCGTCTCTAACCATTTCGGGTCGTTATCCCCAGAACGCAATCACCATTCACTCCCATGTCCTGAGGAGGTGAATGAGTAGGCCCCTTAGGGCCTTAATGCAAAGAGACAGGAGTTCTTCCCAAGGGATCTTATTAACAATCACCACCAGAATCGTGTGGCAGTGTGCCCTCAACATGATGAGGGTACTGACTCCAGGCGTTCATCTCAGGTTCCTCGAACCCGAGCAGGAAAGACGAATCGCCAGAGGAAAAATCCGATTAACAGTGAGCAGGTTCTCATCTCTGCCATCTCTGGAGAAGTCCACCAACCTAACTTGGTGGAAAGCAATAAGCAGGCACACACACCTACCTGTTTTAATTCCGTTGTCCAGAAGACTCGTCTGGTAGCATCACGCCAATCCTGCCAGGCAATTCTGGCAGAGTATTATAGGCAGGAACATACACCTGTTTATACGTCATCAGCTAGTCATCTGGCTCGTCTGACTACATATGATGGATCTCATCAACCACGTTCGACGAAGTGCAATCAGCAGGCACAAACACCTGCTAGTACTGATCAAGCCTACCAACAGTCTCGCTTGGTAGCATTCGGAGAAGTCAATCGGAAAGCTCCGGTGAAAAACAGGAGGCAGACTCAACTCTCTGCCCCTACACTTGAGTACTGTCAGGATTCACTAACAGGAAAAGGAGGACAGGAGTAGGCACATACACCTACATCAAGCACGGAATGGACATATATCCCCGTTCCGGCAACTGAAGTCACCAAGCATATTCTATCGATGTTGAAAGAGAAGAATCAAATCCCTTCTCATATTCTGGATGCTTTCTAGGATATTATAACAGCTTCAACAACATCTCAGGGAAAGACACACAAATATGTCCCTAGTAGTGGAGTGACACATCAACAGTTCACTCCGGAGTAGATACACACATCTATTCCAGTCCAAGAGGGTTGTGGGGCATACTCCCCCATATCATACAGACAACCAAGCTAGGCACATAAACTTGATTTGAGTAGAGATCGTCAGCTTAACCTGGTCATCTCTCCTGATCAGGCATATACACCTGCTTAGAGCAGCCACTTTCATCAACAAGTGGTTTCCAAGGCGAGTAAGAAGGCATCTAAGAAGAAGACCTTCCCAGCACAGTCAAGAGATCAAGAGCCAATCTGTAACAAGGCCTTGCTCGATACTGGAGTTCTTGAAGCCCTCAGACAGTTATCTATTGGAATTAAAGATTCTACTCCCTCATTTTCCAATAGTGGGAACATTAATTCCGAAGGACTTCAACAGACACTTCCTCATGAAGGCTTGCTTCATGACAATTCGGTCGATCTCAAAGTTTCATCTTCAGATTAGAGCCACAGGAACCCTCTGTGTGGTCAGAAGACCAAAGAGCAACAGATCTCATCTTTTGCTGTAACCCACCATGGTGGTCCTCCCCATGATGATGAATTTCGCTGTGAAAGTCCTCTCCATAGTATTGATGCACATTGCCCAGAAAATGCACCAATGGACAATGTAGTGCCAAGAAAGCCCTCTTATCTTGAGGCACTTGAAAATGCGAAACCATTCATGTCTGATGCTTCATTGCTAGTAGGTAAAATACTTTCTCAATCAGAAGATATCCCAGGGTGTAGGTCATTCTCTGAACAACCCCTAAGTCATGCATATTCTAGTTTGATCAATGATTTCTCTACCAATCTTGTTGAATCCGATGAAGAAACAAGGAAGCACCAGCTCTTGTCAAATCAGGTAGAAGAATCTTCATTGAATGATAAAGAGGAAATGCTGAACATGAGAAAACAACTGGCGAAAGGTGAAGTGCCAGTCATGTTTTGGCCTCTGGATGACTCTCAGTATGACATTCCATAGATGTTAATGTTAGATGGAATTCATGATATTCTTCTCAACATATGGAAAACTATTTGTCAGATGAAAAAGAAAGTATTATCTTATGATGAATATGAAAATCATTTTAAGATAATATAAGGGTTACAACATCAAATTGACTTAGCATCTCTATCAGTCTCTCGATATCCAAAGGCTGAAAAGCAGCAGAGATCCCTTCAGCGTTCATGACTTGGCGCACTAAGAATATTGTGCCAGTTAATTGCCAATGCCCCATCTGGTATTCATGTCAGAGGATGGGGTGTTCATGGAGCACTACATTTCACTGTGCTCTCCAGTCATCAAAACCCACCGAAAATGGTCTCATGCAATGTTATTGCTCATGGTCGGCCACAGTCAATGGGTTTTGTTCGTAATCAAAAGCTTTCCCAAGAACAGGCCTCAATTAGTTCCTCTCAAAATCAAGAATATAGAGAAAAAGTTGTTGAATTACTCCTAAATCAAGAAAACGAGAATATAGAACAGGCCTCTCGTGTGGAGCAAGTACATCATCAAGTGACAGAAGTGTCAGAAATTATCTAATAGTATTTCGAGCTAGGTGATAAAAGTGGATGTCGATTGATGCATCCAGCTAATTTCCGGATTAAGGTCTACAAGATCAAGAGAGATTTTAAGAAAGTCTCAGACATAGCATGTCAAGAGCCACCCCATCTTTCCAGACTGGGGACTCTTTTAAACCAACCCTTAGAATCAACAAATAGGATTTGAGGAGTTGAGAAAAGACAGAAGGAACAGCCCCAGTCCACCGGGCTGGGGACTTTTTCAAATCATCAACCCCCTACTAAGAGAAAGTCGGTCTTTTCTCGATTAGGGAAGAAGCCTCAAGAGGAACGAAGAGCCAAATTATCAGGAGATTCTCTCCAAATTACGGTTCGCCAAGAATTTCCTGAGGGATCGAATCAAAAAAAGGCAATGTCTCATCAAAGACATGGAAGCAGACAATATCACAGGAATTTCGATAGGAGGGATACAATGCATTATGCATCAATCAATGTTGTCAATGGCATTGTTTCTAATCCACCAGATGAGGCTCACTCAGAGGGATCAGATGAAGAAGTTCATGTTCAAGAAGTTGTATGCACAGACACAAATGAAGAAGGTGTGCGTACACGAAATCAAAGGTTTACCCAAAATATGGGTGTTCCTTCAAGTAACCCAATTCGCCCTCTCCGAAAGGGATCAAACAAGGGGAAGGTAAAGAATCAGATTACATATCCTTCTTCTGGAGAAGGCCAATCGCTCTCACTAGAGCAAATATTTTCGCAACAGGAGGAAGAGATGAAGGAATTGAGGAGGTTGAATGCAGAACTACTTCAAGGTAGTCTTCATCCTAAGCATGCTGGAGTCAGTCACCCAAGGGATTTTGTTGCAGCTACTTTGATGGATCAAGAATATACTCATTTATCAGTACACCCTCACAGGTCTAATCCTATGGGTCAAGTGCAACAACAATTGGCAGTGCTTCCATCAGTTGCAGTACCAGCTGCCATACCTGTTCAAACTCCAGTCATTGCACCTGCCCAAGTCCAAGTTCAACCGAATGTTTCTCAAAAGTTAATAACTACCATTAAGTCATTAAAAACTCGGTTAGAGACTATGGAAGGGAAGCGTGTGCAGGTTCAACTAGAAAAGAAAGCTTACCCTAAATGGGTAGATTCAATCTCTCCCCCATCAAGTTTTGGGAACCATGTATTCCCTATTTTCAATGGATTAGGCGACCCTAAACAGCATTTGATGCATTACGTGTCTTGTTGCGATCCTATGATGGGAACTCTGGAGGAGCAAGAAGCAGTAAAACTTAGATGCTTTGTGTGAACCTTGCAAGGACCAGCCTTTGTCTGGTATACAAGCTTGTAATCCCGGTCAATTACAATATGGGAGGATCTTTGCCAAAGATTCCTTCTCCAATTCAACTCAACTTTTCCAAAGACAACAGTTTTTGATCTTAAAAACTGTAAGCAAAGGGAGAATAAAAGAGTCTCTAATTTCATTGCTCGCTAGAAGGGATTAACATATTCCCTGAGCTTAGAACTCCCTCAAGAGGAATTGTTGCCAATATGTGCGTCAAATCTGCATGACAAATTACGCACACCACTGATCCCTGTGAAATACACAGGATGGTTTCAAGACCTTACTTCAATCGCTCAACAGATTGAAGATTCTCTTATACAGACTAAGGCTAAATCTTGTGTAATTCCATTAGCTCCAGGAAGGAGAATGGGTAAAGCAGAGACTGCTACAGTTATGCTTAAACAAGCACCTGTACCTGCTTCTACCTCAAAACCTTCATCTTCTTGAAGAGCTCCACCTCCTGAGCGTCAACAACAAAGGTCATTTCGTCAAGACGATCAAAGAGATCAAAGACGGAAACAGTTTGATGAGTTTAAGAGTAAAGTTTATTCTTTATGAAATGAACAAGTTCCTGGTTACGTCATTTCGGCCCTAGAGAATAATTTGGTTCAACTGTCGAGGCCCAAGAGGCCAAACAAGGAAGGAGATGAAGACCATACCAATTATTGCCCATTTCATTAGATGTTGGGACATCCCATCCAGGAGTGTTTTTTTTCAAAGACCTCCTGCAAAAAATGGTCGATTTGGGACAATTTAAACTGAAAGGTTCTTCAGCTCAGGTAGCATGTGTTACTGCTATAGTTCCAGAAGAGGAAGGCGAGTGGCAAGAAGTCAAAAGCAAAAATGCGCCGAAATATGATGATTGGATGGTCAGAAAGACGATCAACCAAACTCGTGCTATTTTGAGAACATGATTGAAGAAACCAATTGTGCCTTCTTCCATGAATGCCGCAACAAAATCCTTTTTAGAGGGCAAATCCTCAAAAGGGAGGCACAATTACAAGAAAGAAGAACAATCAGAAGAAGATGAGTATGTGTCAAAGCCTAAGTTGTCTTTGACTCTGGAAGATTTCATGCCATCTACTTTGAATCCACGGGCACTGTCCCACCAAAGGGCACAACCTAAATTGGCTATTCAGGCGGAGTCTTCATCAAATGAAGAGCTGATCTTTGGTTCTATTAATATGATTCACTTAACAGATCTTTATGCCAGTCGCGATTTTGATTTTGATGAGCCTGAATTCCCTATATCAAATAGAGGAATCATATGAAGTTCCAAGGGTCTGGGATACAGAGGAAGACATGGATATCCCAGAAGCCACTATTCCAATTCTACCCCTGCTAGAACTGTGTATGCAGCAGAAACTCGTGGCAGCTCCCTTCAGCGAGCTCAACAAGAACAAGCAAGTTATTCCACCAATAGCAAATTCAGTCCTGGCACAGTTATTCTGGAGGATCGGTTGGGGGTTATACCTTCATCCTCTCAAAAAATAAATGGATCTAATCGGTCTAATCTTCCAAAACAATAAATATTGCCAACTCCTATCTTGATACAAGATGCATCAAATTCCAAAGCATCAACTTCCAAGGCACCTATTAAACCACATGTTCCTGTTGGGAAACACAGACCTCTGGATCAAAAGTATGATGTATTGAAACACCTGGCTCAAGTACCGGCCAAGTTATCAATTCTGGATGCTTTGAATCTGTCAAAGGATCTTCAGGAGGCACTCATCGAGGCTTTGTCAAGTCCTTAGGAGTTTGAAACTGAAATTGATGCAGCTGAAGTCTATCACGTAGAGAATAATCCTGAGGAATTCCATGTAGTTATATTTTTCACTGATGAAGATGAAGATGATTTCATGCATGGACATATTAGACCTTTGTATTTATCTAGAAAGGTCAATGGTGTAGATGTCCGAAGAGATTTCATTGATAATGGTTCAGGATTCAACCTCATTCCCATTCATACACTTCAGCGATTAGGCCTCACGGAATCTGATTTATCTCCTTCTACCATGATGTTACAAGGATATGATAAAAATGAACAAGAACCACTGGGCGAAGTTACACTCAGAACTCAGTTTGGAGATCTTGTATCCAATTCAGATTTCATGGTTTTTGATCAAGACTCAGCCTTCAACATCTTGCTTGGAAGACCCTGGCTACATCAACATGCGGTTATCCCTTCATCATACCATCAATGTCTCAAGTATTGTTTCGATGGTCAAGTTGGGACATTTTATGGTGATAAGGCCTTGTTCAAGACATGTGAGTCTCAATACATTGAGGCGGAATTCTATCACATGAAGGGAAGGGGGAAATCCATAGCAAAGGAGATTACCAAAGTTAATGCTCTGTATGGTTTGGAAAATATTCCATTAAATCCATTTGTGCATGTGAGTACGGATTATGTGTTGTCTATCAGTCAAATTGATAGGATAGAACCAAATCAAAATACTCTTATGAAAAGATCCATAATGTCAATTACGAAAATCGAGCCAGATAATATGGTAGAAATTGGTGATCCTCCAGGCAATGATGAAAGCTCACATGGAGATGTCTTCATTTCATCTGCTGAAATCTAGCAAGTCTATACTTCACCAACTAGGCCAGAAGAAGTGATAACGGCATCAGGGGTGAACAATGATTTTGATTCTCAATCCATCATCTCCTCTTTATTACCCAAGGAAGACCCCTCATCATCAATTAGGTTAGAAATGGAATCCCCTTCTTCAATATGTTCAAATTTTAACATCTCTCTTAATCATGTAAATTTTGCTTCATCATCCACTATGCAAGTAGAAATGGAAGAAGTAACACATGATGAAGAAGAAGATAAAGATCTCAGAGATGATCCTCCATCATTTGAAGAGCGTATCTCTACCACCGTGGATGAACTCAGAGAAATAAATCTAGGTACAAAAGAAGATCCACACCCCACTTTAATCAGTGCGGCCATGACTCTTGAAGAGAAATAGATGTATATTTCCTTTTTAAAGAAAAATCGAGACATATTTGCTTGGAACTATATAGAAATTCTTAGTCTTGATCCTAATGTTACTACTCATCATTTGGGTTTATCAGAAGAACATCGAGGATTTAAGCTAGCCGTGAGAAGAACACACCCAACTTATACTTCCAAAATTAAAGCTGAAGTGGATAATCTTATCAAATCTAACTTCGCCAGAGAAGTTCAATATCCCAAGTGGTTGGCTAATATTGTCCCTGTAAAGAAGAATAATGTACAAATTAGAGTTTTCATCGATTTCAGAGATCTTAATCGGCATTGTCCTAAGGATGATTTCCTGGTTCTGATTATAGAACTTTTAATTGATGCAACAGCTGGCTATGAAGAACTTTCCTTCATGGATGGATATTCCAGATATAATCAAATATGAATGTCCCCAGAAGATGAGGAATCCATAGCATTCAGAGCCCCTCAGGGTGTGTTTTGCTACTGGGTAATTCCCTTTGGCTTAAAGAATGCAGGCGCAACATATCAGCGTGCCATGCATCGTATCTTCAAACCCTTTTTAGGGAAGTTTGTTGAATTCTATGTGGACGATTTGGTGGTAAAATCCAAACAACATTATAATCACTTGGCTGATTTGAAAGTCAAATTCCTCAAGCTTCGACAACATAATTTGAAGATGAATCCCTTAAAATGTGCTTTTGGGGTAACCTCAGGAATATTTCTCAGCTTTGTTGTACGCCATCATGGTATTGAAGTCGATCCTAAGAAGACAAATTCAATCCTTGGTATGTCACCTCCTCGAAATTGGAAATAATTAAGAGGACTTCAAGGGAACTTAGCCTATATTCGGCATTTCATCGCCAATTTAGCAGGCAAAAGTTTACCCTTCACCAAATTGATGAAGAAGGGAGTCACTTACTAGTGGACTGAAGAATGTCAAGAATCATTCGATATTCTCAAGAAATACCTCTTGAGTCCACCGGTAATCATGCCACCTATTGAAGGAAGACCACTTATCCTCTACGTGACATCCTTAGAGCGATCATTGGGGGCCTTTCTTGCTCATAAGAATGATGTTGGGAATGAAAACAGCCTCTACTACCTCAGTCGGACTATGCTTGAAGTATAAACCCGGTATTCAAGTATTGAGAAGTGCTGCCTTGCATTAATATTTTCAGTTCAGAAGTTGAGACACTACCTACAACATCATGAGGTCCAATTGGTATCTCGCAATAACCCGCTCAAATTCATCTGTAGTCGTCCAATGCTTACAGGACATCTGGCAAGATGGGAAGTTATTTTGCAGCAATTTGACATTCAGTATGTGTCTCAAAAGGCAATAAAGGTCCAATCTCTGGCTGATTTCCTTGCTGAACACCCTTTAGTGGAAGAAACATCTTCAGATATTGAACTCCCTGATGAGGAAGTCTTCTCTATTCAAGAAATCCCTCAGGTATGGGAAATGTATTTTGATGGTGCTTCCAGAAGTCCAACAGGGAGGAAAATGGAAAATCCTAAATTCAACAAAGTTGGCTTAGGAATTGTGCTCATTTCTCCAGAAAAGGCAGTGTTACCTTATTCCTTCTTATTGTGGGAAGGTGGTACCAATAATTAAGCAGAATACCAAGCTCTCATCACAGGCCTGGAATTGGCGCTTCAAGCACAAGTGAATCACTTAAAGGTGAAAGGTTATTCAGACTTGGTAATCAAACAAGTCAATGGGGATTATGCCATTAGAAACGAAGAATTAATCCCTTTGTATGATTACATCAGAGTGTTAATGGCAGAATTCCCTTTGGAACCGACATTTTCTTATGTCCCAAGATCACAAAATGCTCAAGCTGATGTACTGGCTAATATAGCCATAGCTCTGGCAGATCCAAATTGGGATGAGACAACCATCCATATTGCCCACCATCATTCAATTTCACCTTATGTTTGAATCAGAACAGAGGAAATTAATAAAATTAGTCACATTCCTGAACCATATGTTCATACTACAGGATGGATGTCACCTATCAGAGAATACCTTCAAAATGGAACACTTCCACTTGATAGAGCTGAGAAAGAACAAATTCGGAGACGTGTGGTCAATTATACTCTTTATGATAGCCTAGATAACTTAGAGAAAATTCTCTACAAATGTGTTTTTGATGGAGTTCTCTTCAGATGCATTGATGTTGAAGAGACAATGGCTGTCATGAAAGAAGTGCATGCAGGAGTCTGTGGTTCCCACCAGTCTGGACATAGACTGTCTGATCAGATTCGAAGGCTTGGATACTTTTGTCCTTCAATGATACAATATTGTGTTGATTTCACAAATAAGTGTCATTCATGCCAAGTTCATGCCAATTTCATTCACCAACCTCCAGATTTGCTTCATACAGCTAAATACTTGTGGCCATTTTCCACATGGGGAATGGATGTGGTGGGACCTTACCCTTCATCTATGGCCAAGAAGTTTAAGTATATTTTTACTGCTACTGATTTCTTTTCCAAATGGGCAGAGGAAATACCTCTTAAGGAATTCAGTTCTAAATGAATTGTTAGCTTCATCAAGTCTAACATCATTACCAGATTTGGTGTCCCTCATACCATATTGACGGACAATGGAACTAACTTCTATTCATCCGAGGTGAAGAAGTTGTACCAATAATACAACATCAAATACAACCATTCATCTCGGTATCATGCAGCGGCCAATGTCCAGATAGAAGCCTTCAACAAGACTCTATCAAATATACTGCAAAAGATGGTGGATAAAGATAATAAATCATGGTCTGATAAACTATTTCATGCTTTATGGGCTTATCAGACCACCACCCGAACTGCAACGCGGTCAACTCCATATTCACTAGTATATAGAACGGAAGCCATCTTGCCCATTGAAGTTCAACTACCCTCGCTCAGAGTAGCCATTTGTGATCAGTCATATACAGATGAACAATCTCAAAAGCGATTGAATGAATTGGAACGGTTAGATGAGAAAAGATTGTGCACTTTGCACCACTTGGAAGTCTATCACAATCAAATAGCACGAGCTTTTAACAAAAAAGTTTGTCTTAGTTCATTCACTCAGGGATAATTGGTATTAGTTCTCAGAACTCTAATGATACCAGGAAAGAAATCTCCCAAGCTTGAGCCAAAATGGGAAGGACCTTACTCAATACATAAGGTCTACTCCAATGGAGCTTATTCTTTAATCTCATTGGATGAAGAACTCATCCCTACTCTAACCAATTCTAGATTTTTGAAGAAATATTTTGTATAAACACAAAATACCTCCACGGTCCATGAATATGACCTTAAACTATTTGCACTTCCCTTACGTCCAGCATGACGTTAAACTGCACCATCCACGGTCCATGCATATGACCTTAAACTATTCGCACTTTTGCCCAACATGACGTTAAACTGTGTCCCCCTTCATCTTCCTTGCTATATGAAGTTAAACTATATAGAAGTCCCTTACGTCTAGCAAGACGTTAAACTACATAACCAACAGTCCATGCATACGACCTTAAACTATTCGCACTTACGTCCAACATGATGCTAAACTGTATCATCCCTTTTTCGTCCAACATGACGTTAAATTGTGAAAAAGTCCCTAATACGTCCAACATGACGTTAAATGGTGTACTCTTTTGTCCTCATTGCATGACATTAAACTGCACAGTTCCCCTTTTGTCTAACATGACATTAAACTGTATTGTCCCTATTGTCCTAGCTACATGACACTAAACTGTATAGAAAGTCCTTTAATACGTCCTACATGACATTAAATTGTGCTTTGTCCCTGCTAAATGACATTAAACTGTGCAGCACCAATATCCCTAACTGTAAGACTTTAAATTGCATAGTCCCTTTTTATGTTCTACGTGACATTAAACTGTGCATAGTTAGGGTTGTTGTTACCTCTTGTTTCTCACACCGAGTATGACTCACGTGAGCTTAGAGCAAACTTCAACCATAACACTCTCTCTGGGCTACTAACCATGTGTAAGTCCCAACACTATTTTTTAGATCATTATCCCCAAGGACAACTTGATCACTAATTCATTCTTTAATTGAACTACGCAGACTTTGATCCTTGCCTTCCAGGCTGGGTACATAGGCAACCTCCCAAGGTTCAATCCCAAAACCAATCTCTTCACATTGGTTCACCTCCATCTCATACGATGTTGATTCGTGAAACTACCCCTAGAATCAATATCTTTACATTGGTTCACTTTCATCCTTTCTATACGACGTTAAACTATACAACACTTTTTTCCAGTATGACAATAAACTACAATATTCTTTGATACCCTCACCTGAGAGGGAATCATTATTTACATTGATTTTCAATCATGTTTCATTTCAAAGACTACGTGCATACCTGGCAATGACTGAACCTTTTATCTTGGGTTAAACCATCATTCCACTAAGGTCCCCTTTCACCCTTCACATGTACGAACCAAATTTATACAGAGGGTATTTCTAGAACTACGTGGGCTTGATTCCCATCCTTATGGGATACGTAGAAACGTTCGAGTGTCCCTCTAATCTAGCCCCAAGTCTTTTGGGCCTAACCCCAAATTCCTCTTTCAGTCCCCTAGCTAAAAAGTCCCCATGAAAACACACATTGTGTATTTATTATAATGGTCCGAGCTCTATGACCCTAAACTAAGATCTCCAATCCTATTGTCCCGCACGACATTAAATTGTAGTTTAAGAACTACGTATGGATTGATTACCATCCTTATGGGATACATAGTGAAGTCCAACATTTCAATTCAGGACCCAACCACAACATGATTATGGTTAGCATTGATTTGTGTATCTCTGCATACATTGGACAATACCCATCTTTATGTGTCATAATCCTAACTTTAAATATTTTCATATATTCATAACCCTTTTCTTAACTTTTAATCACAAAAGGCTTGAAATTTTGAGAGTTCTTTTGCCTGACTATGCAACATGTGCCCTTAGGCGGCCTTGCATAAACAGTTTACATAACGGACCTGTCAGCCAAAAGATGCTATTATTTGACAATGAAGCCAATGCCCTTAGGTGGCCCTGCATAATTCAACCCCCTAACGGGTTTGTTAAATATTGGTAACTTAATTCTTGGAAGGAAAACCTCTTTTGTCTTTATTTGTCTTGATGATATGTAGGGATCCGCAAAAATATCCATCCTTAACATATTTGTCCCATATCGTTTTTTATGATCTGAAAGTATTCAAGTCTATGGTTTATATTATCCTTCCCTACGTTTGGGTCAGACCTTCGTAGGAGTGATATCCATCCAGTTCTTTGATAATCTTGTTTGGAAATATCTTCTCCATATTCAAGTACCTCTTTCCATACAACAAACTCTATACTTTGGAAAATTTGAATCTCCATAAACTTTCACTGGCTTTTTAGCACTAGGAAAGTAAATTTCTGAGAGTTTTTTTGCCTGACTATGCAGCACATACCCTTAGGTGGACTTGCATTAGTAGTCTACATAATAGACCTGTCAGCCAAAAGATGCTATTTATTTGACTATAAATCCAATGCCCTTAGGTGGCCCTGCATAATTCAACCCCCTAACGGGTTTGTTAAATAATGGTAACTTCATTCTTGGGAACTAATTCTTCTAATGCCCTTTTAGCTCTTTTTCATATCATTCCTCAGATTCAAATATTCTTAAGTCATAGTTTACATATTTTACCTCATACTTGAGTACGGTAATATGTTTTCAGATAAATTCTCAAGGAATTGAGTCAATTTTAATCCATTTGGTCAAAGCTATTTCGACCTTAAATATTAGCCTTTTTATGTCCGACATGCATGACTTTAAACTGCCAGATTTATTGTTCCTTATCACCTCAGAGTTAAATCCTCTTTTCTCTCCGGATCCAACTCTAAGGGGGGACTTTTGTTGACGCTCCTTTCATCATAGAGTCTAAAGATTGGAAAAGGGGAATATCTTAGCTCAAAGTGATTCAACCTTTGGAAAAATATCAAAAATTGAAAAAGGAAGGAATAGGAAGAACATTGCACTAGGCTCGTGCAAGTTCTACAATGGTCGCGCAAGTATACTTGTGCACTGCCTAATGGTCATGCAAGTGACTTGCGCGCCCTAAGTGATAACTGTTCGGGGTCTTCTCTAGCCTATAAATAGATCCTGTGGGCCCCCCATTTGAAGAGGGAATTTTTCCAGAATTCAGATATAGATCTCTGAATGCCCAAGTCTCTTCTTCAGGTCTTCTGAACACTTATAAGGTAATTCTTTAACTAGAATGTAAGGTCTAAACAAGAGGAGTAAGGTCTAAGTGTTAGAATTCACTAACACTTGAGTGCCTAAGGTGTTTTACCCTTAAAGGAAATTAACATACTTGCATGCAGCCCTACTTCTTCACCAAAACATGTGCGCCTCTCTTCTGGAAGTACCTCAGGATAATTCTAAAGGCTTTGGTCAAGGATCGCCCAAGTGTTACCCTACTAGTTAACAATCGTTCAAGTACCCATGTGTCGCACAGGTATACCTGTGTGACCAGTACTTGCATGCCCACGCAATACCTGCACGCCTGCCAGGACTTGCGCGCCCCTGCCATTTTGGGTGACCTTCTTGCCCATTTAACCCCTCTTATACCATTCCACCACTCCTATTCAAGATTCAGTCTTCAAGACATTCTTCAAATCCATTTATGGCATGTTTTATTGATTAAATTCCTTATCTGAAAGGAATTCTGTGGAATATATCTCAAAACCTAGTGATTTACACATCTTTATGTCACTAAATATTGATATTTCATTCATTCAACCTCATCCTTTAAGATGAAAGAACCCCTTAACCTGGGCCTCCTTTTCAGGAATAAGCCCGAGTCATAATTCTCAAATCTAGGCATCCTCCTTAGGAGTAAGCCCCAAGTCCTCTTTAACCTGGGATTCCTTTTCAGGAGTAATCCCCAGTCTCAAATTTCACAAGTATGGGAATCCTCCTTAGGAGTAATCCCCAAGTCCTCATTAACCTGGGCCTCCTTTTCAGGAGTAAGTCCCAGTCATAATTCCCATTAATTTTGGGAATCCTCCTTAGGAGTAAGCCCCAAGTCCCCTAATCTGGGCATTCTTTTCAGAAGTAAGACCCAATCTTTAAATTCCCAAATATGGGCATCCTACATAGAAGTAAGCCCCAACCATAATTCTCTTAACTTGGGCTTCCTTTTCAGGAGTAAGCCCCATTATCAAATATGGGCATCCTCTTCAGGAGTAAGCCCCAAGTCCCTTAATTGTTCAAGTCCCTTAACCTGGGACTTCTTCTCAGGAGTAAGCCCCAACCTTAATTTCTCTTAACCAGTCTTAATTTCATTTTGATCTGGGCTTCCTTATCAGGAGTAAAACCCAATCATAAGTCCCCTCCTAACTTGGGAATCTTCCTTAGTAGTAAGCCCCAAGATTAGAGTATCCAAATCTCCATGAATCACATATACCTTTATGGACCATGTTCCTGGATTTTTTCCCTGAATTAAATCTTAATCCTCATCTATTTGGGCAGTCATACACACATAAGCCCCACATCATTGCATCTTTCATGGAACAATTGTCTGGTTTCACCAATACCTCTTGTTTCTCACACCGAGCATGACTCACGTGAGCTTAGAGTGTAAAAGTAATCATGAAATCTTTCTTTGAGCCATCAATCATGCATAAGCATCATACTCCCTTACTCGAACTATGTGGGTTCTGATTCCTTTTCCAAAACAAAGGATACGTAGGTAGCCCATCTACGGGTATGATCCCAACTCTGAAATAATCAATGCCCTTCTGAATGAAAATAAACTTCAAGTGCCCCACTGAGTGGCTTTAAAACCAGTATGATCATCATAATGACCACGAGACTTTTATGTATCAAAGGATATCATTGAATAAGAATCTCTAACAAATATAGATGATTCTATATCGATGAGGAACCTTGAATACATATAAAAGATTCTCTAAATTTCTTACATATCAATCATTGATTGTCAGATCTAAAGGAAAACTCCTTTTATACTTGGTAATGTAATAAGGATTCACGAACATAACTTAAATCTATAAATAGAGTCCTGGAGTAGACAATAATTCCCCTCAAAAAGGTGTGATGAGTCTGACCTCCCATCCCCTTGACCAATGCAAATTCTTAATCCCCATCAGTCCACAAATAATGAGCACCTACCTTTGGAAAGTATGTTCAAATGGATATGGAATCATTGGATGTTTCCGGTTCTACGAACAAACCCGTTAGAAAATGTTTGGAATGTTTGAATATTAAATCAATGAGATCATCCCCAATTCCAGAGGGAAACACCTATGGTGTTGGAATTCACGATGTGTGCTAAGTATGCATGATTCCTTTGCCTACTCTTATAGTGTATTCATCTACTCAGAAGGTGGGGGTTCTACTACCTACCTTCCTAGTAGAACGATATCACATTATGGTCCCTAAATTGAGGCCTCATTATGCATTAGATCACCATTACTATTCTGAATCGGTAACCTGGATGGTTTTCTTCACGAAGGAATCCAAAATTTTTAAATCAAGATGTAACAGAATTAGATGATCATAAATATATATTGGTATATTTTGCAAGAAGGAAAATAAAAATAATTAATCATATATGATGCATTTATAAAAGTTCACTAAAACCAATGTCTCATCATGTCGTGTCTAAAATAAGGTAGTTAGAGTCCTAGAGACTGCATACATCACTAATTCACCAACAATGGGATTCCTAGCCTGAAATCCAAACTTGAGGCACTCTGAACCTATTAAAAAAATTCCTAAAAACCAAATAGGGGGAAATTACTCAAAAAATCATCCTGAAGTTAAACCAACCTTGATAACAATCTTCAATGACATGATCCATCATTTCCCTATCTGTATTTTTTGTAACACAAGAAACATGCAAGAAAATTATTTCAATGGTAATTATATGCATACCCAGAAGAGTTCCCTAAATACTGAAGGGGGATAAAAATAAGAGAATATAAAAATTGATAGCTCAACCCAATGTAATATGGAAACAAAATCTATATATATATATATATATATATATATTCTCAAATAATAATACCTAGTGAGAGATAAAGGGGATCATCATCTAACTTCCTAGCCTAGGATGATTAGACTACCTAAAGTTCCATGTGTCCATCATTGATAAAAAACATATCACATGTTTATCTATAGAAGTAACCATGTGGAGGACCCAAACCTCACCATTGAGCTGTAGAGTTGAGGGAGAATATTCTCCATGCAGTGGAGTTGTTCTCTAGTGCTTTAGGTGGTTCCACTCAGTGGGTAGAAGATCCACATCCTAGTATGATAGTGGGATTCCACTCAGATTATAGAGGACTTGTACCCTAGTATTTTAGGGGGTACCACTCAGTAGATAGAGTAAATGAACCCTAGTATGATTGGGGTTACCACTCAATAGATAGAGGACGCACACCCTAGTCTACCAGGGGTACCACTTAGTAGACAGTGGACTCACTCCCTAGTCTTTTATAGGGTTTTACTCAGAAGATAGAGGACTCGTGCCCTATTCCTTTAGGGAGTATCACTCAGAAGATAGAGGACATGCACCCTAGTTCATTAGGGGTTACCACTCCATAGATAGATGTCACATGCCCTATTTTTTAGTGGATATAACCCAGTATAAAGAGTACTTACACCCTGGTATATAAGGGGGTGCCACTCTGTAGACAGAGTTCATGTGCCCTAGTCTATTAGGGGGAACCACTCACTAATGAACTAGACTGATCACTGCCATCGTCGAGTGCCGCCAAAAGAAGCATCACACCCATAGCAACAGTCATAATATCCAAAAATACAAAATTAAGGAAACCATCATGTTCTAAATAGAAAACCACTTATGATAGGATACTCATGGGATAAAATTCAAGTGTAATTGAATGATATATTAGAGGTAGAAGTTTCTTAAAAAAAGGAAGTACATGACATGTAAGGGGTTTTGTATGGAGTGTGACCCTAGTCAATTTCATGGTTGTGTCTTCACCAATAAATTACTCTATGTCCATGTATCCCTATATTATGTGTAGGGGGTACCAAAAAACTTGTCTCATCCCCTTGGGGGGTAAGTCATATTCTCATAGTTGTTCCTATGTATGTTGGACATGTTTCAGTACATGGCATGTACCGATCCATGTTTTTGTTTATGTACTCAAAGATTACATACCAGGACACCAAAAATGGGTCTGTTGGCATGTGGGGATTTCTTACTATTAGTGATATGTATGATATCATGATAACCCAAGCATCATATATTTCTGAATAACATTACGTGTTTTCTTCCAAATTACACGACATGTAGCCATGATTTTTTTCAGAAACTCTATATCACCCCTTGTTTCTCCATATCAACATTTTTGGTGTTTAATCCACCAGTATCAACTTTAATCTCACATTAAATAAGGATAAAAAAACTACCCATAAATTTCTAGGCCTCTGGAGGCTGGAAATCATAATTCTCGATCCTCCGCTCAAAGATATCTTGCACCTCATGCGCCTCTCATTTCAATGCCTTCTCCAATTTAGATCGTGGATCCACAAATCCATCACCACTACCCATAATCCTTTTAGATTCGTCATTTATAATATTATACAATCATTGTGTGCTCATCCACCACAAATCTAGGGGTCCATTCACACTTAGACCCTCCCATAAAATGGAAAATTGGGGCCCTATGGTCCAACAATAAAGAATGCAAAGAACGGGTGGGGGAAAGGCATACGAACAAATATGGTATCATGATTTAATTGGAGTTCTTGGACAAAGATCACATAACTAGAGATTATAAGGGGTTATTACATGTCATAATGAAATAAATAAATAGAAATAACAATTTATTTAAATACACATTCTCATTTGAAGGCTTTATTTAGATGTTGATCAAAGAATTAAAAATTAGATCTGGTCCATCATTTAATAAAGGTGGAAACCAAAACTAATGAGACATACCTCAAGAATGGATAATTATTTAATTATGAAAATGTTCAAAATGATGGGGAAGATATATTGTTTTTTCTAATCCTGGATTCACATTGGTCTAGTTGTTGGTCAATATTCAATCTCAATCCGCTAATGTAGAACAATGGAAAATTTTCTTAAAGATCAAAAGTTTGGGTGGATAACCAAGATGATTTACCCTTGATTTTTATTTATATATGAGAGTATTTAGGTTATTTTAAAAAAAATAAAAAAAAAATATGTATTTAATTAAATGCATCCATCTAGAGCTACCTCAATTGGAAGTTTTATGCTGACGAGATTTAGGTAATGTCTAGGGTAAATACTATACTCCGAACTCAAACGTGACATCAGATTTTAGATCTGAGGAACCATTTAAGAGAAATAATATTATTCTTAAAAAAGTGTGTGTGCTGATATAATATATATTTAATATTTTTATAAAATCAAACTTGGTCTCACCGGGTGCTAGAATCATTCACCATCTCAATGCATGAATTTTAAAATGTTACATGATATATTTTAAAGTATTAAAAAGAAAAAATAGGATCTCGATATTTCATTATATCTTTACTTTCATTATTTAACTTGTTCTCTATGTTATTATTAATGTAATTTCTTAGATTTAAATTTTATTATCATGTGTGGTAATGTGTTAAATTTTAATAAAACATGATTATTCATTACTATAATTCTTCAATATTACATCTATATTATTGAACATGGAAAGGTCATCGAAAATCTTATTAAAAAAGTTTCGGTATTATAATTATGGGTATTTCTTATTCCAATATTAATTATAACTTTTATGTTCTTCTCAATGAGGTCACTGGCCCTAAAATTCCAGACATTCGTGTTTTTTGAATTTTTTATTTGGACCATTGCAATTTCTTCTATTCTTACAGTTATATATAGTGTTCTAAAATTTACACCTCTTGAAAAAAAAATAGTTACTCTGGTCACTTTCTAGAATCCATTCATAAATCATATCCCATACCCTACCTCTTTATGTTTCCCAATGGATATTAATTTGTTTCATAGTTATGAGATATATATAACATCATTCTGCTTCAAGATGTTCTCATTATTTACTCTAATATTAAAATATCATTTACCAATTACATCCTTAGGGTTATCATATAAAGAATTTACTTTTTTGGACATTCTAGATACATAATTCTCTTTGAATCTCTACTCTCTCATTAAGTGGAATAATTCTCCTCATTCAATCACCCATGAATCTAATGTAATAATTAAATTAAGAAACAATGTGTTTCATCTATTAATATTACTATTGGAATTTGAACTTTTATTAGATTACATTCAACTATTGTAAAGGCCCAGAATTTCCATGTAATTTTTTTTAAATATATGGGAATTTTACGAGTCCGTGAAAATTGATGGCGCGTGATTCTGAGGCTTGGAGTGCCCAGAATGAATTTATAAACTTTTGTTTGGGTACGTTCAGTAAACGTACGAGCCAATTTTTATAACTTTTGAACCGGTGCTCGGAATTGAAATCTGAGCACACCGTTGAACTCGCAGCGCTGGTATTCACTTAAGAAGACCTTCACCTCGACCACAATGGGTCAAGAGTGAAAGATAGATTTTGGGTTTTTCGTGAAGGAATAAAATAAAATAAAATTGTGTAACACTTTATTTTTATTTTATTTTGAAACCACCCATGTGGATATTTTACAGGTGGGGACCACCTGAACTAAAACCTCCCATGAGAGGTTATGGAGGTGGGGACCACCGAGCCTAAACCTCCCATGAGAGGTTATGGTGGTGGGCACAACCCAAATATTAAAACCCCTTGAACCCCTTGAACTCCCTCATAAGTGTGGGGAAGCCTCTTAAACTTCCCCCACTAAAATGGTGCCACCCCCTTTAATTTATTAAGCCAACCTATGTAATTAAATTAACCCAATTTGAAATTGTGCCAACAATTAAATTGGGGAAACATATCATTTTGACTACTTTGCAATTTGGTGGATTTGGGGAGAGGAGAAATATTGGGAGGATTTCACTTCTCCAATGAGGAACGCCATCGAAGAAAGTTCTTTGGAAATCAAGGAAGAGGACGATGAGCGAGCCCGACATCGAAGCGTGGTTTCAGAAGCAAAGATTGTTGGCACTCTCTTTTCCTTCTTCGACTTCCTTCTCGCACCAACATCAACGAAAAATCCAAGGTAGGGGTTAATTTGTGTATGATTATTTTTGGAAAGTTATAGGGAGGGTGTTTGAATTTTTTCCTTTACCCATTCTTGATATTCTTGTGATTCAAGTATTATAGTCGCTTGCTACCACTCTGATGCGGAGAGTGCGGGCCAAAAAACCATGGATCATCCTCTTCGAATTTCTTGGGTTAATTCTTGTGTTCTTCATGATGGAGGAGGACGGCTATCAACCGCAACGAATGCGATAAAGGCGATGAAGGCAACGATGCCGCCCCATGGCCTCCACCGCCCGCGGCCTCCACGCCCCGCGGCGCTCCGCCACCCGCGGCCTCCACGCCCCACGGCGCTCCATCGCACATGACCTCTATGCCCCGTACCGCTCTACCGCTTGTGGCCTACCCCGCCACCCCGTGGCCTCGCCACACCGCCCCGGCCAAGCCACACCGCAGCACCCGCGGCCTCCGCCCTCCCGGCCGACCCGCCCCACGGCCTCCGCCCTCCGGCCGAGCCACCACACGACCTTTTCCTTCTCGGTTGAGTCGCCCCACGACCTATTTCCACCCACAGCCTCATGTCGTCCGCGACCGAACCCCCGCGGCCCTACGCGGCCCCTCGCGGCCTACCGGACCACCCAACAGGTCGGGCTGCTCAGCGCGGGCCAGGCCAGACCCAGCAGGTCAGACCTCCCAGCGTTATGGGCTGAACCTAATGGGCCAAGTCAACCCAGGCCGGGTTGGCACAGGATGGGTCGAGCTGGGTCATTCCGACCGGGTTGGACTGGACCCGGACCCACTTCGACCCTTTTACGCTCTTTTGGCCATAACTTTGGCACCAGACGTCCGTTTGATGAACTGTCAGTGGCTCTAGAACCCTTGGAGCGAGACTATCCCTTTGGTGTACCCCACTGGAGATTTGGATAAGGATGGGGTACGGTCGGGTTGGATCGAGCACGAATCCAACCGGGCCCTCGGGACTAAAAGGCTAATAACTCACAGACCGGGCATCTGATTGATGCACCGTTTGTTGCATTGATACCCCTATGACGTGGTGGTCCTTTGAGATAGTTCTTCATGGGACTTCATGGAAGTTATAGTATCGACTAGTGTCTTGGGGATTGGACTCCATAGAGATGAGCAGTCTTAGTGCGGGAACCCAGTAGCTGGTTGTGACGAGAACAGTGCTCCTCGTGATCCTATGCAGGTCAGCTCCTAGAGATCATGTGCGGGTCATCTCCTAGCAATCCTATATGGTTCTGATCCTAGAGATACTATGTGGGTCATATCCTCGAACTCTTGTGTGGGTCATCTCCTAGAAATTTTGTGTGGGTCAGCTCCTAGCGATCCTATGTGGGTCAGCTCCTGGGGATCCTGTGTGGGTCAGCTCCTAGCGATCATGTGTGGGTCAGCTCCTAGAGATTCTGTGCAGGACAAAAGTAAAGCCTCCTAACAGAATAATATGATTCAATATTTATAACTAATAATCTCTTCTACTGTACTTAAAGATATACCTAGTATGAGCTGATTCTGTACCTTGTGGTACTTTACTTCGTGGTAATACCTTAGTGGTATTCTTCTGTGTGGCGTACCTGTGTGGTACTTGCCTTCGTGATCTTCCTTCCTTTGTGGAACAGATGAGATTTGGGCTTTGAGTTGGACTCTGTGTTTTCTTCATGATTGAGATGGGTTTACTTGATAACTTAGGTATATGTATGGGCATATACCTAAGTAGGATTATTAGTTGTTTCATGCTTTTTGGTTTATCCATTGTGGATTTGTGAGTCCTTGAGGGTATCGAGGTCCCTACTGAGTATCGTTATACTCACCACTACACGAGATATGCCCACACCTCGTTGTGTTGGATGCAGACAAAGGACAGCTCTGATCAAGATTGAGAGTACCGGGACTAGACGGTGCTCAGAGGTGGACCATACGGCATGTCAGTACGTAGAGGAGACGGGTAGACGTGGAGTGTTGTGGAGGCGATCTGCACCTACCCTTTAGGTAGGAACCCGGAGGACGACCTAGTAGCTGCCTTTATTTTTCTTCAGTTGTAATGTATTTTAGTTGTACTTGTACTATTACTGTTGGGTTTGTATTCCGGCCCCTTTTACTTTCATCACTCGTTTTTCTATATAGTTGATTTGCGTTCCTATATTGTTGTGTGCTTGGTTGCGTGTGTTTACGGGTTAAAAAGGCAATGCCTTCCCAGTTTTAGAGAATAAACCTTTTGTACCAATTTTTCATAGAATAGGCCCCTGGTTAATGATGTGAGAAGGGTCGATACCTCTGGTGCACGTTCGCTGGAAGCACGGGAACCTCCAGGAGAGCACATGGGAGCGGGAGTCTCAGATGCGTGCTCAGTACCCCCACTTGTTTATCTAGTTTGAGTTGTGGATTATGGGGACGTAGAGCCCTGAGGTGCGAAGAATTTAAAGACCCGGAATTTCCATGTAATTTGTTTTAAATATATGGGAATTTTACAAGTCTGCGAAAATTGACGGTGCGTGATTCCGAGGCCCGGAGTGCCTAGAATGAATTTCTGAACTTTTGTTCGGGTACGTTCAGTAAACGTGCGAGTGGGTTTTTCTAACTTTTGAACCGATTCTTGGAATTGAAATCTGAGGACACCATTGAACTCATAGCACCAGTATTCGCTTAAGGATACCTTCACCTCGACCGTAGTGGGTCTAGAGTGAAAGATAGATTTTGGGTTTTTCGTGAAGGAATAAAATAAAATAAAATGGTGTAAAATTTTATTTTTATTTTATTTTGAAACCACCCATGTGGATATTTCATAGGTAGGTACCACCTAAACTAAAACCTCCCATGAGAGGTTATGGAGGTGGGGACCACCGAGCGTAAACCTCCCATGAGAGGTTATGGTGGTGGGGACCACCCGAGGCTTAAAACCCCTTGAACCCCTTGAACTTCCTCATAAGTGTGGGGAATCCTCTTAAACTTCCCCCACTTAAATGGTGCCACCCACTTTAATTTATTATGCCAACCTATGTAATTAAATTAACCCAATTTGAAATTGTGCCAATAATTAAATTGGGGAAACATATCATTTTGGCTACTTTTCAATTTGGTGGATTTGGGGAGAGGAGAAACATTGGGAGGATTTCACATCTCCAACGAAGAATGCCATCGAAGAACATTCTTCAAAAATCAAGGAAGAGGATGGTGAGTGAGCCCGACATCGAAGCATGGTTTCGGAAGCAACGGTTGTTGGATATCTCTTGACCTTCTTCGAATTCCTTATCATGACAACGTCAACAAACAATACAAGGTAGGGGTTTATTTGTGTATGATTATATGCGGCAAGTTGTAGGGAGGGTGTTTGAATTGTTTCATTTACCCATTCTTGATATTCTTGTGATTTAAGTATTATATCCGCTTTATACCACTCTAATGTAGAGAGTGTAGGCCAAAAAAATATGGCCCATCCTCTCAAAATTTCTTGGGGTAATTCTTGTGTTCTTCACGATGGAGGAGGACGACTATCAACCGTGACGAAGGAGACAAATGTGACGAAGGCAACGGCGCTGCCCCGCAGCCTCTACCGCTCGCAGCCTCCACGCCCCACAACGCTGTGCTGCCCACGGCCTCTATGCCCCACGGCGCACTACCTCCTACGGCCTCTGCACCCCAGGGCGCTCCCCCCCCCCCACGTGGCCTCCAAGCCCCGCGGTGCTCCGCTGCCCGCGGCCTACTGCGCCGCCCCGCGGCATCGCTGCGCCGCCACGGCTGAGCTGCCCCATGGCACCCAGCCTCGTCGCGCCGCCCCAGCTGAGCCACCTTGCGGCATCTGTGGCCTCCTCCATCCCGGAAAAGCCACTCCTTCCAACCCGCTCGGGCCTAGCCGCCCGCGGCCTCCGCACCCCACAGTGCACCGCTGCCTGCGGCCTCTACATCCCACGGTGCTCCGCCGCATGCGGCCTCCCCGCCTCACGACGCTTGCCCGCCCGCGCCCTGTCGTGCCACCCCACAGCCTCACCACACTGCCCTGGTCGAGCCACCCTACGACACTCAGCCTTGTCGCACCACCCCAGCCAAGCCACCTCGCGAAACCCGTGGCCTCCGCCCTCCTGTCTGAGCCGCTCCGGCCGAGCTGCCCCGCGGCATACGCCCTCCTGGCCGAGCCACCACGACCGTGATGCCCAGCGGCCTCGCGCCCTCGCGGCACCCCCCGTGGCTGATCTGCTCCGTGGCCTCGCACCATCTGTGGCTAAGCCACTCCGCAGTCTCGCGCCTTTTACGGCCGAGCCGCCCCGCGGCCTCACGCCGCATGTGGCCGAGCCGCCCCGTGACCGAGCCACCACCCACGGCCGAGCCGCCCCACAGCCCTCTGCGGCCCCTCACGGCCTGCCAAACCGTCTAGTGGGTCGGTCCGCCCAGCGCAGGCTTGGCCAGACCCAGCAGGCCAGGCAGTACCTAATGGGTCGGTCGACCCAGGCTGGGTCAGTCCGGGTCGGATAGGACCCGGACCCACTTCGACCCTTTTATGCTCTTTGGGCCATAACTTTGGAACCAGACGTCTGTTTGACGAACCTTCAGTGGCACTGGAAACCTTGGAGAAAGACGGTACCTTTGGTATACCCCACTGGAAATTTGGATAAGGATGGGATACAGTCAGGTTGGATCGAGCACGAATCCAACCAGGCACTCAGGACTAAAAGGATAATAACTCACAAACCGGGCGTCCGATTGACGCATCGTCTGTTGTGTGAGACCCCTATGACATGGTGGTCCTTTGAGATACTTCTTTGTGGGACTTCGTGGCAGTTAGGGTATCAACCAGTGGCTTAGGGAGAAGACTCTCTAGAGACGAGTGAGCTTAGTGCAGGAACCCATTAGCTGGTTGTGACGAGAAGAGTGCTCCTAGAGATAATGTGAAGGTCATCTCCTAGCGATCCTGTGTGGGTCGGATCCTAGATATCCTGTGAGGTTTATCTCCTAGCAATATTGTGCTGGTCATATCCTAGCGATCTTGTGGGGGTCAGCTTCTAGCGATCCAGTGTGAGTCAGCTCCTAGCGATCCTGTATGGGTTAGCTCCTAGTGATCCTGTGTGGGTCAGCTCCTAGTTATCGTGTCTGGGTTAGCACCTAGTGATCCTGTGTGGGTCAGATCCTAGGGATCTTGTGTGGGCCTGCTCTTAGAGATCATGTGTGGGTCATCTCCTAGCGATCCTGTGTGGGTCATCTCCTAGCGATTCTATATGGGTCAGCTCCTGGGGATCCTATGTGGGTTAGCTCTTGGGGATCCTATGTGGGCCAGCTCCTAGCGATCCTGTGTGGGTCAGCTCCTACCGATCCCGTGTGGGTCAGATCCTAGAAATCCTCTGTGGGTCATCTCCTATCAATCCTGTGTGGGTCAGCTCCTAGCGATCTTGTGTGGGTCAGCTCCTAGTGATTCTGTGTAGGTCAGCAGCAGAGCCTCTTAAAGGAATAAGATGATTCAGTATTTATAACTAATCATCTCTTCTACCATTCCTAAAGATATACCTGGTATGAGCTGAGTCTATACCTTGTGGTACTTTCCTTCATGGTAATACATTGGTGGTATTGTTCTGTGTGGCGTACATTTGTGGTACTTTCCTTCATGATCTTCCTTACTTTGTGGAATAGATGAGCTTTGGGCTTTGATTTGGACTCTGTGTTTCCCTCATGATTGAAATGGATTTACTTGATAACTTAGGTATATGTATGGGCATATAACTAAGTAGGATTATTAGTTGTTTCATGCTTTTTGGTTTATCCGTTGTGGATTTGTGAGACCTTAAGGGTCTCGGGGTCCCTACTGAGTATCCTTATACTCACCCCTGCACGGGTTATGCCCGCACCTCATTGTCTTGGATGAAGACGACGGACAACATTGATCGAGGCTGAGAGTACTAGGACTGGACGGTGCTCATAGGTGGACCATACAGTGTGTTGGTACATAGAGGATACGGGTGGACATGGAGTGTTGTGGAGGCGATATGTACCTACCCTTTCAGGTAGGAACCTAGAGGATGACCCAGTAACTACCTTTCTTTTGCTTCATTTGTATTTTATTTCAGTTGTACTTGTACTATTACTGTTGGTATTGTATTCCAGACCCTTTTAATTTCAGCACTCTTTTTTCTATACAGTTGACTTGTGTTCGTATCTTATTGTGTGCTTGGTTGTGTGTGTTTATAGGTTATAAAGGCAATGCCTTCCCAGTTTTAGGGAATACACCTTTGGTGCTAGTCTTCATCCCCTAGCCTATGGAATGCGGGCTTGGGGTTAGTCACGGCACAGGCCCCGGGGGACGGGTCGTGACATCTATGGATCACATTGAGACTCCGGAAATCCTTCTCAATGGTTTATATCTTCCAAAAAATTCAAAATTCAAGACTCGGACTGACCAACATACCTCATCTCCTCTCCCGTAAATTATTATACATCTATTTCTTCAAATTGGACTTCATTAAGGTGACCATCCTCAAATATTATTATTTATTACAAAACCATATCAAGATTATACTTCTGTTTTAAATAGATTATAATATAAGATAATTTATTGATATCGTTGAACAAAAAATCATCATTTCCACTTGAATGACTAATAAATGTCACTATATTATGTTAACTCTCAAGAAATGGTGATAGTAGAATAAATGGCCATACATTTTTATAGAAAGTTACTTTTAGTAATTTTTGTTTCCCTTAGATCACATTAATTTCCTTCACATGCTCATTAATTGGTATTACCTCTAATAGACTCATACTAAACAACAATCACATTATGAAAACTTTATTTTGTTCTATATGATTATCCTATATATCATTAAGAACTTTCATCAGTTCAGTAGTGGTTTTCTTTTCTCAGATGTTAAAGGACACATTTCAGAATAGGGACATCATAACCAAGACCTATTTCTTTGTATTTCCATATTCCCATTCATATTTCTCAATTTTCCCTCATAAAATAATAGAGATCAGATCTTATGGGTACTATTGAATGAGATGATCCTCTATCTACATTCTCCTAGGGCCAAGATTAGTTTCATATTAATTATCAACACATAAATTTTCAGCATCTACTTTTGTATGGTCTGTTGAAAATAAATTCCCCTAAATATAAAATAACATCAACAAAATAGTGATAAAAACATGGGAAAACCTTAAGGTTCTAGGAATTTTTATTAAAATACCTTTTGGTATCTATCATCAAATAATTATGTCCCATTTTTACAACATTTTGGGATGGTTTCAATAAAATCACTAGAAATGGGAACCTTTTTCCATAAGAAGATCACACACTAGAGATTTAGTTCTCTTGAAAAAAACCTCAAGACCTTACTTACCTTAAATATGTATATCATATGTATGAAGTATATGGAAATTAATCACCACACTATATTTACCCACACAAAAAAATCAAATAATAAAAAATGATAAAGGAAATGAGCTAATAATATTATGTTCTTCCAATAATTTGTCATATGTGCAAGGGAGAAACATTCATTCTTCCTTTTCTATTATAATAAAAAAATTATATGGAATTAAAAATAGATTACCATGTAAACATAATCCTCATAGGTTCTCATATAACCTTAATTAATGCACTTGGTGTGTCAACACTTCACTTTAAAATGAGTTCCCACCCACTTATATTGTGAGTGTTAAATGGTCACCTAGTATAACCTACTACCTTAAAATCATGTTCAAAATAAATAATCACTATCAATGTTATTCCAATCCAGTGACCCCTACTCAGTGAATTTGTAGTCTTTAAAATCATAATCAAAAGTTGTTAGCTTCCAATGGTTACACTTCCTTCTATATTGGTTCTTGGAACACTATTTTGACACCAAGTGAATATTATTTCTAGTGAATTGAATGTAGTGGGATGAATAAAGGGAACTGAAATAGTCTTTTCATCCCAATAATTAATACTAATTATTTATATCACATAATAATGATGAAATATTAAATAACAAAATGAATGAACAAATAAAATAAAATCGCATGTTACAATGCAAAAGGATGTAATAAGTCACCAAACACACAATCATGTAGTAATCTATAGATTGCATGGAAGAATAAATCCACCAAGAATACAAATAAATATAAAAATAAAATAACTAGAAAAAACTATAGAAAATTAGATCATAAAGGAAATGAATCCCTATCACCTTATAAAAAAGATAAGTTTTATTAAACTATTACTGAGATGAATCCAACATTATTAATGAATAAAAAAATTATTTGACTCCAATGATAAATCTACAGTTGATGTTAAGGGATGAAAGGATGAGATGATGAGAAAGATATATCAAATGGTCCCATATAATGGAGGAAAATAATATTTATACTCAAATACCTGGATAACATAATGAAAAATTTCTATGTATTTAAAAATAATCACACAATAGTCTACCATGTACGTAGTCTCTGAACACAAAGTACTCAATGGTAACCTAAAAAACTCCCATTAAGAGTATCCACTATTGGGTACTTGATACCCTATACTAGGTACCTAATGAATTTTTTTTTACTAATTATATCAAATCCCGCCTCATAACTCACTTTTCTTATCCTCCCATCATGAAAACACTCATAGAAACTCAAATAAACCTCAATTAAAATAAATTAAAAAATCATATACAAACATGAAAAATATAGATTATCCACATTTATAAGATTCTATTAATCTTCATGGTGTTATATGAATAATATATTTTTCATCCTAATAGTAATTTGGGAATTCTATATGAACTAAAGATATTCCTTTATTAGATAATTAATATAATTAATTTTAGTGATAAATCATATGAAAATTTTATACTTATTCCTATAGGAAAATCATAATTATTTATAGGATATCACAATAGACCAAAACTAATTTTTTTTAAAAAGGATTAGAATATATTATTATTTATTAATTAAAATAACAATTATTAAAGGATAATGATATATTCTAAAACACCTTCCCAAAACCAAATCAGTTATAAAACTTATAATGAATTTATAACTAAAATTTCTTGTTTATATTGTAATAAAATTGGTTGAGATAATGGAATAATTTCTAAAAAAATGTTCTATTTTGTCTTCACATTGTAAGAGATTATAAAATAATCGAAAAAATATAATCATATGGAAAGAAATAGATATTCATATTTTAATTTCATAACTTTTATAGAATCCATAAAGTCTATTTAATCATATATATTTTCATTTTATATAATTATGGTTTCTTTAAAGTTAAAAAGTTATAAAATTATATATCATCTAATATGGAGATAGAATGTACTAAATATTAGATGGTATATAAAAAACATTATGGTTGGATAATTTCATCTACGACGTAATGGTTATTAATTATAATGAGGGTTGGTTGATTATTTATTTTTATAATTAATATAGAATATTCCTTATGATGAATAAAAAACAAATGAAATATATATTTGGCATAAAAAATATTTATTACATGTATTTAAAACAATTAATAAAAAGAATAATTATAATTGAACCTAAATGAAAAAAAAATCAATGATATCAAATATAGTGAATAATATATTATAAATAAATGGTTTCAAAATCAAATAATTCATATGGGTATTTTTTTGTAAAATAATTTATTAATTATTATTATTATTATCTTCTTAATTATTAAAAACTTGAAAAAAAATATTATTATTATGCTTATTGTATTTATCATGACTGGGGTTATGATTTATGTTAATCCATAAAAATAGGACTTTAATTACTTATAGAATATATATATACATATATAATTATTTCAGTATGATCACACATCATATTAAATAGAATTAAGTTTTATCCTAATAGAATTAGTAACATGATTCATGTTTGAAATTATATATATCATTATTATACAAAAAATTATAATATCATGTCTAATAGAAAAATAAATAAAACATTTTTTTCTTTTAAAGGGAGAATATTTTTATGTTGAGAAAGAGAGATAACATTGAAAATGAATAATTTAAGTATTAAAAATGGATATTTCCTTCCATTATAAGTGACATCCCAATTAAATCTCAGTTTCCTTGATTGAATAAAACTCTAATGTGAAAATATTGGGGAATAAATATGGGTACCCCTTCAATCCTATAAATGAGAATTTATGGCACTTCTTTTTTCACACACTTAATAATTTTAATCAAGTATTTCACCAAAATAATCATTTCATATGAATGAATTAAAAATGGATATCATGAGATTATATATTTCTATTAATAAATAAGTTATGTTTTAATTCTACTTGTTTATATTTGTGTTTAATTATATTATACATTTACAATAATAGGGATGTTTTTTTAATATCAATACTAATATGAAAATGTTTCAATTATTTCATCACATTAATTCAATAAATTTTTCTCATATTTATCAATAGAACTATAATTATTATCATAAAAATTAAATATTTGAAATATTTAAATGATTTTGTTAATGACGATCACAAAAAATCTTCCACGATGTCAAACCTTCAATCATGAGCCAACATCACTCTAGAAAATTCCTTTAACATAATTTGGGATAAGAATGATAAAATGGAATCATTATTTCATATGTATTCCATCTATGTCTATAATTATCATCAACTATCACCAAGTTACTAAATCTACCACAGTCAATTAAAATATAAAATTAAATCATAAAAAATGATGTATATACATCCATTGGTCAAAAATCACAACAATCACTTGAACTTATCCCTTGCTAGACCATAAACCCTTATATTATAGTTAGTCCCTATCCAAATTCAAATATTATATTTACAGAGTTAATAATATTATTTTGGAAATAATATTCACCGAGTCCCAAAATTTGAATACATGATAACATCTTAGAGATATTTTCATTGATATGTGATACATTAAAAAGGTTGTATCACTAAGTAATTTAATAATTTAATTTTTTTTTATAATTAGGTTTCTATATTATATAATTTAATTAAATATAAATGGTTATGTAACATCATAATTTGAAGTAAATATAAAATTTTAAATTAACAATAAACCATTTTGGTATATATATTATCCAATGATATATTTTCCCAAATACTCGTTTTGAAGTAAAAAAACTTTGTTCCCCATGTACATCATGCACTTAGTTATCTCATTCCATATTGAACTATTATTATACTAAATTTATATATTTTATAATATTTTTAAATTCATATATATTTTGGGCAGGTCATGATGATAAATATTGAGAGTTATATTCCTTATATTTCTTTAAGGAAGCAACTGCAATGGTCATTTTTGTCTCTGTACTTTTATTTTATAATAAATCGTCGTTGTGGTGGGTGAACTCAACATTCTGTTATATGTTTCAAGAATCTAGTATATTTAATATATTTATAAATTCATGGTATTATGATCCAATCCAGAATACTGAAATATTGTGTTTGATTTCCACAAAACTCTGGGATGTTCTCTAGATTTAATTACATTGATTACTTGTAGTCAAAAAAAAGTATAACTTATAAGGGGGTATATTTCCCCTTAGTTTATTTATTTTAAATTATCATAAAATATTATAACCAAAATAATGAATTAAAAATATATACATTATAAATTCCAAAAAACACATAAAAATTTAATGAACAACAAATGTGTCCCCATATAAAATTCAGTAACCATAGGATACAGGAGTAGCCAAAGTGCCATAACCTAATTTTCATTCAATATTTTGTATCTATAGTCAATGAAATTGGATCAAATCCTTTAATAATATTATCACGCATAACTTATAATGATTTATTCATATAAAATAAATATTTTTATTATTTAATTTTTTTATTTGATTTCTTTTCATTATTTCCACATCAATCCAAATGACTGATTACCTTTTCATTATCATAACTCTACGAATCCAAATGACAATTCTTCATGAAATATCCACTTATGATCCAAAAAACTCCTAACATAATTAATTATATTTAAATTATTAGAATAACGGAATCAAGTTCTTTAGGTTCTTATTTCTTGGTCATATGAACAAATATAATACATTATTTCTCTAGAAATATCAAAGAATATATAGGATTCTCTAAGTAGGTATTGAATGGATAATTGAATGGAATTAAGTAGCATGACAAAAAAATGACATAATTTAGTTTCAAAAATTAAGTCAATAATTGAAATAAATGAATTCAATTTTTAAAAATTTAATTCGACTCTGTTAAAAACCCATGAAATCTCTCTCTTAAAATAGTATTAAAACTATTATTTTTTTGATGTATTATTCTAATATCAGTGTATAAATAAATAAATATATGTTTTTTAAAATAACGTAAAAATAAATTTATTTGATCATTATATCGATCTGAATCCCCCGATAAAATTATCCATCACTGAATAATAATATTATGTTAAATCAGTAAAACAAGTATTATATTCACATCAACAATGAATATATATATATATATTATCTTTGAACTTATAAAAATATAATAAAATACAATATTCATTAATCTCATGAAAAAATATTATATTTATTTATCTTATACATAAATAAGAGACTGAAACTAAATAACATATTCTTTTATTGAGTAATACTTATATTAAATATACAACCAATATAACCATATTAAATGTTTTCTCGATATTTCGAATAAATTTATTCCTAAAATTTAGATTTAGGTAAATAGATTTATTAACTTGATACATTTATTATGTGATACTATATGTTCCTTTCACAATGGATGTATATCCAACTCATGGAACATGAATAGTATTTTGTAACACATCATGGCAAATATAAATAAAGGATGATTCATTATAATTTTAACTTCCCAAGAATTCTTTTATGAAATATAATCACATTATCAACCAATATATTAAAAAAATGATAAAAAATATAAAATTATACAATATTTTTTACCTTTATTTTATAGATTTTTTAAAATGAGTTTATTAAAATCACTATACAAATATAATTTTCTACAAAAATATCATTTTATCAAAAGAGTGATGATATATTATTAGATGACTTAAAATAAAAACAATATTTTATTACCATTAAATTAATTCTATACCAATAATGATGTAACTAATACATTATATTTTTCTCAAGTAAATACATCATGGTTTTTTTCATCCATTAATATATGTGAATTATGATATGCAATACTAATGAGATCATCTCAGAGGAGAAGTACACATGCTTATATATAGAACTATCTAATGAGAGATTAATAATTTTATGTTTTAGTTAGTGGGTCAATACTCATTACCTCACTTCTTATATACTACTAAGTGAAAACTTTGTTATGAAAAATGTCTCTATTTATGAGACCCCAACACCTAATTGTTTAATATTATCCATCTCCTATAATATTGATGTATCTTGACAATATAACTTGAATTTAAGAATATTATCAATGAATATATAATTTATTTTTTTATTATGTTACTATTTTAACATATTTATGTGAAAAATATTCCATAGAAAATATGGAATAAATTATAAAGATATTCGTTCAATATGTTATAATAATACATGTTTAAATACACGATCCTATAATTAATATTAAAAAAATTAGTTGGTTATAGAGAAAAATCTCTAATAATCTCCCACTTTCACTTGATCCAACTGCTAAAATTTATCATTCTGTTATTTATCATATGTTATACATTTTTTTTGGAATAGATTTTTTCAATAGTACTACCACATTTAACATTGGGAATGTACTACTAACCACAACATAATTTTGTTGAGAAAAACATATTAATAGATAATATTCCAAAAAATATATTTTTTTTATTTCTTCAATTACATCAAAATATTATATATATATATATATATATATTATAATATGAAACTTAAAATAACATTGATAAAATATTCACATTATAGTATTATTATCAAAAGATTAATATATGTTGAAACTGATCATTATTGAAAACATTTATTTATCACCTTATAACTAGTTTCTTAAGTTCTCTATTTACCAATAACATACCTTCTATATAATTCTACTATGTTAGGATTCATTTATAAAATTATCAATATATTTGACATGTAAAACTATTATATCGCACGACAATAATTATTGATCTATTCAATAAGGATAAATGAATTATTATCATTTTTTATACAATGTGTCTTTAAAAAAATCTCCGGACAGTTCTATTTTGTATATGTGAATTAATTTTCAATGAATGTACTATAACATAGTCTAAATATACCCTTGTCTCTATAGATATTGATCCCAAGAATATAGGTAACATTATCTATATATTTCATAGATTAATATTTATTTAATCTAATAATAATAGGTTATAAGATATATATTTGGTTTCCATTAATAATATTTTCTTGAAAAATATTTCTATTAAAACTATAGAACTCCTACTATCCTTATGTAACACAGTTTTTTAATACCTTATTATAAGATTACAGTCCCTGAATCTCAATGAATAATGATTCGCCTACCTCAATGGCTGAAAAAAACTATATCATTGTGGTTATTTAACTTCACTTATTAACATACACAGTACTTGTGTCACTTGAAAATATTCTTCCACTTGGTCTTATGAAATTTGTTCATATAATTGTATATATTAAACCTTAATTTCATCTAATAATATCTTGAATCTATTCTATCTTTTTAATAAATGTTCCCTTTCTAGAAATATTACACATGTTTTTACTCTTAGCTTTTTATCTGAGGGATTATATAAGTAATATCCTTTTTCTATTTAGGATATAATTCAAAGACACCCTTGGGGTTTTAATATTAATGTTTCTTACTAGTATTAGATATAAAAAATTTATTATCTCCTATCCACAAATATATGTTAATCTGGGTTGTTATCTCATATTAGAAACAATTTTCAACTTTGGTTGACACTGTAGTTTAAGTGTGTATAATGAGGTTTGTAATTCATATTTATAAAAATATTTTAGAGGAATTTAATAAATCCAGATCAAAAATGTATTATTTATGATATTCCTCACATCACATTGATCAAAATTTCATTATGTTCATACCAAAAAATATTTATAATTCTATTTTTTATACCTAAATAATATAAATTAATCTAATTTATACTTCATAAAATAGATATATCTATATATATTAATGTAAACAATATATGTAATAATGTATAAGAATACATCCCATTGAGTCTTATGAATTTAATTCAGAAATTACATTTTAATTGGTATATAAAAATTAAAGTATATTTTGTATCCCTTATTTAAATTTTCATTACCATAACATAAGATAATAATTAATTTTTAAAAATTTAATAAATCTGCGTGTGTCATTATATGGGACGTAAATAATGTTTTGTTTATGTTAAACACATAATAAATGTTTAATAATAGAAGAATCACTATAAAGGAATGATTTTTTCTTAGTCTCTAAATTGTGTTTCTCTGGTATTGAGGGCATCAAGAGGAGTTCTTGGGGATATTTATTAAGAAAAATTGAAATTTATCTTTCATCTTGTAATTACCCGGCTTTTTCATTTAATTTTTTTTAATTATATGGGAACATTATGAGACCGCAAAAATTGACGGCACGGGATTTTGAGGCCCAGTGTGCCCGGAATGAATTTCTGATCTTTTTTTCGGGTACGTTCAGTAAACGTGCGAGTGGATTTTTTGTAACTTTTGAACCGGTGCTCAGAATTGAAATATGAGGACATTGTTGAACTCGCATCACCGATATTTTCTTAATGAGACCTTCACCTCGACTGCAATAGGTCGAGGGTGGAAGTTGGTTTTTGCTACCCATCAGTAGAAAATAAAAAAAGTGGAAATAAAAATAAACCAACTTTATTGTTATTCAACTTTTGAATTCTTTTGAATTCTCAGTGGGGACTACCCAATCTCTTCAACCCCTTTCTTTTTAAATGTGCCAAATCTACAACATTTAATGACTTCACTAAATGAAGTCATTAAACCTATCAATTAAGGGGGAGTCTCTTCATCACTTAGTTTGGGCTCTTGGTGGAGGATCATGCAGGAGGAAACCCCCATAGAGGAAGAACTCTTCTCCTTCGACGATTTTCTCCAACGAAGAACTACGTCAAAGGATCTCAAACGAGGAACGTCTTCAAGGATGATGAACGGACGTCCGTATTTCCCTCTCCTCACCGAAATCAATGAATCTTCAAGGTAGAGATTATTGCTTTTGTATACCCCTTACCCATTCTTGTTATTATTCTCGATTCAAGAACAAATATGCCCCTTGATATCATTCTAACGCGGAGAGTGTGGGCCAAACAAACACAGCCCGACCTCTCCGCAACCCTTATGGATTTTGGTGTTCTTCGCGGCTTGTTTTCAGGTTAAGCAATTTCCAACCATGGTGGTCTTGAATCGATGGCAACGTCCCGAGATGAGTACAGAAGTCTACGGAATGAAGAACAGGCCACCGGGGCACACCCAGTGACCCGAGGAACGTTTCTGGCAACTGGTGCTAGCGACGGGCGTCAGGAGGGCTCAGGAGTGGCGGTCAGCACTCCAGTCGGCCACGACCGTGCTGTCGAAGAAGGGTCGCGGCGGAGCAAGGGTGGCGGCCGGCGCTCGGCTGGCCACGTGATGGGGATAGTGGCACGCGTCCGCGCCGCCGGACGTGTAGGGGCCGCGGAACGAGGCCGCAATGGCGAAGGACGGGCGGTCGGCTTGCTGCCAGCCACTGGTGATGGCACGGCACACGGCTGCGCCGCGCAGGTGGGCTGGCCATCTAACCAGCTGGGGAGCTGAGCAGGACCCTGGGTCCTGCGTGCCAACTGCCGGCACCGGCCGGTCGACCACCCATCCCAAACAGCCCAACCATTCGGGGTACCTAGGGGGCGCCTCCCCCCTGGGTGGCGGCTGGGGCGAACCCCACCGTGGGGCCACCCAGCTGCAAGCCACTCAGCGGGCCAGGCCGCGCCAGACCCAGCGGGCCGGGTCGGACCCAGGGCTGGACCGGGGTCTGACTGGGTCGACCCAAACCGGTTCAGGTCTGCCAAGGCCGGGTTGGACCGGACCTGGACCAGCTTCAACCCCTTTTTACTCTTTCGGTTATAACTTGATCTATGGGTGTTCATTTGATGAACCGTCTGTGGCACTGGAAACCTTGGATTGAGACGGTCCTTTTGGTATACCCCACTTGAGTGTTGGATAAAGTTGGGGTATGGCCGGGTTGGATCGAACATAAATCCAACCAGGCCCTCTGGACTAAAATGCCAATAACTTACAGACCGGGCATCCGATTGAAGCACCTTCTATTGCATTGAGACCCCTATTATGTGGAATTACTTTGGGATACTTTTTTTGGGACATCATGGAAGTTGGAGTATCAACCTATGGCTTGAGGATCAGACCCTCCCAGAATCAGGAGAGCTTATTGTGGGAACCCTGTGACTAGCTATAACATGTGAAAGGGATCCTATGTGGGTCTGTGACTTGGGATCCTACGTGGGTCTATGCTTTGGGATCCTATGTGGGTCTATGCCATAGGATCCTACGTGGGTCTGTGCTTTGGGATCTTACGTGGGTCTGTGTTCCAAGATCCCACATGGATTCACTATAAGAATCCACGTGGGACTACTTTAGGATCCTACGTGGGTCTGCTGTATTAGGATCCTACATGGGTCTAATGATTTAGGATCCTACATGGGTCTTCCTCTCAACAGAGTAAGATTATTTGGTAGTTACATCTAATCATCTTTACTAATGTACCTAAGTTATACCTGGTGTGAGATGAGTCCTTATCTTTGTGGTACACTTGTTGTGTGATGATTCCTTTGCGGTATTTTTCTGTGCGGCATTACCTATGTGTTACTACCTTTGTGGTACTCACCTTTGTGGTATTTCTTCCTTCGTGGAACTGTTGAGCTTTGGGCTTTGAGTTGGGCCCTGTGTTTCCTCATGATTGATATGGGTATACTCGACAACTTAGGTATATGTATGGGCATATACCTAAGTAGGGTTGTTAGTTGTTTTCATGCTTTGTGTTTTATCCTTTGTAGATTTTGTGAGACCTTCGAGGGTATCGGGGTCCCTACTAAGTATTGTTATTCTCACCCATGCACAGGCTATACCTTCACCTTGTTGTGTTTTGTGCAGACGATGGGCAGTGTTGACTGAGGATGAGAGTACCAAGACTGGAGGTAGCTTGAGGTGGACATTAGACGAGGCATACTGTAGAGATGATTGTTCGAGAGTTGTACCTACCCTTCGCGGAGGATCCTTGGTGGGTGTTCACTGGATTTGTTTTCAGTTTTACTTGTACTTTTAAATTTACTTGTACTTTTCAGTTGGGTTTGTATTCTGGCCCCTTTTTCTTTCTATACACACCTAGATTACTATATAGTTTTAATTTGTGATTTTATCCTACTTTGTGCTTAGTTGTGTGAGTTTACAGGTTATAAAGGCAATGTCTTCCCAGTTTTAGGGAATATGCCTTTCAGTGCTAGTCGGCAGCCCCAAGCCTATGGAAGGCGGGCTTGGGGTAGTCACAACACGGGCCTCAGAGGAAGGGTTGTGACAAATTGGTATCAGAGGAGTCGGTTCTACCATAGAACATTGGAATCTGATCTTTTAAATGGAAGTAGTGTTAAGTGTTATTAGTGTGGTTATCAGTTTAGGGAATCCAGTGTTGGTGCGGTGGCCGACGTATCCATACACCAGGACCCTGACTTCTGATTTCTAACTCAGGGCATGAAAACACTGATTGTGTGTGTGTTTTAAAAAATTTTCTTTGTGATCTCTTTGAGTCAGCTCACCAGGTATAACTTATTGACAATGGCGCACCTGTTTCTTTTCAGGATGCCTCCACGAAGACAGTCATCTAGGGTTCCAGGAAGAGTACGTGATGATAGCCCATCGAGGGATGAGGCTTCGGTGTATGGACCTTTATCAGTAGAGGCACCGAAGGTACCGTTACCTATTGGGCCACTGATGCCATCAGCCCCAGTAGTAGAGAGTGCACGCCTCTTTAGCATGTTGCATGAGTTCTAGTGCTAGAGGCCACCCAGGTTCAGTGGTGAGATGGACCCACATGTGGTTGAGGATTGGCTGAAGGATGTGGTGAGAGTTTTCCGACAATTAGAAACACCAGCTGATCTCGTGGTGATCCTTGCCACCATTCTTCTACAGGTAGTAGCAGGAAGATGGTGGAGCTTGATGCTCCAGATTCATGACGAGGTGACATTTCTCTAGGTAGACTTTGAGAGCATGTTTCGAGCAGAGTTTGTCCTGGCGACCCTTCGCGTAGTGCGCATACAAGAGTTTCTTCATCTGTAGCAGGGTATCATGATTGTAGCTTAGTACTCAGCGAGGTTCACCGACCTCTCACGCAACTCCACTGATATGGTGCGGGACCCATTCTTCAGGGCCCAGACCTTCGAGCAGGGACTCAGGCGGGAGATCAGGGCTTCGATGATTTATCCCAGCATCCCGACGCATGTGGGGGTGTTATAATGAGCCATCTTAGTGGAGATTTTTCTTGCTGAGCAGTCCCCAACAGGAGACCCACCACCAGGCATCACATAGCGGAGTCTTATATAGCTGGAAGTAGACAGATGTCACAGAGGTCTAAGAGGATGATACCTACAGGTGGAAGACCGCGGGATTCATGGTCGGTTGTGCGGGGCACCTGAGACAGAGATAGTCATACGAGGAGCAGGCAGTGTTACGCATGTAGTGGGTAGGGTCACATGGATCATGACTGCCTGACTCGCCGTATGGATGAACAGAAGACGGTCGAAGGACCGCCTAAGCAGAGGCAGAGGTTCGACTGAGGAGGTCTGCAGTGAGCAGGCGGACGTGGCAGAGGAGCTGACCATGTAGCTGGCAATGGGTGATGATTCAAGGTGTTACTGCCACCACCACTAGGTGGTCCACCCTGACCACAGGGAGTAGATGGACAAGGGAGAGCTCAACTCCAGGAAGATGAGGTATATGACCACGACACTCTGTAGATGATACAAGGTGCAATCTGTGTCTACTCCACTTTAGCTACAGTACTTATAGACACAGGTTCCATTCATTCTTTTATTTCCACTACCCTCATTTGGATCTCGGAGATTTTGGTGGAGTTGTTGGCTCGATCCTTATGGCTAGAGACTCCTACGGGAGAGGATTCAATGATTACACACTGGTTCCGGCAGTGTGAGCTTACTCTGGGAGGCGAGAGCTTTGGTTGGGATCTTCTAGTATCAGCGTCTAGGCCTTATGATGACATCTTGGGTATGGATTGATTATCTACATTTCATGCCCATATCGACTGCATTAGGCAAAATGTGTGGTGTATCCGTGAGGATGGGACTAGGTTTACCTTCACCGGTGAGAAGGGAGACTTCATAGCACAGAATGGACTTACCTGGAGGAGAGTGCAGCCAATCACTCATCATTTGTCTAGCCTTACCCTCAGATCAGTTGATGTGTAGAGTCTGAGCTATCATGTAGTGGTGGACCAGTACGTGAATGTCTTCCCTGATGATGTTATGGGTCTACCTCCTCGTAGGGAGGTGGAATTTTATATTGACCTGTACCTCAGGAGAACACTGATATCTACACCAGCATATTGGATGGCTTCCACGGAGCTTCGTGAGATGTGGGTATAGTTGGAGGACTTACAGGGGAAGGGGTTCATCTGGCCTAGTGTTTCACTTTGGGCAGCCTCGATTTTGTTCGCCAAGAAGGTGGATGGGATCTTGAGACTTTGTGTTGACTATCAGCGCCTGAACTAGGTGACTGTGAAGAACAAGTACCCACTTCCGAGGATTGAAAACCTCTTTGATCAAATGAAGGGAGCATGGTGGTTCTCGAAGATAGACCTCAGGTCAGGCTATCACTAGCATAGAGTACGAGATGAGGATGTGCGGAAGATGGATTTTAGATGTCGGTACGACCATTATGAGTTTTTGGTCATGTCGTTTGGCATGACCAACACTCCATATGTGTTCATGGGACTCATGAACAGGATTATTCATCCATACCTTGATTGCTTTGTAGTAGTCTTCATCGACACCATTCTAATCTACTCGGCTACCGAGGAGGAGCATGCCTATTATTTGCAGGTAGTTCTGGACACACTCCGAGAGCACCATCTTTATGGTAAGCTCTCGAAGTGCCACATATGGATCCGAGAGGTTCAATTTTTGGGGCATATCTTCTCAGAGGCTAGAGTTGCGGTGGATCCAACGAATATTGAGGCAGTACTAGCTTGGAAGCCACCCAGGAGTGTGACGGAGGTACAGAGTTTTTTGGGTTTGGCCAGATACTACCGGAGATTTGTGCCAGATTTCTCCATAGTTGTAGCACTGTTATCAGCATTTATGAAGAAGGGGAAACCCTTCATGTGGTCAGAGATATGCCAGTGGAGTTTTCAGAAGCTAAGGCAGAGGCTAATTAGTGCCCCAATCTTGAGGCTACCAGAGGAGGGTGTTGGGTACGTAGTCTACTGTGACGCGTCAGGGACTAGGCTTGGATATGTCCTGATGCAAGAGCGAGCAATTACCGCATATGGTTCTATAAAGATGAGACATAATGAGCATAACTATGCTACCCATGACCTTGAGTTAGCAGCGGTGGTCTTCAACTTGAATATGTGGCGACATTATCTGATGGGTGAGCATTTTACAGTCTACTCTGATCACCAGAGTCTAAGGTATATCTTCTCGCAAAAGGACTTGAACCTAAGATAGCAGCGTTGGATTGAGTTCCTCTAGGACTATGACTTCGAGATAGTCTATACTCCTAGTAAGGGGAACATTTTATCAGACTCACTCAACAGGAGATATAGTATACAGCTATTGGGTGAGGTGACAGAACAACTGGCCGTTTTGCAGATATCGTTTGTGGAATAAGATGGAGTAGCTTTTCTTCAGTCTCTTACAGTCACTACCCCACTTCTTCAGCGAGTTAGGGAGGCGCAGCATGGGGACACTGACTACGAGGCTCGATGTGCTCAGATATCCACAGGACAGGCACCTGATGGATTTTCTGAAGGTGGGGAGCATGACATCCTTCTCAGAGGACGTACCATGGTACCATTGTCGCTTCAGGAGGAACTGTTGAGGAAGTTCCACACATCCCCTCTAGCGGTACATCCAGGAGTGGTGAAGATGTACCAGGACCTCTGAAAATAGCACTGGTGGCTAGGAATAAAGAAAGAAGTAACAGAGTTTGACTCTCGGTGCCTCACTTATCAGCAAGTGAAGGCGGAGCATCAGGTACCAGCAGGCTTAGTTCAGCCTTTAGAGGTCCCAGAGTGGAAGTGGGATGGAATATCCATGGACTTCGTGATAGAACTTCCATGTACATCCAGGGGTCATGATTCTATCTAGGTGATCGTCGACCAACTCACCAAGTCATCCCACTTCCTACCGATTAGATAGCAAGGTTCAGTAGAGAGATTGGGATGCCTCTATGTGCAGGAGATTGTGTGGCTATATGAAATACCCTCGACGATTGTCTCAGATCATGATGCACGTTTCACTTCCCAGCTATGGAAGGGGTTGTAGGAGGCTTTTGGGGCACAACATCACTTGAGCACCGCCTTCCATCCTCATATGGATGGCCAGACTAAGTAGACCATTCAGACCCTCGAGGATATGCTGCATGATTGCATCCTCGACTTCGGTCGCAGTTGGGAGGATCACTTGCCCTTGGTGGAGTTTGCATACAACAACAACTGGCACTCCACCATTGGGATGGCACTATTCGAGGCTCTGTATGGCCGACCTTGCAGATCGCCTTTGTGCTAGACTGACCCAGGGGAATCAGCACTCGTGGGACCAGAGATGGTACAGGCTATCACGGAGAAAGTTCAGATCATCTAGGAGCGGATGAAGACTGCACATAGTATAAATAAGTCTTATGATAACAGGAGACAGACACCTCTGGAGTTCAAGGATGGTGACCACATCTTTCTATGGGTCTCACCCCGATGAGTTTTGTGGATATTTGGTCAGGGCGGTATGTTATCTCTGAGGTTCATCAGACCCTTTTAGGTCCTCAGCAGAGTTGGCGAGGTGGCATACCGCTTAGCTCTTCCATCTCAGTTGCACCGGGTGCACGAAATTTTCCACGTATCCTAGTTGAGGAGATACGTGCACGAACCATATCACATCATTGACTGGGGTGAGCTTGACATTGACGATGGGGTGACGTTTACAAAGGTTCCAGTAGAGATTGAGGATCGACAGGAGTGGGTCTTTCATGGGTAGTCGATACCTTTGTTGCATGTACGTTGGCAGCATGGGAACCTTCAAGAGAGCACTTGGGAGTAGGAGACTCAGATACATGCTCAATACCCCCCACTTGTTTCCTTAGTTTGTATTGTGGCTTTCGGGGATGCAAATCCCTAAGGTGGGGAGAATGTAATGACCCGGCATTTCCATGTAATTTTTTTTAAATTATATGGGAATTTTATGAGACCGCGAAAATTGACAATGCATGATTCTAAGGCCCAGTGTGCCCAGAATGAATTTCTGAACCTTTTTTCGAGTACCTTCAGTAAACGTGCGAGTGGGTTTTTTGTAACTTTTGAACCGGTGCTCGGAATTAAAATCTAAGTACACTGTTGAACTCGCAGTGCCGATATTCGCTTAAGGAGACCTTCACCTCGACTGCAGTAGGTCAAGGGTAGAAGTTGGTTTTTTCTACCCATCGGTGGAAAATAAAAAAAAATGGAAATAAAAATAAACTAACTTTATTTTTATTAAACTTTTGAATTCTTTTGAATTCTCGGTGGGGACCACCCGATCTCTTCAACCCCTTTCTTTTTAAATGTTCCAAATCCGCAACATTTAATGACTTCACTAAATGAATTCATTAAACCTATAAATTAAGGGGGAGGCTCTTGATCACTTAGTTTGGGCTCTTGATGGAGGATCATACTAGAGGAAACCCCCATAGAGGAAGAACTCGTCTCCTTCGATGATTTTCTCCAATGAAGAACTACGTCAAAGGATCTCAAATGAGGAACGACTTCAAGGACGATGAACGGATGTCTGTCTTTCCCTCTCCTCATCGACGTCAATGAATCTTCAAGGTAGGGATTGTTGATTTTGTATACCACTTACCCATTCTTTTCATTCTTCTTGATTCAAGAACAACTATGCCTCTTGCTACAATTCTAACACGGAGAGTGTGGGCCAAATGAACACGGCCCGACCTCTCTACAGCCCTTGTGGATTTTGGTGTTATTCGCAGCTTGTTTTCGGGTTGATAAATTTTCAACCGTGGTGGTCTTGAATCGATGGTGATGTCCCGATATGAGTGTGGGAGTCTATATAATGAAGAACGGGCCATCGGGGAACAGCCGGTGACCCAAGGAATGTCGCCGGCAACCGGTGCTGGCAACCAGCACCATAAGGTCTAGGGAGAAGTGGTCATCACTCCGGCCAGCTGCGACAACAGCAGCGATGCGACCGCGCCACCGGAGAAGGGTTGCAACCCATTGTCTGCGGTAGAGCAAGGGTGGGGGCCGGCAGTCGGTCCGCCGTGTGATGGGGGTGGTGGCGCGCATCCGTATCGCCGGGCGTGTAGGGGCCACATCGGTGAGGGAGGGGTGTCCGAATTGCTACCGGCCACCAGCGGTGGCACGGTGCGTGACCGAACTATGCAGGTGGGTTGGTCGTTCGGCCAGTTGGGGAGCCGAGCGGGACCCCAGGTCCCGCGTGCCAGCTGCCGATGCCATGTGGCGCCGGCAAGTCAGCCACCCAACCCGAACGGCCCAACTGTTCGGGGTACCCAGGGGATGCCTCCCCCTTGGGTGGTGGCTAGGGTGGACCCCACTGCGGGGCCACCTAGTCACGGGCTGGACTTAGCGGGCCGGGTCATACCTAGGTTCGGACTCGAGTTGGACCTGGTAAACCTGAACCGGGTCGGGTCGGCCCAGGCCGAGTCGGGCCGGACCCGGTCCAGCTTCAACCCCTTTTCACTCTTTTGGATATAACTTGATCTACGGGCATCCATTTGACGAACTGTCTACGACTCCAGAAACCTTGGATCGAAATGGTCCTTTTCGTATACCCCACTTGAGTTTTGGATAAAGTTGGGGTACGGCCGGGTTGGATCAAACACAAATCCAATCGGGCCCTTGGGACTAAAAGGCCAATAACTTATAGACCGGACGTCTGATTGACGCACCATCCGTTGCGTTGAGACCCCTATTACGTGGTGGTCCTTTGGGATACTTCTTCGTGGTACATAGTGGTAGTTGGAGTATCGACATGTGGCTTGAGGATCGGACCCTCCCAGAATCAAGCGAGCTTAGTTTGGGAACCCTGTGACTGGCAGTAACATGAGAAAGGGATCCTATGTGGGTCTGTGCCTAGGATCCTACATGGGTCTGTGCTTTGGGATCCTATGTGGGTCTATGCCTTAGGATCCTACATGGGTCTGTGCTTTGGGATCCTACTTGGGTCTGCGTTCCAGGATCCCACATGGATCCGCTCTAGGAATCCACATGGGACTACTCTAGGATCCTATGTGGGTCTGCTGTATTGGGATCTTATGTGGGTCTGATGATTTAGGATCCTATGTGGGTATGCCTATCAACAGAGTATGGTGATTCGGTAGTTACATCTAATCATCTTTACTATCATACCTAAGTTATACCTGTTGTTAGTTGAGTCATTATCTTTGTGGTACACTTCTGTGTTATGATGCCTTTATGTTATTTTTCTATGTGGTGTTACCTATGTGTTACTACCTTTGTGGTACTCACCATTGTGGTATTCCTTCCTTCGTGGAATATTTGAGCTTTGGGATTTGATTTGGGCCCTGTGTTTCCTCATGATTGAGATGGGTATACTCGACAACTTAGGTATATGTATGAGCATATACCTAAGTAGGGTTGTCAGTTGTTTTCATGATTTGTGGTTTATCCTTTGTGGATTTTGTGATACCTTGGAGGGTCTCGGGGTCCCTATTGAGTATCGTTATACTCACCCCTGCACGGGCTATGCTCGTACCTTGTTGTGTTTGGTGCAGACGACGGGCAGTGCTGACTGAGGACGAGAGTACTAGGACTGGAGGTAGCTCGAGGTGGACATTAGACAAGGCGTACTGCAGAGATGACCGTTCGAGAGTTGTACCTACCCTTCAGGTAGGATCCTTGGCGGGTGTTCACTAGAGTTGTTTTCAGTTTTACTTGTACTTTTTAGTTTACTTGTCCTTTTTAGTTGGGTTTGTATTCTAGCCCCTTTTTCTTTCTGTACACACCAAGTTTACTATATTGTTTTACTTTGTTCTTTTATCCTGCTTTGTGCTTATTTGTGTGAGTTTACAGGTTATAAAGGCAATTTCTTCCCAGTTTTAGGGAATATGCATTTCGGTGATAGTCTCCAGCCCCTGGCCTATGGAAGGTGGGCTTGGGGTAGTCGCAGCACGGGCCCCAGGGGATGGGTCATGACACATCTTCCCAAAATAGCCATTTCGTGATTTATTATTTTGTTTTAGACATTGTTTTTGTGCTATGGGTGTATAGTTATAGAATATTTGAGGGGATTTGGGAGATAGTATATGAAACACCCATTTTTAGGGATAACTATGTTTTTTAGTGGATATTCTATAATAAAGGGAATTTTTCAAGTATTGTACCTGGGAGTCCCTAGTGGAACCCCAATGATATGTGGGGAGGTAAAAAACACATAGTATAGTGGTTGTAAAGAAATTATTACATCTTCATAATGTTTCTTATAAATGAAAACTAAATAAGTGAGGTTGGAAATATTTAGTGTAGTATATCTATTTAATGTCACCTTAAATTTTTTTGACAATGGTCAATACCAAAAGAACCATTCCAATGGATTTTAGTACATGGAAGTAATAAGTCTGATTTTTAAATTGGGTAAAACAACCAATAAATTTATAGATATATGGTTGTTTCAAAATTCTTTGAAACTCGAATATCTTTGATTGACCTACATTATATCATGGGGATGGATTTACTTTTCTATAGAGGGGCCTCTGGAAATTTTATTATAATTTAGGGTTATCCTATTTCCTGTAGTTAAATTACATTTTCCTCTAACAAATTATCTAACACTAGGAACTCCATTATCTATTCCTAGTCATATCACTATGGATCAATCCCTCATTCAATGTGCAATGATTATCTTCTCTATCCAAGGAGAATAATTTATATATTTCTCAATTTTATATTAACCTCTATGTCATTAATAATATTTTAATGTCAAGGTAATGGGTTGTTTTTTTACTAGGGTATGGTTGAGGTTTTGAAGTCAATTTGATCTATTTAGATCCTTTGAGGAATTATTGTGTGTTTGGTGGTATTTTATCATCAGTTATTTTCTATTATTATGTAGTATCCTTAATGTTTCTATTTGGGTATGGGATTTAATATATATATATATATATATATATATATATTATGTAAATTTGGAATTAACATTCCTATGTTTTTAATGGTCTATAGTAAATATTAACCTAATAATGATAACAAATGTTATTAATTAAATAGGAATAGAAAATGTGATTTATATATACATTATAAGATTTTTTTTATTTTGTAAGAATTTATCCCTTTTTGATTAATATGTTGTTTAGTAATGGACTTTGTTTTATATCATTCATATACCATTAAGCTTCATAATTGTTTTATTAAATTAATTTTATAGATTAAATGAAAGGTATGACATATATAAATCGCCACGTTCTTACTTTTACATAATGTGTTGAATGAATTAGAATGTATGATTAAAATTTAATGTTTGAAATTATTCACTATAGTAACTGATGCTTTATAAAACTATATTGATATTATTATCATTATTTTCGTTAAAGTAGTATTGGAAGTTAGTCACTATGCTTGGTATTTTGGTGATTGATGTGGGGGGGGGGGTTAAGATATTATGTGATGGATGATATTGTGTTTAATGGAATGAGGTATTTTGGTGTTTGATGTGGCATTGAGAAAAATGTTATGGTTCCTTCCTTCCTTGTATGATAATAAGGAATAAAGTTTAAATTAATGAAATTGGTAATGGTAATGGGTTAAATATGATATTTTTTTGTAATTACACAAAACAATTAGCAACAGTTTATGTATTATATTAAATTTTAATGGTTAAAATAAATGTGGTATGAAAAATGTAATGTCACTAGTAATAATAGATTTAAAATAATTGTATTTATATAATAAAATGGGAAGTAATAATTATTATGTTTTAATTTCATAGTGATAATGTTATTATTTTTTGTTGTGGTTGATCATGGAAATGATTTTTCATGCATTGTGGTCGACATAAAGTGTCTCTTATATGTCATAGTATTAAATGAAATGAATATGTGTGTCAACACAATGGATGGGCATGTGTGGTTTTTAATATCATTTTATTTTTTTGTTATTGTTTATGAATCTACACTAGAGTTGTTTATCCTTATGAAAACCACACGGGGCCTTAGGTTTCATGTGTTTCCCCTATATTTGTGATTTATGTGACATAAATTTATGACTAATCTCCCATCCCCTCCCTCTATTATGGATGTTGATAGGATAAAATATCATGAATTTATGATGATAGGTTGTGATTTATTGAGGTTATGTTGTAATAGGTGGAGGTGATTTGATGTGGTAAATGAAGAGTGGGGGAATACATGAATGTGGGAGGTAAAAAAGGTGGTGTACTTCATGATTACATACCCTATGAGAGAATGGATTGGACGAGGTTAGGGATATGTGGTAATTTGGTATGAAAATGTTGTTCTGATGTGGTTGTATATATGTGGTTACAAAAATAAAATGGTTATATGGTCATGTGGTTATGTTGATATGAAATATATGATAATTCCAAGATATAAACCATTTGGGGTCAGAGGAGACAATTCTGTTGGGGATTGGTTGTAGGGAACCATTTGAAAATTCTCTAAGAATTACATTACAATATTATATGAATTTTTTTTGCAATATATCTTTAGTGAGGAAGGTTAGTCATTGACAATTTATTAGTAAGGTGTTAGCTAAATTTTTTATTAATTTGTTAATTAATTTACTTATCCACTTTTACAATAGTTTTTTTGAAGGATTATATTGAGCACATATATATATATATACATATATACTATTTGTAGATTTATAAGTGGAAGATGGTAAAATATCACGACATTATATTCCTTGGAAGCCCATAATTAGTGTTATAGTCACTTACGTAGGATCTTTATTGAAATATCCAAAATTAATTAATTAAAACTATATTTTATCACATGTAAGACATAAACACCAAGCTTAAATGAACAATGAAATATTATTATTTAAATTTAACCATTATACCTTGCTTTTAAATTTTATGGAATGAATATTATTAACTACATTATGAAATATATAAGGGTACTAAAAATTCCAAATGCATTAATTAATTATTTTTAAATAAACAATCTATTTTTACTAAAGTCATTTTATTCTTAAAGAATAATTTTTCTTAAAAATTGGTTTTATTTCATTTTATAAGTGAATCTTATAAAAAAAAATTAAACATTAGTAAATGTATTTGAAAAAATTAATTTTGTTTTTTAATTCATCGTGTCAATATTATTTTAATATGATTTTTTTATAATTTTCTAAAAATGTTTATTTTTTGATTAATAGTGAAAATAAATATTTTTATTGAATTTTTTTTTCTTTTCAAATATTTAAAAATTGAAATTCATTTTCTGATGAGTTTTAAAATTCAATTAGTTCCTTTTAATTTAAAATAATTTAGTTTTTCTATTTTAAATGAACTTTATATATAAATTTAGTATAAAAATATGTAATATTTTAAAAAGGGCATTTTTCTAAAAAAAATTATCATGTTTTTCTAGTTTGATTTAAAATAAAATAATGAAACTTATGTTTTTTGAATTTTGAAAAATGGATTAAATTTTTAGAATCAGGGAGTCTAAATTTTTAAAATTGGCACCTTTTATTTTTACATAATATTAATAGTATCATTAATACATTTTGTTACTACGAAAATGGGAATATCAGGCAAACAAAGAAAAAATAAAATGATATGGATCAAAAAATTAGGCAAAAAATGTCTTAATTTAATTTTATGATTCCATTTAATCCCTAGATATTTTATATGCTATCATATTTCATTTTTTTCATTTATATGTGTTTATAACCTTTATAATATTTTATTTAAATAAAAGTAAAAAATGACACTACCTTATTTTTGAAAATATAATATTTTTATTACTGGTTTACCTAAATGATATGTTTTGATAAAAATATTATTGTGAAATAAATATTAATTTTATTCATCATGGTGATTTATTTTTAATTTTTAGTGAATAAATAATTACCTTAATAATTTAAATAAGATTGAGGTATTAATAAATCTGTTAATAGAAAAATCAAATAAATGATATTAAAATTATTAAAAGTAATAAAATTTAATAAACTTAAAGTGAAAAAATAATTTAATATATTAACATATAATATTAGGTATGCATTAAAATATTTTGTTAAAAATTTACTTTTTCCCTTAATTTTATTAAAATGAAAGTAATGAATATTTCTAAAGTTCGCATTAATAATATATTATAATCATTAATTTATTATTAAATGATATAAAATTCATATAGAATTTATATTCTACCAAGTGATTATTATTTGGTTTATAATAGTAAGAATAGTCTATTTATTTTTCTTTTTTCCATTAATCATAATAATATTTACCTTTAAATAGTTAAAATTCATATTGCCACGGTAAGTGTTAGTGTTAATGAGGGAATAAAAACTTAATGTACGGGTAAAAATATATTAAAAAATGTATAATTTTATTTTATGAGATGTTTTAGAGCAATAATAATCATATTTTCTAATTAAATCAGTTTGGATCCATTTAAAATTGAAAATTAATTTATATTAATTTAATATTTTGTAAAAATTTAATAATACCCCTCCTATCTATTATAAAAGGGAATCTCTTATTCCCTTTACTTCACAAAAAAACCACCATTTTGTTTGGAAAATATGTGAATAATAACTTCCTACCATCCCTCCCCAAATTATAGAGGACTTGTTTATGACATAATTCTAATCATATTAGTCTAAAGGTGTTAAGAAAAGGATGTTTTCCGCAAAAGATGTATTGTTCTTAATTGAGAACTTATGTTTTAGTTCTTCTTCCAATTCCTTAAAGTATTATTTAAACATTATTATATAATAACAATAGTATATGACATACAAAAAGGTTTTTTTATGTTAATGGGAAAACCTATATCCTTCTCTTCTTCCATCAAATGGGAAACGAAACCATCGTTCTTATATACAGCAGACTACCACCTCTTGAATCGATGTAATTATTTCTCTATCACTATCTATCATGGATTTTTATAATGATGGGAGTAAATAATATGTATGATATTAATAAAATATTTATTATTATTAAAATATAATATATCATTTACTTTGTTACATTTCCTTTCACTAAAAGACTATAACATCATTTGCGTGTACATGTGGACTACCACCTCAACAAAGAGACATGATTAATTTTTATTCACCACATAACATAGATGATATATATAAGTATACTTAAATAATTAATATAATATTTATGAAATTGTGATAAATTTGGAAATATAAAATAATACTTACATTATTTCCAAAATTATTGTTGAAAAATGAAATGTTACTCATGCGTACATTTGACTTACCATTTTCATGATAGTAATGAAATTCATTTTTCATAGCCATATTTAATTTTTGGATTTAAAAGAATAATTGTTGCATAAATTTTAAAATTATGTCATTATTATTATTCTAGAGATTATTAAATAATTAAAAATTTGATCATAGTAAACCTATCAATATAATTTTGGACGTATGAACTAAATATAATTGAAATGTTCGTTATACACTTAAATGACTATATAATTTTCTATAAATTTTTATTAAATAAAATAAAAATAATAATAAACACAAAAAAGGTTCTAATGTATATAGATTATATCTCCCTCAGTTTTAAGTAATCAACCCTTCATTTATTTATTTCAAGTATCTAAACTATTTGGGTGATGTTTGGGAGGGTTTAGAGGACTTTTGGTATATTTTTTGGGCTTTTCTGGAGGTTCACAATTTGAGCATGGTTAGTTGAAACCATGAAACTCCTATAGGAAACTGTGCAAGGTGACATAGAGGGATTTTGGTAGGAACTTGGTTAGATTCATAGATTGGTGAAACCATGCAGACACCCCTGAGTAACCGTGATTTTGGCGACAGAGGCATTTGCATGGTTAGAACATAGTTTTCCTAACCATGCGACTAATCATGCATGATTAAAAGATAGATCCTAAAAAGTGGATGTAATTATGTTTTTTCCAAAATCCCTTATTTTTTCCACTATTTCTACCTTAAATCATTTTTACACCTTCGAATAACTATAGAGACTTTCCTTATTCGATTTGAGCGATTTGTTGGAAAAAAATCATGCGTTAAAGGCCAGATTTCTTAGTAAGCCTCTATTCTTAGTGTTTCTTCTAAGATGTAATTTTATTTCCTCTACAAGGTTCATATATATAGTTTACTTTGGATATATATATATATATATATATATATATGATATTTGATTCTAGTAATGATTATATTTTTTTATTTTGATGTTATGGAACAAGATCTAAGATGGTTTTTTGGAGATTCAACAAGGTTTTGTTGAACAATTCATGTCGTTCTTCATTTTTACCATGTTTTTGGAGGTATGTGTATTCACTCTTGATAAATCATATTATAACTTGAAGGCTTAATTACAAATTGATTATTTGTCTTGAAATTGATGTTGAAAATTTTTTGAATTGATTTTTGGAAACCATCGTTGGTGATGGTTTATGGAATTGTGGAAATTTGGTGTTTTAGTGGAAAGAGAAAGTGGTAACTTGATTTTAAAATGACAATTTTAAAATGGTTGTTTAGTTTTGTTTCATGAAAAGGTTTTTTCAATAATAGGATAAGTTTATTGAAATGGTTTGAAAAAGATTTTTTTCTATGATTGTTTGCTTAAATGGATAAGTGTGACTTGAATGGGATGGATAATAGTCATGAAGTACCACCATCAAATGGATGAGTTATGGATGTGATATTCCTCCATCATTGGAAACAATAAGGTTTTGTGGTTGTGTGTGTTTTTTTACTTATGTGATATGGGGTGGGTTATTATATAAATGGAATATTTTAAATTGTTATAAAGGATTGATTGGTTTCTTTCCTTGGAATTGGTTTTGGTTTAGAAAACTATTTTGGAATGCAAAACTGTTTTGTTTTGTTTTTATATAAACTATTTATGATTTTGTTAATATAAATTGTTTTATATAAATGTGATAACATATTATATCCTAATAGAGTGAATATGAAAGTCATTTGGGGAAATCCTACTGAGTTACATTACTCACCCCTTCTTTGGCATGTTGGTTCTTTTTCAAAAATTGTTTATTGAGACATATGTAATGAGAAAGTATCACATTTCTATAGTGGTGCTTCGTAATTTGTGGTCCACATTGTGGATTTTGATCACGGAGAATGTTGGGAGTTGTGGAGTTATGTCTTTTGTGTATTTGAGATTTGTGTTTCAGTCTTCCGCTTTGGTACTATGATGTTGTTCTTTGTGTAGTTTAGTATTTTTTTGGAGTTAATTTGAGTTTTATTAAATTTTTATCAATAATCGATTAGTAGTTTTTGTTATGGTATGTTTGGTTTTTATTGTTTGTATTTTCAATGGAAAACTCATCCACCAATTGTAGGGAAGCCCATAGAATTTTTTCCCAGCCTTTGGTTCTTTGGGGATGGTTCATAAGTCCAAATATCAATTCCTTATCAACTCAAGACAATGAGGAGGGGTGGGACTTTATAAATTTTATCTGTCCTGATTGGTCTAAATATCTTTGTGGGAAAAATGGAATCAGTTTGTTTGATCCTTGGTCATCAGTTCTGTATGTCGGGGAGTTGAAAATCAATATTGTTTAGTGCTTGACTTGGGACTGTAGAAATATGTAGGATTATTGGGACATCTAATATAGAGTATAAAAAAATAGCTAACCAATTTATTATGAACATTAAGTTACTAGTTAGTTGTGTACATAAGTGTTTCACAGACAATTATTTTAGTGGCAATCACATTGTCATGGGTTTAGCTAATGATACAACCATGACATGCATTGTTAGAAATGACTTCCCACTAGGAGTGCATATTTAATTTTGTGTAATGATATATAATTTGGTGAAAACATATTGTTTTTTCAAAAAAGTTGAAATTATTTTCAAACGTAAGATTTTGAAAATGGAAATGCTTGTGGGAATTTGATAATAGATTCATTTTCAAAAGTCTGGTAAAATTTTAAAAAATAATTGAACAATTAAAAATGTTAAATTTTGGAATGGAATGTCACAATATATGAAGGGGTGGAATTTGAAATTGTTAAGCCTCCAATTCCTAGACAGTGTGACTTTTGACATTTTTTGTGTTTTTAGAAAACTGAACAGGTAGTCGTGGTAGAAACCAACTGGAGAAAGCTATTGAGAATGTGGTTACACCTAAGCCATAGATAAACCAACAACTAGTACATTGTATTGTCCATCATTTTCAAGTTGGGGATTGAGGGAATAAATGGGATGAACCAAGGAATATGGATCATTCTATTCAATTATAGAAGAAGAATCCAACCATATTTTGAGGTGATTTTGAGATAGAGAAACAATAGTTGTGACTGAATATGATGAATCAAATCATCTATTTCTTGGGGACACCAGTAGAGCTAAAAATAAAGTTGGTGATGTATATTATGGAGGATCATGCATGAAAATGGCGGTATTTTGAATTTCATGCTAAATTAGACCAAGGCATTGTATGGGAGGATTTTGAATAAATATTAAACAAAAAACTCTATCCTCAATAATTTTGGATTTCAGGAATAATAGACTTTTTCATCTTAAAGATATAGAACCTCTTAGTGACAGAGTATGTAGCTATATTTATGAATTTAGTCCACTTTTCATCTAATGTTTATACTAGTGCGTCCTTGAAGGCATTCATTTTTTAATCTGGGTTGAGGTAGGATATTCACTCGAATATTTCCATGCTTTCTATAATAGATTATACATAGATGGTAAATAGATAGATGGTGGAAGAAATAGACATATATGGATCTATGGGTGGAGGTATCATGTTGATACTTATGAGAAATGGTGGGAATAATAAGGAAGAGATTAAGTGGAAGAGGGACACCAATTTTCAAGGTAGCGGGATGGCTTAAAATAAGATGAATGTGTCACTGAATCTTCCTTAAAATCCTATGATAAATAAAGTATGTTTTTTGATTTGTTTATTTTGAATACATAAATAAATATTATACATCACCACCTATAGAAAGCCACAATTTAAATCAGATGTGGAATCTTCAGTGCTATTATCGCAGTTCTCAATGGTCGGGCATTTAGGAAATGCCTCATGTGTTGTAGATGTTGTATGATTTGATGGGATGAGGGAAGTTGGATACCTCTCTTCAGTATAAATGAGCATTCCATTTTGATTCTAGGAATACCATGACTCTTTATAAAGGGTAATCTCAATAAGAAAATAAAGAACACGGTGTAGTGAGTAAAAAGCTATATAGAGATAAAAAAAGTTATTGTGGATGATCAATCTAGACCATTGATGATGAAACATGCAATTATTTTGAATATATACCCTTATGAAATATTTATTTGATATAGGTGAATCCCATTCATTTATATCTTCTCATTTTATTGATATTCTAGGTTTAAATGTTGAGATGATGCCTTCTGTTTTGAAACTTCAAAATACTCTTGGTCAAAAAGAATGTTGAGATGTTATGCATAGCGAAAGTTCTATAACTATTTATAGAGATATGTTGATATGGGGTCTATTTATTCTTGAGATATAATTGTATGACATAATTATGGGAATGGATCGGTTGATAATTTTCAAGACTCGCAATAATTTTATACGCCAAAGGTTAGTTTTAAGACTGATGATTGGTAGACAATCTATAAGATAATTGGATATAGGACCATCATATTATTTGTTTCCTTTTGTGTTTGACCTAGAAAGGGCTAGAGGATTTTAGGTTCTTAGAGAATGGTATGTTCTTTCTCTCAAGGACATCCTTTAATGCCCATATTCATCCAAGGAAGGGTCACACATACCTTTCAATGATATCCCTATGGATCTAGTGTCATCCTCAAATGATAAAGGGCATGTTTTATCCTCATCATCTTCATCCTTTGAAGAAGTGGTGGATCAACTCAAATGGACTTTGGTTGCAATATTTGGAATAGAAAACCCCCTCTATCCTTGATCTATGACTTTGTAAATTCATGGGGTTTAATACTACCAGTCAAGGTTTTTATGTTGAATCGTAAAGGCTTATGCATCCTTTTGGCCTCTGAAGTTGATTTTTCTAAGGCTCTGGACTAAAGCCCTAGATTTGTGGGAAGATAATGGTTGTTCTTATACTTCATTTTCACCATGGTTTTTGAGGTATGTGTCTTCACTCTTGACTCGTCATATTATAACATGAAGGCTTGATTAAAAATTGATTATTTTTCTTGAAATTGATGTTGAAATTTTTTTGAATTGATTTTTGGATACCATCGTTGGTGATTGTTTATGGAATTGTGGAAATTTGGTGTTTTAGTGGAAAGAGAAAGTGGTAATTTGATTTTAAAATGAAAATTTTAAAATGGTTGTTTATTTTTGTTTCATGAAAATGTTTTTTCAATAATAGGATAGTTTTATTTAAATGGTTTGAAAATGATTGTTTTTATGTGGTTATTGGCTAAAATGGATAAGTGTGACTTGAATGGGATGGACAATAGTCATGAAGTGCCACCATAAAAGGGATGAGTTATGGATGTGATGTTCCACCATCATTGAAAACACCAAGGTTTTGTGGTTGTGTGTGTTTGTGTAGTTATGTGATATGTAATGGGTTATTACATAAATTTAATTTTTTAAATTGTTATAAAGGATTGATTGGTTTCTTTCCTTGGAATTGGTTTTGGTTTGGAAAACTTTTTTCAAATGAAAAACTATTTTTTTTTTGTTTTTATATAAACTATTTATGATTTTGTTAATATAAATTGTTTTATATAAATTTAATGACATATTATATCCTAGTGGAGTGAATAGGGAAGTCATTTGGGGAAATCCAACTGAGTTTCATTACTCACCCCTTCTTTGGAATGTTGGTTCTTTTTCAAATATTTTTTATCATGACATATGTAAATAGAAATTATCACATTTCTATAGTGGTGCTTCATGATTTGGGGTCTACATTGTGTATTTTGAGAATGGAGCATGTTGGGAGCTGCGGAGTTATGTCTATGGTGTATTTGAGATTTTTGTTTCAGTTTTCTTCTTTGGTAATATGATGCTGGTCTTTGTGTAGTTTATTATTTTTGTATTTGGATTTACTTTGAGTTTTATTAAATTTTTATCAAGAATCGTTTAGTGGTTTTGGATATGGTATGTTTGGTTTTTTTTTTAAAGGAAAACTCATCCACTGATTGTAGCGAAGCCCTTTGAAATTTTTTCCAACCTTGGGTGCCTTGGGGATGATTCATAAGGACAAGTAACAATTCCTCATAAACTCAATACAATGAGTAGGGGTGGGATGTTGCATGTTTTATCAGTCCTGGTCGGTCTAAATATCTTTGTGGGACAAATGGAATCAGTTTGTTTGATCCTTGGTTATCAGTTCTATCAGTCGGGGAGTTGAAAATAAATATGGTTTAGTCCTTGAGTTGGGATTGAAGAAATATGTAGGATTGTTGGGACATGTAATGTAGAGTATAAAAAGACATAGCTAACCAAATTATTATGAACTTCATGTTAATAGTTAGTTTAGTACATAAGTGTTTTGTAGACAATTATTGTAGTGGTAATCTCATTTTCATGGATCTAGTTTGTTGGACGGAGTGGACACTCAAGAGGGGGGGTGAATTGAGTTCCAATTAAAATTTCTCTTAAAACATTGTCTAGTTAAAATCCCCCGATTTATAAAATAAGTTAAACTGTAGTGAATTTATACAGATTGTAAATGTTCACTTAGCTTCTCAAAGATTGATTAGGTCTCAGTTAGTTTAACCACAAGATCAAACTAACTTTTGAAACTAATCTATTGATTTACAATAAGTGTAAACACTTGCTAATCTAACTATCAAAGTAGCTTCAAAATAATTTTGTATTTTAAAGTAATAGCAGCGGAATAAATATAATATATATCGTATACATTAAACATAAATAAAAGATGCACAACAGATATAACAAGAGGTTCAGTCTCAAGTCGAGACTTATTCCTCTCAAATATATATAAGAAATTGATCCACACCCTAGATCGGGGTTAACAATAGTTTTACAAAAACTGTCCAGGTCCAAGACCTCTACCACTGTTATTTGTGGGAAACAAAACAACATCAAACCAGCTGTTCAGGTCACACACGACCTCTACCACTATCCCAGTGGGAAATAAAAGATGTAAGAGTTTGAGTGAGGATTTACAGATCCTCCGATTAAAGTTCAGGAGAAGATGTGTGTGTAAAAATATAGAAGATGACACACACTGCTCGAAAAGTAAATAATGAATCACAGAGCAGAGATGTAGAGTTTAGAAATAGATCTAGTGATTGTCAATGTAGCTCTGGACTTGTTGGATTGATCAAGAATTCTTTAGAGTCCTTCTCTAGTTTTTCTGTTGAAAAACAGAGTGTCGTAGTTCGGCTTGTGTTCCACAGTCACTTGATTCGTCGTGTGTTCTTTAGAAATGTAGGATTGCATGTATGGAACTTCTTTGAGAATCCTGCAATGTGTTCTTCACAGTTGTGCTCCAGATTGTTCTTTTTGTTCAGAACAGAGCTCACATGTATTGTAGTATATGTGTCGAGATGTGTTAGGCATGCGCGCGTGCGTGCATTCGTTCGTTTTTTCTCTAATGCAGCTCAATATTCTTTATATTCCACGAGCTCTGGAAGTAGGAATGATTCCCTTTTCATAGGTACGAGATACGGTTTCCTGTCAAGCCAATAACTAGCATTAAATAACATTAATTTCATTAAAAATAACAAATATGACCGTTAGCATCACTTAAAATAATATTGACAAAATCTTAAGAAACAGTGTCACAGTGATCATGGAAACAGTGTCTTCTTCACGGTGTCTGATCACGGTGTCTGGTCACGGTGAGTCCTTCACGGTGTCTGGGTTACGGTGAGTGGTCACGGTGTCTGGTCACAGTGTCTGGTCACGGTGTCTGGTCACGGTGTCTGGTCACGGTGTCTGGTCACGGTGTCTGGTCACGGTGTCTGGGTTACGGTGATCCCTTCACGGTGAGTCCTTCACGGTGAGTCCTTCACGGTGAGTCCATATTTAGACAAAAAAAACTGTATTTGGACTAAGACATTGATATGCAGAATATGAGTTAAGGTTACTCATTAGTGATAATATATGAGAGAATTGTAATTATGCATAAAACATGTAAAGAGTAATTAACATCCATAAGATAAAAACATGATATGCACCTATTGTTGAGTTTGAAGAGCATTAGTAATATGTGCACTGAAGATCAATATTAATTAACAGTAATGAGATTTGTGATTATTAAAACATGATTAACACATGAGGAGTCCAACAATCTCCCCCTTTTTGATGATCACAAATCACATATAGGCAGAATATAAAAGATATGTAATATTAAAGATACTAGCATAGAAAAAACATTATAGAACAGATACTTGCAGTTTTTCTCCCCCATTTATACTATTATAGAACTGATACTTATAGGTTTTTCTCTCTCTTTGGGGATTATCAAAAAGTATAGAAAAGGAAATGAAACGCGGAAATTATCATTAACCAAAGCATTCATAATACAAAGTACAGGAGAAGTACAAACTGTAAACAAGAAATGACATCCCATCAAAAAGAAAGACAGGCGGTAAACTCTTTAGGGATCCATTTTTGTCTTGCCTTTATCAGCAGCAAGAGCTGGTGCTGAAGTAGAAGAAGGCATAGAAGAGGTAGACAATGAGGGTAAGGGTAGACCTTCAAAAACAGATGGAGCCAAAGTAGGAGCAGTAGAAGATCTAGGCTTAGGTTGGTCAAGAATGACTGGCCAGATCTGAGAAAGGGCTTGGCTAACTATCATGGTAGTAGATGCGAAGGTAGGGATTCCAGGTCTAAGGGGTGCAGCAACTGGAGCAACTATAGCAGTACTCTGCACATGAAGATACGTCTTCAAAAGATTGATGAAATTAGTAATGATTTCACCACCATACTGCATAGCCTTTTCAAAATCATCCTTATTCTCTAGAAATTTGTCCAACAATCTGGTGAAATCTGAAAGTTTCTGAACTTGAGCTTTAAAATCTTGAGTCATCATAGGGATTCTCAGATTTTCCATAAGATATCTAAAGTGATATGTCATGTCACTTTTAGAGAAAATCTGGGAAAGATACAAATCTATTTTCTTGGAGATCTCTTGTTGAGAATCATTGGCTATCTTTGAATGGATCCTAACCAAGTCCAATGATCTATCACTGTTCTCAATTACTTCTGACAAAGAAGATAGATCCAAGCCACTAAAGGCATTCTGTAATTCTTCCTTAATTAAGGATATCAGTAGAGAATCATCCAAAGCAGGTGTGGAGGTCTGATCAGAAGCAAGTGAAGCCATGACAGCTTCAGTTAGAACTTTGAGCTATTTCAGAACTTTTTTGCAGACATCCAGTGTATTCATTTGTAAGCTTATTCAGAGTTTCCACAAGCTCTCTCATGAGTTCCAGCATCTTCGTGTGCCTTTTTCCAATCTTTTCATCAAAAGATAGTAGGTAAGGATAAACTTGAGACACAATCTCCCTAGAAAGGAGGGAATCAGAAGACTCAGGTGAAACAGAAGCAGGTGTGGGGGCAGAAATAGGAGCAGGATCTGATCTCACAGATAGCTCATTCTACAGACTTGCTACCATACTTTTCAGATTTGCAACATCAGCACTCAGCAGCTTATTCTCTACTCAGACTTCTTGAATTTCTCGGATCATCCTTGGTTGAATATGCAAGATAATATTTTCCAAGAAAATTGATGCATCTTCTTGACTAAATTGAGTCACTGGGCAAGGTTGAGTGGAGACAATTTTCTCAAAACCAGCTAACAAAGTCTCGCCAAAAGCTTTCAGATCAAATTTGGTTACAAAGGAATGAAGCTCGGGTAAGGATGTAGGTAAAGGTAGAGGCTCAGATTCTGGTTGAGGATCAGAGTCATCTTCAGACTCAGATTCTGATCCAGATTGAGGTTGGGGCTCTGATTCTGGTTCTGAATGAGCTAAGGACTTCAGTTGAAACAGAGAAGAAAGATCCATTCTAGTTGCAGTCACTTTTTGTGACTCATTCACACTATAAAATCTTGGTAACTCATACCAAGAGTGTACAGAGAAAGTGACAGAAGGTTGAGAAGCTTCACAAGATCCAGCTTCTATAATATCAAGATTTCGAGTTTCCTCCCCCTCAAATTGTGCTTCCCTTTCAGATTCTTGAGGTTCAGGAACATTGAAAAGATCCACAGGATCATCCCTAATCTCTTCAGCAAATTTTTTCCTTGCCAGCTGAAAGGAAATTTCCATTCTTTCTTCAGCAGATGGAATAATCTCAGGAACCGATTGTTCCACTAGATATGCTTCTAGACTTCCTTCTTTCTCAAAATAAATAGTCTATTCAACAAAAACTTCCTCTCCTTGAGGTATTTCAGTAGGGATAATAGCAGGGATAACACCCCTTTCCTCTTCAACAGGAACTGTTTCCATTGGAGGTATTACAGATTCTTCTCTAGGTGGAACTTCAGCTGTTACTTCTTATTGTTCTTCTTCTTCTGAGTACTCAGCCACTTCATCTGGTTCCAAAGCGGGATCAGATAGGTTCTTAGGCCTTCTTGGATAGTCAACAGGATTAAACGTTTTATACAGTTGATCACTATCCTCAACCCATTGCTTTTTCCATGGATTCCAGCTAATCTTCATCCTTATGATGATAGGCATGGATAGGCAGAAATCAAATTCCTCTAATTTTTCTTCATTCGGTCCAACCATTCCTTTTGAGACTAACATGGCTGAAATCATCCTTGAATAAAACAGGGAGGTGGATTTGGAAGTTACTTTGATCAGCTCATGGATATGGTTGATAACATACTTACACAGATTGATCTTTTGGCCATTCTTCAACAGGTGAATCAGGAACACATCCTGATACTTCATCACAGCAAAATCTCCTTTTCTTGGACTAACCAAATTCTGAACAAACTTGAACAAAAGTCTTGTCTCCCCATCCAGTTCAGCAGCTATGGCCCTTCACTTGGTTCCATTTCCAGTTAGATTTTCCAAAGCAGTTTCTAGGTCAAATATGTCAGTTGTTGGAGGAGGGTCTCTCTGGTAATCTTCACACACTCCTTCATGTGGAATTCTTAGGCATGCAGCCCACAGCATTGAAGAGAAAGAGAACTTCTGACCATCGATCCAGCTGGTCACCAAAAAGCTTTCTCCAAACTCAAAAGAGAACTTCACATACTGATAGAATTGAGATACAAGCCTCAGGTAAATCGGTATATTCTGTCCAGTGAACCATTCAAGCCATCCTTGTTCTTTTAAAACTTTCAAAACTAATGATCTTCTAGACAGCAACCATTCAGGGCAAACCTCTTTTTCAGGTACAACTGTATGGCTTACCAGGTTTGGGTTTAGAGGTCCTTTGGGAGCTATCCTCGGTATCCTCCTTTGTTTCTTAGAGTGGCGCTTCTCAGACGAGGGTGAAGATAGACGCTTCATCCTTGGCATTCACTAAAGGTTCGGGCGAGAGAGAAAAAAATGTTCAGGGGAGAATTCGGGTAAGGAGTCGAATGAAACCCTTAAGTTTTATCATTTGGGAATGTCAAACGTCATAAAAACACAAACGCGGGAAATCAAATAGTGGTGAAATAAAAATTACCACGATATGGGTAAAAATAAAAATAATCATACTTCTCACGATGAGACAGAAAACTAGCCATCACGGTGAGACAGTTTATAGTCATCACGGTGAAATAGTGAGCAGTTTATATAGTCACGGTGAGACAGTGAGTTGTCAGACCGTGAGCATAAAATAGTAACTTAGAAACAGTAAGATATTCATTTATGATTAATCATACCGAGATCATGTATGATGTAGTCTAATATTTCAGAATTTAATGGTTTAGTGAATATATCAGCAAGTTGATATTCAGTACCAATGAATTCCAAAGTGATATCACCTTTTTTATAATGATCCCTCAAAAAGTGATGTCTTACATCAATATGTTTTGTCCTAGAATGAGAAATAGGATTCTTAGAAATATTAATAGCACTTGTGTTGTCACAATTTATTGAGACATGTCTGAATTGATATCCATAGTCTAGTAATGTGTGTTTCATCCACAAAATTTGTGCACAACAACTTCCAGCAGCTATGTATTTAGCTTTTGCAGTTGACAATGCAACAGAATTTTGTTTTTTACTACACCATGATACTAGTGACTTGCCTAAAAGATGACATGTTCCAGAGGTGCTTTTTTTATCTAGCTTACATCCAGCAAAGTCAGCATCAGAATAACTAACAAGTTCAAATGATTGTCCTTTGGGATAGAACAGTCCTAAATTGGGAGTATGCTTGAGGTATTTGAAAATTCTCTTTACAGCATTTAAATGTGACTCTTTAGGGTTTGCTTGAAAATGAGCACACATACACACACTAAACATAATATCAGGACGACTAGCAGTCAGGTAGAGTAGACTTCCAATCATTCCTCTATAAGTGGTTTGATCAACAGATTTACCATTTTCATCAAGATCCACCTTACAGGTGGTACTCATGGGAGTGTCATTACTTTTTGTGCTATCCAATCCAAAACATTTTAAAATATCACTAGTATATTTACTTTGAGTTAAAATAATTCCATTATCATTTTGAAAAATTTGAAAACCGAGAAAGAATTTAAGTTCACCCATTAAACTCATCTCAAATTCATTTTGCATCATTTTTGAAAAATCAGTACATAAAGAATTTTTAGAAGATCCAAAGATAATATCATCAACATAAATTTTTACTACTAAAACATCTTTAGAAATTCATTTTATAAAAACAGTAGGATCAGCTATTCCTTTTGTAAAACCTTTAGAAATTAGAAAAGTACTTAATCTATCATACCAAGTTCTTGGATCTTGGTTTAAACCATATAAATCCTTTGATAATTTGAAAATATGATTTGGAAAATGAGGGTTTGAAAAACCAGGTGGTTGTTCAACAAAAACATCCTCAGCAATATATCCATTTAAGAATGCACTCTTGACATCCATTTGATATAGTTTGAAATTTAGATGTGCGGCATAAGCAAGTAAAATCCTAATAGATTCTAATCTAGATACTGGAGCAAAAGTATCCTCATAGTCAATACCTTCTTCTTGACTATAGCCTTGTGCAACTAGTCTAGCTTTATTTCTAACTATGTTTCTGGATTCATCTACTTTGTTTCTAAACACCCATTTTGTGCCTATTGTGAAAGTGTCCTTAGGTCTTTCAACAAGATTCCAAACTTTATTTCTTTCAAACTGATTGAGTTCTTCTTGCATAGCAATTACCCAAAATTCATCATTAATAGCATCATCAATGTTTTTAGGTTCAAGCTGTGACAAGAAGGCTTGATGTTCAACCTGATTTCTAAGAGAAGCTCTAGTATATGTCCCTCTATCAAGATTTACTACAAAAGCATCTAAAGGATGATTCTTCAGAATTCTAGTTGATCTAGTAAAGATAGGGCTAGAAATTTCAGGTTCATCAACAGGTTGGGAATCAACAGAAGCAGGTTCTGGAAAATTTCCAAAACTGGACGTTTTAACTATAGGTCCACTATCTTTATCATCAAGGTTCAAAACAGAGAGATCATCTTCAAGATTTTCAAGAGAGGTTTTAGGCTCATGTGGATCAGTTTCATCAAACTTGATGTGAACAGATTCTTCCACACACTTGGTTCTCTTTTTGAAAACTCTATAGGATTTACTAGAAATAGAGTAACCTAGGAAAATTCCTTCATCACTCTTGGATGCAAATTTGTCGAGATTGTCTTTAGTATTAAGAATAAAGACTTTGCAACCAAATACTTTGAAGTGGTTAACCTTAGGTTTCCTATGGTTCCACAACTCATAAGGGGTCCTCTTAAGAACATGTCTGATTAAGACTCTATTGATAATATAACAAGATGTATTTACAGCTTCAGCCCAAAAATAAACAGGTAGGTCATACTCATTAAGCATAGTTCTAGAAATTTCTTGCAGGGTTCTATTCCTTCTTTCTACTACACCATTTTTCTGGGGTGTCCTAGGGGTAGAGAAATGGTGACTATAGCCATTGTGAGAGCAGTAAGATTCAAATTCATGATTCTCAAATTCACAGCCATGATCACTTCTCAGAGTTTTAATCTTAAGTCTACTAAGGTTTTCTACAGATTTGGAGTATTTAACAAAGTAAGAACAAGCTTCACTTTTGTGAGCTAGAAAATATACCCAAGTATATCTAGAAAAGTCATCTACTAAGACATAGACATAGTGCTTCCCATTTAAGCTAGAAACTCTAGATGGTCCAAATAAATCCATGTCAACCAACTCAAGAGGTTGAGAAGTTGAAACTTCTTTCTTTGATTTGAAAGAAACTTTATGTTGCTTTCCCTTTTGACAGGGATTACAAACTTTTTCATTTGGAAACTCAAGTTTGGGTAGGTCTCTAACTAAGTTCTTCCTAGTAAGTTTTCTAAGCAAGTGTACATTGCAGTGTCCTAATCTTCTGTGCCAAAGCCAAGACTCTTTATGAAAAGCATTTAAACAAGTAATATTCTGCTTAGCTAAATAATTTAAATCAATAGCATAAACATTTTCATTTCGCAGGGTAGAAAATATTAAAGAATTTTTAGAATTAAAAACATTGCACGAATCATTTTCGAATTTAACATTAAAACCATCATCACATAACTGAGAAATACTTAACATATTATATTTAAGTCCATCAACAAATAAAACTTTAGAAATTAATACTGAGTCAGTGTTACCAATCTGACCTAAGCCGATGATTTTCCCTTTAGAATTATCACCAAAGGTGACAAAACCTCCATCAACTCTGACTAAGCTTTTAAAGCATGAGAAGTCTCTAGACATATGTCTTGAACATCCACTATCCAAGTACCAGGTCTTCCTATAGGATCTCTTTAAGCAGGTTTCCTACAAAACAGATTTAGATAGGAAATGATTTTGGTACCCAGATCTTCTTGGGTCCAGACAGGTTAGCAATCAAAGCTTTTGGTACCCAAATTTGTCTTATGGGTCTCATGTAAGTTGTAGAATCAAAAGACTTTGAAAGATAAACCTTATTAGATCCATAACTATGAATATAACTAGTTGAATCATATAAATGTCCAAAACTAGAATTAGCATCATTTTGTCCAGATTTAGGAATAAATCTATTCTTAGTAAACTGTTTCTGTCCAGGTTTGTAGCCTATTCCAGTAGTGTATTTTGGTTCAACTTGCTTTCCTAGCATTTGAGTTAGTGTGTCCTTTCCATTTGTGAATTTCTCTAAATCATTTCTGAGTTGCTCATTAGATAATTTCTGTTCAGTGTTTTCTTTAAGCAACTGAGCATTCTTTTCCATTTCAATATCAAGATCAGATTTATGATTAACAGTTAAAGCATATTGTTTCTTTAAACCTTTGTATTTGTCTGTCAGCTCATTACAGGTTTCTTATAACATATCACAATATTCAAATAGTTCAGATTTTGACATGTTATCAGAGTCAGTATCATCTCCATAATAATAAGAATTTAAAGTAGGAGTTTCAGCTGTTACCTCAGAAGTGTTTGTCATAAAACACATGTTTGCCTTATTTTTGAGTTCAGTTTCAGAAACTTCAGATTCAGTGGAGCTATCCTCAGAAGCGCTCCAAGTAGCCTTCATAGCCTTTTTGTACTTACTGTCCTTGTAATCATATTTCTTCTTGAATTTGAGCTTTGGGAAGTCTGCTTTAATATGTCCTTTCCTTTTGCACTCATAACAGACAACTTCATTACTTTTATCTGGCTTTTTCCAATCCTTCTTCCAATGTTCCTTATTGTCATACTTTCCTTTGTAATTTGATTTTCTGAAAAACTTCTTCTTCCTATAGAACTTCTTAAACCTTCTGGTAATGTGAGCCATTTCAGCATCACTATCAGAAGCACTTTCATTTTCTTCATAGCTTGAACTCTCGTTTATAGCGTGAAGTTTCTCCTTGTCCTTGTCCTTTGAAGTTGAATATTTGAAAACAACAGACTTTATTCTAGGTTCATCTTCTTCTTTGTTTACCTTGAGTTCTTCCTCATACATCATAAGCTTACCAATGAGTTCTTTAACAGGTAGAGCAGCAATGTCACATGACTCTCTGATTGAAATAGATGTGCCTCTCCATCGGTCTGGTAAACATCTCAAGATTCTCATAATTTATTCCTTTGCTGGAACAGCTTTTCCAAGTGAATTCATTGTATTGACTATCTCATTAAACCTGAGATACATGTCAGAAATAGGTTCATCAGTTTTCATTTTAAAATTATCATATTTAATAGTATAATTATTTAATCTCATTTCCTTAACATTGGTTGTTCCTTCATGAGAAACAGCTAAGGTATCCCAAATTTCAAAAGCAGTTTTACAAGCAGAAATTCTGTTAAACTCTTCATATCCTAAAGCACAGTACAGGGCATTCATGGCTTTACAATTATTATTGTAATCAGTCTTTGTAGGTTCATCCCAAGTGGATCTAGCAGTATTGGTATGTTTATATTCTGATTCTATGGCAGTCCATATATCAAAACCTAAGCTTTCTAAATGAATTTTCATTTTAAGCTTCCATTGGGCATAATTGGTACCATTGAAGAAAGGTGGCCTGTTAGTAGCAGCACCCTCTAGTCTATTATCCATAACTAGATTTTATAAAGACAATTTAAAGAGAAAAAATTTATAACTAACAGAAATTTAAGATCTTTAGAGATGCAACTAAAATCACAGTTTAAAAACAGAGTATTTCAAAAATCTTTGCACAAAACAAAAAACAAAAAAAACTAAATCCTCTAATACCAAATGTTGGTCGGAGTGGACACTCAAGAGGGGGGGTGAATTGAGTTCCAATTAAAATTTCTGTTAAAACATTGTCTAGTTAAAATCCCCCGATTTATAAAATAAGTTAAACTATAGTGAATTTATACAGATTGTAAATGTTCACTTAGATTCTCAAAGATTGATTAGGTCTCAGTTAGTTTAACCACAAGATCAAACTAACTTTTGAAACTAATCTACTGATTTACAATAAGTGTAAACACTTGCTAATCTAACTATCAAAGTAGCTTCAAAATAATTTTGTATTTTAAAGTAATAGCAGTGGAATAAATAAAATATATATCGTATACATTAAACATAAATAAAAGATGAACAGCAGATATAACAAGAGGTTCAGTCTCAAGCCGAGACTTAGTCCTCTCAAATATATATAAGAAATTGATCCACACCCTGGATCGGGGTTAACAACAATTTTACAAAAATTGTCCAGGTCCAAGACCTCTACCACTGTTATTCGTGGGAAACAAAACAACAGCAAACCAGCTGTTCAGGTCACACATGACCTCTAACACTATCCCAGTGGGAAATAAAAGATGTAAGAGTTTGAGTGAGGATTTACAGATCCTCCGGTTAAAGTTCAGGAGACAGTGTGTGTGTAAAAATACAGAAGATGACACACACTGCTCGAAAAGTAAATAATGAATCACATAGCAGAGATGTAGAGTTTAGAAATGGATCTATTTATTGTCAATGTAGCTCTGGACTCGTTGGATTGAGCAGGAATGCTTCAGAGTCCTTCTCTAGTTAATCTGTTGAAAAACAGAGTGTCGTAGTTCGGCTTGTGTTCCACAGTCTCTTGATTCATCGTGTGTTCTTCAGAAGTGTAGGATTGCATGTATGGAACTTCTTTGAGAATCGTGCAATGTGTTCTTCACAGTTATGCTCCAGATTGTTCTTTTTGTTCAGAATAGAGCTCACATGTATTGTAGTATATGTGTCGAGACGTGTCAGGCATGCGTGTGTGCGTGCATTCGTTCGTTTGTTCTCTAATGCATCTCAATCTTCTTTATATTCCACGAGCTCTGGCAGTAGTAATGATTCCCTTTTCATAGGTACGAGATATGGTTTCCTGTCAAGCCAACAACTAGCATTAAATAACATTAATTGCATTAAAAACAATAAATATGACCGTTAGCATCACTTAAAATAATATTGACAAAAGCTTAAGAAACGGTGTCACAGTGATCATGGAAACGGTGTCTTCTTCACGGTGTCTGATCATGGTGTTTGGTCACGGTGAGTCCTTCACGGTGTCTGGGTTACGGTGAGTGGTCACGGTGTCTGGTCACGGTGTCTGGTCACGGTGTCTGGTCACGGTGTCTGGTCACGGTGTCTGGTCATGGTGTCTGCTCACGGTGTCTGGTCATGGTGTCTGGTCACGGTGTCTGGTCACGGTGTCTGGTCACGGTGTCTGGGTTACGGTGAGCCCTTCACGGTGAGTCCTTCACGGTGAGTCCTTCACGGTGAGTCCATATTTAGACAAAAAAATCTGTATTTGGACTAAGACATTGATATGCAGAATATGAGTTAAGGTTAATCATTAGAGATAATATATGAGAGAATTGTAATTATGCATAAAACATGTAAAGAGTAATTAACATCCATAAGATAAAAACATGATATGCACCTATTGTTGAGTTTGAAGAGCATTAGCAAGATGTGCACTAAAGATCAAGATTAATTAAAAGTAATGAGATTTGTGATTATTAAAACATGATTAACACATGATGAGTCCAACATAGTTAATGAGACAACCATGACATGCATTGTTAGAAATGACTTCCCACTAAGGGTGGATATTTAATTTTTTGTAATGATATATAATTTGGTGAAAATGTATTGTTTTTTCAAAAATGATGAAATTGTTTTCAAATGTAAGATTTGAAAAATGGGAATGTTTGTGGGATTTTGATAATAGATTTATTTTCAAAAGACTGGTGAAATTTTTAAAAATAATTGAAATATTGAATATGTTGAATTTTGGAATGGAATGTTGTGATATATAAAGGGGTGGAATTTGAAATTGTTGATCCTTCAATTCCTAGATAGTGTGACTTTTGACATTTTTTGTTTTTTAGAAAACTGAATAGGTAGTCGTGGTAGAAACCAATTGGAGAAAGCTACTGAGAATGTGGTTACACCTGAGACACAAGTAAACCAACAACTAGTTCATTGTATTTTCCAACATTTTAAAGTTGTGGATAGAGGGAATCGATGGGATGAACCAAGGAATGTGGATCATTCCGTTCAAATTATAGAAGAAGAATCCAACCATCTTTTAGGATGATTTAGAGCTAGAGAAAGAAGAGTTGTGATTGAATATGATGAATCAAATATTCTATTTACTAGGGACCCCAGAAGAGCTAAAAATCATGTTGGTGATGTATATTATGGAGGATCATGCATGAAAATGGTGGGATTTATATTTTTAGGCTAAATTAGACCAAGGCATTGTAGGGGAGGATTTTGAATAAATTTTAAACAAACAACTCTATCCTCCAAGATTTAGGATTGCAGGAATAATATAATTTTTCATCTTGAAGATGGAGAACCTCTTAGTGACAGAGTATGTATCTATATTTATGAATTTAGTCCACTTTTCATCCAATGTTTCTATTAGTGCATCCTTCAAGGAATTCATTTTTGAATTTGGGTTGAGGCGGGATATTTTCTCGAATATTTCCATGCTTTATATAATAGATTATACATAGATGGTAAATAGAGAGATAGTGGAAGAAACATACATATCTTGATCTACGGATAGAGGTATCATGTTGATACTTATGAGAAATTGTGGGAATAATAATGAAGATATTTTGTGGAATAAGGACACCAATTTCCAAGGTAGCGGTATGGATTAGAATCAGATGAATGTATCAGTGAATCTTCCTCAAAAAACTATGATAAATAAAGGATGTTTCTGATGTGGTTATTTGGACCACATGAAAAAATATTGTACATAACCACCTATAGAATTCCACAATTTAAATCAGATGGGAATCTTCAGTGCTATTGTCGCAATTCTCAATGGTCGGGCATTCATGAAATGCCTCATTTGTCGCGGATGTTGTATGCTTCGATGGGATGAGGGAAGATGAATACCTCTCATCAGTATAAATGAGCATGTCATTTTGATTCTAGGAATACTATGAATCTTCAGTAAGGGTAATCTCAATAAGGAAATAAAGAACACTGTGTAGTGAGTAAGAAGATATATAGAGATGAACAAGTTATTGTGGATGATCAATCTAGACCATTGATGATAAAACATACCATTATTTTGAATTATACCCTTATGAAATATTTATTTGATATATGTTCATCTCATTCATTTATATCTTCTCATTCTATTGATTTTATTGGTTTAAATTTTGAGATGATTCCTTCTGTTTTGAAACTTCAAAATACTCTTAGTCAAAAACAATGTTGAGAATTTATGCATAGAGAAAATTCTATAACTATTTATAAAGATATGTTGATATGGGATTTCTCTATTCTTGAGATATAATTATATGACATAATCATGAGAATGGATTGGTTGACAATTTTCAATACTCACAATAATTTTATAAGCCAAAGGTTAGTTTTAAGACTGACGATTAGTTGACAATCTATAGGATCATTAGATCTAGGACCATCTTATTATTTGTTTTCTCTGGTGTTTGACCTAGAAAGGGCTGAAGTATTTGAGGTTTCTAGGGAATGGTATGTTCTTTCTTTCAAGGACGTCCTTTTCTTCCTGTCTTCATCCAAGGCAGGGTCACACTTACCTTTTACTGATATCCCTCTGGATCCAGTGTCATCCTCCGATGATAAAGGGCTCGTTTTATCCCCCTCATCTTCAGCCTTTGAATAAGTGGTGGATCAACTCAAATGGACTTTGGTTTCAAGATTTTGAATAGAAACCCCCCTCTATCCTTGATCTGTGACTTTGAAAATTCATGGGGTCTGAAGCTACCAGTCAAGGTTTCGATGTTGAATCGAAAAGGCTTCTGCATCATTCTGGCCTTGAAGTTGATTTTTCTAAGGCTTTGGACTAAATCCCTAAATGTGTGGGAAGATAGTGGTTGTGATTATACTTCTAGTCGATGCAGGTGCACTCAGGAATGTATCCCTTCAAAGAGGCATCGTGGATCTCCCTTCTTCCCCCTCCCTCGGTTTTTTGAGAATACTAGTACATCGCTCGTGCATATGCATGGTGTCATAAATGAAATCTGAACTACAAAATGCATTAGAAATATGAGAAGTGATCAATGAAAATTAATAAATAAAATATTGAAATTATAAATCTATTCATAGAAATAAATTATGAAAATCAAATTTCTAGATACTTGAAATAGGTAAACACTGAAACAGAATCATGGTAAGATAACTTGACATTGGAAACAGACATTAGTTGTCATTTTTATGTCACCTTGGAAATAGAACTATGGAATGTAATTTAACCATGATAAGAGAACATAAATATAGTTTCAGTAGAATATACATGTTTGACAACATTAACAGGAACCATGATTTTCAACAACAGCGGGTGTGCATATCAGATTACAATTCATGTCATCAGAATGTGCAGTCAAGAGCCTCCCAGTACTACCATGTATCATTGATGTAGAGTAGCATTTTGTCATGTTTGTTGACAATTATATTGATCCCTGTAATATATAATTAGACATTAATGTGAGTAAATGAGACATTTTACTATGAAAAAATAACTGTTTAATCTAGTTAAGTGAAAAAAACATGTCATAATCAAATGGATTAGTTGTTTACAGTATTCATCTATGAAAAAATGCTTTATAAAAATTCAATGAAAACAATTATTAATATGAAAATGAAAAATCACTACTAATTTAAATAAATAATAGAAAATAGTAACTGGGTACACTTTATCAGGAAACAAACATGACATATTTGAAAAACTAAAAACTATTTAAGTGGAGAAAAACTTAAATCCATTTATGCTGCCTAGGGCATTACCTCTCCCCCACTTAGCCCCTCGTCATTGCCCTGCCCCTCCCCTGCCCTTCGCCCTCCCATCCACCCCCCTTGTCCAACCCCTCCCTGCATTGCAGCCCTCACCTCTCCATCGCCCATCCTCTCCCCCCCCCCGGCTCAAACCCTCTTCTCCCCTCCCCCCTGCCCAGCCCCTCCCCTCCCCCCCTGCCCAGCCCCTCCCCTCCCCCTTTCCCAGCTTGTCACCTCCTCCTTTCCCAGCACCTCCTCCTACCCCCATGCTCAGCTCTACCCCTCCCCTCCCCACTCCTCTCATTGTCCTCCCTCCCCTACCCAGCCCCTCCTCTCCCCCCACAACCCTTCCCTGCTTGTCACCCCCCCCCCCCAATTTCCCAACACCTCCTCCTACCCCCTACCCAGCTCTACCCTTCCCTCCCCCCTCCTCTGCTTGTCTCCCACCCCATCCCAGCACCTCCCCCTCCCACCTCAACCTCCCCCCTGCCCAGCCCCTTCCCCCACCACTCTCCCCTACCCAACCTCTTCCCCCACTAGCCCCCTCCCCCTGCCCTCATCTTCCCCTCCCCTCCCCTCCCCTCCCCTCCCCTCCAACCTGCCCAGCCCCTCCCCTCCCCTCTCCTACCCACTAACCAGATTATCCTTCCACCCTTTCCTCCCCCTCATCCTCCCCCCTCCTACTCCCCCTACCCAGCTCCTCCTCTCCCCTCCCCTCTAACCAGCTTGTCTTCCCATCCCTTCCCAGTAGCTCACCCTCCCACCTCCTACTCCCCCCTGCCCAGCCCCTTCCCACACCAGCCCCCTCCCCCATGCCCAGATCTCCCCCTCCCATCCCCCTACCCAGCTCTTCCATCATGGATCTGTAATGCCTTGCCACTATGGTTTAACACTTCATAAAGTATAGATAATCATCTGAAAGTAATAGATTCAAACTATCTATCCCATTTATATTTCTATATAAAACAAAATGGAAACCATTTATTAGGAATCATAAATCTATAGACTAAACTAAAACAACTATAGAAGTAAGTAATGTAGCACAGACTACTGAACAGTTTAAAAGTTGTTACATTTTAATAACAACAACACACTGCAATACCTTCTTTCAAATATGAAATATGAATAAGAGAATATCACTAATAACCTCACAGGATTGGTTTTTGTAGTCAAATAATCAAGTCTAAGATATAAAATCTTCATGTGTTGTGTAATGTCATTCATATAAACCATCCAATGAGCCAATAAAAATGTGATGCATAACATTACATAAGCACGTAATTTGAATATCTACATGGAGTTCCTTACAATACACCCCCACCCCAAGTTGCTATTGAACCTGCACACAAAAGTTAAAATTAGGGAATCCTATAATTAATGGATAAGTGAACATCTTTCACTATCAATGATCAAAAAACATGCATATAACAAACACCACATGCATATGCATGTTGACCATCCATATATTTAATTCACTAATGTAATAACAAGAAAATTGATTAAAAAACATTACACAGGCTCGTCCCCCTGCCCAGCACCACCCCCCACCAGGCCCGTCCCCCCTTCCAACTCCTCCTCCCTCCTGCCCATCACCACCCCCACCCATGCCCATCCCCTCCCCTCCCCTCTCCCCTACCCAACCCCTTTCCTCCCCTCACCCCTTAAAAGCCTCTACTGTAACCCCATCTCAGCACCTCCCCCTTCTAACTCATCCTCCCTCCTACCCAGCACCAACCCCACCAGGCCCCTCCTCCCTACCCAGCCCCTTTCCCACCAGCACCCCCCCCCCCTCCCTGCCCTGCCCCTTCTCCCACCAGCACTGAAATACATCAAGTGACAGTTGATATGTAATACAGGAAGAATAAACTAAGTCACATGATAGAAAAGAAATTAGTAGATATAATCACCTGATATCGTATTACCTTTCATATCTGCAGAACATATCAGTCATTCTTTTGTGTTTTGTCTTTTAATTTATCCTTCATTTGGATTGCCATATTTTATCCCTAACTTGTTCTAACAACACTTTCGGGTGGGATATGTTGAGATTTCTCAATAACATGTTCATTAATAAATTTAGTCAGTAGGTTTTTCTGCATATAAAACATAGTTAAAATAAGCATCATATCTAGGAGAAATTACACTGTAGGATTAAAATAAAGGCTTGTAAAGAAAATTCTAAGGGAGAAAATATATATATACCTAAATACTTGATGATACCATGAACGATGTTTCAAATATAGAGTCAGCCTTTTTACTGAGTCGAAATGATTCAACATTCTGATGATCCTATGATAGAACAATAAATCATTAATCCAGTTGCATATTCTTTACACGCAGGGAAGTAAAAATGATGATAATGGATTATATTGTACCTGAATATGTTCATGTACACTACTTAAATTTGTATAGCCACTACTCTGACGATGCTGTATATAAATAATAACATAAATAACTATTTGCAGTCTATCTATATTAATGAAAATAGGAATATGTAATAGAATCTACCTGAAATTCTGTGAGGCTATCATTGAAATTGGTGATGTAGTTTTCGTTGTCGGTAATGAATATTACCTTGTATGAGTTTTTTTATACTGAACGGTGATGATTTTGAATATTATAATTTGACACTTCAATTGACGGGAGAACATTTTTTGATTTGAAAATAGTCAATTCAGTAGGAAACCCGTACTCATCATCAGCCTTATTTAAGAAAAAAAGAAAATGTTAGTTTAAATGAAGAGAAAATATTTTTTCATCATGATAGTTTATTATCTAGTAGTACCTGAATCAAATAATCTCACAGATCTGAAGCAGTTTTGATCACAAATTGCATTACTTATTTATCAAATAGGACAACTGATAAGGAGTTTGTGGAATCAGTCACAAGCAGCTGCACTCTAAATATATTGATTTATAAATATGATTACAAAGTGATTTAGGATAAGTAAAATTAATTACTATTGATATATAAAATAACTAATAAGCTATTAAGAAGAAGAACAAATAAGAACCTGGGAATGGTGCAAGTTACAAATATCTTGCAGTTGTTGCACCAAATATTTTCATCAACATTATGAACTTTTTTCATGCAAGAATTGCATGAATCATAGAACCAATTGTGAGTTGTTTGAATTTTTTTTATGGTGACAGAAATAAACCACTTTGTAGGATATCCAACATTTAGAATAATTTATATAATGAAATTTTACAGTACTATACTAGTACATCTAGATTATTAAAGTGTATAATTTAAATTGTAAATTTGTCGTATACTATATACCTGATCATAATTCTTGACTTCAGAAATGGTTTTTTTATTTTCCCAATATAGCAATGGTGTAGAGGAAGAAGATGGGTTTGTTGGTGCTGGACTTCGATTCTATGATTCCATTATAAACATACATCTGAATATTGAAAAATGCAACTCAAATGTCAAACATAATATGTAAATCTATTATATAGTAAACATTGGACAACATATACAAAAATCACAATTAAATCAAGTATCCAGAGCACCTTTTTCTGAATGATTCAACTTCTTCAATATCAAGATTGAAAAGAATTTCCATCTCATTAATGGCAGTTGTAAGTATAAGAGATTCTGAAAGTAGTTTTAAAATGAATTCAGTTGGAATACTGGTTTAAAATTTTTAAAATCATTGAATAAATGAAAGGTCAATAAGGCAATGTGTTATTAGAGAGCATACTATTCAATTTCTTAACTCTGACAAGTTGCAATATTAAAACAGTTGATGAACCGATATTTTCTTCCAATTAAGATGACATATGGTTAGCATAGTCACCCCATAAACTACATTTAAGTTGTAACCCACTGCAGGAAAATATGTACCACATGATGTTAAATATAAAAAATAGGTCAGAGATACTAAAAGGCTGTAATGACTAACCTTTCATCCTGTAAGACAATTTTCATCTTAAAATTGGAATTACCCAATGCTTCAAGAGGATGTGAGTAACGTAAATATCCAATAATTTCTAAAACAGATAAGAAAGAAGAAAATGTTTTGTACTATAAACTAAAAATAGTTTAATTTAATCCATAAAATTATGTATTGATCAACAGAGAAACTTTAGAAACATTCATAAAATGTTACATAAATCTCAATAAACATTTACCTATTAAATGTTTATCTGGAACCCTTCTCTGAATTATGTCTTCAAAAGAAGTAAAATCGAAACAGAAATGTGGTAGTGGTGCATTACATGGCCGGACATGCGTTGTTGATGTGAATAGTACTCAACATGCATATCTAGTTCCTAAGTAGGTACCTTAATTAGCAGTTATCTACAAGTTCTGTATGAAATAGCACATCCCTTCATGCAATATATTTTTGAACTTAGATAGAATTTGACACCCAGTAATAGTACAATGTATCTTCTCTTTCTACAGAAATAAATTTCTAAGAATGTCAAAAATTAAAAGACATATAAATCAACTTGAAAAATATGTGGTATACTTGAAATGAGAAGAGAAATGAAATAGAAGAAAGATATTATGAAGTCTATTTTTATTCTGAATTCACCTGTAAATATCCAAGAATCATATCAATCGCAACAACATCATTGGAGTACCTGGATGATGTGTTGCACCACAAATTCAAAATACGCACTTGTATCTTCAATGTCTCATCGGTATCATGTGTGATATCATTCAAATGGGTAATTGATCGTGACATTTTGGTAAAAATGTGCTGGTTTAATTTTTGTATGAAGAGATCATAATCAGAAACATTGAGATTCATAAAATCAGACATAAATAAGCTGAGCAGAACCAAACATTAACAATTTAACATATAATTTAACATATACCTAACAAAATATATGAAATATTTATTTGTAGAAAATATTTTACATTGATTCATGAGTTGTGGGATTATTATCACCAACTACTATTTTCAAACCAACTGGTGATGTGACTCTAGATAGAGAAACATATAATTGACCTTGAAAAAAACACAGGTTTTCAAAGATACAACCCAACAGAAGACAATGATTTCCCTTGACTTTTTTTAATAGTCATAGCATAAGAAACAGTCAAATTATATTGTATTATTTGTAGTTTGAAAGACCGTCGATAGTCGGAGTGTGTCATATTTAATCTTGGAATGAAAGAAATATATCTTGAATTACAGCCACAAAGAATTCTTTCTCCGATGACATGATCACCCAAGTGGGTAACAATCAAGCGAGTCCCATTAAATAATCCCATAGATTGGTCTACATTTCTAAGCAACATGATAGGGACCCCAATTTTGAGTGTAATTTTATAGGAATCTGTCCCTGAAACATTAATCTTGTTTAACATATCAGATGTGTAAATTTTTTCCGGACTATTTGTATCAAAACGTGCATCACAAACTGAATATGAGATGAAATAATATTTTCATTCAGAACACGTGAGGGACATCATGTACGCATTAACTTCTTCAACAATATCCCAAGTTGGATCTAAGATGGCACGATCTTTAAGATAATTAACATCAGCATGGTTACACATGAAGTTGGGATAAGTATGTTCAACAACTTCAGAAATAGGATCTTTAGTCCAAGCAAGAAGATATACGGATGGAATTGGAATTGTAGTTTCACCATCATTTGGTTCTGCAATGCAACCTTCACCAATATCTAAAGTCCATTTGGAAAATTTAAGAACCTCATCTGAAATTTTAGAAGAATTGGAAAGGAATTTCATGTTCGTTGTCAGTGTTAGAACATGACAATTTTTCCACAAGTATAAAGAAGCTATACTTGAAGAAACTATTTCATTTTTGTTACCACCTGGTATGATAGGAAGTATTTGCCTGAAATCCCCACCCAACACAACAGTTATTCCACCGAATGGAAAGTTTGAAGCATTTTCATTTTTTATCGACATTATATCTTTTAAAGTACGGTCAAGAGCTTCAAAACAATGCTTATGAATCATTGGTTCCTCATCCCAAATAATAAGCCTTGTTAACTATAGAATATTCACGACATCACTTCCTTATTGAATATTGAAAACATGGTTTTTAGAAATAGATATCGGAAATCAAAATTTGGAATGTGTTGTCCTACCACCAGGTAGCAGTAATGATGCAATTCCACTGGATGCAACTGCCAGAACAATATTACCTTCTGACCATATTAAAGATTTTAATACTTTCCAAATATAAGTTTTACCTGTGCCTCCATGACCATGCAAGAAAAATAAACCTCCAGTGGATGCAGTTAATGAAGACATAATGGTAGTAATCATGTCATTTTGTTCATCAGTAAGATTGCTTTGTAAATTCAGATACTCATTCTGAAGACTCTCTCTATTATGATTTAGTTCATCAGCTACCAAATGATTTCGTTGAGAGACAACTTCATAATCTGGAACCGGCATTGGTGGAAAATAATGAAGAGATCTACCATTCCTCTGTAGTAGGTTCTCTCTTTCAAGCAAAGCATACATCTATTTTTGATGATCCGTGATTTTCAAATCTAAATGGAGTCATGAAATATTGTTATTTAATTAGTACAATGTCTTAATAAAGAAGTAAAAGTTACTGAATTAACAACTACATAGTTCACATTATATAGATTGAGCAATTTGACAACATATACCTGGAATTTGTAGCCTATTTTGTTGCACATAGATAATTTCTTCACTGAGGAGCTCCCATGTTTCATGCCACACAATGTCTGGGCGAGACATATTGTTTGAGAACAAAATGCTGGAAAAAAGTCTACACATAAACCATCCCATATCCCAAGTTGAAACCTCCTTTATTGCTTCAATAAATTCTCTATCATCAGCAAGAAGTCCCAATGCAGAACATGCTTCACGAAAAGTACCATGAATAATGTTGTTCACAGTTTTAATGTTGTCAAAAGAAGTTTCACCTCTGATCTTTGTGAGCATCAATCGTAGGTAATATAGCTCTCCAGTTGTCGGTGGCACATAATAAAGTCTACCAATACTGAACCCCTGCTTTCTTGGACACCATATTTTTTCACATTGGTGGAATAAAAATCTAGTTGGAAATTCTGCGAATGTCAGAAATCTTCCTTCCTGGTAAGAAACATTAGCTTGAAACCATGTTGTAAGCATTGATTCAGAAATATTACCCTTACTCAACACATCCTCAATATGATCAGTGTCAGTGTACATAACACTATTTTGGCCTGGTAAATGAAAATGTAATATTTCAACCAGAGGATATCTATAGTGGATATCATAGGGAAATATCTCCCAAGAGGCCTCATAAGGAGAGATGTATCGGCAATAATAATACATCTTAATCTCATCGACATTATTTCTTGACAGTGTTGTAGTGTTGGTTTCATACAAAGCTTATGTTACACGATCATTACCTTTGCTAATATACTTAAACAGATATTTGATGGAAGTAGATTGATTGCAAACTTCAATATTCAGATGAGCTTGATATTTTATTAGCAAGAAAGGATTATATGGTACAACAAACTGATTATCCAATGGGACACTATTTTTCATGATCGTGTTTCCATCATTTCTTTGTCGGTATAGAACATACCCATCATCATCAACTGTTGTACTTTCTACAAAATTTTTTGGAAAAAATTTAGTACATTTTCCATTTTTCATACAAGGTGATCTATGATTTTCATCACCACAAGGTCCATGCATCATAAACTTCTTAACAGCCTCATGAAGTTTTGGGAAATCACCTTTGTTTGGAACTTTAGCAGAAACACACTTGTCAATGCAGGAAGGAGTACCTATTTTTCTCTCTCTACATAAAAATAATAAAATGTGTATATGAGGCAGTCCATGTTTCTGAAATTCCACTATGCGAACAACTACACAGAAAGTAATGATATAAATGACACGGTTCAACAACAGATTCATTAAATAAGATAAAGTATGTCTCATAAAATAATTTGTATTAAAGTAGGTACCTGCTCGTGACTTTCCAAAGAAACATTTGTCTCATAAATCTTTCATTAACTAGTAAACCTTAATATTGAAAATTTTGGATACAATGTGTGGACAGTCTGAAGGGCGAAGATTGTTACGTGATACAAATCTAGTGATTTCAGGCCATAGTGGATTGCATGTAAACGTTAAAAACAAATATGGATATCCCGCCCAATTTCATATTGACATAGCATCTTGGTAATTTTGAATCATATATCTGGGACCACCAGTAAATGTAGATGGTAAAATGATTCGCTTCTCGCATGTATACCCATCATGGTCACCTCGAAGAAAATCATCTTGCAACCCATTGTACAACTCAACCCTCAAGCATTTTTGATTGAAGCGGATGAAGGATAGTCTCTGAGACTCTATCATTGTATAAGCATCAACAATAAATTGTTGCAATAGTCTTCTTGAATGTTGTAATATTGATGTATCACTCGAACGACACTGCAAGTGAAAGAAAAATTATTCATGCATTGTTACTTTCCGAACCTTTATACATGTACTCATAGATGTAGATCGATGCAAAATGTTGTCAACATATCCATCTTGACCATTTGTGAAGATAAGTGGATATTGCAATGGAAGGTACAAGGGATGATGCTCATCAATCTACCGCAAATCACCACTTTTGCTTTGAATGATAATATCTCTTTCACAGTTGAGATCTTCAATGTCACCGACAATAAGCAACACAATCTCAGAATTGGTAGGCAAGTTGTATGTCGTTGCATCTGTTTGTCTTCTCTTAAGAAGGCGCAAATTTAAGTTTGCATGTTCATGACGATCAAGAACATCCTTTACACTTCTGAAATGACGAGCTAAAACATTTGTTTCATGAAGCATATTTTGTAAGTTGACAATAATATTATAATTGACTACTATGTTTGAATTTTCTCCGTCATAACTGCAAAGTGAATTAAATTCAGAATGAATTGAAAATATGACAGTCGCGTAAATGTGTTAACCTACATGTTAAATATTACCTAACATTCAAAATCCTATTTTGAGACTCGTTCGCAGTATCATAAACATATAGCTTGGAAAAACTAGGTGGTTGTCCCTCAGGAGGACACAAACTACCCATGCAATGGTAGTTTTGTCCATTCAATCTGAATATAATTGGAGCTCTTCCATTATTGAATGATCTGTCAACCTTACCTCCCATTGACGTGAATGCAAACATATAATTGTAAATATGCATATATTCCTGGAATTCTCTTGCCTCCACAGAGTTTTGATTAAAGACTAACATTCGAAGGTATGGAGGATAGGACAATAGTAATTGCAAAGAGACTTTACCAAGTGCGCAACATATACCAAATTGTGGGTTTTCTTTGGTGCTGCATTTTATATTTCTCTCATCAAACCAAAAGATAGAACCACAGTATTGGAAAACATTAGAGGGATCTCTACTATTCAAATATTTTGCAGGTGAATAATGGTTAAATGAATGGTGTTAATAAACTTGGCATTATAAATTACATAAAACTGTGATGACTTGAATAACATTCTAGTAAAAGGTAAAAATAATACAGTGACCTGCATTTTCCACAAGGTGAAGTAGTTGCATTCTTTCTACAATAGTATTTTCATTTAGTTAGTAAGAAAATGCATACGAAATATCTGTAAAGTAACAAATGATTATGTAGTAGGTCAAACCTGAATAGTCTCTTCGATGAGTAATTCCAGCATTAATTTCACCAGTTGTTACATCTCTTTCTGAAATTACATGACTCAATTTAGATGACACATATTTTTCAAGTGTAAATTATGAATTCAAATTACTATGAAATACCAAAAGAATATAGATATATATCTATAGATACAAAAGAAGAATACAACATGATTAGAATATACATCACACCTATGTCGAGAAAATATGCTTCGTTACTAGTAGTTGATGAAGTAAAATAGTGTCTGTTTTAAACATAGTATGCAACAAATTACACTGTGATAATTGAAAAGCATTTGAAGGCATAATATGTGCTTACTCTGATAATGAGTCACGTGAAGGGTAAGTGAGAATATTTCCCTCAGTCGTTACACCTAGAAAAAGCAATGCAAATTTAGTTTAACTATTCAATACATATGAGACAAAATGTGATTTTGTTCACAAAAATACGTTGATGGAGTAGTTACCAGAGGGGTCGCAACTTTCTTCATTAGATGCTGATATATGCTTTCTCTTGCTACCGGGCGCAGATATTGTTGATGAAGATCCACGACCATGATGAGCTGTAAATGAAATTTAATAGTTGAAAAACTATACAATGTTACAACATAGTAAAATAAATACATATAATCAATGTTCTTTGATAGTGAAATATAACTCACCATTCAAAGATAAAGGTGACAATGATATGCATGATCCTCCTTTGGTGAATAGAAAGTACATGAACAAAATCATAATGATTAGATGTAATTTAAGATTGAAATGCTCGGATACTTACTTAAAGTATAGTTAATATTGTTACTACAACCTTTTATAATGTTTGTTCTAACACTAATTGGCGAAGAAGATCCCGAATCTAGAGCCACTGTCAATTCAAATGCAGAATGAGTAAAATAGATTACATTATTTACAATTAATATATTGACTGTATCTGAAAATGTTGGTAAAATGAAAATATACTAACCATTGGTAGGTATATGTGAAAGTGGTATGCATGCTCCTCTGATCAAGTCGGAATTCAGTTGCACTGAATCAAATGTTGCAGTAGAACAAAGTTGATGGTAGTCCATGGGTGATTTTCCTATGAAGTTACGAACCTGTAATTCAGTAAGTAAGTTTATGGAGTGTTTTCAAGGAAATACAATACTGTTGTACCTATTTGTCGTTCTCTCATACGAAGTCTCCTTTGCAACCTTGCATCTCTCGATGTTGATGGTGTTTGCATCTTTGTTTTATTGTCTTTATGTTGAATTGTCAAGTTTTAGAATGCAACCAAAAGATGTTTATGAGTACGTAGATTCAATTTAAAATATACTGATAAGACAATTGACGGAGAATGCATGTTTGAATTCTATATGATATATCTTGTAAACATAAATAGGCAGTGTACTGTGATTTTACTGAACGACACTTACACCAACACGAAAGAAGCATATATATATTATACAAAAACGATACATTTGAAAATAGCATATTCAATTAAAAAGAATGCAGTACAGGAACACATCTGCAAAACAATTTGAATGAATACCTTGGATGGATATTGAGGAATATTTATGCAGTGAAGATGGATGGAATGACGATTAAGTATTCTGTAAACCTGAATAAGCACTGTACTGTTATTGCAATGAACCACAATTATACCAACATCAAAGAAATATATATACATTACACCAAAAATATACAGTTAAATATCCTAATTGAATGTCACATAATGCAGTAAATGGAACCCATAAATAAGCGGTGTGATGTGGTTTTACTAAACGACAGTTATACCAACATGAAAGAAGCATTTATATATTATACAGAAATGAATCATTTGAAAATAGCATATCCAATTAAAAACAATGCAATACGGGAACACATCTGCAAATCAGTTTGAATGAATACCTTCGATGGATATTGATGAATATATATGCAGTGAAGACAGATGGAATCGCGACTAAATTTTATGTAAACCTGAATAAGCACTATACTGTGATTGCAATGAACCACAGTTATACCAACATCAAAGAAACATATATAGATTACACAGAAAATATAAATTCAAATCTTCAAATTGAATGTCACATAATGCAGTAAAAGGTACCCATAGTTAAGCAGTGTATAGTTATTTCACTAAACGACACTTATACCAAAGTTATAGCAACATCAAAGAAATAACAACATCAAAGAAACATATATAAATTAGATAAATGCAAGAGCGGGACTAAATATTATGTAAACTTGACGAAGCAGTATTGTACTGTGATTGCAATGAACCACAGTTATAGCAACATCAAAAAAACATATATAAATTAGACAGAAAATATACAAGCAAATATGTAATTTGAATGTCAACTAATGCAGTAAAAGGTACCCATACATGAATTGCAGTTGCATACTGATGTGCGAAATGAGACAAAATAGACGCGAAAAAAATATGGGAAGATTTCATTCGAACATCATATGGTGGAATGGAGGAATGTGTACATCTATTCTACGATGGGAGCACGCGTCGAGAGAAACCTAACCTGGACGATGCAATACCGACTGCCATGCGTAGAGGATGAGGACTGTTTGGTTGACCTTCGACGAAGCCAGTCGGTAGGACGGAACCGTTATATGGAGGTAAGAGTAGACAGCGCGTCGGGCACCGAATGACGTCGCGAGAGGTGCGACTGAAAAGTGGAAGACTGTATCAAAGATTTTTGTTGAAGCATGCCGGTTGCTCGAAACCCTAAATCAAAATGGGCAGAGCGTGCGGGCGGGAAGACTGGATGGCGTCGCCGGAGCTGTTAATGTAGAGCGGAGGAATGTCAAAGGAAGCCAGAATGCAGAAGGAAGCCGGAAAAAACAAACCCTAATTCAGAGGGATGACGGGAGAGCGCGCCGGGGGGAGGCCGAGTGTGTCGTAGGAGGGAGGATGAGAAATTAGAGGGAAATAGAAGGGAAGTGGATGTGGAAGAAGGGTAAGGTGACACGTAGGGTAAGAAGAAACCTAATTTAGTATAGATAATAGATAATAGATATCCTTCCTTTGTTCTATAAGATACTCTGTGTGATTATTCCTTTATTCTCGTGACTGAACTCTCCATCTAGAGGACGCCGAGCAGGTGCTAATTTGCGTGGAGGAGGACATTTCTAAACCCTTATCGGAGTGCATCCTTCTTCATGTGTGGAGTGATCTCAAGCTCTATTTTATCTGGAGCATCCCCACCACTACTCACACTATCACATACATGGCCATTCATTACCTGTATGTCACAAAAGTTTTCTGACCCGGCCAGTTCGCTGCTAGTAGTGTCACTGGAGACGTGACGAGCCCTATTCTCGTGGAGCCGGTGCCCCCGTTCCAATCTTCTCAGGAGGTGACCCGTTCACCCGATCAAGATTTACCGTTGGTGGATCCGCTCTGCACCGATCTATTCCCCAATTCACCAGCTCCACGACCGGACGGGGGCCGATCTTCTGCTGAAGTGGGTCTGGCCTGCTCTGATTTGATTCCCTACTCCCCAACACCATGTTCATCCTACCTCTCTTACTCGAGAATCCTGGGATATTTTGAAACCCCGTCTCCATCTTCCCACCCTAGCCTCTAGGCAACCGTGCATCATCTAATGTGCGGTTCACCCCGCCTTTCCCTCCGGAGGTTGATTTCTTATCTGTGGATCTGAGCATCTCTCCCCGTTGGGGGATTCTTCTTCCCCTCTTCCAGGCAGTGGTTCGTCGAAATCAAAGATCCAAGACGGGTCGGTGTCCCCCGCTGTGGTATCCCCGGCGACTCACGATGGTGTGTGCACCAGATTCCAGTCAAGGATCAAGGGTGTTTCAGTGTCGTCCCCAAACTTGTGCGGCTGTCAGCCTGGGGCCAAAGCCAGACGAAGATCTTTCCAATGATATTATTTCTCATATGGAACTCCCACGTCCTAGGTGCCCAGGTAATGTCCGATTTCATAGCAAAGGAATTTCTCAGCAACTCTGTTTCTCTTGTGGCTGTACTGGAGCTGAAAAAAGGCCTTTTAAAATTGCGGATTTTGGGTACAGAGTTAGGGCGCAAAACCACCTACATGCTGAACCTCATAATCTCCATATCTGGTTGTTCTGGAACCAAACAATTTTAGTGGATTTGATTACTTCTTCGAACCAATTTTTCAGTACAAAAACTGTCTTTGAATCTATCTGCTTCTTCTTCTTATTTGTTTATGCTAAATGTGATGCTCAGTCCGAGGAGGCCCTATGGCGTGATCTTAGCTTCTTCAACCCTAGGTTCACTCCTTGGATTGTGAGGGTGAGTTCAACGTTCTCACTGATCCGAAGGGATACTTTCCTCTCAAGGCCAACCAAGATTTCGTGACTTTTATGGATAGTAGTGGACTCATGGATCTAGTTTTTTAGGGAGAACGATTTACCTGGTGTAATAATCAGGGAGGAAGGAACCAGACATGGTGTCCTATGGATCGCTGCCTTGAGAATATCAATTCCATCTCCACCTTCTTAGATATTAAGGCCCCCCACCTCATCTGAAGTATTTTGGACCACTCTCCCCTTCATATTGTGGTGTCACCAATGACCAATCGAGAAGAATATTTTAGGTTTTCTCACTTTTGGCACAAGTATTCAGGTTTTCAGTAGACAGTCACAGATTCATGGAGCGAGCCTGTACAGGGTCGTGCTTGGTTGAGGCTCCACAACAAACTCAAACGCCATAGGGGAGATCTCCAAAATGGAACAAGAAACTAAGCACCTATCTTTCATGATCTGGTGGCTATTAGCATGGAAATTGAAAGAATTTAAACTAGTTAGGAAAACACCTGGAACGAGGCCTTGTTCGATGATCTCATCATCAGAAAAAAACTCCTTTGCCGACATGATTCTCAAATAGGAGCAGATAGCCTGAGAACAGTTAAGAATTAAATTGCTGCATAAAGGGTACCACAACTCGTGTTTCATTCATGCATGTATTAAAGAGAAACAATGTAGCATGAGGCCCAACATCCACATGAGTTATGGGTTTTACTCGAATAATAAAGACATGGCTAGGAAACTTGATGATAATTTTTTTAGGGGATTTCTTGCAGGCTTCAACTCCCATATGCAAAGGAGGTTATTAGAGGGGTATTGAAGCATTATTAGAGGCAATACCTCGCATGGTATCTAGGCCTAGTAATGAGATGTTGGAGGCCACCCCTGATGAGAGGGAGATTCCAGATGTGGTTTGGACTCTTAATCTAGAAAGCGTGCCATGTCCTGATGGTTTCCCTGGGTCCTTTTACAGGGGCTTTTGGGAACTGATTAAGAAATAATTGGTGTAGGCACTTCATGACTTCTTTAAGGGAAGAAACCATCCCCATGTTGATTCTTCCACTAAAATGTTGATGGTCCATAAGTTTAAGGATCCTTATTCTCTTCAACAGCATAGACCTATAAGCTTGTGTAATTTCCCCTACAAATTTCTAGCTTCCATCCTTAAAAAATGGCTATCAGTGCATCTTCCTGGCTGGATATCTGAAGAGAAACATTGATTTGTTGAAGGGAGAACAATACACGGGGCCATTTGGAATGCTCAAGAAGTGCTTGGTGACATCAATCAAATGTATTCTGGATCCAATATAGCAATTAACCTTGACATGAACCGAGCCTATGATCAGCTAGAGTGGAATTTCATTATCAAAGTGCTTTCCCACATAGTTCTATGAGCCTGGGAAATTGTGGTGTTTTAGCTATTGCTCGATATCAATATCCTTCATGGGAAAATGGTATGGATTCTTCAAGTTGGTCGGGGGACTATGTCAAGGAGATCCTCTCTCCCCAACCTTATTCATTATGACTCAATACTCTCTAAGCCAACATATTAACAAAAGCATTGGTTTTGGCAATATACTCCCTTGACGTTCCAGGTATAATTCACGTGGAATATCCCATCTTATGTTTTTTGATGACACCATTGTGTTTTTGAATGGTAGTAATAGATCCATCAAAGAATTCAATGGGGTCCTTGAGGACTACTGCAAATGGAGTGGCCAAGTGATTATTAGGGACAAGAGAAACATCTTCACCTCAACCAAGTGTTCAAATAACAAGGATGAATCCTTGGAAAGATGTCTAGAAATGCATAGAGGAACCTTCCCCATGGATTATAGGGTGCCCCGTCTCACCTAGGAAGATCTGCATCTGCCACTTTGATAAGGTGGTTGATAAAATAATAGGAAGAATCTTGAATTGGAAAAAATGGGGTTTTCATTTGGATTAAGAATAACAGTCATAAACAATGCGCTATCATCAAGCCAGATGCATTCCCTCTCCTCGGTCAAGGTCCCAAAAGGGGTAATTTTACTCATGGAGAAAATCATGACTTCCTTCTTATGGGATGTGCAATTAGAAGGAAAGCATCACCAGGCTCTGTGGGATAGGTTGGATAAACACTTGTCAAATCAACAAATATTCAGGGTCTTCATGCAAAGTTGGCATGGGAGGTTATTAAGGGGAATTCACTATTTGGGAAGCTCATGCAGGACATGTATGGATCAACATGGGTAGGAAAAGGAGTAGCCCTTCTGCTGCCTGGATCATGATCCAACCATATTTTTTGAAACTCCAACAACATACTAGTTGGATCTTGGGTATAGGGGACAATAATCTATGGAAACATAATCGGGTGGGTGTAAGGCTTGGCATCCCTGGATGCACTGTTCCAGACATCACCTTCTGACAATCCAGTGATCATCGGAGTTTCATCCATGCTATTCTAGACAGGGAGTAACGGACCATCTATTACAACATAATAATGAACTTCGAACCGGATAAATGTGTTTTCACGAGACCCTCCTTGGGTTTATTCTCAGCCAAAGACTTTCACATATTGAAATAAGTGGACCAAGATCATGATGAATAGCTCGAAGTGCTATGACGCCTTTAGATCCCAACCATGTTCAATTTCCTAGTTTGGAGGATTTGAAATAAAGTTCTTCCCACTAATGATATTATCAAGCGATTAGGTGTAAGTCTAGCCTCAAAATCTCACTACTCCATGGTGACGTGGATGGAATGCATTCATCACCTATTTTTCAATAGCGACTGAGAAACCATGGTGTGTAATGAGTTTTTAGGCTTCATCAACAGGGCCATGCTAGGGTTCTCATGTAAGATGTTTATTAATTTGTGGTTCTAGGGGGTAGGGAGTCACAAGCCTGAGAAAATTACATGAGCCATCATCCTTATGGTTGGATGTTCGGATACATGGAAGGAGTAGAATGAAGTCCAACATAAGGGAGCCCTAGGTACTAGAATGTGGCTCATATTCAAAACTAGGAATGCTTTGTTAGACATAATACATCTATGTAATGCTTGTGGAGATTTCTCCTCTATTAAGACTCTTCACACTATAGCCACAGGTTACAATTATGCTCACAACGACATTCATGGGAAATGGGTCGGCTAGATTCCCTATCATATAGGTCTCAAGATGAACACCAACAGTTCATGCACCTTGGGTTTTATGTGGGGAGGTGGGGTTGTTCAGGATACAAGGGGTTCACTGGTTCTCGATTTTTGTGATTCCTTTAGCATGGATGTTACTATTCAAGAGGAGGCCCAAAAAATGATTATCGGGGTTCTTTTGTGTAGTTATAATAAAATGTCCACCGTGTGGCCATGGAAACAAACTTGCTTACAATGTACAATGCTCTGTGCAGCGTCATCTCTATCCCCTAGGAAATCAAATATTCCATACAAAGGTGTAAGTGGCTCTTGAATAATAGCATAAGGGTTTGTCATACATGGCGCGACGAGAATGTTGTTACTGATTTTCTCACTTCCAAGTCAATCCAAGGTGTCCAGATTTCCTATTTTTATAATCTTGGGTCATTTCCACTCGAGGGAGTCAACCTTTTTCATGTGGAAGCCCTCGAACTTCACAACATCAAACCCCCTTGATCTTTCCTTTTTTTTTGTTTCTTTGTGCCTCTGAGATGCTTCTATACTGTCGTTGAAAAAAATTAAAAAAAATGTCTAATTAAGGTCATATTTGGGAAATAGGGGTCGATCTTGCCTTTTCTAGTGTTCATTTGGCCTCCGCTCTCCTTGAGATGATTCTTTAGGAGAAAGTACTTTATGATGAGTTCCTTAGCATCAGAGACGCTGTTTATGGTGGGGGGTTCGTCGTTGAGTGGTCGTTCCCCATAGAAGGTGTTCCATTTTTTAAGAATTTGTTTGTTTTTCCGTTGGCAGGGCGGAAAGATGTGATGGGGGACTACAATAATTCCTAGTGAGCTGTTGACCCAAAAATTGGAAAGATGTTTCTATGACATGCAACGACGATTCTAGTGCCCATGTATGAGATGATTCATCGCTGACTTTGTTTCGGGATAAAATACTTGTCAACATGTCAAGGCAAAAAACAAAGACCATCAAGTTTTCTTCATCCACATCCAGTGCTGACTTGGAAGTGGTTTGAGATCTCTATGGATTTTTTGGTTGGGTTTCCACATATCTATAGAAAGAAGGATGAGACATGGGTTGTGATCATAATGATGATCAAATCGGCACACTTTATACCGATTTGTGATACAACCAATGTTGAGGAGATGAGAAATCTCTATGTGAGATAGATTTTTTGTTTTCAAAGAGTAACATATGATATAGTTTATGATTGAGATACCCATTTTACTTATCGATTTTCAAGAGGAATTCAAGAGTCACTGGGATCTCAGGTTTGTTTGAGTACGATATAGCATCTGCAGACGGATGACCAGACAGAGAGGGCTATGCAAATTTTCAAGGATATGATTTGCACCTATGTTCTCGAAGTTGGTGGATCTTGGGATGACCATTTGATACTAGTTGATTTATCCTTTAACAGTAGTTAATAGTCCGCATTCAGAATGGATCCTTTTGAGTCATTTTATACACAACCGTGTAAATCTCCATTGCGTTGGTTGGAGATCAGTGAATGGTCCATGGTTGGACCGAGCTTGGTCCATGAGAAGACATCAAAGATTTAGATAATTTATCAGAGAATGTTGAAATCACAGATTCGGAATGAGTCTTATACTGACCCTCGCCATAGTCCATTGGAGTTCTCAGTTGGTGACTACGTGTTCTTGAATGTTTCACCTCATTTGGGTCATTGATGGATTGGGAGAAAAGAGAAGCTTCCTCCTCATTTTGGTGGAGCTTTTGAGGTTTTTGGGTATGTTCGGAAAGTGGATTACCCTTTATCACTTCTACCATAGTCAACATCGACACATAACATTTTCCGTGTATCTCAACTATAGAAATATATTTCTAATCCATCTCATGTTTTGAGATGGAGTGATCTTAATGTTGAGCTAGATTTATCCATGACTGAGAATCTAGTCATGGTAGTTGATTTTAAATACAAGATACATAATTGGAGGATGATACATTTGGTTATAGTTATATATAGAAACATGATTATGATACAAATGATAAGTGGGGGAGAGAGAGAGAGAGAGGCTTTTATGAGATAGAAATGGCCACATCTCTTTGATATGAAGACCTATTGACATACTTTCCAGGGACATAAAATTCATATAGTGGGGAGGTTGTAACATCCTATTACTATTTTCAAGTACCCATAGACTATCCTTTATGTTCATTCTTTGGTTAGTTTTCATATTGACTTTCTTTGGATGAAAATTTGATTTATTTTGGAATTTATGGGACGTGCAAGGTTAGCACACAGTTTTCTCAAATAGTGCGCCCACCTAATGTAAACTGTGAAATCCCAAATGGTGGGGGTTTGTAAGGTTAGTGCATGGTTTGAAAGAAATTTCAACCATATAGTAAAAACTTTTCCCCCCATTATAGGGATGCACAGTTAGGTTTCACAGTTTGAAAAACCTTGCAACCCTTCCCAGCTAACTGTGCACACAAAATTTTTTATTTCTGAAAATTATTATAAAAATTCATAAACCCTTATTTCCTCACTAGATCGACCCTAAATCAGGTTATTAAATATTCATAGATATTGGAGTATCTCAAGGAAACATTTTGGCTCCTCCAAACCAACTTCTAAGTAGATCAATTCTTGGAAATCCTTATTCAATTCCCCTCTAGTATGTGATCTTTACCCTTTCCTTCTCTCATGCCCTCTTTATCTTTCCTCCACAGGGTTTGTAAGATCATCTTATTTTTTGATGGATCTAACTCCTTTATTTTGAACAAGGAATCTAGGTTTGATTCCTTAATCTCTATTTTCACCCTTTATTGTTGGAAAATCATATTGTTGTTGTTTTGTTTTGTTTTGTGTTTCCATCATTAAAGGTAGGTGGCTCCACTGTGATTTCACTTAAAATAATCCTTTGATTTTCTTGATTTAAATTAAATTTCTTTAAATTGAATTATGAAAACAAATTTGATAAAAGTTGGAAATTGGATTTTTCGTGGCTTGGAATTTTGGGGAAAACCCCCAATTCCAATGGAATTGGAAATTGGGGTGTGATTCGAATTTAATGGAAATTGGGAAATTAATTCATGAAATTGACATTTGATAAAAATGGATTAAATTTCTATGATAAAAACCTATGACTAGTTTCATATTGAAAAATTCAGGAATCGATTAAAAACCAATGTTTTGGATTTCAAAGTGAAATTGGTATTTTAATACTAGAAATAGGGTGATTGTATTTTAATCTATTTTGAAATAATTTTCCCACTATTGATTTATTGATTGAGCACATAAGAAGATGGTTAGTTCATGGGTTATTTAGTACAAACAAACTATGTTGGTAATTCCTTAGTAATGGATTGACGCATTAAAACTCTAACAAAAACCTAGTTCGGTATATATTATCCTCGATGGGATGTTGATGAGTCCTCTTTGGCTAGTGTTTGAGGGATGTGTATACCCATATTTTCATGATCATAGATTTGATATTTGGGAGGATCCCATAACTAGGAACTATCATAAATCACAGTAGACGACCATTATGCTTGTTGTGATTACATTAATAATATATTCCAATGATGTTGAAACTATTTTAATCATGCCATGTTGATTTATATAAACTATTTTATATAAACTATTGATTAATCCATTGTTGAAATGTTTCTATCTTTTGAAAATAAAATCATGTTCTGTTTTAAATATGAAATTGTACAACCATACCTATTTTGTTGAAAATTGAAATGAAGAATTGTTTTATTTACCAGGAAATATTATTATGGAATAATTTGCGAGACCCTATTGAGATTTTATCTCACACTCTACCTTTTCCTTTGGGAATTTTTATATTTCCTTATGCCTAGTTCGAGATAGGGGAAAATGCCCCTTGGAGGTGCAAGTTGTTGTTTATCCTTTTGAAATTTAATGTTGTTTCTATTTGGATTTGGGATGTTTATCTTTTTAGATTTTGATTACTTTGCAGATGTGCTGTTTGGGTTTTTGATTAACCTGTTTGATTCATGGAACTATTATCCCTTTGGATTTTTGTTTTGAGAATACTGATATATATCTTGTTATTTTGCTGTTTTTTGTGGAAAAAATCATTCATTATTTTATCTTGCATGATGCTAGGTGATAGTCTCCAACCTGTGGTGATCAGGAACGCTCTTCGGGACATGTTAGGATCAGCTCTGTTTTTAGGGTATCAGGGTATCCAGGCTGTTTCATGACAAGCCAACAATCATGAGCCATGAGAAAAAAATCCTAAAGAAAATGACCAATTATAATATCATATAAGGTTTATGTAAAAAGTGTTGGTATCTTTGAAAATTATCTTCATTGAACCCTTACAAGAACCCTTAGATATTGGAAAACCTTACCTGGTGAATACCCATAATCTCTTATGGGTAACCTAATAACCAGTTCACTATGCCATCTCTTAGGAGTCACCTATATTTTTATTCCACTCTATCATCATTACCCAATGCATTGGGAAGCTATATCATGATCTCCATAATTATGAGCTATATTGGGCTCACCCGTCTTCATAAACAATGCCCAAGAACAATAACATTGTGATAACAAATGAATTGATTCATTTTTTCACATAACAATAAGCATTGTTCTTTCATAAATTTATTTACATATGAAAAAGAAATTATCTCCTTGAAAATCACTTTGAAACAATAATAATTCATAGAGAGATATAATAAAGATGGTATAATTAAAAAATATCCCCAGTAGAGTAAATGTTGCATCAAGGGTTATTGTTATTGGTGAATAAAAATACCTATAAAAATATCATTAAAAATATTCTTCAAAAAAATACCACTTATATTTTGAAAATCACTTATTAAAAGAAAATAATTCACAAATTATTTTGAAAATTCATTTCACTAAAAATAAACATGAAAAAATATAAAGCCAAATTAAAATAAAATAATGTTAATGGCAGAGGGAAAATATTTTCAATGACCATAGGAAATAAATTATGATTAGAAAATAACATTTTGGATTGATTTAGAAAACATGCATATGGAAGTGAAAAATTCCCGATATAAAAGAACATGCATGATCAATATCACATAAAAATAAATTTCATGATGTTTCATTAATAAATATGGGATGAAATGGAATCTAAATATATAACCCACACTCATAAAAATAAGAAAAGAATAAAGATGTGGTTCAACAAAATAAGATATTATGATTTACGCAAAGGAATCACGAACATAAATAACTAAGAAAAGAAAGGATATTATATCATAAAGACTATACAACTTTGGTAAATCATGAATCCAAACTCATTAAATGGGAAATATATTGAATGTATAAAATTAATTAGGTGTATAGAAATAAAACACGACTCAATGAAGGGAAATTGAGTTGAAAATTATTACATCGAGTCAATACATGCTATTAATGTCCTTAAAAACTATATAGTAAACTTATATCAATTATTTTATTTATTAAGAACCTATTATAGGACTAATATATTATCATTAAGCCATTTATTTAGTTATTCTAATGAAATATTTAATTATTTAATCAGTTAATTCAATGCCGAGTGTTTTGAAGACGTTCGGTTCATAAATTCAAAATGAATTCGGTAAGTTAAAGATGGTCAAAGGGATATTTTTTCCATCATCTCTATAATAATAATAATTAAATAATATATTTTTTATAAAATAATTATAAATTTATTAACAACTATGTATGATATTTATGAAAAATGAATTATGTTACAATCATAGAGATATTAGGTCGTATGTTTTCGTGGGTGTCATTTCCATTTTTTCACAATCATGATAGAAACAAGGTCATCATTATTTTATCACATCAGAAATATTATTATATCCTATATATAATAATATAACTTTAAATGCACTTATATAATTAATTTAGGTGATTTGGTTATGAAAAATGCATCACATCTCTCCATGGATGTGGTAATCCACACGTACACACGAATGTCGTTATTATATTTCAAAGGGTTGAGAGGTAAGAGAATAGAAAGTTCCTTATATTTTCATAATTATAATTATTTTATGAAAATAATATTTTTACATTAAATTGATAATTATAAACATAAATAAGAGGTTTTGATTGAAAGTGAATTACATCGTTTTGAGAGGAAAGAGTATCCCATACACACAAATGTCATTTTCATTTTCCATTTGATAGAATAAGGATACATATATAGGTTATTATAATAACATAATGAAATTTCAGTATATAGAATATACTTATGTTATCATATCATCATATTTAAAAGTGTTTTCAAGGAGGTAGAAGAAAAAATATAACTAAAACATTTGGTTTGAAGTTATACCTCTTCTTCGGACGACCTTAGTTTTTTTAAACCACAATCCCTAAAAGTGTTTTCAAGGAGGTAGAAGAAAAAATATAACTAAAACATTTGGTTAGAAGTTATACCTCTTCTTCGGACGACCTCAGTTTTTTTAAACCACAATCCCTAAAAGTATGTTATTAAACATAAAAAATAATACCCCAATAACATGTATAGGTATGTGAGGAAGGATTTTTGGTGGGTATTAGATGATCTAGATTTCTAAAAATGTGTGTGGAATAGAGGAGAGGAGCCCTTTTATTAGTTGTGGGAGGGAACACTTGAAATAACTTGAAGAGTTAATTTAATATAAATGAATTTTCCTAGAAAAGTGACCAAAAATTAATATATTTATAGTATAGTATTATTATGATGGTAAACCATACCATAAAGTAAAATTTGGACAAGTTTAGGTAATGTTTTCACTATTATCTCTTTTTTTAATCCTCCATTAACTCTTTTTGATGATTTCCACGATATCGATGTTTTTTACACTTTAGGGGTGATGATAGTTACTATAAAAGGAGAAATGACACATAAATGGAATTTTTTTGATATTTTAAACTATATAGATTTCACTTGGATTCATATAGTATTATAATGAATTCTTTATCATTGAATAAAATAGATTTTGTTATAAAATATCATTACTGTCATTTTTGAAACTATTAATTTACATTGACATTAATCTCATCAAAATAAAAATGAAATTCAAATATAGAAAATTAACACATCCTTAATATGTTATATCTATAAATAATATTCTTGGGAATCTAATATGCTTCAAAAAATTACTATTAGTGTTTTTAAAACCATTTACTTGATTTTTTACTGCTTTTACTCGTACTACGTTGATGTTGTCAAAACATTTAAGGTAATTATTTCATAATTAAAAATTATAAACAAATTACTATCATAAAAATAATTTTTTAATACTCAGAATAATCTATAATATTCATTTAAAACTTATTTATATCCCTATGTGAACATCTAATATAAATTAAAATGTAAGAGTGACATTTTTTATTTCATTACTTAAAATAATATAGAAGACATTTTAAAAGAAAATGGCACAAAATTTCAATAATATATAATCTTAGGTGAGTATTTTTTAGATCCACTCATCATGTTGATTTAATGTAAGTGTAATTGTTTTTTAGTATATTTCTTTTTAATTTTAACCTTAATTAGATGATTTACCCTTACCCATGTGACAAATATTTACCACAATTAGTATTCATAATGAGAATAATAAAAGTAAAATATATAAAAATTTGGGCCTCATTTTTCAAAATATGGAATTCAATTTTTCAACATTGAATTTCTTGAAGTGGTATAAATTAATATTAGATAAATCAAGTAATGCAATGAACAAAACGTTTTTAAATTAATTCATTTTGAAGCACAAAAATGATCTTATAAAAAAGGTATAATGCTGATTCAAATTTAATTTATTATATGATTTCTTATTAAAGCATACTTACATTAATTTAATATTAAATGGTATTTTTTAATTACATATTTTAATGAATTTAAATGGATTTAAAAAAACAATTTTTTTACTATTCATTGAAAAATCAATCATTTTATTAAAATTCAAGAATTTCACCCTAAGAAAATTTTGATATTATGAATTACAAAATTATATCCTTTTTATCAAATTAAAATTTTTAAATTAAAGAAAATATATTTTTATGTAAAAAAAATGATTCATGAAAACACAATTTGGTTAGAAAGAAAGCATTATACTTTTCACTTAAATATTTTATAATTTTATTATAATGAATATAACTTAATAGAATATAATGAATAAATATTAATAAGGAATAAAATAAATTTAATATTTACAATAACTGGGTTGTATCACTATTCCCCCTTTTGGAAATTATATCATCAATGTGTTATCCCACTCTCGATAGATAAGGTTTAAAATATTTTCCAATTTAATTCCATGTGGTTGAAGATATAACATACATAAAGGAAAGTAAAACGTTTTTAATATTTAAAAAACTTTTTTGAAAAACCACATCATTTATGTGATAATAATACTTCCATTTGAAAATTAGGAAATAAAAATATGGTGTTTATTTAGAATAACACATAAGTTGGTTACCAATTAAGAGAAAATTAATGGGTTGTGGGAATATGGACATAAGAGAAAATCATAATGTACAAATAATGATGGGGAGTGAAAGAGAACATTGATAAAAATAAAGTTAATTATCATGAAAATATTAATGACCAAAAAATCATAAACCAATGCAGTGTAAAAAATATCATCAATTAATAAGAAATTAATGTAATAAGATAACTTTTCATTTCAAGATAATTTTCTTAAAGTGGAGGAATTCATCTACAATCTTGAATAAGACTATAAGGAAAAATAATTACATTATTTTCTTGAGATCCATAAACACACTTTCATCGTTTGGTATTGTGTTTTAAATATCTTCCACGTTTATCTCTCATTTACTACAAATGATGAGTAAGGGTATTTAATTGCTGCAGTACTATACTCTTGTTCTGTTTGACAATGAGGTATATAAGAGATTAAAATATATTATTTCTGTCATTAATAAACCCAAAAATTTTATAACTTGATAATATAATACAAAAAAATAATAAACATTGATATGAAGAAATAAAACATTAATCTCAAAAATTCAAAAACAACATCCAAAGTTCATATTAAATCATTTTACAAATATTTAACACAGTATCCTAATTAAAAAAATGTCCTTAACATTGAGGAATGTTTCAACCTCAAATTTTTTTTGATAACGTTTAACATAAAATCTTAAAAAATGTGATAACATTCTTCCAAAATATTCCTTTACATTAAACATAAGGGTTACATATACCTCAACCCAATACAATGTCTCCAAAAATATCATTTGTCACCCAAAAATCATATAAAGAACCTCAAAGGGGATGTATATACCATTAAACATATGATAAAAGATAAAAATATAAATCTGTGATGGAATCCACAACTCTTTAGTTAACGTAACATGAAAATATCAAAATCTCCATAGTTATCTAACCTGCCCTCTAATACAAACTATAATAGACCTGAACCCGTACTCCCAGATATAGTTATAGAAACATAATATTTATATTCCTAGATTCAACACCAATAAATGTGTCCTAATTTTATCTATTAAAAAAATTTAAATTTAAAATAAAATATTGGATTACTTAAATTACAAAGGACCTTTTAGGTTTATAGTTTTTGGGAAATAGGAAAAATCCTATATGGAAACATGGATACCTAAAGAGGTAGTTAATAAAAATTTACATGATGACCAATTATGTTAACACAGATAATAACCTTATTAGGTATATCATACTTATAATCTTTCTCCATGTCCTGGGTAAGTGGAAAATATATGAATGGTGCGGTAAAAAACATTATAAGGGTAAACATAAGCATTATTAGTTGAATGTTATCTGTGAGCCTCAGCTGAGCTTAAGGGTGTGATGAAATAATAAAAGTGAATGAGTATAACATAAGGGAATTAATAAACATAAAAAAATATATCATGTCATATTTTATTAACATTACACAGAGTCATATAATTCATCAATCACGATCCATGTGAAAACAATCCATGACAAAGGATCCATTAGAAACACATAGAAACATAAGGAAAACACGATGGTATCATGGAACATTTATTTATAAAACCCTAAAAAGAACTGTTATATATATGATAAACCTATATAGTTAATTCCCATAATATCATAGGAGTAACCTTTAAATCGGTTAAATATACCATCTCTCAGGAAATACTTATATTCAATTATCTATATCATCATTACCCAATCTACTGGAGTGCTATATCAAGACCACCCATCATCATGAGATATATTGGGTCACCTGTCATCATAAAAAATTTACTAGAACCCTAAATTAACCATAACATATGAAAACATTCATTTTTCAAAAAAATAAAAATAAACATTATTCTATCATAGCATGGTTTAGCAGTGGAAAATAAATGGGTTTCGGGAAAATCTCTTTGAAAAATTAACAATCCATAAAAATAGAGAATAATGATGGTATCATTAAAAAATATCCCCAGTGGATTATATGTAACATCAAGGTTTGTTGTTGTTTTTTAAATATAAATACCATTAAAATATCATTAGAAACTTTTTTTAGGAAAACCCCCTTCCATTATGAAAGTCACATTTTAAAAACTAAAATTGATTGAATTTTTTCAATTTTTTTTCAAATTAACCTTTCCAAACTATAATGAATTCTTAAAATAAAATAATGATTATTGTGGTGGGTAAATTTATTCATGCCATAAATTTTAAAAATTAATAATGATTTCAAACTTTTGTAAAGAGAGTCAAAAGTGTCATATGATAAAATTTTAAGAAATATGATTTTAAAACATTCTAAAAAAAGTACATTGATCATGAAAAATAAATATTGGAAATAATACATGTTAATAAACTAAATGATTTTTTTTTGGAATGTGGTAATGGAAGAGAAAGATTCCCAATCTAAATAAGGATACAAGTTCAAAATCACATATATACACCATTCTTTATATTTCTTAATCAATAAGGGAGGAAATAGAAACTAAATATTTAAAGCAAATTCAAAATAATAGTAGAATAAATGAAACATGTCTCAATAAAATAACATCATTTGATTTATGAAAGGGATCCTTGGACATAAACAATCTTGAAAAGAAAAATGATTTTAACTTAAAACCCTTAATAGTCTAGTAACATTCGAATCAAATGTGATTGAAAGAGAGATTTTTATATGGATATGTAAATCACATTAATTTCATGAAATATTATGTAAAAATTAATTCTTGAGTTAGTATGTTTTCAATACAAGGAAATCTTGGTTCACTTCCCGAATCATGTCTCAAGAAAATGAGACTGAGACAAAGAAAAACCATGAAAAGATCATTACATTCCAAATGATATTTAATACATGAGGTGATTATATGGAAAACATGTAAATCAATATTAAAAAAAGATTAAATAAAAAATAAAACAATTTAGAGATAAATTCCCACTTAGTCATGGCACAAAAAATTTAATAAAGTAGACCTATAACCCAATGAATGAAAATTATGTTAACAAACCCCTTACCCCTTGGTAGGATTCTATTCACATCCATTTGAAAGAAGTAATTTGAATTGTAATAATAGATAAAATGAATTATGAATGAATCATGATATAAAATTTAAAAGGGGTAGTATATACACTATATAAAACGAATTGTTTTTATTTTATTCGAACACGCCTCAATGAATGGAAATTGAGACGAAACCACATACCCTAAGTCTATATTTTCTATGATTGTTATTTGACACACGCACTATAAAATTATATAATTTATATTTTCTCTTAAGAACATATTTCAAGATCAATACATTATCCTTACAACATTTATTTCATTTATTTTAATGAAATATTTAATTATATAATCAATTAATTACATGTCTCTTATTTTGAGGATGTTCAGTTTATAACATCAAAATGACATCGGTATGATGACCATGTTCAAAGATATCATTTTACCATCATCTCATGAATAATAATCATGAAGTAATTATTATTTTTAAATATTAATTATAATTTTAGACCAATGTATGGTTGATGGTTATGAAAAATTAATTATGTTACAATCATGGAGATTTTGGGCCATATGTACACATGAGTAGCAATTCCATTTTTCAAAGAACTTGAGGGAAATATGGTAATTAATATTTCACATATGAATAATTATTATTATATAATACATATCATATTATGTCTTTAAATAAATTTATATATACAATCTATGTGGGTATGTAATGAAAAACCTATCACATCACTTCATATCTTTCATTTTAAAAATCCCTAAAGCTTGCGATCCAAAATGAAATCCATCGGTCCGTGAGGCGGTAGTCCTCTGTACACATGGATGTTGGTTTCATTCCCAATTTAAATGAATAATGATATGAATAGAGGCTATTAAATTAACATAATAACATATTATTATATATAATATACTTATTTTATTATTTCGTCACGGTAAAAAGAGATTTGAACAAGGAAGAATATCAAATAAAACGAAATTAATCGGTTAGAATCTTCACTTATTCATCGAAAAAAATCATTTTCATTACACATTTAGCCTTATAAATATGGAATTATAAAAAAATACTACCTATTTGAAGATAGGTGGGATTTTATAAAGGTATTTGGGTTGGTATTTTATGAACAATATGGCTCAAAATGTTGGAGGAAGATAGGAGAGGAGACACCCTTTTATATGTGAGGGGATGGGATCTCTTGGAATTCCATAATTTACTAAATTAAAATAAATTAATTTTCATTGACATGTGACACCAAGTTGATATAATTATAATATAGGATGTTCATGAATGTAGATAATATAATACAATATTAATTTGAATGATTATGTGATGACTTCACCATTATCTCTTAGTTTTTACCCATGTTAACCCTTTTGATAATTACCAAAATATTAAAGTTTTTTGATATTTATGGGTTAATAATGTTATTATAAAAGGAAAAGGGAACAATAAATGGTTATTGATTGATATTTTAAACCACATACCATTCAGTTTTCTTGAGAATATGATTTCTATTAACTTTAAATATTTTAATTAAATATATTTTATTAGAAAATATCATTAATGTAATTTTTGGAACTATTCATTTAATTTACTTAAAAATCATAAAGGGAAAAATAGAATTAGAATAATTTTTAACATATCCCTAATATTTTATATATATCTATAAAATTCTTTAGATACTATTGGTCACCCAATAAAAATTACTTTTACATTTTTCAAAACCATTTAAATGATTTTTCTACTAACTTCATTAGAACTATTTCGACATTGTGTAAACATTTAATGTTTTTATTTCATAAATAAAAAAAATATTATATTTTTTTTCATTATTCTAAAAATAACCATTAAGATTCATTAAAAACATATTTCTATACCTATATTAATATATAAGAGATGTTTAAAATCCATATTGAGACATTTTGAAATTTTCATTACTTAAATTAATATATATGACATTTTTAGTGAAAATTGGAAAAATAATTACATAAATTTAAATATTGGATTAAAAATTTTGAATCCTAATCATACAATAGGTTAAACATATGTGATAGGGTTTTATATAGTGTTTATCAAGTTACTTTTGTTGTTAATTACTTAACTTACCCGTACTGAAGTGGCAAATATTTACCATGATTACTATTCATAGTGACAAAAAATAAAAGAGACCTCTTTACAAAATTTGGACCTCCTCATTAAAAATATTGAATAATTTTTTTCAAAACTAATTTTAATGATATGGAATAAATATTTTTTCATAAAAAATGAAAATATAACAAAAACTGTTTTTTTGTCAAAAAAATGAGTTTCTAATCAAATAAATAAATGTATAAAAAATCAAGAATAATGGTGATTAAAATGAAATTAATTATAATATTTATAATTAAATTATTATTATATTAATTTATGATAAAACTATCATTTCAAATTATTTCATTAAATGAAAATAAATTCCATTTTTACATAAATCAATATTTTTCACTATCTTGGGAAAAATATATATTTTTAGAAAAAATGAAAAATTTCAACCCAAACTAATTTTGATATGAGTAATTCAAATATGCATTATTTTTTAAAAATTTAAAAATTAAAATTTTATACTATATTTGTATATAGTACTATTTAATGCATGAAAATCCAATTCAGTTTGAAATAATGTTGTTTGCTTTTGACTGAAAAATAACTTAATATTATTATACTAAATATAACTCTATAAGTTATAATTCATGAATGTTAATAATATATGAAATTTATTTTGTATAACAAATTCTTGGGTTATTACATTCATCATGTTGTGGAGGATTTCTCCAAGGTTCTATTATAAATAAGGGTCAGACACCTTCTTTAGTTTAAATTCCTTTAATTACCTTGTATCATAGCTAGCCCACAGATCCCCTTTGTTTCTTCCCAGTTATCTCATTATGGATCTAAAAAATGATCTTTTAATGGTAAGTAACTTATTGATCCAGGGTTCTATATTGTTTCCTTTCTCTATTTTCAATTTCATTCACTTTCATTCTCCCTTTTCATAAGGTTATACCTATTATTTTTTTAAGAATTGGTTGGTTTTATGGTAGAATATTTAAGAAGAGTTTTAAAATTTTATGTGTTTGGAGGAATTTTTTCATATTTTTTGGTGTTTGATAATCAATTTTTCTCATTTCATGAGCTACATCCTTCATTATTCAATCATGGCCGGTTAATCAAAATGTTACTTTTATTTTATTTTATTTGAATATAGAATTAACATGAAAATGAATTCAATGATATATTGTTTGAATTAAAATAATAAAGATAAGTTTTATGATTAATGAAATTGAAGAATAATATATAAAACACTTTTTCTTTATAAAAAATAATTGTATTACTTAATAATTCATAATGTCCTCAGTATGCTTGACCTGAATAGATGAGGTTTGGGTGTGGCCACATGACCTTGGGCATGCCCCACCCCATATTCTAGGGTCTGCAGACTAGTAGGGTGGGTTTATAGATAATAATGGTTTGACTATATCCTCATATGTAATATTAATAAACAATACTTGAAAAAATATCAACTGTAGTCAACATAACATAAAAACAAATAAAATACCAAAATATATAACATAATTGGAAAATAAAATGTCATACAAGCCCTGTAAAAGTAGATAATATCATTAGTGGGATGATCCTATAATGCATAGACCAAATATGAAATGATTTTATGAGGATGATAATTTTTTACCTATGACACCACCAGATCCCATTTCCTTCTCCTAACTATGTTTTCCCCATAAACCATATAACATTTGGACCTTTACCTTATTGATTCCATGATACACAATGTGTACATGCGTACTAGATTTCCCATACAAAGTGAGAGTGTAAACTCAGTAGGATAGCACCAATAGTGTCCCTAGATAATATCCACACGTACATGGGATCATGAAAAGTAAAATATTTAGGTAAACCTGAAAATAAATAGTCACTTCTCCATTATTTTCTAAAAAATCAATGGCTGAGCTACTTAAATTCTTTATACGGTGCCATAACTAGATGATTCTACCACAATCTAAACACTTATGGAGGCTCACACAACCCGTCAAAAATTAGCATATCACATAGTGAAAAAATATCACCACATCACCCATTAAACCACATGAACCCAACATAATTATAGAGAAACATACATTTAAACTTTCTTGTATCATAAGATATCAGCCAACTATTACCGTCTCTGGATCAATAATTCTAATAAACACCCACATAAGAAGAGTTCTGTAATCCAAAATGGTGATCAAAATTACCAAAAACTTATATTTCCATATATTTGGTTTATCCATTAGTATAACTGATGATGGACATCATCAACCTATCCTACAATATCTATGAAGGAATCCACCAGTAAGCCTCATGACCAAGTCACCTTAATGTTCACACCCATACATTATCATGAATCCCAATGTCGAGTGGTATGACTAATATCCTATGACCATATACCCATAATATCATAGTATTATAAACATTTATGAATTATATATAATCATCATACAAAATGAATCACATCATCACCATGTTATAGACATGTCAACAATTTCATGTTACCAAATGAACAATTTTCTAAGCATGTTCTTGATAAGTCGATGCTCACAAAACATTTCTTAAACATAGGTAAACTAGTCACCTCACATTAAAACTCTATAAAAACCATATGTAATGTATTTTAAAGCATGAAAAAACCATAAATTATCATTTCTATATGCTCACACACCCATGCTCACACCCAAAAAATTGCATTGTGAAAGAACTCATACAAATAGTGGAAAAATCTAGACACAACCTACCTAGACTCATCATATACCTTATAATTGAATAATAGTTATTGAATTGTATCTAACAGGTATATTAAAAAAACTAATAAAATCTTATTAATTATGGATTCAAGTTGATAGGTCATTAAATATTGATAGAAACAAATAATAGATGAATAATGATGTTTTGCCACACTAATAGAAACTATACGAGACTTGAAACTCTTTGATCCCACCATAGGAAAATAATAACTAGTATTAGGGTTCAAAAACAATGATATGAAGAGGGATAGGGTGTAGGACTCTGATATTTTATGATATATTTCTTTTCAAATAAATTTTATATCTTTGATAGAATGTATTACACGATACCCCAATTCTAATTGAATGATACTAAAATATACCGTTATATCCTATATATTAAATTGGATGGTTGGAATAATAATATCTTAATTATGAAAAATTTATGGTTTAAAATTTTATAAAATAATCATAGTGTATATCAATTAATTATAAATGAAAATAAAAAAAGTCTTATGTATGTAAAAGAGATGTTTTTTTGGAAAACTATTTTTATCCATGATTTTTTTGTTATGTCTATAAATTAATTATTCAATATTGGTGAATTATTTTAATGAAATATATATGTTATGTATTCAATAAATTTTTTAAAATTCATATATTGTTTTTTCTAGGAAAGGGATAAGAATATACCCTACTTTATGTTTCAAATATTATTTTTTAAAAAGTAATTTTCAATGAATTTTGTGCACATATTTTAAATTGAATATATTTTAAATATAAAAATTTAATCATGAGAAATGTATTCAATATTTAAAATCATTTGGATTTTTTAAAAAAATTTTAAATTTATTTTCATTTAATATAAATAGTAACCATAATAATTATTTTTACCTTAGTGTGGGTGAAATGGGTAAAATGGGAGTAAAAAATCCATATAAGGATTTAAAATTTATCTAAAAATTATTCTATCCCATTGGATGACTGCAGTTTATAAATTTTCCTACATTTCATGAATATATAGAAATTTTGTTCCATATTTCTTGGAATTTTTCCAATTTATTAATTTATCAATAAAAATAAAAACAAAATGTCACTATGTTTACATTAACATATCTAATGTTTTTACATAAGGATAAAAAGTGTTTGTTTGGTTATAATTTATTTTAAAAATATAAAATTTTTATTTTTTTATTTTTAATTTTTTATAATTTTGAGTGATTGAATTGTTAAATTAATCACTTATGCAATGCTAACACAAAATTTATTCAATTAAAGGAAAAATAAAATAAAAGATATTAAAAATATTAAAATTCATACCATTGAAGTGAATTATTGAGTTGAATTAATTTTTAGATATATAAGTAATATTTTTTATGTGTGAAAATATTATCTTCTAATTACATTGTTTCTTGCTTTCATTAAAGTCTAATTAAATGAATAGTTCTAAAATTGATATTAATGAATTTTTTATAATATAAAACATTTTTATTAAATGATTTAAAATTCATAAAAATAATGCATTCAACCAAGGTAATGGAATATGGTGTAAAAAATTAACCATGAATTATTTATGATTCATATATTAAATTATTTTATCATTCATAACCATTTCATATTGAAATAGTTGTTAATGCAGTTAATGTCAACATTGGTTAATGAAGGAGTTAATAAAAATTATGAGGTTTAAAATGAAATAAAACAAATAAAAATTTCATTTTATGATGTTATTTTGACTCTATACTCTATACGATCAAATTTATGGACATTTGGATGAATTTTTCTAGAGAATAAATTTATTATATTTTAATCTTATAGGAAATTTGTTGGTTTCTATATCCCTCCCTTATAAAAGGAAACCAACCCTTGCCCATATTTACCTCACATTGACCCTTATATATCAACCATACCTAAAAAATCACTTTTAAACATCCATATAAATGTTCTAAAGGTTTTGGTATCTACAGAAGATGACCCCTAGGGCCCTTAAGAGGAGTTCTAATTGAGTCCTTTCAAAGAAGAGGTAATCATCTTAACAGACTAAATTAATTATTTTACTTTAGCTTTGACCTAATCTAAAAATATGTTATTTATCATAATATAATTTTATTATTATCCTTAACAACATAAATTTAATTATGATTATCGAATCACCATTATCTTCTCTTTTTACCATTAAATCAGAAGTGAAAGTATTAGTCTTGTACACAATAGTGACACAATTCATTTTTCATCCCCATAATTTATTGATACGTATTAAAAATTGTTTAATTTTTATATATGTTATTTATGAAATAATTATGTTTCTATAATTATAATATCACACATACCTTCTTATCTTACAATTTATTTCAAAATGATAACGTCGCTTATCCGTACGTGTGGGCTACAACCTCCACAAAGTGATGTGATTTGTTTTTCAATTCTATTTTATATAGATAATAATAATGACATATTAAATAAATATATATGATATATATGATTTAATAATGATTATATAATTTTAAACTATTATTTACCTTTTTTTTTTCAATCTATCTAAAAATGAAGACATCGTTCATGTAACATCCCAGGTAAATAAAGAATATGATATTTTCATATTTATTAATATTTGTGAATTAAATATTAATTTTATTTTGAAGGGGATGCTATGTTTGATGGAATACCATATATGTAACAATGAGTTTCTTTGAAAACTTACGTTGTGCACAATGTTGAGTTATATTGGAAAATATTAATAAAATATTATTATTTTAAATGGTAGTTAATGTCTAGCCGTTGTAATGGCAGGAATGAACAAAAATAACAAAAATGTGATTATACATTTTTTTAAACATTTTTATATTTATCCAATAAAATTTAGAGGCTTAAAATTTGAATGAATCCAATTTTAAGCACAAATAGTCTAATATTCTTAAAAGGTCGATTTACCGCCTTTTGATAGAAAATCATTTTTGAATCTAGTTTTTGTCACTTTTATATTTTCTATTTGACAAAATAATATTCTTCTTTAGAATCGTGACATCAAAATTTACATTGGATGAAATTTTGGTATTTTTTTGATAATGTTCATTTTTTAATGAATAGTGAAAAATACTGTATTTTAATTCAAAACTGCCTTTTAATATAATATATTTATACGGTTATATTATCTTTTTAATTGGTTTTAAAGTGTAATTAGATTATATTTTTACCATTTAATCCAATTTTTTTCATTAGATGTAATTTCACTTTGAAATTGGATATAAACAAGTATCAATCTTTTGATAGTTATTATTTCTTAAAAATACGCTTTATGTTTTGACAACGAGAATTAATTTTAAATTAATTTATGCCACTTCTGTGTTTTAAATTTGGAAAAATGGATTCCATTTTTGGAATAGGGATGTCCAAACTGTGAAAATAGGTAACTTTTATTTTTAGACATTATGAATATTTATTTCAGTAAATATTTTATTTTCCATGGTTAAAAGGTAAATCTGCTAAATAAAGGTAAAAAATATTATTATAATAATATTAAATTACCCTAATATGTGTCTAAATCCTATTTATTGATACATGTATGACCAAGGGCATCCTTGGGTCGATTTTGGGACCCCATGGTGCCACTTGGGAGTAATAATGACACTTTATATTAATTAATTTAGTGTAAAGACAAAAAGGACATAAAAATATATCTTTTAGTAACATTTTTTTCATATGGAGTTATATAAGTTATATCTTAGACTATAAATACTCATTTGAAAGCTAAAAAGATTTCCCACATCATGGTATTTTATTTATAATTTTTAGACATTAAATAAATAATTTTTTATGACACAATGATGATGTAGTGATTACCTTAGTAATGAATGATTTAAATAAATGCGATTATAAGGATTAAAAAATATCCCAAACCTATCCAATTATTGTTGGACGATTTTATTTCTACTTATATTCACATTAGCTTCTAATTTAATAAGATTTGGACCTTTTGAAACTGAAAATCATTTTATAATAAAATAATACTTTCTAACTTTCCTAAAGAGCCCCTCCTCCCCCTTATAAAATTCCACCACCTCTAACCCATTACTCACACCTATCAAGCCCCTTGAATCATCCAACACTTGCCCAAATAATCTACAAACATCCCTCTATCCCACCTTGAATCCTTACATTAGGAAGAAGGCACTTCAATAAATCCTTTTGGTTCAAACCAAAGAGAGTTACCTGATTTAAAGGTAACGTCTTCCCTCAAGTTCTCTTCTTTTATTTTACTTATTCACTAACTATGATCTTCTTATTATTTGTTTACATAAAAAAACCAGTATCCTCAATATAATAGGTTTTTTTATGAGGAGGATTAGAGATACACTTCCACACACCTCCATCCAATGGATACGAACATACAGTTTCTGTGGACGACGAACTACTACATCACGAAATGATGATTGTTCAATTATCTCCTACCACCTCTCATGGTGTCCATTAAGATGAAAATGTATTTATATGTGATATATATTATATTTATATTGTCTCTATACTTCTGTATTTTTCATTTATTTCATACCTTTATGGTTTCCATAATGGATAAATATGATAATTTCATTTGAGGAAGTGCGGACTACCGCCCCCTCAAAGTGATATGACCCATTCATGCCATATGTGGGATGTATAGAGGATGGAGTTAATGAAATTATATATGATATTATACTTGAATTATAATATACTTATGTATCATTAAGTTTTCATTCTATTAAAATACGAAATAGAAATGAAAGTATGTTCATGCGTACGTACGACATACCTTCTCTATGAACAGTGCATTTCATTTCTTATCTCCAAATGTTATGTAATGTTATTAATAAATATATATACTAAATATATATAATATATATGATATCTAAACAATGAATATCATTTTTGAGATAATGGAATTTTGAAAACAAGGACAACTTGTAATTATAAGAAGTTCATTTTTGACTCAAGTACCAAATATCGACTAAATGACCGTTATTAACTTAAGTGATTATGTAATGTTCATAACATGATAATAAGTGATATAAAAGGAATAATAAACATGAAAAAGTTTCCAAATCAAGTAAAAATTAACTTAATTTATTATTCAAGAGATTAAAGAACGAATGGGTCTAGTCGGACATGAGGTAATGGACATCGTCTCAATATCCTTTCATTGAGGCATATTTTGATTTATACATGACTTTATTTTATACAGTGTATAAAAACCTTTGAATTTTCATTTCATTAAAAAGGAATCATTTTCTATGAAGCTTTTTACTAAACGAAAAAAATGAATGTTTCTTTTTAACGTACTTGGTGACAACGACCTTTCCGCCGCCGTGAGTATTATTTGATCTTTGGCTTCCATAAAAAGCCATAGTGTTTTCTTTAAAGGAAAATAAATACCATATACCCTTTTTATGTATTTTTGGTATTGAAAATGGTTTTGAGAAATCATTTATTATTTCAATATCTTGAAATGATATATTGTGACTAAAATGTGGAAATGTTATCTTTTCTTTATGCTTGTTTTATGTGTTATGAATATGTTATGGTTCTTAGGAATCGTTTAGATATACGAGTGGTTCCATGATAAACCTAGGGAGGGTGAGTCTGAGATAGCTCTCCATTGCATTGGGTAACGTGATGGAGGTAAACATTAATGTTTCTCCTAAGATATTTAGGTAGTATACTGTGATGGGTATTCCAAACGTAACTCCATATGTAGCCGTGATAGTTACAATGTAAGTATGATATGGATGCCACACATTACCTTTATGATTTATGATTTATATGTGTTATTCATAAATATTATGATTTCATGAGGTATGTTAAAGATCTTATTCTTGGTATGTATCAAAGGAATAATGTTTTATTTCTTTAATTTATAATCCTTACTGAGCTTTTTATGCTCATCCCAAGTTTTTGAAATGTTTTTCACAAGAATTAAAGACAAATAGGGTCAAGGATGGGATCAAGGAAAAGTCATGCTATCTAAAACATGGAACTAGACATGAATATTTTTCAAGAGTTTTTATTTTATGAAAAAATGGATACTGAGTAGAAGTATCTACTTTGTAATATTTGAGATGTAATGTAATAGTTATGGCCTAATTCTCTAAAACTCTAAATCTGGAAATATCCTCAATGTGAATTATTAACTTAATTCAAGATTATGTAATTTTTATCGATGGGGCCTTATAATTTGCATCAAAGGTCAGTTTAGACAACTTTAAGAGTTAGGATATTGTTAAATTAATATCCATAAATTAATTTAAGTTAATATTGAAACTATATAGCTTTTAAATATTACCATGTTGCTTCACCTAAGATATTTATGTATTAAGAATGGTTTTTCATAGTGGAAACAAGGTAACTATGTTGGGAAGGCATACAGAGGGAAATTACCTTCCAAATCAGCATCCTGAGATGGTCAGAATTAGAATTAAATAGTTTACTATAGTGATGGCTAAGTTGAATTAGGTGAAAAATTGTATTTGTGTTTATTGATGATATTTTGGTTTATTCCAAAAGTAATGAGGAACATGAAAGTCATTTAAGGGTTGTCTTGAAAACCTTAAAAGAAAAGGAACTGTTTGGGAAAATTAGAAAGTGTAAGTTTTGGTTAAAAAAAATTTCATTCCATGGTCACATTGTTTCAAAAAAAGGCATAACTGTTGATCCTGATAAGAAAAAAGTTGTTAAAGAATGGCAAAGACCCACAAATATAACTGAGATTCATAGTTTTCTTGGATTAGAGGGTTATTACCGGAGGTTTGTTGAAAATGTTTCACGGTTATCTAGCCCAATGACTAAGTTAACTTGAAAATGGTGTTAATTTCATTTGGACCAAAGAATGTGATGATTGTTTTCAGGAATTAAAAATAAGATTAGTGAATGCTCTAGTTTTGGAACTGCCTTCCAGAAATGGTGAGTTTGTTATCTACAGTGTTTCTTCGTTGAATGGACTTGGTTATGTCATAATGAAGAATGATCATGTAATTGATTATGCTTCAGGTTAGTTGAAAACTCATGAGTTAAATTACCCTACAATTGATTTGGAATTATCTTATATTGTTTTTGCTTAATAAATATGGAGGCATCATTTGTATGGAGTAAAATGTGAAATATATACTGACCAAAAATGTTTGAAGTATATATTCACTCAGAAATAATTGAACACGAGATAGAGGAGATGGCTGGAATTAATCAAGGATTATGATTTCATTATTCATTACCATCCAGGAAATGAAAATAAAGTGGCTAATGCTTTGAGTAAAAAAAATAATGCTACATTAACCTTGTTACATTTGGAACAAGATCTTTTGATTAAAGATTTGATGAAATTTGGAATAGATGTTGTTGGTGTAGGAGATTCCTCTGTTTTGTTTCAGGTGTCAGTGAAATCATCTCTATCATACAAAATTAAGAAAGCACATAAGGAAGGCAGTGAGTTACAGAAAAAGGTAGAGTTGGTTCAGAAGGGTAAGTTGCTTGAATTTAACATTGATAATGATTGTATTTTGATATTTGGAAAGAGATTATGTGTGCCTTGTGATTCACAGTTAAAGAAAGAGTTGTTATGTGAATCTCATAGTTCTATATTTTCAGTTCATCCTGGCAGTACTAAGATGTATAGAGATCTTCAGGAGTATTACTAGTGGTATGAAATAAAAAGATATATTGCTGACTTTACTGTGAAGTGTTTGACTCGTCAACATGTTAAATCAGAGCATCGATTATCAAAAGGGATGCTTCATCCTTTATCGGTGTCAGAGTGGAAATGGGAAAATGTGTCCATGGATTTCTTCATGGTATTACCAAAGACTTATTGAGGTAATAATGAAATCTGGGTTATTTTTGATTAATTAACTAAATCTTATGATTTTCTTCCTATTCAAGATACTTTGTATCTAGATAAAATTTCTTGGTTATATGATAAATAGATAGTCAGGTTTTTATGGAGTTCCCATCTCAATTGTATTTGATCATGATCTCTGGTTTACTTCTAACTTTTGGAAAGGCCGTCAGAAGTCGTTGGGTTCTGAATTAAATTTTAGTAAAACTTTTCATCCTCAATCAGATGGGCAGTCATAATGAACAATTCAAACTTTGGAAGATATGTTACATGCTTTCTTGATGTATTACCAGGGAATTTGGGACCAACATCTTTCTTTGGATGAATTTTCTTATAATAATAGTTTTCATTCTAGTATACAGATGGCTCTATTTGAAGCATTATATGGGAAGCGGTGTTGAACTCCAGCTTTTTGGGATGAAGTAGGTGAAAAGAAGTTGATGGGACCAGAATTGGTAGAAAAGATGGAAGAAAAAGTTCAATTGATTCAGAAGAACATGATAACAACTTATAGTAGGCAGACATGTTATGAAGATAACTGGAGGAAGGATCTTTCTATCGAGGTATGTGATCATTTATTTCTCAAAGTTTCTCCATGGAAAAGTGTTATGTGTTTTGTTAAGAAGGGAAAGCTGAGTCTGAGGTTCATTGGACCCTATGAAATCATGGATAAAGTTAGATCAATTGCCTATAGAGTGGCTTTACCTCCAATTTTATCCCAGGTACTCAATGTTTTTCATGTTTCAATGTTAAAAAATTATATTCCAGATCCATCTTATGTTTTGAGTCCAGAGGTAGTTTAGTTGGAATAGAATCTTTCTTATGAGGAATAACCAATCCAGATTGTTGACTGTTGAGTGAAAGTGTTGCAGAGAAAGGTAATCCACCAGGTAAAATTTTTGTTGAAAAAATATATGGTTGAAGAGGAAACATGGGAATCTAAAAATGCTATGAGGGATAAATACCCCCATTTATTTGATAAGTGAATAAAATTACGAGGACACAATTTCCCAAAGGGTGGAAGGACGTTACATCCCAAGTAAATAAAGAATATGACATTTTTATATTTATTAATATTTGTTAATTAAATATTATTTTTATTTTAAATGGGATTCTATGTTCGATGGTGTACCTGATACGTAAGAACGAGTTTCTTTGAAAACTTACGTTGCACACAACGTTGAGTTATACTAAAAAATATTAATATAATATTATTATTTTAAATGGTAACTAACGCCTATCCATTGTAATGGCAGGAATAAACAGAAATAACTAAAATATGATTATACATGTTTGTTAAATTATTTTACATTTATCCAATAAAATTTATAGTCTTAGAATGTGAATGAATCTAATTTTAATCACAAATAGTCTAATATTCTTTAAAAGGCCGATTTAATGCCTTTTGATGGAGAACCATTTTTAAATATAGTTTCTGTCACTTTTATATGTTCTATTTGACAAAATAATATTCTTCTTTAGAATCGGGACATCAAAATTTACTTTTGATGAAATTTTGGTATTTTTCTGATAATGTTCACTTTTTAATGAATAATTAAAAATACTGTATTTTAATTCAAAACTACCTTTTAATCTAATTTATTTATATGGTTAGATTATAATTTTAATTGGGTTTAAAGTGTAATTAGATTATATTTTTACCATTTAATCTAATGTTGTTCATTGGAAGTAATTTCACTTCAAAATTGGACATAAACAAGTGTCAATCATTTGATAGTTATTATTTCTTAAAAACACGATTTTTGTTTTGAAAATGAGAATTAATTATAAATTAATTTCTGCCACTTTTGTGTTTTGAAATTGGAAAGTGGATTATATATTTGGAATCAGAATGTCCAAATTGTGTCAATAATTAACTTTTATTTTTAAACATTATGAATATTTATTTCATTAAATATTTTATTTACTATGGTTAAAGGGTAAATCTGGTAAATAAAGGTAAAAAAATATTATAATAATAATATTAAATTACCCTAACATGTATCATAATACAATTGGTTGATATATTTCTGACCAAGGGCATCCTTGGGTCTATTTTGGGACCCCATGAAGCTACTTGGGAGTAATAAGGACACTTTATATTAATTAATTTAAAGTAAAGATAAAAATGACATAAACATATATCTTTTAGTAAATTTTTTTTATATGGGGTTATATAACTTATCTCTTCGACTATAAATATTCATTTGAAATCTAAAAATATTTCCTACATCATGGTATTTTATTTATAATTTTTAGACATCAAATAAATAAAATTATTTATGACACAATGGTGATGCAGTGATTACCGTATTAATGAATGATTTAAATAAATGAGATTATAAGGATTAAAAAATATCCAAAACCTATCCAATTATTATTAGATGATTTTATTTATAATTATATTCATCTTATATTCTAATTAAATACGTTTTGGACATTTTGAAACTGGAAATCATTTTATAATAAAATAATATTTTCAAACTTTCCTAAAGAGCCCCTCCTCCCCCTTATAAAATGCCACCACCTATAACCCATTACTCACACCTCTATATCCCCTTGGATCATCCAAAACCTACCAAAATAATCTCCCAACATATATATATATTCCACCTAGAAGAATTACCTTAGGCATAAGGAACTTCAATAAATCTTTTTGGTTCAAACCAAAGGGAGTTACCATATTTAAAGGTAACATCTTCCCTGAAGATCTCTTCTTTTATTTTACTTCTTCACTCCCTATGCTCTTCTTATTATTTTTTTACATAAAAACACCAGTATTCTCAATATACTAGGTTGTTTTTATGAGGATTATTCGAACTACACTTACACACACCTCCATCTAATGGATACGAACATACTGTTTCTGTGGACGACGAACTACTGCCTCATGAAATAATGATAGTTCAATAATCTCCTACCAGCTCTCATGGTGTCCATTATGATGGAACTAAATTTACATGTGATATATATTATATTTATATTTCCTCTATACCTCTGTATTTTTCATATATATCATACCTTTATGGTTTCCATAATGGGTAAATACGATAATTTTATTTGAGGAAGTGCTGACTACCACCCCCTCAAAGTGATATGACTCGTTCATGACACATTTGGGATGTATAAAGGATGGATTTAATGAAATTATATATGATATTATAATGGAATTATAATATACCTAGGTATCATTAAGTTTTCATTCCATTAAAATATGAAATAGAAATGAAAGTAGCGTTCATGCGTACGTACGACTTACCGTCTCCATGAACGACGCATTTCATTTCTTATCTCCAAATGTTATGTATTGTTATAAATAAATATATATATACTGGATATATATGATATATATGATATCTAAATCATGAATATCATTCTAGAGATAATGGACTTTTGACTACATGGATAACTTGTAATTATAAGAAGTTCATTTTTGACTCAAGTACCAAATATAGAAAAAACAACCGTTATTAACATAAATGATTATGTAATGTTTATAATGTGATAATAAGTGATATAAAAGGAATAATAAACCTGAAAAAGGTTCTGAATCAAGTATAACTTAACTTTAGTTTATTATTCAGGAGATTAAAGAATGAACGGGTCAAGTCAGACACGAGGTAAGGGACTTCGTCTCAATCTCCTTTCATTGAGGCATATTTTGATTTATACACGAATTTATTTTATATGATGTATAAAAACATTTGACATTTCATTTCATTCAAAATAATCTTTTTCTACAAAGCGTTTTACTAAACAACAAAAATGAATGTTTCTTTTTAACATACATGGTGAAAAAAACCTTTCTGCCGCCACGAGTATTATATGATCTTTGGATTCTTTAACAAGACGTAGTGTTTTCTTAAAAGGAAAATAAATATCATATATTATTTTTACATATTTTTGGTATTGAAAATGGTTTTGAAAAACATTGATTATTTCAATATCTTGAGATGATATATTGTGATTGAAATGCAGAAATTTTATCTTTCCTTTATGCTTGTTTTATGTGTTATTATTATGTTATGGTTCTTAGGAATTGTTTACGTATACGGGTGGTTACTTGATAAACCTTGGGTAGGTGAGCCCAAGATAGCTCTCAATTTCATTGGGTAATGTGACATAGGTAAACGTTAATGTTTCTCCTAATAGATTTATGGAATATACTATGATTGGTATTCCAAATGTAGCTCCCTATGTGGCTGTGATAGTTACAATGTAAGTATGATATAGATGCCACAAGTTACCCTTATGATATATGATTTCTATGTGTTATTCATAAATCTTATGATTTCATGAGGTATGTTAAAGATCTTATGCTTGGTATGTATTGATGTACTAATTTTTTCTCTCTTTAATTTATAACCCTTATTGAGATTTTATGCTCACCCCAAGTTTTGAAATGTTTTTTCATAGGACTTAAAGATGAATAGGTTCATGGATGGGATCAAGGAAAAATCATGCTGTCTAAAACATGGAACTAGACATTACTCTTTTTTTTCAAGAGTTTTTATTTTATGAGAAAATGGATACTGAGTCGAAGTGTCTAATTTTTAATATTTGAGATGTAATGTAATATTTATGGCCTTATTATCTAAAACTCTAAACCTGAAAATATTCTCATTGTAAATTATTAACTTAATTTAAGATTATGTAATATTTATGGTAGGGGCCTTATAGTTGGTATTAGAGGTTGGTTTAAAAAACTTTAATAGTTAGGATATTGTTAAATTAATATCCATAAATTAATTTAGGTTAAGATTGAAATAATATAGAATATACATATTAACATGTTGATTCACCTAAGATATTTTTGTATTCAGAATGATTTTTCATAGAGGAAATAGGGAAGCTATGCTGGGAAGGCATACAGATGGAAATTACCTTCTAAATTAGCATCCTGAGATGTTCAGAATCAAAATTGAATAGTTTACTATAGTGATGGCTAAGTTGACTCAGGTGATAAATTTTGGTAGTGTTTATTGATGATATTTTGGTTTATTCCAAAAGTAAAGAGGAATATGAAAGTTATTTAAGGGTCTTCTTGCAAACCTTAAAAGGAAAGAAACTATATGGGAAATTCAACAAGTGTGAGTTTTGGTTATAAAAAATTTCATTCCTTGGTCACATTGTTTCAAAAAAAAAGGCATAATTGTTGATCCTGCTAAAAAAAGGTTGTTGAAGAATGGCCAACACTAAAAAATACATTCGAGATTAGTAGTTTTCTTGGGTTAGAGGGTTATTACTAGAGGTTTGTTGAAAAATTTTCACTGTTATCTAGACCAATGACTAAGTTAACTTGAAAAGGTGTTAAGTTCATTTAGACAAAATAATGTGATGATTGTTTTCAGCAATTGAGAAGAAGATTGGTGAATGCTCCAGTTTGGCACTAACTTCTAGAAATGGTGAGTTTGTTATCTACAGTGATGCTACATTCAAAGGACTTGGTTGTGTTCTAATGTAGAATTATCAGGTAATTACTTATGCTTCATGTCAGTTGAAACCCCATGAGTTAAATTACCCTACACATGATTTGGAATTAGCTGCTGTTGTTTTTGATTTAAAAATTTAGAGGCATCATTTGTATGGAATAAAATATGAAATATATACTGACCAAAAAAGTTTGAAGTATATATTCACTTAGAAAGAATTGAACATGATACAGAGGAGATAGCTAGAATTAATCAAGGATTATGATTTCATGATCCATTACCATCCAGGAAATTCAAATAAAGTGGCTGATGCTTTGAGTTGAAAAAGTAATGCTACATTAACCTTGATGCGTTTGGAACAAGATACTTTGATTAAATATTTGATGAACTTTGGCATAGAAGTTTTTGGTGTAGGAAATTCCTATATTTTTTTTGAGGTGTTAGTGAAATCATCTCTATCAGACAGAATTAAGCAAGTGTAGAAGGAAGACAGTGAGTTACAGAAAAAGGTAGAGTTATTTCAGAAGGGTAAGTTTCCTAAATTTAACATTGATAATGATTGTATTTTGAGATTTGGAAAGAGATTATGTGTGCCTTTTGATTCATAGTTAATGAAAGATTTTTTATTTGAAGCTCATATTTCTCTGTTTTTAGTTCATTCTAGCAGTACTAAGATGTACAAAGATCTTTGGGAGTATTACTAGTGGGACAGAATGAAAAGAGATATTGCTGACTTTACTGTGAAGTGTTTGACTTGTCAACAGGTTAAAGTAGAGTGATGGTTACCAAAAGGGATGCTTCATCCTTTACCAGTGCCAGAGTGAAAATAGGAAAATGTGTCCCTAGATTTTTTCATAGGATTACTAAAGGCTTCTCAAGGTAATAATGTAATCTGGGTTATTGTTGATCGATTAACTAAATCTTCTCATTTCCTTCATATTCAAGATACGTTGTTTCTAGATCAACATTCTCAGTTATATGTTAAATAGATAGTCAGGTTGCATGGAGTTACCTTCTCTATTGTATCTGATCATGATCCATGGTTTACTTATAACTTTTGGAAGGGCCTTCAGAAGTCATTGGGTAATGAATTACATTTTAGTATAACTTTTCATCCTCAATCAGATGGGCAGTCAGAATGAACAATTCAGACTTTGGAAGATATGTTATGTTCTTTCTCGATGGATTACCAGGGAAGTTCGGACCAACACCTTTTTTTGGTTGAATTTTCTTATAATAACAGTTTTCATTCCAGTATACAGATGGCTCCGTTTGAGGAATTATATAAGAAACAGTGTCGAACATCAGCTTTTTGGGATGAATTAGGTTAAAGGAAGTTGATGGGACCTTAATTAGTAGAAGAGATGGCAGAAAAAGTTCAGTTGATTCAGAAGAACATGAAAACAACTCAGAGCAGGCAGAAATGTTATATGAATAACCGGAGGAAGGATCTTTCTTTCGAGGTAGGTGATTATGTATTTCACAAAGTTTCTCCATGGAAATGTGTGATGCGTTTTGGTTAGAAGGGAAAGATGAGTCCAAGGTTTATTGGACCCTATGAAATCTTAGAGAAAGTTGGATCAGTTTCCTAAAGAGTGGATTTTCCTCTAAGTTTATCCCAGGTGCACAATGTTTTCATGTTTCAATGTTGACAAAGTTTATGCTAGATCCATCTCATGTTTTGATTCCAAAGGTAGTTTAGATGGAAGAGAATATTTCTTATAAGGAACAACCAGTCCAGATTTTTGATTGTAGAGAGCAAGTGTTGGAGAATTAGGTAATCCATCAGGTAAAATTTTTGTGGAAAACCCATATAGTTGAAGAGGCAACATAAGAATCTGAAAATTCTATGAGGGATAAATACCCACATTTATTTGATAAGTGAATAAAATTATGAGGACACAATGTCCAAAATGGGTGAAGGATGTAACATCCTAGGTAAATAAATAATATGAAATTTTCATATTTATTAATATTTGGGAATTAAATATTAATTTTATTTTAAAGGGGATGCTATGTTTGATGGAATTCCTAATAAATAACAATGAGTTTCTTTTAAAACTTACGTTGCACACAATGTTGAGTTATACTAAAAAATATTAATATAATATTATTATTTTAAATGGTAGTTGATGCCTAGCCATTGTAATTGCAGGAATGAACAGAACTAACTACAATATGATTATACATGTTTTTTAAATATTTTTACATCTATCCAATAATAGTTAGATGATTAAAATTTGAATGAATCCAATTTTAAGTACAAATAGTCTAATATTCTTTAAAAGGTCGATTTACCACCTTTTGATAGAGAACTACTTTTAAATCTAGTTTTTGTCACTTTTATATGTTCTATTTGACAAAATAAAATTCTTCTTTAGAATTGGGACAACAAAATTTACTTTGGATGAAATTTTGGTATTTTTCTGATAATGTTCATTTTTTAATGAATAGTGAAAAATACTGTATTTTAATTCAAAACTACCTTTTAATCTAATTTATTTATATGGTTTTATTATCTTTTTAATTGGTTTTAAAGTGAAATTAGATTATATTTTTACCATTTAATCCAATTTTGGTCATTGGAAGTAATTTCACTTTGAAATTGGATATAAACAAGTGTCAATCAATTGATAGTTATTATTTCTTAAAAGCACATTTTTTGTTTTGACAACGAGAATTAATTTTAAATTATTATCTGCCAATCATGTGTTTTGAATTTGGAAAAATGGATTCCATATTTTAAATTAGGATGTCCAAATTGTGTAAATATGTATCTTTTGTTTTTAGCCATTATGAATATTTACTTCAGTAAATATTTTATTTACCATGGTTAAAGGGTAAATATGGTAAATAAAGGTAAACAAATATTATTATAATAATATTAAATTACCATAACACATGTTCTAATACTATTGGTTGATACATATCTGACCAAGGGCATCATTGGGTCTATTTTGGGACCCCATGTAGCCACATGGGAGTAATAATGACACTTTATATTAATTGATTTAAATTAAAGAAAAAAATGACATAAACATATATCATTTAGTAAAAAAATTCTTATATGGGGTTATATAAGTTATCTATTAGAATATAAATATTCATTTGGAATCTAAAAATATTTCCTACATCATGGTATTTTATTTATAATTTTTAGACATCAAATAAATAAAAGTATTTATGATACCATGATGATGCAATGATTACCTTATTAATGAATGATTTAAATAAATGAGATTATAAGGTTTAAAAAATATCCAAAATCTTTTCAATTCTTATTGTATGATTTTATTTCGACTTATATTCACCTTATCTTATAATTAAATAAGTTTTTGACCTTTTGAAACTGAAAATTATTTTTTAATAAAATAATACTTTCAAACTTTTTTAAAGATCCCCTCCCCCCTTATAAAATGCCACCACCTCTAACCCATTACTCACACCTCTCAATCCCCTTTGATCATCCAAAACCTACCCAAATAATCTCCCAACATCCCTCTCTTCCACCTAGAAGCCTTAACTTAGGCATAAGGCACTTGAAGAAAGCCTTTGGTTCAAACTAAAGGGAGTTACTGGATTTAAAGGTAACATATTCCCTCAAGTTCTCTTCTTTGATTTCACTTATTCACTCCCTATGCTCTTATTATTATTTGTTTACATAAAAACACCAGTATTCTCAATATACCAGATTTTTTTATGAGGATTATTCTAACTACACTTACACACACCTCCATCTAATGGATACAAACATATTGTTTCTGTGGACAACGAACTACTGCCTCATGAAACGATGATTGTTCAATTATCTCCTACCGCCTCTCATGGTGACCATTATGATGGAACTGTATTTATATGTGATATATATTATATTTATATTTTCTCTATACTTCTGTATTTTTCATTTATATCATACCTTTATAATTTACATAATTAGTAAATACAATAATTTCATTTGAGAAATTACGGACTACCGCCCCCTCAAAGTGATACAACTCGTTTATGCCATACAAGGGACGTGTAAAGAATGGAGTAAATGAAATTATATATGATATTATAATGAAATTATAATATACTTATGTATCATTAAGTTTTCATTCCATTAAAATATGTAATAGAAATGAAAGTATCATTCATGCGTACGTACGGCTTACCGTCTCCATGAAAGGTGAATTTCCTTTCTTATCTCCAAATGTTATGTATTATTATAAATACATATATATACTGGATATATATGATATATATGATATCAAAATAATGAATATAATTCTGAAGATAATGGAATTTTTATAACATGGACAACTTGTAATTATAAGAAGTTCATTTTTGACTCAAGTACCAAATATCAACAAAATGACTGTTATTAACATAAATGATTATGTACTATTTATAACGTGGTAATAAGTGATATAAAAGGAATAATAAACCTGAAAAATGTTCTAAATCAAGTAGAAATTAACTTTAGTTTATTATTCAGGAGATTAAAGAACAAACGGGTCAAGTCAGACACGAGGTGAGGGACTTCATCTCAATCTCCTTTCATTGAGGCATATTTTGATTTATATACAATTTTATTTTATATGGTGTATAAAAACCTTTGAATTTTTATTTCATTCAAAGGCTATATTTTTCTACAAATTATTTTACTAAATGAAAAAAGGAATGTTTCTTTTTAACGTACACGGTGACAATGACCTTTCCCCCTCTACGAGTATTATTTGATCTTTGGATTACTTAACAAGCCATAGTGTTTTCTTTAAAGGAAATTAAATACCATATACCATTTTTAAATATTTTTGGTATTGAAAATGGTTTTGAGAAATCATTGATTATTTCAATATCTTGAAATGATATATTTTGATTGAAATGTGAAAATGTTATATTTCTTTTATGCTTGTTTTATGTGTTATGAATATGTTAAGGTTCTTGGGCATTGTTTATGTATACAGGTGGTTTCATGATAAATCTAGGGAGGGTGGCCCGAGATAGATCGCTAATGCATTGGGTAATATCATAGAGGTAAACTTTAATGTTTCTCCTAATAGATTTAGGGAATATACTGTGATGAGTATTCCAAACGTAACTCCCTATGTTGCTGTGATAGTTATAATGTAAGTATGATATGGATGCCACAAGTTACCTTTATGATTTATGATTTCTATGTGTTATTCATAAATATTATGATTTCATGAGGTATGTTAAGATCTCATTCCTATTATGTATTGATGGACTAATTTTTTCTTTCTTTAATTTATAATCCTTACTGAGCTTTTTATGCTCATCCCAAGTTTTTGAAATGTTTTTCACAGGACTTTAATATGAATAGGGTCAGGGATGGGATCAAGGAAATGTCATGCTCTCTAAAACATGGATCTAGACATGACTCTTTTTTTCAAGAGTTTTTATTTCATGAAAAAATGGGTAATGAATAGAAGTGTCTACTATATAATATTTGAGATGTAATGTAATAGTTATGGCCTAATTCTATAAATATATAAACCTAAAAAGACCATCAATGTGAATTATTAACTTAATTCAAGATTATGTAATGTTTAAGGTTGAGTCCTTATAGTTCACGCATAAGTATGAACTACCATCTCCATGAACGGTGCAATTCAATTTTCTTTATCTAACATTTATGGATGACTATATATATATATATTTAATATATATATATATATATATGATTATTATATAATTATTAATATTTTTTATATTATGGAAACATGATCAATGAACAAGGTCCAAAACTATAGAAAAAAAACATATAAGAAAAATGAATATGCTCACCTGGAATAGGGATTTTAATAAAGAAATGTTAATAAGAATGTGAAAAAGTTTATAAGTAAATCATATATGGAATTATACATATTATTATTAATAAGGAAAAAATATGTATTAAATATATATTTATTATAATGTACATTTGTATATGTATGATAGACTTTAGACTAGAGGTAAGGATTTTATATTACAAACTCATAGTTTATCGGGACCATTTACGATAAATTTACAATGATGAAATTTTATGATATAACTCCCCAAAAACTCATGAGTTTTATTCTACTATAATTATTTTTGAATATTACATTTTTTCCTTCTATTTTACTATCTTTATGTAATCAATATCCTAAAAGAATTTTTTTAAGGAAAATTGAATTTATTTCTCTTTTGGGTCAAAATTCTTTTTTATTCCATATCTATGTTTTCACTTAAATGGTTTCAATAATGTTTTAATATTACACTACTATTTTTGAATTTCATTTTTACCCATGTTTGAATTTTTTTAAACAAAAATAATCAGAATCTCCTATTTATTTTAAAAAAATGATCTATTTTTTGTATTTTTAAACAACTTTATGAAATTAATGTTTTATTGTAACTTTTATTGCATCAGTAGAATTTCCCTCAATGATGAAAAAAAATAATTTGATGCATTATTTACATGTTTCCAAGGTACTTTTCTAAAAACTATTTTCTATAATTTTTTGGAAAATTTGATAATTTAAGGAAGCAATTTCAAAAAGAAAATGGTATTTTCCTCAAGAAATATTATAACTGATCTTTTAATTCAATTTTTTATTTAAAATAGTATCTTTTTTTGTTAATTAAGATTTACTAGAGATGTGATACCAATATACCATCCTTATTCTTTCTCTAGATGGATTATTGTTATGATGACAAGATGATTATGAATATAATTCCTTTTCCTTAAGTTATGACATGATGAATTAATGAAATGTTTATGAAACAAACTTCTCTTCCATGGGTTATGCCATAATGAAATGTTTATGGAATATTTTTTCCTTTCACAAGTTTTGATATGTTTAATATTTTATTATATTGTGGCACACATATTTGTGATTTTCATTATGTGATGGGTGGGAGTAGAATTATATTACCCTCCAATAGATTAGGTTAAAAATGATATCTCATAATAAAAAATGGAATGGGATGTTGACTGAATCAAGTGACATAAGGGACTCTGTCCATTATGACAGTCTTGAGAGTGAACCTTAACTATGATTATGGAATGTGGAGTGAACCCAATCCATAATTAATGTCTTGGAAGAGTTCATTGAATATTAAAGAAATGGTTTTTTATTCTACCGTGTATGGAAATAGTCTTTGTATTATTCCAATGTTATAATCTCATGGATAATTTAATTTTATTTATTAGTGATAAATGTATGATACATTTATAATCTTTATTACATGAGTCATGATTTTGTTATATTATATACATGGTTTGGTTTATGAATTATATTCTCATGTTATTATACCCTTATACTCATTTTTTTGTTATGTGATCATTGATAACTCTCATGTTTACCCTTAAGGTTCTTATAATCTCAACCTTTATTTTCTTTCCTTTCATGAGTTTATAAAGAATGGTATTATGTATGATATATCTAATAATGCTCCTAGTTCAAAATAATATAGTGGGATATGATGTTGTTAACTTCTGAACCTGTTGTTTGTATATCCAATTATCCAAAGGTATTAGACATATACTATTATATCATGGATCATTATATTATTTTACTGAATATTCATCTAATATTATGTGATATATAGGTATGAAATGTATGGGTCACTATATAGGGGCATGTAGATCTTCGTAATAATATTGATAAAAATCCCTCATTTTAACATAATTTTATCAAATAGTGAATCAAATTAAAATTTTAAAAACAACCAAGGTACCAAGAAAGTGCCAAGAGAACTCACACTAGGTACCAAATTCCCTCCAAAATACATTATACAAGGACATCAACTACAAAGTGGACCTCTGAGACTTCTCCTCCACTAAAAGGTACACTGAGTACTTAGAAAATTCTATCAGGTAATTGGTACTATCTTTCCTCAAGGGGAAAACCCTGTTCCAGGCCCAACTACCGAAAAAATACCTAATTACCTATAATAGAACCTCTAGAAACAAAAATAATACCATTTACACATAGAGAATTTGTATTTAGAGAATGAACCACCCAATTAAACACCATAGTTCTTTACATCTTCCCTAGCATAGATCAATTTGTTCATGAGCTATTATTGAACATGAAAAAAAACCCAACTAAAACCATAACCTTATCAAACCACTAATTATTCACAAAAATAATTAATAATGCATTAGAATAATAATTTAGTTCATAATAACCATGACATACAGATAAAAAAATACTAATTCAAACTATAGGTACTCCCCACTATATGAATCACCTTCCCCATGACAACATAATAAACTAATAAAGATGAATGCGATTCATACCAAAAAACAACCCAAGAAACCACAATTATTACTCACTAGACACATCATAATCATGCATCAAACTCAATATCCAAATATATTCAATCTCTGGGTCTTTGTTTCACACATAATATACTAACGCATCGATGCCGATCAATCAAAACACAAATATGAAATAATTATGAAATACCTATAACTGTTAATGCATATCTAACTAGCATAAAAGGGTTTTATAAAATTCATGAAACTAACCTGATCCCCAACATCAAGATGTATAAAATCCCACTAAGTTCCCTATATTTTTCTTATAATACCAATAAATATAAATATATTACTCTCCCATCCAACCTAAGTATGAAACTGAATCAAAACTACTTTATTTCAAATTTTATTTTGATCTTACCTTAGAAACATATGTATGACTAGATCTTTTATATATAGATAGATACATGAACGCCTGAAAAAAGATATTTAAGTGTTAAAAATTATAGTATGATGAAGATTCCTTAGGAGACTGATCATAATGAGATTAGATGTGCCCAAATTTTATATATTGGTATATTTTTTGATAACACCCACTTCGAGGAGGAAAAGATGAATATATAATCTAATTTTCTACCATGACTCCACACAACCCTACATCCTAATAAATAAAGATATAATACTTACCTCACCACCCTATCCCACAAGATTTTCAATTATCCCTTTAGCACATATATTTTATATTTTTCCTATTACTTAGAGGAATTTAATTCTGATTGAAAATTGACTAAATGGGGTACTTACAATACTCAACATCCTGAGGTGAACCCTCTACCTAGATGAATGAAGGATATTGTGTCTGGAGAACCATGATTAGATATTCCAAGGATGGATTTACTCTCATATTTCTTTGATCAACGATATTGATAACATATACAAAAGTCACCCTACAATGATCAACAAATAGTCTTCAAATCATAACCAGCTTCATTTGGTTTTATGGATCCTCTATATATAATGCATTATTATCTCCACTATTAGGGTTTACTATAGGTATAGCCATTTATAGAATAAATATGAAAACCAAATAACATGCTAAATACATATATTATTGATGTACTACTTTAACTTGAAGTTCAATTATTGGAAATACATTGTACCACCCCATACACTTTCTATTATGAATAATGGTCTCATGTCATCTATCCTTATAACCCAATACACCTATAAAAAGGCTAGGTACCACATACAAATAGGTTTAAATACCAAAGGTTACTAGAAATAAATGATTCTAGATTTATTTGTATATAATTATAAAAATTACTATAAAGTAGAATTTAATTTATTGTTTTCACTTTGAATAGATGAATTTTTTATAAAATTTGATAATAAACTACACATAAGTACACACATGTACCCGGTTTACAATATGCTGATGATGAGGAATGGATACATACCATATCAACCCTTCTTGAAAAAAAATATATTATATCCCAAATAACTAATAAATAAGAAAAATTTATAAAAATAACCAATCCATAATATCCAAAACCCAATTCATAATTAAGGACCATTATAATATGGTAGTACCCTATATTGAAGCTAAATACTCCCCAATTTTGTGTCAATTTGCATGTTCGAACCATTATAAAACTATGATCCACCATAAAAAATATTTAATGAATAACTTTATATGATGAAAAATTGTAACATGATTGTCCAAGTCAACATAAAAATATCTAATCCATGTGGTGGAACATGACCTTGGGCACACCTCCCTATACACACAAGGTTTTCAACTAGTGTTGGGGGTTTATAAATGATCATATGGAGGTGACACCCTTAGATATAATATTCATAAAATATAGTGTGTAATATCAATAAAAATAAACATATCAAAACAATTATTTAACATACTGCAGTAAATTACTTAATAAACATATATAATGTTATAAAAGCTATACAAATGTAGATATGATATATTGTTTGAAAATAAAATACATTATAGTCCAATATAGGAAAATAACTAGAGATGAAAACAATAATAGAATTGAGACACAACATGGTCTCATATCCAAACTAGAATTTTTATAATCCATGTCAATAATCTTAGGATGGGTCATTTCACTTACATGTTATATGATACATAATGTTTTCACGTGCAAAGAGGTGTATTTTCAATGAGTTAATATAAATTCATATGGAAACCATAATTTTTTTCCAATATAATATCTCAAATTACTTATGTGTATAAAAAAACAATGTATGGGTAAACTCAAAAATATATAAACATTTCACCACTCATTTCTTTATAATCCATGAGTGATCATCCTAGGTGCTTCGACAATTCTTGGGATAAATGGTCTGACCTTAGTTGGAATGCACATAGATGTCTCATAACCCTCTAATGAATCCTATATCACATGGTTAAATAATACTATAACATCACCCATTCAAATTTACCAACTAATCAGAATTATTGAAAAGTATACATAAAACATAAATTTTACCCTCCCTAGTCATATTCTCATAAGATTATCATAATCAATAGTCCCAATGAGAACCCACATATGGTTTGTGATGTTCCATAAAAAATTGATCACTATCAACATAAAATGTTTTATTCATATCAAGGATTTTTTCTCTAAATATATAATGATCAACATCCCCAGGCTAAGACACAACCTCTAGGGAGGACCCTACCAAATACCTGGTGGAGAAATCACCATAAAGTGTGCATGACTTCATCGACCTTGACCCCAAAAGTGAGTGAACTAACTAAAATATTATGATTAAAATCTAAATAAACTAATATAACGCAAACATTAATGAATTTATTGTACATAGAGATTCCATGAGAGTGGAGGGGTGGATAAAGGTTTTAAATATTTTTTTCCATATATTGGATGTTATCCCCACATTCATAGGAACATGTTACAAGTATCTAAATATAATGAACATTAAATATACACAATAATATAGATATAAAACAAAACATTACATTTTCTACTTGGATACACACTAAGGGGTAATCCAAGGAGTATACATTGATGATCTATCACTCGTATCATAATCTACAACCATTCTCCAAATTTTTTGGATTATAAATTTTCATCCAAGGTTAATATTTTATAAGTACACTACCATTATAATAAATTTAGGGAAAAGAAACTCCATACATTAGATTAATTATATTGACTCATCCTTGATAATTTACTTAGGTGAATTCCTCCTCAGTTTAATTATAATATGGTCACCTCAAAATGTAAATAAATGTTAATTCAGAAAATGAATCACCATGTCTGAAGTTTTATGATACATTTAATTTCTCTTTTTTTTCTATAGAAAATATAAATATTCCTTGATTTCACATAATTCACCTTCACCCATGTCTTTGGAATTACCCAAGTATACATTTACCAAGTTTATAGATTCTTCCAAGTGTGTTTCTCCCTATATTTTTACCCATGCCATCTCATAAAACCATGTTCACCCAAATACTCCATTAAGTTAACTTTATAGAATTAGTATGGAACTACTTGATTCTCTATACCCTCTTTTTGAAACATACTTTGTTCAAGTACTTTTATCCATCCTAATAATGAAACTATGTTTTCTCTATAACTTCACCCAGTTTCTTCACCCAACTCCTTCACTCAATTAATCATGATGAGATAGTTCTCCTTGATCAATATTCTGAAAAATCAGTAGGGAAATGAGAGAGGAAAGCTATGTATTTATAGAAAAAACCTAACTATAATGTATCTCATTAATCTATATTTAACATAGTTTTATTCCCCCAACACCACTTGTGTAATTCCTGATTAATCATATGACACCTAGACAAAAACACTAATAATAAATAATTCCCTAACACATGCACCACCTTTGTGTGTTATTAGTATGAATAACTATCACTTGGTGACCATCTATACTAGGTAGAAGTGACCCCAATTCTAAAAAACGATACATAGAGCCTAATTAAAAAAACTCTTGATCTTACTATAATATTTGAGACCCAATAAAATCATAAACATTGGAAATATTCACCATATTAATCCCTTAACCTTAAACGTCAATAACATTCAACATATGGAAAATGGATTAAAAACAATCACATAAAATACATCAAAATAGAATAACTTTAATTATAAAATAATGGTACATAACCTTAATACCATGTTAACACATCACACTACCATCCATCTATAAGAATTTAAACTATTAACAATTCATTTATGAATCAAATAATAAGATAAAATTAAAAGTACCTTGGATGTACTCATGATTGTTTTTATGAACTCAAGATTATCTTCCTTCATATTATTCAATAATTGATCTACTCAACATGTTTTAATGACAATATTTGATCATGTTGTAGTAAAATAAAGAATTACCCCAGTTATACTCCTCTATAATATTGTATAAAATTTATGTCCCATGCACATGTTTCCCAAACATTGTTCTAACCACAATCAAATTCAACATCTGTTTTGAGTCATAAAAGTTAAACCTCATTAAAATCCTTTTTTTAATTATTTTATTAATAGGTAGAAGTGTGCTTATTATTTTTTAACTGGTATCCCCAAAATTTATATGATTTAACTAATCATATAAATTTAAAATTTGAATTTAATAATATTATAATGTTGTTCCATGGATTCCTTCCTAAATATAATGAAGATAATATCATCCACATACATAAGAAAAATAAAAATAGTTCTCCTTAAAAATTTTCACATAGTTATTATGGGAAAAATTGTCTTCTTCAAATTAAAATCCACCCTAGAAAATCATGCATGGGTTTTTTCCTATAAATACTTGGCTACCCCCAGTCTTTTCCTGGGTTTTTTTTCAAGAGAAGGACAATGGTGTTCACTTTTATCAAATATAATTTACCGAATGAGTTAAGAGAAGGAGATGGGTGAAGTCATAACATGAATATAAATTCTTAAGTAGGGTGTGATGAAGGAAATTTACAAACTTTGATTCCTGAATAGGGTATAAAAAAATAGTAGAGTGAAATAACTTGGATTATAATACATTAATATTTTTTTTGGAAAACAAGGATTCATGAATAGTATTCAGAGAACATAACGGGTTTATGTCACTTTGGAGAAGAAAGATACATGTTAAATTTTATTTAATAAAAATTGAATATTTCAATAGATCATCATACTCAGGGATTAAATTTTATTTTCTCAACCAACATTCAATATGATATTGAGGATACCCTCAAGTCAATAAACCATGTAAGACTTTATTCAGAGTTGTGAGTAAGTTTGAGATGCTAGATTTGATCTGGGAGAGCCATTATTTTTTACTTAAATTATTTGAAATGTTTTTTTTCACTTGTTATGAGATACCCATGAAAAAAATTAATCTACAAAAAATATATAGAATCTTAGTGGATATTTTTATTATTCAAACATTATCGAGGTAATCTCTTTAAACTAGACTATAATGGTGAAGAAATTAAAAATTATTATGTTTTATTTTATTTTTAATGTTTTGTATTTGTTGAATTATAATTCCAATCAAATAGGTATAATTAATTCGTACCAGTTTTTGTATAAGATCTAAATAACATTGAATAAAAATTTGGCACACTAATTCACCATCCCTGATAGGGTATCCTGTGGTAGAATAAGTAGTATCAGGGCCATGGTTTTTTATTTTAAATCTATATTTTTAGTTTTATTATGAAGTATAAATTTAATTTAAAAGGATTTCCATTCATAAATGGGAATTAGTATCAAATTGAAAAAATTAGCATGTGATCATATTTTCAATAACTTGGATTAGAAGTTATATATTCCAACATTCACGAGATTCATGTTCGTGACCCAACGAGATTGTCTATGACTGATGCTGAAGGAAAAACTATATATGATAGTGAAAAATATCAATATTCTCTAAATTATACTCTATAAGATCATATATATATATATAAAGGTGATGAGGTATATAATTTTCGAGGCAATGTGGGAAAAAATTACAACATATATGAAGTTTATAATAAGGTGAAGGAGGCTAAGCTACATGCTATCTACAATAGTTTGAATGATTTGATAATGATGATATTTTATTCAAAATAACTATTTATATTCATAGGGGTATTCATGGGATTTATAAAATTTGATGTTAGTGAATGAAAAGAGGGAATCATACCGGGGACTTAGAGATGATTCCTGAAAAATGTGGACTTCAAATCGGGAAATAGATTCTAGAGGAATAACATCATTAAAAAAGAAGAAGTTCATGATAGATACTATCTATAGGAATTCAAAAAATTATTTATGTATGATATTGTTGATTCCATAAAATCTAGAATTTAAATGTAGAAACATATAATGGAGGATGAAAATCAACCCAAAGGTGTACATTATCTCAATGTTGAACTTGAGAGATCTCTCAAAGAACTTAGTTTCTATATAAATATAAATAAACCTTTTAGTATATCACTAAATGAATATCTCATATATGTGATCCTCTTAAAGTATAAATTTATCACCTATAAATATATTTATATAAATAGTTTTTTTGTCATAAAAATTTATAAGAAGCTATAAATTTCAAGTTATTTATTATAGAATATGATATGCCTATTGATATACATAATTCACATGTAAAGGGGAAAAAGAAGGTATAATCATTGTGTTAATAGTTTATTAACCAATAAAGAAAATTGAAATTTTAAATAAAATCATGCGATCAATAGAAAAAGATGAATTTAGGGAGGTTTGTAGATGGAGAACTGCTAGTAAGAGAGAAAAGAGTCTTAAAAGGTGTTAATAAAATTATGAACGAATGAAGACCTAAAATCATAGATAAAATAACAAACAAATGTGATGATAAAATATATAAATAAGATAAGTAGTTTAAAGGAAAGGAATGTAAAATGATTCTATTATTATATCAACATCGTATCATAATCTTCTTAAACAATGATGGCTCTTACAAAAGAAAATTAGAATGTTAGGAATAACCATCAAAACTCATAGGAAAATTAAAAACCTAGGAGATTATCAAAGGCTGGGACATGTATCCTAATTTATAAGGGTTTATTTTTCCTCTTATGAAGTGTTAATTCTATGGATTTATTGGGTAAACCCTATCATACACTAAAGAATCTAAGAACAACTTGAATATAGAAAATTATAGAAGTTTATAATAGATAACGAGGCAGTATCTTTCAAGATACAAGAATAAATACATTATATAGATACTATTATGAATGATCTAATTTTGGATATAAAAATATTTATTATAGGATAAGAAGAAATCATTCCTACCACCAAGGACATAAGAGAATAATTGATTCATTTGACCTTCCCAGATTGTGTTTGGAAATAGATACTCCGTGTTATAAGAAGATGATGAGTATGATATTATTTACAATGATAAAGAGAAATAGAAGATACCATTATATACCATTACCCAATAAGGTATCCAATGGAAAGAATAAATAAATAATGATAAGGGTAATTTGGATGAAATTGATCTCATGGAAATAGGGAAAAATAACACCAAGTTTCTTGATAGTGAGTGTTTATCACATATGATAGGAAATGTAAATATTTTAAAAAATGTGAAAGTATGATTCCATGGAACTATTAATTTTGGAAATTATTGATCTCATGGTTTTAATTATCCCAAAATCATGTATTTAATACTACTAATGGATTTTATGCTTACCTATAAAGAATATGTATTCTGAGAATAAGTGATAAATCTGTAAGTATGAGACACTATTGGACCTCAAACACCACACATTCAAAAATTCTCTAAGTTTGAGATACCATTAAGAATTCACACTATTAGACTATCATATCACTGGAATTAAGACATGAAAATGTATGATATTTCATTGAGTTAGACACCATTGATCGACACACTGCCAGGTTATCATGCTGTTAGATCACAAGAATAGAAAAGTATGAGATACTACCAGATGAGAAACCATAAAAATCGTGACGTGAGACTCATACCACCAACACTAAATTTCTTAATAAGTATAATACTCCTTCAGATCATACACTACCAAACCAAAAAACCATTATCCATGACACATCCAGTGTCGTACCGCTAGCTTTCTGAAAATTTGGATAAATCTAAGACACGACAGTGTCACACCTCCATAACAATATACCACCAGAGAAATGTATCGTCTATATCATACCGCCTGTGCCATGCTGCCAAAACAGGAGACACTTCTAGAATATGAGACATCACCATATCTTAAGACACCATCATAGTTAATATTACTTATTTTATTTTATTTTGAAGTATATCATTCTAATAGCTATATTTATTAAAGTTAATGCTATTTAATATTTTAATGATTATTCCTTAAATATTAGATAGAAAGGATGTCAGATGAGAAGTATGAGGAATAAACTCTAGATATTCTCCTTGCTGATATTTTTGATAAAATTCATAGAACAATTCATCAATAATAAGTGTACAAGAGAGATAACATATACACGAAATAATAGAGAAGCATTAAGTATCAAAAGTATCAAGATTAACCCATTGAAAATAATAAGAGCTTCCATTAGGTAAAATCGTGATGGAGAATCTAAAATTCATTTATTAATTTCTTATAGTAAAAAAAAAGAGTTTGTGACACTCTATTTTATGAATATTTCAAGAAGACTCTACTATATCTTCATTGATGAACCAAATAAAGATTCAAAAGTTGCATTGTAATAGGCTGAGAATTTATAAACACTCTACTCCTTGATTTTTTATTCTTGTTTATATTTTATTAAAATTTATTGGTGTGTGCTATACTCTATTTTTTGTATGCACACTGTCTCCTGAGCTAAACTAGAAAATACAAGTTACATTCTCAAACTTTCTTCTTATTGATTTTCCCCATGAATAAGAGTGGTAGAGATCCATGTGTGGTCTGTTTATCTTTATTCCAATGAATAATTGTGGAAGTGGTTGTGTCTTACCTGAATAGTGTTATCTATTGTGAAACATAATCTAGGTTATTGATTATCTATTTATTTTATATAAAATTCTTGGTGGTGGCTGATCACCAAGTAGATAGGATTAAGTATTACATTGAGAATGAACCTCTTGTATTCATTTTTATACTGTGTTTTTTTAATTTTGTTTTAATTTGTGTTCGCTTTAAAATTGAAAATTATTTTCACTATAAATTGATATTTTTTCTTAATTTTTGTTCATATAGTATTTTAATAAAGTAAATTTATTTCAATGGATTCAATAATATTTTATATATTATTCCTTAGATACCCAATCAATAATAAGAGAAATATTTAGAATGAGTAAGATATATACCATACTACTTATTTCAATAAGTTGATATTTTTTTGAATATTTGAGGGATTTCAAATAATCCATTTTAGAGAGAAATTTTTATTGGGTACTCAATTAATCCCCCTCATGTGATACACACTCTGACCGAAATTTGGTATCAGAGGAGATAAAATATTTTTCAAAATTTTTTAAACTATGATTTTTTGTTGAGTGTTAAAGACCATAAAATTTCAATTAGTTCTAAATTTTTAGTTATTTTAATATATATATATATATATATTCTAGTCTTTTAGTATGGATAATTTTTAGGAAGGTTCTGCTACCAATAGACATCCTTTCATCAATGAGACCAATTATTCCCAAAGGAGAATAAAAATGAAAATTCATATTGAATGTATGTGTTTTTTATATTTGTTCTTCCATTGTAGATGTGTATAAAATTATTACTACTTCTTGAAATACTAGGGATAATGCAACTAAATATGATTATAATAATAATTACAAATCCATGAATTCCTTATACTATGCCTTAGGTGATGAAGAGTTTAATAGAATTTTTCATTTAAAAAAACATTTGAGATTTGGGATACTCTTATTGTCTCACATGAAGGAACTACAAATGTTAATGAAATCAGGCTTAATATTTACACTATTAAATATGATAATTTTTAAATAAATCTTGATAACCCTATTTATGATATGTTTCTCAATTTTAATGAGATTTTTAATACCATGTTCTCGCTAGGAAATCCTGTAACAGAAAAGGAACAAATAATGAGATTACTGATATGTCTACCTAAAAGATGGAGAGGCACTTCAATGTTAATTAGAGAATCCTATGATATAAGTAAATTTCTAGTTGAGTAACTGATAGGTAATATTATGATGCATGGAGAAGAACTTATGGTAAACCATGAGGAGAATGAGGATTAAAAGAGAAAGTCAGTAGCTTTCAAGACAACTTCCCCAAGACAATATAAGGAAAAATAAAATGGAAGAGTACAATATGTTAATTCGAGTGATATTGAATATTCTTCTAACAGTCATGAGAAAATGACTCACCTAGACAGAATATTTTAGAAGTTCAACAAGAGAAAAAACTTTCTCAGAAAACTAAACTATAAAGGAAAATATGACAATAAATGGAATTGGAAGAAAATGGATGGATATTCAAAGAAAGTTGTCTATTATGAATGAAAAAGGAAAGGTAACATAATATTTTTCTGTACTAAGATCAAATACAAAAATAAATATGAGGATAAGGACAAATGATATAAAGAAGACATGAAATCCACCTAGAGTGCATCTAAAGATAGTTCAAGTGACTCAGATTCATCACCTGAAGAATAAACAGATAGAGAAAATATGTGCTTTATGACTTAATTCAATGATGTATCTACTTTACCCACTATTTTTCATATTTTTCCTATTCATGAGTCTGATGAATATGATTAGTCTATTAATAAAAATCATGATGATGAAAATGTTTCAAATGAAGAATTATTTGACTACTGTAATATATTGGAAGACACCATTAATGAGTTAAATGATAAATTTAATGTTTTGAAAAGATAACATACTCTAACTATAAATTGAAAGTTTGAGATTTCTATAGAAAAAGAGAATAATATTCATCTTCTCAAAGAAATCAATGAACTTAAACATTCAAATGAGCAATTAAAAAATAGACTTGAAAATTTTACAAATGGTTGAGTGATATTGACCCAAATTTTGGGAAATAATGCTCTTTGAAATATGTTACTAGAATGGGATATGAACATGGAAATAGGAGAATATCTAAAAATAATTTTATCCCTAAATCTAGACCTAAAAAATCTAGTGGAAAACACTTTTCAAAAGGACCCAAAAAAGTGTTTATTTCTAAGAGTTTTCAATATATTTACAGGAAACACATGAGGCAAATATGGGTTCCCAAATATTTTATTACTAACATTTCTAGACACAAATAGATTTGGGTACGAAAATAATTTATTGTTTAAAACATGTTTTGAAGGAATAATGATCGAAGATCTCCAATAGAAGTCTATGGTACTTGGAAATTGGCTATTCAAGACATATAACATGAGACTATTCCTACTTTAAGAGTATTATTAAGGTTCATAGTGGCCACGAAACCTTTGGTGACAATGTAAAAGGAAAAATAATCAGCCTAGGATAGATTGGTAATGAAAATTTATTTTTAATTTCAAATTTTTTATATGTTGATGGTTTAAAGAATAATCTAATTAGTATTTCTCAGTTTTGTGATGATGGTTTTCATGTTATGTTTGAAAATGATTCTTTTGATGGGTTTAATTCTATAAATGCTTTAATCTATACTTCCTGAAGAAATAAAAATGTTTATGCTATATATTTAAATTCTTTAGTTTCTCAGAATGTTTCATGCTTGAGTTTTTTTCATAAGTAATCTTGGATTTGGTATAGGTGACTAGGATATTTCAACATTCAATCACTTACAAAGATAAATATAAAAGTGTTTGTTAGGGGTCTACCTAAACTTACATTCCCAACTGATAAATTCTATAAATACTATCAAAAAGGGAAACAACAAAATGCTTCTTTTAAGCTAAATAAAGAAGTATCAACTTCTCAACCTCTTGAGTTGGTTCACATGAGATTTTTTAGATTCTAGAGTTTCTAGTCTTAATGGGAAGAACTAAACTTATGTTCTTATAGATGACTATTCTTTGTATACAAGGGTATATTTTTTACCTCACAAAAGTGAAGCCTTATCTTATTCTTTCATGTAAAATAAGTTTGTAGAAAATATTTGTAGAAATAGGATTACAAAATTTAGAAGTGACCATGGTTATGAGTTTGAAAATAAATATTTTGAATCATTTTTCTCACAAAATGGATATAATCATACATTATATGCTCTTAGGAATCCTCTGTAGAATAGAGTTGTTGAAAAAAAATAAATCAAACCTTATAAGAGATAGCCCAAAATATTCTCAATGAGTATGGCCTACCTATCTATTTTTGGGAAGAAACTATCAATACAACCTTCTATATCATAAATAGAGTTTTAATTAGACATATTATTAAAAATACCCCTTTTGAGTTCTGGAATAATAGGAAACCTAAGGTTAATTACTTTAGAGTTTTTGGTTTCAAAGTATTTATTCATAGCACTAAGGATAATATTGAAAAATTTGTCTCTAGGACCGATGACAGAATTTTTCTTGGTTAATCAGTTTATAGTAAATCCAAAAGAGTGTTCAATAAGAAGGCAAAGATTGTGGAAGAATAAGTCCATGTCAAATTTGACAAAACTAATTTATATGAGAATAAGATATATTTATAAAAACTTGGGGATGACTTATCTTCTGTGAACTGAAATTCCAAACGTTTAGATGATGTTGTAAAATAAGAAGAAGAATCATCTAGTTTTGAAGAATTTCTAGAAATTACACTTGAAAATATAGAAGTAACCAGTCCTACCATCTATAAAAGAATTATAAATCTCAAGAATCATCTGTTATATACTATTTTAGGAGATCTAGATAAAGGAATGAAAACTAGAGATTCTGTTAGAAATCAAGTTTAACATAAATATTTCTCATCTAAACTTGATCCTAAAAACATCAATGAAGTAATTAATGATGAATTTTGGTTAATATAAATCCAAGAAGAGTTAAATTAGTTTGAAAGAAAAAAAGTCTGGGAATATGTAGATAGACCCAAAAAAACCATGACTATTGGCACTAAATGTGTATTTAGGAATAAAGTTGATGAGTCATGTAATATAGTTATAAAAAAAACTGAGACTTATTGCACAAGGTTACAATCAAGAAGAAGGAATTGACTACGAGGAACCCTTTTCAAATATAGCTAGACTTGAGTTTATAAGAATCCAAATTTACTATAAAACTCATATATATTTAAAACATTATCAAATGGATGTAAATAGTGATTTCTTAACTGGGTTTATAGTTGAGGATGTTTTTTTAGAACAACCCTTTGGTTTTCAAAATACCCATTTTCCTAACCATGTTTATAAATAAAGTAAAGCTTTATATTAAAACAGGATTCAAGAGCTTGGTATGATAGGCTAAAAAATTTTCATATTTCCAAAAGTTTTTTAAAAGGAATAAATGATTATACTCTTTTTATAAAATGAATTTTCAAAAGATTTACCAGTAGTACAAATATATGTTGATGATACTATTTTTGGATCTTCAAAATTTTTTCTTTGTACTGCTTTGTCTAAAATGAATCAAAATTAATTTGAAATGAGTTTAATGGGAGAACTCAAGTTCTATCTTGGATTTCAGATTTTTCTAAAAAAAAAGAATTATTTTTAACCAATGTAAATATAAAAAGGATCTTTTAAAATGATTTAATATAGATATCACTAAAAGTAGTGATAATTTTATGAGTACCACCTATAAATTAGATCTTGATGAAATTGGGAAACCAGTTGATCTATTCAGTTATAGAGCTATGATTAGATGTCATCTCTAAATATATACAAGTGGACCATACATTAGGTTTAACATGTGTATATGTTCTCGTTTTCAATAAAATCCAATGGAGTCACACTTACCTCCTGTTAAAATAATTTTAAAAAATATACAATAAATTTAGGATTGTTTTACCGTAAAAAACAATCATTTCATTTAGTAAGTTAATTTGATGATGATTTTGGAAGATTAATGTTATATAGAAAAATAACCTCTTTAACATGTCACTTTTTAGGGAAGTCTTTATTTTCATGGTGTAGTAAAAAAGATTTTTTTTTGTATTATCTACAACTAAAGTTGAATACATAGGTACATGTAACAAATTTTCACAAATTTTTAGGATAAAACACACTCCAAATGACTAAGTATATCAATTTCGACATGCACTTATGAACTATGAAAATACAAGTGTGATAAACATATCTAAAAATTCTGTTTATCATTCTAGCTCAAAACATAATGATATAAGACTTCACTTTTTGAGAGATCATTTTCAAAAATGAGATATCACTATTACCACAATCCATTTTTTTATTTTATTGAGAAACCACTTTCAGGGTAAGTGGGAACCCCTACACAACCATTCCTTCACATAAAGTCACACCCACATTAAAAAATTCAAAAATCAAAATAGTAAAAAAGAACCAAGTTACCGTGCCATCCGTCTTCACGAACCCAATTTCAAAATTCAAAGCACCATCACTGCAAATAACACCAATCCCACGAGTTGACCGATGTGCCTCGACTGCATTAAGGAAAGAAACATATGGTCTATACTTCATCACCCACATCCCATCACCTCACCATCATCAGCAGAATCCACCACCAAAAGCCGTAACAAACAACCCCAATACAGTCCATCACGCTAAAAAATCATCAAGGCCGGCGATAACCGATCACTGAAAACCATCATCACCACCAAGAAAATCCAAAAAAGAAAACTATGGAAACATCCAATTAAAACCAAATCCAACAAATCAAAGCACACCAACTCTGGAAGCGTCTTGAATCCCTTAAAATTCAGAACCACAAATCCCAAAACCGCGTAGTTGTCATTGCACCGAATCCAACTAGGAGAGGTTAATAGAATATGATATATTAACCAAGACATTGATTTATGAGAGAATGAATTATATAAAACATGAAACATGAATGATTAATTTCATTTAAATTTAATTTTGGTTTTTATACTATTGGATGTCATACTATTGGTTATTATACTATTGGTGGTCATACTATTGGTTGTCATTCTATTCATTGTCATACCATTGGTATTTATACAATTTGTATCATATCATTAGTTTTCATACTTTTGGTTGTCATACCATTGGTTTTCATACTATTTAGTTATCATGCCATCGATTCTATGCCTTTGGTAAGTTTTTCTATTTTTCAATGTTGTAAACTGTCGGTTTATTTACCGATTTAGTTTATTTACTGAAACCGGATCCATGCTTTTCTATCCCAATTTTAATTTTGATTTCATGTATAATTTCTATTTTAGAATACCTAATCTACAAAATTATATGAGTACAACATAAGACATTTACCAAAAAATATTGAGCCCCATGCTATATCTGAATATCTCTCTCAGGCTGAGCGTAAATCTTTTCCTTCTTCACTTCAAACATTCACCTTACCTTAGATCGAGCCTTCCAAGCTTATATAGATGCCAATAATGAAGAAAGCTTTAGTATCTTCTCTATTTAAGTGAGGATATTCAACTAAACTAAATAATGAACCAAAATCACCTACTTCAATCTCTCCAGTTAACCCCAAGCTTGCTAGCCGACATGTTGTTATAGAAAATGAAGTATATTAAAATTGGATATTGTTGAGTAAGTCTCTAGTACTCAAGTTTCTCCAAAAACAAGGATGTTTGGAATGGTTCTCATCAAATGAGAGACCCTTTTAACCAAAATTGTTATATGAGTTGTATCAACATGTATAGTTTTCATTCAATCAAGATGGTGCAGATTGGTTGAAAAGTTATGTAAGAGGTCAGGTATTTAGTTTCTCATAAAAAAAGTAGGCTAAGTGTTTGAATTTACCCCATGATGGAGTTTTTTTATGGCCATCAAGGTAACATTCCTGAAGCCTGTGACCTGTTCATTTATCAGGAATCTCTTGCTGTGTTAATAGAAGATAGTTCAATAAGAAGACCGATTGCTTTTGAGTTTGATGGAGAGTGTAGGATTCTTTTCAAATTTGTGCATCATATTCTTTGTACAAGGGAGTGAGATTTTGTTACATTGAGTTACCTAAATGTGTATCTTATTTCCCTAATGAAATGAGGCCATAAGATTAATATTTGTACATATGTAATGGTATATATATGGAAGATAACAAAATCATCTTCTAGACCTAATTTTTCAATCTACCCAAAGTTGATTTCTACTATTTTGAAGGCCAAGGGCCTAGTTTGTGATGATGATGAATAAGTAATTTATTATGGTGGTTTCTGTATAACAAGTTCTACTTGATCTAGAATGAATATAAGCTAGAACCCATGGAAAAGAATATGGGTTGGGGATTATGAAAGGATGTATACTAATTAAAATCTAGTTTATCATCATATAAAACCCAAGGATAAAGTTGATACTAGTTTGTAACCTGATGAGGTTGTGATCTACTCTAATGAATATAAAGAATAGGTTGTTTTGAGAAAGAAAGAGAAAAATCTATTGATATAGGGAGTGATCATGTTCTGTCTCTCAAATCTTCTCCCATCATCTATGGAGATTCAATTCCACCTAGGAGGTTTATTAAAAGAGATAAATTGTTGAAAAATAATGAAGAATAGACTGAGGTCTCTATAGAAGATCAATATTAAAGTTCAAAGTCAACTTAAGATAATGATGATGAAGATGAGGAAAAATAAAAGGAACAAAAATATGTTATTGAAAAGGAGGATACAGATGATGAAAGTGACTCTAAATCCAATATTTATAGTGGGAGAATCAAGAAGAAATATGTTGAGATTCCTTCTGAGCTGAAAGATGCATTTGTTGAGGGGGAGAATTTCCCCTCTTTATATATTTTTCATGAGATTCCATCTGGTAATATTTTTGGGGCTAGTTCAGTTTCCCATATTCAAGAAGTTTTAAATTATACTGTGGTTGAATGGTTGAGAGTTATAGCTACTATAAAATATCATGTTTCCAAGCATGAGAAACAGGAGATGATAGAAGAATATTTAGGAATGATAAGTTAGCTGATGTTCATAAATCCCCTTTGGAGGAAAATTTGGAAAGTGAGTCCACTAATATTGATGATTAGATAGATGTTGAGATACAATATGTGCCCTCTGTTAATATTTAATTGGAATCTAATCCTACTAGTGCTGGATACACTGTGGCTGCTCAGTGTTTAAGAAAGTAGATAAATAAGGTGGTTTCAATTGTTTCTACTAATGTGGTACTTGCTTCCAATTTTACCATTTCTGAGAGATGGGTTTATCCTATAGAAGAGGAGTGGTGAAAATTTTCTATTATTCCAAGAATCACAAAAAGGGCTGATAAACCTGAAATCAATGTGGAAGGTGATCTTAAAGGATCCTTGATAGACTAGGTTGATATTGAAGGAATTATTGAGAATTTTAGTTCACTACGACCTCATATTTCTGAATCTGCTCCATCTCCACCATTGTTCCCTTGGATGTTTTCACTCTTGCTGGTTTAAAAGCTTTAGGTGAAGTCCTGATTGATGAGTTTCACAAGTGTGAAAGATATCAAACCCCATTTTGGAAAAGCATAGTAAATCAGATGCAAAGTATTTATTTGAGTTAGATATTCTATATCTCTAACAAAAAATGATGAATCACATTTAGGCTATAGGAATTGAAAATAAGCACATTGGAAATGAGATGAATTATCTAGAATCGCTAATTGAGGAAATAAAATTAGTGTTTCTATCTTCTTTGGATAATATTCATAAAAATTATTGGGGAAAATTCCTTTGATACTTTTTTTTATTGTTCCTCCACTGATGGTTGATGCTGATGTCATCCATTCAACTATTAAAGATGATTTTTTAGATGCCTCTAGTGGTCCCCATATTGGAGAACCTTTAATTACTTTAGAAATTATAAGGAAATTTTAGAAAGGAACTGAAAATGAACAAATTATGATCCAAAAGTATTCCAAATATATGAATAATGATTGAGGGACTATTAAAAATTCTATCAAATTCTATCTCTCTTGAATATATACCAAACATGCTATGGATTCCAATTTTAAATACTTGTTTGAAAATATGAGATTACCTCCAGTGACTCAAGACTTCAAATAGAAAGTTAGGTAACTTAAGAAACTCACTCTTTCTCTTCACTAATTCATAGAGAATAAAGATGAATTCAATAAGGCTATGGAAAAGGAAGGACACATTATTATGGATTTTATAAATCTTGTGATTCCATATTTTCATATTTATACTTCTGTAGTTATATCTCCATATGCCTTTCATATTCCATCAACCTCTGTTGGAATCATTGCTCAACTAGTGTACCCTTCACCTTATCCCCAATACTATTTTTCCATGATCACCAATCCTTTTTCACCTTTACATCCTCACTTTCAACATTTTCCAATGTCTCTTACTTAAGTTATCAGACATATTAGGAAAATTATGATTGTATAAATCCATCCTTGAACTATTTTTGGACATTCATTGGGTGTCCCATATATTCTACCTTGGGTGATCTAGAAACCTTAGCTCAGGAAAAATATCATGATCAGTCTAATGGTAACAAAACATTAGACCCCTTTTCTAACCCATGATTTTGTATTTTGTTAGATTAGACTCTTTTTTCTTTGAGGGGATTTGGCTTGTAATAACATTTTTTCATCCCTATACATATCTTTCTTACTTCCTATTTTAACCGTTTTACTATTATATACCTCTTAATTCATTTTGGATAATCCCAAAAGGGGGAGAATTTTTGTGGCTTAATTAATCCATATCTTTAATATTATATTCTTTACATCTTTCCATCTTTGTAATATTTTATTATTGTATATATGATACCATCTCCGCAAACTGTGAATGATAAGTCTTTTTTTTCATATTGGATATCATGTTTACTCCTATCCAATACGTGTGATGACTTTATTTTACTTTTATTGTATTATTTTGATGCCATGATTTGTGATCATCAAAAGGGGGGAGATTTTTGACCTCATGGTTTTAATGATCCCACAATCATGTATTTAATTCAACCAATGAATTTCATGTTTATTAATTAGCAATATGTATTATTAGAATAAGTAAAGAATCTGTAAGTATGAGACACCGATGGTCATGACACACCGCTCGTACAAAAATTATCTAAGTATAAGATACTGTTAGGACTTCACACCATCAGATTGTCATACTATTGGACTGAAGACTTTACCAAGTGTGAGAAACCATTGATTCAGACACCGTTGATCGACACACCACCAGGATGTCATGCTATAAGAATGAAAAAATGGGAGAGTATGAGATACAACCAGATAAGACACCATAAGCATCATATTGTCACACTCACACCACTAACACTAAAAATGTTACTATGTCTAGGACAATATCAGATCATACACCCCCAAATCATACACCATTAGCTGTGAAACTGCTAATGTCAAACCACCAACTTTCTATAAGTTTGGATAAGACTTATACACCCCCAGTGTCACACCACTAGAACAACATACCTCTAGGGAAACATACAGTCAGTATCATACCACCAGTGCCATGCTGCTAGAACACGAGACAATGCCAGAACATGAGACACCACAAGAGATTAAAACACCGTCACTATTTATATTACTTTACAAATTTTGTTTTTAATTATATCATTCTAACATCTATATTTGTTTAAGTTAATTATATTTATTATTTTATTTATTGTTCCTTAAATATATGATAGAAGGGATGTTAGATGAGAAGTACGTCTAAACAGATTCTGATATTCTTTTTGCTGATATTTTTGATAAATTTCATATAACACTTCATTGTTGTTATGTGGAAAAGAGAGAGAACACATTAAAGAAATAGTAAATAATCTTGAAGTATCAAAAGTATCAAGCTAAACCTATTGAAAATCAAAATTGTTGAATTTTTATGAAATCTTGATGATGAAGTTAAACTTATTTCAGTGCATTCTTTCAGTCAGAAAATAAGAGTTTGCGACTATCTTTTTTTCAAAATATTTCATGAAGACTCTACTCAAGATTCATTGCTAAACTAAATCAAGATTCAAAAGCTTCATTACAATAGAAAAAAATTTATAAACTCTATACTCTAAGATTTGTTATTTCTATTTATATTTTATTACATTTGATAAGTGTGTTCTATATTCTATTTTATATACGCAAAATGTATCCTGATCTAAATTGGAGGACAAAAATATCTTCTCAAACTTTATTATTATTTATTTATCTCATGGAAAGGGGTGTTAGAGGTCCCTATGTGGCCTAATTATTGTTATTCCCCTAAATAACTATGGAAGAGGTTGTGTGTGACCTGAAAACTGTTATCTGTTGTAAAAATTGATCCAGGTTTTGGATCATATATTTATTTTATATAAGCTTCTTGGTGGAAGGTGATCAACAAGTGGAGAGGATTAAGTCTCAGCTTAAGACTGAACCTCTTGTATTATTTTTTCCATTGTGTGTTTTTAATTTTGTTTTACTTTGGTTATTCTTTAAAATTTAAATCTATTTTAAATATAAATAAAATTTATTCTTTGAAAGTTTACCTTAATTTGTGTTCATATTTTATTTTAATCATGTAAATTGATTTCAAAGGATTCCCTAATATTTTATATATTATTCATTCGAAACCTAATAAATCTTGAGAGAAATATTTATAATTATTATGATATATATCATACTACTTATTTTGATAAATGGGATACTTTTGAATAGTTGGGTGATGTCAAATAATCCATTTTAGATAGAAATTTTTATTCGGTACTCAATTCACCCCTATTGAGATACTCACCTTGACCAACAGAAATGGTAGAGACATGAAGATCATGGGAAGGGGTTTGTTTGGGTGTTATATTTTTGTTTTATATTAATTGGAACTTGTCCCAATATAGGTAGGAACTCATTATACCTATCTGATTGGAATTTAGATTCACCAAATAAAAAAATGTGGACATAAAATAGGGTAAATAAATATTTACATTCATCAACAATAAGGGATAGTTTAAGGAGTAAATTTCAATGATGTGTTAGTCTTATTAGAGTCAACTAAGCTTCATTAGATTTTTTAGATTACAATTGTTTGGATATGATCATTCCTATCCAGATGAATTAAATATTCAAAGAATATAGGTATAATAAACTAAAACCTTTAGATGACTTCCATCAATTACTCCTTTATCATTTATCTAGATTAATCCTCTATCTATTTTATAAATTTAGGTACACCTAAAATTCTAAATGAACGTTGATTGAAAAACTGCATCATTATATTACAAGTCTGTTTCTTCAATGAGTTCTTAAATTTCATCTAAATAATATATCCCATGCCCATAAATTAACCGAGTGACCTTTCACATTTCCTTGGACTGACCCAAGTATTATTTTACAATGTTCCAAGCTTCACCTAAGTGAGTTCTCCAAATAATTTTTCCAAATAATCTTTGTTAAACCCTATTCACCCAAATATTTATCTATGCTAACATTTACTTGGTAGATTCACACAACTTCCATCATTGTACCATATTCATAAAACATATTTCATGAATTTATCTCACTCTACCCTACCTATTAATTAATTATTCCACAAAAACATTTCTAAAATATTTCTCCCAACTCCTTTTCTCATGCATGTGTGATGAGAGGAAGCACCTAAATGATTCTCCCAAAAAATTACTAGGTAAATTAGAGGTGTTAAATTTTTATTTATTGAATAAACTCTAACTAAAATATATCCATATGTTCCAAATTTCATGATTCATTATTCTTTCATGTCCACCCATATGGTCCCCTTTGTTCGTGTGGCACCTATACAAGAAAAAATGTACTCCATAATAAAATCACATGCACATGGAACATGTATAAAGAACCAGTGCGACACACTAGAATGTTGTTCCAAGTTCTATTAGGTTGAAAGGCCTCCTTTTCTCCTTAATTATTCATTGAACTTCCTTAAAAAAATATTGATCCTACTCAAATTTTTTTAAAACAACAATTTGGAAAACACTAGAAAAATTCACCACATTAGGTTATCTTTCATGGTTGTCAAACACATTGGAAAACCTAGGAATGGATTGAATAAAAAGTATATATCTCTATATAGAATATAGTTTTTTCATAATAGTATGGTAGATCACTATCATAGTATGTTTATGATTCACATTATTTTACATATAAAATAATCATAGTAATTAAAAGAAACTATATGAAAATATTTCAAATTTTTTTCCACTCCATCATCTCTAACAAAACCCACCTCTATCATTGCTTGAATTGTAACCTAAACTTCCCACACTAGAAAACCCCCTTTTCACCTACCTTGAACCATTATGGACATTGTTAGTACCATTCACAGTCTCTCACACACATCAACTAACACCTCTTCATAATATATCATTGGATGATTTGAATCTAATCAACATATTACAAAAAATATAAAAAATACTTCGATATAAATATTCGATTTGACAGAATGTGAAATAAATTGAGGAATATGGAATATAAACAAGAGGTCACTTAACCTTACTGACAATAAACTTCTAGGAATTATGGATTATTGATCGACAATGCACTAGGAAGTATCAGCCTTAGAGAGGATGAATAATGAATGGAAGAGGGTGATGGATGTATCCACCATGGATAATGTAACAACCCAATTAATTTTATTAGTAAATAAATGCTATTAATTATCATTATTAATTTATTTCATTTAATATAGTTATATTCATGATAATTAAATTATATTTTTTTAATCAGATAGGAAATACTTTAATTCCTATTGAAATAATTTTTGAAATCACCATATCAAAATTACTATAGGGTGAGATTTTGGAACTAGGAGGTCCAAATTTTATGAATTACCCCCTTTTTTTCATTATTAATAATATCTGTAGTAGATATTTGTCACATAGGTAAATGTAAAATAGGTAAAAAATGATTACGCTATGATCAAACATTAAAATCACTAAAAAAATTTCTTTATTTCAATGGTTGATTTTTTTGGACTATGACCGTACAATATTTGAATAACTGGAAATTTATTTCCAAATTCCATTTATAATAAAAAAATATAATTAAAAATAAAGAATAATGTAAAAAATTTCACTCTCTTGATTTTAAATTGTACAATATTTTTTTGATAAGGATAAAAACATCTTTAGTTCAGTTATAAATTGTTTTATTAAATATGAGTTAATTTTTTTATCAAGGTAATTTATTTATATATTTTTTAATGAAATAATTACCATAGATTATTATACATCACTGTTAATGTTCTCTTTCAATTAGTAGAAAATTAATATAACTGATTTTAAAAATAATAAATGTAAATTTTTTTTGTTGAATTATAGAATCCCATGAATTTTATAGGTAAATATACCATATTAGGGATGTATTAAAGGTTTATATTCTAAATGAACTTTTATATTTATCACATTAATATCAAATTAAATTAATAGTTCCAAAAATGACAATAATTATTTTTTTAATAAAAAAATTTCATTATTGAATTTAAAATTTTGAAAATTCCTATATTTGGCCTTGTGAACGAGATATAGATTAATATATCAAACATGGTCCATCTATATATAATTTTTTATTTTATTTTAACTTTCTTTATCCCTCATGAGAACAAAACATTGATATCTTTAAAATTTTAAAAATGATTAATGGGGTGGGGGAGTTAAAATAATGAGATAAAGGTAAAATAATAATCGAATCTTTTCAAAATAATATTGTATGAGATAATTTAATCTAATACTCATATAATATTCAAATTATATCAATTTTGTGAAACTTTTCCATGAAAATTAATTAATAATAATTTAATACAATCTGTAATTCCAAGATTTCCCCTCCCTATACTTTAAAAAAGATCCTCTCCTCTCTTCTTGTCACATTTTACGAACTGTAGTTTTGAAAAATCATACTGAAGTCTCTCCAAAAAATCACTAATTATTTTATATAGGACATTATCTCTTAAAATGACCAATATTATAAGTCTTATGTTTTAAGACAAATTAGTTTTTTTAGGAAAAGGAATAAATACCAATTGAACTATTTAATTTTATTTATACTTCCACATTCATAAAATATTATTATGCCTTTGGAAATAAAAACATCAGAATATTTCCTATACTGATATTTTATTATTATTATGGTAATAACCATTTTATTATCTTTTTTACATTTAATGGGAATTTAAATCAATGCTTGTTTGTATTTGTGGATTTCCACATCCTTAAAGAGACGTATATATTTTTCCATCACTACCTATCATATAAGTTTATAATGCTGAATTTAATTCATATATATGATATTAATGATATTATTATAATTTTACAATGAAAACATATCTTCCAATTTCTTAAGATTCCACCAACCAGAAAATGACAACATTGATTATTCATGCGTTTGGATTACAATATCCACGAAGAGATGTGATTCGTATCTCCTATATTATTTTCATGGTTGGTTATAGTTTTTTTTCTTGTATAAAAAGGATGATTATATAATTATTATAAATATTTAGTTGATTTAATAAGGTCCTCTTTGACCATGTTCATCCAACTAAATCTATTTTGGTTTTATGAATAGAACATCCACAAAACATTAGAAATAAACATTATTGATGAAGTAAATAAATAAAAAATTGTCATAAATGGAATAAAAGTGAAAATAATAATGTAATAAACTATTATATGTTATTAATAATGTAAATAATTATACTAATATATTTATTCTGTAAGATAAGTTAAATACGTGACTAGCCATACTTGAGGTAAGGTACATTTTAACATAAAATATCATTTTAAATGTTTTAAAGATTTATTCTCTTATTTTTTTTCTTATAGGTATATATTATTAAAATTATTTTATGGATATATTTATAAAGGTAAAAATTATTTATAAATTAAACTTTATGTAATTTTTAATTTCATATTTTTTTTTTCAAAAGTAATCTTTCTACATATTTTATACAATTTTTTTTGACTTTATTTACATAAGGAAAGAAGTAATGTTATATTTAAACATATACACCATCAACTGATTTCACACCTCTACAAATATTATTTTATATATGGATTACATTATAAGAATCCATGTATTCTTACAAAAATAACCCACATTCCATTTAATCAATGTATTTTTATTTCGAAAATGGTTTTTTAAAAGGATAGGAAATTTAAATATCTGAAAGTGTTTTGAATATGGATTCAGATCAATTTTTCAAGGTTTTGAAGAAGAAAAAGTGATAGAATAATTTTTTTTAGGATATGGGACTTGAAAATTATAAATAATGATTTATGAGATTGATGAAACTTATACAATGGGTGTACTGATATAGAATATATGATGGGTGTGCCTGATATAACTTATATGACAGGTGATCCTAGTAGATATTATAAAATGGGTGAGCTTGATACAGTTTCTTAAATAATTGGTTAATGTTTGTTTTCAATAAAGGAAATATGAAGGGAGTTAAACTTGAAGTTTTCTCATATATATATAGCTAGTTTCCAATTATTTATGACATGTGTTATTAATATAATGCACTATTTTTCCCAAAAGTATTTGTATATACTTTTTACATGTTTTTAAAATTTTCATTGAGAAAAATGGATGATTTTAATGTGAATATTATTTAAATCATATTACCAATGATTATTGTGAAAAGGTTATTATTTTAGGTGTTTTTTGGTTTTTCTTAGGATAAGAATATTTTTTAATATTATGCCCCTTATTGAAATTTTTCTCATGAAATATTTTAAATAGTTTTAAAGATGTTTTATTGTTACATAAAAAATGTAAAATTCATATTTAAAGTCATGTAGATTTATCCTAAAATTAAAATTTGTTTCATTTTAAAAGATTTATATATTTTTAAAAATGGATAATGAGTTGATGTGTCTACTTTGTAATGTATATGGTTGTTGTGTAAGAGTTATGAGATAATAATCAAAAACTATAATGCTAATTTTTTTGCGAATAAAAGGATGTGATTTATAGTATTATAAAACTAGATTATGCGTTGAATAATTTTAGTACCTTATAGCTTTGGGATCAAATCTTATATAAAGAAGACCCCACATTATGATTTTTAGAATCATTATATAATAAGGGTCAAATAGAGGATTGTTCAATAGCCTCAGGACACCATGGAATGAAGGCTTCCAATGAATAATTGAAATGGATTTCTTTTTATTTGAGGTCTAGATGTGTTTATATAAGGCTTGTATGAATCAATAAGGTATTTTTATAGAGAATATTGGATCGAAAAAATGATAAATTCCATATACATAAGGCTTCCGAAGAAAAAGTTCCCAATAGTTTAAGGTTCATCATGAGTAAGAGTATATAACTAATTTATAAAATTAGTTACGTCCACATATATATGGGTAACCATATGGTGCCTTTGGGTCACCTTTTTACACATTAAGCTTATCCTAATATGCAAGGGTAAGAAGAATAGAAAAGTACGATATGAAAGTGTAACAAAAATTTCATTAATGATAAATAATGGTAATATCAAGATGATATGTAATGGTTGATCTAATGATTATATGAATGGTTAGGGATATCTTATGTGATATATAATGCTTGATCATATCATTTGATGATATATAAGTGTTCCAAACATTCCCAATTATTGTGTAATTTTATAATTGGGGAATCATGTCGTAATCTAGAGTGTCCCACCATCGAAATAATTAAATCTACTTTTTATAAATAAATTATAAATTTGATTAATTATATAATTAAGAAGTGATTTTTCATTCTATAAATTAGTACCATGGGTATACCCCATAATACTACATACTAAACTCTTTTCACATTTTATGTGTTGTTCATTATAGATTCTTTCTATAGGTAATTCTAAAAACATACATTCCCTTAGTGCATTGTTCTTTTATCACTTCCTTATTTTTCACCACACATAATAAACAATATAAGTTTAATGAAGATTTTGGATTTCAGTGGATTGTGAGTGAATCAGAGAGTAAATATTTGTAATTTTATTCCCTTAAGAAACATAAGTGGTCCATACCATTTAATGACATTTTTATATGTTTTGTGGTTTGATTAGTAGATGGAAAATGAGTTTTCCTAGTAAGGATATACATTGTGTGTCAAGGTGACTATGTTGATACGTATTGTCACGTTGGACCCCATAAAGGGGAATTTTGGGTTAAATTAATTGGAAATGTTGAATACTCACCATGTCCTATATTTACACATAAAAATATACTCCTAGGTGAATAGATACTTAAGTGATCTATTCAAGATTGGTAAATGCTTGGGGTGGCCTAGAGGGGTGGTACATGGTTAAGGGTAACAAGTTCCATCACATGAGAAGGTGTTGGGTGATTGAAAATAGTTAATATTTGTAACCATGAAAGTGTTGTAAAGGAGAAGATAGAGGGACATACTTGTGGTACTTTATTCATGGGATACACTGATCATATTTTTTGATATTTTGAAAATAGTTCTTACTTCATGCTATGTGATATCTTGAGATTGATGATTTAACCAATATTATGAATGAGAGGATGATCAGTTGTTATGTGATGACATGTGATAATTTATTTTTTGTCTTCCTTGAGTTGGAGGGATGTGAACAAATGTGGTGATGTTTGACTAATTCTAGTTTTGAGGTAGTGGTCATTGATTGATATAGGTTCTGATGTGTGACCAACCTTGTACAAGAAAGAACATTTTGAGAATTTGTATGAGTTTTGGGTGTTGTCCTTCCTAGAATGAGTGGGGCTGGTCTAGTGCTTGAAATATGATATTACAAGGTATATGATGTTGGGAAATTCCTTGTTTTAGAAGTTAATGACCATGTAATGAAATATATTTTTGGATTGAAAAGATTGTTCCTTTTTTCAAGGATCTAAAGAAGGTATGATAGAGGTTTGTGGAATCTTGGCTAGAAAAAAAATGACCCAAAAGAGTTTTTTTTTCATGTTTTGTATTTAATTTTTCCAATAAAAAACCTTCATATATCTTAAATAATTATTCTATTGATACGTTCAAGGTTTTATACTATGTTTATTACTCACACACTGCATGGTCTCCCCGATTCTTGTAAATATTTTATTGTTAGGGGTATATCCAAGGCTAAGGGCCTAATTTTGGGTTGTTGAGTAGGTGGAGATGGTCAATGATTTGAGGTGATTCTAGGGAATACTATGACATCCTTTTACTATTGTTTCTATGAAATTTTTTTCAGATTTTTTATATTAAATTTTTTATCAACAAAATATGGGAAACCATTTTAATTGTACCTATGATTAGTTTTATCTCATTTTATATATCATGTGATGTTATTATATTTTAGTTTCTAATGTGATTCATCCGTACTATTGGTTTACTTATGATTTATTTCACTATGTTAGGGAATATTAGATTTATGATATCAATGGGGTAGTATCCTCAATGTATGAATTTGGTCATTTTTTCTAGTTGGGAACCTATTTCATATGGGGAGTCACAAATGAGGAATTTTGGTGCAGTGGAATGATCCTGGAAAATTTGTTTAGGGAATTAAATTTTTTTATCACTGAAAACTTTTCTTTTATTTATTATTTGAGTCTTTTTAGAGTAGGGATAATATAGTCAAGATTCAAGAGTGAATGTATTCATGCCTATGGACCGTACATGTGTAGTGTACATTTGGGTTTTAACGGTAGTGATATTGATTTTATTGGTTATCTTATTAATGGTTTCAAGTTATAATTAAAGTTTTATTATATATATTTTGGTTTTTTGGATTTTCCACTTTCCCAGGGAATTGAGAGTGGGTCATTTCATGCATCATGAATATATACATTGTCTTATGAGTCCTTAACTTTATTTTCTATAGTTTTTTTAGGTATACATTTATTAAATTTAAATAATAATATATTTAGTGTTTTACCAGATACATTATTTGTGACATTTAATTAATTTTTCCTTGATATGTTTTAAATTGATAAGAATTTAAATATCTTATGGTGTTAGGACATACACAGGTAATTGGTATATTTTCATAGTGGTTACAAGTAGACCCTAAGGGAATATCTTATCGGGTTATTGTGTAAAGATGCATATGCTAATTTCTTAAATTTTGTTAATATTTAAGCTATTTATGGCATTTAAAACTTTATGACTAGGATTTTATAAAATAAAAATTCAATGATATCCTATAGGGACACCTAAGAATCATATTAAGGATGGTAATAATATAGGAAATTGTTCTTTTATACCTCTAGATGATCAACATGGTGGTGATATAGATTCACCAGAGTCTATTCTAGTAATTCAAGAAATAGAGCCACTTCAACAAAAGGTGTTTCTTTTAGTACCCATGGGAGGTTAATGTGAATATTGAGGTAGAACTACGATGAATGATTTTGATTAATAATTTTATATGTATAATCTATTGATTTTTTTTGGGAATGGGAGGTCCTTATTTTTTTGAGGACTGATTTAATTTTATTGATGGTGTCTTTTGGTTTCTTAAGACACCTGATGACCAGTGCCAAAAGTGGGATACCCATATTCCCTATAGACCTACCTAAAAATGGAAGAATTACATGGTATAGTCCATGAATATTGAGGTCCTTCCAAAGTTTGCTATTAAGAACCGGTTCATTAATTAGTTCTTCCTTGATCGACTAAATTTAGTCTAAGTATATGAGTTCATGAATCCATAAAAGGGAATAATTAATGTGATAGGTAATGCGAATGGGTAAATTTTGATATTTTTCCTATTACTAGAGTTAAATAAGGATAACATACCTATAGATTTGATATTGGTAATCAAATAGATGCAAGGAACTAGGTTAGGATGTTCATCATAAAATATTAACCAGACATGATTAATAAAACTCTATCCATTGAGTTGGTCTTGGTAGATTATAGTGTAGTATGAACTCTTCCTTTATTCTTTGGATTGGGTGGTGGTATTTTCACAGGTTTTTTCAGTGAAATTTATAGTAGAAGGAAAATTTTTTATGATGTCATATTCCATGGAAAAAATAGATTTTTTGTAGGGTAAGGGTTCATCACCCCCTCTCACTAGAGGAGTTTTCATTACATGATATTAGTGTGGGTAGAATGGGTATTTATGTAGTACAAGTATGTTTCCAGTGAATAAGTACCATTTTTTGTGGTATAATGGGTAATAAATAATTTTTCTATTTTATGATATCTTAATGAATCCCATGAATTGGTTTATGGGAGACCCATGATTCAAGGAATTGTTCTTAGGGACCCAAAACTAAGAGTAGATCCTTGTCTTGATGGTTACATAATAGATACAACTCTAGGTTCCTAGGGAAATAACATTTATAGCTTCCCCAATGTTCAGTTCCAGAGGTAAGCACTAGTTATAGGGTTAGAGAAATGGTTATGATGTAACCATGGTATACACCTTATATTTGGTCCTGGATGATGGGGTGTAGGGTCCACCCTCATCAAAATTATGATTATTATTGTTTTGATGAATTCAGTTTCTTTTTTCAATACATTGGAATCTAATTATATTATATCTTCCCATGTTATATTCTTTTTTGGGTTGTCTATGAGGTTTTCCAATAGAATTTAGCCTACCAAATCTGATATTGAAAATATTTTTTATTGTATTTTGAGTTAACAAGCATGTTCAGTTGTGGTTGGGGGATATAAAAATCTAGGGAATTCCATTTTTCATAAAATTATTTATTTTCAAATCATATTTAGGATGTATTGGTTATCTCTATTTTTTTCATCATGTAGATTATTACTAGAGGCATGTTCCATTTACCCATTATATGGGAGAGACGTATGTTTTGTGGGGGAGTTGGTGATGGAGGGAGGTATATTGGGACCTATATTTATTCAAATGATTAAAAATATAGTGCTTTGGGTGGGTATGTTCTTAAAATGGAATAAGTGATAGTTCCATATACTTTTCCAAAAGTAGTGTAACATTTCCTAGAAGTCTTTACAAATGATTTTCAAGGCTATTTCCTAAAAGGTAGGTTGTCTTAATGAATGATATTATGATATATATAGGTTCTATGTTAGTTTATTCCTATCATATGACATGATATTATTTGATAGAGATGAATTTATTTAATGTGGATGGGGCGACCTCTAGTGCGCCGGGACCTGCTGGATATGGTGGTGTCTTTAGGACTTATCGAGGTTTTGTCAAGGGATGTTTCTTTCACTATATTGGCAATGGGCATGCTATTGAGGCAGAGTTATGGGAAATGATAAAGGTAATAAGGTACGCAGCTCGTTATGATTGGAGGAAGCTTTGGCTCGAATCAGACTCTTCTGTTGCCGTGCAGATTCTTAAGGAGTGGTCTAGGAATGTCCCACGGAGGATGCTCCATGCTTGGATAGGTTCCTTGAAGCTTGATGAACTAATTTCCTTGGATGTCTCTCATGTGTACAGATAAGCAAATCAAGTGGAAGATGCTCTCTCAAAAAGAGAAATCATGGAGGCAAGCTCTAGCTGGTCCTTTGTTCTTCCTGAGTACTACAATGATCTAGTCGACAATGATAAAATTGGCGCTATATATACAAGGTTGTGTAAGGATCCCCCTTTATGAGTTGTTTGTACTGTTTAAATTTTTTTATATATAACTTTTTGGGAGCAGGTCTTCACCTGGCTCTCGGACTTTTTGGCTACCTTATAGTGGATGGATTTATTTTAAACAATACCCCACCATGTGGCCACTAGTTTTATTTTACAAACTTTCAATTGATACTATCATATTGTTCCTTGACTAATGGAGGTTATGTCATGTTATGGCGAGGAATAGATTTCCATTTCCAATGAAAATAACATATTGATTAGTTCAGGGGAACATGATGATTCTATATGATCGACCTATGATTTGTATTCCATCAATTGATATCCTAGGAAGTAGATGTGTGAAGGAAACTATTTTTGTGTTGGCATAGGTTTTATGAGAACCTTGTGATTCCATTAATAATGACAATTGTGTGGTAGGAGTTCATATCTCCATTTATCTTGATATTACATCCCTATATAGATTACATCATTGGGGTGTTCATTCATAACTTATCTTTATACACACAAACCCTTTATTTACATAATGAGAATATAGATATTGAACTGAGTACGCTTCATGTACATTAGGTTTTGGAAAATTTTTCAATTTTTTTTTCTGAATCGTAGGGTCTACTCCTTGGGAATGTGATTTTAGGGGTGAGGATGTCATTTGACCCATAGGAGGTGGAGGTAAGGATGTATTATATATTACCTAGGAATGTTTTCAAGATATGGATTTTTCTTGGGTTAAATGTGAATTACATGTGGTCTATCAATGACTTATCTCAACACCAATAATAGGGAAAACCAAGAATAGAGTAAATTTTGAGTGGAATGAATGATATGGATAGAACTTATAGGAGTCAAAGAAGAGATAAATGACTAATGAAATTCAGATTATTCTAGATATAGGGATCCATTTAACAATCTATTTTTAATCCATAAGGGTTTGTATGAGATTTTATTTTATATAAGGTTATTAGGAGGTCCCTAATGGGTTTCTTTAGTTTTGATCCCATGAATAAAACTAGCCTACACTTGATTAATAGAAATATTCAATGGTTATTGTGTCAAATTATTATTTTCATTATCACTTTGATATGATATTTCTCATCTACACAGGCCGTAACATCTTGAGATACAAATTCCCCCAACCATACATGATCCAATGGTAGAGGTTTTGGGTCTTGTACCTCCATAAATTTTATTTTGAGTTCATATATTCAATCTAGATGAAGAATATCAGAAAATATTCTCATAGTGGAAATAATCTAGAAAAGGGAACTTAAATATTTTATAATTAGTGGAAACTAATCAACTTACTCACTAATTTGAATATAGATGTGGTTTATGGATGAGATTTTGGGGACTTTTACCCTTTGGTAATTACCTATTCATTGGTGGATGAGGTGAAGGATAGGAAAAATATATGTTTTAATTGACTTTTGATTTGTAAAAAACTCATTGTAGATGATCCAATATTGTGATGTTCTAGGGATAAGAAAAATGTTCTATATATCCATGTTAGGGTTTTAGTCCCTAATTCCATGAATAATGAATCAATGTGGGACTACTATTCCATATGATTATAAATATATTGATTGGGGGGGTAAGACCCACCAATCAAATAGATGATATTGTATCATTCCTTGATTTCGAATTACTATATTTCTATATTTAATTATATAGTTAATTGGATTTTCATAATTTAATAATGGGGTTTTCAAATTTATAATGGGTATCCATAGGCCCAAACATGGTGCATATATTCTATACTACGTGGAATATCCCTTTAGATCATCTTGGGGGTTTTAGTGACTCTCACACAATTAACACACATCTATAGAAAAAATGTGAATCCAAGAGACATCTCCCATGATGAAATTTTTCATGGGTCCTTTTAACATTGCTGGGGAGTGTTTAGAAGTATCGATGTGACTAGATAATGTAGAATATACCATGATTATGGTTTGAAACAAACATTGTTGATGCCAGATTTTGTAAACCATGGTTCCAAACTATGCAATATTCATAGGTGTTTTAAGATATTAAAATTAATATTCTACCATATCTATTTTAATAACCCATTTTGTACTCCCTAATTATCCATTTTCATGAGGCATCCAAGGAGGACCCCTTGGTGTTACCTCCCTTCTCCACAATTTTTTATTCCATAACATCTTCTTCCATTTTATGAGGGTTTTTAATGGTTAAGGATCTTTTTCATATTTCACCTTTATCTAATTTAATTTATCCTCCCTTATATAAAATAAGGTTTCATAATAGGCTAAACCCCAGTTGTGGGTCTTGTATTAAAATTTTATGTTTCATGTTTAGAGCTTGTAGAGGCCGCCATGAGGCATATTCTAGTTATCTGTTCCTCAAAGGCAATGTGATCCCTCCAGTTTAAGGAATTATTTCCATGAGATTCTATTTCCCCATCATTCCTCTAGTTCAAAATTATTCAAAACCTCTATTTTTTATATTATATTATTTGATTTTTGATTATTGTAAAGGAAAATACAATTTTTTTCCACACATAGGTTATTTTTAAGTTGACTTTGATGAGACTTTAAATGGAAGTTAATTAATTTATATTCAAAATTTATTTTAGTGCCCTATAGGTTATTGATAAATTACTCAATTATTTCTTCAAGAAAATAAATGTTTTAAAAATGAATTTATATGATTTTTAATGCATTTTTAGTCTATAAACATGACTTTTTTAATTTTTATAATTCAATAGAATATTGTCTAATGTTTTTTATTTTTATTGGGATTGTTTTCACTCTTGATTTTATTTTATTTATTAAATTCATTAATATTATTTTATTTTTTAATTGATGTTAGGTTACATGTTTGGCGTGTTTAATATGTTTTTTAAATGAGATTCATTTTAGCATGAATGTTTGTTTTTCAATCTGTTGAAATGCAATTGGAATAAAAAAAATGTATTCTTATGTATTTATCTAGGTGTAAAATATTTAAGGCCTATTTGGAAAAACCATTGAAATTATTTTATCATTTGAGTTCTCAAGAAGGTATCAATCGATTGATTGGTTTTTATGACATTTTTTGGATTGATCCCATGCTTTTAATTTTCATTTGATCATAGTAGTTTTGTGGAGTTTGTTATATTTTGATAAAAATGGTACTTTCTCTAAAGTATGATTGGATGTGAGAAAATAAGAGTTTTATATGTCATAGATGATTATGTGATTAAATTAATGGTTTATAAGAAACACATCCATTTAGTTTATCACTTAAATATATTTTTTCATGGGTATAAAAGAGCAGGATTAAGTATGGATATACATTGAAATACATTCCATTAAATAAAACTTATTCCACACCAACTAAATGATAATGTGTTGTGGACATTACATACCACTATAACCCAGTGCAGTTCTCTATAGTTTCCTTCATGGGAATGTATATGGATTGATATCAATAGATATTATTGGTTCAATCACTATAAGGGTATGGGGATTTTATTGTTCTTTGAACATAGTTTTGCATGGCTTTTCCTATTATGTTTTTTATCTTCCTCTAATTTATTGGATTCTATTTTTCCTTAATTTTTCTTATATTTACATCAATTGAGTAACTATTACTTTTTCTTACCTATGTTTTCTAATAGTGTTGTATTTATATTTATTTTTCATGAAATTTTTATATGTGTGTAGTTTATAGCTCCACATTATTCCTATTATTATTGTTATATAATAATTTTGTAAAATTATTTTTCAAATGAATTGGTTAGTATTATTTCAAAAACTAAATTTTTTAATTAATATGGTTATAAAGTTATTTTCACAATTTCATTAAAAATGTGGTTAGAGTGAATTTCATAGAACTAGTTTTTTTCAACTACTAATGTTCTTTGGATTTTAAATAAGAATTATGGATTAGATTATGTCATATTTTTATACTTAAATTGTGATAAACTAGTTTTTATGAATTTTGTTCAAAGATTTATCAAACTTAATGGATTATGAAAGGAATAAAATAGTGTATTTGTTTGGGGTAATTTGACGAGGACTTCCACACACCCAATAATTAAAAAACTCTATTCTTGTAGATGGAGTGGATTTTACAATTTGACATTCATGTATATGATGGTTTCTATCTTATAGAGTAATTAGATGTATAACTCATAGATTATGATTTATGGTAGAGTTGGTACATGATATTAGGTTAATTAAAAGGTGTATATTTTTTATTTTAGTATTATCATTCTTCTTGGAATATGTATGTATTTGAAATTTTTTCCTTCTTGAAACATAATATATTCATTATATTGTATTGAATTTCAATTATGTTTTGGATGTGATTTTATAGATAATATTCAACTGTGAATTTTTTTTTGTATTTAAATTATGAAAATCTTATATGGCTTTCATGGTGGTCCAATTTATGTACCACACATACTAGAATCTTGTAAATTTTCAGCTTTCTATTTAGATTTTTTGTGAAAAAACATTCCCGAGTTTGATATCTTAAAATGAATGCACAAGTATCTAGCTTGTATGGATCAATAATTCCCTTCCAGACTTATACAAGAAATATAGTGTAAAAAATACGAGTCAACCGAAGGTGGTTTGTGTCAATATGATATCTATACGACATTCATAATTGGGATGTATTATTTTATTGAATATAGGAATGCCATAACATGATTGGTAGGTGGGGTAGAGTATATGAAACTCTTTATCATTCATAACATCGATTTAACATGGGTGGAATAGGTATGAATTTTGAATTTTGGGTTTAAAATTTATTTATTCCAATTTATCATGGTTTACATTGATGATATATTTATTTATATTGAGGCTGTGTGGATTGTTTAGTGATTTTTGATATTTTTAGGTAAAAATTACTAGATAATTAATGGAATATAGTTATAATACACAACCTAGAAAACATTTTATGTCATATTAATGTGGTTATTAAGAGCTGCTAGTGGTTATTTCCTGATTGGTTCATGGTCTAATAATCTGCGAGGAAAATATTTTCACAACCACTAATTTGTTAAAATATTGTATCCTATCTGAATGGTCAGAAGGCCTTAATTTCTTATTCATTTTTGATAATAACCCTTATAAGGGTTAAAGTGGAACCATTAAATTATATTTCCTATAGTATTCATGAAATTACAAGACCCGAAGGTCTTAATGGAATACATCCCAGACTATGACTACTTGAAACTGCCCATCTCGACGGTCTACATCGTGATCAACTGTCCACCTTTGCATGGTTGTTTAGATAGCTATCATGTGAAAGGATGCATTGGACTGGTACTAATGAAAAATTTCAGACCCTCTCATTATTCCAAATCTGATAGATCTACTCTGGTGATTTCTCCTTGCTTTAAATCCTCCTCTAGAGCATGTTCCTTAAAGAATATGTCTGGTTATTGCATCAACACATTAAGTGTAATGAAGGCCTTAAGGTGTCTTTAAGGCATAAAGGTGTTCTAAAATCTTTACTAACCTGAAGTATTGGGTATCCCGAAGGCCTTAAGAACTCTAGGACCAAACTGATGGCCAAAAGCTGAATAGTTCCAGCTGCTACAGTACTAAACATTAACAAAAATAATAACTACTACAATAATTCTATAATAACTCAGAAATATTCCTATACTCAGATTCAAACCTGGGTTTCATGGATTCAATTGAAGATTACTCACTAACTGGGATGAGGAATAAGAACACTCACTCCCATCAGGGGGCCCCAACCAAGGCCAGGTCCGCGCCACGTTCCCCAGCTAAGCAATTGTTTTGAATCACCATTTGCATAATTCCATGGTTTTGATAGAACAAAAAATTGACCATATAGTTTTTCTCATTGTATAATATATTTTATATGTGACTATGATTTTATCCATTGGATTCATTGATTTGGATTTTTTTGGGATGAGTTAATTTTTGGGTGATTTTTTTCAGGTGCAATGCTCATTTTAATTTGGTACTGTCTTATCTGAGAGTACCATGAATTAGTGTTTCTATTATGTTTAAAATATTGTTAGTGGTTTGATATGACCCAATATCAATTTTACCTTCTATTATATTTATTTATCTATTTTTATTATTTTCACTAGGATTTTATTGGGTTTCCTTTGATTTTTGGAAGAAATTGTGGTTCAGTGTTTGTCTCACATATTGTTTATGGCTTGGTAAACCATATATCCAAATGATATGTTTTCATCTAGATATGTCATGTGAAGGGAACACAATTTATTCATGATTTATTATGCCATATATAAACTGTTAATTCTATCCATATTCATTACAATGTTTGAATTATCTAAATTCCACCTAAGGTATTAACCCCATTACCTTTCTTCTTCCCACCCACTGGAGTTTGTTGACCCTAAGTTCCAATATTTCTTATTACCATCCCTTCAATAGAAATTTTAAATGGGTTTATACATGTTTTGGGACTGTTTTTTTGAGGTAATGTCATCATAACCCTTTCTTATCCATTTATCCATTATTTTATCATCCCCTTGTTGTCTTAAACATGTGTTGGAGTCCAATTATTTACCATGGAGCAAGTTTATTTGAGTTTTTTATGGGCTTATGGTCCTATGTGGACATTTAAATGTTTCATTGACTTTTTTAATATGATTTGACTCTAGGAATAGTGATATCAATATGTTTTATTTATGATTCTCTATGATTGATTCATTAAACATAAAACCATGAATTATTAAAATTTCTTGGAAATTTTTTAAATATTTCTTAAACCTTATTAAATATTTTTATTATTTAATTAAATTATATTTTTTTCACCTTCGGTTACAATTGATGTGAAAGGATTCTTCACTTAGTTTTCAATACTAAATCATTTTTATATTCTATTCACACCTACCATTTGACAAAATTCTCATATTAATCTTCATAAGGATTCCCTTCACTTATAATGTGTTTAGAGTTACCAAATATATTCTCATAAGGTTTATATCTAAAATATAAGTGGTGTTCTTGTTTCATTTAAGGTGTATGTTGAGTTTCCAAGAATGATTTAGGTGTTTATATGATGGTTATAGGATTTTTTTATCCAAAATGACTTTATAACTTTATTCTATAAATGAAATTCCATAGTCCTAGTTGGAACCCCATGAAATGAGATTTCATGATATTTTAGGACCCCTATTGTGATCCATTTTCACTTTTCCACTCTATAATTTTAATGTAATAAGAATAAATTTCTTGGGAGGGTATAGGAAGGTATATGAGGGTTACTACTTATGTTTTATTATTTATTAATGTGATGTCTATATGACTTATTTTTCACTTATATCCATTGATTAATATCAAGGGAAACCTATGTTTTTATGTAGAATAATTAGATGAGTGTTACAGTAGCATATATTACACACTAGATGATGCTTGAGGTATGATTGTGTCTGACCAGGGTTTACGTCCCTAGTAGAAAAAGAGGTTAGGATAAGAATGAGTATATTTATGTTCACCAAAGTTTGACTAATTCCATATTAGTTATTCCTGAGGCATAGTCCGTTATCATTTAATGTAAGGTCCCAATGAGTTTCCCATGACACATAGTTGTTAAAAATGGTTTCAATAAATGATCTCTACTTTATAATTAATTGTATCCAATATTCTGATCTATTTTTGTCAAATTATTCACATTATTGTGTTTAAATTACCCTTCCTTGAAATAATGGTTCTATCTTTCCATATTCCATATTTTTAGTACAGTATGGGTTGCGTTGAAAAATCATTCAAGAAATATTTTTTTTGAATGGTTTTGGAAGAATGAAAAATGGTTTTATTTTCATTATAATCTCCAAAGTCCACTATCTTTAATGGTTTAATGTTTTTTTAGAAAAGGTGTATTCCTCGACTTTGTAGGAAGCAAGATTTTGAAATTCTTAATTACCATTCTATAAAATGATTGATTTTAAATGGATATAACATTCTCTTGATTTTAATTAAACATAAAATATTACATTTATATATGTATTTCTAAAAAGAATAAAATGTACTTATTTTTATAGGCTACGAATGGGTTGTGTGAAGGATACCTACTGTGAAATTATTTCTAATCCATATAATATTAATGTATTATTAAAAAATTTACGTGGATATAGATTTTTTTTATGAGTTACTAGGTTCTGTTATATTGGATGTGGTTAGTGATGATGCTTTACTTATCAAAAAATATGGGTTATAGCAGTATTATTTTTAGTTTTGATATTGCATCATTTCATGCCCACACTCATGTATTAAACATTTTGATAGTTCATGTTATAGTTTAAATATTTTATTTGTTTTATTCATTTTGAGTTGTATCAATTAATTTCAAATATTTTTTTTATGAGTTATGTTAATTCATTTATTCCTTATTTTTTCTTTTTAAAGTTGTAATATTACATATTACTGGTGTACATGGTAATCCGACCTGATTGGTATTAAAAAAATAATAGATAGAATTCCCCTTTGATTTTTTAATCATTGTAAATCATTCACAATATAATATATATGATTCCCTATAACTAGTTTATAACCTAAGGGAATAAATAATTCTATTTGGGCCTAGTGGAGAATCATATTAGGTATTGGTTTGATTATATCCTACAATGGTTCATGAAAAGTGGTATTATATTGAGATTATTATTTAGGATGTAATGGTATATAGGATATATGATTATTTATACTCAAGAGGTAGTTCACGAGTATGTTCTAGACCACTAATATTTTGGGGAAAGATGAGTCACCAGGGTTTCCATGTATGAGTATGTCTCAAAATCAAGTTTTTTTCTTGGTCATTGTTTATATGTTTTAGTATTTATTTGAATATTTATTCCTTTCCTTGAGAATTTATGAGTAATTTTAAAAAACCCCGTAGTTTTTTTAAAATTTTGGAAGAATACATGTGGTACATGGTTAGTGTGCATGGTCTGGTACAAATATGAATATATCATGAATCCAAAGATGGGATACTTATAATGGGGAATCAAATTGTTTTTGAGTGGTTTTCTATAAAATATATCCAAACTATCTTTATTTTACAATTTATAGGTTTTGGAGGTTTTTTTATTTGAGGATCCAAATTATATTTATTATTATTCATTGATTATATAAAATAAATTGTTGTGTTTTCATGGGTTAAAGAACTGTTTCAGTTGATTAAAGTTATTTTTTAAGTACAAAACATTTTTTTTGAAAAATAATAAGTGAACCTTTTAATTTTCAAAAGGACTAAATCAAATGGTTCATGATAAAAAATATTTTTTTTCTAAAAAATTCTTGAAAAATTATTTAAGGACAGTCATGTAGATATTTATGAAGTTTATTTTTATTCTATAAGTTTTTATTTGAGAATTTTTCTAATGGTTGTATTTTTAATGGTATAAATTTTAAAGGAAATACTTACATATATTATAGATTATTCTAGAAAAATATTTATTTTTGTTTTGATAAAAGTTTTTATATGATCCAAAATTACGAATGAATGTGTGATGTTTTTTTGTAAAATATTTCCTAAATTTTTTTAGATTGGAAATATAACTTTTATATATATATATATATTTTTTACTTTGGTAACCTCATTTTTCAGTTTAACAATGAAATATTATTTATTAATGTGTTATATTTAAAAATATGGATCGTTTTATAATGAAATCTGGGATGTATTTTAAATTTGAGGGTTTTTAGGAATAATTTGAATTCTTTGGCATGTAATTGGGTGTTTAAATTGGGATAGGATTTTGTAATTACTTTTATTTTTTTAAATGAGGTGACCTATTTTCTATAACTTTACCTGGGTTTTTTTGTGTTTTATGGTTTACATGAAAATATATTTGTCCATTAATGGGTTATTCATTAAAGTGGTTCAATTATTTGTTAAATTTAGCAATTTTTTAAAATGATTTTTATTTTTGTAAGGTTCATTATTTTTAGTTGATTTATGATTTTTTATATTCCCATGGTTTAGATAATGATTATTTTATTTAAATTAGGGATTATTAATGGTTAAATTAATGTTTTGTGTTTTTATGGAATGCCCCCCAAAAAGTATTGATCGAATGTGGGATGCTGTTATCTATAGTTTCCCTTTAATTTTTCTTGTTGTGAAATATTTTTGGAATTTGTGATAGATAAATGGTTTGGTATTTAACATTATATAGTATGGGGAAGATTTTTATTTTGATAGAATCATTCATTTACATGTTGTTTGGATATCTTAATGGGTTTTTTATTATAAAAAATTATTTTTTGGGGATTCTAATGCCTCATTTTTTATTATTTCATTGGTTTTTAAGATGATGTTAGTCTTGGGATGATATTTGACTTTTGAGTGTCCCTAAAATATATATCATGGGCGTGTGTTAGGTTAACCAGGACTGGTTCTTCTTCTATATTAGATGCCTCTCTGGATAGTGTTCTCTATTTTAGTTGGGTTCATAGAGGGATAGTTTTATAAGTGAATGTTGCCATTTTTTAACTCTTGAGACAATAATAGTGGCCATGATGATCTTATTAAATAATTAGTATTATTAATTCATTTTTAGTCAAATATTTCATTTTTTTATTTGGTCAATACTGATTCTTTTTTTGAGGTGGTAAATCTTCTGAGATTTTGGATCGAATGATGTGTTTAAGGATTATTGGGAATTTTTCTATAAAGTTATGTTCTTATTTTCATTGTTATATATGTTTTTGATGGTGAATGTCTTTATGAATTATATTATATTTTTATAGGAACCCAATAAGTGAGTTCTGCTAAACTAATTAGTCCCCCTTGGTCAAAATTATTTTCTCTGGGAATTTATTATTTTGTTCATTCTTGGGAGTATTGGTTATTTTTATAGAATATATGGACTAGTTAAACTATTTAATTCAAGGGAAACAACAATGTTTCTTTATTTTATATTGAATACTTACTAAGATTTCAGTGTATAAATTTGGGGTGAGATTCATGGTTTCCTTGACCTGACCCTTATTTATGAATGATTTTATTCTAACTACCCTTGAGTCCTCCTAGTAATATTTTTCTGAATTATTTAATATTTTATATCTATGAATATGGTGGTGTGGTTTATATATACTAAAATTTCACATCCAATATGATATGAAGTTTATTTTTTAGCCTTGGTATCTGAGGTTACTTGAAAAATATATATTTTTTTCTATATAAGTCATATTGATTGGTACTAGGGTTTTGGATCTAGTTAAAATTTTGGTGTTCTTGGTTTTTGAAATTTCATTATAGCGGAGGAATAAAAACCTTATCCATTACTTATTTGACCTTATATATGGGGAGATATCTAGGTATATAAATAATTATATGATGTATAATTGTGACACCCTAAAAAGTAATTTCTTATATATTTTATTTATTTTATGGTTTCAATTATTTTCTCCATGTTTCTGATGTTTTTTCAATTAATTTTTGGAGAAATAAATTTTTAGTGTCTGTCACACACATTAAACATGATTAGTGAAAACTGTATAACCTAACAATGTAATGTCTGTAGTAAATTGAATTGGATATTTCATGGGATTGGTGCATGGTTTTTTCAACTTCGATACCATTCTATGTGGTGTTATCAAGGTGGGTATAATTAAGAGCGCTAGGTTGGTTCTGAAGGTTACATGCGCATCAGAAGTGAGGATGGGACGACGCCCAACATTAATTTTTTCTATATTCAATGAAAAATAAGGTATCAATAAAACAATGAACACCAATATACATTGAATTTAATTATGTATTTAAAAAAATTAATAGAAACTATGGAATCCAACCTTTTTATTACATAACTATTCATTTCATTTTACAAATAGAGGATCTTGAAAGTCTTGTGTCTTGGAAAAAAGGTATATAATACATGAAAAATTAAAACATTATTATATTCCAATTGAAATGATTCTTCAAGTTTAATAATATGTACATTTTTTTCATCTAAAATACTAGGGGAAAATATAAAAGTAAAGGCTGAGCAGAATGCCCAGTAAGGAAAAACAAGTGAAACAATTTATAGGTGAACTTGAGCAATATCAATAAGAACCTGAGGAATATCACAAAGGAATGATAAATAGGCACATAATAGAATTAATAAATTTAATAATAACTTGAATATTTGGATACAACAATTAATTTATACAATCATAATTATATCACCAAGGTCCATCCCAATGGTTTTATAAAAATTTCCAATGTTATTCACCAAGGTATCGTAAAATTTTTCTTCTCTAGAGATTAATTTCTTTACCCAATGTATTAGAGTGATACGAGGGAGAAAAATTATTATGTATTTATTTTCATGTGATACACATATATCATAATCAAACATTTCCTAAATAATCCATAGAGAATAAAATATATGGGGTTTATATCAAAATCATTGCATTTTAAAAAGTGCTAAAAACATGATCATTATATCATTTATAACCCATGGAATGAAATGCGTGATTTATGTATGTTAATTATAGAATAAAATATATAATATTTATTTCTTGATAAATATCCCAAGAAATTAAATTGTTTTGGGTATTCACATAAATAAAATAAGATAATTTCTTGAGAAAAAGAGAGAGATTTTGAGACGAAGATTCTGCAGCATAATGACTATGCAACATGGTTTTAAAAAACATTAAAAAGAGAGGGGATATAGGTTACCTATTCATAATATATTTATAATATTTTATAATGATATAATAATATCAACATAAGAACATGGTATGTAAATTTTCAAAACATAACACATGAAAGATAAATTGAAAGAAAAAAAGAGAAGTTGCGAATTTCCTTATGAAAATTCAACAGCCTAGCGGCATCGCTTAAAAATTCAGAAAAATTAGTTGATGAGAGAGGAAAGGGTATATAATAATTTAAAAATTAAATATACAAGCATATGGATATATAATAACATACCCCATCATAAGAAAATGTAAAATAAAATACATAACATAAAAGAAGTCTTTACTAAAAGAGGAGGGTGAAAGGTTCCCTTACCTTGAAGAGTAACTTCAAAAACTTGAAGTTTGGGACCTTGGGGGGATTGAGGGAACCTTGGGAGGACTCATTGGGAGGTAAAAAGACAAGATATTAATTTATGAGGACTTTTTAGTGAAATTAATGAAGGAATGGGTTGGTATTTATAGAAAAATTGAGGGAATATTTTATTAATTTCCAAGGGACACCTCATTAGTGGTATTTAAACAACCATGGGCTTTCTCATGGTATTTTACCATGGAATTAGCCAATTCATACAAATAATATCATATTTTACTGTACATAATTAGACTATAATATTATATTAATTATTACATCATTATGATGTCATTAAACACACCAAAAACTAAAAAACTGCATTTTTTACTATTCACCAAAAAACAAAGCATTTTATAAAAATCTAAAAAATTCACTCTAACCTAATATTGATGTTCTGAATTCAAAAAATTACTCCATTTTATAAAAATAATTTTCTAATTATGATATATTTAATTCTTAATTAAAATCACTATTTACCTGAAAAAAATACTAATACTTAACTAATAATTTATAAAATAGTTCTTTACTTATGATTTAATGTCACATTAATATTCAAGATTCCCTAATTATATTTATAATTACTTAAATGAGGTTACTATTATATTGGTCACATTACTATTCATTAGGGTAATATTACTATTCATAATTTACTATTCACCAAAAATTAAGTTGATCTTATTAGACTCTAAATTTATTACTGATAAAAAATTTATAAGACCTGTTTTTGAGAATCATTTCACATTATTAATTATTTAAAGTATTAAAATTTTTTTGAAATACACACTTTTTATATATTCAAAAATAATATAAAACTTCTAAAAATTCATCCAATATTTATTTTGACAATTGAAATTCAAAAAATGTATTATAATAAGAAATAAAAATTTTAATTATACAAAAGGATTACATAAAGTAACTAATGCCTCATTACAGAGCCCCTTATAACACCTGCATAGAACCTAAGAGTAATGTGTGAAATGGTGATATAATCTTGGGGTGGATTGGACAACATTTCCCGAGTGGTGATTTCTATTAGCTTGAACTTCTCCTGAAGATGATTATGTTCAAGATTAATATGTTGAAGCACGGTTTGGGATTGGTCTAGAGAAAAGCCTAGTAAAACTACCTCCTCCCCAAGCTCTGACAGATGGGCTTCGTATTTCCCGTATATACTGGATGAGGTCATCGAATCTTCTTTCTGTATTAATTAACAACGATCATTTGTATTTATAAAAAATAATCATAAAGTTAAGAGTATAGTTTCCAATGGCCATATTGACCAACAATCATATAACAGTAAAAACCCAACAGTCTCATTTTAATTATACTCACTTCACTAATAATAGGATATATTTTTGTTGAGTACAAAATTAAATAACACAAAAATTCAGGAAACAAATATTATTCAAAAGTTTGGGTCATCACAGAAACCCAGAACCATGAAAGAGTATCAACATATTTTGTTTATAATTAATTTAATTAAATAAGAATTACCTCCATGGTGATTCTTCATTGATGCATTTGGACAAATATCTATAGTACGCCACCGTTGTGTTGTAGAATCCAGGTGTAGGATTTCTATAGAAGTTATCCACACATGTTCCACATATCTCTGAACAACACCAAAGGAGTCTCATGGTGAAAGAACAAAATATCCTTGCACTTGTGATGTCTACATTTGATCACCTTTAGAAATTCTTCCAAAGCATTCTTCTTGATCCGGTTGAGGAGGATCACTCTCATTTTTAGATAATTCTTGGAGAGTTAAGATATCTATAGGCTCAAGAGGTTTTCTCGAAATGTTGTGGACAACACAATTACCATTCCTTGGCTAGCACTTAGCTAATAAGAGAATAATTTACCCAGGTATTTAATTCACTAGGTTAATAATAAATAATTTTCACAAGTCCCTTAATTATTTTACTAATCCTATAAAAACCCCCATGTAAAATAATAACAACAACACTATTATTTCCTAACATACACTTAACTTGTGAGTTATAATTAAATTTTATTCAGTCAACTAATATTCAATATTATTATTTCTCACTAGATAATTAAATCAGTCCACCAATCCTCCACCATATTTATTGAACCATGAATGATGAATATTTATTTAGTAAATAAATATCATTGCATTATTTTCCAATAAATATAAAAATGTTATATTCACTAAATATAAAATAAATATTTATTTATTATTCCACCCACAATATATTTTCTCAAATAACTAGTGTTGAAATAAATTTGACCAGGTATCCATGAATAATTATTAAACCATAACTTGAAATAATCGTTATTCAACTTGTTAAATGATAAATAATATATTATTTAACAGAGATACTGGATACACTTAGTGTGTGACACATTAGGACACTTTCTTAGTGGCATTAGGCGGAGCAACCTAAATGCAAGGTTAGAATCTATCATCATGAAAATGCATTCGTAGATAAATAATTTAATGTTACAATGACATGTCACCACATATGAATGCTTACCGTGTATTGTAATCCATTTTTCTTGATATCTCTAATCAAGAGGGTTGTATTTAAGTTCCATCAAGCCATGTGCTTGATTTCTCATTCTTTGACTTCTCACAATTGGAACTTGCCTATAGATCACCATGGACATGGATTTACTTAGGATATATCATTTCCATAAAATGGCATGAGATATCAACTCCCTTTATAGAACTGAATGGAGAAATACTTTATCGCATTATTCATTAATACAGTATTACTTGTGATGCACCCAACATATCCTTCCTCCCCATGAACATATGTCGTCACGGTTTTCACCAATACATCTAAGTGTGCAAGTCATAATACCCATAAATAATAATCTTAAAGTCTAAGGACCAATAAAAACATCCACAGATTGGAACATCCAATGAAACTTATAATTATGGATTTCCTACTGGCGGGTCTCTTTCTCATAATATCCTCCAGGACATTACCAAGGGAATACACCATGATATGGTGCCTCAAAGCCCTATGATTCTCTACCCCTGATACCCTATTTCATTTTTCCCCTTCAAATGATATCATTCGACTATAGAAAATATATTCAATAATAGTACCATGGCACTTCCAGGTTCTCATCATAGGGGGGAATTACTATGACCTTTTTGTGTGACAACTACTCTTGGGACATTATGACATGAAATTTAACATATAAGAACAATCATGATGTGATAAAAAGTTTATTAATATCCATTAAATGAATACATGTTTATCATAAAGTAAAAATAAGTTGGTTCTAAGGTACCAAATACAAAAGAATCCTACTTGAACTATAGCCAACTGATAAAAAACTTCAGTCTGCTAGCTCTCACATGGCACTCATGATTCTGCTGAGATAGGCCTTTAGTCAAGATTTCCACCACTTTCTCTTACATAGGTACTCTAATCAATGCAACTTCACCCCTCTGATGAAAATCCCACAAGAGGTGATACTTTCAGAGTATGTTCTTTATCTATTAATTCGACCTTGTCCCTTTTTCAAGAGACACTACTGCAATATTATCACAATACAATGTGATAGGGTCTTTACTACTAGGAACCAAATTAGGATCATGGACAATGTTCCGAATCCAAGCGACTTTATTGGCTGTATCAAAATCCTCTATATACTCATACTCCACTATAGAATCAGTGACAACTAGCTACATTGAAATCTTCTAGCTCATAGCTCCTCCGTTGAGATAGAAAACATATCCCGATTTCAACTTCAGATCATTATAATCTATTTGAAAAACAACATCAATATACCCTCTGATGACAAGCTCCTCATCTCCTCCATACACTAGGAACATATCCTTAGTTCTTATTTTATACTTAAGGATAGTCTTAACTACATTACTATACTATTTTCCTAGATCTTCTTGATATCTACCTACCATTCTCAGTTCATAGGGAACATCAAGTCTAGTATATAACATGACATACATTATAGATTGTATTTCTGAAGTGTATGAGATCTTACTCATTATATATTTCCCCTATTGTTTATGGGGACACATTTTCATAGAAATTTGTAAACCATGTGACACTGGAACCAATACCCTCTTGGATTATTCCATACTAAATATTTTTAGTATTTGGTCAATATATATACTTTGACGTAGTCAAAGAATACTCTTTGACCCATCAATAATGATCTCGATCACTAGATAGTAGGATGGTTTGCATAAGTCCTTCATGGAGAAGAACTTGTTCAACTAGTATTTAACTAACTTTATTACTGGTATATCATTTCCAATAAGTAATATTTCATCAACATATACTACTTTGATAAAAACCAGATTCCCATTAAACCTTTTGTAAACACATGGATCACATTCATTCTTAATGAAACCAAATTCCTTTATAGCTTCAACGAATCAAATATTCCATGACCTGGATGATTAATTCAATCCATAAATATACCTATGAAACTTGTAAAACCTTTTGGTATCAAGTAGTGTTACAAACCCTTCTAGTTGTGTCATATAGAAATCTTCCTGAAAGTTCCCATTAAGGAATGCAGTTTTGACATCCGTATGCCAAATCTCATAGTCATGGTAAGATGCTATAAACAATATGATTCTAATTGATATAAACATGGAAATTGGTGAAAATGATTCATCATAGTCAATTCCTTGACACTATTTAAACCATTTATCCATTATCCTTTCTTTATAGGTACTTACTTTACCTTACATTTCTAGTTTCCTCATCAATACCAATTTACACCCAACATGCTTTACATCAACTGACACATTGACCAGAACCAAAACTTGTTTTAGATACATATAATCCATCTCAGAATTCATTGCTTCTAGCCAACATGAATCTTCTAAGATCTCTGCTACCTCCTTGTAAGAGAGAGGTTAATCATTTTCCAAAAATAACGAGTCACCATCCTTGTTTCCCTCAGAATTTGGGGATGACCTCCTGGATGGGAGATTCAAACGTTCCGATCGGTTTCTAACGGGTTTGTTCGTAGAACTGGAAACATCCAATGATTCCACATCCACTTGGACCCACTTTCCAATGGTAGGCGCTCCATTAGTTTGTGAACTGATGAGGCTAAGGATTTTGCATTGGTCGAGAGGATGGGAGGTCGGACTCATCACACGTTTTTGAGGGGAATTATTATCTATTCCGGGACTCTCTTTATAGATTTAAGTTATGTTCATGAATCCTTATTATATTACCAAGTATAAAATGAGCTTTCCTTCAGTTTAACAATCAATGATTAAATATGTAAGAATTTTAGAGAATCTTTTATATGTATTCGAGGTTCTTCATCAATAGAGAATCATCTATATCTATTTATAGAGTCTTGGTTAATGGTATCCTTCAAAATATTTATATAAAAGTCTCTTGGTCATTATGATGACCAGGCTAGTTTTAAAGCCACTCAGTGGGGAACTTGAATTTTATTGTCATTCATAAGGAAATGAATTATTTTAGAGTTGGGATCGAACCCATAGATGGGCTACCTATGTATCCTTTGTTTTGGAAAAGGAATCAGAACCCACATAGTTCGAGTAAGGGAGTATGATGTTTATGATTGATGGCTCAAAGAAGGATGTCACAATTACTTTTACACTCTAAGCTCACGTGAGTCATGCTCGGTGTGAGAAACAAGAGGTATTGGTAAAAATTAGACAATTGTGCCATGAAAGATGCAATCATAAGAAATAATGTGGGGGTTATGTATGTATGACTGCCCAGATAAATTTTAGGATTTACTTTAGGGAGAAAATCCAGGAACAGGGTCCATAAAGGTATATGTGCTTTATGGAGATTTGAATACTCTAACTTGGGACTTATTCCTGAAAAGGAAACCCAAATCAGGAGAGGATTAATAATTGGGTTTTACTCCTGAGAAAGGAATCCCAGATTAAACGTAAATTAGGACTGGTTAAAGAGAATTTAAGGGACTTGGGGCTTACTCCTGAAAAGGAAGCCCAAGATTATGACTGGGACTTACTCTTGAAAAGGAGGCCCAGGTTAAGGGATTTATGACTGGGACTTATTCCTGAAAAGGAAGCCCAGGTTAAGGATTAAGGTTTGGGGATTAATCTTGAGGAGGATGACCATATTTGAGACTGGGGCTTACTTCTGAAAAGGAAGCCCAAATTAGAGGATCTGGGGATTACTCCTAAGAAGGATGCCCAAATTTGAGGATCTGGGACTTACTCCTAAGAAGGATGCCCCAAAAATTAAGGGACTTGGAGCTTACTCCTAAAGAGGATGCCCATATTAGAGGACTTATGACTGGGGATTATTCTTGAAAAGGAGACCCAGGTTAAGGATTCTCTCATCTTAAAGGATGAGGTTGAATGAATGAACTCTCCATATTTAGTGACATAAAGATATTTAAATCACTAGGTTTTGAGAGATATTCCACAGAATTCCTTTCAGAGAAGGAAGTCAAATCAAGAAATCATGCCATAAATGGATTTGAAGAGTGTCTTGAAGACTGAATCTTGAAAAGGAAAGGTGTAATGGCTTAAGAGGGGTGAAATGGGCAAGAAAGGCACCCAAAAAGGAATGGGCGCACAAGTCTTGGAAGGCGTGCAAGTATTGCGGGGGCATGCAAGTATTGGTCGCGCAGGTGTACCTGCGCGAAATGGTGGGTACTTGCGCGATATTCAACCAGCATTGAAATACTTGAGCGACTCTTTATTAAAGCCTTTAGAATCCTCTTGAGGTTCTTCCAAAAAAGGGACGCGCAAGTTCTATCAAAGAAGTAAGGCGGCGCGCAAGTGTGGCCACTTCCCTTAAGGGCTGGTCACTCAGACGCGCAAGTGTTGATTAATTTCAACACTTAGGCCTTCCTCCCTCTCTTTAGATCTTCCGTTCTAGGTAAGAAATTACCTTAGAAGTGTTCCGGAAGCTTTGAGAAGAGACTTGGGCGTCGGGAGCTTCAATCCGAGTTTCTGGAAAAAAGATCCTCCCAAATGGGGGGCCCACAGGGTCTATTTATAGGCAGTAGAAGACCCTGGGCGGTTACCGGGCGGTTATCACTTAGGTCACGCAAGTCACTTGCACGACCATAAGGCGTCGCGCAAGTAGACTTGTATAACCACTAGGCGGCACACAAGTGTACTTGTGCGACCATGAGGGAACTTGTGCTGCCTATAGGTAATGTTCTCCTTGTTCATCCCTTTGTCGATTTTTGATGTTTCTTTAAAGGATGAATCACTTTGGACTAAGGTATTTCCCTTTTTTCAGTCGTTAGACTCTGTGACGGAAAGGAGTGTCTGTAGACGCCGGAAAAGTCCGTTGTTCCCAAACGAAGCTCCGGATGCAGGAAGCGAGGTCATATTTGGAGTCAGAAGCGCGTTTCAGAAGAACCGGAAGGCTTGCGCGGAATTTCGGAGGCCCGCGCGCAAAGTTGTAGTGCTGCGTGCAAACCTCCCGGGATGCGCGCAATGCGCTGGGACGGCGCGCAATTTTGCGCGCCCATTGCCCGCGCGACTCCCTTGCGCGCCGGGCCCGATTCCGCGCCCGCGAAGGAATTTGCACGCCGTACCCGATTCCGCGCTCGCGAAGGAAATTCCGCGCCCGCGGATCGGATTCCGAACCCGGGGTTGCCTATAAATATAAGGCGACCCCCGACGTTTTGAAGGTTGCCGGAATTTGAAAGGTCTCTCGTGCGCGCAATCCAACCCCTTCCGCGCGCAATGCAGATCTTCAGGTAACCTCCTTTCTTTCGCGCAAGGAAGCCTAGGGGTTCGCCTTCGCGCGCAATCCCTTTGGCTCCTGTCCTTTGAATAATTCTTCACCCTAAGGCATTCGCGCGCAAAAGAAGTCTCTTGCGCGCAATTGCCCCCGGGGTGCGCGCAATCCGGCTCGATTGCGCGCACCCCCCGTTTTAAAGTGGCCATTCATTAAAGAATGAGCCGTTGCCCCCGCGCGCTATCCGAAGCCCGGTGCGCGCAATCCCTATCTTCCGCGCGCAAAGCGCTGGCTCAATTGCGCGCCAGCCCGCCTCATTTGCGCGCCGACCCGCGGTTTTGCGCGCCAAGCTCCTCTTTTGCGCGCAAACCGCCAGGGTCGCCCCCTTTGACCCCCTGAGGGTACCCGCCTGCGTGGCGCCCGATGATCTTCATCGCAGGTGCCCGCACCGTACGTTGTCTTCCCGTGCGGCCTTCCAGGCTTGCGCGAAGTGACACGGACCCATTAGGTGGCACCACACGTCCCGCACGACGTTAAACTGCACACGTCCAAGCTGCACGACACTAAACTGCCTTGCCTCCAACGTCCCGCACGACGTTAAACTGCACACGTCCAAGCTGCACGACGCTAAACTGCCTAGCCTCCAACGTCCCGCACGACGTTAAACTGCACACGTCCAAGCTGCACGACGCTAAACTGCCTAGCCTCCAACGTCCCGCACGACGTTAAACTGCACACGTCCAAGCTGCACGACGCTAAACTGCCTAGCCTCCAACGTCCTGCACGACGTTAAACTGCACACGTCCAAGCTGCACAACGCTAAACTGCCTAGCCTCCAACGTCCCGCACGACGTTAAACTGCACACGTCCAAGCTGCACGAAACTAAACTGCCTAGCCTCCAACGTCCAACATGACGTTAAACTGTTCCACGTCCGCGCTGCAAGACGTTAAACTGCCAAGCGTTTTCGTCCTCAACACATGACGTTAAACTTTACTTCGTCCGACAAGACGTTAAACCGTCCGCTTCGTCCTCAACACAAGACGTTAAACTGTACTTCGTCCGGCAAGACGTTAAACCGTCCGCTTCGTCCTCAACACACGACGTTAAACTGTACTTCGTCCGGCAAGACGTTAAACCGTCCGCATCACCTGATACCGTGCCCCGCGCGCAGGGTTCTTCCGGTTTGGATGTGGCCCCCTCCCGCTCGTCTCTGTAGGGATGTCGGGATTGGAGTGGCCTTCGCCCACGGGGGTAGAGTGTTACACACAGAATGAACTACGTGGACTTTGATCCCTGTCTCCTAAACAGGGTACGTAGGAAGCCTCCCCGAGGTTCAAGCCCACCACCTGGTCGTCCCGGTCGTATTCACGTCGGTTCGTCCATCAGTGGACCCTTCTTGGGTTCACACTTGCGTTGATTCACCTATGAGTCCGCCCTTGTGGGAGACTGCACGTGTGTATCTCCATTGTGCTTCCCCACTGCTGAAGCCAGTAGAGGGCGTGACCGGGATCGAGGTCTCTCACCTTCGCCCCAAGTCCCTCTCCAACTGAGCTTTGCCGCATCCGGGCTGCCTTAGTGCGTAAGTCCTGACAGAATGAACTACGTGGACTTTGATCCCTGTCTCCTAAACAGGGTATGTAGGAAGCCTCCCCGAGGTTCAAGCCCACCACCTGGTCGTCCCGGTCGTATTTACGTCGGTTCGTCCATCAGTGGACCCCTCCCGGGTTCACATCCGCGTTGATTCACCTATGAATCCGCCCCCGTGGGAGACTGCACGTGTGTATCTCCATTGTGATTCCCCACGGATCTTTTTCTATTTTCTTTTACCATCGTCCAGCATGACGTGAAACTGTGATCCACCCGGCCGTTCCATCCCCCTCTGTACGAGGTGGTTCGGTTCAATCCTCCACCCGGTGGCCTCGATCTCTTCGTGAGTCGGCTTGCCAACGTCCAGCATGACGTTAAACTGTATATCCGAACTACGCTGACTTTGATCCGCGCTAACGCGCGGTACGTAGGAAGCCCCTACGGGGTCCAAGCTCTTCACTCCATCATCCATCCTGATCCTTACCCGGGCCGCCACATCCCGGTGGGGTCATGCCACTTCACTCCACTCCACATCACTTGGGAAGCCGCCCATGTGCTGGCCCCAGCGTCGGAGGTTCCTCGCAAGGGGTTCTGTTACCTGATCCACTTCTTGTGTTGATCGGTCCGATGCCGTCCCCGCTGGACGTTAAACTCGTGGCATACCCCGTGTTGAACATGGGAAGCTGAGGAAAACCTCAGGTAACGCAGTTCCCCGCACCCAACGCAGGATGCCTCAGGCCATCATGCCTTCGAGAAGCCCTATTAGGGACGGAAAGCAGACATGCAGAGTCGCAGTGTTAAGACACGCCCCAACACCCGGAGCCACCCGGTCTCCTCACCGCAGGTTGCTGCCCCGACTAGACTCCTTGGAGCGTCTGGGCAGAAGCAGCGTAATTAACTGGTGTCCATAGAGATATGACGCCGGGAACGAGATTCACGAACATTCTTAAATCTATGAGGGAGACCCGGATTAGGCGACGAGTTCCGAGGAGACGTCCACGGAAGGAGGAGCCGACATCCCATCATCCCGGTTTCGATCAAGGAGCAGACGCCCCTGAACAAGGGACGGATGCCGCCCGCCCTTGGAAAGCGGGACTGTGGGACCACAAGCCGCGCGCGCTCATCCCCTCGGGTCGACAGGCGCACGCGCGAACGCGTCCTGGCGGAACAGCGTCGGAACACAAACCCGGCGCACATCCGCACCGAAACAGAAAAATGGTGAACCCGACGTGAATCTCTTCTCCTCGATACGAAGACCGATGGCTTTCAGAGGTGTTGGAAGACCAGCATGCTGCTCGACCGAGCATTCAGTTTTTACCCGCCAGGGGCTGGGGAGGGGAAGTCGGGCACTCCGTCTCACGACGTCGAAGGCCTGGGTCCCCCCCACGGGAGGCGTCGTGGCACTAACGGTTGGTTGTCGGTTCCTTTTCCTGTCAGTGTTAATGGGTTTTTCTCCCTGCTTTCAGGAATCAAGTCGCCCAATCCAGTGCCCGATCGCCACCCGTCCACTGGCGTAGGGGTAGGGGAAACACCGACGCGGCTACTCCGCGTGGTCCCGCCCGTTCCACAGCCGTCCCAGCAGCCGCAGCTGCGGGGCAACCACGCCCTCTCTCCCCCTCGGAGGTCATCCAGAGAAGGGTGATCAACGACTTGGTGCGGTGATATGAGGAAGATGGAGTCATCCCCACCAGGGACATGGCTCGCCTAGACCTCGAGAGAGTTGCACCTCACCACCAACGCCGCCCCCAAGGGCCGCGCAGGGTGGCGCCGCTGCCTACCTCGACGGCCAACCGTTTCGGGAGTTTATCCCTGGAACGCTCCGACAGCTCCTTTCCCTATGCGGATGAGGTGGAAGAAGTCCGGGACCACCCTATCCGAGATTCGCTCCAGGGATCCGCGATAAGGGCTCCTGTCAGGCCACGGCGACATCGCCGCCAGGCCTCTCAAGTCGAAGAACGGACTCTCCACCTGCCCGCGCCGCTGATCCCGACTCGTTTGTCCCGACGCCAATGTCGGGCACGAGCGGAAGAGGATGCCCACCTTGGGGCCCTAGCGACAGCGGCCGCGTTGGCTCAAGCCACTGCTGGTTCCAGTCACCAAGCCCCTGCGCATCCTGAGCGGGGGCACTTCTATGCCCGACCTGGATCGAGGCCCCGATCGCCCCAAAGGCGGGTTGGGTTGACTCTCCCGGTTGCTGGTACAGGCAATAGCCACCGCGGACCACCTCGCGGTAGCGCTATTCACCAACAGGGTCTACTCCGTGTGGCCGATCCAAGAGGCATGGGTCATCCCACCTCCCGATCCCGGCCTGGAGGCCTGCCCGGAAGCATCTCTCCCCGCGTCCCCTTTGATATCTGTCCCGGTGCTCCTCGCACCTTGGTTTCCAGTCCTCTTGGCCCCAGCACTAGTGCGGCCGGAGGACGCCAGGACAGAGATCAGCCATGCCCCGAAGAACCACCCAGGGGCAGGAGGGCAAGGTGTCGACGCCGAGGGAAGAATGTTACGGAATTCCGGACAGAGATCCGACCGGTTCGCTTCTCTGATTCAGAGGCGGAGTATGATTCGGCGACGGAGCCCTCCCCCCAAACCCGCCAGTCAAGGGCAGGGGTAGGAATGCGGCACATCAGCCTCGTACTTCCCGAGAGCGAGATCGATATGATCCCCGCTTCTCTCCGAAGGTACATCCGGAGTAGCGAGGGCCTGGTAGACCCCCAAGGATCAAGCTTGCGGTTGGTACCGGCCCCTCCGGAAGCACCCTCTGCCTCGATCGGAGAAGCCGGAGACTTTTTCTGGGGACCGACGGTCGAACCACGATCTAGTGCACCCTCGGCGAGTACCGACGCTACGGCAGGATGTACGCTCGCCGGCCCATCCTATCGTGATGTGGTAGATGGGGCACCGCCACCCTCAGAGGGCGGCCCGGGATATGGAGGCCAATCGGCCTGCTCGCCGTATTCACCGCCGGCCAGCCCGTCGGCCCGACGGCCCTCCTCGGCACCACTGCCGGTTCCCCGTCCGTTCCCAGCCGTTGAAGAGGACCAAGGAGACCTGGGTCCCGAGTTTGAGTCGTGGAGCTTCTGGACCGTCCTTGCAGAGGGCCACTTCCCTGAGAAGTTTTGGCCAGTCGCAGGACCGGACTTTGATGCACCCGAATCGCTCACCCCGGATGAGTTTGAATGCTTCCGCCGAACTCTCCGGGAGACTCACTCCCGTCTTCACCGCCTACAAATGCCATATCCCGGGAGTCAAGCGCACCTGGAGGATATTGGTGAGCAGTGCCGTCACATTGACCTGGCCACGCTCCCCGCGGTTCGGCACCCCGGGTCATTTGGGCACCACGAGGACCTCCGACAACGATGCGTCGAGTGTTTTCAAGTACTCCGCAAGGTTATCGAGGAAGCCACCCCCACGTGTATATCCGTGGATGGGGGCAGTACGCTGCCCTACGCTTCAGTGCGATTCGCCGACAGCCCGATTCACTAGGTGGCCCTGAGGGTACATCCCCAGGGACAGAAACGGTCAATATGGCTGACCTGTTGGGAGAGGGGAACGACTTGGAACTTCTCGACGGGGGATCTCCCCCCGAAGACAAGCCATCGTTGGACCCATCGGTGAGAGTTACTCGTCACCAGAGGAACCTCCTGGGGCTCCCTGCACCCACTGAAGCACTGACGTTGAGCCGAAACGTCAGCAAAGGTAAAGAGCACGGCGGGGCTGTAAAGCCCGCCGACCCATCCAACTCCATACAGAGGGCAGATGAGGATCCCGAGAAGGCTATGCTACGTCAACAGCTCGCCGAGCAGAAGAAGCTGGTTGACCAGCTCCTCGCCGAGCGCGCTGCAGAACGGCGGCCTGACTACGGTGATCCTAGGCCAGGACAGCAGGGACAGGAACAGCCACTCCTCGATGAGACTCTCCCGGGCAACCGTGATTACACCGTGTTCGCCGACAGGAGAGAGGCCATTGCCCATGGCAAGAGGGCGCGGTATGTTTCACCACACCCTCCCGAGCGGCGTGACTACCTGAGAGACCCCGCTCGGATTCCTCCCGCTGCCCCAAGGGCCGCTCCGCCCGCCATCCCACGAGCTGCCGAGTTCGACGACCCGGTCGACGACCCGATTGAAGGGCCATGCAATGCGATCGTTGTTAGAGATCCTCTCCAGGACTGGAACCCATGTCCGGACGATCCGATGGCGGCACTCATCGCCCGCTTGGAAGCCTTGGAGACTCGGCAAGTGGCGATCCCACCGGACGGCAAGCCATACCCAGCATGGGTGGATGACATGCCGGCACCTCCGGGATTCGGGAATCCCACTTTCGCCCCCTTCAACGGGACTGGAGATCCGCCACAGCATTTGGCCCATTTCAACTCGAGGTGCGGGCCTATGCTGGGGACTCCGGCGCAGCAAAAGGCCACTTAGCCTATATACGCCGATTCATCGCGAATCTGGCCGGCAAGTGTAAGCCCTTTTCTCGGCTCATGAAGAAAGGTGCCACCTATGTATGGGATAAAGAGTGTGAGACCGCTTTCGAGGAAATCAAGCAGTACTTGCTTCAACCTCCGGTTCTGATGCCGCCTGTATCCGGGAAGCCGCTGGTCCTCTATGTGACCGCCCTGGAACGGTCCCTTGGTGCCCTTCTCGCCCAGAAGAACAACGAGGGAACAGAGAATAGCCTCTATTACCTCAGTCGCATGCTCCTCAACGCGGAAGTTAGGTATTCCCCCATCGAGAAGAGCTGCCTGGCGCTCGTATTTGCCGTACAGAAATTACGACACTACTTGCAGCACCATGAGGTAGAGTTGGTTTCTCGGGTAGACCCGTTGAAATATATCCTGAGCCGGCCTATGTTGACTGGCCGTCTAGCGCGGTGGGCTGTGATTCTCCAGCAGTTCGACATTAGGTATGTGTCTCAGAAGGCCATCAAAGGGCAAGCATTGGCAGACTTTCTGGCTGCTCACCCAACCTCCGCGGATCAGCCGCTGGATCTAGGCTTTCCTGATGAGGCCGTTCTCTCGGTCGATCACGCCGATCCATGCTGGCAGATGCACTTTGATGGTGCCTCCCGGAGCCCCACCGGTAGAAGACTTGATAATCCTAAGCTCAACAGAGTAGGCTTGGGTATCGTCTTCATTACCCCGGAGCAAGCCGTACTGCCATACTCTTTCCTGTTGTCAGAGGGCTGTACCAACAATGAGGCGGAATACCATGCCCTCATCACTGGCCTCGAGTTGGATCTCGAGATCGACGTGCCCCATCTGTGTGTGAAAGGGGACTCCGAGCTGGTTGTTAAGTAGATCAATGGCGACTATGTTGTCAGGAAGCCGGAACTTGTGCCATTGCTGGAGTGCACCCTCCTTCTGATGACCCAGTTCCCTTCTCGGCCAGAAATTGTCCATATTCCCCGGTCGCAGAACGGTCGAGCAGATGCTTTGGCCAGCCTTGCTGCGTCACTTGCAGAGCCTGAACAGGATAACCTGATCGTCCGCGTGACGTACCGCAGCCTCATCGTTCCCGTTATCCCGGAAGGAGATCGCGGCCCGTCGATAAGTAATATCACCACGGTTGCCCCTATGCCCGGAGCCCCGAGTACCCCAGATATGGCAGTCGAGCCAACCCCTGATTGGAGGGCGCCTTTGGTTGAGTACCTCCAACATGGAATTCTCCCGTCAGATCGGGCCGAGCGCGAGCGAGTTCGACGCCGCGCATCGCAGTTTGTCCTCCAGAGCAGTCTCGGCCTGGAGCAGATCCTCTATAGACGCGAATTTTATGGTGTTCTCCTCCGTTTCCTTCAGGGAGTTGAGATCCCACGAGTCATGCAAGAGGTTCATGCTGGTTCATGCGGCGCCCATCAGACTGGGCCGAAGCTGTCCCACCAGATTCGGAGGTTAGGATACTTCTGGCCCTCCATGATCCATGACTGCATCGAGTATGCCAGGAGGTGCCATGCGTGCCAGGTTCATGCGAACTTTGTGCATCGGCCGCCGGAGCCTCTCCATACCACCAGGTATTCTTGGCCCTTTGCAGTCTGGGGGATGGACGTTGTGGGACCTTACCCGCCGGCGACGGCTCGCCAGTGCCGGTTCATTCTGACCGCTACGGACTTCTTCTCCAAATGGGCAGAGGCGATTCCGCTCAGAGAGGTTAAATCCTGTTCGATCGCTGACTTCGTGACTTCCAACATCATTCATCGATTTGGAGTGCCTCACGCTATCCTCACGGATAACGGAGCCAATTTCCGAGCAGCCGAGTTGAGGAAGTTGTACGCCAAGTATAACATTCGCTCGAACCATACATCTCGCTATCATGCGCAGGCGAATGGACAGATTGAGGCGTTTAACAAAACCCTCTCTAACATTCTGCAAAATATGGTTGGTCGGAACAAGAAGAGTTGGGCGGACAAGATCCCCAACGCCCTCTGGGCTTATCGGACGACGACTCGCAATTCCACCCAGATGACCCCTTATTCCCTGGTGTATGGAGCTGAGGCCGTCCTTCCCATCGAGATTCAGTTACCGTCCCTGCGCACTGCGGTCTATGACCAGCAAGCGCCGGACAGAGCTGCTGAAGCCCGTCTAGTCGAGTTGGAAGCACTGGATGAGAATAGACTTCGCGCCTTGCACAACTTGGAAAGGCATCAGAGCAGGATGGCTCGAGATTTCAATAAGAAGGTTCGCCTCCGTTCCTTCCTACAGGGTGACCTGGTGTTAGCCCTGAGAGCACCGATGATCCCCGGCAGGAAGCCGCCCACGTTGGAGCCCAAGTGGGAGGGACCTCTTGTCGTCCACAAAGTCTATCCCAATGGCGCGTACTCCCTAGCGACTATGGATGGTGAGTGTGTCACTCCTCCCACCAATGCTAGGTTCCTCAAGCAGTACTTTTCCTAAGAGCATACGTCCCGCACGACGTTAAACTGCACACGTCCAAGCTGCACGACGTTAAACTGCCTAGCGTATCGTACAAGCTACAAGACGTTAAACTGTTCAGCATCTTCGTCCAAGCTACAAGACGTTAAACTGTTCAGCATCTTCGTCCAAGCTACAAGACGTTAAAATGTTCAGCATTCGTCCCGCATGACACTAAACTGCACTTCAAGAACTACGTGCGGCTTGATTCCCATCCTTATGGGATACGTAGGACCGCCTGAACACTCATGTTTCAGGCCCAGCCCCATCCTTCGGGAATTTCTATCCCATCTCGGGCCTTTGGCCCAAGTGCCTCTGGGTATGCGGCGTATGGTGTGGACGCGGGGCTATGCCCTCATTCACGTCGGTTTGCTCGTCACGCTGTACGCCCCCCACGTTTGGGGGATGCCTCCTGCTCCCCCCCTTCTTTCTTTCATTCATCCTGCATGACGTTAAACTGCCTCTCAAGAACTACGTGTGGCTTGATTCCCATCCTTATGGGATACGTAGGAACGCCCGGATGTTTGAAACTTCGGGTCCAGCCCCCACCTCTTAAAGATTACCCCTTCTCTTGGGAATCCGCCGCCTTCGGGTCACCCTCAAGGCGTGTCCCTCGACCCCTTGTAGTGGTCCACCGGTGTCAAGAGTACTCTGGTTTATTGCCAGGAGCGTCAGGTTCTTCTTGGTCAGGTTCCTTTCACCTTTCAGGCTTCATGCTCCATTTCATTCGGACTCATCACCTACGCCCTGGGTGGAGCCCCCGTGAGCGGTCTGGACACAATGCCTCAGTGCTCTCCCACCGACTCGGGCTGGCACCCCCAAGGGCTTTGGGCAGCAAATCGATATGAATCCTGCGATTGAGCGGTTGATGCTCGTTTGCTGCCTCATTCCATCAATGGTCAGTGCGATATTAATGCTGCTTTTCCGCCACGGTCGGCAGTACTCCCATATCATTACGCCGGTGCCCCCAGTCCTTGAGTGAATGGCCGCATGATTCACATATTTCCACCTTCCATCCTGACCAGGAAAAATCTCAACACTCTTGACACTATCCCTCAGTGCATCTTCGCATATCCAGGGGATATGACCGCGAAGTGGCGTGCGTTGAGGTTCTTATAGTCCGAGCTCTACGACTTTAAACTAAGATCTCCTTTCCTTTCGTCCAGCATGACGTTAAACTGTGCTTCGTCCCGCATGACGTTAAACTGTGCTTCGTCCCGCATGACGTTAAACTGCACTTCAAGAACTACGTGCGGCTTGATTCCCATCCTTATGGGATACGTAGGACCGCCTGGACATTCATGTTTCAGGCCCAGCCCCATTTCTCAGGAATCCCTATCCCGCTTTGGGCCTCTGGCCCCAGTTCCCCTCCTTTTTGTGCGAGGTGTGTGGCGTGAGCGGGGGATTATGTCCTCAGTCACGTTGGTCTACTGGCCGCGCCGTACGCCTCCCCCGTGTGTGGGACTACCTCACACCCCTCATCGTCCTGCATGACGTTAAACTGCCCCTCAAGAACTACGTACGGCTTGATTCCCATCCTTATGGGATACGTAGGACCGCCTGGACGCTTGTGTTTCAGGTCCAGCCCCGTCTTTTGGTTGATCACGGGGATCTTCCGTCTTTTGGTTGCTCTCAGGGTGAGTCCTCCGACCCTTTCCGGTGATCTGTTAACATGTTTTGGGTACTTCGGTCTATGACCCGTAGTGTCGGATTCAATCCCGACAAGTCCTGTGTTGCTTGTCGGGCCTCGCGCTTCCTCTTGTTTGAGCCTTCACCCAAAGGGATCCTCGTTAGCGGTTTTGGTACGATGCCTCAATGCTCTCCTACCGCTCCGTGTTGATTTACCGGCGGGTCCTGGGCCGCAAATCGATATGAATCCTGCGCTTGAGCGGTTGATGCTCGTTTGCTTGCCCCGTCCTAGGCTGACGCGATCGGGTGTTGTGTTGCGAATATGGTCAGCGACATCCTTGATCTCCATGTCGGCTCTTTCAGGCTCTGAACATTGGTTGCGCAGTCCTCATCACACTCCGCCTCTGTGCGTTGTAGTGGAATCTCGACACTCTCTTCATACTGACCTTCAGTACACCTCTACATGTTAGGCAGGCCAACCAGGGTAATGGTGTCTTTTGAGGCTCCCACGATCGGAGCACCAAGGATGTATGTTGATGTCCTCCCAAAGGGCCATGTGTAGCTGAACCCTCGTCCCCATAAGGATGAAGGAGTCGCCCGAACAATTGCGTTCTGGGCCCAACATAGCTGGAGGCTAGCATCTCTGCCCCTCGGTTGATGGACATACGCAGGCCCCTATCCCAGGACCCTTCTCCTGGAATCGTGCGTGACCGCAGGGCTGGGTATGTTCCCACCTCTGCCATGTCCGCCGTACCGAAATAAGCGGATTCCTCCATGGTCCGAACCACACGACCTTAAACTGTGTTCTGGTCCTACCACACGACCGTAAACTGTGATCGTCTTGGCCGCCCGACGAGAAACGGCACTGCATCATGATGTTCTCCTCAGGGGACACTCACGTTGGGCGCTGGTTAATAACCACGTCATTCATCAATGCCTTTCATGGCTTGATTATTGTGGCGACGCCAGGGATTCCTTAATCACAGGCATGTCGCTGCACAAAGAAAAAACCATCCACCTTTAAGGACAAACAAGAAATATCAAATACCGCTTCTTCTATGTGCGAGGGTCAGACCCGCACCCTTCCCCGCGCTGGTGCCCGATTGTGTTGCGCCGCGCTTCAAGAACTACGTGTGGCTTGATTCCCATCCTTATGGGATACATAGGAACGATCAGATGTTTGAAACTTCGGGTCCAGCCCCCACCTCTTAAAGATTCCCCCTTCGGGTCACCCTCAAGGCGTGTCCCTCGACCCCTTGCAGTGGTCCACCAGTGTCAAGAGTACTCTGGTTTATTGCCAGGAGCGTCATGTTCTGCTTGGTCAGGTTCCTTTCATGTTTCAGGCTTCATGCTCCATTTCATTCGGACTCATCACCTATGCCCTGGGTGGAGCCCCCGTGAGCGGTCTGGACACAATGCCTCAGTGCTCTCCCACCGACTCGGGCTGGCACCCCCAAGGGCTTTGGGCAGCAAATCGATATGAATCCTGCGATTGAGCGGTTGATGCTCATTTGCTGCCTCATTCCATCAACGGTCAGTGCGATATTGATGCTGATTTTCCGCCACGGTCGGCAGTACTTCCATATCGTCACGCCGGTGCCCCCAGTCCTTGAGTGAATGGCTGCATGATTCACATTTTTCCACCCCCTACTCTGACCAGGCAAAATCTCGACACTCTTGACACTATCCCTCAGTGCATCTTTGCATATCCAGGGGACAGGACCACGATGTGGCGTACTTTGAGGTTCCTATGGTCCGAGCTCTAAGACCTTAAACTAAGATCTGCCCCTATGGTTCGAGCTCTAAGACTTTAAACTAAGATCTGCCCCTATGGTCCGAGCTCTAAGACCTTAAACTAAGATCTGCCCCTATGGTCCGAGCTCTAAGACCTTAAACTAAGATCTGCCCCTATGGTCCAAGCTCTACGACCTTAAACTAAGATCTCCCCAAACGGGGTTCTACGTCCTGCATGACGTTAAACTGCACTTTCAGAACTACGTATGGCTTGATCTCCAGCCTGATGGAGTACGTAGGAACGCCCGGGCATTTCGACTCGGGTCCAGCCTCAGGGATCGCTAAGTCCCTCCCCTCCTCGTCGCCGGCCGTCCGGCCTGGCTTCTGGTAGAGTGGTGCAGTCATGATATTTTCCCCGATCCAGCTCGGGATTCCCCATTGCAATGATGGGAAGCGACAGTTTTCTCGTCAAAGAGGTTCTGTCTGAGAATTGAGGTGATTCACGGCCAGATTAGTGCATCCGCCTAATACACTTTCCCCACGGTGGCGTAATTTTGAGAGCGTTGGATTCTGTCCGAACAAATCGTCACTTCGCCCCACGCTTCGCATGCCCTATTGATCTGGATTTCCACCCTTGTGCCTGAAGGAACCCCCAAAGCGGCATTATTGATGACATGTGATCCGCCTCCTGCAATATGAATGATGACCTTTGGTCCGTCTATCGCAGTAGTATGGTCGATTGATACATTGTTCGCTTGCCGTCTTGGGCATTTCCTGGAAGGCCGACCGTCGTGGATTTCTGAATCCGGGACACGCGATTCACCCTTTCTCATTTCCCTATGTTCGGATAAAATCTCAACGCCCCTAGCGTTGTCCCGCTCGTGTGTCGGAAAAAGTTGGGGGATGATACATTGATTAGGTCTGAGGTCTCCTTTCCTAGGAATGACCTCCCTCTTTTCTGTAGAGATCCAGGCCCAATTATGGATGCCTGAAGCTTGGTTAACGCTCCCGCGAGACAATGAATTGTGGTTGAGCATGTTAAGCCAAAAGATGCAGATAAATATGGTGATTCATACAAATGGATCGAAATATCGAGTAGCGGAAGAAAATGTTCTGGGAGTGGCAAAAACAAAGCCCCTAGGGATTAGCGTGCTGAATTAATCTTTCTAATGCCGCTACCCTTTGGCTGGCGGCCTCCAGAGCTGCTTCTCGCTCTCTGCATGCCCTCTCCTCGTCGGCGGTCGCAGCACGCAGTTCGTCGATTCTGGCCTGTGCACGCTCCCGCTCGACTTGAAGTGTGACCATCTGTTGGCCCGCCTCCGTCAGCTGTACCTGGGCATCGATCAGCTGGGCCGTTAGTTGCTCCACAAGCTCAGTACACACTGCGACGAAGGCCTCCTTCTCTGCCGCCTGCCCTTCGAGACGCCGGACATCCTGCTCTGCCACGAGGAGCGCCCGCGTGTTCTCCGACATGTCCCGACTTGGTGCGACATCGGCACGCTGGCGGCTCTCGCGCATCTTTTCGGCCATGAAATCACGGACCGTCAGATGGAGGCGTTGAGCATCAGCTCCCCCGACACACAGGAAGCGCAGCCAGGTTTGAAGGGATCCCATGCGCCCCAGCCACTCCGATGGGTCTCGCTTGAGGAAGCGCTGGATGCACTTCCACCCCCTGCGGCGCGTTATCCGGCTCTCCTCGACCGCCTCCGCGTCTGAGTCGTCCATCTCCTCAGGGTCGGTAGGCCGGTAGGCAGGGAAGGCAGCCAGCAGGTCTGCTGTAGGGTCCGCCCCTGGGATGTCCTCATGGGGGATAGGTTCCCCAGCATCTGGGCGACCTTCTTCTCTCGCCCCAGCGGCGTTGACACCCTCGTCAGCCCCCGACCTCTCTCCGATGGCAGCACCACCGGTGTCCGCAGCCCCTTGATCAGCAGTTGGTGGGGCCGGCTCGGTTTGGGAAGTCTGTTCCGGAGCAGGCGGCATGTCTGCCACCGGTCCACTCGCGGATGGCCCGGGCTCGACAGCCCGACGAGCCTCCAGTGTTGAGATCACTGCGCAGGACATGCCGTGGTTAGTCACGGATCGTCAATGGCGAGCACCAGCAGTAAAGTAAGGAGACTTACGGGAGTTTAGAGCGTCATCTTCCGCTGTCCCGGCCGCCGCAGGAACAGTTGCAGCAGGGGACCCTTCTGCGCTTGTCAATTCAATGATGAGTGTTTGGCCCCCGCCTTGTCCTGCTGGCGCCTCTCCTACTCTTACTGAGGATGCCTGACCAACATCCGTGCGCTCCTGAGAAAGGTGGAGAAATGGGTTAGAAGCTGCATAAGAGAATGGATGAAGCAGGTTGAGTAGGGATAGAAGCGGACCTCGAGGAGCTCGGTGACATCAATATTGCCAGAGCCAGCCACCTCACCGCTCTCCCGTGGGCTCCCCCGATGGGACCTTCCCTCGGAGCCTTCATCCTCCCCCGTCTCCTCCTCTTCCTCGGAGTCGTTACTGTAATCTTCCTCCGGCGGCATCTGTTCTGGAGCGGGCTCTAGACCGAGCATCACCTTCACCAGAAGGGATGGCTCCGCACGCTGACCACGTTGGCGCGCGTACTCGTCCATGGCCGTCAGATACACATACTGCCGGTTGAAGTCCACCCTGTCGGCGATCTGGAGGCGCCCGACCTCTGGCAGATGGATTCCTTCTCTGAGTATCTTTCGCCAGATGGCGTCGGTCCCCAGTGACTGCCGCAGGGTCATCCAGGCCGACCACAGCGCCGGGAAGACTGCATCGTGGGAGGGTTCGAGCAGACGCCTTACCTGCTTCCCGGGCCGCTCCCCGACCGCCGCATGTGCCCCCTCTCTGGGCGCTGAAGTCGTGGCGGCAGCCTGCGATGTGCCCGCCGCCGACGTCCCTGCCCGCACCGGCTCCGCTGCTTGGCGCGCCTCCGTTCTCCCCCGTGTGGCGGCGCCTCACCTCCTTCCTTGACGCCCGGTCTCCGCACGAGTGACCTCGAGCCGCCGAACTGGCTTCCGTAGAAGCCCCTCAGGGTACGAGATGGCCCAGTGTTCGGCGTACTCGGTTGCCAAGCCTGCGTCGACCCCGGTAGGAGGGAGAGTGATGACGTCGCCAGAGCCAAAGGCGGCAAACATCAGCCACATCTGGTGAAGGACGCCAGAGTTCGTCTCCTCCCGGACAACAGTGAATACCCTCTTCGGCATCCGTTGAAGGCACCCGAACTGCCTGGCGAACCGGGTTGGCACGTAGGGCTCGCAGATCACCTTCCCGTCGATCCGAGCCACGAGCACCCCGCCCCGCATGTTCAGGAAGTACTCGTGCTGCTCCAGCGGACCCTGCCCGTTGTCGATCATTTGGCCAACGGGAGTGGGGAACGGGCTGAAGTTGAAATTGGCATGATTGCCAATCCGAATCCTCACGCCCTCCTCATTTAGGGTCATCGGAGCGACCCCCGCAATGTTCAGCAGGGAGGGTCGCAGGCCGTTTCCCGGAGGAATGATGGCGTTCGGAAACGTGTACCCACCAAGGTGAGCAGCCACCCAGCCATGGAAGAATTGAAAGGGCCCACAGATCCTTCGTGGCGACCCCCCTCGTGAGATGCGTCCCAGGATGGCATACAACTTAGCCAGCACTGGGACCCCGAGGCTGTATCTTTTATTGGCGGCCATGGCGCCCGCCATCGCCAGTGTCGCCGGGCGGACGCCCATTCTCGCGTCCCGCACTGGCAGGAGCCACCCACTCAGAAAGGCGGCCAGGAACGCCGCGTACCGGACATTTGGGTCCCGAGCCTCGATGACGCGGTACCCCCATGAGCGGTAGTCGCCCGTCTCCAGGACCCGCCAGTACGACCCGTTCTGGCTCCTCTGAGCCGCGGTCGGGCACCGCTTCCCCCTAGCTGGCATCTTGACCGCCGGGTCATGCTCCAAGAACTGGCCGAACCACTCCTTGTAGGCTATGTCCTTCTGGAAGTCCTTGATCCCGAGCCGCTGCGTAGCCAGGTCAAGTAGATGCAATGTCAGAATGGGAGTCCGTGACCTGTCTTCCCAGGTGTTCTTCGGAGGCAAGAACTCATCGTACTGGTAACCCTCCAGCGGGATACCTCCGATGCAGTGGATGTCCCAGAGACCGATGCCGACCTCCCCATGGTGAAGATGGAAGGTGTTGGTATCCGGGGACCAGCGGGTGAACAGCTCCGGCCCGAGCTCGGACTGCTGGTAGAAGTGGAACTGCGACGTCCACACCGCCTCAAACAGGCCGATGTACCGCAGCTCCTCCGCGAAGTGATCGCAAGTGTGGCGTACCCAGAACGCCCAGGCCCACTCACTGGTGAAATTGCCCCCAGACCACAAGTTCCAGTCCTTCAGCCAGCCCTTGGTGTCGTTGGTGACACTCTGGCGATATGTGCTCGAGTAGAGGGCTGGAGAATTATCCGCAGTAGGCTCACCCCCGGCGATGGTTCGCGTCCTCGGGTTCAGGACATAGACATCCAAGTGCCTGGTCTCCCTGGCAGGATGCCCATTGTTGGTGATGTTATAGCGGGGAAGCTCGTCCTCCCGAGTCACCCAGGTCCGTGGCGCATCAACCTCGAACCCTGGCACCGGAACCTCATCTAGGATGCCGAAGTTCCAGAGTGGCAGGTTGTCCGAAAGAGGATATGTCTTCTGGGCCGGCGTCAGCAAGTCGAACAAGGATTGATTGTTGGAAACAATCTCCTTGGCTCCGTAGACCTCCTCGTTCGTCGCCATCTCAGCTCTGCGAGTGGCGGCATTCCCCTCATTTCCTTGATTCGCGGCCATCTCAGAAGCTCCGGGAGTCGTGCGGGTTAAGGGATGAAGCGTGCGGAATCTGATGAGGCTGGTAGAGAAGTTTGAGAGTTGGCGCGCAATCCTAGTGGACGACGCGCAATCGGGAAGTCCGTCGCGTAAAACCCCGGGTGTTCGCGCAAAATCTGGCCGAAATCCGGAGAGGTTTGCGCGACGAGCGGGCGAATTCCGCGCCGGAAAGGGAAATTTCGCGCACGAGAGCTTGAATGCTTATCGCGCGGAAGGCCAGTGTACGGTGCGGGGGACCCAGGGCCCCTATTTATAGGCAAGGCCGGGAGTCCGCGCTGCGCGGAAAGCGCTTTGCGCGACCGCACCGGCGAATTTCGCGCCCGACGCCCTTTTTTGCGCGCCACAGTCCCGCGCCACCCAGGACTTCGGCATTCCGGCGTCTCCCTCGGAACCCGATCGTTGCGACCTCTCGCCGATCAGATTCCGAGGGGGGGCTTTTGTAGACGCCGGAAAAGTCCGTTGTTCCCAAACGAAGCTTCGGATGCAGGAAGCGAGGTCATATTTGGAGTCAGAAGCGCGTTTCAGAAGAACCGGAAGGCTTGCGCGGAATTTCGGAGGCCCGTGCGCAAAGTTGCAGTGTTGCGCGCAAACCTCCCGGGATGCGCGCAATGCGCTGGGCCGGCGCGCAATTTTGCGCGCCCATTGCCCGCGCGACTCCCTTGCGCGCCGGGCCCGATTCCGCGCCCGCGAAGGAATTTGTGCGCCGTACCTGATTCCGCGCCCGCGAAGGAAATTCCGCGCCCGCGGATCAGATTTCGCGCCCGGGGTTGCCTATAAATATAAGGCGACCCCCGACGTTTTGAAGGTTGCCGGAATTCGAAAGGTCTCTCGTGCGCGCAATCCAACCCCTTCCGCGCGCAATGCAGATCTTCAGGTAACCTCCTTTCTTTCGCGCAAGGAAGCCTAGGGGTTCGCCTTCGCGCGCAATCCCTTTGGCTCCTGTCCTTTGAATAATTCTTCACCCTAAGGCATTCGCGCACAAAAGAAGTCTCTTGCGCGCAATTGCCCCCGGGGTGCGCGCAATCCGGCCCGATTGCGCGCACCCCCCATTTTAAAGTGGCCATTCATTAAAGAATGAGCCGTTGCCCCCGCGCACTATCCGAAGCCCGGTGCGCGCAATCCCTATCTTCCGCGCGCAAAGCGCTGGCTCAATTGCGCGCCATCCCGCCTCATTTGCGCGCCAACCCGCAGTTTTGCGCGCCAAGCTCCTCTTTTGCGCGCAAACCGCCAGGGTCGCCCCCTTTGACCCCATGAGGGTACCCGCCTGCGTGGCGCCCGATGATCTTCATCGCAGGTGCCCGCACCGTACGTTGTCTTCCCATGCGGCCTTCCAGGCTTGCACGAAGTGACACGGACCCATTAGGCGGCACCACACGTCCCGCACGACGTTAAACTGCACACGTCCAAGATGCACGACGCTAAACTGCCTAGCCTCCAACGTCCCGCACGACGTTAAACTGCACACGTCCAAGCTGCACGACGCTAAACTGCCTAGCCTCCAACGTCCCGCACGACGTTAAACTGCACACGTCTAAGCTGCACGACGCTAAACTGCCTAGCCTCCAACGTCCCGCACAACGTTAAACTGCACACGTCCAAGCTGCACGACGCTAAACTGCCTAGCCTCCAACGTCCCGCACGACGTTAAACTGCACACGTCCAAGCTGCACGACGCTAAACTGCCTAGCCTCCAACGTCCCGCACGACGTTAAACTGCACACGTCCAAGCTGCACGACGCTAAACTGCCTGGCCTCCAACGTCCCGCACGACGTTAAACTGCACACGTCCAAGCTGCACGACGCTAAACTGCCTAGCCTCCAACGTCCAACATGACGTTAAACTGTGCCACGTCTGCGCTGCAAGACGTTAAACTGCCAAGAGTTTTCGTCCTCAATACATGACGTTAAACTGTACTTCGTCCGGTAAGACGTTAAACCGTCCGCTTCGTCCTCAACACATGACGTTAAACTTTACTTCGTCCGGCAAGACGTTAAACCGTCCGCTTCGTCCTCAACACACGACGTTAAACTGTACTTCGTCCGGCAAGACGTTAAACCGTCCGCATCACCTGATCCCGTGCCCCGCGCGCAGGGTCCTCCCGGTTTGGATGTGGCCCCCACCCGCTCGTCTCTGCAGGGATGTCGGGATTGGAGTGGCCTTCGCCCACGGGGGTAGAGTGTTACACACAGAATGAACTACGTGGACTTTGATCCGTGTCTCCTAAACAGGGTACGTAGGAAGCCTCCCCGAGGTTCAATCCCACCACCTGGTCATCCCGGTCGTATTCACGTCGGTTCGTCCATCAGTGGACCCTTCTTGGGTTCACACTTGCGTTGATTCACCTATGAGTCCGCCCTTGTGGGAGACTGCACGTGTGTATCTCCATTGTGCTTCCCCACTGCCGAAGCCAGTAGAGGGCGTGACCGGGATCAAGGTCTCTCACCTTCGCCCCAAGTCCCTCTCCAACTGAGCTTTGCCGCATCCGGGATGCCTTAGTGCGTAAGTCCTGACAGAATGAACTACGTGGAATTTGATCCCTGTCTCCTAAACAGGGTACGTAGGAAGCCTCCCCGAGGTTCAAGCCCACCACCTGGTCGTCTCGGTCGTATTTACGTCGGTTCATCCATCAGTGGACCCCTCCTGGGTTCACATCCGCGTTGATTCACCTATGAATCCGCCCCCGTGGGAGACTGCACGTGTGTATCTCCATTGTGCTTCCCCACAGCTCTTTTTCTATTTTCTTTTACCATCGTCCAGCATGACGTGAAACTGTGATCCACCCGGCCGTTCCATCCCCCTCTGTGCGAGGTGGTTCGGTTCAATCCTCCACCCGGTGGCCTCGATCTCTTCGTGAGTCGGCTTGCCAACGTCCAGCATGACGTTAAACTGTATATCCGAACTACGCTGACTTTGATCCACGCTAACGCGCGGTACGTAGGAAGCCCCTACGGGGTCCAAGCTCTTCACTCCATCATCCATCCTGATCCTTACCCGGGCCGCCACATCCCGGTGGGGTCATGCCACTTCACTCCACTCCACATCACTCGGGAAGCCGCCCATGTGCTGGACCCAGCGTCGGAGGTTCCTCGCAAGGGGTTCTGTTACCTGATCCACTTCTTGTGTTGATCGGTCCGATGCCGTCCCCGCTGGACGTTAAACTCGCGGCATACCCCGTGTTGAACATGGGAAGCTGAGGAAACCCTCAGGTAACGCAGTTTCCCGCACCCAGTGCAGGATGCCTCAGGCCATCACACCTTCGAGAAGCCCTATTAGGGACGGAAAGAAGACATGCAGAGTCGCAGTGTTAAGACACGCCCCAACACCCGGAGCCACCCGGTCTCCTCACTGCAGGTTGCTGCCCCGACTAGACTCCTTGGAGCGTCTGGGCGGAAGCAGCGTAATTAACCGGTGTCCATAGAGATATGGCGCCGGGAACGAGATTCACGAACATTCTTAAATCTATGAGGGAGACCCGGATTAGGCGACGAGTTCCGAGGAGACGTCCACGGAAGGAGGAGCCGACATCCCATCATCCCGGTTTCGATCAAGGAGCAGATGCCCCTGAACAAGGGACGGATGCCGCCCGCCCTTGGAAAGCGGGACTGCGGGACCACAAGCCGCGCGCGCTCATCCCCTCGGGTCGACAGGCGCACGCGCGAACGCGTCCTGGCGGAACAGCGTCGGAACACAAACCCGGCGCACATCCGCACCGAAACAGCGTCAACAAAAGTCCCCCCTCAGAGTTGGATCCAGAGAGAAAAGAGGATTTTACTCTGAGGTGAAAAGAAAAACAAGAAATCTGGCAGTTTAAAGTCATGCATGTCGGACATACAAAGGATAATGTTTAAGGTCGAAATAGCTTTGACCGAAATGGATTAGAATTGACTCAATTCCTTGACAACTCATCTGAAAACATAGTACCATACTCAAGTATGAGGGAAAATATGTAAGCTATGACTTAAGAATATTTTAATATGAGGAATGATATGAAAGAGAACTAAAAGGCATTAGAAGAAATAGTTTCCAAGAATGAAGTTACTATTATTTAACAAAACCCGTTAAGGGGTTGAATTATGCAGGGCCACCTAAGGGAATTGGCTGCATGGTCAAATAAATAGCATCTTTCGGCTGAAAAGTCTGTTATGTGGACTGTTTATGCAAGGCCACCTATGGGAACGTGCTGCATAGTCAGGCAAAAGAACTCTCAGAAATTTACTTTCCTAGTGCTAAAAGCCAGTGAAAGTTTATGGAGATTCAAATCTTCCAAAGTATAGAGTTTGCTATACGGAAAGAGGTACTTGAATATGGAGAAGATATTTCCAGACAAGATTATCGAAGAACTGGATGAATATCACTCCTACGAAGGTCTGACCCAAACGTAGAGAAGAAGAATAAACCATAGACTTGAATACTTTCAGATCATGAAAAAGGATATGGGACAAATATGTTAAGGATGGCTATTTTTTTGCAGATCCCTACATACCATCATTTAATACAAATAAGAACAAAAGAGGCATTCTTCCCAAGAATGAAGTTACCATTATCCAACAAACCCGTTAGGGGGTTGAATTATGCAGGGCCACCTAAGGGCATTGGCTGCATAGTCAAATAAATAGTATCTTTCGGCTGACAAGTTTGTTATGTGGACTTGTTTATGCAAGGCCACCTATGGGTACGTACTGCATAGTCAGGCAAAAGAATTCTTAGAAGTTTGACATTTTTGTGACTAAAAGTCATGAAAAGGGTTATGAATATCTGAAAATATTTAAGGTTAGGATTATAACACATAAATATGGGTATTGTCCAATGTATATAGAGATACATAGGTCAATGATAAACATAATTATGTTGTGACTAGGTCCTGAATTGAAATTTTGGACTTCACTATGTATCTCATAAGAATGAGAATCAAGCCATACATAGTTCTTGAAATGAATTTTAACGTCGTGCAGGACGAAAGTATGAGAGATCTTAGTTTAATTTCATAGAGTTAAGACCATAATAATGAATACACAGTGTGTGTTTTCATGAGGAATTTTCAGCTAAGAGACTGAAAGTAAAATTTGGGGTTAGGCCCAAAAGACTTGGGACTGGATTCGAGGGACACACGAATGTTCCTACGTATCCCATAAGGATGGGAATCATGTCCATGTAGTTCTAGAACTACCCTTTGTACAAATTTGGTTCGTACATGTGAAGGGTGAAAGGGGACTTTAGTACAATGATGGTTTAACCCGAGATAAAAAGTTTAGGCATTACCATGTATGCACGTAGTCTTTTAAAATGAAACATGATTGAAAAATCAATGTAAATAATGGTTCCCTCTCAAATGAGGAAATCAAAGAGTATTGTAGTTTATTGTCATACCAGACAAAAGTGTTGTATAGTTTAACGTCGTATAACAAGGACGAAAGTGAATCAAATGTAAAGATATTGATTCTAAAGGCAGTTTCACAAATCAACATCGTATGAGACGAAGGTGAACCGAAGTGAAGAGATTGTTTTTGGGCTTGAACCTCAGGAGGTTTCCTACGTACCCAGCCTGGAAGGCAAGGATCAAAGTCCGTGTAGTTCAATTAAAGAATGAATTAATGATCAAGTTGTTCTTGGGGACAACGACCTAAAAAAATGTTGTTGGGACTTATACATGGTTAGCGGCCCAAAGAGAGTGTTACAGTTGAGGTTTTCTCTAAGCTCACGTGAGTCATACTCGGTGTGATAAACAAGAGGTAACAACAACCTTAACGATGCATAGTTTAATGTCATGTAGGACATATAAAGGGACTATGCAGTTTAAAGTCTTGAAGTTAGGACTATTGGTGCTGTACAGTTTAGTGTCATGTAGCAGGGAAAAAATAGAGTTTAATATCATGTAGGACATATCAAGGACTTTCTGTACAGTTTAACATCATGTAGTTAGGAAGGTGGGGACAATATAGTTTAACGTCATGTTGGACAAAAAAAAAGAGGATTGCGCAGTTTAATGTCATGCAGTAAGGACAAAATAACACACCATTTACGTCATGTTGGACGCATTTTGGATTTTTTCTACAGTTTAGTGTCATGTTGGACAAAAGGACGAATAGTTTAAGGTCATATAAATAGACCGTGGATGGTGCAGTTTAATGTCATGCTGGACGGTGGTGTAGTTTAAGGTCATACAGGACCTTTGATGATTATGTAGTTTAACGTCTTTTCGGACGTAAGGGAATTTTATATAGTTTAGGGTCATATGCATGGACCATGGATGGTGCAGTTTAATGTCATACAGGACCATGGTGTAGTTTAAGGTCATACAAGACTTTTTAGGGAACTTTTTCACAGTTTAACATTGTGTGGGACGAAGTTGCGGTTTAAGGTCATACTGGACCATTGCTGTATAGTTTAACGTCATATAGCAAGGACGAACTGGTGCCGTACAATTTAGTGTCATGTTGCAAGGACAAAAGGGCGACACAGTTTAACATCATGTTGGACGTATGTGCAAATAGTTTAGGGTCATATGCTTAGACCGTTGCTGTATAGTTTAACGTCATATAGCAAGGAAGAATTGGTGCCGTACAGTTTAGTGTCATGTTGCGAGGACAAAAAGGGCGACACAGTTTAATGTCATGTTGGACGTATGTGAAAATAGTTTAGGGTCATATTCTTAGACCGTTGCTGTATAGTTTAACGTCATATAGCAAGGACGAATTGGTGCCGTATAGTTTAGTGTCATGTTGCGAGGACAAAAGGGTGACACAGTTTAACGTCATGTTAGATGTATGTGAAAATAGTTTAGGGTCATATGCTTAGACCATTGCTGTATAGTTTAACATCATATAGCAAGGACGAATTGGTGCCGTACAGTTTAGTGTCATGTTGCGAGGACAAAAGGGCGAATAATTTGTAGTTTATACAAAATACTTCTTCAAAAATCTGGCATTAGTTGGAGTATTAATGAGTTCTCCATCCATCAAAATTAATGAATAAGATCCATTGGAGTAGACCCTATATATTGAATAAGGTCCTTCCCATTTTGGCTCAAGCTTGGGAGGTTTCTTTCCTGGTATCATTGGAGCTCTGAGAACTAATACCAATTCTCCCTGAATGAATGAGCGAAGACGAACTTTTTTGTTAAAAGCTCGTGCTATTCGATTATGATATATTTCCAAATGGTGCAAAGTGCACAATCTTTTCTCATCTAACCGTTCCAATTCATTCAATATATTTTGGGATTGCTCATCTGTAGATAACTGATCACAAATGGCTACTCTGAGTGAGGGAAATTGAACTTCAATTGGCAAGACTGCTTCTGTTCCATATACCAACGAATATGGAGTTGACCGCGTTGCATTGCGGGTGGTAGTTCGATAAGCCCATAAAGCATGAAAGAGTTTATCAGGCCATGACCTCTTATCTTTATCCACCATCTTTTTCAGTATATTTGAAAGAGTCTTGTTAAAGGATTCTATTTGGCCATTGGCCGCCACATGATACCGAGATGAATGGTTGGATTTAATGTTATATTCTTGATACAATTTCTTCACCTCAGAAGAACAGAAGTTGGTGCCGTTGTCCGTCAATATGGTATGAGGGACACCAAATCTAGTAATGATGTTAGACTTGATGAAGCTAACAATGCATTTAGAAATGACTTCTTTGAGAGGTACTGCCTCTGCCCATTTGGAAAAGAAATCAGTAGCAGTAAGAATGTACTTAAACTGCTTGGCCGTAGCTGAGGGGTAAGGTCCCACCACATCCATTCCCCATGTGGAAAATGGCCACGAGTATTTAGCTGTATGAAGAAACTCTGGAGGTTGATGAATGAAGTTGGCATGTACTTGGCATGAATGAAACTTCTTTGTGAAATTAATAGAATCTTTTATCATTGAAGGCCAAAAGTATCCAAGCCTTCGAATTTGATCAGACAATCTATGTCCAGACTGGTGGGCATCACAGACTCCTGCATGCACTTCTTTCATGATAACCATTGTCTCTTCACCATCAATGCATCTGAAGAGAACTCCATCAAAACCATGTTTGTAGAGAATTTTCTCTAGGTGGTTTGGGATATCATAAAGAGTAAAATTGACCACACGTCGCCAGATTTGTTCTTTCTCGGCTCTATAAGGTGGAAGTGTTCCATTTTGAAGGTATTCCCTGATAGGTGACATCCATCCTGTAGTATGACCATATAGTTCAGGAATGGGACTAATTTCATTAATTTCATCTATTCTGGCTTGAACATAAGGTGAAATTGCACGACGGTGAGCAATACTGATGGTTGTCTCGTCCTGATTTGGACCTGCTAGAGCTGTGGCTATATTAGCCAGCGCATCAGCTTAAGAATTTTGTGATCTTGGGACATAAGAAAATGTCGGTTCTGAAGGGAATTCCACCATTAACTCTCTGACATAATCATACAAAGGGATTAATTCTTCTTTTCTGATGGCATAATCCCCATTGACTTGTTTGATTACCAGGTCTGAATCACCTTTCACCTTTAAGTGATTCACTTGTGCTTGAAGCGCTAACTCCAAGCCTATGATAAGAGCTTGGTATTCAACTTCATTATTAGTACCACCTTCCCACAATAAAAAGGAATAAGGTAACAATGCCTTATCTGGAGAAATGAGTACAATTCCTAAACCAAATTTGTTGAATTTAGGATTTTCCATTTTCTTCCCTGTTGGACTTCTGGAAGCACCATAAAAATACATTTACCATGTTTGAGGACTCTCTTGAATAGAGAAAAATTCCTCATCAGGGAGTTCAATATCTGAAGACGTGTCTTCCACTGAAGGATGTTCAACCAGGAAATCAGCCAGAGCTTGGCCCTTTATTGACTTTTGAGATACATACTGAATGTCGAACTGATGCAAAATAACTACCCACCTTGCTAGACGTCCTGTATGCATTGGACAACTAAGGATGAATTTGAGTGGATTATTGCGAGATACCAATTGGACCTCGTGATGTTGCAGGTAGTGTCTCAGTTTCTGGACTACAAAGATTAATGCCAGGCATCACTTCCCAATACTTGAATACCAGGTTTCTGCTTCAAGCATAGTTCTACTGAGATAGTAGACACTATTTTCATTCCCAACATCATTCTTTTGAGCAAGAAAGGCACCCAATGATTGCTCTAGAGCTGTCACATAGAGGATAAATGGTCTTCCTTCAACAGGTGGCATGAGTAATGGTGGAATCAAGAGGTATTTCTTGAGAACATCAAACGCTTCTTGACATTCTTCAGTCCACTGGTAAGTGACTCCTTTTTTCAATAATTTGGTAAAGGATAAACTTTTGCCTTCCAAATTGGCGATGAAACGCCGAATATAGGCTAAGTGTCCTTGAAGTCCTCTTAATTCTTTCAAATTCTGAGGAGGTGACATACCAAGGATTGACTTGGTCTTCTCAGGATCGACTTCAATACCACGATGGCGTACAACAAAGGCAGGGAATTTTCCTGAGGTTACCCCAAAAGCACATTTTAAGGGATTCATCTTCAAATTATGTTGTCGAAGCTTGTGGAATATGACTTCCAAATCAGCCAAGTGATTAGAAAGTTGTTTGTATTTAACCACCAAATCGTCTACATAACATTAAACAAACTTCCCTAAGAAAGGTTTGAAGATACGATGCATGGCGCATTGATATGTTGCACCTGCATTCTTTAAACCAAAGGGCATCACCCGGTAACAAAACACACCTTGAGGGGCTCTGAAGGCTGTAGATTCCTCATCTTTTGGGGCCATTCAGATATGATTATATCCGGAATATCCATCCATGAAGGAAAGTACTTCATAACCAGTCATCGCATCAATTATGAATTCTATAATCAGAACTGGGAAATCATCTTTAGGACAATACCGATTAAGATATCTGAAATCGATGCAAACCCTAATTTGTCCGTTCTTCTTCTTTACAGGGACAATATTAACCAACCACTTGGGATACTGAACTTCTCTGACTAAGTTAGCTTTGATCAGCTTATCCACTTCAGCTTCAATTTTGGAAGCATAAGTTGGGTGTGTTCTTCTCGCGGCTTGCTTAAATCCTCGATGTTCTTTTGGTAAACCCAAATGATGAGTAGCAATATCAGGATCAAGCCCAGGCATTTCTGTATAGTTCCAAGCGAAAATATCTTTATTTTTCTTTAGAAAAGAAATATACATCTCTTTCTCTTCAAGGGTCATGGCCGCACTAATTAAAGTGGGGCGTGGATCTTTCTCTGTACCCAGATTTATTTCTCTGAGTTCATCCACAGTGGTAGAGATACCCTCTTCAAATGCTGGAGGAGCATCTCTAAGATATTCCTCTTCCTCTTCATCATGTGCTATTTCTTCCGTTTCTACTTTCATAGTAGATGAAAAAACGAAATTTTCATGATCATAAGAGATGTCAAAATTTTCACATTTTGAAGAAGAATCTTCCATTTCCGACCCTATTGATGATAAAGGGCCTTCTTTGGGAAATAAAGAGGAGATGATGGATTGAGAATTGACATCATTATTCACCTCCTATGTTGCTATAACTTCTTCTGGCCTGATTGGAAAAGTATAGACCTGTTGGATTTCAGCAGATGAAATGAAGACGTCACCACTTGTGCTTTCATCACTGTTTGGTAGGTGACCAATTTCTCCCATGTTGTCTGGCTCGATTGCCGTAATTGACATTATGGATCTTTCCATAAGAGTATTTTGATTTGGGCCTATTTTGTCAATTTGACTGATAGGTAACACATAATCTGTACTCACATGTGTAAATGGATTTATTGGAATCTTCTCCAAACCATATGGAGCATTAAATTTGGTAATTTCCTTCATTGTAGATTTCTCTCTTCCCTTCATGTGATAAAATTATGCCTCAATGTACTGAGACTCACATGTCTTGAATGAGGTCTTATCACCATAAAATGTTCCAACTTGACCATTGAAACAGTATTTGAGACATTGATGGTATGATGAAGGGATAGCCTCATGTTGATGTAGCCAGGGTCTTCCAAGAAAGACGTTGAAATCTGAGTCTTGATCAACAATCATGAAATCTGAATTGGATACAAGATCTCCAAACTGAGTTCTGAGTGTAACTTCACCCAGTGGTTCTTGTTCATTTTTATCATATCCTTGTAACATCATGGCAGAAGGAGATAAATCAGATTCCGTGAGGCCCGATCGACGAAGTGTACGAATGGGCATGAGGTTGACTCCTGAACCATTGTCAATGAAAGCTCTTCGGATATCTACACCATTGACTTTTCCAGATAAGTATAGATGTTTTATGTGCCCATGCACAACATCATATTCATCTTTATCAGTAAAAGATATCACTGCATGGAATTCTGTAGTATTATTCTCTATGTGATAGACTTTAGCTGCAACAATTTCAGCTTCAAACTCCTGAGGACTTGAAAAAGCTTCGATGAGTGCTTCCCGAAGATCTTTTGACAGATTCAAAGCATCCAAAATTGATAACTTGGATTGTACTTGGGCCAAGTGTTTTAATATATCATACTTTTGATCTAAAGGTCTGCGTTTCCCAACATGAATATGCGGTTTAGCAGGTACCTTGGAAGCAGATGCTTTGGAATCTGATGCATCTTGTATTGGGATAGAAGTTGGCAACATCCTTGGTTTTGGAAGATTAGACTGATTAGATCCATTTACTTGCTGAGATAAAGAAGATGGAATCTTCAATCGGTCTTCCAAAATAACTGTGCCAAGACTGAGTTGACTATTGGCAGAAGAACTTGCTTGTTCTTTTTGAGCTCGCTGAAGGGCTCTACCACGAGTTTCTGCTGCATACACAGTGCTAGCAGGGGTAGAATTGGAGTAGTGGCTTTGGAAAGATCCACGTCTTCCCCTGTATCCTAAACCTCTGGAACTTCCTCGGATTCCCTTATTTGATACAGGGAATTCAGGCTCATCAAAATTGAAATTACGACTGAAATACGGATCTGTTAATTGAATCATATTAACAGAACTGAAGATTAACTCTTCTTCTAATAAAGACTCTGCCTGACTAGCCTGTTTAGGCTATGCCATTTGATGGGGCGGTGCCCGTGGTTTTGAAGTAGATGACATAAAGTTTTCCAGAGTCAAAGACAATTTAGGCTTTGACACATACTCATATTCTTCTGATTCTTTTTCCTTCTTTGAATCAAACCGTTTCTTTGAGGACTTTCCCTCTGACGAAGAGGGTTTTACCGCAATATTCATGGTAGAAGACACAATTGGTTTCTTTAATTGTGTTCGCAAAAAGGCATGAGTCCGATTGATTATCTTTCTGACCATCCAATCATCATACTTCTGTGCATTTCTGCTTTTGACTTCTTTCCATTCACCCTCCTCCTCTGGAACTGTAGCAGTAACACATGCTACCTGAGTCGAAGAACCTTTCAACTTGACTTGTCCCAAGTCGACCATCTTTTGCAGGAGGTCTTTGAAGACAAAACACTCCTGGATGGGATGCCCTAACATTTGATGAAAGGGAAAATAATTGGGACGGTCTTCATCTCCTTCCTTGTTTGGCCTCTTGGGCATTGGTAATTGAACCAAATTATTTTCCAGAGCTGAAATGAAGTAACCATGAACTTGCTCATTTCGGAAAGAGTATGTTTTACTCTTCAAATCCTCAAATTGTTTTCGTCGTTGATCTCTTTGATCAATTGGACGAAATGGCCTTTGTTGTTGGCGTTCAGGAGGTGGAGCCCGTCGAGAAGATGAAGGTTTTGAAGTAGAAATAGTTACAGGCGCTTGTTTAAGCATAACTGTAGTAGTTTCTGCTTTACCCATTCTCCTTCCTGGAGCTGATGGAATTACATGAGATTTAACCTTAGCCTGTATAAGAGAATCTTCAATCTGCTGAACGATTGAAGTAAGGTCTCGAAACCCTCTTGTGTATTTCACAGGGATCAATGGTGTGCGTAATTCGTCACAAAAATTTGCCACACAGATTGGCAACAGATCCTCCTGAGGGAGTTCTAAACTCAGGGAATATGTTAATCCCTTCCAGCGAGCAATGAAATTAGAGACTCTTTCATTCTCCCTTTGCTTGCAGTTTGTAAGATTGAAAACTGTTGTTTTTGGTAAAGTTGAGCTGAACTGAAGAAGGAATTTTTGGCAAAGATCCTCCCATCCGATGATTGACCGGGATTGCAAGCTTGTATACCAGACAAAAGCTGTTCCTTGTAAGGTTCGTACGAAGCATCTGAGTTTCACTACTTCTTACTGCTCTGGAGTTCCCATCATAGGATCACAACAAGACACGTAATGTGTCAAATGTTGTTCAGGGTCGCCTGATCTATTGAAAGTAGGAAAAATAGGGTTTCCAAAACTGGATGGAGGAGAAATTGAATCTACCCATTCAGGGTAAACTTTCTTTTCTGGTTGAACTTGTGCCCGTTTCCCTTCCATAGTTTCTAATCGAGCTGTTAATGACTCAATAGTAGTTATTAACTTTTGAGAAACATCCGGTTGAATTTGTTCTTGAGTAGGTGCAATGAATGGAGCTTGGAAAGATGTGGTGGTTGGTGCTGCAACTAATGGTAGCACTGCCAACCGTTGTTGCGCTTGACCTGCAGGATTAGACCTCTGAGGGTGTACTGATAAAGGAGGATATTCTTGATCCATCTCAGTAACTGCAACAAATTCCTTCGGCTGTCGGACTTCAGCATTCTTAAGAAGAAGACTACTCTGAAGTAGTTCTGTATTCAACCTTATTAATTCTTTCATTTCTTCCCCCTGTTGTGCAAACCTTTGCTCTAATGAGAGTGATTGACCTTCTCCAGAGGAAGGATATGTAACCTGATTTTTCCCCTCCCTTTGTTGGATACTTTTTGGAGAGAGGGAAGTGGATTACCTAGGTTCTGAGTAATCCTTTGACTTCGTGTACGCACACCTTCTTCATTTGTATCGGTGCATACATTTTCTTGAGCAGGATGCTCTTCATATGAGTCCCCTGAGTGAGCCTCCTCTAGTGGATTAGCAACAACGGCATTGATGACATTGATTCATGCATAATGCATCACATCCCTTCTATCAACATTTCTGTGATATTGTATTCTTTCATGTCTTTGATGAGACATTACCTTTTGTTGATTCAATCCTTTAGGAACTTCTTGACAAGCTATAACTTGGAGGGAATCTCCTGATAATTTGGCTCTTCGTTCCTCTTGGGGCTTCTTCCCCAATCGAGAAAAGACCGACATTCTCTGAGAAGGGGATTGATGATTTGAAAGAGTCCCCAGTCTCGTGAACTGGGGATGTTCCTGCTACTTCCGCTCAACTCCTCGAATCCCATTTTTTGACTCTGAGGGTTGGGTTAAAGGAGTCCCTAGTCTGAAAATCTGGGGTGTCTCTTGACATGTTATGTCTGAGACCTTCTTAAAAGCTCTCTTGATCTTGCGAATCTTAGTTCGGAAATTAGCTGGATGCATTAACCTGTATCCACTTTTATCACCTGGTTCAACAGAACATTGGATGATTTCTGAAACTTCTATCATTTGATGATGTGTTTGATCCATACGAGAGGCTTGTGCAATATTCTCGCCTGCTTTATGTAGGATAAATTCAACAACTTGTTCTCTATATGCCTGATTTTGAGAGGAACTAGTTGAAGCCTGTTCTTGAGCAAGCTTTTGATTATGAACAAAGCCCATTGACTGTGGCCGGCCATGGGCAATAACATTGCATGAGACCATTTTCGGCGGGCTTTGCTGACTGGAAAGCACTGTGAAATGTAGTGCTCCATGAATACCCCATCCTATTATATGAACACCAGATGGAGCATTGGTAATTAACTGAAGCAATTTTCTTAGTGCGCCAAGGCATGAACGTTGAAGGTTTCTCTATTGCTTTTCAGCCTTCGGATATCGAGAGACTGATAGAGATGCCAAATCAATCTGACGTTGTATCCCTTCTATTATCTTAATATGATTTTCATATTAATCATAAGATAATACCTTCTTCTTCAATTGACAAAGAGTTTTCCATATGTTAAGACAAATATCATGGACTCCATCTTCCGTCAACATCTTTGGAATGTCATACTGGGAGTCAGCCAAAGGCCAAAACATGAATGGTACATCACTTTTCTCTAGTTTTTTCCTCATGTTTAGCATTTCCTCTTCATCATTAAATGAAGATTCTTCTACCTATTTTGACAAGAGTTGGTGTTTCCTTATTGCTTCATCATATTCAACAAGATTGGTAGAGAGATCATTGATCAAACTAGAAGATGCATGACTTAGGGGTGGTTCGGAGAATGACCTATACCCTGGGCTATATTCTGATTGAGAAAGTATTTCACTTGCTAGAGATAAAGCATCAGACATGATTGGTTTCGCATTTGCAAATTCCTCAAGATAAGAGGGCTTTCTCGGCACTACATTGTCCACTAGAGTATTTTACAGGCAATGTGAATCACTACTGCGGAGAGGACTTTCGTATCGAAATTCATCATTATGGGGAGGACCACCATAATGGGTTACAGAAAAAGATGAGATCTCTTGCTCCTTGGTCTTCCGACCACACAGAGGGTTCCTGTGGCTCTCATCTGAAGACAAAACTTCAAGATTGACCGAATTGTCACGAAGCAAGCCTTCACGAGGAAGTGTTTGTTGAAGACCTTAAGAATTAATGTTCCCATTATTGGGAACTGAGGGAGTAGAATATTGAATTCCAACAGATAAATTTCTGAGGGATTCAAGAACTACAGCATCAAGCAAGGCCTGGTTACAGATTGGCCTTTGATCTCCTGACTGTGCTGGGAGGATCTTTTTCTTAGATGCCTTTTTACTCTCTTTGGAAACCACTTGTTGATGAAAGTGGTTGCTCTGAGCAGGTGTATGTGCCTGATCAGGAAATATTGTCAGGTTAGGCTGACGATATCCACTCAAATTAGGTGTATGTGCCTGACTTGGTTGTCCGTACGATATGGGGGAGTATGCCCCATAACCCTCTTGGACTGGAACAAATGTGTGTGTCTGTTCTGGAGTGAATCGTTGATGTGTCACTCCACTGCTAGGGATAGATTTATGTGTCTTTCCCTGAGATGATGCTGAAGCTGTTATGATATCCTGGCAAGCATCCAGAATATGAGAAGGAATTTGCTTCTGCTCTTTCACCATTGACAAAATATGCTTGGTGACTTCAGCCGCCGGAACGGGAATATACATCCATTCCAGGCTTGGAGTAGGTGTATGTGCCTGCTCCTGTCCTCCTTTTCCTGTCAGTGAATCCTGACAGTACTCAAGTGTGGAGGCAGAGAGTTGAGTCTGCCTCCTATTTGTCGTCGGAGCTTTTCGACTGACTTCTCCGTGTGCTACCAAACGAGACTATTGGTAGGCTTTATTAGTACTAGCAGGTGTATGTGCCTGCTGATTACACTTCGCCAAACGCGATTGACAAGATCCATCATATGTAGTCAGGCGAGCCTGCTGACTAACTGGTGATGTATAAGAAGGTGTATGTTCCTGCCTATAGTACTCCGCCGGAATTGCCTGGCGGGATTGGCGTGGTGCTGCCAGACGAGTCTGCTGGACAACATAATTAAAACGGATAGGTGTGTGTGCCTGCTCGTTGTTTGCCACCAAGTTAGGTTGGTGGACTTCTCCAGAGATGGCAGGGATGAAAACCTGCCCATTGTCAACCAGATTCCGTCTCTGGTGGTTCGTCTTGCCTGCTTGGGTTCGAGGAACCTGCTGAGCCGAATGCCTGGAGTCGGTACCCTCATCATGTTGAGGGCGCACTGCCGCACGAGTCTGGAAGTGATTGTTGATGGGAGCCCTCGGGAAGGACTCCTATCTTTTTGAATTAAGGCCCTGAGGGACCTGCTCATTCACTTCCTCAGAGTAAGGGAGCGAATGGAAATTGCGTTCTGGGGATAACGACTCGAAACGGTTGGAGAAGGTAGTCAGCACCGCCTGCCTCTTGATCACTGGTCGTCGTTGTACGGACGACCTATGTGAGTTGTTCACTTGGAGGGCCTATCGGGCAGCCTCCAGAGTTGGGATTGTACCATGTTGATGGTACTGCTTAACCAGCGCATTTGATACCCAGCGTTGAAGACGCTGAGTAGGTGATGTCATCCTCAGAGTGGATGATGATATAGTAGGAATAGCAGTAGTGGTATTTGTAGTAGCAGTATTCACAGATGTGAATTTGAGAGCAGCCATTATGGAAATACAGAAGATCTTGGAAAAGAGTGCCTGTTTGATATAACAGACGTAATCAAGATAAAATTCCACCACTTCATCCTTTGGATGAGCACACATGTCAATGATTGTTTTTGTTATCCCTCTTATTGAGTTTTAAATAGGGGATTAAAAAATAAGTAAAACATCATTTTAACTTGGTTAAGGATTCACATCGGGTTCACCATTTTTTGTTTCCCTCGGAATTCGGGGATGACCTCCTGGATGAGAGATTCAAATGTTCCAATCGGTTTCTAACGGGTTTGTTCGTAGAACCGAAAACATCTAATGATTCCACATCCACTTGGACCTACTTTCCAAAGGTAGGCGCTTCATTAGTTTGTGAACTGATAAGGCTTAGGAATTTGCATTGGTTGAGAGGATGGGAGGTCGGACTCATCACACCTTTTTGAGGGGAATTATTGTCTATTCCGGGACTCTCTTTATAGATTTAAGTTATGTTCGTGAATCCTTATTATATTACCAAGTATAAAATGAGCTTTCCTTCAGTTTAACAATCAATGATTAAATATGTAAGAAATTTAGAGAATCTTTTATATGTATTCGAGGTTCTTCATCAATAGAGAATCATCTATATCTATTTAGAGATTCTTGGTCAATGGTATCCTTCAAAATATTTATATAAAAGTCTCTTGGTCATTATGATGACCAGGCTGGTTTTAAAGCCACTCAGTGGGGCACTTGAAGTTTATTGTCATTCAGAAGGACATGAATTATTTCATAGTTGGGATCAAACCCATAGATGGGCTACCTACGTATCCTTTGTTTTGGAAAAGGAATCATAACCCACGTAGTTCGAGTAAGGGAGTATGATGTTTATGATTGATGGCTCAAAGAAGGATGTCACAATTACTTTTACACTCTAAGCTCACATGAGTCATGCTCGGTGTGAGAAACAAGATGTATTGGTAAAAATTAGACAATTGTGCCATGAAAGATGCAATCATAAGAAATAATGTGGGGCTTATGTATGTATGACTACCCAGATAAATTTTAGGATTTACTTTAGGGAGAAAATCCAGGAATAGGGTCCATAAAGGTATACGTGCTTTATGGAGATTTGAATACTCTAACCTGGGACTTATTCCTGAAAAGGAAACCCAAATCTGGAGAGGATTAATAATTGGGTTTTACTCCTGAGAAAGGAATCCCAGATTAAATGTAAATTAGGACTGGTTAAAGAGAATTTAAGGGACTTGGGGCTTACTCTTGAAAAGGAAGCCCAAGATTATGACTGGGACTTACTCTTGAAAAGGAGGCCCAGGTTAAGGGATTTATGACTGGGACTTATTCCTGAAAAGGAAGCCCAGGTTAAGGATTAAGGTTTGGGGCTTACTCCTTAGGAGGATGACCATATTTGAGACTGGGTCTTACTCCTGAAAAGGAAGCCCAAATTAGAGGATTTGGGGCTTACTCCTAAGAAGGATGCCCAAATTAGAGGATCTGGGGCTTACTCCTAAGAAGGATGCCCCAAAAATTAAGGGACTTGGGGCTTACTCCTAAAGAGGATTCCCATATTAGAGGACTTATGACTGGGGATTATTCCTGAAAAGGAGACCCAGGTTAAGGATTCTCTCATCTTAAAGGATGAGGTTGAATGAATGAACTCTCCATATTTAGTGACATAAAGATATTTAAATCACTAGGTTTTGAGAGATATTCCACAGAATTCCTTTCAGATAAGGAAGTTAAATCAAGAAATCATGCCATAAATGGATTTGAAGAGTGTCTTGAAGACTGAATCTTGAAAAGGAAAGGTGTAATGGCTTAAGAGGGGTGAAATGGGCAAGAAAGGCACCCAAAAAAGAAGGGGCGTGCAAGCCTTGGAAGGCGCACAAGTATTGCGGGGGCGTGCAAGTATTAGTCGCGCAGGTGTACCTGCGCGACATGGTGGGTACTTGTGCGATATTCAACCAGCATTGAAATACTTGAGCGACTCTTTATTAAAGCCTTTAGAATCCTCTTGAGGTTCTTCCAAAAAAGGGACGCACAAGTTATATCGAAGAAGTAAGGCGGCGCGCAAGTGTGGCCACTTCCCTTAAGGGTTGGCCACTCAGACGCGCAAGTGTTGATGAATTTCAACACTTAGGCCTTCCTCCCTCTGTTTAAATCTTCCTTTCTAGGTAAGAAATTACCTTATAAGTGTTCCGAAAGCTTTAAGAAGATACTTGGGTGTCCGGAGCTTCAATATGAGTTTCTGGAAAAAAGATCCTCCCGAATGGGGGGCCCACAGGGTCTATTTATAGGCAGAAGAAGACCCGGGGCGGTTACCGGGCGGTTATCACTTAGGTCGCGCAAGTCACTTGCGCCACCATAAGGCATCGCGCAAGTAGACTTGTACGACCACTAGGCAGCACGCAAGTGTACTTGCGTGACCATGAGGGAACTTGCGCGGCCTATGGGCAATGTTCTCCTTGTTCATCCCTTTGTCGATTTTTGATGTTTCTTCAAAGGATGAATCACTTTGGACTAAGGTATTTCCCTTTTTTCAGTCATTAGACTCTGTGATGGAAAGGAGTGTCAACAATCCTCAATGAATATAAAAACATATATCTCTTGTTCCATTACCTTTCTTGACGTCCGACATAGCACTTGTTTTATTAGGAACAACTTCTTTCATGGGGGCCTATGGAACTTGTTATTGTACCAACTGCTCTGTATCTTTAGTATCAACTTTATCAAAGTTAGTCTTTCTCCCACTATCCTTTTTGTGGATGTTCTCCCTCTCAAGAAAAATGTCTTGTCTGGAAACATTTACTTTTTGTCTAAGGGGTTGTATATGTAGCACACATTTGTTTCTTTGGGATGCCCTATAATGATACACCTCATGCCCCGGGGTGATAGTTTGTTTCCTAAGAAACCCTTAACAAATTCATCGTATCCTTATACACATGTATGTGACAAAATGGGTTTATTTACACTCCATAACAAGAAGGTAATTAAATTTTACACCTTATTTGGTACTCGGTTTAATGTTTATTTCTTAGTTTGTAATGAATATCCCCAAAAGGATAATATAAGATCTACATAGCTCATTATCTACCTTACCATGTATAAAAAGGTATGGTTACTCCTTTCACTAGCACCATTCCACTATAGTGTATAAGGTGGAGTGAGTAGAGATAGAATCCCAAAGTCCCGTAGAAAGTCGATGAACTCTTGGTTAAGATATTCTACACCTAAATCTGATCGAAGATTCTTTATCTTCTTAACAATATGATTATTTACATCATTCTTTAATTCCTTGAAATTCTCAAAGGACTTAGACTTATACCTCATCAAGTAAATATAACCATATATACTCAAATTGTCATTAAAAGTTACGAAGTAAGCATATCCACCTCTAACTTCTACTGGAAATGGTCTACACACATCAGTGTATAACAATCCTAGAAGATCTATGGACCTTACACCCTATCCACCAAATAGTGTTCTGGTTATTTTTCCTTGAAAACAAGTGTAACATTTATCAAGTGGTTTTAGCTCAGAAGACTCTAAATAACCATCTTGATAGAGCTTTGTCAAACTATTATCATTTACATGACTGAGATGGTGATGCCACAACTGGGTATTATATGATTCAGGTGAACTTGATTAGTTATCAATTTCTAATACTTGGTTTTTGTAATTAAATATATATAGACCATTATTTAAATTTTCCATACCATAATATATTTTGTCCTTATAAATTAAACAACATTTATTTCTAAACATGAAAATAAACCCATATGTATCTAAACTTGGTACATATATTATGTTTTTGGTAACACTAGGTACATAATAACAACCACATAAAACAATAATCATTCCCATTGACAATGTGAGGTGGTAGTCACCAATGGAAAGAGCATCCAACCTCACACTATTGGTAGCTCACAGATCCAACTCCCCTCTAGTAATTTTCTGGAATCAACTTGGTTCATGTATTTAAATACAGATGTGAGCACTATAAGCTTTATCTAATACCCAATTTATAGAAAAGGAAATATTTCACTCAATAACGAACACACCTTTGGCTCCCCCTTGCATATGGGTGATGTTCCTTTTCCAGTGGCCTGACTAGCGACATGAAAAGAATACTAACTCCTATTTCTTTTCTCTTCCTTTGGATATTCATCTTCTTGGTCGGAAAATACTATGGAACTTTATATAGTTTTTAAGTCTTATACCCCTTTTCCTTGTCCTTCCTTTTTCAATTCACCATAATGAATGTTGGTTTTTCACACCCCATGTCCTTATCCACTTGGATAATTAAATTAAGTAGTTCTGATAGAATCTTCTCATTATTGATCATATTATAATTCAAAATATAACTAGAGAAGGTCTTGGGTAGTGATGATAGTATGATATATGTACACAACTCATATGGGAATTTAATCCCTAATATGTCCACATGATCAATATATCTAATAAGCTTGACTACATGTGGCTCAGTTAGAAAAGACTCTCAAAGCATAGTGGTGAATAAAGAATTAGAGATCTCATACCTCTCTTTTCTCACCTTCTCCTGATAGGGATCTCCAAGGTGAGACATCATGCTCTAAGAATCCATTTCCTTATGATTATTCAAGAGATTATTGGTCATGGATGATAACATGAGGCACTGAATATCCATAACATCATTTATTTGTTTCTTTTACATAGATAGCTCCTCATCACTCTAATTATTTGTAGGTATAATAGGTAAAGGTTCTTCTTGCACATATAATTTCATTTCATGGTGAAGGATGACCTGAAGGTGCCTTTTCCACTCTTGGAAATTAGTGTTGGTGAGAAGGTTTTCCTTCTTTAGTATGGATCAAAACAATATTTTTGATGTTATTTTTAATTTCTTTTCTACAAATAATATAAACAAAGTTTTAGTACTTTATTTGATAAAATTAAAATAAATAAATAAATAAATATTCATTAGTCTCCCACTATTTTATCGAAACCCAATATCCCTCACCATTGGCTTCAGAATAACCAGTTTATTAAACATTCTATCAGTAAGGATCCATATTGTTGTTTGTATTACAAAAAAATTTTATGGTCAAGAAATTTGAAAGGATTTAGGTAGGAATTATAAATTACAACTGTATTAACTCGTATCTCCTTGATTCATTGACTGAACTCCCCAATCCTAAAATCCTTAATTTTGGATTTCCTTAACTTTTTCCTATCAGTTACACCAAGTCCAACTCTGGCAGTCAACCCTTGATGTAAATTAAGTCAAGTCAACCCAAAACCTCAAATTATAATTCCACAATAATTTAAAGCACCCCAACTTTTTCTGGTCAATAACATTGAACAATGGTTTGATTCTAACCAAATTAATGGAATACTATACCGACTTAATATTTTATTGAGGTATTTTACCCTTTATGAATAAATTACTATTTATTATATTTTCACATGCTTGTTAATATTACATGGGATAATATTAAGTGATTAATCATGTATTAAATACATTTTATGCATAGGCCATTTTATTTTAGTGTCATCTTGCATGCCTGTTAATTCATTAATTATGTGATCATGATAAAACATCCATAATGAATAACCATGCAACTGACAAAAATAAAATAAAGGGTTTGATCATGAGAATACTCTATTGTTTGGTTTATCTAGAAGTTAATAAACTGACTATTGAATGATGAGAAAAACACTTTCATCCAATTATGTTCATGTATATAGCTTTCTACATGTCCACCTTTTCATCTCCTTAGACTGGTTTCAACTCGACTCCTAACTTGAACCACCTCCACTATCATGGAAGCTCCATCCATTATATATGATTTTACTCAAATGTAAGTGAGGGGTAAATGGGGGTTTAAATAAAAGATATGATGGTCACACATTCCCTATATATAAATGAGGAGAGAAGGCACACATTCCAATAATTTAATTTAATAAAAAAATAAAAAGGAAACCAATCAAATACAAAGGTCTAGTCTAGCTCATGATCATCCAAATGCATGAAACGAATTACACATTTAAAAAAACTAGCATTCAATTCTTTAATCATTATTATTTAAGATAAATCATTCTAGAATAAATTAATTATTATCTTTAATTAATCAGTCCTTTTATCTTAATCCTTTTTCTTAATTTCCTTGAGAATATCATCCAATATAATTTTAAACAAATTAGAATTCATTTAAATTTAACCTTGTACATAACTTGTAACTTGGATGTAACCTAGTGAATACCCATCCTATCCTACTGAAAATGTATTATGCTTGTATACTATTTTACCCTTGTGACATATGGAATACAAGGCTTATCACGTACTTTCATGATGTGTAGTTCACAGATGATTACAAGAATTACATGAATTTTCCACCACATGTTATACTTTAATACACATAGAGTAACAACTTGTAATATGTATTATACATGATATAAATATTTGAAAATTATGAAAATATTATAGTTTTAATTATGCATAATATAGTAAAGTACATGGAATATAGATCTGATCTACACAAGATATACTTCCTTAAATGTCTATCCGAAGTAAATGCCTAGGGACTCGGTGTGTGAAGTGTACTTTGAAAATTTCAGAGTACACAATGTGTCTAGTGGGATACACGCAATGTTGACTTCATGTTACATGGTCACCAGTCAACTAAGCCATGTATTGGATACACACACTAACCCTGACCCAGAAGGGACTACACACCATTTCAATTAGGCCACACGATGTGTAGTCTGGATTATCATGCTCTAGTCTTTCTTGGTCAACATGTGATGTAAGAATTAACTACACCCTACCTCATTAATTCCCATGAGTTGAGTAATTGAGGAACTACTCCTTATGCATTGAAAAAAACTACATGGCGTGTAGATCTTACTACACATAGTGTACTGTTGTGTTACCAGGAAAGAACCCATGGAACCTCCCAATAAGTTCCTCAATTTAATTTCAATAAAAATTTAATCGTTTATGTTAGATCTATGAGAAATGATTGAGGAAGAATATATCTCATAATTCAGATTAAAAATAATGATTAAACATGAATTGAAAAACTAAATAATTAAATCATAAATCATTGTGAATTATTTAAATAAATATAAACAGTAATATGCTCGCTCTGATACCACTTGACATTTCCAAGCACAGTGGTAGTGTGAATGTGATGGTTCCCAACTCTAATTTTTTTCATATTTAATGAAAAATATCAGATCAATACGATGATGAACACCAACATCCATAGTATTGAATCAAGAATTTAGATAAAGTAATATAAACTCATAACCATGAGAGAGGATAAACATATTTTGTTTATAATTAATTTAATAAAATAAGAATTACCACCAAGGTGATTCTTTCTTCATTGATACGTCCAAACACATATCTATAGTGCACGATCATTTTGTTGTAGAATCCAAGTGTAGAATTACTCTAGTGTATATCCACATAGTTTCTATGTATCTCCAAACATCAATGAAGGAGTCTCTAGGTGATAGCACAGAAGATACTTGCACTTGTGATGTCTTCCTTTGATTGTCTTGAGAACTGCTTCCAATGTATTCTCCTTGATTCGGTGGAGGAGGATCACTCTCATTCTTGAGAGCATTATTAGGGAGGGAAGAACTCTCTAGGCTCAAGATGTTTTCTCCAAATGTTGTGCACAACACAATTTTTGTTTATTTTCTTGTGCATGGATAATTAGAGAATAATACAACTAGGTATTTAATTCACTAGGGTAATAATAAATAATTTGAAAAAGTGCCTTAATTATTTTATTAATCCTAGTGAAACCCCTATGTCAAATAATTAAATCAAAATTATTATTTACTGACATACTCTTAACTTGTGTGTTTAATTAAATATTATTTAACCAAATAATATTCAATATTATTATTTTTCACTAGACCATTAACTCAGTCTTCCAAGCCTATAACATATTTATTGAACCTTTAATAATGACTATTTATTTATTAAATAAATATAAATGCATTATTCTCCAATAAATATATAAATATCATATTTACTAAATTGAAAATAAATATTTATTAATTAAACCACCCACAATATATTGTCTCAAATAACTAATGTCAAAATAAATGAGATCATGCATCCATGAATAATTATTAAACCACAATTGAGAATAATAATTATTCAACATGATAAATAATAAATAATATATTATTTAACTGACATACTATATACACTTAGTGTGTGACCCTCTATGCCTCTTTCTCAGTGACATTAGGCGAAGTAGCCTAAAGTCAAAGGATATCATCTAGAAACATTCCAAGGTACCAATAGAGAAAGAAGTTAACGTCGTAACAACATTCCACCTCATATGGATAATTACCATGTAATATAATCCATTTATCCCGATATCCCCAATCAAGTGGGTTTCATGCTAGTGCCATCAACCCATGTGATTGATTTCTAATTATTTGAATTTTTGGAAATTGAAATTTTCTATAGGACACCATGGCCATGGATTTATTTAGGCTATATCATTTCCATAAAGGGTTTAAGATATCAACTTCTATTATGGAAAATAAGGGACATATATTTTCTCTCATTTTTCATTAATGCAGTATTACTCAGGATTCACCCAATATATACTACCTACCTATAACCATATGCCATAAGGGGTTTTTTCCAATACATCTAACTGAGCGATCAATAATACCCATTAATAATAATCTTAAAATATAAGGACCAATACACATGTCTACAGAGAAGAATATCCAATGAAACTTATAAATGTGGATTTCCTACTGGTGGGCTGTGTTATCATAATATCCTTCTAGACATTACCAAGTCCATACACCATGAGAAGATTTCTCAAAGTCCTATGACTCTCCACCCCGGATAGCCTGTATCATTTTTGTCCCTTCAAATGATATTATTCTGCTATAGAATATATATTCAAGAATAATATCATAGAACTTCAGGGTTATCATCATAATGGATAACTTCTATGACCTTTTAGTGTGAAAACTACTCTTGGAACATTATCACATGCAATGGTACATAGATGAAAAATCACGATGTGATAAAAAGTTTATTAATATCAATCCAATGAATACATGTTTTTCATAATGTACAAAGAAGTTGGTTCTATGGAACCGACTCCAACATGTGAAAAATTTAGAAAAATATATGTAAACTGTGTTGAATAATAATATTTATCAAAAATATGAAATTACTAAAATTACCCCAGGTTTTTACTTATTGGACAACACTCATACCCCCACCCAATATCCTCAACCATATACACCTCTCCCTCATATTCCCATCTACTATATAGTTATTCTTCATGGGTTTATTTGTTTTATGGGAGAAATTTCATTATGTAAACTAATCTTAACCCACTCTTCTCCATTTTTACTTAATTTTTCCCTTTATCTATTTTCCCTAGTAATTTCATTGAGACTAATAGTTTACCATTGATAAAAATTATTTGAGGGGTTTTACAGTTTTAGTGTTCCAAGTGAAAATTTAATGGTTTATTTAACCTTGTTAAAGTTGTTGGACACCAAGAATAGTTCAAGAAATATCTTATAGAATGGTTTCCCCATAATTTTCTCTTCAAATATAAAATAATTAATTCTTGTGTTTTCTATATTATATTTTAAATGTTTCATAATACTTACTATGTATGATTTTTGTTTCATTTATATATATTTGTTTTCACCTTGTGTTTCATTGGATGAAATATGTATTTTTAATTAATTTTCAATAATAAAATTTATTCTCAATTCCATGAATAACTAATGTTTCAATAATTTATTGTATGGCTCTTACATATGAATTCTATCGCACATGAGACATTTAGTCTTTAAAAATATATTCTTACATGGTTTTTATCCAAAAGTTATGTGGTGTTATTGGTTATTTAAAGGGGGTTTTGAGTTTACATTAATGATTAAGTTGTTTATTTTTATGGTTTTGTGATTTTATTTTCAAAGTATATGTTATATGATGATTATATAAATAATATTCCATTTACAAGGTTAGAATATTATGAAATGAGATTACATGATGTTATAGAACCTGTTTTGTGAGGCTCTTAAACTTTTATAATCATTATTGATTCTTAGTATGTAAAAAGGGGTTGTTTCATGGATGGGTGTAGAATTTGAGATGATGTTAACATATTTTGTTTTATTATTGATTCATGTAATGGCCATATGGGTTACATGATTACTTCTTATCACTGTTTTGTTATATCAGGGGAAATATATACTTTTATATAGAATATCTAGGATAGTGATATACTATTATAGATAATGCACTGGCTAGTGAGTCATGTATGAATCTATTTTACTATGGTTTACCTCCCGGTGATACCAAGAGTGTAATATGAGGTTCAATATAGCTATGTTCACCTAGGATTAAATGATTCTATATTAGGTGATCTAGAATTGGGGTCTAGTATCTCTTTATGTTATATTTGAGTGAGTTTCCAATGAACCCTAGTGTGGATAGTGGTTTCATTTTGGGTTCCCCAATACAATCCTCAATTTTCACCCCTATACTCATTTGGTTTAGTGACCCAATTAAAATTTTTTATTGTATAATTCCAGGAAAATATGGTTGTAATATATCAAACTTTTTCTAAGGTATGATTCATTTATATTTTAGTTTTAATCTCTTTTCTGTTAAATGAAATGCCTCCTAAGAATATGGTGTGCTTGAGAGGAGTCCAAAGTGTCTAAGACATTAAAATGATAAAATATGGGCCATCCAGTTCCCAGTTTATGGTTAGAGCATGGTCAGGGTTAGACATGAAACATGTACATGGAGACTATGCCACATGTACCCCTTGGATAGTGGTGGGAACATTACCAATTAATATTTTTTCTAAAAGTTTTGGTGGCTAATCCAAAATGTACTACCTGACCCTCTCTTAGATAGGTGGTGCCACATAGACAGCATAAGGTTGGGACAACTGTGTAGTTGAACCTTATACCACATAAAATTAGTAGATTATACTATCCCCCTATGGATTAAAGTGTTATTACCCAGTTTTATTTCATGTTCCTCCTCTAGTAGTTAGGCATCCAATCCATGAACTCTCAATCCCTCCAAAAGTGATTCTTTATCATTCTTGGGACATTGTAATTGAATTTGGTTGAAAATTGAATCTCCATTTGAGTATACAAGTCACCTCCCTTCTATATTATAGAATAAGAATTGATGATTTATTTTTCACCTTCAAAACCCTTAAACCCTTATTTTACAATAGATTCATATGTTTTATTTTTGATTTTTGTTTTATCTTTAATCAAGGGTCTTGGTTATGTGGGACATTATCTATGATCTTGAGGTAGATGGTATAAAAGTTATTTCACATAGTCTTTATTTTTATCAATGGGCATGTTGTTTGTGCATTTGTGAAATTCCACTATATAATTTATTCATTTTATGGAATGATAAATTGGGTGTCTAAATGATGTATTGAACCTCTCATGAATCCCTTTGGATCCATTTATGATGAGTTTACTAGATCAAGGGTCACCCATGGGGGTTTCCTCCATATTGAGCATTGATGGTGAGTTATTAAAAAGTGAAATCAAAGGGTTTATGAGATTAAACCAGTTGTAATTATTTTGGGTATGTTAATATTGTATAATGGGATTATTTCACTAACATGGAATGTTAAATGGATTGTAATATAATTTTGAAAAATGTTATAAAATGTTACAGGGTTGATGTCTAAGTTATAAAATTGTGTTGAAGTGTGTCTAATGGAAGTGGATATGAAGAAGTGAAAAAATGCGAGAGATGTTGAATTGGGTACATGTATTGGTAGAAATGAACCATATGAATGTTGTTAATTGAAATGGTTCACCAAAGCTATTTTTTGTTAAAATGGTCAAGTGTTGGACCTTGTAAATGGTTGTTGACTAAATGGTTATTAGTATTAGTTACGGAGGAAAACACCACAACAATTATGTAGGTCATGGAGGTCCACATCAAAGAATGACATTTGGTCATGGAATTTCACACTAGGGTAATCATGTTGGTCATGACGGTATACATAAAGAAATTGGTGTTAGTTAAGGATTTCAATAGAATGGTTTGGATACTTGGAATAGTGCTACAAGTATATTATTGTGTGACAATGTTGATATACAAATCAAATGATTGGAATATGACGAATAAGATTTTATGACTTTTAGTATCATTTTGAACTCATGGGAATCTATGTTTAACTGATAACTATTAAATTATGAATAATGTTTTATTTAGTTCTATTCTACACTTTCCCTATAATACTTAATACAATATTATAAAAAATATATTTAACTAGAAAATATTAGTGGTGTCCTAATGAGTTATGCTCACACAGTTCCTAATATTCTATTAGGTACAAGAGAAGACTTCATGATTGGTGGTTAAGATAAGGTAAAATTCCTAATTATAGTTGGTTGAGTTCAGATCTGGAATGAAGCATGGATGAGGGGACTAGAAATCATGTCAGGAACCATTGTAGGGATTTACATTGCATCTCATATTGGGGTTTTTTTGTGACACATGACACTATGATGACATGGCGTGTTTATTTTTATGGTTGTTGGAATTTACAAATTATGGGAATTGATTATGTGGTATGTGGTAGTAAATCATTATTACATGGTTATTATTTGAAATCTATTCCACTATTTTCATACTAGGGTGTTGAGTTTATAGTCTCCTACATATCAAATTAAATACTCACAACTATCAACCAAACTCAAGTGTACATGGATATTTTCTTGAGGTCATGTGGTGCTTTGGCTCGATGAAAAGGTATTAGTGGAACCTAAGTTGGGATGTTAAAAAGTGGTATTATAGTGGTTTTATTTTCTTTTGATTTTATAATTAGAAAAATTAGAAATGATACTTAGATGTGTTGATCATTTTAAAGGAGATTTTAAGACCTTGAGATTTTATGATTTTGTGTAATTAATTTTAATTTCATCGATAACTTATGCTACATGCACCACCGATCTCTAACATACCGAAATATACTATTTATATTAGTATTTAACATGGATGTTATAGACTATATATTAATCATGGTGGTATGAATAGGAACTAATTTTTTTTAATATTATATATATTGATTTTTTTTAAAGAAATAATATTGATAAAAAATACTTAATTTTATTTGTAAAATGTTTATATGATTAAAAAAAGAATTTTCCCTTAAAATGAATTTATTTGTTTCCGTGAATAAAATATAAAATTAATTTTTTTTGGAAAAAATAAAAAAATTATCTGAAAAAATAAACATAATTTTTGTAATAAACATGTCAAAATTATTTTAAGGTGAAATTTTCAGATTTTTCTGAAAATATTATTTTTTTGATGAATAATGAAAAATAATAGATCTTATTTAAAAACACATTTTCATTTAAAGAATATATTATTTTAAATTTTTTAGAAAATTTAAAATATAAAAATAGTTCTATTAAATTATTATTAAAATAAAATATTTCATTGAAATAAATTTCATATTTAATTTTTATATAAAAACGTTTTTTACTTTTGAAACTTTTTCCGTTTGGAAACTTTCTTTTTCATCGAATTTGTGGGTTTAGTTTGAAATTAAAAATTTCAAATTATATGAATTGAATTTTTAAAATTTAATTCCATATTTAAAATAAGAATAATTAATATTATTTAACATGGTCAGAATAATTTATGAATAAATTAATAGTAATAAAACTAAAAATTAATTATAGCGGTTAAGGTAAAAATGTATTCACTATAGGGTTAAACTAAAAACAATATTGGTTAAAAATTATAAAAAACTAGTATAATTAATATTTTTGGGTAATTTATTGACCATATATATTCTGAGGTTTAAAAAATTCCCATTTTGGGCCTATTATTATGAGAAAAATGTTGGTGGAATTCTTTATTTTATAAATTTCTAAATGTTTCCTCTCCCCCACTTATAAAAGGAAACCAATCTAGTCTCTTTTACTTAATTTGATAATCCATTGGTTTGTAAAATAAAATTAAAAATAAATTCCATAGTTTCTTTAAATTTTCATATAATCCTTGCATTGGTCATATATAATACCATGGTAGTATTTTGGGGAAAACCAAAAGAAGTAGATCGAAGAAGAGGTAATGTATTTAACATAGCATTTTAATTTTTTTCTTTCTCCACCTCTATAAAATATTATTAAAAAATTTTGATATAAAAAAATTAATATATTTTATATACTAATATATTTTTAATTTTAGGAAATTATCTACGACCATCTCCTCCTCCCTCAAATGGGAAACAATACCATCTATCGTGTGTACGGTGGACTTCCACATTGCAAACCAATGAAATTTATTTTACATAACTACTTCTAATTTATGGTTATAATGATGTATCTATTTATTATATATTATATTTATTTAATAGTAATATTTTTTGGATAATAATATCATATATACCATCTTACTTTTCATTCCATAGAGAATACAATAACGTTGTTCATGTGTATAGAAAACTAACACCTCGTTAAATGATGTGATTCATTTTTCACTAATGCATTTAATGGTACATAATAAGGATAAAATTAGTAAATAGATGATATATATATGACATAAAATAATTATATATATGTAATATATTATTTAAATTTATTTCATTTCATCAGTTAAAAGATGTAAACAGTGTTTATGTGCATGTGTGGCCTACTATCTCCATGAACGGTGTATTATATTTCATATCTCTAAATTTTATGGATTACTATAAATAAATATATAATGAATATAAATTATATCTATATAAATGATAGAACATTGAATATTATGGATCCATGATCATAGTTACTGAATAAAAAATACCAAGACAAAGCATACATAAAAAAACAAAGTAGTTGTTTTCTTAAAAGTGAATTTAACAAGGAATTATTGATAAATAGGTAATAAAAATTCACAATTAAATAATATATCATATGATAAATATAGGTATAGTTTCATAAAATATTTATAATAATCATATATTTTTTATATAGGAGGATTTAACATATATGAAGTAATTAGAAACTTAAGGTAATGGATTTTTGTCTCAAATTTATTTCTTTTGGACATACGATATGTTATGCAGTAATATTATTTAATGATGTGTATATAATACCATTTTTAATTTTTTATCAATAACATAATACTTTAAATGACATTTAAATATTTATTTTTTGTTAATATTTTACGGTGCTTACTATTTAAAATATAATGAAGTGGTACAATTTGTTTTTACAGTCTCATAATTTATCAAGATTGCTTTATGTTTTCAATGATAAAATCATATGATCCATATCTTAAGAAACTCATGAAATTTATTATAATATTTTTATTTCAGTGTAATTTTTTTCCATTCATCTTCCTTTCATTATTTACATAAAAGTGAAAATAAAGTTTTTATAAAAAATACTATTTATTTATCTCTTAATTCAACATTGATTTTTATTCCATATCCATGTTTTCAATATAATTGTTTCAATAACTGTTTTGAAAAATCTCCTAATAATTTTAAAATTCATATCTACCATTTTTTTAATTTTCCCAAAACATTTTAAACATAATCTTCTTTTCATTTTTTGAATGAAGTTCTTTGAATTTTATGAAAAATGTGAATGAAATCTTTATTTTAATGTGTATAGAATGGACATAATTTTCCACTATCCTGACCACTCAATGTTTTAAATCATTAATTCCAATCTTTAATAAAAATTTTCAAATAAATGTTTTTCTTTAATATTTGGGATTTTTTATATTTTAAAGATGGGTTCTCAAAATTAAAAGGATATTTTATTCAAGAATATTTAAATGATTTTTTAGAATTTATATTCATTAAAGTCAATGAATGACGATGTTTCTTATGTTTCAATGGGGATATAATCTAGTTAAACCATCATTATTTGTTAATATGATTGTATATGATTATGATTATGTGATATTTAGGAAACAAAATTATTTTCCATGGGTTATTTTATGATAAACTATATAGGAAACCCATTTATTTTCCATGGGTTATATCATAATTAATTATATATTAAACCCATTTCAATTTCATCGGTTAAGACATGATTTAATTATTATGAAACAAAATTATTTTTATAGGTTCTAATATGGTGAAATTTTTATGATTGTGTGTTAAATATTTTAATGATTTTCATTATGTGAAGCGTGGGACCTATATCACCCTCAAAGGAATTGGGTAATGATTGAAATATCCATAGACAAGTAGGAATGTAATGAAGAGGGAACCATGTATAGTAAGGGAATTTTTTCATATTGAATTTAATGGGAGTGAACCCATTTCAAAATGATATACTCCCAAAATATCCTTTTACTAGTATGGAAATGATTTTCTATTCTAATGTATATTACATGATTCTATGTCTTATTCTATTTTTATTCTTTAATGGATCATTTTCTCTTCTTCCCTTATGAAAAGTGTATTATAAAATAACAATCATTATTTCATTACCCAATATAATACTATTTGATCTTTAGGGTATGGTTTTGAAATTTTATAGTCAAGTTCTTATACCCTCATTATCAGGTTATGCTTATATATCTCCCTTTGTTATCCTTATTGAGAATCTAAACTCACCATTTTTTTGTTTATTTTCCATAGGTTATGATGAAATTTATTATATATCAATTGTATTATATGGGTTATAATTATGAAGAACATAGTGGGAGATGATGTATTTCAACTATTAACTAGTTTATTATGTTTCCAAGCATCCAAAGGAACTATACCTTTATGATCCTCAATCATGTGCTTATGTAATGTAATTAATGTTCCTCCAAAAATATGTAACATCTATGTATGAAATGAATGGATCATTATATATGGTATTAGAGGATATGATTAGTTAACCATTGGAAACTAGTATTTGAAAACTTTAGTGAAAACCCATAGGATATTCCTAGGTATAATGTTACAACCTAAAGATTTACTAAATAATATATTATGTGGTTTAACTAGAGATACATACCTGTCTGGATATAATAATTGGAAATAGTTTTGGAACATATGTACCTAGGGGTGAAAGCATTGGAAAAGGAGTGTTGGGATTAACTCAAGCATTACCTCAAACATGTTAAGATGTCATATTCTACACTTGGTATGACACATCTGAGAGATATGTTTTGGTTAATTTATGTTGTCTTTAGTAACCAAAATGAAGTAAAATAGATATTTACCACAAATAACCTATGATAAACATTAGGTGTAATGTATTTAAAGGATTTTTTCTTGGTTTAGATATCCCATGAACTATTTTTCCTCACTATGTGGTTAACCACTATGATTATTATATCTTAAACTATGATTTTTGTGTTCAGTCAGTGGATGGAACCTGAAGTAAAGATCTTAGTACTAAATTGAATGGAAAATGTAATGATTTTCCTCCCTGGTAACCAAATGTTATGAGAGTTAGATTTAAAATTTTCTATGCTATCCTCACATAGATTTCTCAAGTCATGAATCATGATAAACTTTTAATTGAGTAAAGGAGGGAAAAGATTCAATTAATCCCTTCATGAGAAAATTTATACTACATTTAAGTGATTCCACTAATTCTATAATTGTTAATAAATGATTCAGTAGCAATGCAAATATTTTTTCCAAACCTCAACATTTAGAAAATGAAAAATTCATTTTGGTTGTCTATCACTTTGATGGAAAATAATATCAATGGTGGAATCTCATCAAGAAGATGAAGAAACAAGATGAAATTTACACCATGTAGTGGGATGAGTTTGAAGAGAATATTTTGAAATAATCACTTCACTTTAACTATTAATATGAAAATTGAGAAGGAATTATTTTATATAAATCATAAATATGATTAATATGTTGGTACATATGATAAAGATTTTAACAGACATTCGAGGTACACTTCTAGAATTATCATCCAACTTGATTGAATGGTTGATAAATTCTTTAGTGGATTAAAATCAAGTCTTTGAAAGTAGTTATTCATAAGGGACTCTGGTTGATATGATGAAATCATTTGATGTTATCTCAAGGTGGAATCATTGATTGGAGTAACTAATAAATCAAATATATATGGTAAGAAAATAAATATGGAGTACAATGTGAACACTAATTTCCATGGTGATAAAAAGATGAGATTTCTTCCATGCATAAAATGTGGCAGAAAATATGGTGGAAGAAATATTTAGGGGACTCTTAAATGTTTTAAGTGTGTTAGGAATTTTCATCATGAAATAAAATTCCAAATTGATGGAAAAGAGTTAACTAATGATGCAAATATAGAGAAAGCTCCACAGAATTCACCACCCACACTATAGTGCTTCAAATTTATATAATATGGTAACTTTACAAACCAATGCCAAAATCTAAAGGGTAATGTAGAAGATCAACTTAAATATACTTTTAAGGTGACAGATAAGGATAATTTTCATGAAATGACTATTTATGATGAGGGGTGTGATGAAAACATGGTGATAGGTACACTTACCATCCACTCAAGAACTACTAATGTATTATTTGACTTTGGGTGTACCCATTATTTTATTTCTGAATAAATTTATAGGTGTATTGAGATTCCTCCCACATGGTTAGATATATAATTTTCAATTAAAATCCCTAATAGTACAATGATCACATATCAACAATATAATTACTCACTGATTGATATTTGTGGGCATGCATTTCTTGTAATTTTTTTATTCTTCCTATGGTTTATTTTTATACCATCTTAGGTAGGGATTTTATTTCTTTATAAAAATCCCACATCAATTTTGGAGTAAAGGAAGACACATTTAATATTCCAAACCTACATATGGATGTATATAAATGTGATGATGAATATGATGTTCCAATAGAAATTACATCCATTTTATGGGGTTTATTCCTATTCCAATTTGGAATTTATCTCATATTGTTTGGGAGAAACTTAGAATATATGATATTCGTATTTTGTGGTATTTTGGTGATGTCTTTCTAGAAGAGTTTTCTAGCCACCCACTGATTAATGAAGTTGAGTATTAAATATAAATCTTAAATTGTACCACACCAATTTCAAATACTCCATATATAATGGACCTAATTGAGTAGTAGGAATTGAATAAGAAAATAAAGAAGAATACTGAAAAGGGATTCATTTGGCCAAGTGTGTCATATTTTGGTGAACCCATTCCCTTTATAAAAAATAATAATGGAATGATGCGCCCTTACATTTATTATATAGAGTTGACAAACATAAAAATACTAAAGAAGCATCCTCTACCCCATACTGATGTTTTTTGATCAATTTGTTGGATCTCAATAAATTTCTATAATTAAAATTCGTTTAGATATCATTAGTTGAGGGTCAAGATTGAGGATATTCCCAAGAAAAAATTCCATAGAAAGTATTAAAAGACTATGTATATATAGATTCCATTTGGTAATAATAATTTTCCCACTATATTTATAGATTTAATGATTATAGTATTTAGAGATTACCTTAATTTGTTTTTGGCAGTCATTATAGGTGATATTGTTATATATTCAAAAAAAGGAAGAGAATACAGATCAATTGATTATTTTATTGAATACCCTGAGGAAGGAGAATTTATTTTAAAAATTTACAAAGTAATTATTTTCGAACCATAAGGTTTAGTTTGTTGGTTATATAATCTCAAGAAAGCATATATCAATGGGCCCATCAATGATATAGGCTATTAAATATTGGCCCAGATCAACCATAATGACTGTGATATAATGTTTTCATATACTGGCTAGATGTTTTCAATAGTTTGTGAATAATTTTACATGATAATTTAATCTAATCATATGTTTTAATCTATAGGGATTGAAGTGTCTTTTGAAAAAATAATATGATAATAGTTTCAAGGAATTTAAGAGGAGATTATTCTGTGAACCTATGAAGGCATTACCCTATAATAGACAATGGTTTCTAATCATTACTGATGCATACCTAGAGGGAATTGGAAGAATTATTAAGTATAATGACATAGTTATAGCTTATTCCTCATGAAAATTAATAGTCATGATAAAAACTATACAACTCATGATTTGGAGTTAGCTCTGATAAATTTTTCATTAAAGATATGGAGGTTTTATATTTTCAATAAAAAGTGTGATACATATACTGATCTGAAAATTTTAAAGTATACATTCACATAGAAATATTTTATCATTATATAGAGGAGATATTTAGAATTGATTGATGACTATGAAATTTCAATACATTACAACCTGGGGAAAGAGGAAAAGGTGGATGATGCTTTGAGTAGAAAGGATAATGATACCTTATCAATGATAGGGATCACAAAAGATCAAATATTTTTTTACTTAAAAAGGATGGATATAGAAATCCTAAATGTGGTGAAGATAAATAATCTTTCTCAAATGAATGTACAACCATCTTCCATTCACAGATTAAATAGGTGTATAAGGATGATATTGAGCCATAGAAGAAGTTGAGGAATGTTTTTTAGTTTTCCCTTGATTATTGTAGAATGATAATGTTTAGGAATAATGTAAGATTTCCACAAAAAATAGATATAAAGGAGAACATATATGTGGTTCACGGTTTATCATTATATATTGATCTTGGAAGTATGAATATGTAAAGTGATTTGAAATATTATTTATGTTGTGATGTACTGATGATATATATCAGAGAGACTTATCTAGATGCTTGGAATTTTTAGGTCTTTAAATTCTCCCCACCTTAGAGATTTTAGTTGTAACATCCCAAGTAAGTAATGAATAACAGATATTTTTATCTATGTCTATTAATGATTAAGATAGTGTTTTAGAGGCTTAAAATGAAAATAAATCCAATCTTAAGCATGTAATACACTAATATTCTTAAAAGATTGTTTTACTGCCTTATGATGGGAAACCCTTTTTGAATCTATATTTTGACAATTTTATAAACTATGTTTGTCAAAATAATCTTATCCTTTATGATTGGGACATAAAAATTTACCTTGTGTGAATTTTTGGTATTTTTCTGACAATGTTCATTTTTTAATGAATAGTGAAAAATACTGCATTTTACATCAAAACTTCTTTTTAACCTAATTTATTTATATGATTAGATTATGTTTTGAATTGGTTTTGAAGTGAAATTAGAATATATTTTTACCATTTTATCCAATTATGGTCATTGGAATCAATTTCACTTTGAAATTAGACTTAAACTGGTGTCAATCTTTTGATACTTATTGTTTTGTAAAAACACGCTTTTTGCTCTGGCATCGGGAATTAATTATTAAATTAATTAATTTGACTTATATGTATTGAATTTTGTAAAATGGACTTCATTTTTTAATTCAGAATATCAAATATAGCTTAGGGTGAATTTTTGGTAATTTTCTGAAAAACTCCAATTTTTGATGAATAGTGAAACCACTAAGTGGTACTTATAAAGACTGATTTTCCGTTTAAATGAAATTTTTCCATCATTGTGTTTTGAATTTCAAAAATCCGACATACATGGTTGTCATTAAGAAATAAAATGTGGTTCAATGAGATTATAATAATTTTTTGGTGAATAGTAACTTATTAAGTTCTTAATCGCGATTAGTGGTAATTAGGGTAGTTTAAGGTATAAATAATACTTTAATAAAATGAAATGACCTAGACACATGTCCCAACCTCATTGGTTGTGTCATGGCCGACCATAACATGCCATGGGTCAACTTGGGGACCCCATGGATCCACTTTTGTTGGGAAATGACATAAATTACTTTTTATTTAATGTTAAAGTGAAAATGACACAAACATAATACGTTTTACGAAAACAATTTTTAAGTGGGGTTATACAAGTCCAAATTTTGATTATAAATAGTCATTGGAAATATAAAAAGATTTAATATATCATAGTATTTTTTTTATAATTTTTAGACATTAAATAAATTTAATTATTTATGACATAATAATGATGCAGCGATGACATCATTATTTGACGATTTAAATAAAATAGAAAGATAATGTAAAATATATGAACTACACATGTACAAAACCAATTGGATGAGTGTATTTAGAACCCTTATCACCTTATCCACTAATTCTATCAATGTGAGACCTTTTAAAACCGAAACACATTTTCAAATAAAGTAATATTTCTTTACTTTCCAAAAGTGCCCCTCCTCTCCTCTTATAAAAGGCCCCCACCTCTACCTCATTTCACACACTCCTCAAGCCTTTGGCTCGGCCAAACCCTGCCCATTTACTCTCTCCACATACCTCTCCTAATCCTAGATGATTCCCTTTGGGCATAATCCTTTCAAAGGAAGCCTTTAGGCTCAAATCAAAAGGAGTTACACTTTTAAAGGTAATTCATTCTCTCATGTTCATTTGTTTTATTTTGCTTCTCCAACCCCCTAAACTCTTTTTATTTACTTCTTTTGTAACAAAACCAGTATCTTAAATATACTAGGATGTTGTTATAAGATTTATTTGAGCTACAATCTCATACAACTACATCAAATGGTTAAAGAACATACAGTTTCCATGGATGGAGAAATTCTGCCTCCCGAAACGAGGATTGTTCAACACTCATTTAACACCTTCAAAGGTGGCCATTATGATGTCACTATTTTTATATATGATATATAATATGTTTATGTTTTCCTTAAGCTTCTGTTTTTTTCATTTTGGGCATACCTTTATGGTTTCCATTATGGGTAAAACACGATATCTTCATTTTAGGAAGTGCGGACTACCGCCCCCTAAAAGTGATTTGATTCGTTAATACCATATGTGGGATGTGTAAAGGATAAAGTTAATGATATTATATATGTTATTATACTGGAATTATAATATACTCTTATATAATTATGATTCCATTCCAAAAAATACGAAATAGAAATGGAAGTAGCGTTCATGCGTACGTACGGCTTACCGTCTCCATGAACGGTGCATTTCATTTCTTACCTCTAAATGTGATGTAATATTATAAATACATGTATATGCTGAATATATATGATATATATGTTATCCAAAACATTAATATCATTCTGGATATAATGAAACTTTGACCAAATTAACAACATGTAAGTGTAAGAGGTCTATTTTTGACTTAAGAACCAAATACCGACAAAATGAACATTATTAACTTAAATGAGTACATGATGTTCATAACATGGTATAAAAGGAATAATGAACTTGAAAAAGGTTCATAAGCAAGTAGAGATTAACTCAAGTTTATTATTCAGGACATTAAAGAATGATCGAGTCAAGTCGGATACGAGGTATGGGACTTCGTCTCAATCTCCTTTCGTTGAGGCATATTTTATTTTATACACAACTTTCTTTTATACGGTGTATAAACCCCTTTGACTTTTACGTTTATTCAAAAGGAATCTTTTTTATACGAAGCGTTTACTAAACGACAAAAGGGAATGTTTTTGTCGTACGTATGCGGCGACAACGACTTCTCCACCGTCGTGACCGTTATTTGAGTTTCGACTTCCTCTACAAGCCATACCTTCTTTTTAAAAGAAAAATAAATACCATGTTTTACTTTTCTTTTATTTTATTATTGAAAATGGTTTTAATAATGTTTTTATTATATCAATGTGTTGTATTGATACCTCGTGATTGAAATGTGGAAATGTTATGTTTCCTTTATGCATGTTTTATGATTATGTTATGGTTCTTGGGCATTATTATGAAGACGGGTGGTTCCGTGATAAACTAAGGGCGGGTGAGCCCGTTATAGCTCTCCAATGCATTGGGTAACGCGAAGGAGTGAAACGTTAAGGTTTCTCCGAAGAGATTTAGGGAATATACTGTGATGGGTATTCCAAACGTAACCAAGAGGGTTACTCCCTACGTAAGAATGTTATGAATGCCTCAAGTTACCTTTATGTCTTATGATTTCTATGATTTATTCATGATTTTATGAGGTGTGTTAAAGTGCCTATGTTTTATGGGTAAAGTATGATTTCATTCTTATGTATATATGAACTCATGTTTCCTTTCCATGTTTTTTTAACCCATACTGAGTTTTATGCTCATCCCAAGTTTTTGAAATGTTTTTCACAGGTCAAGGGAAAGGTACATGATAAGATGATAGAGTCAAGGATGTGTCAAGAAATAATCCATGTTTTATTTTGAATATGTTTCCATTGATGGGAATGAAGAATACTATCTTTATGTAACCACTTTGTTTATATGTGGATTGTAATGCAAGTTTTACGATCTAATTCTCTAAAACTCTAAACCCGAAAAGATCCTCAATGTGTAATCTTGTAATAACTCAAGATTAAGTAAGGTTTAAGGCTGGGGACTTATAGTTGGTATCAGATGTCGGTTTAGATAACTTTAGGAGTTAGAATTCTACTAAATGATTATCCAAAAATATTTTTTTTTCGAAATGATATAACATTTAAAGATTACCATGTTGCTTCATCTAAGACATGTTTGTTCAGAATGGTTTTCCGCAGAGGAAATAGGGAAGCAGTGCTAGGAAGGCATACAGAAGGAAATAACCTTCCGAATCAGCATCCAGAAATGGTCGGAATTGGAATTGAACAGTTTGTTGCAGTAATGGCGCAGTTGAATCAAGCGATAAATGGCGGTGGTATCCATGCACGAGATCAGCCAGATCAACCGCAGAGGAACATGTCAGTGGTGGAACATTTCATGAGGCAACATCCACCATCATTCAGAGGATCATCTGACCCTGTGCTAGCTGAAGGGTGGATTAAAGCACTGGAGATGATTTTTGATGTCATGGGGTGTTCAGACAACCAAAAGGTTAGTCTTGCTATTTACCGTTTGGAGGGTGAAGCAGATCAGTGGTGGTCTATGGTTAAAAATATCAGGGATGCCGATGAGATTGATGCTCTTGACTGGGATGAATTCAAAGGTATGTTTCTTGAGAAGTATTTTCCTAAGGCTGTTCGACTTAGGATGGAAAAGAAATTCTTGGAATTGAGGCAAGAGGAAGACTCAGTGGCTGCCTATGAATAAAGGTTCACTCGATTGGCAAGGTATGCTCCAAATTTTATCCGGGACCTTGATAGTAAAATCAATCGTTTTTACTCAGGATTAAAGCCAAAGTATCGAAGGGCATTAGCTTCTCGTGAGTTTAAAAGTTATGAAAAGCTTGTTCGATGTGCTGAGAAGGTGGAAATGGAGTTTGCCGATGACCAAGTTTTCTATAACAACCAGCAGAAGAAGAGACCGAGGTGGGAGGAGAAAGGTAAGAATTCTTCAAAAAAGTCTGATGGTAAGAAAACTAAGTTTCTAGTTTGTGATAAATGTGGCAAAAGGCATGCTGGGGAATGTCTTCTGAATTCTGGAAAGTGCTACCGATGTGGTAAGATGAGACATAAGGCTCGTGATTGCACTGAAAAGGATCAAGCTGAAGGTAAGAACAAATTTGATTTACAGTTAGTGAAATGTTATAAGTGAAATGAGATGGGTCACTATGCAAACGAGTGTCCGACAAAGAGCTTGAGTGATGGGAAGCAGTTAGACTACAAGCAGAAAGGGGTGGTGAAATCCTTTGCAACTACTTCAGCAGATGTCGGGCCATCAAATGAAGTTGTATCAGCTCCAGGGAGCTCAGTTTTTTTTTTCAAAGAATGACTTGAGATCGGGGTACCATCAGCTGAAGGTAAAGGAGGCACATATTCCGAAGACCGCGTTCCGTACGAGATATGGCCATTATGAATTTGTAGTAATGCCCTTTGGGCTAACCAATGCACCTGCTGTATTCATGGACTTAATGAATAGAATTTTCCATGAGTTCTTGGATAAGTTTGTGGTGGTTTTCATTGATGATATTTTGGTGTTTTCTAAAAGTAAATAGGAGCATGAAAAACATTTAAGAGTTATCTTGCAAACCTTAAAAGAAAAGAAACTGTATGGGAAATTCAGCAAGTGTGAGTTTTGGTTGCAACAAATTTCATTCCTTGGTCACATTGTTTCTAAAGATGGAATAACTGTTGATCCTGCAAAAACAAAAGTTGTGGAAGAATGGCCAAGACCCACAAATGTAACCGAGATTCGTAGCTTCCTTGGTTTGGCGGGCTATTACCGAAGGTTTGTTAGAAATTTTTCACGGTTATCTAGTCCAATGGCTAAGCTAACTCGGAAGGGTGTTAAGTTTATCTGGACAAAAGAATGTGATGATTGTTTTCAGGAATTGAAAAGAAGATTGGTGAATGCTCCAGTTTTGGCACTACCTTCCAGAAATGGTGAGTTTGTTATATACAGCGATGCTTCATTGAAAGGACTTGGTTGCTTCCTAATGCAGAATGATCAGGTAATTTGTTATGCTTCACAACAGTTGAAAACTCATGAGGTAAATTACCCTACACATGATTTGGAACTAGCTGCTGTTGTTTTTGCTTTAAAAATTTGGAGGCATCATTTGTATGGATTAAAGTGTGAAATATATATCGATCACAAAAGTTTAAAGTATATATTCACTTAGAAAGAGTTAAACATGAGACAAAGGAGATGGCTGTAATTAATCAAGGATTATGATTGTACAATTCATTACCATCCGGGAAAAGCAAATAAAGTGGCTGATGCTTTGAGTCGAAAAAGTAATGCTTCATTAACAATGTTGCGGTTGGAACGTGATTCTTTGGTTAACGATTTGATGAACTTTGGAATAGAAGTTGTTGGTGTAGGAAGACCTTCTATTTTGTTTCAGGTATCAGTGAGATCATCTCTATCAGATAGAATCAAGCAAGCACAGAAGCAAGACAGGGAGTTGCAGAAAAGGGTAGAGCTGGTTCAGAAAGGTAAGTTGCCTGAATTCAACATTGATAATGATTGTGTTTTGAGATTTGGGAAGAGATTGTGTGTGCCTTGTGATTCACAGTTGAAGAGAGAGTTGTTATGTGAAGCTCATAGTTCTCCGTTTTCAGTTCATCCGGGCAGTACTAAGATGTATAGAGATCTGCGGGAGTATTACTGGTGGGATGGAATGAAAAGAGATATTGCTGATTTTACTGTGAAGTGTTTGACATGTCAACAGGTTAAAGCAGAGTGGCAGTTACCGAAAGGGATGCTTCAGCCTTTACCAATGCCAGAGTGGAAATGGGAGAATATATCCATGGATTTTGTTGTTGGATTACCGAAGACATCTCGAGGTAATAATGAAATCTGGGTTATTGTTGATCGCTTGACCAAATATGCTCATTTCCTTGCTATACGAGATACTTTCTCTCTTGATCAACTTTCCCGTTTGTATCTTAAAGAGATAGTCAGGTTACATGGAGTTCCTCTCTCCATTGTATCAGATTGTGATCGTAGGTTTACTTCTAACTTTTGGAAGGGCCTTCAGAAGTCTTTGGGTACTGAGTTAAATTTTAGTACAGCTTTTCATCCTCAATCAGATGGGCAGTCAGAACGAACAATTCAGACTTTGGAGGATATGCTACGAGCTTATTCTATGGATTATCAGGGAAGTTGGGACCAACATCTTTCTTTGGTTGAGTTTTCATATAATAACAGTTTTCATTCCAGTATACAGATGGCACCATTTCAGGCATTATATGGGAAGCGGTGTCGAACTCCAGCTTTCTGGAATGAAGTGGGTGAAAGGAAGTTGATGGGACCAGAATTGGTAGAAGAGATGGCAGAAAAAGTTCAGCTGATTCAGAAACACATGAGAACAGCTCAGAGCAGGCAGAAGAGCTATGCGGATAACTGGAGGAAGGATCTATCTTTCGAGGTAGGTGATCATGTTTTTCGGAAGGTTTCTCCTTGGAAAAGTGTGATTAGATTTAGTAAGAAAGGAAATTTGAGTCCAAGGTTCATTGGACCATACGAAATTCTGGAAAGAGTTGGATCAGTTTCATACCGAGTGGATTTACCTCCGAGTTTATCTCAGGTACACAATGTTTTTCACGTTTCGATGTTGAGAAAGTATATGCCAGATCCATCTCATGTTTTGAGTCCAGAGGTAGTTCAGCTGGAAGAGAACCTATCTTATGAGGAACAACCGGTCCAGATTCTTGACCACAGGGAGCAAGTGTTACGGAATAAGGTGATTAAGAAAGTAAAGGTTTTGTGAAAAAACCACATGATTGAAGAGGCAACATGGGAATCTGAAAATGCAATGAGGGATAAGTACCCCCATTTATTCGATAAGTAAATAAATTGCGGGGACGCAATTTTCTAAAGGGGGGAAGGATGTAACATCCCAAGTAAGTAATGAATAACAGATATTTTTATCTATGTCTATTAATGATTAAGATAGTGTTTTAGAGGCTTAAAATGAAAATAAATCCAATCTTAAGCATGTAATACACTAATATTCTTAAAAGATTGTTTTACTGCCTTATGATGGGAAACCCTTTTTGAATCTATATTTTGAAAATTTTATAAACTATGTTTGTCAAAATAAACTTATCCTTTATGATTGGGACATCAAAATTTACCTTGTGTGAATTTTTGGTATTTTTCTGACAATGTTCATTTTTTAATGAATAGTGAAAAATACTGCATTTTACATCAAAACTTATTTTTAACCTAATTTATTTATATGATTAGATTATGTTTTGAATTGGTTTTGAAGTGAAATTAGAATATATTTTTACCATTTTATCCAATGGTGGTCATTGGAATCAATTTCACTTTGAAATTAGACTTAAACTGGTGTCAATCTTTTGATACTTATTGTTTTGTAAAAACACGCTTTTTGCTCTGGCAGCGGGAATTAATTATTAAATTAATTAATTTGACTTATATGTATTGAATTTTGTAAAATGGACTTCATTTTTGAATTCGGAATATCAAATATAGCTTAGGGTGAATTTTTGGTAATTTTCTGAAAAACTCCAATTTTTGATGAATAGTGAAACCACTAAGTGGTACTTATAAAGACTGATTTTCCGTTTAAATGAAATTTTTCCATCATTGTGTTTTGAATTTCAAAAATCCTACATACATGGTTGTCATTAAGAAGTAAAATTTGGTTCAATGAGATTATAATAATTTTTTGGTGAATAGTAACTTATTAAGTTCTTAATCGCGATTAGTGGTAATTAGAGTAGTTTAAGGTATAAATAATACTTTAATAAAATGAAATGACCTAGACACATGTCCCAACCTCATTGGTTGTGTCATGGACGACCATGACATGCCATGGGTCAACTTGGGGACCCCATGGATCCACTTTTGTTGGGAAATGACATAAATTACTTTTTATTTAATGTTAAAGTGAAAATGACACAAACATAATACGTTTTACGAAAACAATTTTTAAGTGGGGTTATACAAGTCCCAATTTTGATTATAAATAGTAATTGGAAATATAAAAAGATTTCCTATATCATAGTAGTTTTTTTATAATTTTTAGACATTAAATAAATTTAATTATTTATGACATAATAATGATGCAGCGATGACATCATTATTTGACGATTTAAATAAAATAGAAAGATAATGTAAAATATATGAACTACACATGTCCAAAACCAATTGGATGAGTGGATTTCGAACCCTTATCACCTTATCCACGAATTCTATCAATGTGGGACCTTTTAAAACCGAAACACATTTTCAAATAAAGTAATATTTCTTTACTTTCCAAAAGTGCCCCTCCTCTCCTCTTATAAAAGGCCCCCACCTCTACCTCATTTCACACACTCCTCAAGCCTTTGGCTCGGCCAACCCCTACCCATTTACTCTCTCCACATCCCTCTCCTAATCCTAGAGGATTCCCTTTGGGCATAATCCTTTCAAAGGAAGCCTTTAGGCTCAAATCAAAAGGAGTTACACTTTTAAAGGTAATTCATTCTCTCATGTTCATTTGTTTTATTTTGCTTCTCCAACACCCTAAAATCTTTTTATTTACTTATTTTGTAATAACACAAGTATCTTCAATATACTAGTATGTTGTTATAAGATTTATTTGAGCTACAATCTCATACAACTACATCAAATGGTTAAAGAACATACGGTTTCCGTGGATGGCGAAATTCTGCCTCCCGAAACGATGATTGTTCAACACTCATTTAACACCTTCAAAGGTGGCCATTATGATGTAACTATTTTTATATATGATATATAATATGTTTATGTTTTCCTTAATCTTCTGTTTCTTTCATTTTGGGCATACCTTTATAGTTTCCATTATGGGTAAAACACGATATCTTCATTTTAGGAAGTGCGGACTACCGCCCCCTAAAAGTGATTTGATTCGTTAATACCATATGTGGGATGTGTAAAGGATAAAGTTAATGATATTATATATGTTATTATACTGGAATTATAATATACTCTTATATCACTATGATTCCATTCCAGAAAATACGAAATAGAAATGGAAGTAGCGTTCATGCGTACGTACGGCTTACCGTCTCCATGAACGGTGCATTTCATTTCTTACCTCTAAATGTGATGTAATATTATAAATACATGTATATGATGAATATATATGATATATATGTTATCCAAAACATTAATATCATTCTGGATATAATGAAACTTTGACCAAATTAACAACATGTAAGTGTAAGAGGTCTATTTTTGACTTAAGAACCAAATACCGACAAAATGAACATTATTAACTTAAATGAGTACATGATGTTCATAACATGGTATAAAAGGAATAATGAACTTGAAAAAGGTTCATAAGCAAGTAGAGATTAACTCAAGTTTATTATTCAGGACATTAAAGAATGATCGAGTCAAGTCGGATACGAGGTATGGGACTTCGTCTCAATCTCCTTTCGTTGAGGCATATTTTATTTTATACACAACTTTCTTTTATACGGTGTATAAACCCCTTTGACTTTTACGTTTATTCAAAAGGAATCTTTTTTATACGAAGCGTTTACTAAACGACAAAAGGGAATGTTTTTGTCGTACGTATGCGGCGACAACGACTTCTCCGCCATCGTGACCGTTATTTGAGTTTCGGCTTCCTCTACAAGCCATACCTTCTTTTTAAAAGAAAAATAAATACCATGTTTTACTTTTATTTTATTTTATTATTGAAAATGGTTTTCATAATGTTTTTATTATATCAATGTGTTGTATTGATACCTCGTGATTGAAATGTGGAAATGTTATGTTTCCTTTATGCATGTTTTATGATTATGTTATGGTTCTTGGGAATTATTATGAAGACGGGTGGTTCCGTGATAAACTAAGGGCGGGTGAGCCCGTTATAGCTCTCCAATGCATTGGGTAACGCGAAGGAGTGAAACGTTAAGGTTTCTCCGAAGAGATTTAGGGAATATACTGTGATGGGTATTCCAAACGTAACCAAGAGGGTTACTCCCTATGTAAGAATGTTATGAATGCCTCAAGTTACCTTTATGTCTTATGATTTCTATGATTTATTCATGATTTTATGAGGTGTGTTAAAGTGCCTATGTTTTATGGGTAAAGTATGATTTCATTCTTATGTATATATGAACTCATGTTTCCTTTCCATGTTTTTTTAACCCATACTGAGTTTTATGCTCATCCCAAGTTTTTGAAATGTTTTTCACAGGTCAAGGGAAAGGTACATGATAAGATGATGGAGTCAAGGATGTGTCAAGAAATAATCCATGTTTTATTTTGAATATGTTTCCATTGATGGGAATGAAGAATACTATCTTTATGTAACCACTTTGTTTATATGTGGAATGTAATGCAAGTTTTATGATCTAATTCTCTAAAACTCTAAACCCGAAAAGATCCTCAATGTGTAATCTTGTAATAACTCAAGATTAAGTAAGGTTTAAGGCTGGGGCCTTATATTTGTCCCCGAAAGCTACAACAAAAGTAGAGGAACAAATGGGGGTACTGAGCAAGTATATGAGCCTCCCGTTCCCATGTGTTCTCTTAGAGATTCCCGCACTTCCAAAAAACTCACACCATAGGAATAGACTGCCTATAAAGTACCCACTCCTGGAAATCCTCTATCTCTACCCGGAACTCCACAAACATCACCCCATCATCGATGTACATCTCGCCCCAGTCGATAAGGTGTGATGGATCATGAACATATCTCCTCAGCTGTAACACGCAGAATACATTATGCTCCCGGTGCATCTGTGGGGGAAGATCTAGATGGTATGCCACCTTGACTACCCTATTGAGGATCTAGAAAGGCCTGATGAATCTCATAGATATCTTGTCTCCCCGGCAAAACCTCTTTAATCCTCTTAGGGGTGAGACCCATAGGAAGACATGGTCACCCTCATCAAACTACAAGGGTCTCCATCTCCTATCAGTAGAATACTTCTGCCAACTCTGTGCAGTCTTCATCTGCTCTTGGATGACCTGCACCTTCTCTATGGTATACTATACCAACTCTAGACCCATAAGTGCTGACTCCCCTAGGTCTGTCCGACAAGGAGATGATTTTCATGGTCACCTGTAAAAGGCATCAAATAGTGCCATGTCGATGGTGGAGTGATAACTGTGGTTGTATGCAAAATCCAGCAGTGGTAGGTGGTCCTCCCAACTATGACCAAAATCAAGGACACAAGCACAAATCTTGTTCTGGAGTGTCTATATGGTCCACTCTGTCTGACCACAAGTGTGGGGCTAAAAGATGTGCTCAATCACGATGGAACCTGATTCTCAGCTTTCACTTACTGACAAGTGAGACATCTTGATATGAACTCTGCCACTTCTTTCTTTATCCCCAGCCACCAGGACTGAAACCGGAGGTCCTGGTACATCTTCGCCACTCCAGGATGTACCACCAAATGGAATGCGTGTAACTCCATCAATACCTCCTCTTGTAACATCATAGGTACCATGGTTTATCCTTTGAAGAGGACGACATGCCCCCACCTTTAGAAAATCTTTTAGGAGACTGTCCTAAGGATATCTGATCATGTCGGGCCTTGCAGTCAACATTACCAAGCTATGCCTCTTGAACTCACTGAAGGAGTGGGGGAGTGATATTCATAGACTGGAGGTAAGCTTCTCCATCTCTATCCATGAAGGATATCTGCAATGTGGCTAGCTACTATATTGCCTCACTCAGCAACTGTAGACCAGACCACCTGTTGAGTGCATATGCTACTACATTCCCCTTCCCATGAGTGTAGACTATCTCAAAGTCATAGTCTTGGAGGAACTCCAACCATCACCGCCATCTCAGGTTTAGGTCCTTCTATGAGAATTTATTCCTGAGAATCTGGTGATCGGAGAAGACAATAAACTATTCTCCCAACTATACTCTTAGTTCTCGGAGCTCTGCGGAATCCATCCGATATGCAGGTGTAGATATTGGTGTCGTCCTTGGGTACAAATCAATGTAGAAGTCCTTATCCCTTCAGGGAGGTAATCATGGAAACATAATTTTAGAGAATGTCCCCGTACTCTGCCATTACTGTTGGGAACTGAAAACTCAAAACACCTACTTCCATGAGGGAATGGTTGGACGATTCAAGAGTGATCAGCTGAACCTTCCTATGCATGAGTTTAACCCATGCTACCTAGGTTTCCTTTTTCGCCGACCAAAGGAAAACCCCATTCCAATGATGTAGATATAACACAACCTTTTTTCCTAAAATAGTCAATCTGAGCATGAAATGTGGATGACCAGTCCATACCCAAACTAACGTCATAAGGCCTCGACACTGCCACCAAGAGGTTCCAAATTAAACTCTTGCCTCAAGGTCCAGATCACACCATCAACATATGTGTGATTATCAAGTCTCCTCCAATATGTATCTCTAGATGGAAGGGTCAAGTCAATGGTTTAACTAGAAAATCTAGGTCTTGAACTAGATTCGTGATAAGAAGGAAAAGATTAGTACCTATGTCTATTAATACGACAGCTAGTAGAAGACACAAACAATACTTCGAATCATTCATAGAGCCCTTGGGGTCACACTCCTTGACTGCTTACAACTACTCCATTCCCCTGTCCTCCAACTCCCTGAGCCTGGTGTGGGCCACATTGGTGTGATGGTTATAACATATCTAAAAGTATACCACCTCCTGATGCTCTCATAGCTCCTATTCCCAAATTATTTTACACATCCAAGTCTCCAAGACTGATGTTGGTTTCCTCCTTTCCCACTACTGACATTCACTGGCTTTATCTGCTCAACCAAGGAATTTTCAACCACAAAGGTTCTGTCTATCACCCTAACACTAGTAGGAATGAAAAGAGGAATATTGTGAGCTCAGATGTCCCTAAACACATCTCACTCAGAGGTCCGAACCCTGAAGCACTAGTCATATCATACACATTGAGTACTTGGATTGGTCAGTATGCATTGATGAATAATCAGCTACTGACATGTCATCCAGCCAAAGTTGTATAAGATCTTGGGAACACATACCCCTTAAATTTTTATGTCAAGAGACACCCTTCTCTGAGGAAGGTTCTTAATCTCTATCCATGGAAAATTCACCTCATCATATGACAGGGGTAATATAAACCCTTCCAACACCTTGCTAAGACACATATAATTCTCACTGACAGGACCACCATCTGATCTAATGGTGCCCTAGATAGATGGAAACTCAGTCACCACCTCATGCCAATCCTTAGCCGCCTATGAGTTGGGATCGCCTAGGAACCTGAGGGGTATCTATCACTAAAACTCATGTAAGGCACTAAGCTTGTAAGTTTCCTCTAACAGTAGCACTGATAGTAACTGTTGACCAACATGCAATGATATTACTAGGACACTGCCCGAAGGTACCATCTCAGGCAACAATCCTTATATTGAAGCCTTATCACATGGTGTACCATCCTCATGGCCACAGATTGGAATCCTGGATGGCTGTGTGTGTGGAGGCATCTTGAAATATAATCAAGATGAACAATGGTCAATAAATTATACCTAGCGAGCTGACTCAAAATAGATCATAGTAAAAACTTTTCCAAAACACATGCAATCCGTTTTTTCGTGCACTGAGTCGGAAATCAGAATTGAAAGTTATGGTGGATGGATACTTCAGCCACCAAAACCACACTGGAATCCCTGAATTGAAAACCACACTCAAAACACTTAACACTATTGCTCTATTAGAAATATCAGAGTCTTATTTCTTTAGTATAACCGACTCCTCTGATACCACTTTGTCACGACCCGTCCCCGAGACCCGTGTTGTGACTACCCCAAGCCTGCCTTCCATTGGCCAGGGGTTGTTGACTAGAACCGAAAAGGTGTATCCCTAAAACAGGGAGGCATTGCCTTTAAAATTGTATAAACACATAGTCCAAGAACACAACAAGATGCAACCAATAATTAAAACTGTAGTAGTAATAGTGTGTACTAGAAGTAAAGGGGATGGAATACAAGACCAACTAAAAGACACAACTACAACTGAAAAGAGAAAACAACTCCTAGAATCATCCACTGAGGATCCTACCTGAAGAGTATGTACATATTGTCTCCAAAACACTCCACATCAACTATCACTGCTATCCACTGTCAGGTCCTAGATCCATGAATCTCAATCATGCCTTCCTATCATATGCACAAGACACAACAAGGTGCGGGTGAAGCCCACACATGGGTGAGTATAACAACACTCAGTAAGGACCCCGAGACCCCCTAAGGTCTCTCAGAATTTCACAAAGGGAAACCACAAGCATGGTATCAATCACAAATAATAAAGAAAAAGACACTGATCAATCCAGGTATAAGTAATGCACAGAAGTACAAATGGTTAGTCGAGAATCTAGATCATCTTATTCTGTAGAGAGGCACTGCTACTAACCATATGAAGTATGACCCACATATGATCGATAAGTACTAACCCACTCAAGACCCACATAGGATCTGATCTGCACAAGATTGATAGGTACTAACCCCTGAAAGACCCACATAGGATTCAACCCACCTGGAGTTGATAGGTACTAACCCACACAAGACCCACACAGGATCTGACCCACACAGGATTGGTATGTGCTGACCCACATAGGATCACTGAGCACTGGCCCACATAGGATCTGACCCACATATGATTGGTATGTTGCTGATCCATGATGGTCTGCTATAAGGCTAGTCCTCGTTGGTTCACGTACTGCTGATCCACACAGGATCGCTAGGTGCTGACCCACAAACTATCGCTCGGTACTAAACTCCGTATGATTTTTCTCTAACCTCCACCTCACTGCCAGCCACTGGATTCCCGCACATAGTACGCTTGATTCTAGGAGAACATATCTCAAGACATCGGTTATACTTAAACTGGAATGAATTCACATAAAGAAGTAACCCGATGATCTGTCACGTCATAAGGGTTCCAACGTAACAGACAACATGTAAACCGGATGACTGATCTGTAAGTTATAGGCATTTTAGTGCCGAGGGCCAGGATGGATTCAGAGTCAATCGAACCCAGCCATACTCCAACTTTCTCCGAAAATCTTTTGGAGTATCTCAAATGGATAATATCATTCCAAGGATCACAGTGCCGCAGACAGTTCATCAAATAGATATCCCTTTCACAAGTTACGACCTTTTAAGTATTTTTGGGTACAAGAGGGGTCCGGGTCCGGCTTGACCCAACCCAACCTGACACGAACTGACCCGAATCATCTTGGGTTGGGCCGCGGCGGGCTTGGCCCACTAGGCCGTGGACCGGCCTGGCCTGCTGGCTGGGCATGACCCACTGGGCGGTTCGGCCCGCTGCCTGGCGTGACCCGCACATGGGTCACACGGTCCACCTCCCGAACAACTCAAAGAGCCATTTGATTTAATTAAGAGTGGTTCCAGGTGGAGCCACCTTGTCCCCTACATGAACCTTAGAAGCTGGGTCCCTTTCCCGCTTGCCGCGGCATTGAATCCGTGGCTTCCTTCAGCATGGTGCACGATGACGCGCCGTCTCCACCTCCACGGTCGACCGGTACAGGCCGCCTGTCTGACCACCGTAGCATCTGGTGGCACCGCACTTCCACTATAGTTGGCAGTTTCCAGCCACCATTCTCATTTTCCGGCACCGGTATCTAGTGCCTCCAAGATAGTTTCCCACTTATGCTTCTTCCACAAGGCTCCAACGATGCTCCAGAGCTCTTTTTTCACTTCCGCTCGCGTCTATGGCCTCCCCAGGATGCCGCTGTCACTACGAGCCTCCCAGATTCTAGATTTTGAAGATTTGAAATATTTTACCCTGAATAATTCAACATGAAAGAAGGAAAGGAGGGTCTGTGTCTTGTTTGTTTGGCCCGTGTGCTCTGTGTTAGCATTATAACAAGTGGGGGTAAATTATAAATCACATAAAAATAATAATGATAAACCCCATTAAAATCCCCCACATTGACCACCCGCAAATTCAAGAACAAAGAGAAGAATTGTGGGAATTTATTGAATTAAATGAAAACCCCTACCTCGTGAATTATCATAGGTATCACGGTCATTGGTGGAAGAAGATTCCCCATCAGATTGGGGTCATCGACATTTGTAGATCCCAGATCATTACTGCCCAAGTTTCTATCCTCCATCGGTGGAAGACGCCGCATCACTTCGCCAAAGGTTCCTTGCCCGGTGAAGCCGTGTCAAAACTCCACCCCAAGCCTCACTTAAATAGTGGGGGAAAAGGTGAGTAACAAACTGAGGAATTAATGAGGTTCATTTAATTAATGAACCTCTTAATTCCTCAACATTGAAGTTACAAATAAAGGATATTCAATCCATTAATTGGATTGAAAAGTCATTAGTCCCCACCACTGCCGCTCATCCACTAGAGAAAAAGAATTAAAATAACTTGTTAAGTTTTTTTATTATTTTTCTGTAAAGTCCAAAATTTAACCTTTTCTCAAGACCTACTGAGGTTGAAGTAAAGCTTCCCTTAAGATAATCTCGGCACTATGGATTCAACAGTGCCCTTAGATTTTTAATCCAATCACCGATTCAAAAGATATAAAATGCCACCTGCATGTTTACTGAACACACCTTAAAAAAGTTCAGAAATTCATTCCAGCCCCAATAGGCCTCAAAATCATATGTCGTCAAATTTTTAAGACTCATAATAATACCATATAATTTTAAAAAATTACATAGAATTTTTGGGAATTTACGATGTCACTATGGGATTCCCAAAAATTGTTTTCGGAGAAGGATGACCAAATGTTATTGTTGTGTGTTGATTACCAAAATCCAAATCAGATAATGGTTATGAACTGGTATCTTATTGAAAATATTTATGATCTATTTGACTAGATGAGGGGTGTCCATATATTCTCAAAGATGGATTTTATATTGGGGTATCATCATCTAAGGGACATGCCTTTTGATTCACCATAGAAAAATATCCTAAGACTGTATGGTTTTTATGTGTATGTTGTGTTGTCATTTGTGAAGGTAAAAAATACTATTTTATTTATAGTTTTGATGAAATAAACCATTCACCTACATATTGATTGGTTTGTGTGTGTTTTCATAGATGAAATCATACTCTACCCCCATACTCATGACGATCAGGCCAAACACCATGACCTCATCTTGAGTACATTTAGAGAGAGATATATCTATTCTAAGATTTATGTGTGAAATTTTTGGATTGAAAATGTTTATTTTCTAGTTCATATCCTATTAGAGGATTGTGTTTCATTGGCCTTAGATAAAGTTCAAACAGTTGTTTCTTGGGAGCATCCCACAATTTTTTTTACATTCAAAGATTTCTAGGTTTTGCTAGTTATTACCGAAGGTGTTTTCAAATAGTTTTACCACCTGGAGGAAATGTTATCTTTACAGACCAATAAGATTATAATATTTGAGTGGATTAAGTCTTGTGAGAATTCATTCTGGGATATAAAGAAGTATTTTAACACAACACCAATTCTGACCTTACCCGACCTGGGTATGGAGTACACATTGTTTTTCCATGCATGCAGGACTGGACATGGGGTAGTATTAATTTATGGATATTAATTCATGGAATCAATATCATGTAAATCAAGGTCACATAAATTGAACTATCCTACAAATTATCTCGAGTGGGCCATAGTGGTCTGTGTATTGAAATTTTAGTGACATTATCTTCTATGTGAAAATTTTGTCACCTAAACGGACAATAAGAGCTTTAAGTACATCTTTTTACATGTGTGATTAAACAATTTGGTAGTGAAGGTGGTTTGAGTATATGAAATACTTTTCTTTTGAGATATATTATACAATGAGTAAGGGAAATACTGTTTTTATGTGTTGATTTGGAAGTCACAAACTTAGGGTATTCAGAAGTCTAGTTTTGTGTAGAAAATGACAACTTTGTTTTCCAAGATACATATAGTTTTTAATGAGTATGATGTATTAATTATACTCATGTCATCTCCCATTGATCCCTAAATTATGAAAAATTTAAAATGGTGGTAGTATGATATTTTAGAATGCCTGGACTTGAGGGACTATTTTGTGAGTAGGGATCAACATTCCAAGTATATTATTGATGAGGTCACGATTATTCATGTTTTTGGCTATTTGTTTGTGCCTGTAAGTTTTAATAAAGAGAACATTAATGATTTTCATTCCCTAAAGTTTGTGGCGAACCATTGTTTGAAAAAAATATACCATGATCATTACCAATAGTGTTAGTGGCCATGAATGAAATAGTGATTGTATGTTTTGCGACACAATGCTACACCTGTCAACATGTGAAGAAAAATGATCAATGAAATGCTAGAATTTTTTATTAATTAACCATTTTAGTGTTAAAATATTATTTTTTTACCATGGATGATTTGGTAATTCTTCTGATGATTCCTCAGAATAAGGACATGATATTGAGGATTGTGGATTAGATGATAAAATAAGAACATTTATTTTCGATCCAAGAGACATTTACCTTCAAAAAATTGGGTGATTGGAATGTTTTAGAGATAATATGTTGATATTGAGTCCCATATAAAATAGATTCATATGGAGACCCTTGTAAAAATTCATGCTTCTAGAAATGTTTGTAGAAGGTGCTTGGTACTCATGTGATTTTGATTACAGATTCTCACCCGAAGATGGATATAAAATTAGAATATACTATCTAGGTTATATATGAAAGGTTAAGGGAATACATCCTTGATTTTGGTGGATCATGGTAGAAGAACATATTTCTCATTGAGTTCACCTAAAAAATAGTTATTAGTAAACTATTCATATGGAACCACATGAGGGACACTATGGTAGGATATACACATCACTATTATATAGGATGTAAGTAGGAGAAACTAATATATTATGGTAGATTATTGTGTAGGAGAAATAATAATATGTTTGGTTGGTCTAGAAGCATGTATATATGGAACTAGGTAGGAATAATTCATACATATATCAAAATTGTTGACCTCATAAGTTTAACGTGGGTGATTGTGTCTTCCCTATAGTGTCGCTGAGGATGGTTCACCATCAGATCTGTAAGTAGTGAATGATTTCTCCCAAGAATGTGTGGATTTTTAATATTATGGAGAGGACCAAACTAGTGGAATATTGATTTTATCTTTTATAGAGATATACTTCTATGCATAACATATTTTATGTTTTAAAAACTTGGTTGTATCACCTCGACCCATCTCATATTATCTATAATGATGATGTATATCTTGAGGTTGATGTGACCTTTGAGGTTTATCCAATATGTATTATGGATCTTAGTGAGAAAATTATTTATGGTAATACTATTCCTTAAGATTGTGTGATGTGGTAGTGTGGCTGCGTTTAGGTGGAATCATGGGAGAGGGTAGAAGATACGTAGGCCCAATGGCCCTATCCTTTTACAATAGAGGCTCAATGATTATTGGGAGTACAGTTCAAGGGTGAGATGTTATCAGTTTGTGAGGTTGTAAGATCCTGAAACCAGAAGAGTCATGTTTCATTTAAAATTTAGTTTATTTCTATTATTTTGGATAAAGAAATTATTACCAAGAATATGAAGGGCTTGAGAGTTATCCTTGGGGGTTGGGACACAAAAAATTAGTAAATGTGGCCATCTAGTGCATGGACCATGTTTGGTGAACAATTTAAGTTTAACCATGTCCAATGATCCACAGGACTATGTGGGTTTTCCAACATGTATAGATGTTGGTGCACAACCACATCATGGTTTTTCAAACTATTTGGGTGGATCATAAAAAACATGTAGCCTATACCCCTCATAGAAATAAGGGGTTACACTGTTAATGCATGGTTTGGATAAATGTGTATCCAAACCACAAAAATCATAAAAATATGAGAATTGTAATGTTTTCATCCTCGAGAATTAAGGGTTCTTACCCATTTCTTTTTCATTCCTTCCCTTGTAGCTAGTGGTCCAAACTTTGAACTCCCAAGGTTTCCAATGGTGATTCTCCTTCAATATGGGGAATTCTAAAGAGCTGTCAGTTGGGAATTGGTATTTCAGGCGAGTCTAAATTTCCTCTTCCATATATTATATAGAATAATCATGATTGAATGTTTTATATATTTCAAAATCCACATATAAATTTTTCATAAAAATTCTTGTATTGGATATTGAATGTTGTTTGATCATGAATTAAGTGCTTTGTTTGTTATAGAGGTTATCTATTTGATTAATGTAGGTGGTATACAAGTTATTTCCCATATTATTGATGTTTATCTTTATGTATGTGGTTTGTTTGTTTCTTCTACTGCACAATGTAATTTATTCTTTTTTATGGAATGATAAATTGGGGTTTTAAATGATGTGTTCAACCTCTTATGGATCTTGTGGGATCCATTGATGATTAATACGCAGGACTAAGAGCCACCTATGTGTTTTTCAATCCCTCGAGTATTGAAAGAGAGTTGTTAAATGAACAAATAAAATAATTATGAGATTAAATAACTTGTTATTGTGTTTATAATGTGACTGTTATATAAAGGGTGGGGTAGAAAAACATGAAATGTTGTATGAGTTTTGATATAATTTAGGACAAAAGGGATAAATTTTATAGGGTTGGCTTCCATGTTAGAAAAATGTATGTAGGTATGTTTAATGGATGTCTCCATTAATATATTATAAAATGGGATAATTATGGAGTTAAGTACATGTATTGGGTTAAATGAACCATGGGAATTTAGTCAAATGAAAAGGTACACCCATGATAATGTGTGTAAAAAAAATTATGTGCTAGACCATGAAAATTATTTTTAATGAAATGGTTATGGGTGTTAGTCAAGGTGTTCCACAACATGGTAAGGATTTTTGTCATTATAGTGTGCATAGTGGAATGGGTTTTGGTCATTGCATTCCACATCATGGCTATGATGTTGGTCATGATGTTTCATATCGAGGAATTGTTGTTGGTCTTGTAGTTCCACACCTTGGTATGGATACATTAATATTTATCCTTGTATAATATTTGATGAACCTTTTGATAAATACATCAAATGACTAACATGGGATTTATTAGGTTTAATGTGTTTGGGTATCATTTAGAAGAAGTCTGGAAATGCGGTTAATTGATTAATATAAAATTACGAAACCTATTTTGTTTACCGCTTTTTTATCATTTCATTATAATTCAGAATACTCTGTTATGGACTAGATATTTCATTATATATCATTGGTGGTGTCCTAATGACTTTTACTCATACCATGCTCAAGTTGTTGTTGGGTACCTGAGAAAAACATATTGTTATAGGCCCTGATAAGGGAAAATGCCTAATGATGGATGAGTAATTAGGGATCCGGTATAGAGTATGGATGAGGGGACGAAACATGATGTCCAAAAATGTTTTAGGTATTTTCAATTCATCTTATTTTGTCGGATTATGTGATACTTGACACTATAATGACATGGAATTTTCATTATTAAGGTTGTGGGAATTTACTTGTTTTGGGGAATTGATTATATGATACATGGATTTTTATCATTATTACATGGGTTTTATTTATATTTTTTATCCAATTATCTTACTCTAATAAAGAGGTTATATTCTCCCAAAAAATCACATTGTATTGTTACTGCTAGTCAAACTCCACTGGAATATAGGGAGGCACACTTGAGGTCATGTGACACTCCATCTCAAGGAACCATTTTTAGTGGAACCTCGGTCAAGACATTTCAATGGTTTCTTATTTCTTTATGATTTTTTTGTAATGTATGGTTTAATTATAATTTTTTTTGGAAAATGTTATTTTTAAATTATTTTAGAAGAATAAATATAGGTTTTTTTCTTTATAAACTCATAATTCCACCACAACTAATGTTTCAATGTGATATATTATTTTTAAAAATCATGTATTCCACCCCTTGGTTGGATGGTGGTTTGTAAGGGTGTGATTACAATGTTTTAAAAGGAAATGTTTGAAAATATGTTAGAATTTTATAGGTTTTAAATAAATGTAAAATTTTACATTTATATATTTATTTCAAACTAGCAGAAAATAAATTTATTTTTAATGGTTTAAATGTGTCATAGGGAGGATATATAATAGATAATCAATGATCAATCATTTCGTATTTTTGGTTTTGTAATAGTATTGAATAGATGGGTATTTTAGTTGTCATTTAATCAGTTCATAAATGTTGGAGGAGGAATGTTATATTTATTAACATCAATGAGTTATTAAAACATGTTATATTTTGGAATTTTAGTTATTACATTTTATTTTTCCATTACATTAATCTTGTTCTCACATTTATTTTCATTTATTTAAGTGATACTCTATCGAAAAGGTTTTATTTAAATTGAGTTGTATTAGTTAATTAGTTTTTATATATATTTTTTTATGATTTATTTTCTTCATTTCTTCATTTTTTATCAATAACTATTTATGATTTATTTATTTATTTTATGAATAGTTATCTTACATAAAGAGTGATTATGTGACATTTGAATGGAATTCCCCTCAATATTATGGATTAATTGGGTGATACCATTCTTGATAGAATATATTTTATGCTCTAGTACTAGTTTCCAGTTCTTGGTGATCAAGAAAATGTTTCACTCAGAGATTATAGAATATTTTTATCATTAAAAAATTTATATTTCATAGATATCTTGTGTCACATGAAACATTGAGTTTAAATTAATTACGATATAAAATTAAACATTTTGAAACATGACCATAATAAATAAGCTAATAAAATTGAATGTATGAATTGGAATAAAACAATTTTGAAATTATATAAAAATATATTAAATTATAAAAAATATATTTTTAAATAAGTACTTAATTTTTAGAAAATTTGTTTTATATTCTTTGAAAATATTTTTTTTCGTTGAAAATATTGTTATTCCTTTCTGTGATAAATTTTTATAATTAATTATTGTACATTTTTTAAATTTTATTAAAAAAATGAACATAATTTTTCACATAATTATATCAAAAATTACTTATGGTAACATTTTAGGATTAACATGAAATTATAATTTTTTTTAGTGAAGATCAAAAATTACAAAATTTTCAAATACTATTATTATATTTCATTAAATAATTAAATTTGAAAATATAATTATATCTTTTATTTTTTATAAAATTTTATATATGAAATATTTTACTTACAATATTCAAATATAAATTATAAATTTGCCTAACTTTTTTAGAAGATCATTATTTTCTCTTAAAAATATAGTTCTCTAAAAACCGTTTCAAAGTGCATAAATTTTATCTAATATAATTATTGTAAATAACACCTAATAAGGAAATATTGAAATTTAATATATATATATTTATCTATTTATATGATTTTAAATTCATATAATGATAATTCACATTCATAGAGTTAATATAATAACATATATGGCTTGAAAAGTGAATTTTCTTGAAATATTGCTTTTCTTTGCACATTATAGGATTATTATAAAAGAAATTTATTCCAATTATAGATATCTGATTTGGAAAAATGGACTAAATATTTGGAATGAACAATATTTATATTAATTAATTAGTTCAAATTATTATTTGGTCATGATTAATAGTAAAAATAGTAAAAATTCATTCCCCTGGTAAAAGGGTAAATTAGATTAACTTGTGTTAAAAATATGTGATATAAATATAATTTTTCATCTTCAACATTATTATATGAATTTATTTACACCGTTATCACCATAGGATCAATATTTTTTTATTTACATCATATCTATGAAATTAACCAATATAATTGTTTATGCAAAGAAAAATACAAGATATCACAGTCATGCTTTTAAATTTATAATATGTATTAACAAAGGGATAAATAATTTTGTGAATGAATAGTAATGTTTATTTTGATAATAATGAAATTATTTTCTTGATCATAATTTTTATCCAATTTTTAATAATTACCTAATTACCTTAAATACTTATGCAGCGCTGGCACATTATTTATTCTATTAATATAAAAATATAATAAATTAATTTAGTAACATAAAAAGTAATATTATTGGATTTAATTACTGGGTTAAATGGTTTTTTAGAGAAATATAAATTTTACAGAGGTTTTAATTGAATATTATTGAACTCTATTGTTTCCATGTTATTTTCAAAGTCAAATCAAATGAATAGTTCAAAAAAATGATAGGAATTATATATTATAATGAATTATATTTTATTAAATGATTTTGAATTCTTAAAAAAGTAATATTTTTAGAAAAATGACTGTAGTGGGGTTATATATATCATATATGGTCTATTTACAAGCCAATTTTCCTTTTATATTAACTAACATGGCACATAAAGTGTGAAAACATTATTATCATAATAATTGAAAAATATGTTAATGCGAGTTAATACAATAATATATGGTTAAAAACCTAATCTAATCTATTAAAAATTTTAGTATATGATATTATTTCAACCCATACTCAACTTATATTTTAAATATATCATTTTGGGGACATAATTATATAATAAATTATTTATATTAATTAAATAAATTAAGAAATTCCATAAGTACCACCCCCTCAATTATAAAAGGGAAAAATATCTCCTCATTTTCAAAAACATAAAAAGACTTTTGGTTATGCTAACCACAAAAAAATATCTTCCTTACATTTTCAAGTCCAAGAGGCCATTTAATGATTAGAAAACCCTCATAGGGATATTTTTTGTGTAAACCTAAAGGGGTTGTGATAAGAAGAGGTATTATTAATAACCAAGCATTTTTATTTTATTTCCTCATCCACCTACTTCAATTATTATTCATCCATTATGATAAAATAAAATCAATATCTCAATCATATTGATATATTGTTATGTTAATTCCAAACCATATATATATATATATATATATATATATATATATCATTTTCAACAAAAGGTTAAATTAAATTTTCGTTCGTGTGTATGGAGGACTATCACCTCGTGAACCAATCTAATTCATTTTCCATCACTGCTACACATTGATGTATTTAATGATGAATTTACTATATATATATATTAAATTAATTAAATATTTAACCTTTTTTAATTATTATATATCTTATAAATCTTTATCTTTTTATTCATTAAAAAATGATAACATTGTTCGTGCGTACATGTGAATTACCCCCTCGATGAAGCGTTGTGATTTATTTTTCATAAACATATCAAATTACTAGTATATATAAGTCTTATCAAATACATAATAGGATTTTTTTATTTTTTTATTATGGATTTATAAATAATACTTATTCACTTTCCATCATTATCTTTGAAAAATGAAAATGTTACTCTTGTGCACGTATGGGTTAGGGTCTCCATGATTGTAAAGTAGTTCATTTTTAGAGCCATATTTAATGGTTAGTTTATAAAGTGTAATTCATGTGTAAAAATAATCATTATTTCAGGATTAATATTTTGTAAATGATGAAATAATGATCTCATTTACCATATTCAAACTACCAAATTCATTTTGGACATATGAATTGGAAATTGGAAAAATGTCTAACATGAACTTAATAGATTGGTTAATTAAATATAGCATGGTAGTAAATAAAATTAAAGGTATAATAAACTTTAAAATTGATATTAATCATGAAAAATAATTATTATATGTTTATCACTCAGTATGATAAATAACCTATGAGTTTTTTTAGACCCGAGGCATGGGATTTCAATTCAATTTCTTTTTATTGAGAAATACCTTAATTTTATGTACATTATTTATTTTATATGGTTTATATGTTTCCCCTACTTCATATTATATTATTAATCCTTTATAATTCATGTAATTTTATTTTTCAATTCAAATTATTTCATCTAAGGGTTTTTTAATTTAATATTACTAAGTTCTATGTGTTTGATAACAAAATTTTCATTCACTATGTCATATCACTCTTTCAATTATTATATTATGTAAAAATTAGGCGTAAAATGGACTTTGGATTATTTATGTTTTATTTTAACTTGTTTTTTTGTGTATTTTAATTTTTATACATAATCAATTTATTTATTAATTCTCAATTAAATGTTATGATCATTATATGAGGCTTTATAACTCAATTTATTTTCAATGGGTTATATAACCTATAAATTGTATTTGATATTCTATGATTATATATGTAATAAATTTTGATCATTTTATAAAATATTTATAATTGTTTTATATGGATTTAAATTTTTATTCAAATAAAAATTTCATTGATTAATTTTCACATCAATGGTATGATCTCTTTAATATGTTACGTCTCAATTTTTACTCAATTGGAAAATGTTTGGCATTATCCACCAATTTAATTTTGTTGGGCCTATATACCGCAATTTTGATAAATTATATCATGAATACATAGTTATTCATTCTATTTAATGTTTTATTTTAAATTATTTCTTTATGCAGGTTATAATTCAAAAGTTACCACAATGGTAGGGATTTATTTCACAATATCATCATTATTAAAGATTATTTATGTTTAAGTCTATGATGGGGGAGTTATTTGATTCTCTATCTAAAATTAAATAAATTTTCTTCTCCAATTTATATTTCTTGAAATCATATATATATTTTTATTTTCCACTCATTAAGTATTCTTGATTCAATAATCGTGTTTTAGGAAAACAAAAATATTTTTCTTCTCAATAACAAATGTTTTTTTTCCATAACCATATTTTATTTAAAATGATTTAAATAATTTTTTAAAATTATTGAATGATTTATTATAGAAATTTTCACCAATTTTTTAATTTATAAAAAACTATTTAAATATAATCTTCTTATAATTTTTAGAACAAGGTACTTTGTGACTTTTTTACTAAAAATGTGAAAGAATTATTTTTATTAAAAAACTCAGTAGAAACTGAATTTTACCACCATAAATTTTTTTCGTTTAATTAAATATTCTTTTATAAAATTCAATGATTGATTTAAATAAATTTTTTTCCTTAATATTCTATAATTTTATATTTTTAAAAATTTCTTTCAAAATAAAAGGTTATTTTTCTCATGAATGACATTAATGATTATTTTTTTCTATTTCTATTTATAAATTTAAATAAACCATTAATTTTATTATACTCAATTGGGGGTATTTTTATGATACCAACCTCATTCTTTAACATGATTAATTAGGACTAGTTTAAAAAAGATAAATAATGACATTTTATAATTTTTTTAAATATGGTTGATTTTGTTGATTATGTATTGAATTTTAATTATTGTCGTACAAATGATGATTGAATTAGGCACAAAAAATAACAAATAGGTCTCATTATATCCTCTTTATGCCTCAATAGGTCATAAGATACAAATAAGTTTTTGGATTTCTCTGAGGCCTTACCCATTTATTTAAGATTTCTTAGCATGAGACATTTACAATATATTTATGATGTCCGAAATTATGCATTCCATAATTATGAGAATTTTTATTAATGTTAATGGGATTATTTTTATAGTTATTATATCAATTGATAAATTTAAATACAATTATATTAGTTATATGGGATTATTTGATCATCATTTATTACCGATATTTTTTTTCATGCTTAAGTTATTGATTAAATAGATTCTATTTTCAGTTATTTATATTTCTATATTGATTATGCCTTATTTACACATGATAGATTTCAATGTACATATTATTTGATGATAATTTTATATCAATCATTTTTTTATTTCTTTCCTTTGGATATAGAAGAAGGAATCATTGAATGGATTCAAGAATACATAATATTAACGTTCAAAATATTGTATTATTATGTTTTCAAATACAATGTGAGTTTAATGTATGTATTTAGTTTATTAGTCCATTGGGATGATATCACTTGTATGTAATGAAAAATCAATAAAATAAAAATCATTTTTAGTTTAATAGGATCAAGGACAATATAAAACACCTTATAGCCTAGTATTGGATTGACTTAGGTACTTTTTAGGTGTAAGGTGTTGCATATTTCTTATATGGCCTTGATAGAGATTATTATCTAATAGAACTTTTTTGGGGTGATTCTATTATTTATTTTTCCTTGACCTATTCCCATCATTCTCACTTTTATGGGATTAAAAAATTAGCCCTACTATTATCCTAAGGGATATATAGAATATCATTTTCCAAGAGGACTTCAATTTTTCTTCCTTGCAACAAAGGATGTACAATTTGATTTAATACATTAATTTATTCACCTTTATTGGGGATAACATAGTATGATGTGATAATTCCTGGAATTCTATTAGTTTATTGTAGACCTTAACTGGTGGGGAGTCTTAGTGTGGGTATCAATTTTAAATCACCACTTTTTAGTTCACTTTTTGTGTATCATCTTTGTTGGGCTTCTAATTTTCACATATCTTTTTTTGGTTTTGGATATGTTTATTAGTTTATAATTTACCTCAATCCCATGGTTCACGAGTTATGTCATTACTTATATAACTCTAATTTTGGAATTCATTTTTTTATATTTTATCCTAAAGCCAATGATGATTTTTTGGGATATAAAGTCATACGATGAGGTGAATTATCATAACCTCATTTAAATTAGATTTATTTTAAGTTTTATAATTTAATTGATTATATTATATAAATTTTTGGATTGATATTTTTTAATTTTTAACGGTTTTCTGTAATAACATCTCTGGAACATGATTTTGTAAATAGTGTGGCCAAGCTGTGAAGTTCCTCCCCGGTGTCTCAATGCCTCTCAAATAGTTACTAAAAGTTTTAATAATCCAATATGTTACCAATGGAAACCATGTTAGGTTCATTTATACATGGGCCCCTTGTGAATTGTTTAAAAAAATTTATAATAAACCACAAAAGGAAACCTTTAATCAACCATAGGATTTTCAAGTGATAGTTTCACAATTAGTGAATTGTTTGGTAAATAGTATATACAACCCTTTTGAGAGTAATAGATGACGACTTTTTCTTATTTATCTAATTTAATAGACAATTTTCTATGGGTTTGAATTATTATTATTCATTAGTGATCTTGTGGATTTATTTTATAAATCATCTATATTGATATAATTATAAAATATTTTTTATATTTAAATCAATGTTGGTTCCATGATTAGTGAGATAAATATATTTATCAAAAAATTATGCATAATTTTGGTTTTAAAGTTATGTTTTCAAAAAATCTAACAAAAAAATGTTAAATAAAATTTTTTATGCTTTGATCCAAGTACAATAGATATAAGGAATATTTAGATAGAACTTTAAAATGATTTCATGATTTTAGTTAACAGTGTAGTATCATATTATAATATAATGATTTTTTTTGTTATAACCCATTTTTTGTATTTTTTTCTTTATGGTTATTTATAGTATGTTATGTATTGATGAAGATGTGTTGTTTTTGTGTAGGGTGTTTTTATGTGGGTTGAGGAGTAATTTTCAAGGTAATTGATTCTTATGTCATTGAATAAATGATTGATACGAATCAACTCCATTTGGAAGATCATGGAAATATCGGGTACTTAACAATGTAATACTGTTATTAATTATGGATTGGAATTGAAACACTATTTCTAGATATGGATTTATAGGACACTAACTAACTGATAAAATTTTACAAATATGAATTACATATAGTACATGATATAAATCTCAATAGAAGATATTATAAGACTATATATAAATAGATATGGATAGATATTGATGGTTTCATCACTATGTGATTACAAGAATCTTAGCATGGCTTAACCTCAGATCCCTTGGGATATTCAAATGATTTTTTCATCTTTATTTCATTAAGTTAATATTATTTATTATTTATTTTTCATTATTATCCTTTATATGAGTGATTACTATTACTTATTACATATTAATTCTTATGGTGTGGTTCATTTTTTATTATTCATTATATTTCCATGTTGGAGAACATTATTCATATACTTGCTATCTAATATTAATGTCTTGAAATCATGTTATCAAATTCTTTTGGAAATAAATTGGTTTGTTAGTATTTAAAAAATAATATATCTTTATATTATCATTTTATATTCATTTATATTTTTTCATTAAAAAGAATATTTGAGTGAATTTCTGGAATCTAGCGAATTTTATGCTAATAAAGAAAATTAGGGTTTAAATGATAATATTGTTTTGGATTGTGTGGTTTGTTCTACATAAATTATGAAATGGTATAAATTTTATGAAATGTATTTAAAACTATTATAAATGGAATGAATTATGAAAGGAAAAACATAGAGTCTTTTTTTAGTCATATTATAGTAGTATTTTCACTCACACCCTATACGCACCACTCAATTTCTATAGATCAAGTGAATTTTATATATTGAGATTCAAAATTAGGTAATTGAGGAGTTCCTTCATGTAGAATTTTTCCATGAATAAATGATGTAGGGGATATGATGGTTGTGTTGGAGGGTAAAATTTTTCAACACCATAGGATTTTTTGAAATATTGTTTTCCAATAAAATTTATTTTCTTAGACAAATTGCATTACATTAAAAAAATTGTTTAATTAAACCACGATACACAAATAATATTATTATTTATACATGAACATCATAACAAGACCATTAAACAGGGAATTCTAGACAAGAATAGAAATTTGTTAAAAATTAAAAATTATAATTTAATATAATAAAAACATATTGATAAAAAATTACCAATTTTTTTAGTTAAGTCTTTATAGGTTAGAAAGAAAAATTTTCTCAAATTATTTTTTCTTTGTATGAAAAAATAATAAAATTATTTTTTGAAACTTTTAGAACATTTATTTTAAAAAATGGTCTTCATTTTTTAAATGAACATGTAAATCATATCTTAATATATAGTTTTTAAAATTTTATGAATAGATTAAATATTTGGTGAATAATAAAAAAATGTAAACAACCTCATGTGTACGTGCAACCTACCATCTCCATGAATGATGTAATCAATTATATATATATATAAATTTTATGTTTTACTATAAATAAATATATAAGTAATTCATATGATATTTATATCATGGCTGAAATTATGGATATGAGGGACACATGATCAAATTAATGGACAAAAAATACCAAACCAAAACATACATGGAAAATGAAGAATTTTCTATTCCAAACGTGATTCAGACATGGTATTGTTAATAAATGGGTAATAAAATTTAATATGTAAATCATATTAGGTATTATACATATTATTATTTTTCTATTATATATGTTTAATAAATTTATATTTATTATGTTGATGGTTTAAAAATGTGCGATGAAATTCAAGTCTAAATTTAAGGGATTTTCATCTAAATTTTGAATATGTGGGTGACATTCCTTATAGAAAAATTATTTCTATTGTGTGGTGTACATAATTACAATAAATTTAAATTATTTTTATTCTCATGAAAATTTGGGTATATTTATATCAATTTATTATTGTTTCTTTTAGGGGGTTTCGATTCAAAAGATACCATAGTGGTATTGGCATAATGTTACAATCTCTTTGTTTAATAGTATTTATTATTATTATTCATCCAATGATGATATATAATGGTATACCTACCAAGAAACACATTAATTTTCATATACTCTAGTTATTTTATAAAAATACATGTTTTTGTTTCATTTTCCTGCCTTTATTTAGTGAAGACTCCAAAAGAATCATTTTAATCCTTTTTATTATATATCCATGTTTTCTAAAAATGTTTTAAAGAATGATTTTCCTAATATCTAATGATTTATAAAAGAAACTTTTTCCTATTCTCGCATTTTTGACGAAATGTATATAAAAGTTATCTTTGTAATATTTTCTGAATGAGCAAACATTTTAGTTAATATATAGAAGTAATATTTTTTAACATGTATGACATGAATTATATTTTCCCCCACCATGACCAATCAATGATTTAAATCATATATTACACTTTTTCAAGACTATTTTATATAAAAAGTTTATCTATAATGTTATCTAATATTATATTTTTTGAAAAGGGTGATTTTAAAAGTAGAAATAATATTTTCCTTAGTAAATTGTCAAGTTATCATTCAAAATCATTTTCCTTATAATATAACATCTATTGATGGTAATTAAGATTTACTGGGGATATGATTTAGTGATTCAATTATTATTATTATTTCTCTGTATAGTTAATGATTACACTGAAATAATTTAAATGAAAAAATTCCTTTTCTATGGGTTATAATACAATAAATTTATGAAATGATTATGAAACATGTTTCTCTTAAACAAGTTATAATAAGGTGAAATGTTTATAAAACCCATTTTCCATGGTTTTGGATATGATGAATGTTTTATTATTTTGTGGAATATATATTCCTTATTTTCATTCTATAACATGTGGCACCTACATCTCCCTCTATTGAATTGTGTAAATATTAATATTTTATGAGATAAATTGAACATAAATGGTTAGAGAACCAAATTTAATAAGTTAATTTTTCCACTATAATAGTTTTGGGAGTGAACCTTGATTACTATGATGTTTTGGGGGGTGAACCCATTCTACTATGATAGCCTTGATAGTATGCCTTGACTACTAAAGAAATGATTTTCTATGCTTATATGTATGACATATATCTAATTATTATTCCAATTTTTTCCTTCATATATCATGTTATTTGATTCCATTTTTATTCTTGTCTTATGAACTACCATGATTTATTATAGGACTCATTTTTTGATTCTATGATATGAAATATATGTTTTTTCATGTGTTTCTCTTGTTCTTGTACCCTCAAGTTATATTGATATATCTATTTTCTACTCATACTGAGCATATGATACAACCCTTTATTATTATTATTATTTTACCCATGTTATGAAGAATGGTATTATTTATGAAATTTCCAAAAAGGGTTCTAATTATGAAGATCTTAATGAATGATGTTGTATTTCACCTATAAAGTAATATGTTATGTATTTTTGTTTCTAAAGTAACTATAACAAAAAGATTATAGAGTGGGTATTTATATTATGTAGTTAATATTCATATACTAATATGAAATAAATATACATGTATGAGATGTGTGGGTATCTAATGTTCATATGATAGAATGTTTTAGTTAAACCATTGGAAAGTATGATGACAAATCATTATTGAGAACCACAAGGTTAAGTTTAATATTAGGAAAATATACTAGAAATTTTTTAAAAGATATAGTGAGTGGATTTTGAGAATTTACATCCCTATCTATATATTAAAAGTGCATGTAGATATATAATTGCTTTACCTGGGGATAATAAATCTGAAATGTGTGCATTTAGTAGGGTTCGATCATCACCATGTGCATGATAACATGAATTTATGCACACCAAGCCTGATACTACCAAGGGATATGTTTTAAAAATTCCAAAAATATTTATTAACCATTATAAATGATTTTAATGATGACTATTAATGACCTATGTTTTGCCTAAGGTGTCATAGATTGAAAAGAAGGTGTCATTGATTTAAAATAAGGTGTTATGATATAAGAATCCTATAAGTTATTTTTATGACATTTTGTTCTACAATACGATTGTTATTTCTTACATTATTCTTCTTGGTTTAATAAAATGGTTGGATACCAGAGGTACTAGGACAATGATGAGTAAAATAGAAAATGCCTTGATTTTCATCCTAAGAAAAAAAAAATATTATGAGAGATTGACTATAGAATCTCGATTCCATGATCACACAAAATTCATAATCTAAAAATCATAATGAACTTCCAAAAGAGAAAATTAGGTAAAAAAGTTATGTTCAGTCCACCACGAGGTAACATATACCTTATTTACATTTTTATAAAAATTGAGTAGTTTATAATAAAGGGATCATTACCATTGAAAATGTATTTTCCATTCTCCAGTGTTCAATACATGGAAAAGTAATTTCTATTGTCTATCATTTTGAAGGTGAAGAAACAAATGGCGATCTATTATCATGAATAATATTCAATAAGATTAAATTGACTCCAATGAATGGGATGATTTTTAAAACATATTTTTCAATAAATGATTTCAATTTATTCTAAACATGAAAATAGATAAGTAATACCTTGATTTAAATTTTAAGTCTAATGAATATATTGGTAAATATGAGAAACCTTTATATTAATTTTAAGGCACACATCTAGTTTTATCATAAAACCTACAACTAAGGTTGATCAATTATTTATTGTCTTTAAACCAAGTCTTCAAAGGCTTTTGACCATAATATACTTTAGTATCTATGAAGACATCATTCATTATGCTGTTAAGATAGAAATGGATATTAGATTTACCCATCAACATCATGTTTATGATAAGAAAAGAAACATGGTAATCAAAAGAAACTCTAAAAACCCTATAGAAAAGAATATGATATTTTAGACATGATCAATTTGTAGAATAAAACATGGAGGAAATTTACTTAAGGTAAATGGTAAATTTTGTATGTGTAGGAAGGACAGTCATCTAGAAATTGACTACAGAAGTGATGGGATGATGTTAACTAATTATGTGATTAAATATAAAGGTCCACAAAATGCACCATCCATACTATAGTGTTTCAAATTCAAGTAATATAATCATTATATTCTCTAGTGACAAAACCAAATAGTTAATGATGATGATTGATGTTATCATCCCCTTAAGGTGAGAGAAAAAATGAAATATCATGTGATTACTATTTCAGATGAGGGGTGTGATAATGAAATGGTGAATGGTACACTTACCATCCAATCTACAACTATTACTGTATCATTTAACTATGTATCTAACAACTATTTTATATATCATTAAATTTATATAGATATCATAATTTCACCATAATTATTAGAGGTTGATTTAGTAGTAAAAACACCTATTGGAATGTTGATCACATCTTAATTATATGATTCTTCTCTAGTCAGTGATTATGTAGATTTGTTTCCTCCAAATCTTTCATTTATCCCTATGTATTAATTTTATGATATGGTATCTATGTATTTACTTTCACTATATAAATTCCATAAAAATTTACAATAAAGGTAAGTCAAGTTTGATATTAAAAACAAAACTATGATAATATATTAGTGCGATGATAATTAAAAACTTACAATGGAAACTACATCCATTATAAGGGTCTTTATTCCTATTCAAAAGGTATTTTATATTTTATGGTAAGGGAGAAAATCAGAATATATGATATGTATATTTTACTAGAGTTTTTTGAGTTCTTTAAGAAAGTGTCACCTTGTCTTCCTCCAAATTGTGAAATTGAGTTCTTAATATAACTTATTACTATTACAACACCCATTTCCAAGACTCCCTAAAGAATGGAATTGATGGAGTTAATGTTTTCAAAGAATAAACTCTAGGATAATATTTATAAGGGATAAATTTGGAAATATGTGTCACCTTGGGTGATCATACTCTTTTTTAAAAAAATAATGACGTATCAATGAAACTATTCATTGATTATCAAGGGTTGAGGAAGAACAAAATCAAGGCCATGTATCATTTACCCCATATTGATCACTTATTTGATCAATTGTATGGACCTCTAGAAATTTCAATGATTTACCTTGATTTTGTATATCATCAACAAAGGGTCATGATGGAGGATATACACAAGAAAACACTCTATACTAGGTATGTACACTATGAGTATAACGCATTTCCATTAGGTCATACTAATTCCTCTACTATATTCATGGATTTAAATAATATAGTCTTTATGGATTACTTTGAAAAGTTTGTGGTAGTATTTATAGATGATATTCTCATTAATTCAATGAGAAAATAAGAGAATTTGGATCACTTGATAATTAACTAAAGGCTCTATGAATGGGAAAACTATATGGAAAAATTATAAAATTTACATTTTGGCTATAAATGGTTTCATTTTTGGGGTCATATAATCTCATAAGATTGTATATTTATAGATCCATCAAAGAAAGTGGCTATTGGTCATTTTATAAAACTATCCATGGTGATAAATATCTATATTTTGTTTTGTATTTAACTATATAATATATAAATTTTGGGTAAAATATCTCAAGGCTATCTAATACACTCACTAAGTTAACTCAAAAGGAACCAAGAGACTCTACATAAATGAGTGGGAAATAAATATCAAAAAATTTAAGATAATATTAGTCAAAAAACATATTCCTATATTACTCTATAATGGATAAGTGTTTATAATATACAACGATGAATCAAAAATGTATTAGGATGAAATTTTCTGAATAATTACATTATTATAGATTCTTTTGAAAAAAAATTTAGGTTGACGATAAAAATTACCCAATACCTAATTTTGATTTAGATATGGTAATTTTCATATTAAATATATACATACATAACCTTTAAGGTTACATTTTTTATATCAATACTAACAAAAAAAGTTTAATCTATATATTCTCACAGAAGGAGTTGAACTTTCACTTGAGAAGATTGTTGGAGTTTATTAAAAAACATGACTACTCAATAAATTAACCAATTGGGAAAGTGAACAAGGTTGCTAATGAATTTAGTCAAAAGGATCCAACATGATAATATATATTGAGGATCATAATAGATCCAATATAAATGGGTTTTAAAATTATTGAACTTGTAATCTTAAAGTAATGGGATACATATTATCTTTCCCAAAAATGTTTTCAAAAATATATATACTTGAGGAAAAAAGAGGTATAAAAGAATAACATGGAGCAGAAAAAGAAGGTCCAAAATGTTCTCAAGATTAATATTTTTTCATGATTGAATGATAAGGTTGAGGAACTATGTATGTGTTTCATCTATACTAGCTTTGAAGAAAAATGTGTTAGTGGAAGCTCATAGTTGTTCAATCTGTATTCATTATTGAATTATAATGATATATATGAATCTAGAAGTGTATTTCATGGGGGGATTAAATTAGGAGATATATTTCAGATTTTGTGTCTTTGTTCATGGTATATAAACAAGTTAAGGGTAATATACTAATGTCTAATGGGATTTTGTGACCATTACTTAGACCCGAATAGAAATTATAAATCATTACAATGGATTTTCTCATTGAACTCCCTAAAATATATAAAACCCATAATGAAATATGGTTTGTAGTTTTCCACCTTATAATGTAATCACATATCATTTCTATTAAAGATGATTCCTCTCTAGTCAATCTGGACATAATATACATTATGTACGTGGTAAGGTTGTATGATGTACCACATTTAATTCTATCTGATTAGGATATGATGTTTACCTCAAAGTCCTAGTGAAGTCATATATAGGACCAAGATGTGGATATATGTTTTATACTAGTGTGTCATGCTAAAAATTATTTACTATATAAGGGAATAAATCAAACACTAAAATATATTATGAGTTACTAATGCATAGATTTAAATGGTGGTTGGGACCACCATATTCCTCTTATTGAATTTTTATAGAACAAAAACATTAACTCAAGGATTCATATGGATCCTTATGAAGACCTATGTTGAAATAAAAATATAACACACTTATACTAGGATGATGTTAGAGAATCAAAGTTATTATTACTTGAGTGATATGATGAAATGGAAGATAAGTTTAAATCCATTTATAAACATATAAGTGCAGTGTAAAGTCATCAGAAATGTTATTCCAATAATCAATGGATTGATCTAGTATTTAATGTTAGTAAAAAGTTTTTTCTAATAATTTATCCATTCTATAAGGTAAAAAATTTGGAAAGAGTGGATGAATAATAGTTGGGTATTTCATTCCATATGAAATTAATTATCATATGAGTACAATATCTAATCTCTTAGAACATTCAATGAACTACTCTTAGGTTCATAATGGGTTTATTGTATCTCTTTTAAGGAAGTAAATACTAGATCCATCACATGTACCAAACTAAGATATCATATTTCTAGAGTTTGATGTTTCTTATGAATAAAACCCAGTGGAGATATTGGATTTTATAGATAAAGTACTATGAAATAATACCACTCTCCTAGTAAAAATTTTATGGTAAAACCACCAACTTGAGGAAGATATATGGGAACATGAGGAAGTAATAAGATAGAATTATCCTAAAATGGTATTTACATTGTGGTGTAATTTAAAGGGTGAAATTCATTTTAAGGGGTTAGAATATATCACCCCATGATTTTATGAATTGCTTTCAAATAAATTTAATTTCAAAGATCTGGTTCATTATACACAACACTGAATTTTAACGAACAATGATATTCTATTAATATTATTATTTAAACATGAAAATTATGTTCTAAACATTAGTCATTTTGGTATTAATATCAATAGTTTTTTTAAAAATTAATTATAATTGTTTTATAAGAATAAAATATATTGATAAAAAAGTAATAAATTATTATTATGGGATTTACATATTTCAAAATTATTATTTTCTCAAAAAACATTTTTTCTATTATCTTAATGTGAGGAAATAAAAAATTAATTTTTGTATCATTTTAAAAATGTATTGGAAGAAATTATCTTCCTTTTTGGAATCAATAAGTCAAAATTAGAATAGGGTGAAGTTTTAAGAATATTCTGAAAAGCTTATGTTTTTAGTTAAAAGTGAATAATACCGATTTTTATTAAAAATAATCTTTTTGTTTAAACTGGTTACATAGTTTCATTTTGATTAATAATTTTTTAAATGTAAAATTTGTTCAATAATGATATTATTTAACCAAGTAATATAATTGGAATTAAATTTATATTGATTTTTGATATTAAAATATTTTATGCTGATGGAAATTTTCTCTTTAGAAAACCACTTTTTCATTGAATCATTTGGTTTAATTTAAAATGAACATTCCAAATTATATTAATGTAATTTTGTAAAATGGATTTGACATTTTTAATCAAAATAATAATTATTATTTAATAATTTAAAAAAATTTTCAAAATGAATTGTAAAAATAGTAAAAATTAATTACCAAGGTTATGGTTAAAACAGGTTTAACAAGGGGTTAAACAAAAACGATAAGGAATCAAATGAACTAATTTTTTTAAATAATTATTTTATAGAAATATTTGGTACATTTATTTTTTATGTTTTTATAATGAACCGTTTTTATCCTTTTTGAATTTTTAATATATGGGTATTATTTTATCTTTTAAAAAACTACAAGTGTGCCTTTTCCCCCGCTATTAAAAGGGATCCCACACTCTTCTTCACCCAACACTTAAAAAACACTATTTCATTCTAAAACTACTGAAATATATTCCTTAATTCCCTACCAAAATCATATAATAATTATTTTTTTTATAAAACCCTTTTATAAAGGCTTCTCCTGCTAACAAAATCAGTTGATCCGAAGAAATGATAACATTCATAATTGAGAATTTTTATTTTATTTATTTTTCCACACCTTTAAAATCCTATTCAACTATTGTAAAATAATAACATCCATATCTCTCATAAAATGACATGTTATTATTTCAATTTAATAACCTACACATATCTCCACATACATCAATGGGAAATGAAACTATTGATCCTGTGTACAACTGAATACCACCTTACGAACTAATGCAATTTGTTTTTCATACAAGACTCTCACTATTGTATATGATTTAGATTAAAAGTATTTATATGAATATTATGAAATTTTTATACTCATGGAATTAAAATATCAAATATAACTTCTTAGTTTCCATTATATTGGAATATGATAATATTATTTGTGGGTACGACCGACTACCACCTCACAAATCAATGTGATTCGTTTTTCATTTACGCTTTAAATGGAAGGTATTAAGGATAAATGTAATGATTATTTGTGATATATATGGAATTAAAATTAATATATAAATATTATATATTATTTACCTTCCATTTTATCCACATGTCAAGAAAATGGAATCGATGTTCATGCGTATGTACTGCAAACCACCCCCAAGAACTAAGTAATTCATTTTCTCTCCAAAATCATAGGGGTCACTATAAACAAATATATATTTAATAGATATTATATTTATATCATATAAAATAATATTAAGAATATGTGACCATGGAAAAATTAAATGGAAAAAAAATACTAAACACAAACATACATAAAAAAGGAAGAAGTTATTACTTGGAACAAGATTTGAACAGAATATTGTTAGTTAACAGGTAATAAAAGTCTATAGGTAAAAAATATATGATATTTTATTTATGAGTTTATTTCTATAGTATATTTATTATGAATATATATATTACATATGAGGTTTTTATTTTTATTAAAGAAGTTGAGACTTAGGGTAATGGATTTTCTTATCATATATATTTATGTGGGACACATACCTTATACACCCCATGGTTATTTTCTTAGATATATATAATTATCATGAAGGTATTTTATGATTAATAACATGTAAATTATGGGATATTCATACCCATATAATATAATTTCATTATTTTTAATTACGATTTGAAAGATACTAAATTTGTAATAATTTTATGTTAAAATGTTCTTTTTTATCGAGATTGTTTGTGATTTTGACTCAAATGATGATATATTATGGTAGGCCAATAAATAAACACATGAAATTTATTATCCTATAGTAATTTAATTAAATTATATGTCTCTATTAATTTCCCACCCTTTATTTACTCAAAATTCTAATGTAATATTTTTAATAAATATCTTATTTATCTCTCTCTTCAGTCGAAAATAAACTTTCTTCAGTATTTATGTCTTTTTAAAATGTTCTAAATAATGTATTTTTCAATATCCAATGATGGAATAAATTAATATTTACCCATGCTTGAATTTTTAGAAAATGTTTTAAAAGTAACCTTCTATTTTTTTAAATTATTTAATATTTTACTTTTTACTGAAAATGTGAATTAAATATTTGTTTTAATGTGTTTTTATTAATTGTATATTCTTCCACCATGTACACTCAATATTTTAATGATTAAATTATAATTTTTCATGGGTATTTTCAAAGAAAAGGGTATCCAAAATTTTATGTGATATTCTAATATTGTTTTGTAAAAAATTAAAGAAGAAGGGTTATTTTCCTCAAGAAATGGTCCATGTGATCTTTCATAAGCATTTTAAATCTAAGGTTAAATCATTTTATGTTACATATGATTTTATTTGGATATGATCCAATGATTCCATACTTATTATTTCTCTTATATTTTTATGATAACCTTGAAAACATGGTTATGAAACCCATTCCTTTTACATAGGTTATGCTATGATAAATTAATGAATGATTTGGAAACCTACATCTATTCCATGATTTAAGTTACAATGAAATGTTTATCAAACCCATTTCATTTTATGGGATAATATATGTTGAATTTTTTATGATCTTGTTGGAAAGATTTGTATTATTTTCATTATGTGATGTGTTTGTCCTATACATCAATCCAATGTATTTTTTTAAAGATTTATATCTAATGAGATAAACAAGAATGTAATTGGGAATAAACCAATTTCAATATAAGGATTTGTTTACTATGATAGTATCAAAAACATTCATTTCATACTATAATGGTTTGGGAAGTGAAGTCATTCCACTATGGTAGTCTTGGTACTAAGCCCATAATACTAAGGAAATGATTTTCCATTTTTATATGCATGTAAAAAATATATATCTTATGAAAATGTATGCTCTCATGGACCATGTTTTTTGATTCAATTATTATTCTTATCTTATAAACTACCATGATTTATTCCATGATTCATGTTTATGATTATATGATATACAAGGTATGGTTTTAAATGATTCTATTTTTCTCATACCATTATGCTAAAATTAGGATGATATCTCACTTGTCTTCCTTTTTTGAGAATCTGAACTCACTAGTTGTTATGTTTCATTCCTCTAGATTATAATAAAAGGTCTTATCTAGAATATGACTTATGATGTTGGAAGTTGTCAAGAACATAGTTAGAGACGATATAGTTTACCTTCGATACAATTATTCATATATCCCTGATTTCAAAAGAACTAAGACTATATGATTCAGGTGTGGATCAATATATTATGTAATTAATATTCAACTATTAATATTCTATATATATAAGAGATATCTGGGACTTTACAGTATGGTTCAGGAGGAAATTTTAGGTTTATTATTTCATCATTCGCTTTCTTATAGTTCCAATTACGTACTAAAAATTTTAGAATTCTTATATCATAACATATTCATTTGGTTTTATTATACATCTTTTATGTTATGGTTTGGAGATGGATGTTTTATTTAAAATATTCTTTTTTTGGTATGACATTTATTTTCAAACTTCTTATTCTAATTTCATGGTTTTATAAATAATGTACTAGTGTTTATAAATTCTCAACATGTTTATGTTATATATTTTTTACATTTTATAGGGATTTATAGATCTATAATGTGATTTCATGATGTCTGAGAAGTAGTTAATATCCTAGGGAAAATAAGAATTCCATTTAGGCCCCATTGTGAGTTTTATCATATGAGAAAACATGGTATTACCAGGGATTATTCATAAAATACTCCATCATCAAGATTCAAAAGATAAAACTAGTTGTATTAATTAATTATCTAAAAGATACATTGTGACATAATGGTATTGTAACTAGGAAATTATATATACACTAGTTCCCAAACTGATTCAACCATCATAAAAACTCAATAAAAACTCATGAACACAAATTCAAGTTAGCCTACAGAAAAAAAAAATTATTTTTTAGTGGTTCAGACTGTACGTCTTACATCCATAACATATCTCTACTATAATTTCCTTTATTATTATAAGATTACAAGATTTAAATAACATGAAATATAATGATAAAAATATCACTAATATTTTTTTTAATATATATACCCATGTGTAGGTTTTACTGATGTAATTTTGTAATATTGACTAGCCAGTCAAATTGTTTCACTGAATCCAGACATTTGTGGCCTCGTATATTTTGATTTCCTATATCAACAAGTACCATACCACTAAAATCCAGTTTATAGTACATGTTACTATAATGTTTCACAAAATTAATCCTATATATTTATTCTATTTACTAGTAAACTAATAGGAAATACTGAAATCTACCATCAATAACAAGGAATCATAATTTTTGTAACTCTTTTTTCTATATTCTATTTAATAGACCACCTACACTTCTAATTTTTATAATGTACAAAATTCATATCTATCCCATATTTGATGATGATTCCCATTTCCACTATACAAATAAGATGGAATTAACATTATATATATTCTCTCACTAGTCATATAATTAGAACATAAATAGACACAACACTTACCAAAATTTATATCTATAATACTGGTTCACGGAATCTATAACAACTTCTAACACTTAAGAAAAAGAGTTACTTAAAGCTTCTTTTGAATAGTTCCTTTAACACCTTTTGATTACCCTAGTGAAACATAAGCACAATTTTGTATCAAAATATCCTAGAAGAGAATATTAATCAATATATTAGATGTATTTTATATTCCTAATATCTTCCATAACACAAGGAATCTATCTACCAATAACTTCTAGATGGAGTGATATTTCAGGTTGATCTATTTGGGGTGGGCATTGTGTAACTGATTCCAAGACCAATTTATTATAAAATTACTACCATATTAGATTAATCCACATTTCCAACTCTATATAATATCCTCCAATTAACACCTTAATAATATCATTTCTCTACTCATATCTATTACTGCCTCATATTATACTTCTATTGAGGAAATTCCCACTAATTGTTCTAACCATAGAGTATAGTTAATTATTTTTACTATAAAAAAGAACACATATCCAATTATATCATTATAATTATCTAAATCACCCCAAATTTATTTATCTAAATACCTAAATAATGCGTAATCTATCCTAATTCTTAAGGATATATATTCCATTATTTTAAGATAAAAGATGATGGATTTCATGTGTTCTCATAATCTTTCCATATTTTTTCTATGAACATGATTAAAAATCTTATTTAAAATATTTTTGTTGAAGAGTTCCTATAATTACTTACATCAAAATACAAAAACTTTATTAAAATAGTTCTTTTTCCATTTACATCACCTTATATTACATTTTCTGTTATTTCTCCATAGACAATTTTCCATGTTTTAACAATGGAGTAGAGAACAGAATATATCTAGACATTGAAAACCTTTCAATTATCTTTTTAAGTTGTTCCTATAATAAAAATATTAAACATTTATCTTTATTATAATTTTAAATTGTTATAAGAAATAATTTATTAGCCTCTATGAGATATTTCATCTCCAAAGTTTTAGAAAAATAATTTTCTACTTCTAAATAGGGATACATATGGTACCTTCCATAATCATGTCATTATCATATATGTGTATAATTATCAATTTTTCCTTACCCATATGCCTTTTTGTAGAAAAAAGGATTTCTGTTACTCTTTATAAATCCTTCCCATTTAATGACTGTTTTGAACATTATAATTCATTATCTCGGTGCCTACTTCAATGAAAAATGTATATTTTTCACTTTAAAAACCAAGAACCCATTCTTATAATACTAAAAAATAGCTGGATTTTTTATTAAAAATTATTCTTCAAAATTTTAATGAAGTAATTTCATATTTTCATTCATACTCCCTTGGTGAATTTTTTTGATAGAAGGATTTCTTTGTAATGTATGGATAATAGTATATTAACCTACCATTAAGATAATATCAAGAAATCCCTTTCAATTTTTCTACTGAAACTCATTTTCTACTATCATTTTCTATACCACTTCTCACCATCAACATTTTCCTTTAATCAAAACATCAATTTTTTCTCATGTGATTTATTTACCAGTTTCCATTTAATTATATCTTATGTTTCATTTGTCTACAATAAATATAATTATTCCATCCTGAATAAATTAAATTTCCAAAATTACTAATATTTCTATCTTTTTAAGTGCTGTAAAATTATCCTTCATATATTGAATATAAACAATTTACATTATCTTATAACCTATAAATTTTCCACACAATCCTGATATATGTCAATAAATCTTCTGATGGATATGATATTTTCATTTATTTAAATTTCAAATATTTAACATCCTTCATATTGAAATGGTTCACCATATTCCAAGATCCCACTAGTACTTCACCCACTTCTCTAGAATCTATGATCTTAGTGATCTTTTAATTATAATGAAATTTTTTCTTTCTATAATTCTCAGTGATATCAAATTAAAAATGGTTAGCTAATTAATTTTTTTAAACATCCTTTTCTATACTGTTGATTCTCCCTATAATTCCTTATAATTGAATAGAAAATTATGGATTTTGATGAATTTTCACTTAAATAACCCCCATTGAAAAATATAATGGTTTAATAATAATTTAACATAAATGAACATGCATGAAATTTAGATACGAGTTTTAATTTATCCTTATATACACATGAACATAGGTTAAACATTCAAAAAAATCTAGGTGGTTAATTCTAATTGTTTTCTTGGACATAAAATTCCAAGAAAATATTTTCACATAATTGATAAAGGAAAAAATGTTAACTAAATATGTTTCATTATTTACCAATTCAATCAAAATTATATTTGAAAATGAATAATGCAGATTTATGATGCATAACTTTTATATTAAAATAAAATTCAATCACTTAGCCACACAATTTAATTCTAGATTCCTATGTATATTCATTCCCATAAAGATAAATTATTTCCAAAATTATTTAGAAAAATTATTCCACTATAAAAACCCCCATTATAAAACCCTATAAAATAATTTATTCTATATAGTTTCCCCTGAAAGCATGTAATTCAATTTTTAAAGCATTAAAAATACCTTATATTTGTGTTTTATGAAGAAAACATGTAACAAATAATATTTCCACAAAGGTATGGAACATATGTTTTTTAGTTTATATCAATTTTCAAATTTTGGAAAATCCGAACTACAGCCTATGGAATGTCCCCTGTGCGTATAGGGATTTTTTTGGAACTCATATTTTTAGAAAATTGGTGAAAAGGTTAGGCTACATAGTTACTGTATGTTTAGTACTAACCGTGTGGGTAACCTTGTAGGGAACTATTTGAGTTTTAGGGGCCGCATGGTTTTTTTTACTTGTGAGACTTAAGGCCCACACCCATGTGGTTCATATGTTGTTTTTGATAGATTCTTTTTTCAGGGTTTGTGCATAGTTAGTTAAATCATGTGACTTAACCATGCACAATCTCTCGTTTTACAATGGGATTTACACGGTTTGCACACGGTTTGGCCCAACTATGAATCCAAACCCTATGCCCATTTTTTTGAGAGTGAAGTTTACATTGTTTCTTAATATAACATATAACCAATTTTAAGATTTTCTTATTCTCCCCAATAGACAACACCTATGTTTCTCCCCCGATGGAGCTCTCAAGCTCTTAATCTTATATATCTTAACATCTCATGGATTTGTAATCTAATTCAAAAAAAAAATCAGAAGCATTAGAAAGATATAGTTATGCTCTAAAATCAAATTTCTTACTATCTAAGTTTCTCATTTGATCTGTTGTGCTATTTTGGTGCAATCACAATCACTCTATTTTCTGGGAAGATGACTGTTTCATCATTTTCTCTCAAACTAGACTAAATCAAGTATGATATCAGATGAGTAAAGAATCCTTGGTATATGGTAGGTGGTAATTAGATCATTTTCCATGTTTCCATTGATTTATAGATATTTATATTGTGCCCCACACCACCCTTTTTCTCCCGTCACCCCAAAATGAGATCATCTTTTCTAAATTTTTGTACGCATGATTTATTAATACTATTGATCATTTATATTTAATTATAGCATTTAAACCTAAATTCTATCCACCCCTTTGGTTATGTCTAGTGATTTGTCATCTTCAATATAATTTTTTAAGAATACCATAATTCCTTCTAAGTGCTCAAATTGGAATATAAATGAATTTTACCCTTTCAAGTATTGTTTATAAATCATAAAATTGATTTTTAATGTATTGTAGCATTAGAAAATTCTCCTATTAGTGAATTTATTTATACCTATTGAATGCGATTCCTGGTGGAGATAAAAAATGTTTTTTAATAATGTAATGTTTTATAATAAAACCCCTCAAATGAGGTGTACACTCTTCTATACTATACTGTGTCAATTAGAAATTTATATCTTTCTTAGACTTACGAAACTATAGATTTCCTATGACTTTTTATTATTAGATATGTCAAATTATTAGTACATATCCTCTAATTATATTCTGAAATGAATTAAATATGGTGGCATGGTATTCTCTGTGACAAATTTTTTCAAATACCAACCTCCTTATAAGTGGGTTGGAATGAATTGATTATAGAGATACATAACTTTTTAAATGAATAGATTGTTAAAATTTTATGGTTTGAAGTAAATGAATTTTATTTGGGTGGTATTACCATTACACTTTCTACATTTAAATAAGGATGGATTATGAGAATTGTAATAAATGTGACTCCCTTAGATATTTTGGGTTTGACTAATAAAATTCATGAGATGTAATGAATCATGGATATTAATAAAAATATTTTTAAAACTTTTTAATAGGATGTGGAAGGATGGTAAAGGTTGTGTTGGGAAAGACGATTCCCACTCCCTTGGTGTCGAGCATGACATCTCACACCATTGACACTATTTCGATGGTGGGCATGACACATCACATCCCTTTTTTAGGGTGTTGTCATAAAGATGAACCCACTATATTGAGTGTTGAGAATGATGTCTCTTATTAATTATGAGATGTAGGTCTTGTAATCATTTCATGAGCTTGGAGGGTTTTTCAGATTGGTAATGGATGCCAAAGTTACACCCCTATCCAGCAATCACCTTGTATTCAAAGTATATGGCTACTTATGTCTATACATACTTAGTACATATAAGTGGATTATAGCATAGATATACATATAGAATATTACTATATATATATATATATATATATATATTCTTATTAGACACTCATTCATGCCTTGAGCTGAAGAAGGTAGAGATTCAATGTGTCCTTCAATAACCTGGGTAGGATGTTGTTCATTTATTTAAATTTATTTATTATTATTTATATCCTTATAGTGATGTAGATTATATTCATGGACAATATTTTGCAATTGAATTCATTGGTGGTGTCATACTAGGATTTCATCTCACACCCTGCTTGGATTTCCATGGAACAGGGGTACCCGAGTAGATCTAATGTTCATAAGTCCTTGAATTATTTCTTTTAGTGACTTTATTTTACCAAGAAGTTTGGAGCATAGGATTGAGATGATTCTCGAGATTCTTGTGGAGTTCTCCCTTAAGGATTTTATTTCTTTTCTATATCCATTTATTTGACTGTATCATGATGCTTCCTTTATGTCTATTGTTTTAGTGCATGTCTCATCATATAAAAATTAATGTATAGTTCTATATTATACTTGGCTATTTATATTTTGTTACTATTAATCTTCTATCTCTATAACATTCATTTATTATAACTTCTACTATTTCTTGTTATTTATTTATTAGCATACCACTATTCTACAATTACCATGAGGGTATAGCCTCCTCACTGTCACATCCTTAGAACATGAATGATAGTCGGAAGACTTTGGAATATATAGTGGCATGCTTGAGGAAATGTGGAGACCAGTCCGGATATTGGTTTTATAGGAAGTCAGGTCAAGATGTCAAAAAGTGGAACTAGATGATTCCTTTTAAATTTTTGTTACTATTTTTTTCTTTTATAAATTACACTAGGAATGTGTTTATTCTTGGTAAAGATATGTGTCTGGGAGTGATCAAACAATGCTTGGGAAAAAGTCCAAGTGGATAGGGCTGAGATTTTCGTTCATTCTCTTCTCTATTATAGTCGATTATTATTTCACTTTAAGTAATTATTTTACTTTACACTACTTATTGAGTAATAATTTTTTTGGTATTTCTCCTTGGAATTTTATTAAAAGGAAGAATCATTACATGAATTATTAGAGGCACATAGAAAATCAGATTACATTCATATGTTATTCCACACAGTCATATTTTTAGGATGCCTTCTGATTGTGATGACATGCCTTGTTTATTTATTAAACTAGATGTTATATACCAAGTTAGGTATTTTAGTAACAAAATTAGTTTTTTTACCCATTTAGGTATCTTCACCATTCATACTTAACATTCATGGGTGATTTATTTACATGTAAATCTTCTTCCATGAATGGGTAACTATATGACATGATGCTTAATTATTTAGCATTTCTTGCCTATGAATTATGCTTATGTTATTATTATAATTTTTCTCTATGTTTAATACTTTGGATAACATGCCTAGTTATGATTTTGATAAATAATTGTTTTCGTAGGCTGAAAAAATTGGTTTTGATTAAATGAGATTTATTTTTTAGTTTTAAAGTGTATGGGAGCCTTATAAACTAGGAAAAGGTAACACATGTACTCAAACCACCTTTTGATATTGGAATTTATCTAGATTCCATTTTTAAAATGTGAAATATACAAAATTTTAATTTATTTGAGAAGTGAATTTTTCATGATTAGTGGGATCCAAATTGAAAACTGTTAAGTTTTTGTGCGTTTTATAGATTGGGAGATGGAAACCCATATATTCAAACCATTATATATGACCATGATATATTTTGTGATGTATATAAAAGTAAAATATATTTAATTTTGATCTATAATTAATTGGTTACTTATGGACCACTTACATGACTCAACCTAATTAGGTTGGTTGTGGTATTTAATCCTATCAGGTAAAACCCAATGAGGATAATTTTAAAAATTTAAAATATTGATAGTTTTTATATATTGGCATGTGAATCTATCACACGTGCATGAAAGTATTTATGATTACTTTTTGAAAATTCATAACTAGGCCCAAGTAAGTTAGTTGGGGAATATTTATTATGAGATAACCCACTACAATTGTTTTTGAATCCTTAGTAATTAAACAACTATTATTGGGTTTCATTTTTATGAACCTGGGTTCACTTCACATGACCCTCATAGGTTGCATTGTATATTATAACTTATAATGATATTATATGATAAATTTACCAATCATGATGAGATTTCAATAAATGGATAATTTTAAAAATGGTTCTTGATAAGACTTACTTGTTTTTCCATGGGGAATTAGTCAAATTAGGTACCTAGTGAATTTACTTAGAGCTGGTGCTTGATATTCCAATTAAATATTTCAAATTTTTAATAAGTGAATGTGAATTAATTAAATGTCTCAAAATAGAATCTTAGGTGGTATCCTTAATTTAAACCCCAACATAAGGGTATTTAAACATATATTTTAATTTCCTAGGAATGTAAACTTAAGTATTTTCTATAGGCATTTTTATTTTTTAGAAAGGTCATAAATGATAGGCGTATGGACACGTGAAATAAATTTGGAATGAACTAGTGGTAGTGTAAATGGTTATGGTTTAGTAAGGGGATATATTGAGGTAGGTAGAACCCTTTGACCTTGAATTACTTAAAATTTTGTGATATTTATAATGCATGGTACAGTTCGGGTGCTGTTGTCCCTAGAAGGAAACTTAGATTCTAAATGAAATTTTTTTGGATGGATGTTCTTGGTATCATTGAACCTTGTTATGGGAATGATCATAATTTATTGCTCAGATTTAGTAGGTTAGACATTCCTAGGGAATGATCTTCTGTATAGTAGGCCTTGTGACCCTCTCTTCCTGTTCAATGATGGATAAATTAGAATCTCATCATCCATATTAATAGTTGTATGGGGAAATATGACTCCTGGTTAAATCTCTGGTAGGAACCAACTAATACATGGATTCATAGAGTGAATAACATAGGTATAATATCAATGATATGTCTTCTTGCTTCTGAAACCTCAGGGTAGTGTGCATTCATATGCATGGTACCCATTGATTTTCTAAAGGATATTATGAACCAGTTGAGTTCAGTGGAACCATTGAGCCTTAAGCTATTGAGTCTGTTCTTGGGTCATCTCTGAAGTAAAGATACATTGGTATTAATGGAATCATATTCATCCCAATGATTGGGATGGTGTTCTCAGAGGATTGGGTGTTTTGACATGCCATTCTGGTTGGTTTTGGTTTTAATGGAAATTTCTATGAAATTGTGATCATGACTCGAAGAAGTTTCACACGTTCATTTTAGGTGATTTTGACCTACCACACTTATGTGTGTCTAGTTTATATCTTCTTTAGATGACTAGGAATCTCCTAAGATAAGAATAATAACATTAGTTCTAGTGAATATATAATCTTTGAGGTAGAAGGAACAAAACCTATGAAGACCGTATAAAAATGGTCAATGTTATTTTTGAATGCATATGAGGATGCTGTGTCTTCTAACATGTCAATAATTTCCTGGAAGAATAATGTTGATATGGTTGTATGTGTATGAAACCATTGAGAAACACTATTGGTCATAAATGGAATACAATGCGAAATCTTGAGCAATCACAATACACCTCGAGTGGTAATGGAAATGTGATTAGTTAATGATAACAGGTTGAAAGGTGATGTCGATCTACTTTAAAGTAGTCGACCAGTAGTGGATCGAGTTCTGTTATTTTTGTTCATTGGGATGTAGTTGGTGTGAGACTGTATCAAGAACTTCATATTGGGAATGATGAAGGCATTACATGAATTTTTGGATTTCTTGATACCCTCTTAGTGCACTCTTTATTAGAAAAGTGGATAACCTATATCTTCTCATAGTCCTTGATTCACTGAGAGAGAATAATTTTTCAGTAAACCTAAAAGTTTTAAATGTAATTTTTTTTAAATAATAAATCTTTATTAGAGTTTTTTATTGACGTGTGGTTTTATGAGGGCATGATTAATCCTAAGTGATACATGGGTTACTCAATAGGAACACCTTTGACTAATTTTTGGACACTATTTAATTTCCTCTAATTTGACTTCCAAGAGGATGCTTCACTAGGATTATTCAATTATTTGACAAGATAATTTCTCTCTTTTACTAACATATGACTTGTAAACATGGAGTATAGACTACCTTGGGTTTGTTCCTTGGAATTTAGTTTAATGATTCTGAGGTTATACCATAACTGCTGGCTGGCTCATAGTTGATGTTTAAAGGGAAACAATTCAAGTGGGATGAATTGATTGATTAGGGCATGTCAGCAAAATTTAGGTATAGTCTTCAGTGAATATGATCATGTTAAATGAGATATTTTTTGGAATAAGGTGTTGAGTTTCAGTTTTTAATATTTTTCCAATCTAAGATTAACATTTTGAGTATGGTCAGCTAAAGGTGGATGGACTTATTATATTTTTTCATAATGAATACTGTCTCTGAAGAACATTTTTTGGAATGTCATCTAGTGGAGATGAATAAAGTATATACTAGACCAAGATTTTCATGAAAATATGGATCTACATGGCCAAAAGAAGCCTGTGGGAATTGGCAGTTTGATTAGTTCAAAATCACGCCAAGAGAATCTTTAGAACGCTTAGGGCATGATTTGTAGGAAATTCCGATGTTGAAGGTACCTTATCTTGGAATTATCCACATTTTATGTTAAAAACGATGGTGGGGAGAACCATATGATAGATATTTAATCAGAAAATGGCATGATCACATCTCTTAAAAATGAGCTAGGGTAAGCACCATTTCAGAGTCACAGGTGGAAGATGAGCATTACCTTGGGTTTTGATGGATTAAGTGTGGTAAACTTATTTGATTCTAAGATACATGTTGGGATTTTGGGAATGCAACATGACTATTTGAATGAGACTTCATGACCCTCATAGGTCTGTGATGCTTTCATTTTTTCCCCAATGCTTCTGCGGGATAAGAAATTCTGTAGTGTGGAGGTTGTAATGACCCGTATTTTGGTGAAGGTACTACTCATTTTTTTTTCAACTTGTATCATTGAATAAATCTTGGTAAATAAGAACTACTTCCAATGTAAGGACCCAGGAGAATATGGGCCTTGTTCAGATCCTAAAGTTCCAAAAAATGGTAAAAATGGTAGGTCACATGGTTATTACTAACAAATCAAGCTAACAGTGTAGTGAAATTTTTGAGTAGTAGGGACCACACTATTTTTCTACAACCCTACGACCTAAGGTGCACACCCATGCAGGCCATCTATAGTTTTTAACAGAGGATTTTCATATAGATTTTAAATAGTTAGGGAGATTGTGTGCCTTAACTATGCGGGGTCTCTCCTTGAATAGTGGGCTTTGCATGATTTGCGCATAGTTTGGCCAAACCGTGCTGCCAAATCTTTCACCCTAGTTTTTATGGGGAAATTTTCATTTTCCTTTAATGAATAATATAACCTAATTTAAATTTTTCTTCTTCTTCTAAGTGGAGAGTACCTCATTTTCTCCTCCCATAGAGGTATAAAGCTCATCCTCCAAGGGATTTTTATATCTCAAAGATCTGGATTCTGATTTGACCATCGTCAGAATAATTTGATAGCTATAGGTAATCTATCTAACCCTTATTCTTATTATATTTGTTCTCTTCTAATAAATTGTGTTACTTTGGTATAAGATCATTCTCCCTATTTCTTCGGCAGATGTCTGTTTCTTCATTTTCACATGATCTAGAAATAATCAAACCTTGATAATATATGAGTGATGTGTCCTTGGTATAAGGTAGGTGTTTTATATATCTTTACCCATGTTTTAATTGATTTATTAATATTTATTTTGTGTTGTGTGCTGACCTTTGTCATGTGTGTACCCAAAATGAGCTCTTTATTTCTAAATTGTTGTACACATGATGTATTACTCCCATTAAGCCCTGTAATGTAATTAGAGTATGTATAACTCAATTATAAACATCCCATTAGTAGTAAAAAATGATTGTTCATCTTTTATATAATTATTTAAAAATCATGGAATGCCTTTTAAAAATTCACCTTGGAATATAAATGAATTTCCCCGTTTTAAGTTGTATTTATAAACCATGAAATTGATTTTCCATGTATGTTTTCTTTCTAAAATTCACCTTTTTATTTAATTGTGTTATATCTCTTGAGTTTGATGTTTAGTGGAGCTAAATATTTTTTGTGTTAATAGTTTATGGTTTTATAATAAAACCCCTTAGATGAGGTTCATTGTATTCTAAGATTAAAAGTGGAGATAAATGATTTACATCATCCTTGGCATTATGGAATTTGAGATTTCATATGATTTTTTATTCTTAGGTATGTGGCATGCTTTGTACATGGCCTCTAATGTTATTTTTAAATGGCTTGAATATGGGGGCATTGCCTTCCTAATGGCTTATAGTTTCAAAGACCAACCACCATCAATGTTGATTGGAATGATTTGATTATAGAAATCATTTCCTTGATAAATTAATGACTTTTTAAATTGTATGATTTTTAATTAAATGGATTTGAATTGGGTGGTATGACCACACTAATTTCAATATTTAAATAAGCATGGATTATGAAAATTTCAATAAATTTGGTGCCCTTGGTTATATTGGGCCTAAATAATATAATACATGAGAGGTAATGAATCATTTATATTAATATAAATATGATTATGCTATTGATATAGGATGTGGGACAATGTTAATGGTTCTGTTAGGCATAACAATTCATATACATTCCATGGGGTGTTGAGCATGACATCTCACACCATTAACACTATTAGGTTTGTGGGAAAGATGTTGCACGTCCCTTGTTTCAGGTGTTGGAATGATTACACACCCAATATATCATGTTTTTATTATGATTTCTCTCACTAACTATGAAATGTAGGGCTTTTACCCATTACTCGAGCCTATAAACTTGTTTAGAGTGGTTATGGATGCCTGAGTTACACACTAGTCCACCCATATCCATGTAATCCAGGAATATGGATACTTGAGGCCACACATAAATTGTCTATATAGGTGGATGAAATATATAAGTACACTATATATATATATATATATACTATTGATCTATATATATTTTTAGTTAAGACATACTCATTCTGGCCAGGATCCAAGAGCTTCCAGGTGTAATTCAAGTACTTGATAAGGTTGGTGTTCATTTATTTAGCCTTTTTTGTTATCATTTAATCCTATACATGAATCTACCTTATATTAACATAGAGTATTTAGATGTAGACCCCATTGGTGGTGGCCTACTAGGATTTTGTTTCAGACCATGTTCAGGCCTCCATTTCACTAGGGTGCCTGAGAAGATATCATGTGCACAAGACCATGAATTATTTCTTATGTTGGATTGCTTGTACCTTGGAGTTATGGGAACTTGATTGACCGGATCTCAGGATTCTAGTGGAGATCAACCTCACGGATTTTATTTTTTTATTTATCTATGTATTATACTTTATCATGTTTCTAGATATGTGGCTACACTTTTAGTTTATGTATCATTATCTGGACAATCATGCATTATTGTATATTATCATTGGCTATTTATATTCAGTTGATATTATTCTTCCCCTACTTTGGATTTCATTTATTATTTCTTTCACTATTATCTGTTATTAATTTTCCGATATACTATTGTGTTACACTGATCATGAGGGTTTAGTCTCCCCATTATCAACCTCTTAGACCCTCGTTACTAGTTGACAGCCTCTGGTGTTGGAGAAGGAGCGCTTGAGGTCATGTGTTGACTAGTCCCAAATATGGTTTTATAGGATGTCGGGTTGGGATGCTAAAAAACCAATAATTACATTATTGTAACATAAATTAAAATGAAAATGTCTAATTAATAACTGTGAAATTAGAATAAAGTAAACCCCTACCATCAGTGGAAAAAAGTTCCAACTTTCATGATTTTAGTTTTCTTATACTCATATTGAATTATACCTTTATCACCATTTGATCATACAAGTATCTCAACGTCTAATTTCATGGTGATAAATCATTAATACACCTTTTTCTACATGAACCATCATACTTCTCTAACAAATACGACCATGATGATAATTCTATAGCTTATAAAATAAAAAATTATCCTATTTTACATCAAAAATATATGTGTCACCCTTAAGAATGAATTAAATATTCACATTATCAACTATGGGAACCATGTCAGAACATTTTGATACATAATTCACTAAGAATTATTTCATTTTTTTTCAATAGAATGTTTCTTTGAATTAAACATCCCATTATTCGACCATAATTTTTACACTCAAATGGATGTTTCTATTACCCCCAGCTAAATTCATAGATTTATTTACATATAATATACCCATAATGATTCTAATTTGTGATCCCTTAGACCATTAATGAGGTGAACTATGTCCCCATAGTTCTAACACAAAGTCATAGAATGATAATATTTAACTCATCTCTTATTTTTAGACTTACCATTCAATTTCCATAGAATTGTATTCTAATGAGGTGAATATCATAAACCATCATTGATCAACACTATTTTGGTATGCTCATAGACATCACATTATCTGTATGCTTTATTCAAAATTAAATTTTAACATCCTCAAACTAAAATACATTTTTTATCTAAGATATTATTATCTTCACCGATGCATTATCTATTCATATTAAATTAAATGACTTGATGTATGATAGAATCATGATAAAATCATTCACATGACCATAAATGGGTTTAAAAACTAATAATATCCATTAAAAAAACCTTCGCATCATGAACAATGTGATCAACACTATTGGATTCTCATATGTATTTACCATATAATTCACTAGATCAATCATGTTCCTCACTTCATAGATTTTAATAGACACATTCCATACCAATGGATTTTTCAAATAACCCAAGTGCATTTCAATACAGTTTTTCTCATTATACATTCTCTATATTCTCTTATTTTATCCCCATAAATAAAAAATAATGGTCCTTCTAAATGATATAGTCTTCTATATGAATTTTATAGAAGATAATGTTTATCCAAAAGAATCAATGTATCTATACCCTTTATTCTTCCAATTACATAAACCCAGATTATATAAAATTCCAATGAAATAAAAATATTCTCATATAAGAGGTAAGAAAAATAATGATTTATATTTTTTGGTGTATAGTCATGGGTATGGATCCTGGCTATTATACCACTTTTTGGGGGTATGAGCACCACCAATAACATAGAAGATACACTATATATAAGATTCAAATATTGAAACCGGCTCAAGAACTTCCATTAACAAAAGATATTAGTGAATTCATTACACTAGAATATAAGATGTTATCCAATCCCTAGCCATAAAAATAAATTTAACATTAAAAACACTCAATAAAAACACACAAACATGCATAAAATATAATTAACTTCAAATTAATGAATAATTTATTTAATTGGGTATGTAAATTATGTACTATGACCTTGGAGAACACACTTTTTCCATTATTATTAGATGTTAAAATAATTTCAATCAATCATAAAAAATATAAGTGATATGAGAAATTATAATTTAATCTATACAAATATGTATATGTATCTATACCATGCATTTGTAGTAAAGACCAAGTAGTAAAAAAATTGTACCAATATTTAATATTTATACACCTCTTTTTAATAATCATAGTAACCACTTATTTCATATAGAAATATGAAACTGATTGTTCAAATATGATTAAAATTTCAAGTTAATCTTATATATCATTGAATTAATCTTACATATACTTTTTCCATTATTTTTTAACCATGAGAAAAGAATCCCACATATATTTAACTGGGATGCAATACATTTTTATAACTTTTGTTCTCCATTTTTTGATTTACTGACTACCAAAACAACTTATTTAGGAAATTAGTATCTTCCTATCCACTCTGCCTTTGTTAAAGTTCCTTGAAGTCACTATCTTTATTTGAATGAGTTAGTTTCCAGGGTTTCTCCTTCCATTCACCCGAAGATGGAATGAGATAAGGAAAATGTTATCTACATATACTATAGGTTGTTGATACCCACTTCCAAGAAAGAATAATTAATGAGGGACTCTAATAGATATAAATGGGTAGTATATTCATTGTTGATGAATATGTATAATGAAATTATACATTGTTCTAGTTTTTCGGTATAAGGAAGGATATCATGGGTTTTTTTAATAATTTCCTTACCAGTTTGAGGATTATGTGGGATCCCCAGTGACCAAGTGTTTTACATGAATCCCTTCCAGTTCTAATATTATATTTAAAGGAGGTGTCCATTAAATATATCATTGGGACCTTCAAGGACACCACGGTTCATGAAGTGGTTGGGTGGTGGTTGACCAACTAATAATAGATGTGCATTTATTTCATATCTACGATTCATAGTCAATGGATTATTTATGAAAGCTATATAAATAAGAGATAATGTGGTTATAAGGAGAACTAACTAAAATGATCATATGAAGTGTGATAAATATAATGGAGGGGTGAATTTGTGTTTAAATATTTTCTTAAAATTCATCATATCACATGGTTATTAAACATATATTATATCAATACACTAAATGAAGATAATAAATAAAATAACATAGAATATTAGTTAATGAGGATCATCTATTTTAAGGATGACTAGGTCCTCGATGTGTTGTGAATTTTAACCCACACACACAGATCTCCTTTTATTTTTTGGAAGAGTATATGCATGGTAACAACCAAAACCCATTTCAATATTTTTATTAAAAAAATGTGACACTAAACAAATTATTCTTAATATATATAATATTCATGATCCTCCAAAAGAGATCCAAATGTATCTTCATTTCTTCTATATCAACATGATCCTCATCACTGAATTGTTCTTCCTTATTTTACCTAAGTGGTATATAGATTATTCATTGCACAAAAGTTTTGAATGTTACCACTCCATCAAAAAGACAAGTGTACTATATAACCCTAATTTTTCATGTAAGATGATAAATGAATGATCTATTCCTTTACATGGGTGATTTCATGAACAATTCCTTTTTTTCATGAAAATTAGATGATTGTAATTCTCTATATCCAAGTGGAAATAGTAACTAGCTCTGATGCATAGAAATCAGCTCACCAACCCTTTTTATAACCATAATACTTATTAAAGAGGATTCATTGACTCTAAACTTTTAGATACCATGCTTGATCAAAAACCCATTACACATAGAGACTTATCCAAAATGAAATAAAACATAATGAAATATTCATTTATAAATCTAGAAGACATTGGTTTCAATATAACTTGTGATATATAAATATCGACTTTTTAAAATTTTGAATCATAAAAAAATACTACATTTCCATGCCTTTATGAAATTATCTATTTCATAGTAGTCATCTACCTTACAAATGGTTACACAGAAATCATTTAAGTGGTTCACATAGATCTTCATATATATCATAGAAATGAATATGTATAAAAAATAGAAATGCGGGAATATTATATAGTTAAATGTTCTATATAGAAATTAGCTAAGTGGTTCTCTAATCAGTTATTTCAATAAAACGACTAAATGAATCATATATGTGGAATCATAATCAATTTGAACTAGAAACATGCATTGGGAAAATTCTATAATTGACTCAAAAAATACCAAATTTATTTAGATAAAATCCAATAATTATTAATAACCTCACAAATTCTCATAGATATTGTAGATTATGATTTATCAAACATAAAAAAATGATTTTGATCATTAAGAATTTTTAAACAATTATCATACCCATTCATGTATTGGAAACAAATACAATATCATCCACACATATAATCAACCATCTCCCCATATAGATTTTTTTCAATAAATCATCCATAAATTATCACACTAATTGAAAAGAAAAAAACATGAATCAATTGTGAAAATAACTACTCAATAGAATTAATTCATGAATTGATCAAAAACATGTTTACATGAGCTCACTCATTCTAAAAAAACAAGAGTACACCACAATAATATCAATGAATCATTCAAGAAACTCAGGTCATTATTTTTTTCTTTATGATCCACTAGGTTAGTAAATTTAAATAAGTATATATATTTTTCTTATTTCAACATTAAATGAACATGTTAGAATAGTCCACAAGACAAAGGAAATAGACTTCTCCCCTTACAAAATAAATCTGATGAATAATTTAATGATGAATGAATTGAGGATAAACATGATAAAAACACATACTTAAGTAGTGGGAAGTGGGATTCACTCCATTTTATTCCAAAACACCTCAATTGACTTTATATACAAAGTATTCTGGAGGGTATAATAAATATATACTTTTGATGGATCAAATTCCATTTTTAAGACACATTCAACCACCATCTATTTTAAAAAATGATACATGAAATAAATATTATTATATATATAGGTAAGAAATTTATTAATTTATATATTGATGGAATTTTTATTTTCATATTCAATTATTAGAGGATGTTTTTGTAACACCGCAAAATTTTAATGTAAGAACATTTTATTCGATAGCGTATTTGATACGCTATGCAAAGCATATATGGGAATATAATATTCCAAGTCATTACAATATATTTAACATTTTAAATAAATTAAAGATACGATATAGCTTGTAATGCATGAAAAAACTATGTTATATTTCCATACATTTAATAATGACCATGTTCGATAGCTTACATTACACACAAGACATATTTTTACCGAACAACAATATATTAATAAATTATTATTATTTAATATTATAATTCTTAACCTAATTATTAAATTAGCAGTAATGGAGAGTATTAAGTAACTTATAAATATATATGGTTTAAAAAAATATAAAATAATTTAATTGGTTATAATTTTATTAGAAAATAATATAAGAACCAATTTAGTATAAAGGGATTGTTTTTATAAAAAAGTAATTTTATGCCCACAAAACTATTTTATCGTATTAAATTAAATTAATTTAAATTACTGAGTGATATTAACGATATGTATATATATATATTATTCAATAAAACATTTTTTAAATTCATTTAATAGATTTTATAGGCATAAGATAAGAAAAAAACAAAAATTTCACATGAAAACCAATTTTTTTATAAAGGCGATTTTGCCGCCTTTTAATAGAGAACCTATTTTTAATCCAATTTCTAGAAATTTTATAAATATTATATTTCAAAATTAAAACAATATTTTAAATTGGTCGATAAATATTTTCTTAGGATAAATTTTTAGTATTTTTCTATGATGTATCATTTTTTGATCAATAAATAAAAATTCTGAATTTTAATTCAAAACTACTTTTTCGTATAATATATTTATGAGAATAATATAAATTTTTAGATGGTTTTAATGTTTAGTTAGTTAAATTTTTTAATAATTAATCCAATTTAGTTCATTTTAACCAATTTAAATTTGCAATTGGATATAAAATCTTAACATACTTTTGAACATTTTTACTTTAAAACCCACATTATCACCCCTTATATGTGAATAAATTTAAATTAATTTGTGCAAATTAATTTATTATAATTGAGAAAAATGGACTCAATTTTTGGAATTAAGATAATTTATAATGTTTAATATGGTTAATTTTTTTCCATAAATTATTGAATGTGATTATAATTAATTATAACGATTAATAGAAAAATTGGTTTAACAAGGGACCAAACCATAAATATAAGAGCCAAAAAGACAAAGAAACTTTTCCAAAAGTCATTGTATGGAAATATTTTTAACCAATCTTCCCTTGAAATCTATTATTGTAAAAAAATTAAACTAATAAATGATGTTGATCTAAACATCCCTAATAATCCATTGAGAAATCATGAAGCATGTCTTCCATGGTCTGAATAATTCCTTAATATTTTCTATCATTTTTGAATGAAAAAAAGATAATGATGTTTAAGTTACCACCCTATGAGTTTTAAAGGCCTTTCAAAAAAATTATACGAGAGCTTGGGATGATGGTAAAATTCAATTGAGAGGGGAACTCAATGTTACCCAATTATCTCCATGAGGTAAATTCAAGATAGTTTATCTAAATAAATATTATCTCTAATTGAAAGTAAATATATATAATTTGATATTTTATCAATAATAACCCAAATTTCATTATTACATTGAGATTTAATTGGTAATACCTTAGAAATATATGGATATATTTTCACATTTTCACTCCAGCACTAGAAAAGGATGAAGAATCACATTTGGTAATTATCCTTTGGATTTATCCTAATTATAATTCATACATTTTATAGTGAAATCTATAATATCATTCTTAATTTCATCCCACCCATAATACTATAGAAGGGATCTGTATGTTTTTATAATGATGGGTTGAAAAAAATGGAAGATCTATGATATTCTATGAATAATTTATTTGTCATTTTGGAGATTGATTATAGAAAAAATCTTTTTTCTATATCTCAAAAACACATTACTTTTTATTTTTAATTTTAAGAAACCTATATTTCATTAAAATATCTAAAATTACATTCAAATCATGGTCTTCCTTTTGATTTTCCTACTTTTGTTGGATAATATCGAAATCAAAGAAACCTGAAAAAAAAGAAGTTACTTCATGCATAATTTATAGCCCATCATTAAATAAATAATTTACAAAAATATCATTTTCTAATTGTATCATGGTTAATGATGCGTTATATTATTTATAGAAATAACCAACTAAATTATTTATCTTAAAGTATGACAATGAATCTTGCATTAATTATCCTCAAATTGTTCTAACCATTCTCTATATCATATTCATTTTTTATATGTTATTATATACAATAAAATATGATTATTTGTATATATTTCATAATCTATTTCATAAAAATGATTTTAAATTTTTGTAAAGAAGAAATTAAAATATCTAATTCTAGATCATGTGCAATGAAATTTAACTCTTATGGTTTATGTTATGTAAATAATAAGAAATTGCCTAATTATTATGCCTCATAATACAAAAAAGTACTTTTAATGACGTATAAATATCGAAAAAAATAAAAAATTATAGAGGTAATGAAGAAAACTATGACATTTACCAATATTATTTTTATTTGATTAAAATAATCATCTAGAAATTTCATTTATATGATTTTTACTATGTTTTAGGTTAACATATTCACTGTGAAAGAAAACAGAGATAATTTTTCAACAAACCAATTGAAGTAACACACTAATCCAAGAAAACTATTAATATATATGACATTTATAGTATTTCTCTATTTATTAATAACTTTATTCTTAGAATTGTCAATAATTATTCCATATTTATGTATAATTCTAAAAATTATAGAAATATATTTCTACCAAAAATTATCTTCCTAAATTTTACATATATTTTATTTTATTTCATGGTTTGAAATAAAATATTTTTGGGTCTTTCATGATTCATAAATATTTTAGAATATACAAATATATCATTAATAAACACGAATTGTTTTATCTAAATAGTTATGAAAAACTATATTTGTTAGATCCATGAATTCATGTTTTTCATTCGATGGTTGAAAGGGAATAACTATAACCACGTAATTATCATATCTAGTATGAAACACCATCTTTAGAATATATTCATACTTTAAATTCAGTTTATGATACCCTAACTTTTGATCAATCTTAAAAAATACTATAGTCCCTATAGATGATCTAACAAATCTCTAGTAAGAATAAAAGATATATTTTCTTAACAATGATTTTATTCAATGATCTATAATCAAATCAAAGACTTATTAAACCATAATGATAACACATGCATCAAATTTTATCCACTAACACATGCATCAAATTTTGAATTCTAGAAGTTCTACTTTATCCCTTCGATAAGTGTGTAATGAAATTTCTTAGAATCATGCTCTAATTCAAGAGTAAACCAAAGCTCCCTATTATTAATTGAACTAGTAAAATCATTAGGAAATAAATCCTTATATTAATTCACTACCATAACATCACTAATTTAAATAATTTATTTATTTTTTCAATAATATGAGCTACGTTTCCATCTCAAATTAATTTAGCAGCTTCTTGATATGTTATCAATGGTATGCAATCAATGAATATAAAATTTTATGCTATGTAATCTATCATATAATGATAAATTTATGTCTAATTAATACTGATAATAAAGTAAAACTACACTAAGGGATGTTCACAAGATATATAGGGTAGACAATCAATTAACTATAATATGAATATTACGATAAATATTGGTTTTATTATTAATTATACCTAAAGTTTTCAACTAAAAATATTTATTTCAATCCAAATTTCATATTACAATTATAGATGAAAATTTATCTATAATGAATGAATGAGATGATCTATAGAAAAAATGTCATTAAAAAAATTCATATAAACAAGTAATATACCTATCAACACTTCATTAGATGGCCAAACCACAAATGTAGTAGTATAAAATAAAATTTCCACACCTTTCTATATTTTTTTGATGATTTCAACCCTGGGTAACTAGATTTGGACACATGTGAGCATAATAACTCAAAAAAATGAAATTAAAACCTCTCACCATTAGAATTATTTCTTTCACCCTATTATAGGATTGTTTAAGACTATTTTTTTAATAGTAACGCGTCAAAAGACCAAACATACCACACTGGTAACAAAATCCATATCCTGTCAAACATTTCCTATTTTTTTTACTAAACTTAGATAATTTTGGGAGATTTCCTATTGATTTCATGGTAAATTATTTATCAGTTTCCTTCTATATTGACTTATTACACTTTTTATATCAGGGAAAATCATTATCAGAAAATACTATCACATATGTCTTAGTATAATGAAAACATTTCCCATAACTTTTAAATTTTCTTGAGGAAAAATGTATTCCTAATATTTTTTCAATATTAATTAAAATCGATTACATTTATAATCCAGGTCCTGAATAAAATTTGTTGCTGACCCTTCCAATATTATAAAGTTTTTATATATAGCTAAAAAATCATCCTATTTTTTCTCAACAATAGGAATTATTTCTCCCTTTTGAGTCATAAAATCAGAAGGGAAGTATTTCATTATAAAAATATTTTTAAATGTATTTCATTCAATTCCATAAATCTCATCTATCTTTGGGATTAATAAAAAAATAACAATATTAATTAACTTCACCTTCAAAATGATAATCAGAAATCCTTTCTTTTTTTCATTCTAATCATCCCATGAATTATAATATCATTTATAAATTATTATTCCATCCTTAAACTATCATTAAATTTGAATTTCCACTAAATTTTAGAGTGTTATATTTAATAAAATACTTCAAATTGACCTATTATTTTTTGGTCAGTTTTTTTCCTTCCAATAGATGTCACCCCTATTTATATTACATGACAACTTATCCACCATTGCAACAAATTTCCTAGTTCAAATGCTAACTATTCTAGGCTACAAAATATGAATGATATTTTCCTCTTAATACATTCTTTGTTCATAATATCCATTTTTTTGGAAAAAATATGAAATGTGATAGATTAGAGGATTAATAATAGAAATATACAAGTAATATATCGTCAAATAAGGGTTTGTAGAAGAAGAGGGGTCCAATCCAGATTTATCCAGATCTATCTCAGGGTCATGGACCTCACCAAAATACAGAGGGTTGTATGGAAACCAAAACTCATGATGATGTATTCAGGGATACAAGTGAACAATGGTTTCCATATCCAAGGTTAATTATGAAGGGGATATAAAGGGTAAAGAGAAGCTAGGAGCACCCACAACTACTATGATTTTACTCTTTCATTCTATAGAGGAGAATGTGAAATGGACATAAAAATTTAATCCTCAGAATTAAAATAATATAATTTGTGTGCATGGGATCTAAAGATCGACACTATTTTAGAATAAGGGGTGAATTTACAATTATTATCATATCTTGATTCACAACTTCAATGAAGGTAAATTAGACATAAAAGAGTATATCAAGGTAAGGGATCTTATAGAATTTTTTCAAAGATCTTGTATAGAAGGACCTAGAGAAGAAAAATAGAACTACAACCATTATTATAACAAGTATGAAAGGTAATAATTCATTAATTTTTGTTTGGAATGGTTATATTGTTCTTTTTAGTTTATATATTTTTCTCTTGTTCCTCACCTGCATGGGTTCCTAAATAACCCTTAAAAGTAATTCCTATGAAATAAAATTTATAATTTTGATGTGATAAAATAATATATCATTACAACTTAACCAAAAATTACAATTATTCAATGGTATTATATTAGCATTATCCTAACTAATATTATTAAAATAATCATTTGTCAAATACCATCATAAGGTGACATATCTTAGACATTATATAATATGGTTACTTTTGACTAAACAACACTTCTTTGCATTAAAAATAATATTTTAGTTAAATTAACTTAGAGAAATAAGTTATAACTCTTACATAATAGACCCATACATTAAAATTTTAACACATCCACTGGGTTTCAAAATTTCCCTCATTATAAAATTTTAAAATGATTTATTTTATTTTCCTGAAAAATCATCATGAAAATCATCATTATTCTTTAACATCCATAAAAACATAAAAACATTTAAAAATATGGGATAATGACACAATGATTAGTATGGTAAATAAAATTAATAAATACATTAGTCTAGTGAAAGACATAAAAACCCATAAAATGTTATTTTCTATCACAATATTCTTTAAGCTTATGAAATAAATCATATCCTCCAGAATGAAAAACCTTTTTCTAAAAGAAAATATTTATAACCTTTTGAATTAAAATAAAAACTCAAATAGAAAACTTAAGAAATCGTATTCATAACCCATGCTCACTCATATAATAAAGAACTATAGCATAGTTAAACCAAGAGGTGAAACCACCCTGGTTAACTCCATCAATCATTGAATTGATGATAAGGAAAATTACCCTATGTATTGGAGTGAAATATCTGTATCACTCATTTTATAAGATTCATTAGGATGGAATATTCATATAATCTTTATTGGGATTCCCCTTATATATAATCTTTATCCGGATAACCAATTTTTATATTATTTATTAGGATCAATGATTTATATATTTTACATCAAGATAAATAATCAAAATATATAATGGTTGAGTTCCATATAATTAATAACAAAATTTATGTTCTCACATTTTTGTCATAAAACCCTTGAAAAAAATGCTTTTCAACCCATATCAAAACCTATTTTGGATATTGAAATATCCATTATAATCCAAATATGAAAGAATACATAAAAAATATAGAAATATGATTTTTATTTGAAGAAAAACTTTGATATTTTAATATAAGAAAAATATAAATTTAATGTTTTGGTAGTGGGAAAATCCATTAAAGCTATATATGTTAAAATCAAATATTTGTTTCCTTTTGTAATGAAATTCAAAAAATTATTTATAAAGTACCTAAAAAGATTCATTTATGAATTTTTTATGAAATTAAAAAGAGTGGAAAATATTCTTTTATAATCATTTATATTTATATAAATACATATATAAACCAATGTTTAGAATATATACATGAAAGAAAATGATATATAAAATAAATCCTAAAACATTTAAAATGTTATTTTAATTTAAAGCATTCCTTACCTCAAGTATGAATTGTTATGTACATTTCATATCATCATGTATAATAAAATTATATTAATTGTTTACTTTGTAATAAAAAAATTTCATGTGTATTATTCATTTTATATTATTTATTTTTAATTTACCTATATTTACTTAATCAATTAGGTTTAGGCTGGATGCTTTGATGATATTGGTTTCATATGTCCAAAACGACAATAGTAAATATAATACGATCAAATAGGTTATTATTTCATCAAATCAATAATAATAATCCTGAAATTATTATAATTTTTATACACAAATTATAATTTTAAAACCATCCATGAATGATGGGAATGAAAAATGAATAATGTTATAATCATGGAGATGGTAAGACATACGTTCACATGAGTAACATTTCCATTTTTTAATGATCATGATGGAAAGAAGGTAAATATTATTTTATAATTCTATAAGTATTATTATATCATAAATATAATATTATATCATTAAATAAACATATATATATCATCTATATGATTGGGTGAAGAAACCTGAATCTCATTTTTCTGTGAAGGCTGTAATCTAGAAATATGTATGAACATCGTTATAATTTTTAAATGGATCAAAAGATAAGAAATTATCTGATAATTTATTTTTATATAATGATAAATATTTAATTAATTTTATTTTTCGGAGGATTTATAGTGTTTAAAATGTTTTAGTAATAGAGGATAGGTGGTATAATTTTATAAGTGTGTGGAGGGGGGAATTATTGGAATTAGTTAAAATATTAAATAATATATATATATATCATGTAAAAAGGAACCAATGAACCCATATATAAAAATAAGTTATAATATGGTCTAAATAAATATAAAAGGGGCCAAATGAAAAATATTTAAAATGAAAAATAAATATTAGGAATTAAAATTTTCTTGTTCAAATAATAAAGGTGGAATGAATTACTTTTAATATATGATCACAAAATGTATGATTTTTTTAGAAAAAACATGATTCTTTGTAAAAATAATATTACCTGTAAAAATTAATAATTTTTATTTGTGAATATTTTGGGTCAAATAATCAAAAATTTGAATTTTAGAATTTTTGAGAAAGAAAAAAATTGAATTTCATCTCCTAACCATGCCATTAAATGTATTGAAAAAAAAATAGTTTATAATTTAAATAAAATAAAACTTATCTTCGTAAAAGTAAATATTGGGTACCAAAAATTAAATGTAATATTTTAAAATAAATTATTTTACTTCATAAAAAGATAATTTCATGAAAAAACAAAAAAATTAGATAAAGCGATGTGTCCAGGTAATTTTAACCCTTATCTCTTTTGTATAAACCCTACCAAACCTGTTTTATCCATAACTGTGTAAATAGATTTTTACTATTTTAACTATTTATTATGACAAACAATTTAGTTTACACTGTTAAATTTTCTTAATTATGAATATTTAACATATGTAATCCATTTAATCAATTTAAATTTATGTAATTGGTAGAATTTAATTTAATATTAATATTCCAAATTCAATGAAAAATAATTTTTTAAAAAAGTGTTTATAATTTGAAAAATAATATTATTCATAAATTATTTATAGTTATAATTAATACATAATTATTTAAAATAATTATAATTAAATTATACTTATATTAATTCATGAAAAAATTATAATAATAATTTTCATTATTTCCTGACAATTAATAACAGTTTTAAAAATTTAGTATTTTTCAATATTCATAGAAAATTTAGTATTTTATGGAAAATAACAAAATTTCACCCTTAGCTAATTTTGATTTCATAATTTAAAAAATGATGATGGTTTCTTCATATTAATAGAATAAAATTTATAAAATATCATTTCAAATAAAAAAATATAAAAAAATGAACATAATAAAACAATATATTTTTTCATAGGAAAACAAATTAAAATTCTTATAACATATATAACTGTATAAATTTAAATTAAGTAATACTAGTTAGGAATGCAATTTATTATTAAATTTACCTGGGTTATTACATTGATCTTATTTTTATATATCATATTTTTCATTTATTAAATGATCTTCTTGAAAGGTGTTTGAGAGACTGAAATATTCCCCTTGATTAATTTGTACATGTTTTGATCATGACACAGAGGGGCATATTTTTTCATGTGTTGATATGAACTTAATTATTTGTAATATATTTTTCCAATGGTGTATGAGGTGATATAAGGTTTATATTATGATTCTAAATCGGTGACATGTCTAGTTTCACCGATTAACTCCTATTATATTCATTCAATAAAACTCTAGGAACTGAGAGAGATGTCTATACATGTACTAAAATACTTCAGTACACACACATTCTAGATTCTCATAGATTGACATTCTCCTTAATAGGGTTTCATCCCCAAAGAATATTATGTGAGTGGAATCAAGTGTCTTTTTTTATTATGTAATACTGTTCAATAGTTTTCCTTATGTATTATGAACTATCTAGAATCATAAAACCTTATGGACTAATGTGTTTCCCATGACACTAGATGAAATTATATCTTATAATACCATTCTATATGTCCCATAGTTAAATTAACATGTAGGGAACCATTAATTTGTCTCTCTACATGGTTACTCATATATTTTTTGTGATGTGGTCCCTCAGTGTCAAATCCTATTATTTCAGAACATGGATTTATTTAGTGAATTTTTCAAAGGAATTATGATAAGTTTATTTCTAAGGATGGTTGAAAGTGAAACATTAATGGGTTTTTTAATGGGTAATGAAGGTTTAAAAATTATATTTTCAATATAGAAAATTATAAAATTATTATTGTTATGAAGTTTTATATTCATGTTATAACTTGAGGGATAAAAATATGTTTCATAACTTTATTTCAAGCTCTAAGGCTTGGTTTCTTTCCCAACAAGTATAGAATAATCCTTTTATATAAATTATATATTTTTTTACCTTTTTATATTATGTTTTATATTGGATGTATTTTGGGTTCGTATGATGTTGATTTTTTTAGTATGTGGTGTGTAAAAATATATAAAATGAATGATGTTCAATTACAGTTTTTTATCTTTAGATGCCCTTATATAATCCTTATAGGCTCAGATCTTTCCAATGTCCATTTATTTAGGTGTACGGATTGTATTTTTTAGTTTATAGGATGTATCAATTTCTTTAGGTTGTGTACTTAGTTTTTTATATTATTAATAATAATATTATTATTCAACAGTGTTTGATATACGAATATGTGATTCAGGATAAATGGGATGAATTCATGTTTTAGTATTTGGACTTTTATTGGTGAAAGTATTTCCATCAGTAATTGTTTGATACCATTTTTCTTATCTCCAACCCATGGGGATCATGAAACCCCTTAGACCAATTCTATATATCTGATTAGGTTCTCTATTTAGGGGTGAATTAGGTTAGTTTGTGATAATACCCACTTTCTACCTCACATCACGTGGTACCTAGTACCACACTAATCAGTTTTGTATTCTATCCATGGATTTTAATTCTTGACGATACCCCTACCAATATTACATGAAACCCTAAAATTACTAAAAAAGCATAAAAAATATATATAGATACTGTTTGTCACCCGAAACCTAAAATTATAGAGAAGTATCTAAATGGAAATGAATCCTCTTCTAGATCAAAAATTTTAAACAAGACTGTAATTTCACTGGTGGTATCTACAATTTAAATCATTAATATTCAATTAAAATATATAAATTAAAAATGCGTCACCACAAGCACCCCATCATAGAAATTTTTATACCATAAATGATAAACCATTTTCTGATATAATTATTTTATCTATCTAAGTCATAAATTTACTAGAACTCCATAGTTATTTAATAAAGTGTTCACCATTATTTTTCAGTTCAACCCAAAAGAAATATAAATCAAGAATTACCATAATATTTTAATAGAAACATATTTTTCAATATCCATTAATTATTTTAAATATTTATAATAAAATTGTTTCCTATGGTAATACCCACCATAATAATTATTTAATACAGAGCTATGTATTTTCAACCACTATATGGTTTTCAAAAAATCAATAAAATTTCATTTCAATTCAATTTACACTTCAAAATAATTTTTTAATATAGTTTTAAAACACTCAATTTCAAAACATCATCTTATATTATAAGGAAAATTTTAATAAACAACTATTAATTTTCCTTAAAAAGGGAACAAATTTCTAATTAACCATTAATTTATAAAATATCAATATATTTTTATTGATAATTTTAAAAACATGGCTTGGAAATGTAATAGATGATTCTTAGTAGTAGAATAATAAACTAAGGACAAGTATAATTCTCATTAACTATAAATTGTATATTAGTTTTAAAAATAGTTCTGATAATAAAGAACATATTGATATCATAAATATTCCCCAAAACAAAGAAAAGAGCATGACTGAAATTATATCACTATGTATAATATTATATAACATAAGAAATGAATTAATTCATATATAATGAATAATAAATTTTCATCAACTGTACATGTGAATGAATTTAATTCTTTATATCACAGCTAATATGGCTTCCATGAAAACCCTAATTACCTTATTATTTTCATATAATTTATTAGAATCATTCACATATATAACTGCTACAACATGAATAATATTCAGAAATCATAATGCTTCACTAATTGGTTGAAATATGGATAAAAACTAAAGTTGGAATCGAACCAAGGTATATGAATCATTATAATTCTCTCATTTCAAAATTTTATATTCATACATCAAAACCATTTCCAAAACAAAATGTTCCTAGAACAAACACATGAGAAATTCAATTTATCTTATTGTTTTAAAAAATACATGTTATCTAGACAAGAGAACAATGTTCCCTCTATTTATTTATATCCTATATATTCTTTAGATATAAAATATCCATGGTAACCAAAACCACATCATGGATATTACTTGTAACAACATCGACTTGGATAATGAGACGACACCTGAATTGTTCCCTCTCTTGTCCTAATAGAATTCATTAATGCATGGGGGATGTAAAATAACATTGTGAGTCTTATTTATTTTTATAAAATTATGTGTGTTACCTAATTATAAAATAATTCTACAGTAATTTTGTTTTATAAATCATATATGTACTATTAATATTTTATTCATTCAAAAAAAATATGCATCCTAAATACTAAATAGATTAAATTATACTTCATAAATATATAGTATAACTAAAAATAAAAATAAAATAAAGTAAACTATTATCTATGAGAATTTAGTTGGAATATTAAATTTTTTAGAACACTAATATACCAACCACAACCACATACAATACAATATTAAATCAAAAAATATCAAAGAAAATAGTTAAGTAGAGAAAAGAAAATCTTCAACAAAACATGGCCCCCATGATTTATATCATATAGTAGATAAAACTACTAAAATGTTTACCTAGTATATATTATATACATTATTCTACATGGTGACTAACATACCTAAATTATAATGGGTGAAATTTATATGTTATGTAGAGTGAAAATGTAGTGTCTGAGTGTAAAAACTCAATAGGTCCCCACCAGCAATGTAACAACTCACATGGTGAATAGACATGTGTATGCATGTAAATGTCAAAAATTTTAAACACATATGCACCAATTAATTTCTTACTATTAAAAATAAATGTATGGGAGAATGGGGAAAATGAAAAATTCAAGATGAATAATAACTATAACAAATAAATCACTACAAAAAGAGGTTCTATATCTTTACAAACATGTATTGAGACATATATAGGTATATGTAATTAGTTAATTCAACAAATTAATGGTAAAATAACAATCCCAATAGAAAATTTATTGTGTTTACCATGTTATGTTAATACTATAGTAGTTCCATTTAGGAAAGGTGAATTTGTATATCATGTAAGGGTAATAATGGAACCCATCCCATTTATACAGGAAAATGGTAAAATAAATAACAATATATAACATTATAAAATGATTCATATATTATAACATTAGGGTAAATAAATTATACGTCACTATGATTATAAAAAAACATAAGTTATACTCATATTTACAATTTCATTCATCAACTCAACATAAAAAAATTATGTGCAACATTTAATCATTAAATAATTTATAAGCTTCCCCATGGATAAGTTAAAACATAGTGAATAATCATGAATATTGATATTAATCCAAAAATTATAAAAAATACTGGATAAATCAATTTATTAATTGATTTAATGAAAATCCACACAAGTATTAGGTCGTGGAATTTGTTACACTTAAAATAATTACCTTAATGTAAAAAATAGTATTAAATATTTAAGAGGATAAACTAATACGTATTAGTAAGGAATCAAGTAAATAATTAAGTATTAAATCATCCATAATATATAAAATCTATATTATTTATATGGTGTATGATATCTAATAAAACTAATTAATTCATACTAATAGAAAAGTGAAAGTCCATAGAGATGAATGTTATATAGTGTAATGCTCAATTTTGGTAAAATATATTATAATAAAAAGAGGAAATTCAATTATTAAGATTTAACTTGGTCATCCATATTTAAATAAGCTAGGGATTTACCTATGAATCATATACCATATATATAACAATAAAACCCCCTTTGGAGAAAATTTTATTTTAAATGCGTTTTTTATATAATTAAGCCTTCCAGGGTTATAGTTTTGATGAATATATATTATGTATTTAATGCCTATATATAAAGATATATATAATATTGATCTATTAAGGATAAAACCCAAATTATAAATTATTAAGTATTGGGTTTTGTTTATAAAAAAATAAGATAAAAAAACAAGTATGTTTGAAGAAAAAATTGCATCCCACATAATCCATGAAACCATTTTGTCATCATCGACATTGAAATATAAATAATTTTGGATATAGTTAATTAAAATGATTTAAATTCTTAAAATATGAAAAAGGACTCCATGAATATTATTTTATTAAAACATAATCATGCCACCCAAGCTTTTGTTTTTTAAAATATCATTTCTTTTAATGTTAATAATACTTAAGATAAATTTGCATGAATAATTCCTATTAAATCCACAGCCTAAAGTAAAATTCCAATTCAAAATAATATACAAATAATATTTTCAAAATAAATGGAAAGTATATAACACAATTTTTTTAGAAATAATTCCTACTACGTATTTTAAAACCATTTATAAAATTATATCAGCTCAATAACTGAACTTATATAAATGAAAGCATGTTCATAATCAATTAACACTATACCACATATCTCGTTCATGAATTATGGAATTTAAAAAATCTATAACATACATAAAAATTACAAAAAAGTAATAAATTAATGTAAAAACATTATTCATAAATAACTAACCTCAAACTAGATTCTATATTCTATGTAAAAAATTTCAATTTTGTTTTTATAATAAATTTTTAGAAACTATTGGATATGATTAAATTCAATTATTTAAATTAAACAATAAAAAATTTGTAAATAAATATCTAAAATATAAGTTAAGATAAGGATCTAAATAAATTGTTTATATAATTAAGGATTAATCAAAACCAAAACATTTTTTATGGGAAATTACATTAGAAATCATTAACCTGGTTTATCAAATGTTAGTAAAAAAAATTCATAATTCCTAAATAATTAAAATTATTTATTATTAATTTATAATATAATATAAAAAAATTTATCATGTATTTTCTAAATCATAAATGGACTGTTGATACCACAGACCTTAAACAACGGTGATTATTGATTACTATACATATCACCAAACAAAACAATAATTACTACTAATTACCGTACATATCACCAAACAAAAAAATTATTCATTGATGAAAAACCATGATTAAAATCAATGGATTGAAGTGTATAAGAGGATTGGTTGAAGAACATAAATAGAAGTTATGTAGGTGTCCCTCTGGTGGATTATGTCACGAACCAAGCCGGTGCGTCATCCGACCCAGCGCCCGACCCGGTCCGCGATGTGGCCCGAAGGGCGTTCCCGATCCCCACTGGCTGACAACTAGTGCCGGGCATCAAAACAAACCAGTTGGGAACGGTTTAGCCCATAAAAAGATGAATAAACATAAATTGAACAAGTATATAAATAAGAGAAAATAAACCGAACAACGTGGCAGTGAAAAAAGAAATAAACAAAGAAACATGACATACCTCAGGTGACCCCGTGGATCACCACAGTATGACAACCACACTCACTCCCAAAAGCAATCCAAGACTGAAACTTGCAACTAAAAAGTAATGTAGGCGTGAGCACCGAGATGCTCAGTAGGAAATCCAAAAACAACCACATTCACATTGTTCATGATGCACCATATAAACAATTGATTAAACAATTTAAGGATTTACCCCCAATAAGTTCGAAATGAAAAACATGATCATTTCTAAAGAAAGTGAAATTTTTATAACACATGCATGTCAAATAATTTTTAAAATGCATTTCGCACAACCAATTTAGTACGAACAATCATTTATACAACCAAAAAAACATATAAACAACAAAACCACACTATTTTGGAAATTCTATTTCATCAAACAAGCATACCAAACCATTATATACATAGATCACATCACACAATTAAATTATAGAACATATTAAATTAAATAAACAATAGAATTAACTTATCTAAGAGATGTCAGGGCATGGAACCACCTACCTACGAAGGAGAAACCCCTGAAACTTGTGCGAATCTCCAACCGCACACAATTCGCACCACATGCGAACTAAAAAGGACCCTAACAAGAAATTGAACCAAAAAAAGAGTTAAAAATAACTCCTAAATGAACCCATACCCGAAGAACCACCAAGAACACCCAAGAATAAGGAAATAGAAAAAAAAAGAGGAAGGAGATTCAACCGGGGAGGAGACAGGGTGCGACGACAGTTTGCTAGAGCTGCTCGTCGGGAGGACGAAATGTCAGCGGCAGTCGCAGTGCGCAGGTTAGGAGGATGGTTGTCAAACAGAGGAGTGGGGTGCGGGCCACGCAAGCTGGCTCCATGGTGCTGGCCCAGAGGGAGGGCATGCGATGCTAAGGGGCTGGTCGGGGAGCATGATGGCGGCGCGAGTGGGATGCTGGGATGCGAGAAGAGCGGCTGGACCAAGGGGATCCGACCGCGGCGAGGGTGAGGTCGCGGCTATCTGGAGGTCCGATGGTGGCTGGGTCGCACAACCAGGGGAGGGGATGACGGACGGAGGCCGGGACGGCGGGGGGCGGGGGGGGGTGCGGGTCTCGGTGAGCACGAAGGAGAGGGATGGGGGGGGGGGGCGGCCGTGAGCGGGAGGAGTGGGAGATGGGGCGGGCTGCGAGCGGGAGAGTGAGAGGGAGGGGGCTGCCGGATGAATAGGGTTTCAAGTGGGGTGGGGGGGTAACGCGAGAAGAAAAGAGGGAGGGGGCTGTGCGCGACACACAGGAAAGCAGGGAGGAAAGAAAAAAAAAACATGAAAAGAAAAGAATAATAGAGAATAAATAAATAAGATAAGAAATAAATAAAAATAAATAAAATAAAATAAAACAAATAAAACTTTAATAATTAACAATAATAATAACCTTAATAAAGATTTTAATAAACCCCAATAATAATAATTAATAATAATAATAATAACTTCATAATAATTATTATAAACTAAACCATAATATTATTATTAATAATAATTAGAAGAAAAATTATAATGAACTTGTTAATAATTATATCTATTAACCATACTAATAATAACATTAATCGACATTATTATAATATTGATCCAACTCATGAAAACACATTTTATCTATCCGCCTTGTACAAGAGGCACGCCGCATGGTGACCCGAGCAAAGCCGCGCGGCTTTGAACTTGCCATGCCCATGCACCAGATACTGTCAAGGGCAAAGCATTCGTTCATAAACAAAATACAAAAATTTTAAACAGGCTTGGTCACAGCTCGGTAGAAATTTTCAAAATCTGATAAAATAATAAAATAATATTATCTTAAAAGTTCGGGTGTGACAATTCTCCCCACCACAAAAACTTTCTGCACCCAGAAAGTCGCCGAGTCGAACGAGGAATCAAACTCGAGTTTGAAACTAAATGTGGACAACAAAATCACAACTCGGAGTGACTTTGCACTCTATCAGTCACACCCGACCAACTCTGAGGGGAACTGAAAAGAAAAGAATCATCATGAAAAGAGGAGGGTTCTCCCCACCACAAGAAGCTGACTAGCACAACCGACATTGAGGCTCTTAGCATGACCCAACTCTGGAACTTCTAACTTGATCCAAAAGGGAACCTCCACACAGACCAAACCTCGAAAAAGGCACGACAAGATTCATGGTGAGTCTACCCACCATTTAAGAACCGACAAGCTTTAACCAACCAGTATAAACCGACATGAGATCTTCCGACCCAAACCAGAGACCACTGTGACAAGAGAAACCCAAAGAAGAATTCTACCAAATAACCAACCTAACCATGACTCATCATTTCTACAAGAGATGAGCATCTCCAAAACAAGCATGCATTAAAACAAAACAGGTCACACTTGAGGAGGCACAGCTACTGGAATTACAAGAAAACAAGATCACCATGCCTTTTTACAACCACAGTGGGGTATTCAAAGAACAAAGACCACAACGAGAAAAAGAGACCTTTGCGCCTCTTACAGAAAAACAGAACCTTCAAAGACGAGGAAGCTTGAACTGAGAAATTTAAACCGTCCCTATTTTAGCACTGGAGACAAAAGTTAGACCAATGTGACCCACACCCAACGATTCCTGACTGCGTGAAAGGCTTCGCTCCGAGACCTGTCATTGGAGCTCTGATGTCTTGAAGCATCTGCTGCCCCGCAGTCAGGAGCTGACATTCTCCTGTCGAGACCCCTCCTAACGAAGCCGCTAGCAGAACCTCTCTAAGTTCACCAAACAACCACACCGACAACAAGTCTTTAATGGATGGTGATGACAAGGCAGCTTAAAGTACCCAAACTGAGCACACTACAAGCAAAAAAGGGGGTGGTCCAACTAATAGGAGATGGAATTGACCAGAAAACTTGTCTGAGATAGGTTCCTCTGATTCGCTCTCACAAAATGGGGAACCATCCCAAACACCAAAGGGAACCGGTCCTTGAACAATAGACGAAGACCCCACACAAGAGAAACTTTAACTGATTCTGTGGCATTACCTTTAAAGAAAAGGGAACCAACTTCTTGAGATGCCCAACGTAGGACTTCACTATTCGTTGGCATTGCTGGAAACTCACGAGCCTTGTCGCTTCCATCACCTTCGCCTCCACAAATATAAACCATCAAATGAACTCAATCTAGCACGGACTCTCATAGCTTTGGGAGTTTCCAATAATATGAAAACACCAACGATTTCACCAAGCTAGTCTACTACCATCGATAGATCACAATCACCATGGTAGCTGGACAACAACCGAAAAGAATTCAATTTCACCACTCTGCTAAGAGTCTGGGTAGAACCAACAACTAGAAGAGGCTCACTAGGAAATTCTGGGACTTTTCTGGGTAGCATACTAAAAACAAGAGGCACGAATCCGAATCAAAAATCATCATAAATCAAAATTCCAAACCATAATCACAAACAAAAGCTCAACTCAAATCACTATTCCAACCACAATTCAATATGTCAAATCTAAGAACCCACGAAAAAGAATACCCAACACGAAAAGAGAACGCCAAACAATTTATCGCTCACTTTTCTAAACATTTGAAAAACCCTTTTTTTTGAAAACCATCTTTCATCAAAAGAACAACTTAAATATCCACTATTGATATCCCATGAAGTCTCACACATACATATCCATGTGCTAGATCAAGCACCCATCCACTCACATCACCAATTCCTCCACCTTCCACATGCGCACCTCAATGTATGTGATCACTCATAGGGATACCAAGGGTCAATCCAAGACACTTCTCATTTTCAAAACAGATCATTCAGCATAAAGCACACATTTCCAACTAATTTGAAAAAGTAACTTATCATCAAAGAAATACATTTCCAATTTCCAAAACATTTCCCACTTCACGTTCCAAAAATTGTAACTGAGATTCCAAAACAACTTCCGAAACACCTCCCATTTTGCATTTTGAAACCACACATTTGTTAAAAGGAAACAATTTCCATTTCAAAACCACTTTTCCACTCTAACACCACATTCCCATTTGAAACCACCTTTACAAAAATCCATTTTCATTTTTAAGATCTAATCACACCAACCAAAATGAAGGTCAAACACAACTCACATCAAAACATCCAAAAATAAGGGACTAGTGGTTGCACCAACCCAGTAACATGGCTTAGCAGGCCATGCTCCAAGTGAGCATCAACCACAGGAAGAATCTTGAACCGTGCACTCGGGCCGTACATGGGTCTCTACTCCATCCAGGCTCGTTGCATAACACCGGATCACTTCCCTTGTCATCCCTCATCCACACTGACCAATCCAAAGAAGAAAATTCAAATCCCGAACTACCCCTGGTAACTCGAGTCTCGGGACGGGCAAGGGTTCATGACGTCCTTCCCACTCCTACCTCTCAAGTCCCGACACACCTAATCTCCAAGCTACCTGACACCCCAAATAACAAAGGCACCTCTGATACCATTTTGTCACGAACCAAGCCAGTGCGTCATCCGACCCAGCGCCCGACCCGGTCCGCGACGTGGCCTGAAGGGCGTTCCCGATCCCCACGGGCTGGCAACTAGTGCCGGGCATCAAAACAAACCAGTTGGGAACGGTTTAGCCCATAACAAGATGAATAAACATAAACTGAACAAGCATATAAATAAAAGAAAATAAACCGAACAACATGGCAGCGGAAAAAGAAATAAACAAAGAAACGTGACATACCTCAGGTGACCCCGTGGATCACCACAGTACGACAACCACACTCACTCCCAAAAGCAATCCAAGACTGAAACCTGCAACTGAAAAGTAATGTAGGCGTGAGCACTGAGATGCTCAGTAGGAAAGCCAAAAACAACCACATTCTATGCCTCTTCCTTTAATAAGAAATCCTACCAATGCCAGTTTGGAAAATAAGATATACTAAAATAGTATTTTCCTTGTTTTCAAATTCAAGTAACGAGTTTGCATTTTCAGGTAAAGCCTTTTACTCCCACTACATTTTCAAAATAGGTTTCAGGCATGCATTAACATTTCAAAATGAAAAGAAACTAGTTTGGGTTAAAATATGGTTTTCACAAACAAGACATCAAGTATGAAACAACTGAAAAGAAAGTTACATCATTAGCAGCATGACAAAAATGAGCACCATGGGTAAACCCTATAGGCAGCTAGAACAAGTGGGAACCTAAAGACCTCGTACCTCAGTTAAACGTGGCTTAGAAGACCACGACCCTCAGAAAACGTGGATTAGAAGGCCACGACCCTTAGAAAACGTGGCTTAGAAGGCCACGACCCTCAGAAATTCATATGTTTAGTTAGTGTTGTTGCGTCAATCCTTCTAGACAAACCGGGATGGACCCCTGCCGTGTCATCTAGCGTACTAGTCCTGGTCACCCACCTAGATACCCGGGTTTCCCATTGTGCTCTATTTCAAATGGTGGTGAGTTTTATTTATCAAGCAATCAAACAAATACATTACACTTTCTTTATCTAAAACTCATTCAACCTTTCACCACCGCACTCCCTACTTAAGTGTATTCCCCCTCTTTACAACACACAAACACGCACAAGCCTTTACACTAGGAACACACCACAAACCACCCATCAACACTTGCATCACATTTTAATTTCAAATTTAGGGGAATGACTAAAAAGGGGTTTTCTATTTTCGCAAACCAAATCTTAAAGTACCAAACAGACCTCAATAGAGTTTTTTTCTATTTCATAAAACATTCTTAAGATGCCAAACAGACCTAATTACATAAAGGGAACACTTTTTAAAACCAACCGGCCAAAAAGGCAAAACACCTTTGGAATTACACATTACCAATTCAAAACCACTTAAGAAATCAATTTTTCAGGAAAAGTCACTTAAGACAAACGGCTTTGAAATACATTTCAATTTTTCCAAAAAAAAGGCATAATAGTTTCTAGCCACCGCAATCAGATTCCATAGCATGTGTATATAGCATAGTGCAAAACATATTTTTAAAACAATCAAGCAATTATGAATTTCAAATTAAAAGCTTAGGCATAGGGGACCTACCTCAAACTTGTCGCTTTCTGTCAATGGCCACTCGAACCGACACTTGGCGCGCACACACACATGCATTTATACATATGTATATATACACCCCTAGATACATTGCACATATTCCTCGCACCATGAGGAAATATGCACAAATAGGGCATATATATATATATGTCTTACCCTATGCACGTACGTGTAGGCGTTCCTGACACCCGCAAATCAAAACCATCATAGTGAGGTCTAACGCACTACACACAAATTTAATAAAACAATTTAAACACTTAAACTATCTACAAAACATTTCAAAATAACATGCTAAGGGTTTCCACCAAAAGAAAATCATTCAAAACAACACATATTTTTATGTGCAAAGACAATTTAAAAATTAATTTCACACTAGACTATTCTAAAACCTCATTTGCACCATATAAACAATTGATTAAACAATTTAAGGAATTACCCCCAATAAGTTTGAAATGAAAAACATGATCATTTTTAAAGAAAGTGAAATTTTTATAACACATGCATGTCAAATAATTTTTAAAACGCATTTTTTCACAACCAATTTAGTATGAACAATCATTTATACAACCAAAAAAACATATAAACAACAAAACCACACTATTTTGGAAATTCTATTTCATCAAACAAGCATTCCAAACCATTATATACATAGATCGCATCACACAATTAAATCATAGAACATATTAAATTAAATAAACAATCGAATTAACTTATCTAAGAGATGTCAGGGCATGGAACCACCTACCTCCGAAGGAGAAACCCCTGAAACTTGTGCGAATCTCCAACCGCACACAATTTGCACCACATGAAAACTAAAAAGGACCCTAACAAGAAATTGAACCAAACCAAGAGTTAAAAATAACTCCTAAATGAACCCATACCCGAAGAACCACCAAGAACACCCAAGAATAAGGAAAGAGAAAAAAAAGAGGAAGGAGATTCAACCGGGGAGGAGACAGGGTGCGACGACAGTTTGCTGGAGCTGCTCGTCGGGAGGACGAAATGTCAGCGGCGGTCGCAGTGCACAGGTTAGGAGGCTGGTTGTCAAACAGAGGAGTGGGGTGCGGGCCACGCAAGCTGGCTCCATGGTGCTGGCCCAGAGGGAGGGCATGCGATGCTAAGGGGCTGGTCGGGGAGCATGACGGCGACGCGAGTGGGATGCTGGGATGCGAGAAGAGCGGCTGGACCAAGGGGATCCGACTGCTACGAGGGTGAGGTCGCGGCTGTCTGGAGGTCCGACGGTGGCTGGGTCGCACAACCAGGGGAGGGGATGATGGACGGAGGCCGGGACGGCGGGGGGGGGGGGGGGGGGGGTGCGGGTCTCGGCGAGCGCGAAGGAGAGGGATGGGGGGGGGGTCGGCCATGAGCGGGAGGAGCGGGAGATGGGGCCGGCTGCGAGCGGGAGAGTGAGAGGGAGGGGGCCTCCAGATGAATAGGGTTTCAAGTGGGGGGGGGGGGGGGTAACGCGAGAATAAAAGAGGGAGGGGGCTGTGCGCGACACACAGGAAAGCAGGGAGGAAAGAAAAAAAAACATGAAAAGAAAAGAATAATAGAGAATAAATAAATAAGATAAGAAATAAATAAAAATAAATAAAATAAAATAAAACAAATAAAACTTTAATAATTAACAATAATAATAACCTTAATAAAGATTTTAATAAACCCCAATAATAATAATAATAATAATAATAATAATAACTTCATAATAATTATTATAAACTAAACCATAATATTATTATTAATAATAATTAGAAGAAAAATTATAATGAACTTGTTAATAATTACATCTATTAACCATACTAATAATAACATTAATCGACATTATTATAATATTGATCCAATTCATGAAAATGCATTTTATCTATTCGCCTTGTACAAGAGGCACGCCGGACGGTGACCCGAGCAAAGCCGTGCGGCTTTGAACTTGCCATGCCCATGCACCAGATGCGGTCAAGGGCAAAGCATTCGTTCATCAACAAAATACAAAAATTTCAAACAGGCTTGGTCGCAGCTCGGTAGAAATTTTCAAAATCTGATAAAATAATAAAATAATATTATCTTAAAAGTTCGGGTGTGACATATTAGGAGGAATTTTTTTTAAGCTGACCGTTTTTAGAGGTTAAAAAGATATAATTAAAAAGTCTAAATTTATATAATATAAAAAAGACTAAATTTACTAGGTTCTTGATGTCAAAATATAGTTACCCATTTTTTCACATACACCAACGCATAACAAAAACCTCACTATTATTCACATGATGTGATTTGTAGTTTTTAAACTCCAAATGGAGCCTTCACTAGGTTATAAAAAACACAAAAAAACATTATATATATATATATAATTTAAAATTTACATCTAAAAACACCAAATTTTATGCCAAAATTAAAAAATTTAATTTTACCCTATTCCAAACAAAAAAACATCTTAAAATCATGTGTATCTACCAATATACTATTAAAATTTAATATTTTATATATCATTAATGAGAATAATTTAGACCTAATTTGTTGTAAATAATGCTGTATAGGACAAGATATTGATGTCGTTGATGAGATCTAGTGTAACGCTCCGACCCCAAAAAGCCTCGAGCCGGTGTATTAGTACATTAAATTTGAATTATTACAAGGAAAAAAATCCTGAAGGACCATTCGGTTTAGCAGTCCTGGAAATCCAAATTAACTACAAAATACACTTAATACATGGAAAAAATAGAATATAACATGATACATAATAAACTGAAATAAAATAAATTCATGAAAGGTTATTCAAAGTTCTTTTCTTCATGACCTTGGGAAATAAACATAATAAGGGTGAGCTAAAATTCTCTGTAAGGGAAAGTAAAGTGGATAAATTATTAATCAATGATTGTAAATTAACATGAAATGTAAATAACTAATAACACATTCCATTTAATAACTATATAAGGCAATGAAAATATGGAAAGGTATGAAAATGGAAACGCATGACATTAAATCAATGAAATGAAATGAAACTCATCTATAGATATGTCAACACAAAATCTCAGGGGTAATTAACAGATGAATTCTCAATAAAGGGAATTCTCATTTTTCAGACATTATGTTCCCCAGGAACATGGAACCTTTACCATAAAATGATAGTTTAAACTATTTTCTAAAGAATTATCCTCAAGAGAATACCAATGTATCGAGGGGATTTAATTCACCGATCCCCAACCCATAGGGAATTCCTTAAATGGTCCCTAAATCATTTATTTCAAGTGTAAATAATTCCCCATATATAAAATAAATAACATTCATTATCTACTATAAGTATTGAATAAATAATATGAATTTATCAATAATTCCTCATTGGAGGATAATTACAACAAAGGTTGTTGACATTAAAACATTTTTTTGAGGAAAAATAATATTTAAACATTATAATGTGTCCCATACCACATTGAATCTTTTGAATAATAATTAATATTAAATTAAATGAAACTTATTATATGATGATAAGAAGAAGATTCATGATATAACATGTCAATAGGTAGTATAAACACAAAATAAAAGTGAATTGGTGCATAAGAAAAGTAAGTCTCAATGAAAGGTAAATTGAGACGATATCACTTACCTTATCATTCCTTTTTATTGGGTGGTATTAAACTACAATATAGTTGTTTAAAATATGTTACAAACCAATAAAATAACTCCACTAATTTTTATAATATCATATATTTACTTATTACAATATTTTATTACCAGTTTGTTAACACTCTTTCATTATTTTAACTGTTTTGGGTGTTAATTGACTGGTTCTCTCAAGTAGGTTTTGACATGTTATTTATTATTATTATTAAATATATCATTGTTTAATAATATCCAGAATTTAAATATTGACTAAATTATCATATATATTTATTAAATATGTATTTATAATAGTCCATATCATCCGGAGATTAGAAATGAAGTGCACCATTCATAGAGATGGTAGGTCGTACGTACGCATGAACACAACATTCATTTCTTTGTTGAATTAAAATAATTAAAACTAAATGATAAAAAAATGTATATTATAGTTCCATATATAATATGTATGTAATATATGTTTCATAGTTTTATTATAACCAACCTTTATACATTCTATGTGTGGCATGAACGAGTCATGTTGCTTTGAGGGTGCGATAGTCCACACTTCCTCAAACAAAATTATCATATTTACACAACTTGGAAAGAATAAAGGTATGATATAAATAAAAATTATATAAGAATAAATAAAATTTATATTACATATATATTATATATAAATATATATTCTATCATAATGGTTACCATGAGAGGCAGTAAGGAAAAATTGAACAATCATCCTTTCATGAGCCAGCAGTTCACCGTACACAGAAACATTATGTTCATTACCAATTAGATGGTGGTGTGTGTATTTTTAGGTTAAAATATAATAATAACAACACTCTAGTATATTTAAGATACTTGTGTTGTTTTAAATTAATATAATATGGATATTTTAAGGGTTGGATAATGGAAATGAAACTTAGAGAGCTTGAGAGAGGGTGTTACCTCTTAATCGGGTAACTTCTTTTGGTGTATACCAAAATCTTGGCTTGGATTACTTTATGAACAAAGGGATTATTCTAGGTCTTGGGGAGGGATGTTGGGATACATTTTAGGCAGGTTATGGATGATCTTAAAAGGCTTGGGAGGTGTAAGGAATGAGTAGAGATGGTGGCCTTTTATAGGGAAGGGGGAGTGACACTTTTGTAAATACCAAAATGGTATTCAATAATGGTTGGTCTATCTTAACTAGTGAGCCTAAAAAATGGACAAATATTGGAGTAAATGGTAGTAATGGTCTATAAAAACTACATACACCAAAAAATATTTTCATTTTAATAATTTGGTTCCTTACCTTCTAAGATTCCCCAGTTTTATCATTTTTGTTTTTATTAAAGCATCTAGTTTTCTAATCAAATTAATTTAACTATTAAGGCTATATTAAAGTGTGATTTATTAGAAAATATAGATCCAATGAATAATAAATATGATATATAAGTTATAAAATAAAATTCCTATTGGTTTTCGAAGTTAATTTTAAAACAAGCGCATGCGATGTGTTAAATCCCCGCTTCAACCCGGACCGTGTTAACAACGTATTTACATAATATGGGTCAAAATTTTAATCACAAAAGATTAATTATTAAAATAATAAAACCTATTTTATATTTATTAACACTTTAAAATCAAATTTTAGAATATAATATTTTTATTAACATTAAATCATTTAATAATATTGATTTATTATAAAATAACAATAATATCAATTTTGACATTATTTATTTAATTTTAATTTTAAAATATAAATATTATATTTAAATTCAAATATATTTGGTTTACATGTGTGTAACATGATCTATTCATATAAAAAAATAAATAAAGACAAAAATTACATCAATTAAATTCACTTTTAATATTTATAGTGTCATTTATTTTAGTTAATTATTAACTATATAATCACTATATTGACATTTCTTAAGAATTTTAAGTACCTAAACCATATCTTAAAATTATTTATAATATATTATGATAACAATAACCCATATATCTTAAAAAATATATCCATAACCTAATGTATGATTGTTTTACATATCTCAACATTTTATAAATTTTAAAGGTAAAGAAAGTTCCCCTTTGTCTTTTTCCTTACATAACATTTTATATAGGGAAATTTTATTTAATAATATCCCAATAACCACATATTTCAAACCAAGTGGGTAATTGGTCAAATTATTTTCATCCAACAAATTTTTTACAAGTTTACAAGTAATTTTGATCCTTAATATTATGGTTTAGTCTCTTGTTAAGCTTAATCATACCTTAATCAATGTAATTAATCTTAATAACATTTTCTAATCATTTTGGTCATAAAATTAAGTTAGTATTTTTAGAACACAAATATCATAATAATTACATCAGTGTATGTTGGATTTTAAGAATTCAAATCACAAAAAGTGGGAAAATTAATATTAATGCTAATCCTGTAGATGGGGTGAAATAACAAGTTTTTATATTAGAAAAACATTCAAAAGTTTGTTAAGTTTTTATATTAAAATTGAAAGTAAAATCATTTATAATGAACTTAACTATATAAATTGATGTATAAATGATCAAATATGACTATAAAACAAATCATAAATATAATTTATCATTAATAATTATTTAAATTAAAAGGCTATTTGTAGCAAAATTGCTGTAATTTTCTCTATTCACCAAAAACTAAAGTTTCTCAGAAAAATACCAAAAATTCACCATAAACAAATTTTGATATTATGAATTCAAAAATAATGTTTATTTTTAAAAATAAAATTCATAAATTTGTAAAAATTTAGTTTTAAAATAGGCACTACATTAAAAGGTGGTGAAACTTTGTCTCACATGTAACACAAGATAATTCAGTGTCGTATTTAGCATAAATTTAACATTTTGTATAATGAATTACAACAACAAGATTATATTTATTCTAAAATGAAAATATTGTAATATCTTTGGGTGTCACATTATCACCACCTTAATTAAATTTTATTCTTGCAATTTTTAATTGATCTTAGCAATCAAGCAATTTAAAATAAAATATTGTTAAAAGGACCTCATCATAAAAGGGTTTAATATCAAATATTATTAATAAGAGAGAAAATAAAGAACAATGGTCATGTAACTAGGTTCCCTAGTAGGAGAACATAAGTGGAAAATGGAAACATGGATATGGAAGAAAAATCCAATAATAAAGTTCTAATGGAGAGTGCTAGAGAACATGTTCAGAGGAATTTTTTTCCTATAAGACCATAAACCATAGGTGTGAGTAAAGGTCGTTGATATAAAAAAAGATGATAACATGTTTTTTTGTTTTAAAACCATTTTTTTCTATAATTAAGGAATTCATTCACTGTATAATAATATAAGTAAATATATATCAATGAAATATTTTTATTTTATTACATATTTAACTATTTTAACTTCATATCTAAGCACATGATGCAACACATAGTGAAGTAATACATTATTCTCTGAAGCCTCATCCAATAATCATCTTAAACTGTTTTATAAATAGTTAACTTTCTGAGCTAATTATGATCAAATAACTTCTGAATGAAAGTCACTAAACCTAAAAAGTGAACATATCATTATCCTTTAATCAACGTAAACCATATTTAAATTTTCACATTCCAAACATGTGAATAACTTCATCATATATCCTTTTAAAAAATGTTAATAACTTGAATTACCATAAAAACTTATTGGAAACATGAAATGTTCCTTATTCCTTAATTAAGAAAAATGTTATTGGATATATTACTTTAATCAAAGAGTATTGAAAACTACATTAAATATATCATAGAACACTTTTCAACAAGTCCTTAACTTTTCCCAAGTTAATTATCACTCATATAGTAAATCATTTTTTCATCATTATCTTAACATCATGAACGTATTAAGGGCTGTATTTCCCTCAATCAAGGTTTTTTGGGGAAAAACTAACTTTCTAATTAATAAATTATCTTGCTACCATTCCAAATATGGTCTCAAATCCTTAACAAAAATGTGCTACAATACAATCTTTACCCTTTAATACATCAAAAGATGAGAGAAACACAAATGAAATACTTTAAAATATATTTCTTAGATCCAAATACTAAACTACATTAAACTTTCTACTTCGGTTGTGTCAATCACATATTCTTCACCTTAACCCCTTAACTTATTTGGAGTTATGTTCTCCTATTTTTTGGGGAATTCATTTTCATAGTGAACAATATCCTTGTAATTGAACCACTGAATAATATATTTTTTTATTTTTCCATTTGCATTATTTCAGCTGGTGGCCTTTTTCTATGCACTTATAACAAACTCCCAATCCTTTCAAGAATTTACCGATGTGGTTCTTTCCATAGTCTTCACATGTTGGAAAATCATTCTTTAAATTTTTATTCTTTGACTCATTCCCTTTTAAATGGTTCCCAGAAGACCTCTTCTTCTCTTGGTTTCCATTGAATACATAGGATCTTGAGAATTCCTTCTCCATCATAATGGAACAAAACACTATCTCTTCATAGGATGAGAAAGTCTGAGAAACCAGCGCCCTTATAAGATTTGGATTAATACCTTCAAAAAAGTGATCGATATTTTACTCCATATTACATATATAATCTACAGCATACCTTGCAATCCTTGTAAATATAACTTCATAATCTGCAACAGTTTCTTCTTCATTCTACTTTAAGCGAAGGAAATTTCTCTTTAACTCAACTTATTGATCACGAGGGAAGTATTTATCAAATAATGTATCCTTAAAAGTCCTCCATCCCATGAGTTATATTTCTTTATCAAACCTTATATTTTGTATTAGAGACCACCACTGATTATAATCACCTTGGGGACAATAGAATGTAAGTGTGAACTTTTCATTTTCACTACATTACCATACTGTAAATATATTCTCTAGATACTTAATCCATTGTTCAGCTATAATTGGATTATTATCCCACTAAAATATGGGGGCTTCTTTCACATAAAATTATATAGAAAAAGTGATTATATTCATGGAATAAGTTTCTCCATTCGAGAAAGGTTATTTTTCATAACATGAATAATCTATCTTAATATATCAACAACTTTCTTAGTTCTAATACCATCTTCATTTAATTTCTCAGTATGGAAACATCTACATTGGCCATGAGTATTTATACCATTCTTCCTTCCAGGTTCCATTTCTAAATAATGGAATGCACTATACTAGCTCATTATATATAATTCCAAATATGATGTAGACCATAACATAAATTTATGCATAATAAATCATTAAACCATAAACTTTGGCTACTTTGGGAAAATAATTACCTATAAATCCTTTATAATGGTTGGTAAATAAAATGTGAATTATCCTAATCATATCCCTTGAGAGTGTCAAACCAGGTGTGCATTAAGTCCCGTTGTCGTGTTCCAGGTTACCCTGAGTCAAGATAGAAACACTTTATTAGAGTTGTTACTCCAAGGTACATATATTCCAAAAACACATCCACTTGTAGTATCCAGACAGGGATGTATTGTTAGTAAAACACACATAATATGTACTTTAACAAAATTATAGGATGTCACTCTACTCTTATACTCAATTTTTATTATAGGGTTGTGCTCCATGATCTATGTTTTATAAATCTAGTTTCCAATGTTTTTTCTAAACTTCATTTTATACCAACTATAATGCCCCAACACTAAGATCCCCAAGTCGGTTCATTATTACATTAAATTGGAATTGTTCCAAGGAAGAAAACCCTAAAGGATAATTTAGTTTAGCAGTCTTGGAAAGTCAGATTACATATATAATACCCATAATACATTGGGAATACAAAATAAAACATGATACATAAGAAAATTAAATAAAATCCATCCTTGAAATCTTATTCAAAGTTCCCTTATTTATAACCTTTGGAAAGAAACATAATAAGGGTGATCTCAAATGCTTAGTAATGGTAATTAAAGTAGAAGAAATAATGAATAAACAGAATTAAAATAACATGGTAGGTAAATAACTGATAACACATTCCATTTAATTACTAGATAAGGTAAATTCAATATGGAAATGTTAGAAACTGGAAATTCCTTCCATTAAATCAAGGAACTAAAAATGAAACTCATCCATAGATATGTCGACACGAAATCTCATGGATAATTAATAGTTGAATTCCCAATAAAGTGAATTATTATTTTTCAGACATCATGTTTCCTAGGAACATGATACCTTTTCCATAAAAAGGAATTTTAAACTATTTGGTTAACTAATTCAGCTCAAGAGACTACTGATGCATTCATGGGATTTCATATATCCGTCCCCAAACTGTAGGGATGTCCTTAAATGGTACCCAACCCATGTGGTTCATGTGAAAATCATTCCTAATATATCAAATAAATAATGTTCCTATTAAAATATCCCTATTTAATAAAGAATATGTATTTATCAATAATACCATAGAGGAGGTTAAGTAAAACAAGGTTTGTCGATATTAAAACATTTTTTTGAGGAAAAATAATATTTAAACATTCCAATGTGTTCTATACCACATTGAAAAATTTAAATCAGAATTTCCCTTGAATTAAATGAAACTTATTATATCTATATAATAATTTTATTCATGATTTAACATGTTAATGAGCAGTATATACATCAAATAAAAATGATTTGGTGCACAAGAAAAGTAAGTCTCAATGGAATATAAATTGAGATGAAATCCCTTACCTTATCCGTATTTTTCTTGTGTGGACATTATATTCTAGTATAGTGGTTAAAAATTTGTTAATAACTAATAAAGGAACAAAAATCATGTTTATAATATCATATATTAACTTATTACAATATTTTATTACCTGTTTGTTAACACTATTTCATTACTTTGACTATTTTTGGGTGTTAATTGCCTAGTTTTCTTAAGTACATTTTGACTTGTTAGTTGTTATTCTTTTTAAATTTATCATTGTTTTATAATATATAGAATGCAAAAAATGACTAAATTATCATATATATTCAATACATATATATTTAGAATAGTCCATATCATTTGGATATTATAAATGAAGTGCATCGTTCATGAAGATGGTAGACCATACGTACACATGATCACTACTTTCATTTCTTTGTTGAATCAAAAGAATTAAAAATAAATTATACATATATATTATAATTTACAGTATCATATGTATGTTACATATGTTTCATAGTTTTATTATAACCAACCTTTATACAATCCATGTATGACATGAACGAGTCATATCTCGTTGAAGGGGCGATAATCCACACTTTCTCAATCGATATTATTATATTCAAAGAACAAGGAAAGAATAAGGGTATGATATAAATAAAAATTATAGAATAATAAATACATTATAAATGAAATATATATTATATATAAATATAGATTCCATTATAATGTCCACCATGAGAGGAGGTAAGGAAAAATTGAACAATTGTCGTTTCGTGAGGCAGTACTTTGCCGTACACAAAAACATTTTGTTCGTTAACCATGAGATGGTGGTGTGTGTATTCGTAATACCCCAAGGTTTTAAAAATAAATTTTAATGAATGAAAATATGTTTTAAGTATATATTTATAACTATCCTTTAAACATAATTTTTCCGCTTCTATGTTTTACATTTCAAAAACCGATCATCTGCATTTGTGTTCTGTAAGTTATTTGGTGTCTGATGGAACCAACATTATTTTTGGTGAATAATAATATGACCCTTAAAAATATTAAATTCTATTATTTTTTTTATTTTTTTAAGTCTTTATGATAATGACATCTTGGTTAATTTTTCAATGTGATATAAAACAAGTTATAGAATTAAAATTGTAAATTTTTGAATACAATATGATTTAATTAAAAATTTAATCAATAATATTAAGAAAATTATTTTTAAAAATTGCATTTTATTTTTTAGTTATACACATCACAAAATTGTTAGGGTGAATTTTTGGGATTTTTCTGAAATTCTGAAATTTTTGATGAACAGTGAAATACGGTAAAATACCGTATATTCAAATTATCAGTTAAATACACTATTAATGACATCATAAGTGATTTAAGGCCAATTGGTTCAAACTCAAATGCCATTGTTACTATTTATGGTCACATGAGTTAAGACTATTCATATTCTTGAGAAAAAATAGTATAATAATGATTAAAATAATGTAGAATACCTCCTCTCTTCCACAATAAATACAACCCTCATTCCCCTCTTCCCCCCACACCTCTCAATCCTTTAGCCTTATGTAAGTTCTTCACAATACTCCTCCCAAGGCTCTTCCCCAATTCCTAGAGTAGTTGGTATCACCAAAATTCCAAAACCAAATGCCTTAAGAGGAACCTCAAGGAGAAGAGATCAAGAGGAGGTTTATACGAGTTTGAAGTAAGACAAATCAGAGGTAAGGGAATTCTTAACCCAATTACCCTTCTTTGGGTTAACATTATACTTCATTATTTTTATGGTAATAATTTTTTTTGAGATGAAATTTTTTTATATTATGTTTAATTATCTGTAATAACATTGAATATATATATCTATTTATATTCCATCCACTTTATTAAGTCTCACATCAATTATATTATATTTGTCAGGGACTTTTCTTTTAAAAATAATCTTTTAAAATTATATTTTATGAAATTAAAAATAAATGTCTTTATGTAATTATTTAACTTTTATGATTATGTTTTAGTTCTTGGTAATTTCTTATGAAGAAGGTTGGGACTTATATTTTCTTCCAATGCATTGGGTACGCATAAGTTGGAGGTCGGCTATACGGTTACTCTAATTGTAACTCCGACAGTTGAAAAAATTGTAAGGTAGCCACGAGGGTTTTAAATTATACGGTAGCCAAGAGGGTTAAAATATTATATACGTAATTCCCTATGATACCTTTATGGTTAGGTTTATGTTCTTATGTTTTTTGGGGATCTTGTGTAAATCTCATGTTTCACAAAGTAATTATATATGGGTAAAAAGTATGTCATTTAAAATGATTTTATACATTGAAACCATTCATAGACTAATGTGTTATTACTTCTTTTTATATCCCTTACTATGATTTTTGTGCTCATCCCATGTTTTTAAATGATTTTCACAGGTTATAAGGATGTGTAAGACAAAGAAGGAGACCAAGTTAAATGTTTGAAGAATTCTCAAATAAATCAGGTATTATTTGAAAAGTTTAATATTTTTAGAGAAATGAATACTATTTTAAGGTATCTAATCTGAATTAATGTGTAATGTTATGAATGTATTATGTCTCAATTATATAAATCTCTAAACTTGAAATGTTCCTCAATGTGAACAGAAGTGATTTCTTGACGAAATTCAAGATTATGTAATGTAATATGGCTGGGTACTTATAGTATGTGTAGGTATAACTCTCAAAATAAAAACATACTCCTATATTTAAGATACTAGTTTTTTTTATAAAAAAATATAATAAAGTTATTATAGGGGTTGGATAAAGGAAATGAAACTTAGAGATCTTGAGAGAGGGTGTTACCTCTTAATCAGGTAACTTCTTTTGGTGTATACCAAAAGCTTCATTGGGTTTTATTTAGGACAAAAGGGAGGATTATAAGTCCTAGGGAGGGATGTTGGGATAAAATTTGGACCGAGATCTTTTGAATATAAGAGGCTTGAGAGGTTTTAGGAATGGGTAGAGGTGGTGGCCTTTTATAGGGAAGGGGCAGTGACACTTTTGTAAATACCAAATGGCATACAATAATGGGTGGTCTATCTTACCTAAAGAGCTTCAAAAATGTAAAAATAATATATTAATGTAGAATCATGATAGAGACAAACCTCATCCACCCAAATATATGTGAATTTTAATAATTTGGTTCATTAACTTCTAAGATTCCCTAATTTTATCATTTTAGTTTTTATTAAAGCATCATGTTATCTAATCTATCCAATTTAACCATTAAGATTAAATTAAAAGAAGATTTATTGTAAAATATAATTTCACTAAAATATTAATATTATATATAATTTATAAAATTAAATTCCCATGTTTTATGGAAATTAATTTTAAAACAAGCGCATGTGATGCGCTAAAATGCTACTTGATCCCGGACCGTGTTAACAACATATTTACATAATATGGGTCATTATATTAATTATAAAAGATTATTTATTCTATTAATAGACTTTATTTATTATTTAGTAACGATTAAAAATAAATTTGAAGAATTTAGGTTTTTTATTAATTTTAAATCATTTAATAAGATTCATTTATAGTAAAATAACAATAATATCAATTTATAAATTATTTATTTAATGTTAATCTTAAAATATAAATATTATATTTTAATTCCAATATATTTGGATTTCATGTGTTTAAAATGATATATTCATATAAAAAAATAAATAAAAACAATAATTCAATCAATTAACTTCACTTTTAATATTTATATTATCATTTATTTTTGTTAATTATTAACTAAATAATCACTATATTGACATTTCTTAAACAATTTAAGTAACTAAACCATCTCTAAAATTTATTGACAATTTATTATGATAAAAATAACCAATATATATTTAAAATGGATATCCATAACCTAAATTATGATATTTTTTACATATCTTAATGTTTTATAAATATTAATGGTAAGGAAGGTTCCATTATTGTCTTTTTTACTAACTCAACCTTTTATATAGGGAACTTTCTCTTAATAATATCCCAATAACCATATATTTCAAACCAAGTGGGGGTATGGTCAAATTATTGAAAAATAAAATGGGTTTTGGAAAATTTTCTATGTCATTCTAGTTCTTAATGTTAAGGTTTAGTCCCTTATTAAGATTAATCATACATTAATCAACGTAATTAATCTTAATCAAATTCACTAATCATTTTAGTCAAAATATTAAGTTGATCTTATTAGAAGAAAAATATAATACTAAGTACATTAGTATGTATTGGACTTTTAAAATTAAAATTATAGAAGTGTGAAAATTAAGATTAATGATAGTCCAACAGATGAGGCGAAATAATGGGTTTTTATAGGAGAAAAATGTTCAAACGTTTGTTAGGTTTTTATATTCAATTTAAAATTTAAATTAATTATAAATAATTTAACTATATATATTGTTATATAATTGACATAATGTGACTATAAAATAAATATAAAATATAATTAATCATTAATAATTATTTAAATGAAAATGATATTTTTAATTAAATTACAGTAATTTTCACTATTCACTAAAAAATAAAGTTTCTCAAAAAATTCCCAAAAAACCAGCCTAAGATATTTTCATTATTATGAATTCAAAAATAATCTTTATTTGAAAAAAATAAAATTCCTAAAATTTTAAAAATTTAGTTTTAAAATAGGTTCACCATTAAAAGGCGGTAAAGCTTAGTCTCGTGCGTAACACAAGCTAATTCAGTGTCGTATGTAGCATAAGTTTAACATTGTGTATATATCATTCCAAAAAAATATTATATTTATTATAAAAGTGAAATATTTTAAATTATTGGGGTGTCACATCAAGTATTTAATTATCATTATGTTCTTTATTGATGACATACCATCAACTAATAGAGATTGGCATAACATCAAAACAAAGACTAAAATTAATTTTCTAATTGTTATTATTTATGTTTTAGAAAAAAGATAAATATAGAAGGGAAGTGGATGAGGAGATAATTTCCTACAATCAATAAGGGGTTATATTAGTGATCCATTCTCTAATAACATCTAATTCCCTAACTCAAATCACTCATTTTAGGATAGGGTTCCACAAGATCTCATTTGTGTGTCCACATATGCAAGAGGTTTCCAAATATAAGTGGTTGTATGAATGATCTCAATGGTGAGACTATACGCTCAATATCCAAAGTAAAACATAATTCTAAAAAATAAATATTATTAAAATGCCTATAATGAAATAGATAAAATGGATAATAATATTTCTATAGAAGATGAGATGGCTTGTATATCAAGTCATCCAAGTAATAAACTAATGATACAAAACGTGACTAGTTAAATTACAGTGGAAGAAAAAATATAAAGTAAATAAAGAAACTTTATAAAGTCTCCCAATTCCATCTTGTCACTTCCTCTAAACCACATGATAACTCTTTCTACTCCCAATCATTGGGAATTTCCCTTTCAAGGATCCATAATCATTATGTCTACACGTGAATCAGTATTCCAATGCATGGTTTGATTATAAAATCAGTATGACACAACCAATTCATTATTCACATAAGTGTTCATGAATAAATTATGTATTCCATAATAATAGATAAATATTCTAGAAAAAAATAAAGAATCATGTGTTGAGAGATCATCCACAAACCACTCTTCCATGAATCACGACTATTTCTCTATATGCTATAATATCAAAGGAAAATCATAAAAAATGGTTGAACACTAGTCAATATCATATATATATATACATCTAAATAGAGAATGAGTCTCTAATTGGGCCACAAGTATTTTAAGCCACATATCATCACAATTATGACCATATGATTTTCATACCACGACTCTGTCTTGGGTCAGGCGACTTGGTCATTATATTAGGGCATGAATACCATAAAGGCTTTATCACCATCCATGTGTCTCAATCCAATTTTATCATCTTTATGTGTCATATATTCTCCCCCTATAAGGGATGACCATACCATGATTCTCTACCTATCCTTTTATATAAGAAGAAAATATTCAAAATCCCATACATTCACAAATAATAAAGAAAACGCAAATATGCACAAAATAACAAAAAAATCATGAATATCTGAAAACATACACTCACACACATACATGTGACAAAAAAAAATTGGAATCATGAGATACACTTTCACACACATGTGATCAATATAAAAAATGTGTGTCATGGGTTACACAACCAAAACAATTATATCAATATCAAAAAATGGTTCTCATGGACATCACACACAAACATGAAATCAAACTTAAGCATAGGTCTCAATCACAAAATCACATATCATCATGTGATTAAAATATTCAAATACAAGAGATTTATATGGAAATGAATATCCTAGCTCAAATTTAATGATGTTAATTTCAGTATTTTTCATTATATAATCCAAAAATTTCACTAATTTACAAACTAAGTCAACCATGTATGCCCCAATATGTTTTGAAATATATATTTTTTAATTTAATTTAATCATTTGGATATTTTTTGTTACACAAAACACTGATTTTATCTTTTGAAACATGCAACATAGATTTTATCTTGTTATAAACACATCAATGAGTGTATCTTACGTTAGACAAAACATAAAGTTTAAATGAATCACAACATACTATTAAAATATTTTTATATTATATGATAGTCATCACCTTTCTATTGGAATGGATGGTATAAATATAATTAAATAAATTATGAAAAAATTTGTTTTATACATGTAAGCATAATTATTTATTTCATGACAAATTAATTATAAATGAAAATAAAAACTATTCGAAAATAAAGGAAATATTTTTAGGAAAATCTATTTTTTTGCGAACAAACATGTTTTAAAATAATAAATTAAAAAACATTGGCTAATTATTTAAGTGAAATTTATATATTATATATTCAATAAAATTATTAAATTTCAAATTAAGTGTTTTATAGACAAGAGGTAAGAAAAAGAAACCAAATTTATTATTAAAAGTATATTTTTCTTAAAAGTATATCTTGCCAATTTTTTCTAGATTATTTTAAAAATAATTTATTTCCTTATTATAAAATTTATTTGCAAAAATAAACTTAATTTTTTAATATATCAGGCCAAAATTATCTTGGTGTGAATTTTTGATAATTTTATGAAATGCTATATTTTCTGATGTTTTGTTAAGAATAATATTTTTTATTAAGATTTATCATTTATTTTAAATAATTTTAAATCATAATTTTTTTAATATGAAATTAAAAGTAAAATTATTTCAATTATATATATATATTAATCAAATTTAGGTCATTTTAATCAATTTTATAATGAATTTTTATTTAATAAAATTTTTTAACTTTTGAATGTTTTGCCTTTGGAAAATTGTTTTTTCATCGTGTATGCCGTTTAATTTTAAATTAATTTTTTCAACATTTTTGAATGGAATATATAAAAATACATTAAATATTTATAATGTACATAATTTATATTATCTAAAAAATTAAACATAATTCTTTACTATAATTAATTTTAATTAGAGTAAAAATTAATTAATGAGGTTAAGGTATGGACGAGGTTACCATGGGTTAAACTAAAATGATAAGGTGTAAAATGAAATAAAAACATTTAAAAAAAGCATTTTCTAGAAATATATATAAATTATGATGTATAATGTTCTATAATATCCCATTTTGAGCTTTGTGGCAAGTGAAAAACATTAGTATACCTTTTTCTTTTCAACAATTACCAATGAGTCAGTCACCTCTCAAATAAAATTCAACATGCTCTATTATAGTATTCAAAACTCCAAAATTTTTTTTTCATAAAATATGTACCAAAATATTTCTCTTGTTTACATACCCTCATCCCAAAGTCCTTATTTTTGTTTTCTAGAGTCCCTCCAAAGAGGGATTTAGGTGAAAACCTAAAGAGGCTCTCTGAAGAAGATGTAAAATTCTCAAACATGATTTATTTAATTTGTTATGAAACTCCATTAATATTTTAAAAATAAGATAAATTAATAAATTAATTCTATTCCATATACTTAGATCATATTTTGATAATTTAATAAAATAAATCCATATCCTATTCCATCAAATGGTATACAAAATCGCCATCTGTGTGTATGATGAACAAACGCCTCATGAACCGATGTTATTCATTTTCTGTCACAACCAATAACAATTGGATATATTGATGGATTTAATGATTATATATATATATATATGATATTTATGACATTTCTATTCCCCTAAAATTATAATTCCATATCTACTTTCTTATATCCAAACCCTTGGATAATCATTAATGTTGCTTGTGTGTATAGCGGACTACCGCCCCACAAACCAATGTGATGTGTTTTTTATTTATATTTTACTAGGATAGTAATGAGGATAGATTAATTAAATATATATGATTTTGGTAAAAAAAATAAAAACATTTGGAATTATGATTTGACATAGGCATCCTTAATATACATTTTGTGGTAAAATGATATCGTCGCTCATGTGTATGACAAACTAACATATCACGAGGCGATGTGATTCGTTATTCATATATTCTTTACATGAACAGTAATAAGGATAAGAATTAATAAAAAAGTGATATATATATGAAATATAAATTATTATGGAATGGTAATATATTATTTACCTATCTTTATTTCAATCCATCAATAAAATGGTAAAAAATTTCATACATAAAAACAACCTACCGTCTTAATCAGTGGTGAATTTCATTTTCAATCACCAAATTTTATGAATTATTATAAATTAATGTATAATTAATACATATTGTATTTATATAATTTCTTAAAATTATTGATATTTTTGATCCATGATCAATGTAATATGTATTAAAATAATAAATCAAAACATACACAAAAAATACAGTGGTTATTATCTGAAACATTGTTTTTAAAATGAATATTTAATAAACGGGTAACTATAGGCCATTAGTAAATATTTTATTGTATGATATATGTATATAATTATTTTTATGTAACATATTTACAATAAACATATATTTAATATAAAGGTGGTTTTAATAGTTTTTTATAACAACATGATGATTCCTTCTCACTTTTTACTAATGTGATACACATTCCATATTCAAGGCCTATTTTTTATTTTATGTATATAATTTCCATAAATGACTATTTTAATTATTTTTATGAAAATTATAGGAATTTGAATATACAATTTAGTATCTTTATTTTATAGGGTTTATGGTTCAATAATTACAAAAGCAGTAAGGTATTTTTGTCTCTATTTTTCTTCTTTGGGACATACATTCACTTAAGATATTATATTCTTTTATGAGGTGTATATACATAAAATTTGAAATGTAATATAATTAATTGATTTTTTCTCAATAAATTTTAGGTTTTGGATAATTTTATTCTCTCATTAGGCTTACAATTCATTGTAACCAATTTTCTAATGGTTTTATGATACAATATTATAATTTCTCAAGATTTTTTATGTTTATGCATCCAATGATGACGTTTTATGATCAATAACTCAAGAAAATCATTTATATTATTCTCTTATGGTTATGTAATGACAATACATTTTTTACATTAATTTTACACTCTTTCTTTACTAATGATTAAAAAAGGTTATTTTTATTGGAAATTGATATTTTTTACATGTTTGATTGAATAAACCTTTTTTCCTTCATATTAATGTTTTCCAAAAAATGTTTACACAAAAATATTTTAACATTATCCAATGGATTTATTGATGAATTTTTTTACTCATGTTTTTATTGAAAAAGTAATTAAAAATGAATCATCATAGTGTTTTGAAAAAATCAATTATAGTTTGGATTTTATAGAAACTTCCATAGGAATCATTATTCTAAAGATTATGTGGATAATGGTATTTTAATCCTTAATGAACTACTCAATGAATTATAGATTCCATTATATGTTTCAAATTTTTTCTTTCAAAATTGGATTTACAAAATATTATATGATTTTTTATTTTTAGAAAATTTTAATTTCATAAAGGAAGTGATTTTTTCCTCATGAATTTTTTGAAATAATGTTTATATCATATATTATATGTTTACAAGGTTATTTTTAAATAAAATAATTTTAAACATGTGTTATAGTTTAAAAAGTTTTTTTTTTCAATATAGAAATGACATTTTCCTAAAAAAATGTTTTATGTGATCTTTCAAAATCATTTTTCATCTATTATGAAATAATTTTACATTACTTATTCTTTACTAAGGATATGATCCCTGGTTACCATTATTATTATTTCTCAACAAGGTTTATGATTATGATGGAATGATATAAAAAAACCACTTTATCTTCCTTGGAGACAATGATAAAATAATTCTAAAATATGCTTCTTTATCGATGGGTGATGATATAATGTAATGACTAAATTATTATGAAAATAGTTTATATTTCATAAGTTATGTTATGATATAATTTTCATTAAACCTATTTATTTTTATGGGTTCAGATATGATGACTATTTTATGATATCATGGGATACATATGTATGATTTTCAATATTTTATGGTGGTTACATTATAACCAAGGATAATGGTCACATTATAATCAATGATAGTTGTAACATTATATCCATCAAAGTGGGAAATATATATACTTCCAATGAATTGGGTAATTATTAATATCTCATGAGATAAACATGATTGGAATTTCGAGTGAACCCAACTCAGTAAGGGACTATGTCCTCTATGATAGTCTTGGGAGTGACCTTGACTACAATGATTGTTTTGGGAGTGAACCAATTCTACTATGTTAGTACTGGGATTGATCCTTGAACTACTCTGGTACTTATTTTTTATGATTATGAGTATCCCAAAAATATACTCCTTTTTCCCATGTTATGTTCTCATAGTTCATGCTCTTTGATTCCATTGTGATTAATGTCTTAAGAACTTCCAAGATTTATATATTTACTCATGCTTATGATCTATGATATACAGGTAGTGGATTTTAAATGTTGTTACCATGTTCTCACACTCTTATTCTCATGACATGTGTAATTTTCATTGTTTAACCTTAATGATTATATGGGACAACCCTTTATTTAGTATCCTTTCCCCAGGTTATGATGATATGTAATATATATGATTTATCTTAGATGGGTTCTAGTTATGAAGTATACATTGGGAGATGATAGATATCTTGTGGACCAGTTGTTTATGTTTATAAATTTTTGAAACCACTAGAACTAAACAATTATATCATAGATCATTATATTGTTTAATGAATATTAATCTTTTAAGACACAATATTAATGTATGATATGTTTGGATCTATATAGTTTCTATCTGATCAAGGATTAGTTAACCATTTGAATCTAGGATGGGAAAACATTAATGAGATCTTTAGGGATATTTATAAAAATATTTCTAGGGATAATTATAATGATAAGTCAAAGAATGATTAAAAGTAATGGAAAATCTAATTGAATTGTGGTAAAGCATAGAAAGAGTTATTTCAACGACAGTATATCTATGTATAAATAGTATAAGTTGATTTGGAACTGGAATAGAGGTATTTGTGGGAAATAACTCTAAAAAGGGTTCAATGAGATGGATTGATAGTTACCTTGGACATGACAATGGTCATTACAACACAACTGGTTTGACACTTATGAGGGATATTCATTGGATATTAAAATATATTTTGAAACTAACATGAAGTATTTAAATAATGACCATGAATACCCTAGGTTAAGACTAGGTTTTCATAAATTAAAAATATGGTGTTGTGATTTATACATCATATAACTGGGTTTTCATGATTTTTTGGTTTTCCACTATGAATATTATTACTCAAAATATTATTTTTGGTTTTATTCAATTACAGAAACTAGATGTTTGTGGATTAACATTGAATGTCATAAAAAAATAATTGATGAGTAACCAAATGATATTTTGACTAGATTGAAGGATATTATGATTATTTAATCATTTATCATGATATATATTAACAACTTTCACTTTAACCAACCCTAGGACTCACTATAGAAGAGAAGGATCGTGTTCATTGAGTTTTTAGGGTTAGGGAGACTAGAAAGGAAATTAGAATCAATTATATATAATTCAACAATACGGGATGAGGCACTCAAGGTAATTTCTCAAAGTAATAAGGAAATATTTTATACTTTTATTATAATGGAATATAGTAAGGGATTGGTGATAAAAATGAGACTTTTAGTTAATTAAATTGGTGATAATAATGTTTTTTTGATGGAATCATCATTACTTGAATTATATAAATTTGTAATGAATGGGAATTATATGACTAGATTACCTAGGGAGAAAGTTAATGAACAAAATCAGTAGGGTATTATGAGTAATTATTATACTAATGATGATTATGAGAACATTAATGGAATATGAAATAAAAGAGGTGTTAAGGAATAAGATACAAAATCATAGTTAAATTTTGAAGAATGAAATGAAATTATTGAATTGTTTTTGAACAGGAATTAAATAATTATGTTATATGAATCATGAAATATATAAGGATTTTTCTTTGGATGGTTTTTTGTTATGGATTTTCAATAATATATTGAATGGCAGTGATGAGTAGAAATTTTAGGTAATGTAAAAGTGATATTTTATAGAAAACATATTATTAATGGAAGAAAACCAATAATATGAACCTAACATTGATAAATTTTTTCTATATGGATAATTAAATGATTAATATGGATAAATTAAAATGGATAGTATTAATGACCATAGAATTGATTAATTTTGTTTAATAATGTGGTTTATATTATCAATGATGGATTTTACAATTTTTTTGGATTTATAGATTATATTCAATTATCAATGGTTTTATTTAATAATTGAAGAATTATATTTTTTTCCTTGAGATTTTATAGTAATTATATTTATTACCATGTTTAAGAGAATATAATATAATTGTATTAAAATTTTTGGTATGTGAAAATTATGAAAAACTTATTGATATTTGGGGGCTTGATGTTAGGATGATTTTAGGAAATTTAAGGACATACTTTCAAATTTTATTGACATAAATTTTGGTTAGACATTGAGTATCCTTAATTTTAACTAATAACGAAATTTATTAATATAAATTTTGTATTTTGTTGGATAATAATGGGAAAAGTTGTTTTTTTGTGAAAAACTAAAAAAAGGAAAGAATAAATTAACATTATTTTATAAAGCTTACAATACACCAGTGCTTTAGGAATGACATAATTAATATTGATTTAATAATGTAAGAGATGAGGTGGAAATTGATCAAATAATGAAAAAAGGATGATATTATACTTATGAAATGGAATGAAATCAATTAAGTATATCTTATCATGAAAATAACCCAATATTATGAAAAGAATATTGAAATAATTTTTTTCCTATTACAATAATTTTTAACATATAAATAAAATTTTAACAAATATTTTTTATGGATTTGTGGATATTTATTTTCACATGATAATTTTATTTTCTTCGATCAATATTCTCTTTCACACTCCATCATTATATGGAAATTATGATTTTATTAGATGTACAAATCTTCAATTCTTACCCATGTTATACTATTTGGAAACCAAGTATGTGTTATTCTAGATTACCATCACATATCCATTTCCCTCCATTCAAGATTAAATTTTTAACACTTTTTATAGATATTGTCAAATTTTATACCCTTTTTATGTAGTATATGTTCAAATTGTGGGGATGAAATTTATTTGAGGGGGTAAAATGTAACACCACAAGATTTTGTGAAATATTGTTTCCCAATAATCTTTTTGAAAATTTTAATCATATAAAACACAAATTTTATCTTAAGTCACACAAAACATTGAGTTTAACTTTCATTACATGCATCATTTAGTGTATCATGTGTTAACCACAACACTGAGTATAAAAGAATCTGACCATTCTGTTAAATTATAATTGTTTAATATGATAAATACAACCAAGACATCATAATATATGCTATGAATATGATAAAATAAATTATGAAAATATCTGTTTTATAAAAAAACACACACAAACATATATATATTATAACTAATTTTGTGACCAATTAATTTTAAATGAAAATGAAAACCATTTGAAAAAAAATGAAATCTATTACTATTTTTTATTCCCCAAAACATGGTTTACCTCAATGATATAAACAAAAAAAATTTGGTGAATTTTTTTAATGAAATTTATATGTTATATATTCTATACAATTTTTAAAATCAGCATTATGTGTATTTAGATAAGAAATAGGAATAAAACTAATTTTATATGAAAAAATGTGTTTTTTCTAAATTGTAGTCTTTTCACCTAAAAGAAAAAAATTCAATTTTTTTTTTCAAATTTTGTATAATTTAATTGTAAAAATAAATTTCCTTTTTTAAATCAATATTTTAAAATTATATTAATTTAATTATTTTTATAATTTTTCCAAAATGAATTTTTTTCGATGAATTGTGAAAAATATTAGTTTTAATTTAGAATTATTAATTTTATTAAAGTATTTATAAACTTCCAAATTATTTTAATATGGTTTTAATAGAATAATTATTTATTTCATATTCCTATTAATAAAAATTATTTTATTAGTATCAATTTCATTTTTTATTTTTTTGGAAAAACATTTCAAACATTTGAAACATTTCGTTTTGGAAAATCTCTTCTTTGTGGAGTACATGAGATTAAATTTAAATTTAAAATTTTCAATTATGTGAATGGAATTTGAGAAAATATATTTAATATATTTAATAGTAATAATTCATCATATATAATAAGGTAAATTGTTTTACAATAATTAATTTTAAAAACATTAAAATTAATTACCATGGTTTAGGTCAAAACGATTATACCAGGGAGATAAAATAAAAATATAATGGATAAAATAAATTAGAAACATTTAAAAAACTCATTATTAAAAAATATTTAGACTTTATAATATATAATTTTGGGAAAGAATCATTTTGGTACATTTTTCCTATGAAAAATATGGTACACTTTTTTATTTTTAATAATTACAACTGTGCCACTCAATTCACTTATAAAGTCCACTCCTCCAAAAACATCAGAAACCCTTTTCTTTATAAAATAAATTCCAAAATCATTTAATTAATTTAATTACCTAATTCTATAGGATTTTTTGGTTATTAATCCCTCTTAATAATAATTTCTATGTAAACTTATAGAGGATCTCTTAAGAAGAGGTAAAATTTGAAAACATGTGTTATTTATTTTCTTATTCCATAACCCTTAATCATTTAATCATATGAAAATATAGTAACACAAATATATAACATATATTAAGATTTTATAATATTAATTTAATAACCTAAATACTTATCCTCTATAATCCAATGGGATTCTAAATCATCATTCCTGTGTATGGTGGACTACATCCTCACGAACTGATTTTATTCCTTTTCGATCACCATATCTCACGGGTGGAAATAATGATGGAATTATTTTATATATATTATATTTAAAATACTATTATAAATATGAAATTATATAACCACATATTCTTTCTTACATCCAATCAAATTTAAAAATAATGACATCTCTTATACGTACGGTAGAATGCCACCTCACGAACCAATGTGATATATTTTTCATTTATAATTTTAATTTATGTTAATAATGATAGATAAAAAAATATATGTTATTTGTAAAATATTTATGCTTATTTAGTTATGATATAACATATAAATTCTTATCTTCCATTCATTGGGAAAAAATACGCTTCTAATGTGTACGATAGACTACGGCCTCACGAAGCACTATGATTTGTTTTTATGTATGATTTAAAAGGAAGTTAATAAGTATATGTTTAAATAAAAATATATTATCTATATATATATATATTACATAAAAATAATTCTTTATTGGTATTATATTTGTTACCATTTTTTATTTTAATCTATTAAGAAAATGTAAATATCGTTCATTTGCACTTATGACCAACTGTGTCCATGAATGGTGTATTTCATTTTCTATCTTTATATTTTATGGATTATTATAAATAAATATAAATTCATAATATATTATATTTACATCATGTTTTTTTTAATATAAAACCATGATAAAATTAAGTGGTCTGAAAATAGAAAAATAAAACATACATGAAAAAAGACGTTAATAATAGAGACATGATTTTAAAATAGAATTGTTAATAAATGAGTAATAAAAGGACATACATAAATCATATATGGAATGATAAATATGTATAATTATCATTATATAATAAATTTATAATAACTATATATTTAATATTTTGTACTTTTGTATTTTTATAAAGAAGTAGACACATAAGGAAAAGAATTTTAGTCTCACATTCATACTTCTATAAGAGAAAAACCATATTTACCACCTATTTGTTTTATGTGGTGTATATATATCCTGTAAATTGTTTTTTTAATTATTTTCCTTATAATTATGGGGATTTAAATATCTATTTTATAATCTCACATTCTGGGGGATTATATTTTAAAAGATACTGAAGTGGTAAGTTATTTTTGTCTCAATTTATCTTCTTTAGGACGTATATTATATTGTCAACCGATATTATTGTATGAGGTGTCTATGAATCCCCTTTGAAAAAAAATATCATTAAATATTTATTTTTCTGACAATTTTTGTTTCATTTAATTTTATTCTTTAAGGGAGATTATGGTTTAGTGTTACCAAATGGGTAAGGGTTTTATGATATAATCTAATCATTTATCATAATTCTTTATGTCTATGTTTAAAACTGGTTAAATATTCTGACCCATCAGTCAAGAAACTAAGGAATTTTCATATTATATGGGTATTTCATGAGAATAATTTTTTTTCTTTACTATCATCTCTTTAGTTAATAAAAATTCAAAAAGAATATTTTTATAGTAAACCGACTTTTTTCTCTCTATGGTCGAAACCCCATTTTTCTTTTATATTCATGTTTTCAAAAAGAAGTTTTTACTTTTTTTATTATTTTCCAAAGGATTTATTAAATAATTTTTTTATATAATTTAAATTCAAAATGTTTTTTTAAAAGTAATCATTATTCTGTTTAAACAAGAAATTCCCATTTTTCATTTACTAAAAATGTGAAAAGAATATTTGTTTTAATATTTATGGAATGCATAGTATTTTCCACCATCATGAACAACTTATTATTTTGAAGAAACCTAAATAAGTTTCAATTTTTTTGTTAAATTAAAATGATTTTAATTTTTTTTGGATTTTTATATTTTAAAAAGTTATTTTCAAAATTGAAAGGATATTTTCATCAAGAAGCAATTTAAATGATTTTTACTAATTCCATTATAAGTATCCATTGTTATTTTTGAAGAAAATGATTTTAAAAAACATTATGTTACATGTTTTTAGTTTGGAATGGACATTTTCATCAAGAAACATTACATATAATCTTTGAAAATTTTTCAACATCAACAAAAAGATCATTTAATGTCACTAATTCTTTATTGAGGATGTGATATGAGGATACCATTATTTTTATTTATATATATGGTTTACTTTTATGATGACATGTTGTTTATATAAACCGTTTCTCATCTAATAATTATTACATAATTAAATTCTTATAAAACTAGATTCGTTTTTCATTGGTTATTCATGGATGAAATGGTGAAATGATAATAAAACTTATTTATTTTCCATATGTCCTATTATGATAAAAAGATTATTAAATCCATTTATTTTAATGGGCTATAATATGATTAATTTTCTATGATATTATAGAAAACATATGTGTGATTCTCATTATGTTATGGTGGTTAAGTTATAAATACGGATCTTGATTACATTATAATGAGCATATATGGTTATGTTAAAACCAAGATAAGAGGGATCAATATTTCCATACAATTAATTGAGAATAGATTGATATTTATCAATATAAATCAGACATGAATGGGGAGTGAATCCATTTTAGAAAGGGAATAATTCCACTATGATAGTCTTGGGAGTGAACTTTAACTAATATAATGGTTTGGGGAGTGAGACCATTCCACTATAATAGTCTTTGATATAATCCTTGAACTACTATGGAAATGATTTTCAATGCTTATTAGTTGAAAAACTATTTCTTATAAAAATTTTATTTTCTATAGGATAATGTTCATTTATTTCATTACGATTCATATCTTGTGAACTACCAATATTTACACCATGAATAAATTTTCTTATCTATGATATGTAGGGTGTGGTTTTAAAATTTCATTCTCATATTATCATACCCTTATGTTAATAATATATTGATATCAAACTTTTATACCCTCATTGAGAATATACTCTCACATATTCTTATGTTTTCTTTTACAATGATATGATGAAAGGTATTATAAATGATATGTTTAAGAAGGGTTCTTGTTATGTAGAACATAGTGGGATATTACATATCTCTCTTACGGACTAATTGGTTTTATGTCCAAATTTTCAATGGAACTGGAAAAGACAAATTATGGAATGCTCAATATGTTATGTATTTAAAGTTATTATTTTAAGATATAATATTTATGTATTATAATTTTGGATCATTATAATTTAGTACACAAAGGGTCCCTAGAACTGATTCTAAGAAAATATGAAAGGGTTCTAGATTGAGATTAAAGAATGAAATCATTTCAATAGTGTAGAACGATATCCCATACCCATTGAAAACCACCATCAATGAAGTGCATCATCACCACATATCACTTCCAAATAGGGTCCTTTAAAACCCCATCATGAAGTGTATCATCACCACATCCCACTTCGACATAGAAATGAAAAGTGGACTAATTAATTCTACTAATCACTAGATCTCTACCATGATCCTCTATCTTGTCAAGCAGTGAGAGATGAAGGATGTGATGTCTCTTAGAATTCCTATCCACTAGATATGTCAACTGATATACTGATACATATTGGATAAAAATAGGTTTGATTTCCATTGAGAGTAATGGGAGTCCATCATAAATTCCTAATCTATGGAATTAAGAAATAGTAATCACTATTGAATAAAAATCCCTTTTTATTTGTCTATCAACCATCCCAAAGCTCGTTCACTTCCTTCCAAATATTCCATACCACCAATAACATAGTATCCAAAGCATGGATTTTATTTACTAGGTCTACCAACATTGAAAAATAAAATTTGGGGAGCACAAATAATCAAACCTATATCATCAAATGCATCTACCATCCTCTTATCTAACACTCAAAAGAAATTACATTCTTCCTTTGAATGTCACTATGCTTTCTCATATGTTTTTCTATTAATAGAATCTAAAATTAAGTTACTATTTGTCAGAGTATAATACATCTGAAAATAAAACCTCTATACATACTCTAACTAATGCATCTATTTGAAATTAATTTGTTACTAAGAAAAGTTGTAATGGAATATTCTGTGTTCTTTATATATGAAAAATTTCTCACCGATGAGATAATTTAGAGAAAAAACATAAAATCATAGAATACAACTACCAAATCCAAGTAATTTAAAGGGTAGTTATTATCATGGGTTCCAAGATATAAAAACCCATAAGAAACTACTTGATCTCTATACATTACAAAAACTCCTAAACCAACATTCAAGGTAATACAATAAACCATATATTCAATCTGAGGATATATAAATGTTAATATTAGATTTTCCATGAGTCTTACATTTGAAAATAGGAAAAAATCACCACACCAGTTTCTCTACCTGAATATTTACACCCTTTTTTGTATGCTATATCATCAGTGCTAAAAAATGGAATAATTCATCTATGAATCATCTATACTATCCCATCAACACAAGTAAACACATAATCATAAATACATTTGTGGGTTGTTCCCAAGACATCATAGCCTCTAAATTCTCCGAGTCCTAGCAAACACTCACCTTAAAGACCACATTCCCAAGAAAACATAATTTTTAAATATATAATTGAATCTTCAAGAATATATAATAGAGTTGATGTGATTGATTTGAACCAGACAAAATAACATAGTGTCTAGTTTTATTCTTTGAGGTATGTGAGTGTCTGAGGATATCATCGATAAATACCCTAATTAAGAAGTTGAGATATGAATGAGTCATTATTTTACTAAGATCCATGAACACTAATATATGATTTTTCTTCATGAAAGTGATGAGAAGATACTCATAAAGTTCATATCTACTATTAAATGATGTATTAAGAATGTACTTATTTGTTACCTAAAGCAAGTGGTATCATGATGGTAGGTGAATCTTGGAGAACCATATGTATTCCCATAATTGATAAATCAAGTCATCAATTATTATTAATGAGTACTGATTCGTTATAATCACATGGATAAACTTCTTATATGCTATTAATAGATTATGATTACTATACACCTTCTTTACAAACATCACAGATGGACTACTTGGATTTGTGCTCGTTCTAATAAAACCTTTCACCTCAAAGTCATTGATCCCTATATTTTTTATTTAAAATATTCATGTTCCATATGATATCAATTAATTGATATAGGTTTTACCCATGGAAGGAGTTTTATTTTAAATATAAATTCATCAATCAGGATGAATTCCTCATAGATTATTTGGGAAGAAATTCTAATATTGATTCACTGCTAGTTTAAAAGAGAAGGAAGTTTTTAAATAATCCTCCATAAGATCCATACCAATTAAATTATCTTTAATAGATCCAATATTTTCCATATATATTTCTTTTATACATCTCCCAATATCTTATTCACCAGATATCAAAAAATATTTCCCCATTAGAATAGTAATGGAATCTTCTGTCTAGTAGTAGTTTAAGTGTTCCCAATAATAGTTAATATAGTCAATGCCAATGATCACATCATAGTTAGTCATCTCTAAGATAATAAAATCCTATATATGTCCATAGTTGGAAGATATTATGAGAAATTATGTACTTTCTAAAGATAATCCATGTTCCTCCAAAGGGGTGTATTAAAATAAAGAAACTCATGAATTCATGACCAATAGGATAAGTGTACAAATAAATTGAGTAGATATAAATGAATGGTAAGATATTATTTTAAACAATTTAAAATATAAAAAAGACATGATGTGATTCCACTTTGTGGATAGAGAATAATAATTAGAGCCTATAATCAACCTCTATTGAAGATACATATGCTTATATTCATGTTCTAGATTTAGAGTAATATGAAAGAATTCATCAAATAATATATCCTTAAAGTTCACTAATATTTGAACATCATGAATTATCACCTCAATCATAAAACTAGAAAACCTCCTAGCGAGTCTTAGATGCATGAATGTAGTGAAGAGTACAAATTGATCCTCCCAGGCATCTAATAGATTATATATCTCCTAAATAAATTTTTTCAAATCCCCTACATCTCGAGGGAATCCATTTATATGGAAGGTTGGAGAATGATTGAGAAGAAATTACAAATAATAGTAGCCAACATTCTGTTAACTCATATGTTTTAAAAAAGAACTATATATAAGACTCCAAAATGTATAATGTCGCACTCTTGAAACACTAGAGCAGGTACATAAGTATGCTCATATGCATCCTATATTACCTACAATATATTATGTGTATCTATTATAACTGAAAAATTCTGACCTATTTAAAAAACATTCCATTCAAATGTATTCTCAAATCCATTATCTGAAATAGAAAACATATTCTTAGAATATCTATAATGATTTTTTTAATAACCTATATTGTACATTGTATCCCCTAGGGAATTTTTATGGAAAACATACCATTAAAGGATAACCATAATAAAAAGAAATATCCATCCAAGTACTATCAAATGATCATTACTAGTTCTCCCTACCTACATGTTAGTCACATTAAGGTATATATAATATCAATAATACTCATATTTATATAATCAAAATATCATCGCCATATATCACAATTGAAAAAATCAAGATCATGCTATTTAATAAAATAAACTTCCATGTGTAGAAAACAATAGGTACATATATGGAACTTGGCCCTACATTCCTAGAAATACTGCATGAATTCACCCAAGTCCAACATATTGTAATATCATAGAATACTCAACAATAAAATGAAATCATGTGACCATAGTTGTAACCATAGTCCCATCACTGTAAATTCATTGATCCATTACAAAAGGATGGATTCACACTTTTATAACTCCACATCCCGATTTATACAAAATATAAATCCTTTATACCTTTCTCCAAATATATTAAAGATGAAAAGAAATGAAGAATCTACAATTTTATACCACTTTGTAATATCCTAACATAAATCACCCTATCTGAGATGCAGTTCTTTATGAAATCATGCACATATCCCTGTACGTAGAAGGTTGTCAACTTGAAGTGATAGTATCGATGTCATTATTTGGGAGAATATACCCACATTTTCTTGAGTTTAACATCATTCTTATAAACAAGTATGAAAAATAATTATATAAAAAATAGAAGAAATGAATAATAAAAATGTTATAACAGATGACGTGGAATGTATCTCAATTTATTCAAATAATAAAGAATGCAAGTCTAAATTTTTAGGTATAATAAAAGTATATGAAACAAAATGATGCAAATAAAGAAACTATGAATAAACTCTGGAGTCTATTCCATCATAACCTCTAAACCCCATTCATTTTCTCCTCATCCCATTTCACTAGTCACTTTCCCTTTCCTAGATTCCTAATCAAGGATTCTAAATGGTATTCGAGATTCCCATTAAGGGTGTGTGTATAAAACCAGTAGATAGACACCAAATAATAGTTTACAGAAGTGTAAATGCATGAGATATGTATGTCATAACCATATATAAAAGCATAATAAAGAAAAAATAAATCACATGTTAGTGGTATTACGATAACCATTCCTCTCAAGACCTAGTCCATACTAACGCTGAGTCCTTTACAAAAGGAGGAACATAATAGATGTTCAAACTATAAGGAAATAATTTATATCTATAAACCAAAAAGGCTAAATATTCTCAGGTTGTACCACAAGGATATCTAGGCTAGTTTCTATCACACGTTAGGTTACGATACCATTAGACATTATATCTACATCCGGTCATAATATCCTGATAATAACTGGTGTTAGTGAACAAATACTTCATACCCTTTCCCTATATCAATATCACTCACCATTACTATCACATGTAAAAAATTATCCCCTCTATGTGATATCCATGCCAAGATGGCCAACCTACCATTTTTCAAAAGAATAAAAACCACCAATGGTCACATTTTAACATAAAAGACAACATAAAAAATATAGGAAAAATGCATCCTACTAGAAATGTGTTTCATTAGAGACACACATAGAAACACTAAAGAACATGTGATCATTATAAAGAATTTGTATAATGGTCTATTCATGGAATAATTTGATCCATTTCAATCATGGGTTTCATTTACTACAAATGCACACCCATGTGATCAACAAAAATCAGAGGTATGAAAATCTAGACACATACACACCTAAATTCACACTCTATAATGGGTCTAAATAACACATGAATGTAACCTCATATCACACCAAAATTAATATAAATAAGATCATTATTTTATAGGACATCCTATATAAAAAAATGATGTCAACTTCGTCATTTTTGAAGAGTTTATTCTCAAATATCACTTACAAACCAACTGAGTCAAACAACACACTTAGAGTCCCTATAACATATTCCAATAAAAAATTACAGGGGTTCGATAATGATATGAATAAAGGGAATCAATACAATAGGGTAGAACCTTATCACAACAAAATGACAACATCCATCAAGCATGAAACAAATTCTGATCATTGAAGGGGACTTTTCTCTCTGGGAATAGTTCCCAAAAAAGAGATTTTTATTCCTGTGAGTCTATATCAATATGAATATGTACTTGATGAAATTAATTTCCATAGGCTACTGATTAGAGGAAAAAAATAGTTTAATTCTACACCATAGGATCATGTATAAATCATCTATATATCGGGAACTAAAAAGAGGATAAAGAAGAGTCGATTAATAGAAGGAACTATAGGGTTAATAATGCATTAAATAACCATTTTAATGATCACACCCATTTAAATTAATAATATTAACTCTCCAATAAGATATCTACAAAAATCTAGGTCATTTTAATGTTTGAAACAACCATCATTGGTGTATTGTGATTCCCACTATGGTCATGGAGGCCTCGAATATTCTAAGCCAAGAAGAATGACACGACACTCACCGGGTTGTGGTGTAAACACCAAAGTCATCTTGGTCTCACCATGTAGTCCACCATAATACGATGATTCCCATATAACAATGTTACATAAGAATAATATCTGTGCTACACACTCAATACCATGACCTACCATTGAAATTTTAGTTATCCAATATCACACATGTGACTAATAAGCATAAAATAACCACACCGCAGTGTGAATCTACCCATGGTGTACACTAAGGATTCCAAAAACATTATTTTAGCCACAAAAAACATATAAATCATCTCATATCCATGTTAAACCATTAGAGCACAAAAAATTGATTACATCTAAAACTGGGTATTTCACAAAACCATTGAGGGAAAAAAGGATAAAAAAATATGAAAGGTTGGCTACCATTAGTATAAATTATTAAAGGAGAGGGAAAGGGTGGGAAATTACCTTTCATTTACAATTTAATACCTATTAAATAATAAAAATATCATATCATATTTCTTAAATATTTTATTTTTGTTTATAGATCGAAAACACATCTATTCCAAATTTACACTTTATCCTTTAATGAGGAAAAATTATTTCAAATTATTTTATTTAATTAATTAAACCAAAGTCATGGAAGTTTGATAAATGAATAATGAAGGATTATGATATTTTTAAATTATTTTTCCAAACACATGTATTTCTTTTGTGATTTCATAATAATTTTATCTGTCTTTTATTTCATTATAATTTATTATATCTATTATTATAATTTATTTCATTTTATTATTAAAATAATTTATTTTTATGAATAATTGAAACATGTTTTAGTTTTATATTAAAATATAATTTTTTTTGTTAAAATATGTATTTTATTATTTATATATGTAATTTAGATTATTTATACATTAGTTAAAAATTATTTTTTTATCCAACACATATTATTTTGGTTTATATGTTTACATTTAAAACTTTCAGTTTTTGTTTTTATCATTCTTCATTTGACAAAATAATAACATTTAATACTATTTTTCATTATATTATTTGTTCATTTTATATTAAAGTTTTATTTTAAAAATAATAATCTTTATCCCTAGAAGTTATTAATTTTTCCCAGGTTTAGTCTTTCTTTTAAATTATACCTCTTCGTAATTAATTTAGTTGTCATTCTTATCAAAATTTTGTATTGATTTTTTTTACTTATTTTAATTTATTAGTTTGTTTTTTTAATTTCATTTATATTTTGTCATTATTTATTTGAATTAAATTTAATTTTCATTTATTTAGGATCTTCTATTGTTCTCCTGTGGTACTTCCATGGGGTTACTGATGCCTACTACCACTAGCTCCCATTTTCTACTATCCATCACCCTCACACCATAATTTCAAACTATTTCCAACCTCAAAAATGCAATTGATTCTCTTCTTATCCACTATTCCATTCAAATGATTGTTTCCTCACGGATTTCGGGGATGACCTCCTGGACGGGAGATTCAAACGTTCCGATCAGTTTCTAGCGGGTTTGTTCGTAGAACCGGAAACATCCAATGATTCCACATCCGTTTGGACCTACTTTCCAAAGTCATGTGCTCATTAGTTTGTGGACTGATGAGGCTTAGGAATTTGCATTAGTCGAGAGGATGGGAGGTCGGACTCATCACACCTTTTTGAGGGGAATTATTGTCTACTCCGGGACTCTCTTTATAGATTTAAGTTATGTTCGTGAATCCTTATTACATTACCAAGTATAAAATGTGATTTCCTTTAGTTTTAACAATCAATGATTAAATATGCAAGAAATTCAGAGAATCTTTTATATGTATTCGAGGTTCTTCATCAATAGAGAATCATCTATATCTGTTTAGAGATTCTTGGTCAATGGTATCCTTCAAAACATTTATATAAAAGTCTCTTGGTCATTATGATGACCAGGCTGGTTTTAAAGCCACTCAGTGGGGCACTTGAAGTTTATCGTCATTCAGAAGGACAGGGATTATTTCAAAGTTGGGATCGAACCCAAAAATGGGCTACCTACGTATCCTTTGTTTTGGAAAAGGAATCAGAACCCACGTAGTTCGAGTAATGGAGTATGATGTTTATGATTGATGGCTCAAAGAAGAATGTCATAATTACTTTTACACTCTAAGCTCACATGAGTCATGCTCAGTGTGAGAAACAAGAGGTATTGGTAAAAATTAGACAATTGTGCCATGAAATAAGCAATCATAAGAATTTGTTTGGGGCTTATGTATGTATGACTGCCCAGATAGATGAAGGTTTAGGATTCACTTTTAGTGAGAAAATCCATGAACAGGGTCCATAAAGTTATATGTGCTTCATGGAGATTTGAATACTCTAATCTTGGGGTTTACTCCTAAGGAGGATGCCCAAGTTAGGAGGGGACTTATGATTGGGTTTTACTCCTGAAAAGGAAACCCAAATCAAGGGTAAATTAGGACTGGTTAAGAGAAATTTAAGGGAGATTGGGGTTTACTCCTGAAAAGAAAACCCAAGATTATGACTGCGACTTACTCCTAAAAAGGGAGGCCCAGGTTAGGGGACTTGGGGCTTACTCCTGAAAAGGAAGCCCAAGATTATAACTGAGTCTTATTCCTGAAAAGGAGACCCAAGTTGGGGATTAAGGTTTGGGGCTTACTCCTGAGGAGGATGCCCATAATTGAGATTGGGGCTTACTCCTAAGAAGGATGCCCAAAATTAGAGGACTTGGGGCTTACTCCTAAGAAGGATGCCCAAGTTTGGGATTTATAACTGGGGATTATCCCTGAAAAGGAGACCCAGGTTAAGGATTCTCTCATCTTAAAGGATGAGGTTGAATGAACGAACTCTCAATCTTTGGTGACATAAGGATATTTAAATCACTAGGTTTTGAGAGATATTCCACAAAATTCCTTTCAGATAAGGAAGTTGAATCAAGAAATCATGCCATAAATGGCTTTGAAGAGTGTCTTGAAGACTGAATCTTGAAAAGGAAAGGTGAAATGGATTAAGAGGGGAAAAATGGTCAAGATGTGCACCCAAAAAGATATGGGCGCGCAAGTCTTGAAAGACGCGCAAGTCTTCTGTGGGCGCGCAAGTATTGGTCGTGCAAGTATACCTATGTGACACATGGTGTACTTGCGCGATTTTCAACCAGTATTGAAATACTTGAGCGACTCTTTTTTAAACCCTTTAGAATCCTCTTGAGGTTCTTCCAGAAAAGGGACGCGCAAGTTATATTGAAGGAAATAAGTCGGTGCACAAGTTTTGATAAGTTTCAACACTTAATCCTTCCTTCTTCTCTTTAGATCTTCCGTTCTAGGTAAGAAATTACCTTAGAAGTGTTCCGGAAGATTTGAGAAGAGACTTGGGCGTCGGGAGCTTCAATCCGAGTTTCTGAAAAAAGATCTTTTCGAATGGGGGGCCCACAGGGTCTATTTATAGGCAAAAGAAGACCCCGGGCGGTTACCAGGCGGTTACCACTTAGGTCGCGCAAGTCACTTGCGCGACCAAGGGTGCCGCGCAAGTATACTTGCGCGACAGTGTGATAACTTGCGCGGTGCAGTTGCTGTTGATCCTTTGTTCATGCTTTTTTCGATTTTTGATGTTTTCTTCAAAGGTTGAATCACTTTGAGCTCAGATATTCCCTTTTCCGATCTTTAGATTCTGTGACGAAAAAGGAGCGTCAACAAAAGTCCCCCCTCAGAGTTAGATCCGGAGAGAAATGAGGATTTGACTCTGAGGAAATTGAATCCATCCAAAGGAAAAGGGTGGCGCACAAGTCTTCAGTGCACAGAGGTCGGCGCGCAAGTTTGCGTCGCGCAGGCCTTAAGTGCTCTGGGCAAGGCGCGCAGATAGGCTTCCTGGCCTATAAATACATGGCCTCACCTCCGTACAAGCATCTGGATTTTCGGACTTCATACCTTCGAGCTCTCGCCGTGCAGGTCACTTTAACCGCGCAGGTTGCTCTGTTTTATAGTGTTTTCTTTGATGTCGCGCTACTGTAAAGGTATTTGTACTTGCGCGGTTTATACTTGCTTCAAATTTACTTAAGCCAATGGGCCTAGTAAGCATAGTTTGATTTTTACTAGGATTATTACAAATAATCCTACAAACTTTGAACCTTTTAATTGCTCAATATTACCTAAATCATACAAAAATGTATATTTAGTGAGCTGGAACTTGACTTTTATTCATAGTTCCTTTGTGTTTTGTGGGCAGTTTAAAGTCATGCATGCTGGACATAAAGGGGCTAATGTTTAAGGTCGAAATAGCTTTGACCGAAATGGATTAAAATTGATTCAATTCCCTGACAATTTATCTGAAAACAAATTACCATACTCAAGTATGAGAGAAAATATGTAAACTATGGATTTAGAATATTTGAATCCGAGGAATGATATGAAAAAGAGCTAAAAGGCATTAGAAGAAGTAGTTTCCAAGAATGAAGTTACTATTATTTAACAAAACCCGTTAGAGGGTTGAAATATGCAGGGCCACCTATGGGCATTGGCTGCATGGTCAAATAAATAGCATCTTTCGGCTGACAAGTCTATTATGTGGACTATTTATGCAAGGCCACCTATGGGCACGTGCTGTAGAGTCAGGCAAAAGAACTCCCGGAAATTTACTTTCTTAATGCTAAAAGCCAGTGAAAGTTTATGGAGATTCAAATTTTCTAAAGTATAGAGTTTGTTGTATGGAAAGAGGTACTTGAATATGGAGAAGATATTTCCGAACAAGAATATCGAAGGACTGGATGAATATCACTCCTACGAAGGTCTGACCCAAACGTAGGGAAGAAGAATAAACCGTAGACTTGAATACTTTCAGATCATGAAAAAAAGATATGGGACAAATATGTTAAGGATTGCTATTTTTTTGCGGATCCCTACATACTGTCGTTTAAGACAAATAACGACAAAAGAGGCATTCTTCCTAAGAATGAAGTTACCATTATTTAACAAACCCGTTAGGGGGTTGAAATATGCAGGGCCACCTAAGGGCATTGGCTGCATGGTCAAATAAATAGTATCTTTTAGCTGACAAGTCTGTTATGCGGACTGTTTATGCAAGGCCACCTATGGGCATGTGCTGCATAGTCAGGCAAAAGAATTCTCAGAAGTTTGACATTTTTGTGATTAGAAGTCATGAAAAGGGTTATGAAGATCTGAAAATATTTAAGTGTAGGATTATAACACATAAAGATGGGTATTGTCCAATGTATATAGAGATACATAGGTCAATGAAAACCATAATCATGTTGTGGCCGGGTCCTGAATTGAAATTTGGACATCACTACGTATCTCATAAGAATGAGAATCAAGCCATACGTAGTTCTTGAAATGCAGTTTAATGTCATGCAGGACGAAAGTATGAGAATTCATAGTTTAGGGTCACAGAATTCGGACCATAATAATGAATACACAGTGTGTGTTTTCGTGAGGACTTTTCAGATAAGGGACTGAAAGTGAAATTTGGGGTTAGGCCCAAAAGACTTGGGACTGGATTCGAGGGACACTCGTATGTTCCTACGTATCCCATAAGGATGGGAATCAAGTCCATGTAGTTCTAGAACTACCCTTTGTACAAATTTGGTTCATACATGTGAAGGGTGAAAGGGGACTTTAGTGAAATTATGGTTTAACCTAAGATAAAAAGTTCAGGCATTACCATGTATGCACGTAGTCTTTTTGAAATGAAACATGATTGAAAAATCAATGTCAATAATGGTTCCTTCTCAAATGAGGAAATCAAAGGATATTGTAGTTTATTGTCGTACTGGACAAAAGTGTTGTATAGTTTAACGTCATATAACAAGGATGAAAGTGAATCAATGTAAAGATATTTATTCCAGGGGCGGTTTCACGAATCAACATCATATGAGATGGTGGTGAACCGATGTGAAGAGATTGTTTTTGGGCTTGAACCCTGGGAGGTTGCCTACATACCCAACCTGGAGGGCAAGGATCAAAGTCTGTGTAGTTCAATTAAAGAATGAATTAATGATCAAGTTGTTCTTCGGGACGACGACCTAATAAAAAATGTTGTTGGGACTTACACATGGTTAGTGGCCTAAAGGGAGTGTTATGGTTGATGTTCGCTCTAAGCTCACGTGAGTCATACTCGGTGTGAGAAACAAGAGGTAACAATAACCTTAACGATGCACAGTTTAGTGTCATGTAGCAGGGACCAAATACAGTTTAATGTCATGTAGGACATATAAAGGATTTTCTGTACAGTTTAGCGTCATGTAGTTAGGACTATGGGGATAAAATAGTTTAACGTCATATTGGACGAAAGGGGGACTGTGCAGTTTAATGTCATGCAGTAAGGACAAAATAACACACCATTTACGTCATGTTGGACGAAAGTGCGAATAGTTTAAGGTCATATGTATGGACCGTGGATGGTGCAGTTTAATGTCATGCTGGACCTTTGATGATTATATAGTTTAATGTCTTTCCGGACGTGAGGGACTTTTATACAGTTTAGCGTCATGTAGTTAGGACGTCACAGTTTAACGTCTTGCTAGACATAAGGGATTTTCAAATAGTTTATGGTCATATACATGGACCAGGGATGATGCAGTTTAAGGTCATGCTGGATGGTTTAAGGAACTTTTTCACAGTTTAATGTCGTGTGGGACGAAGTTGCAGTTTAAAGTCATACTGGACCATTGCTGTATAGTTTAACGTCATATAACAAGGAAGAACTGGTGCTGTATAGTTTAAAGTCATGTAGCTAGGACTAAGGTGAACCAATATGAGGATATCAGTTCTGGGGACTTTTTACAGTTTATCGTCATGCTGGACGATGAAAGTGCCACACAGTTTAATGTCATGTTGCTAGGACACAATATAGTTTAATGTCATCTCGGACAATATATAGTTTAGTGTCATGTAGGACATAATAGTAACCAATGTGACAGTTTAACGTCATGTTGGACGATAAGGGAACTGACACAGTTTAACGTAATGCTGGACGACGAAAGTGCCACACAGTTTAATGTCATGTTTCTAGGACACAATATAGTTTAATGTCATCTCGGACACAATATGGAACTTCTATACAGTTTAATGTCATGTAGATAGGACATGAATACAGTTTAATGTCATGTAGGACATAATATAGTTTAATGTCATCTCCGACATAGTTGCAGTTTAAGGTCATACCGGACCATTGCTGTATGAACCAATTGTAAGTCTTGGTTCTGGAGACCATATTTTATGTTTATACAAAATATTTCTTCAGAAATATGGCATTGGTTGGAGTCGTGATGTGTTCTCCATCCATTGATATTAGAGAATACGCTCCATTAGAGTAGACCTTATGTATTGAATAAGGTCCTTCCCATTTTGGTTCAAGCTTGGGAGGCTTCTTTCTTGGTATCATTGGTGCTCTGAGAACCAATACCAATTCTCCCTGAATGAATGAATGAAGACGAACTTTTTTGTTAAAATCTCGTGCTATTCGATTCTGATAGATTTCCAAATGGTGCAAAGTGCACAATCTTTTCTCATCTAACTGTTCCAATTCATTCAACCGCTTTTAGGATTGCTCATCTGTAGATAACTGATCACAAATGGCTATTCTGAGTGAGGGCAATTGAACTTCAATTTGCAAGACTGCTTCTGTTCCATATACCAATGAATATGGAGTTGACTGCGTTGCATTGCGAGTGGTAGTCCGATAATCCCATAAAGCATGAAAGAGTTTATCAGGCCATGACCTCTTATCTTTATCCACCATCTTTTGCAGTATATTTGAAAGAGTCTTGTTGAAGGCTTCTATCTGGCCATTAGCCGCCGCATGATATCGAGATGAATGGTTGGACTTAATGTTGTATTCTTGATACAATTTCTTTACCTCATAAGAACAGAAGTTGGTGCCGTTGTCCATCAATATGGTATGAGGGGCACCAAATCTAGTAATGATGTTAGACTTGATGAAGCTAACAATGTATTTAGAACTGACTTCTTTGAGAGGTACTGCCTCTGCCCATTTGGAAAAGAAATCAGTAGCAGTAAGAATGTACTTAAACTACTTGTCCGTAACTGAAGGGTAAGGTCCCACCACATCCATTCCCCATGTGGAAAATGGCCACGAGTATTTAGCTGTATGAAGCAACTCTGGAGGTTGATGAATGAAGTTGGCATATACTTGGCATGAATGACACTTCTTTGTGAAATTAACACAATCTTGTATCATTGAAGGCCAAAAGTATCCAAGCCTTCGAATTTGATCAGACAGTCTATGTCCAGACTGGTGGGCACCACAGACTCCGGCATGCACTTCTTTTATGACAGCCATTGTCTCTTCACCATCAATACTTCTGAAGATAACTCCATCAAAACCACGTTTGTAGAAAATTTTCTCGAGGTGGTTTGGGCTATCATAAAGAGTAAAATTGACCACACGTCGCCGAATTTGTTCTTTCTCGGCTCTATCAGGTGGAAGTATTCCATTTTGAAGGTATTCCATGATAGGTGACATCCATCCTGTAGTATGAACATACGATTCAGGAATGGGACTAATTTCATTAATTTCATCTGTTCTGACTTGAACATAAGGTGAAATTGCATGACGGTGGGCAATACAGATGGTTGTCTCGTCCCGATTTGGATCTGCTAAAGCTGTGGCTATATTAGCCAGTGCATCAGCTTGAGAATTTTGTGATCTTGGGACATAAGAAAATGTCGGTTCTGAAGGGAATTCCGACATTAACTATCTGACGTAATCATACAAAGGGATTAATTATTCTTTTCTGATGTCATAATCCCCATTGACTTGTTTGATTACCAGGTCTGAATCACCTTTCACCTTTAAGTGATTCACTTGTGCTTGAAGCGCTAATTCCAAGCCTGTAATGAGAGCTTGGTATTCAGCTTCATTATTGGTACCACCTTCCCACAACAAAAAGGAATAAGGTAACACTGCCTTATCTGGAGAAATGAGCACAATTCCTAAACCAACTTTGTTGAATTTAGGATTTTCCATTTTCTTCCCTGTTGGACTTCTAGAAGCACCATCAAAATAAATTTCCCATGTTTGAGGACTCTCTTGAATAGAGAAAACTTCCTCATCAGGGAGTTTGATATCTGAATGCGTATCTTCCACTGAAGGATGTTCAGCCAGGAAATCAGCCAGAGCTTGGCCCTTAATTGCCTTTTGAGACACATACTGAATGTCGAACTGCTGTAGAATAACCGTCCATCTTGCCAGACGTCCTGTAAGAATTGGATAACTAAGGATGAATTTGAGCGGATTATTACGAGATACCAATTTGACCTCGTGATGTTGCAGTTAGTGTCTCAATTTCTGAACTGCAAAGATTAATGCTAGGTAGCACTTTTCAATACTTGAATACCGAGTTTCTGCTTCAAGCATAGTTCTACTGAGATAGTAGAGACTATTTTCATTCCCAGCATCATTATTTTGAGCGAGAAAGGCACCCAATGATCGCTCTAAAGCTGTCACATAGAGGATAAGTGGTCTACCCTCAACAGGTGGCATGAGTACTGGTGGACTCAAGAGGTATTTCTTGAGAACATCAAATGCTTCTTGACATTCTTCAGTCCACTGGTAAGTGACTCCTTTATTCAATAATTTGGTAAAGGGTAAACTTTTGCCTGCCAAATTGGCGATGAAACGCCGAATATAGGCTAAGTGTCCTTGAAGTCCTCTTAATTATTTCAAATTTTGAGGAGGTGACATACCAAGGATTGATTTTGTCTTCTCAGGATCGACTTCAATACCACGATGGCGTACAACAAAGCCAAGGAATTTTCCTGAGGTTACCCCAAAAGCAAATTTTAAGGGGTTCATCTTCAAATTATGTTGTCGAAGCTTGTGGAATATGACTTCCAAATCAGCCAAGTGATTAGAACGTTGTTTGGATTTAACCACCAAATCATCTACATAGCATTCAACAAACTTCCCTAAAAGAGATTTGAAGATACGATGCATGGCGCGTTGATATGTTGCACCTGTATTTTTTAAACCAAAGGGCATCACCCGGTAACAAAAAACACCTTGAGGAGCTCTGAAGGCTGTATATTCCTCATCTTCTGGGGCCATTCGGATCTGATTATATCCAGAATATCCATCTATGAAAGAAAGTACTTCATAGACAGCCGTCGCATCAATTAAGAGTTCTGTAATCGGAACTGGGAAATCATCTTTAGGACAATACCGATTAAGATATCTGAAATCGATGCAAACCCTAATTTGTCCGTTCTTCTTCTTTACAGGGACAATATTATCCAACCACTTGGGATATTGAAATTCTCTGACGAAGTTGGCATTGATCAGCTTATCCACTTCAGCTTCAATTTTGGAAGCATAGGTTGGGTGTGTTCTTCTCACGGCTTGCTTAAAACTTCGATGTTCTTTTGGTAAACCCAAATGATGAGTAGAAACATCAGGATCAAGCCCAGGCATTTCTGTGTAATTCCAAGAAAAAATATCTTTATTTTGCTTTAGAAAAGAAATATACATCTCTTGCTCTTCAAGGGTCATGGCCGCACTAATTAAAGTGGGGCGTGGATCTTTCTCTGTACCCAGATTTACTTCTCTGAGTTCATCCACAGTGGTAGAGATACCCTCTTCAAATTCTAGAGGAGCATCTCTAAGATCTTCCTCTTCCTCTTCATCATGTGTTATTTCTTCCGTTTCTACTTGAAAAGTAGATGAAAAAATGAAATTCTCATGATTATAAGAGATGTCAAAAATTTCACATTTTGAAGAAGAAGCTTCCATTTCCGACCCTATTGATGATAAAGGGTCTTCTTTGGGAAATAAAGAGGAGATGATGGATTGAGAATCGACATCATTATTCACCTCTGGTGTTGCTATAACTTCTTCTGGCCTGATTAGTGAAGTATAGACTTGTTGGACTTCAGCAGATGAAATGAAAACGTCACCACTTATGCTTTCATCACTGCTTGGTAGGTTACCAATTTCTCCCATGTTGTCTGGCTCGATCGCCGTAATTGACATTATGGATCTTTCCATAAGAGTATTTTGATTTGGGCCTATTTTGTCAATTTGACTGATAGGTAACACATAATCTGTACTCACATGTGAAAATGGATTTATTGGAATTTTCTCCAAACCATATGGAGCATTAACTTTGGTAATTTCCTTCATTGTAGATTTTTCTCTTCCCTTCATGTGATAAAATTCCGCCTCAATGTATTGAGATTCACATGTCTTGAACGGGGCCTTATCACCATACAATGTTCCAACTTGACCATCGAAACAGTATTTGAGACATTGATGGAATGATGAAGGAATAGCTGCATGCTGATGTAGCCAGGGTCTTCCAAGCAAGATATTGAAAGCTGAGTCTTGATCAACAATCATGAAATCAGAATTGGATACAAGATCTCCAAACTGAGTTCTGAGTGTAACTTCTCCCAGTGGTTCTTGTTCATTTTTATCATATCCTTGTAACATCATGGTATAAGGAGATAAATCAGATTCCGTGAGGCCCAATCGACGAAGTGTACGAATGGGCATGAGGTTGACTCCTGAACCATTGTCAATGAAAGCTCTTCGAACATCTACACCATTGACTTTTCCAGATAAGTACAAAGGTTTTATGTGCCCATGCACAAAATCATCTTCATCTTTATCAGTAAAAGATATCACTGCATGGCATTCTGCAGGATTATTCTCTATGTGATAGATTTCAGCTGCAGCAATTTCAGCTTCAAACTCCCGAGGACTTGACAAAGCTTCGATGAGTGCTTCCCGAAGATCTTTTGACAGATTCAAAGCATCCAAAATTGATAACTTGGATGGTACTTGGGCCAAGTGTTTCAATATATCATACTTTTGATCTAGAGGTCTGCATTTCCCAATAGGAATATGCGGTTTAGCAGGTACCTTAGAAGCAGATGCTTTGGAAGCTGATGCATCTTGTATTGAAGTTGACAACATCCTTGGTTTTGGCAGATTAGACTGATTAGATCCATTTACTTGCTAAGATAAAGAAGATGGAACCTTTAATCGGTCTTCCAAAATAACTGTGCCAAAACTGAGTTGGCCATTGGCAGAAGAACTTGCTTGTTCTTTTTGAGATCGCTGAAGGGTTCTACCACGAGTTTCTGCTGCATATACAGTGCTAGCAGGGGTAAAATTAGAGTAGTGTCTTCGGAAAGATCCACATCTTCCCCTGTATCCTGAACCTCCTCAGATTCCCTTATTTGATACAGGGAATTCAGGCTCATCAAGACTGGAATATGGATCTGTTAATTGAATCATATTAACAGAACCAAAGATTAACTCTTCATCTGATAAAGACTCTGCCTGGTTATCCTGTTTAGGCTGTGCCATTTGGTGGGACGGTGCCCGTGGTTTTGAAGTAGATGGCATGAAATCTTCCAGAGTCAAAGACAATTTAGGCTTTGAAACATACTCATCTTCTCCTGATTCCTCTTTCTTCTTTGAATTGCGCTGCCCTTTTGAGGATTTGTCTTTTGATGGAGGCTTTACTGCAGCTTTTGTAGGAGACACAATTGGCTTATTCAATTGTGTTCACAAAATGGAATGGGTCCGATTGATTGTCTTTCTGACCATCCAATCATTATATTTTTTCGCAGTTTTGCTTTTGACTTCCTGCCACTCGCCTCCTTCCTCTGGATCTGTAGCGGTAATACACGCTACATGAGCTGAAGAACCCTTCAATTTGACTTGTCCCAAGTCGACCATCTTTTGCAGGAGGTCTTTAAAGACAAAACACTCCTGGATGGGATGCCCCAACATTTGATGAAAGGGACAATAATTGGGACGGTCTTCATCTCCTTCCTTGTTTGGCCTCTTGGGCACTGGTAATTGAACCAAATTATTTTCCAGAGCTGAAATGAAGTAACTAGGAACTTGCTCACTTCGGAAAGAGTATGCTTTACTCTTCATATCCTCAAATTTTTTTCGTTGTTGATCTTTTTGATCATTTGGACGAAACAGCCTTTGTTGTTGGCGTTCAGGAGGTGGAGCCCTTTGAGAAGATGAAGGTTTTTAAGTAGAAATAGGTACAGGTGCTTGTTTAAGCATAACTGTAGCAGTTTCCGCTTTACCCATTCTCCTTCCTGGAGCTGATGGAATTATACGAGATTTAACCTTAGCCTGTATAAGGAAATCTTCAATCTGTTGAGCGATTGAAGTAAGGTCTCGAAACCCTCCAGTGTATTTCACAGGGATCAATGGCGTGCGTAATTCGTCATGCAAATTTGCCACACAGATTGGCAACAATTCCTCCTAAGGGAGTGCTAAACTCAGGGAATATGTTAATCCCTTCCAACGAGCAATGAAATCAGAGACTCTTTCATTCTCCCTTTGCTTGCAGTTTGTATGATCGAAAACTGTAGTTTTTGGGAAAGTTGAGCTAAACTGAAGAAGGAATTTTTGACGAAGATCCTCCCATCCGATGACTGATCGGGATTGCAAGCTTGTATACCAGACAAAAGCTGGTCCTTGCAAGGTTCGCACGAAGCATCTAAGTTTCACTGCTTCTTGCTGCTCTGGAGTTCCCATCATAGGATCACAATAAGACACGTAATGCATCAAATGTTGTTCAGGGTCGCCTGATCCATTGAAAGTAGGGAAAACAGGGTTTCCAAAACTAGATGGAGGAGAAATTGAATCTACCCATTCAGGGTAAACTTTCTTTCCAGGTTGAACTTGCACCCGTTTCCCTTCCATAGTTTCTAACCGAGCTATTAATGAATCAATAGTAGTTATTAAATTTTGAGAAACATCAGGTTGAACTTGGTTTTGGATAGGTGCAATGAATGGAGCTTGGAAAGACGTGGTAGTTGGTGCTGCAACTGATGGTAGTGCGGCCAACCGTTGTTGCGTTTGACCCGTAGGATTAGACCTCTGAGGGTGTACTGATAAAGGAGGATATTACTAATCCATCTCAGTAGTTACAACAAATTCTTTCGGCTGTCAGACTTCAGCATTCTTAAGAAGAAGACTACTCTGAAGTAGTTCTTCATTTAACCTTCTTAATTATTTCATTTCTTCCTCCTGTTGTGCAAAACTTTGCTCTAATGAGAGCAATTGACCTCCTTCAGAGGAAGGGTGAGAAGTAACCTGATTCTTTCCTTTCCCCTTATTGGATCCTTTTCGGAGAGGGGGAAGTGGGTTACTTGAAGGAATACCCAGATTTTGGGTAATCCTTTGATTACGTGTGCGCACACCTTCTTCATTTAGGTCTGTGTGCGCAACTTCTTGAGTAAGAACCTCTTCATCTGATCCCTCTGATTGAGCCTCATCTGGTGAATCAGCAACAACGACATTGATGACATTAATGGATGCATATTGTATGGAATCATTTCTATCAGCATTTCTGTGATATTGTCTTCTTCCATGTCCATGATGAGACATGACATTCCGTTGACTTGATCCCTCAGGAACTTCTTGGAGAACCGTCACTTGGAGATAATCTCCTGATAGCTTGGCTCTTTGTTCCTCTTGAGGCTTATTCCCTAATCGAGAGAATACTGACTTTCTATGAGGGAGGGATTGAGGATTTGAAAAAGTCCCCAGTCCGGTGGACTGGGGATGTTCCTGTTGCTTCCGCTCAACGCCTCGAATCCCATTTGTTGATTCTGAGGGTTGGTTTAGAGAAGTCCCCAGTCTGACAAGCTGGGGTGTCTCTTGACATGCTATTTCTGAGATCTTCTTAAAATTTCTCTTGATCTTGCGAATCTTAGTTCGGAAATTAGCTGGATGCATTAACCTGTATCCACTTTTATCGCCTGGTTCAACAGACCGTTGGATGATTTCCGAAACTTCTGTCATTTGATGACGTGTTTGCTCCAGACGAGAGGCTTGTGCAATATTCTCACCTGCTTGATGTAGGAGCAATTCAACAACTTGTTCTCTATATACTTGATTTTGAGAGGAACTAGTTGAAGCTTGTTCTTGGGCAAGATTTTGATTATGAACAAAGCCCATTGACTGTGGCTGGCCATGGGCAATAACATTGCATGAGACCATTTTCGGAGGGCTTTGCTGACTGGAAAGCACTGTGAAATGTAGTGCTCCAAGAACACCCCATCCTCTGATATGAACAACAGATGGAGCATTGGAAATTAACTGACGCAATTTTCTTAGTGCGCCAAGGCATGAACGTTGAAGGGTTCTCTGTTGCTTTTCAGCCTTCGGATACCGAGAGACTGATAGAGATGCCAAATCAATCTGACTTTGTAGCCCTTCTATTATCTTAAGATGATTTTCATATTCATCATAAGATAATACCTTCTTCTTTAGTTGACAAAGAGTTTTCCATATGTTGAGACGAATATCATGGATTCCATCATCCGTCAACATCTTTGGAATGTCGTACTGGGAGTCAGCCAAAGGCCAAAACATGACTGGTACTTCACCTTTTGCCAGTTTTTTCCTCATGTTCAGCATTTCCTCTTTATCATTAAATTAAGATTCTTCTACCTGTTTTGACCAAAGTTGGTGTTTCCTTGTTGCTTCATCGGATTCAACAAGATTGGTAGAGAAATCACTATTCATGCTAGAAGATGAATGACCTGGGGATGGTTCGGAGAATAACCTGAACCCCAGGCTATCCTCTGATGGAGAAAGAGTTTCACCTGCCGATAGTAAAGCATCAGACATGACTGGCTTCACATTTGCAAGTGCCTCAAGATAAGAGGGCTTTCTCGGCACTACATTGCCTTCTGAAGAATTTTCGAGACAACGTGAATCACTACCGCGGAGAGGAATTTTGCAGCTAAGTTCATCTCCATGAGGAGGACCGTCATGATGGGTTACAGCAAAAGATGAGATCTCTTTCTCCTTGGTCTTTTGACCACACAGAGGGTTCCTGTGGCTCTCATCTGAAGAAGAAACTTCAAGATTGACCGAACTTTCATGAAGCAAGCCTTCATGAGGAAGTGTCTGTTGAAGACTTTCTAAATTAATGTTCCCGTTATTGGGAACTGAGGGAGTAGAATCTTGAATTCCGATAGATAAATGTCTGAGGGCTTCAAGAACTCCAGCATCGAGCAAGGCCTTGTTGTAGATTGGCCTTTGATCTCCTGACTGTGCTGGGCGGATCTTTTTCTTATATGCCTTCTTACTCACTTTAGAAACCACTTGTTGACGAAAGTGGTTACTCTGAGTAGGTGTATGTGCCTGATCAGGAAATATGGTCAAGTTAGGCTGACGATCTCCACTCAAATCAGGTGTATGTGCCTGACTTGGTTTTCCGTTTGATATGGGGGAGTATGCCCCATAACCCTCTTGGGCTGGAACATATGTGTGTGTCTGTTCCGAAGTGAATCGTTGATGTGTCACTCCACTGCTAGGGATAGATTTATGTGTCTGTCCCTGAGATGATGCTGAAGCTGTTATGATATCCTGGCAAGCATCCAGAATATGAGCAGGAATTTGCTTCTGCTCTTTCACCATTGACAAAATATGTTTGGTGACTTCAGCCGCCGGAACGGGGATATACATCCATTCCGGGCTTGGAGTAGGTGTATGTGCCTGCTCCTGTCCTCCTTTTCCTGTCCGTGAATCCTGACAGTACTCAAGTGTGGAGGCAGAGAGTTGAGTCTGCCTCCTGTTTGTCGTCGGGGCTTTCCGACTGACTTCTCCGTGCGCTACCAAGCGAGACTTTTGATAGGCTTGATTAGTATTAGCAGGTGTATGTTCCTGCTGATTACACTTCGCCAAATGCGGTTGACGAGATCCATCATATGTAGTCAGACGAGCCTGCTGACTAATTGGTGATGTATAAGCAGGTGTATGTTCCTGCCTATAGTACTCCGCCGGAATTGCCTGGCGGGATTGGATTGATGCTGCCAGACGAGTCTGCTGGACAGCGGAATTAAAACGGGAAGGTGTGTATGCCTGCTCTTTGTTTGCCACCAAGTTAGGTTGGTGGACTTCTCCGGAGATGGCAGGGATGACAACCTACCTATTGTTAACCGGATTCCGTCTCTGGCGATTCATCTTACCTGCTTGGGTTCGAGGAACCTGAGCTGAATGCCTGGAGTCGGTACCCTCATCATGTTGAGGGTGCACTACCGCACGAGTCTGGTGGCGATTGTTGATGGGAGCCATTGAGAAGGACTCCTTTCTTTTAGAATTAAGGCCCTATGGGACCTTCTCATTCACTTCCTCAGAGTAAGGGAGTGAATGGAAATTGCGTTCCAGGGATAATGACCCGAAACGGTTGGAGACAGTAGTCAGCACCGCCTGCTTCTTGATTGCTGGTTGCCGTTGTCCGGATGACCAGGTAGAGTTCTTAACTTGGAGGGATTGACGAGCGGCCTCCAGAGTTGGGATAGTACTGTTGCGACGGTACTCCTTAACCAGTGCATTAGAAACCCAACGTTGAAGACGCTGAGTTGGTGATGTCATCCTCAGAGCGGATGACGTTCCAGTAGGAGTAGCAGCATTGGTTTTCATAGCAGCATACCTCACAGTAGAGGTGTTCACAACAGCAGTATTCACAGGGGTGAATTTAAGAAAAGCCATTTTGTAGAAGATCTTGAGAAAAGAGTGCCTGTTCCATCTAACAGACATAATCAAGATGAATCTGGCCACTGCATCTTTTGGATTAGCACATGTCAATGATTGATTTGTTGTCCCAAGGGGCCTAACAAATAAGAAGAACATCACTTTAACTTGGTTAAGGATTCACGTCGGGTTCAACATTTTTGTTTCCTCACGGATTTCGGGGATGACCTCCTGGACGGGAGATTCAAACATTCCGATCGGTTTCTAGCGGGTTTGTTCGTAGAACCGGAAACATCCAATGATTACACATCCGTTTGGACCTACTTTCCAAAGGCAGGTGCTCATTAGTTTGTGGACTGATGAGGCTTAGGAATTTTCATTGGTCGAGAGGATGGGAGGTCGGACTCATCACACCTTTTTGAGGGGAATTATTGTCTACTCCGGGACTCTCTTTATAGATTTAAGTTATGTTCGTGAATCCTTATTACATTACCAAGTATAAAATGTGCTTTCCTTTAGTTTTAACAATCAATGATTAAATATGCAAGAAATTCAGAGAATCTTTTATATGTATTCGAGGTTCTTCATCAATAGAGAATCATCTATATCTGTTTAGAGATTCTTGGTCAATGGTATCCTTCAAAACATTTATATAAAAGTCTCTTGGTCATTATGATGACCAGGCTGGTTTTAAAGCCACTCAGTGGGGCACTTGAAGTTTATCGTCATTCAGAAGGACATGGATTATTTCAAAGTTGGGATCGAACCCAAAAATGGGCTACCTACATATCCTTTTTTTTGGAAAAGGAATCAGAACCCACGTAGTTCGAGTAATGGATTATGATGTTTATGATTGATGGCTCAAAGAAGAATGTCATAATTAATTTTACACTCTAAGCTCACGTGAGTCATGCTCGGTGTGAGAAACAAGAGGTATTGGTAAAAATTAGACAATTGTGCCATGAAAGAAGCAATCATAAGAATTTTTTTGGGGCTTCTGTATGTATGAATGCCCAGATAGATGAAGGTTTAGGATTCAATTTTAGTGAGAAAATCCATGAACAGGGTCCATAAAGTTATATGTGCTTCATGGAGATTTGAATACTCTAATCTTGGGGCTTACTCCTAAGGAGGATGCCCAAGTTAGGAGGGGACTTATGATTGGGTTTTACTCCTGAAAAGGAAACACAAATCAAGGGTTAATTAGGACTGGTTAAGAGAAATTTAAGGGGGCTTGGGGTTTACTCCTGAAAAGGAAACCCAAGATTATGACTGTGACTTACTCCTAAAAAGGGAGGCCCAGGTTAGGGGACTTGGGGCTTACTCCTAAAAAGGAAGCCCAAGATTATAACTGAGTCTTATTCCTGAAAAGGAGACCCAAGTTGGGGATTAAGGATTGGGGCTTACTCCTGAGGAGGATGCGCATAATTGAGATCGAGGCTTACTCCTAAGAAGGATGCCCAAAATTAGAGGACTTGGGGCTTACTCCTAAGAAGGATTCCCAAGTTTGGGATTTATAACTGGGGATTATCCCTGAAAAGGAGACCCAGGTTAAGGATTATCTCATCTTAAAGGATGAGTTTGAATGAACGAACTCTCAATCTTTGGTTACATAAGGATATTTAAATCACTAGGTTTTGAGAGATATTCCACAAAATTCCTTTCAGATAAGGAAGTTGAATCAAGAAATCATGCCATAAATGGCTTTGAAGAGTGTCTTGAAGACTGAATCTTGAAAAGGAAAGGTGAAATGGATTAAGAGGGGAAAAAATGGGCAAGATGGGCACCCAAAAAGATATGGGCGCGCAAGTCTTGAAAGGCGCGCAAGTCTTCCGTGGGCGCGCAAGTATTGGTCGCGCAGGTATACCTGCGCGACACATGGTGTACTTTCGTGATTTTCAACCAGTATTGAAATACTTGAGAGAATCTTTTTTAAACCCTTTAGAATCCTCTTGAGGTTCTTCCAGAAAAGGGACGCGCAAGTTATATTGAAGGAAATAAGTCGGCGCGCAAGTGTTGATAAGTTTCAACACTTAAGCTTTCCTTCTTCTCTTTAGATCTTCCGTTCTAGGTAAGAAATTACCTTAGAAGTGTTCCGGAAGATTTGAGAAGAGACTTGGGCGTCGGGAGCTTCAATCCGAGTTTCTAAAAAAAGATCTTTTCGAATGGGGGGCCCACAGGGTCTATTTATAGGCAAAAGAAGACCCCGGGTGGTTACCAGGCGGTTACCACTTAGGTCGCGCAAGTCACTTGCACGACCAAGGGTGCCGCGCAAGTATACTTGCGCGACAATGTGATAACTTGCACGGTGCAGTTGCTGTTGATCCTTTGTTCATGCCTTTGTCGATTTTTGATGTTTTCTTAAAAGGTTGAATCACTTTGAGCTCAGATATTCCCTTTTCCGATCTTTAGATTCTGTGACGAAAAAGGAGCATCAACAATGATCCACCCCTCCCAACATCATCCTACTATTACCCCTATATCAACTTGATCTACCACTATCTTACCACATCAAATCTATAGGCATACCCTATTTATCCTACTACCATTCCTATATCCACCATTTCTACAAAAACCAACCACTTTCATTGATGTTGCATACCCCAATCCACTTCCACTCATATAATCTTAAAACAGATGACAACGTGACATTCCACCACCACATCAAGCATTGAAGAAGCTCCGACCCCACGGTTTAAGGAGAATATGATCAACTACAATAGCTATACATCAATGTAGACCAATGTAGAGGGACATGATTCATCATTTCCCTTCTTGAAGAACAAACAATCATTGCACAATATAATAACCCCCAACCAATTCATGCTATGATGGACCCTACTAATGAGGATGGGGACTTTGAGCTACTCATTGTGTAATAAACCCACCAAATTTGGACCAACAGAACCGTTGAAGAACCACCAGTATCTGATGTGGATGACTGATTCTATAACACCTTTAGATTTTTTGAAATATTTTTTTCAAATAAATATAATCATTTCAAAATATTGTGTTATAAGAAAATCTATGTTTATATTGTGATGCACACAACACTATGTTTAGCTTTTATTACATGTAATACTGATTTAAAAAAATGTGACATAATATTAAAATAATATTATTTAATATGAAACTTATCACATATCTGTAATAATGGTTGTAATGAATACGAATAATTAAATTATGAAAATATATGATTATTTCATTAATAACCAATTAATTAGAAATGAAAATAAAAACCATTTAAAAATAAAGGAAACAATTTTATAAAACAAATTATTGAAAAATACATGTTTTACATAATAAATTAAATAAATCACTTTGGATGAATGATTTTAATGAAATATATATATTATATATTCAATAAAAATGTTTTAACATTCATATTATTTATTTTTTAGGAAAGAGATAAGAATAAATATAATTTTTCTTTTCAAACCTATATTCGTATATAATTCTGTTTTGTCATATTTTTCAGACTTATTTAAAATTTAACTTCTCCCTATTATAGAAAATCAATTTTAGAAAATTAAATTCATTTTTGACATCATAAATTAAATATTATATTAAAGTCATATTTTGGGAATTTTATGAGAAGATAATTTTTTTGATGAATTGTGAAAAATAAAGGTTTTATTAAGAATGGTCATTTCTATTGATGCATTGAAAAACATTAAAAAATATAATATGGTATTAAAAAATAAATTATTTCAAAAAATATATATATTAATCCAATTTATGTTATTGGAATAAAATTAATATTTAGTTTTGTTATAAAATATTTTTATACATTTGAACATTTCCTCTGAAAACCCACTTCCTCCTCTCATCTGTGAATTTATTTTTATATTAAAATTTTCCATGTATATGGATTAAATTTTGAAAAATGGGTTCAAAATTTCGAAACATTATAATTCATATTTCTATCAATTTTTTTTTAATTTTTTAACATTATCATGATTAAAAGAGGTAAAAATGAATTACTGCAGTTAAGGTAAAAATGAGTTTACCCGGGGTTAAAAATAGAAGTATTAAAAATGACAATAAACATTAAAAATAACCATTTTCATGAAATATTTATATATTTTATATTCGTTTTTTTGAAAATTTCCATTTTAGATGCTTTTATAATGTTACAAAAATGGGTATACCTTTTGATTTTAAAACATTACATGTGTGAACCTCATCTCCCTTATAAAATAACACCCCTTATACTATCCTATTAATAGATAAAAAATCTTTATATCAGCAAAGTACTGACCTAATAACTTCCTTAATTTCCTCCTATCATCCTTGAATCATTATTTTGGCCAGAAAGGTGACCTAAAAATAATTTTGGTGCAAACCAAAATATTTTTTCTGAAGAAGTGGTGACATCCCAAAACGTGAAGTTTATTTCATTTCTTCCTACACATCCTAAAATCGATATTAAAACATTATGATATAATATTATAAGTTTCTTATATATAATAATATGTTATTATGTTGAGGTAATAATGTAAATAATTATCCTAGAATACCAAATGGGAAAATTAAATCATCATTCTTCTGTACGGAGGACCACTGCCTTATGAACCCATGTTATTCATTTTCCTTTATAACCTCTCACAGATGGATATAATAAAGGAATTTATTATTATATACAACATTTATGATATTATTGTACCTATGAAATTTTAATACCATATATACCATCATACCTCCAAACCCATTGGAATAATAATAATGTCACTTCTGTATACAGCAGACTACCGCCTCACAAACCGATGTGATGAGTTTTTCATTTCCATTTTACTTGGATGGTAATAAAGATATATTAAATAAAGATATATTATTCTGTTAAAATATATATAATTATTTAATTATGATTTCACATATACCTCATTACATTTAACTCTGTGAGATTTTTATATTGTCGATCATGTATATGGAAGACTACTGCCTCACGAAGTGGTCTGATTTGTTCTTCATAGAAACATAATTGGAAGGTAATAAGGATAAGATTAAATAAAAATATATGATATATATATATGAAATAATTTTTTTAATCGCAATTTATTATTTACGTTTATTTCATTTAATTCATCATGAAAATAGAGAAAATATTCAAGTGTACATACAATCTACCGTCTCCATGAATATTGTATTTCATTTTCTACCTATAAATTTTATGGATTAATCTAAGTAAATATAAAATAAATATATAATATATTTCTATAATGTTTAAAATTATATAGATGATTTAACCATGATCAAATAAGTGGATTGAAAATAATCGATCAAAGCATACATGAAAAAGAAAGTAGATATTTTCCAAAGTGCAACTTTAACATGAAATTGCAAAAAAGTGTAATAAAATGGTCATAATTAAATCATATATGAAATGAAATATAAAATTATTCTTATATAATATATTTATATCAAAATTGTATTTATTATATATGAGGTTTTAATGTGTATGAAAGAAGTTGAGGCCTAAGGTAAGAGATTTTTGTCTCACTTTTTACTTCTGTGAGACACATTCCATATTCAACACATATATATTTTATATAGTGTATACACTTACCATGAATTTATTTTATGAATATTCACAAGAAAATTATTGTTATTTTCATTTCAATTTTTATCTATCATTCACGGTGTTTACGGTCTATGAGTTAGCAAATTAGTATTGAATTTTGACTCAATTTTAATTTATTGAGACATATATTATGGGATTAACATATATTATTTTATGTGGTTTATATACATACCCTTTTACAAGTAATATCATAAATATATTTATTATAATGATATTATGTTTTTTATTTAATTTTATTCATTCAGGGGACTTAGGATTCTGGTATACCAAAGTTATAAGGGGGGTTATGATACAATCTCGTCATTTATCAGGATTTTTCCGGATAATGTTTTTCATTCATTCAAATATGGTCACATTCATAAAGATGAGATAATAAATTCATTCAATAACATAATTAAATTACCTCACAACAAATCATATATCTTATCACCTTTATATAATTCACAAGGTGATACCATTATCTAATATCATACCACCAATTATTTAAAAAAATACTACTGGAAATCATGGTAAAGAAAGATCACAACACGTTGAAAATTTGATTATCATTCCATGTTGGGTTTTATGAAATCATAAAATTTTAGATATGAAGGATGTATTTCTGCATACATCTTGTTGTCACACTACACTAAGTTATGAATTAAAATAAAAAAATTTCAAATAATATTAATCAGATTATATATTAGATTAATTATATAGAGACCACATCATAAGATTATATTCCACACCAAAACATATTCAATTTAAGACAAATCTGGAGTGTTATATTATTTTATACACTATGATGGAAGAGGAAATGGTATAAATGGTCTTGAATAAGAGCATAAAAATGGAATATAAGAGTGAACATCAGTGCAACCTTTCATTATTAATAATAACCTAAAAGTATGTCATAGTAATTTATTGAGTATTAGACTAAAATGGTATATATTTCACTATGAAGTGGAAGGTTTTTCTATAGTGAGGATCCCATGATAAATTTATGTGATTTTGGAATGTGATGGTGGATTGGATAACTCCACATTAAGAATTCTAAAATATTTATGTGAGACAATGAGAAGAGTAACAAATGGTAACATTGTAAATTATGGGAATGGGAAAATGAGATCAATAGAAATATTAATTGAAAAAATGCACTAGGATTAAGTCATTAAATAAAATATCATTTTTATGATATTTTGAAATAAAATGTCTAAAAATCTGTTTATATTACATATCCACATAATAGTCAATAAAATTATAATAATCTTTTTATAAAAAATTTATTCTATTTTAATTAAATTAAAATATCACAATGAATATACATTAATAGGCTGAAGCCTCTGTTAATAATGTACAAATTTAAGAACAACTTTTTTACATTTCTTTTAAAGTATGAATTTAAATATACATTTGAACTAAATTCATTAAATGGAGATAATGATAAAGACAAAGTCAAAACCATAGTAGATCAACACCTAAATAAAAGAATCTAATAGTATCAAAATAAAAAATGTGAATAAATATAATATAAAACATTCTATGTAAGAAATCAAACTATTTTCAAACATTATAGGTGAAATATGATCTTTTACCTCTAAAATTATTGAATAAAGAAACTACTACACTAAATCGATGAAATATATAGGTTACTGGAATCTTTAATGTATACATAACTATAAAACTATTCAGGGAATCACCAGAGGTAGTGGTTTTGAAACCAATCCAATGAAGGTTATTCTACCCAAGTACTCGATCATCCCATGATGTTTGAATATAAATAATAACCATTTAAAAAATAATTAAAAAAATAACTAACCAATTCGATTGATATCTCAACCACATAAAATAATAATGTTACCAAAGAAATATCATATTCAAAAAATATATATTTAAAAATAAAAATATAAACAACACCCTAGAAGAATCCATTGAAAATAAGCCAAAGGATTGAAGAAAAATGGGATCAAAATAAAAGTGGAATACTAAATGAAAAATCTAGAACTCACCAATTTTATATTGATGAAAAACCGAATGAAAAAAACTACTTGAGGATGGGTCTCTATAGTTGGGGAGGAATATAGAAGAACTCCTAGGGATCACTATCAGGAGAAATTTTAGGGGAGGAGTTCATGTGAATTGGAGCTCAAAATTAGATATAAATGAGGATCAAGATGGGAGTGTTTCAAGTGATCGGAATTGGAGTGCTATGCGGATGAGAGTGCTACTAGGGATCGTGTTGGGAGGAGAAAGTGCATGGGAATAGATCACGATGGGAGAAGGGAGCACTCCAGATTTTATCAAAATGGGGAGGAGAGGATAAGTTCCTTTTTTTTAATTTAGGGGAGAACTATGCCCATGGTTGTTTAAAACCATTGGCATAGGTAAGATATCAAAATTGTTTTTTAAATCATTGGGATATCCTATACTAAAAATACTCTATCCCAAAAATTTATCCAAATTGTAGGGTTAGGTCCATGTTTATAGGGGTAATTTCTAGTAGTTTATAAATATGTGAATATATTTAATAAAAAATAATCTACAATGGTGATATGTTATTTATATTTATTTCTTTATATCCATTGATAAAATAAAAATAGCACTCATGCGTATGTATAACCTACCATCTCCATGAATGATGTATTTCATTATCTATATTTGAAGTCTATAGATTCCACTAAATACATATTAAGTAAGTAATTATGATATTTATATCATGTATAACATTATAGATATGATGTAATAATTATTAATGTAAGATGAGAAAAAATAAAAAATAAAATAATATATGAAAAACAACTAGTTATTGCCCGAAATGTTTCTTTAAAATACAGTTGTTAATAAATGGGTAATAAGTGGTAATATGTAAATAATATGTGGTATTATATATATATAATTATGGTTCATTAATAGATTTATAATAAATGTATATTTATTATAGAGGTGATTTCAATGTTAAGAATGAAGTTGATATTTATGAGAAGGGAATTTTGTCAAACTTTTTACTTCTATGAGACACATGCCATAGTTACCACCTATTTATTTTATGTGTTATATATATTAGTAATGAATGTATTTTTTATTATTAATCTAAAAAATATTCTTTATTTGAATTTCCATTTATGATCAATATTTCATGGGATTTACGGTTTAAATTTTACCAAACCAGTACCACATTTTTGTCTTAATTTTTCTTCTTTGGGATATATTGTCATGACCTGTCCTCTGAGGCCCATGTCGTGACTACCAAAAGCCTGCATCCCAAAGTCTAGGGGCTGGAAACTAAAGCCGAAGGCATCAAACTGCAAGTGGGCGAAATTTTCTTGAGTACCTGTACACACACACATGCCCAGCCACATCCCAACACATTGAAAGGGGGAAACCAAGTATACTACTAAAATAAGGCTGAGTGAAAGTGAAACTAAATGTAAGTGGGCTTGAATACAAACCCAATACGAAACTGAAAACATCATCTACAAGAAAAAAAAGAATCTCTGATGGCCATCCGCTGTAAACCCCACCTAATTGTGAGAGTAGTTAAGCTACTGGACGCTGAAGTAGTATGTCTTGTCCACCCAGTCCTACTTCGCACCACCTAGTCCTAGGCCACAAAGCCCACCGTCGTAGCGTCTATCAGACCCATCTCCCTGAGCACCCCTATCGAAACATTAGTCATATGAACCAAACACAACACATGCAGGAGAAGCCCGTGCAATGGTGAGTAACACATTAATTAGTAGGGACCCCAAAACAAAAATGAAAGGCCACAAAACAATTCCTCAAAGTAAATAACGAAACAAAAGACAAATCACACTATGTATATTCTAGGGTAGTAACATTAGCATCATCTGTAAAATTTTCAAACACCTCTTCCGCTAGAGAAATACTCATATAATGAGTACAATGGGCCTTCCAAGTCATGAAGAAGTGCTTCCCACTAACCATGGACTGCTTAGGTACACCTCCCCATCATGTACTGTGGGACAGAAAAGTCACATAGAGGTGCTTCCCACTAGTCGTGGCCTACTGAGGTACTCATCCTCGTCACTTACCATGGGCCTGAAAATTCACAAAGAAGTGCTTCCCAATGTGGATTTACAAAGTCACAAAGAAGTGCTTCCCACTGGGCCAATATTCAGTAGTCTTCAGGTCTCATCCAGTTGCAGGGTTCTGTACGTAGGTTGATTGGGATAACCAATCCTCAATCCATTCATCACATCTCAAAATCCATGAGAATCTCCATAGAGTGTTCCAAAAGACCTAAATCTTCAAGAGGGTCCCAATGCCGCAAATATATCTTCAATCGTACATGCGGTTTACAAGATACAAGCATTTGAGTAACAAGGGGGCCAGTTGTGATGGGGCCCGGTCCGACCCATTCAGATTGACCTGACCAACCAGGCTCAAGGATCCCACATTCCTCGGTTCATTAAGATAGACTCAACCTAAACTAGTGTGGGTCAAGGTTGGTCACATCCAACCCAGATAATGGGATAGGCCCAAAAGGCATAACTGGACACAGCCTTGTTGGCCGATGGTCCTGCCCACCGAGTCACCCGACGACATGATCTAGTTCAGCCTGTCCCAAAGGGGGTGTGGATTTGACGTACCTGTGTGGGAAAGCCATATTTGTGTGGGCCTGACCCACCAGTGCGGTTCGGCCCACTGGGCTCGGGTCCGGGTCGCTTGGTAGCAAGACCAGACCAGCCCGCTAGGGGATCAACCTACTAGATGGGGACCGGCTGTGCATTGTGGCCAGTGGTTTCAACTAGCTGGGACACAGCTTGGCTGCCGCATTCGCCCCCCCCCTTTGGCCCCACAGGTGAAGGGCCCTTCCACTAACCATGATCGACGGACTGCGGCTTCACCAGCCGTCCAGATGTCCTGTATGCAAGCCGTCCCTCCACGAGGCACCATGCATGGCGCTACATCCTCTAGTGTGCCACTTTGGCTGACGACCTACAACTTCTCTGTCAACACGGCCCGTCAATGTGGGCCACATCCTCTATGTGGATGGAAAGGACTACCACTTCTGCTTCCGGTTCCAACACGGTGGTATGGAGTTTTGCGGACCACCGGACGCACTCCAGTGGTTTGTTCTTCGAGTTGTAAGTGTCTGTAGCCTCTAGGAGCGTCCTCTTCACTATGAGGATCCCAAACCCACCTTTCCATCATTTTGAGGGTACGTCCATCATGAATTCACATGCATAGGCACTCAGGCCTTGTTCGTGTCGGCCCGGGGACTCCATGTTAGAGGTTTAAAGACATGGGAGGTTTGGGTGTTTCCGTTCAATCATTCCATGCCATGATTTGGACCCAGAATAAATAAAACCCCAAGAATAAAATTCCCTCTATCATAATGCATGGATCACGTATCAACCTATTCATGGGTTGATCCATTTTCATTGTTTTTTTAAAAGTATGGGGAATCACATCAAATAAAAAACTCTACCTTTTATTATGTCTGATACCACAATGTTCATCCTTAAGGGATTAAGACATCGACATTGCTTCCAATCTCTGATCTTCAAAAGGCCTCAATGATGATGAAGTTTAGCCGGTGTTGGTCATTCTTCATTGGGGTGGAAGACTGTTAGTGGTTTTCTAGAAAATCCTCCAAATTTTTAATCCTTATTTCCCCAGCACGTTGAACTAGAAATAAAAGCACGTCACAACATTTCCATTATGATGCGATGTTGTGTTGTTACACTATTTTATTTAAGAAATAGCATCACTATTATGTGGAATTTGAGCGTCGTTACACTTTGAGTAAATGATCCGTTAATGAGCATCATTAATGCGCATCGTCACCTCCACATCACTCTCCTACAATGTCATCATCCACCACTCAAATGTGAGAAAGAAAATAAAATAATTCTTTAAAATTATATTACTATTTTTCTCAAAAAGACAAAAAAAAACTTTCCAGTTCGACCCTTTATAGACAATGTTAAGTCATTTGAAGGTGAATCCTGACATTATGAATCCAATGATACCCTCAAATTTTTAATCCAAGAACCATTTTAAAAGACATAAATCCCACTCGTATATTTACTGAAGGTACCTTAGAAAAAGTTCAAAAACCCATTCTGGTCTCTCTGGGCCTCATAACCACATGCCGTCGAATTTTGAAATATCGAAATAATTCCATATAAATAAATAAAATTACATGGAAATTATGAGATGTTACACTCTCCCCACCATAGTGCTTTACATCCCTAAAATCCAAAATAACAACTAAAAAAGATAGGGGTACTGAGCACGAATCTGAGCCACCCGCTCCTATGTGCTCTCTTGGGGATTCCCATACTACCATCAGATGCGCACTAGAGGAATTGACTGCCCACATAGGACCTGCTCTTGTTGATCCTATATCTCCTCTAGGAACTCCGCAGACATCGCCCCATCATCAATGTCCAACTAGACCAAGTCGGTGACGTGTGATGGATCATGAACGTACCGCCTCAGCTGCAACATAGGAAAAACATCATGCACCTAGTGCATCTTTGGGAGAAGCGCTAGGCGGTATCCCACCTCACCAACTCTACTTAGAATCTTATAGGGCTTGATGAACCTTTGTGATAGCCTGCTGACTCGACCAAATCTCTACAATCTTCGTCGGGGTGAGACGTGAAGGAACACATGATCTCCATCCTCGAACTCCAAGTGTCTCCATCTCTTGTCTACATAAGACATATACCTGCTCTGTGCAGTCCTCATCTGCTCCTAGATGATCAACACCTTCTAGGTGGTAGCCTGTACCAACTCTGGACCCATGAGTGCTGACTCCCCTTGATCTTTCCAGCATATGGGTGATCTTCAAGGCTACACGTACAAGGCCTCAAACGGTGCCATGTCAATGGTTGAGTGATATCTGTTATTGTATAAAAACTCCACCAGTGGAAAGTGGTCCCTTAAACTATGACTAAAATCAAGGATGTAAGCACAGAGCATGTCCTAAAAGGAATGTATGGTCCACTCTATCTGACCATCCATCTAGGGATTAAAATATGTGTTCAAGCATAGCTACGTCCCAAACGCCTCATGAAATCCCTTCCACAAACGAGATGTAAAGAAAGAGTCAAAATTTGATATGATCGTCAAAGGCACCCCATAGATCTATAATATCTACTGGATGTAGTGGATTCCCAAGACCTCTACTGATCCCTACCCCCGAAGGGGTAGGAAGTGAGCCAACTTGGTGAGTTGGTCAATGATCAACCAGATAGAGTCATGAACTCTAAATATACGTGGTAACCCTGTCATGATGTACATCGAGATACCGTCCCATTTCCACTCTTGTAAATCAAGTGGTTTATTCAATACTACTAGAAAATGGTGCTAGACCCTCATTTCCTAACAAGTGAGGCATCACGAAATGAACTTGGCCACTGCTTCATTCATGGACACCGGTACTGACACCAGAGGTCCTGGTACATATTTTCCACACTATGATGTACCACCAGATGGGATGTATGGAACTCCCTCAACACCTCCTCCCATAACTTCATTGGCCCTATGGTGCACCCTCTGAAAAGGATGATGTGCTCCCCACCTATCAAAAATCCACCAGGAACCCATCCTGAGGATATCTTAGCACACTAGGCCTTGTAGTCAATATACCCAATTTGTGCCTCCCAAACTCGCTGTAAGAGTGGGGGGGGTAATAGTCATATACTGGAGGTAATAAGCATCATCATCATCCATGAAGGATATCTACATCGTGGCTAACTGCTATGCCACCTCACTCAGTAGCTGAAACCCGGTCCTTCTGGTCAGCACGTATTCCACCACTTTACCCTTTAGAAGAGTATAGACTATCTAAAAATCATAGTTCTTAAAGAACTATAGCCATTTCCATTATCTCAGGTTCAAATATTTTTCAGAGGCGATATACCTGAGACTCTTATGGTCAGAGTAAACAGTGAACCACTCACCCACCAAGTACTGCCACCACATATTTAAGGAAAAGAAAAATGATAGTAACATGAGGTCGTGGGTCGTGTAGTTCTGCTCATGCTTCCTCAACTACTGTGAGCCGTAAGAGATCAACGCTCACTCTTACATTAGGAAACTATGTAGCCCAGTCCCTAATGCGTCACAGTAAACTAAATACCCAACACCCTCCACTAGTAGTCTTAATATTGGGGCAATAGTCAGTCTCTGCCTTAGCTCTTGGAATCTTTGCCAGCATTTCTCCATCTACACGAAGGTCTATCCCTTCTGTGTCAATACCAATAAGTGTGCTGCTACCATGGAAAAGTCAGGTATGAATCTACGATAGTAACCAGCCAACCCCAAGAAGCTTTGAACCTTAGTCACACTCATGGGTGGCTCTAAAGCAAGCACCGCCTCTATCTTCAGTGGATCTAATATAACTCTAGCCTCCAAGATGACATGTACTAGGAAATTGAACTCCCAAATCCAAAAATGACACTTTGAGAGATTACCATAAAGCTAGTGTTCTTAGAGTGTATCTAGGACCATCCTCAACTATGTAGTATGCTCCTCCTCCAACGTTGAGTACACCAAGATATCATCGATGAAGACCATGAAGAACCAGTTAAGGTAGGGCTGGAATATCCTATTTCTGAGGCTCATGAACACTACTAGGGAATTGGTCATGTTGAAAGACATCACCAGAAACTCATAGTGGCCATACCGGAACCTAAAGACTGTATTCGGTACATGCTCGTCTCATACCCAGATCTGGTGATAGCCTGATATGAGGTCTATCTTTGAGAACCTCTTCACTCTCTTCAGCTAGTTGAATAGGTCATCAATCTTTGGAAATGGGTACTTGTTCTCCACAGTCTCCTAGTTCAGGTGCCGAAAGTCCACGCACAAACTCAAAAACTCTTATGCCTTCTTGGAAAATCGAACCGGGGCTACCCATGGTGAAACACTGGGCCTTACGAACCCTTTATCCTACAAGTCCCCTAGTTTTACTCTCAGCTCGTGAAGATCTATGAGATCTATTCAGTATGTCAGTGTGGATATCTAGTTTTTCCCGAGGTACAAGTTGATATAGAAGTATACCCCTCTATGAGGAGGTATTCCTAGAACCTCATTAGGAAAAACATCCTCGTACTTATCCACCACTATAGGGAAGCTTGGACTCCTCTCCTCCACTGCACCAAGGGTGAGGCTAGAAAATTGGTGAGTTATCAGATTTAACCTCCTATGAGAGAGTCCATCCTGCGCTTCAAGGTTTTCCTTCTCATCGATGAAAGGAAACATGGTCCCATCTCCATGGAAACATCGATCAGTATGCCTAAAACAGTCGATCTAAGCATGGACTATAGATAAACAGTCCATACCAAAGATGATGTCATAAGACCATGACACTGCTATTAGAATATACTAGCCAAAGCTCTCACCTCCTAGAGTAAGCTCACACTGCCGACACTAGTGTGTAATCGTCGAATCCCCTCCTGTAAGAGTATCTATCCATAAGGATCGAGACAATGAATCCACTAAAATATATGAGCTCCAAAAGAGAGCCTTAACAAACAAGGAGTGAATAGAACGTGTGTTTATAAGTACAAAATATAGGGTGGAGAAGACACATATCATACCTTGGATCATTTATGGAGCGCCATGGTCTTAAGCCTCTGTTGCCTGAAGCTAAGATCGCCCCTATCCGCCTTCTCCCTGAGGTCGGGGTGGACCACCTAGGGTGGTTTCAATAACACCTCAAACCGTCACCCACCACCTGCCACTCGGCCAGATCTCCTTCCATGTCCGCCAAATTGAGGACCTCCATACTGAAACCACTACCGTTGCCTCGACGGCCCCTCGATTACCTACTGGTCATCTGTACGGCGGGTCGGGTAGTCACGTGTAGTGGTTCCCTGACCACTGCACAAATAGAAATTCATGGACACCCGACAGACTCCCTCTGGCCCGAGGGACTCACACTGCCGACCCTGAGTCCAAGGGTCAGCCTTTGAAAGCCCTGGCCTGCTTGGGACCACGTGTCTGCTGCCTGTTGAAGTCTCTACCGCCTAGGTTCTTCTGGAAGCTCTATATTTTGGCACCTACTTCGCAAAGAATATATCCATCAAATGGACTCAATCCCGCACCTTGGCCTAGCTACTGATGCTGGGAGACACCAATGAAGCCCTGATCTCCTGCGAAAGATCCTGCTCAATGGCTCGAGCACCAAAGAATGGGTACCACACCATATTTGTGGAGTAGTAGGAAAGATCCATGAACCTTACCAAGTTCTCAGCCACTATCATGTTGTCCTGCTGTAGGTGAATCATCTCTTGGATGCGCACTAAGTGAAAGGTTGTGGGGAAAAAATCCTCCTAGAAAAGCCTCTCGAAGTAAAACCAAGTGAGGGTCACCTCATCATGAGTTTGGATGGTCAAAATCCACCATATCCCCACTGAGCCCCATTGAAGGCTCGCTTCCAAGATCACCATCTGGTTAGGCAGTGTCCCTACTAAGCGGAAGACCCAGGTCATATCCTTCAGCTAGTCCTCAGTGGCCTGAGGATCCGTGTCTCCCCTGAACGTGGGAGGTGTTTGTCTCTGAAACACATGTAGGGAAATGATCCAACAGATGTCCTATGTCGGAACCACTAGTAGTAGAGGCTGACCATCAGGTGGTGGTAGCACTGGTTCACCACCTGGTAGGGCCATCTCAAGTACTAGTCTCTGAATGGATTCCTTGTCATTAGGTGGGCTATCCTTGTGACATCGTATCAGGATCCTGATTGGTCAGCCACATGGAGGCATCCTGAGATAGGTCGTTTTGTACCACTGTCAGAAGGTTATACCTGGTGATATGTCTTTTATTAAAAATAACATAAGAAGAAACTTGTGCAACCAAATCTGAAATTTAGACTCAAAACACATAAAACTATTGCCCCAAAACAAAACACAAACTCCCAATCATTGAGGGGGAACTGAACACCCATTGATTCAACTTTGTCACAGACTGTCCCCCATGGACCACGCCGTGACTACCCCAAGATCCCCTCCCAAAGACCAGGGGCTAGAGACTAGCACCAAAGGTGTTAAACTGCAAGTGGGAGTCATTTTTATGAGTACCTGTATGCACACACACACCCAACCACATCCCAACACACTGAAAGGGGGAAAAATAGTATACTACTAGTACACGGCCTAGTGCAAGTACAACTTAATGTATGTGAAATAGAATACAATCCCAAAAAAGATCTAAAAACAACAATTACAAAAAAAAAAATCTAAAGGCCATCTGTAGTAAACCCACCTGATCATGAGAGTAGTGAAGCTACTGGAATCCAAAGAAGTATGTCTTGTCCACCCAGTCCTACTGGGCCCTACCTTATCCTAGGCCACCAAGTCCACCATTGTAGAGTCCTTCAGTCCCGTCTCCCTAAGCACCCATGTAGAAACTTCGGTCGTCTGCACCTAACACAATATGTGCGGGTGAAGCCCATGCATGGGTGAGTAACACAATACTAAATAGGGACCCCAAAACGAAACGAAAATGCCACACAAAAATTTCTCAATGTAAAGCATGAAACACAAGAAAATTCTCACCAAGTATATTATAGGGTACTAATAGTAGCATCATCAGTCACATCATCAAACACCTCATATGATGGAGAACTCCTACTATAATGAGTACAATGAGCCTACCAAGCCACGATGAAGTGCTTCCCACTAACCTTGAACTGCTTAGGTACACCTCCCCATCACATACCATGGGCTTGAAAAGTCACATGGAGTTGCTTCCCACTAGTCATGGCCTACTGAGGTACTACTTATCATCACGTACTTTGGGACTAAAAAGTCACATACAAGTGATTCCCACCTTGGGCCTAGAAAGTCACAGAGAAGTGCTTCCCACTGGGCCAAAAGTAATTAGCCTTCAAGTCTCAGCCAGTCATAGGGTTCTGTACATAACGCGTTTAGGGGAACCTCTCTTCAAGACCTTCATCACATCTTAACATCCACAAGAGTCTCCATATATCCTTCCAAAAGATTTTTCTCATCCATAGGGTCCTAACACCGCAAACAGATCATCAATCAGACATGCGATTTCCAAGATATAGACATTTTAGTAACCAAGGGACCGATTGCGATGAGACCCAGTCCGACCCGGTTAGACCGACACGACCAACCAGGACCAGGGGTCCCACATACCCCGATTCATTAAGATCGACTCGAACTGACCTAGTGTGGCTCGAGGTCAGTCTGGTCTGGCCTGAACAATGGGCCAGGTCCAATAGGCCTCGCTAGACCCTGCCCGGTTGGCCGAGGGTCTAGCTCACCGTGTCACCCGACGAACTGGTCTAGTCCGAACCAGCCAGAACGGGGCACTGATCTGGCCTGCTGGTGCGTGTTTGGACCGTTGGCGTGATCTGGACCACTGGGCTTTGGTCCAGGCCAATGGGTAGCAGGATCGGACCGACCCATTGGGGGATCCGCCCACTAACTGGGGACCGGCTGCGCAGTGCAGCCGGTGGTGCCGACTAGCCGAGACGTGGCCTGGCCGCCACATCCGGCTCCCCTAGTTCCACGGGTGTGAGGCCCTTCCACCAGCCACGGTCGATAGACTATGGACTCCGGAGCTTTCTGGGAAAGGCGCCGCCACGATTAACAAGCCACATCTTCCTAGTAAACAGGGCTTTCTGGTACATTCCGCCTCCTCCACATGGCTGATGAGGTGGGAAGAAGTTCATAGGACCACCGAACGCGCTTTGGTGGTCCTTTCTTCGAGCCGTCAGCATTTTTGGCCTCCAGGTAGCACCCTCTTCACCGTGAGGATCCCAAAAATACCATGCCATCATTTTGAGGGCACGAACACCAAGAACGTACATGCGGAGGGGCTCATGCCTTATTCGTGTCAGCCTAGGGCCTCTCTGTTAGAGTTTTAAAGATGGGGGAGGTTTGGGGAGTTTCCGTTCAGTCATTCTATGCCATGATTTGGGCCTTAAATAAATAAAACCCCAAGAATAAAACACCCTCCTACATAATGGAAGAATCATAGATCCAACTGTTCATATGTTGATCCGTGCTCATCATTTTTTTGAAATGGACTAGGAAGAACATCAAATCAAACACTTATACCTCTTATGATGTCTAGTGTTTTAATGTTCGTATTGGAGAGATTAAGACGTCGATGTCAGTTCTCTGTTATGATCTTTGAAAGGCATCATAAATGTTGATGTTATGCCGACGTTTTTCATTCTTCACTAGGGTGGAAGTCCATCAGAGGTTCTCTATAGAATCCTCCAAAATTTTAATCCTTATTTCCCTAGCACATCGAACTATAAAGAAGAGCACGTCGAAACATTTCCATTAGGATGTGACATCATATCGTTATAATGTTTTATTTAATCCAAGAACTACTTCAAAAGATAGAAAACCCCACTAGTACGATTACTGAATGTACCTTAAAAAAGTTAAAAAACTTTTTCTGAGGTCTCCAGACCTTGGAACCACGTGCCGTCAAATTTCACAGTCTCAAAATAATTCCATAAAAAAATTAAATTTAAAAAAAAAATCCAAGACTTTTCATATATGTTTTGTAATGAACCTATATTTCTTTATGAGGGGTATATGTATCCCCTTTGTCATGTTTAATCATGAATTTATTGATAATAATGATATTATACGTTTCATTTAATAATAGTTGTTCTTGGGCCTTATGATTCAATGTTACCATTGTGGTAAATGTTATATGTTATAATTGAATCATTTATTTAGGTTGTTCAAGATTTTGATATCAATGATTAAATCATAGGATTTATATTTCATAAAACTCATTAATTTTCTCATCATATGTTTATTTCAAGAAAATAAATACTTTCCCTTCATATTCATATCTTAATGTATACAAGAGGAAGAAAAGTTTTTTTTTAAAATATGACTTTATTTATCTCCTCTGTAGAAAATCAATTTTATTGAAAAACTATGGTTTATAAAATGTTGTCAAAAATTATTTTAAAATTATCCAAAATTTTTATTGATTTTTTTGAATGATTAGATTTTTTTTAAAAGGGACCATCATGTTATATTCTAAACAAGGATACATAGAATATTATGGAAAATGTGATATAAATATTTGTTTAAATGTGTATTTAATTAACTATATTTTATGACATCATAACTATTAATTTTTTTTATGATTTCATTTTATGTTCCAAATTTGATTTTCCCTTAAAAGGAAACTTATTTTTTTCTTTTCAAGATAAATATTTTTAAAAATTGAAAGTATATTTTCCTCCTGAAATTTTTTAAGTTATCTTTAAATATTATTTTATAATATTCCAATATAAATTTGAAATAAAAATATTACGAAATTTTTTTATGTTTTAAATATTTTTTTTAAATTAGAAAGTATATCCTCCTCAAGAAATGTTCCATGTAATCATTAAAAATAATTTTCTATCTATGATGACTTTATTTGATGTGACATATGAATTAATGGTGATATAATCCAAGGACACCAGTCATATTATTTATATGATTTTTTATGATAATGAAGAAATGATATTCATGAAACATGTTTCTCTTCCATGGGTTATAACATGAAAAATTTATTATGAAACACACTTAATTTTCCATGGATTATGATGTAATGATATAATGGAATGATTATAAAAACTGTTTATTTTCCATAGGTTATTCTATGATTAAATATTTATGACAGGTCTTTATTTTCATGGGCTTTATTATGATGAAATGTTTATGAAAATTATTTCTTTTCATGGGTTATATCATGTAGAAATTTCCATAGAGACCATTTATTTTCATAGGCTCTGATACAATGAATACTTTGTAATCTCACAAAAAAAATATATAGGATTATTATTATTTTATGGGTGGGACATATATATCCATAATTAATTGGGTAAATATTGATATCCTATGAGATAAAATGGACTGGAATGGGGAGTGGACCCCGTTTAGTAAAGGACTCTGTACAGTATGGTAGTCTTGGTGGTGAACCATGAATACTATAATGGTTTGGGGAGTGAACCCATTCCACTATGATTATTTTGGAAATTATCCTTTAATAATAAGGAAAATATATTCTATTCTTATGTGTTTGTGAGAAATAAATGAATTATACAATGTTATGTTCACACAGTTTAGATTATTTGATTCCATTATGATTCATGTCTTATGAAATTACATGATTTATTACATAAATTATTATTATTTACCTATGATATACAATGTATTAGTTTCAATAGGAATTATAATGATCTAGGACTCATATTATCATGTTCTAAAGACATCTCCCATGTTTACCATTAATAAGAATATAAGAAGACCCTTTATTACGTTTCTTTTCCCAGGTTATGATTAATGGTTTTAGGTAGGGTATGTTTGAAAAAATTACTACGAGGGAAGATCATTATTGGAGATATTTAAGATCATTCAATAAAAAAATAATATTTTGTTTCTTGTATCTAATGAAACATAACAAATATGGTCCATGGGATTTTATTTGTGAAATTTATTGAACATTCATATAAAAATATATAATATTTGTGAAGGATATTGTTATGTCATTACAACTACCTAACTTGAGTCCTGACGACATCAATGAAGAAGGAGGATCAAGACTCAGCTGATGCTGGAACCACCACAAGTACTTATAGAGAAGAATACACATGGCTTGCTATATAATGTCCAGCATCAGAAAATAAAAATAAATGAATAAAAAAATATTATTAGTAACAAATATTACAATAAATATAAATATAATAATATAAATATGTGTAATTATTATTTAAAAAATAAGTATATATATATTATTAATAAATTTTAAAATATATAATTATAACTATATTAATAATAAAACAGATATATATATATACATGTTTTAAAATAATAAATATATATTAAAAAAAATATAAACCTAACGTATATATAAGTCCAAAAAATAATTGGATATGAGCACATAGGTTCGAATTCTAGGGCCCTATTTTTGTAATTGATTGTTGTGTTTTTCATTATGATGGTATTATTCATGAATGAAGGTGTATGGAGAATTTCACTAAATGTTTCTAGAATTTTATTGGAATGGGAATAAAAGTTTATTAGAGATTCAGCAATATCTTTATAGTTCATGTGGACATTTAAAAACCTATTCCTTCATAGTGAAATTGGTTTTTGGAATTTTTACTCGATCATCATTGAAAATGGAATATAGTGATATAAATGACTTTTGTAAGTTAGGGAGTTATATACAGAGATGTTACTATGAGAAAATACTTGTTTATAGTCGATATATTTAATTTTATTAATGAGAAGAATATAATAAAAGAAATAAGGGTGGGAGGATGATCATATAGGATCTATCAATTCACAACAAATCAAAGAGAAAAGGATGTAGAGGACCAAGATGGAAGCAGTACTACTAAGATGGGGGAGGGAGACACTCTTGCCAGAGATGCATACATTTCCCTTCCTTCTTGAATTTCATATCTTTATTTTTAGTTTCATTATGGGTGATATTTAAATAGGGGAATCAAAATATGATAAACCGATTTTAATTTATCTTTTCTTCGAGTGTTAAAACAATATTTTAGTAACATTTTAGTTTGGTGTTCTTTTCCTTCAATTTTGAGCAATATTTTACACTTCATAATAACAAAAAAGTGATGGTAGTGAATCATTACAATCTTTATCATTGAACAATTTTATAAAAATTGGAAAATGTTAAGGTATTTCATCTATATAATGAAGAGATTGATTACTGAATTTTAAATGAGAAATAAAATTCAAATTAATTTCATCAATATATGTAACTTCACTAATGTGATAGATCATTGAACATTCACATTATCAAAAACAAATGAATAGTTTTATTAATTTGATTTTGATAGAAAAATATCATTTTATCTGTTCAAAATAGTCTAAATACCCTATTTACATCCACTATCTCTACTCTATTTTTTCTAAATTCAATCAACACTTCCACTACACACTTCACTTTCACTCACTACACTCCATCATTTTTTTTGTTTTTTTGTTGGGTTTTTTCTTTATTTTGGTCACTCACACACAACTTATGACTTATTTGAGGAATATACACCCCTATTATCGCAATACTAATTATAGGATGTATGTTTTAGTTTTTGATATTTAATTTGAATGAAATTAAATAATGATTGTGTCAAATTTTGGTACCCTTATTTCAGAAGGTATTTATGACCAAGTAAAAATAATTAAACATAGAAATCTCAAGAAAAAAAATCATTAAAATTTGAGAAAAAATATATTTGAAAAATTTCACTATCTTTATGCACTCAGGAATAACTAATCTAGAACTTTTAACCCCAAAACATGAAATTAATCAACACTATTCTCTTCATTATAAATAAAGGAGTCTATAAATTTTAAATCTAAAAAACATTTCTTTAGGATGAGTTTAAAATCAAAAAATTATTTTCCCACAACCCATTATTCCTACACCTATGAGACCTAGTATTAGTGTTTCTCAACTACCCATATTTTCAATTAATACCTCTTGTATAAGGTTATCTCTTGGGTCTTGGAATTATGATGTTGATATATATCATCCATAATATCTTCTATATTTCAATGGTTTTCATATATCGGACTATTTAGGGAATCTTAGAGACTATTACAGTTCAATCCAACAATTTCCTCTATGAGTGTTGAGTGAAGAGGAAATATGACTCAAGATTTTTCCATTGTATATTATGGGGAGGTCTAGGACATTGTTCCATATAGTTGATAATCAATTAATTTATTCTTGGGATGAGTTGTTAAATTCCTTTGTGTAAAAATTTTAGCTTAAGAAAAACATAATTGAAGTGAAGAATAAGATCAATATATTTTTTCTAGGATGAGAGAGTGTTGTTTCATGATGGACAAGAATATTTTAAATGTTTTCATAGGTAGATTCCCAATAAATAGTTAGCACCCCATCTTCTCATTGATACTTTTGACCATACACCCTAACAAATAAAAAATAGTTGACAATTAATGTTGGGGTGGATTCTATTTTCCCAATGCTGATGATCATAATAAAATATTCGAAAAATCATCCCAAAAGAATTAAAATAAGTACACTATGAATATAATCATATATAGGGATGAAAATAATATTGAAGATGCATTTTTTTTAGGAAAATTTAAAAAGGAATTAGTGATGTCACAATAAGATGTATGGTCGTAATTAAATATTTTTCCCATATTTGATCTCCCTATCCAATATAAATAAATTACCTAGTATGTGAATTATTGTTCTAGAATTTAGGTATTCCAAGAAATCAGTAAAAATAAGGATATAAAAAAATTACACAAACTTATCATGTAAATAACATGGTGTAATGAAATAATCAACTAACCCAAATTAATAAACCATACCCCAAATAGTATTTTTAATATGAATATAGGGATGAACTATTAAATTATTGAGGGTTAATTAAGGGCAAATTGTAATAGGTTTGGGGTGAGATTTATTCTTTAAAAATGAGTTAGACACTAGGATTTATTGTCCATAACTTCTCAATGTCATAATGATATATACCTAGGGGGAAGAGATAGAAGAAAACTACCTAAAAAAATTGAATCAAATTCAGGAGAGAATGTTATGGATTGGAAAACCATAGATGATATTAAAATTGATGAACCGGTTATGGAATTTTCTATGGAAAAATAAAGAGATTTTCAATATGAAACTAGAAATAACAATAAAAAATTCTAAAATATAAAGATTTGGATATACAAGATGAATCACAGAAAAATGATGGAAACTCAAATGAAAATGAAACTCAAAGATGAATCAATGTAAAATTTATTAATATTGGGGATTAAGAAAGTAATTTTTGAGGATGAGAATAATATTACTCCATTGTTAAAGAATTATCCCTCTCTCATCCCTTTTCTAAAAATGATGAAAAATAAAAATAAAAATTATTACTTCAAATTCTTTCAAATATTTGCGAGCTTCAATGTTAACATGTCATTTAACGAGTCTTTGAACAAAATAAAATCATATAAGAAATTTAATAAGAGGTCCATAACTAATAAATGGGATTGGGTTGAGAGATCAATAATAAGTTTGATTGAGGAGGGTAGTACCATAGTCTGAGAGAACATCCCAAAACTAAAAGTCACTGGATGTTTATTCATCTCTATAAAACTAGTCTATGTGAAGATATTTGGTTAATGTATTATCTAGGAGGGTAATTAACCTTATTATCTACTCCATGATAAAAAAGGAAACTATATTTTCATATAGATATCTTTATTATACAAGAACCAAATATAGATTTCCAAGAACCATGAAGAAAATTTTTAGTTACCTACATAGGAACTGAGCCTATAGAGAAACTGATCCCACACAAAAACTTACAATTTTATCCTTGAATATGTAATTGATCACCCTGAATAATTTTTTTAAAAACTAAGCCTACACAGGAACTAAAAAAATGACAGATATTTGAGATTAAAATTAAAATATACATTTTCAAGAACCATGAAGTACTGAATCCCAAATTTAATTTTATTGATGATAATATTTATTCTTCTATTAATGGTTTTCATTCCCCCACCACCATAATGTACCCAACCATGTTTTATTTTCCACTTTATGTTCATGAAAAAAATGAGAAGGTAGAGACTATTTTTGGTGATTTTAATGATGAATATGGATGTTCTATGGTTGAGGATGATTATAATTTTAGTTTTGTTCAACAAAAGAGTGTAAAAGAATTTTTCCAGTCTATAATGAGTAACTCGAGGAGTCTCTTGATTATTTACTAGATGTGTATTATAGGTATTCCCTTATTTCATTGTATCACTTGGATAATGAGCTATTTTCCCATGACATGGTGGAGATCATATATGATCTTGAAGACTATTAAATTTCCTCTATAAAGAAAAGTTTTAATATGCACCTTTTTGTTGTTAAGTTTCAGATGGTTGTTTCTATTATGACCACTTTTTCTAAACATGTTAATGACATAAGTGTGGGGGGAATCGAGGTTGAGAATTGAAATTTAAGGATGATCATTATGATATTGGTGTTGGGAATCCTTATTCTTTTCTTAATTCTATTACTATAAAAATGAATTTAGAAACTTTTTATGGATGGGGACTTAGTCATATTATTTTGGAGTTATATGTGTAATTTAACCTACTGAGTTTTATGAGGTTCTTTGGGAACTTTTTCAATTTTCAAAAGAAAATAACCGATCTCCAATTGATGACGAATTTTACCCGTTTAACATTCATGGATAAAATAATTAGGGGACTATATCAAGAAATACACTATAAAATTTTCATTGCATTGGAGGAAACAAAATCTTTTTAATGATAATTTCTATTTATATACATTCTCTTTTATCTATTAGCTATATCAATGATTCTTTGAACCAAAAATAATGAAATTTATACTAGATTCCCTTTTTCATATTTTAATTCTATTTATTTCAATTTTTTTAACTAACAATGAGGTGTGGATTATGTTTGTGTGGTGGATTTACCATGAAAAGTCGTCATGAATAAATTCATGCGACCATTAGATGTAGGCACAGTTGGTTATGAAATTATCATTTTAGTGGCATGACCCTTTTATCATAAAATTGCATAGGAAGAGTCTAGTTAAAGAAACCCAAATAAAAAATTCCTAAACATTAACTCTTTGTTTTATTAATTCTCGAAACTTATTTGGTCATTTATTTTTTTAGTTTCATGAATTTTCGACAAGATAACTATTTCAATGATCATAAAATAGGTTAAAATTTCTTTGTAAAATAATGTAAAAATATTTTCCTATTTCAGGGAGTCCTTTTTTTCATTACTATCTTACTTTCCTTTATTTTATTTTTATTACTACAAGTTCTATTTTAATTTTATTTACTATAATTTATATCAAAATTTTATTCAATTCATTTCCAGAGATAGGGCTATTTCAAATTTAATTAATGTTGTCACTACATGCACTATTTTCAATTCATTTTAATATCTTTATTTAATTCAAATGTATCATGAAAAATTTTAAATTTGATTTTTTTGCTTGAGAATATTATAGTGTCTAGTTATAATATTTTTTATATGTTTTCTTTAGTATAATATTTTTATGGGAAAATGTATTTAAACTTCCTTGTACACATTAAAAAAATTATTTCATATACTAACAATCCAATATTTATAACAAAAATAGTTTGATTGTTTATCCTTCCATGGTTCAACAATTTGTATAGTGTCAAGTTTAAAGTGTGGGGGAGGGGGAATAATTATGTTAAAATTCAGTTAATTGAAACCCAAAAAAATCACAATTTTTTTCAAATTTCAACCCTTTCATGAATCAATTTATATTTTTTCTGTGTATAATTTTAAAAAATCTATAAAAACAGAAAAACATAATTATTTCCAACCTAAGTGATAATTTTTACATATTTTGAGGGGTTTCCCTAATTATACAATTTCCAGAATAATGTCATTGATGACTATTTATATCATCCTATTTTATGAATTTTCTATTTAAGAGCATAGAAAGTGAATGTGATGTTTTTGTGGAATTTAAATTCTAACCTTTGAAAATTATAAATTTTGAACTTGAACCTCAGTGATATAGTTTTTTTGAGAAAACACCTCACATAGAAAACTATTAAGATAACTATTCAAGTCCTCTATAACTAGATTAATATTGGAATTTAGGAACCCATAGTTAATATAATATACTTCAGGCACTGTGTGTCTATGTAAGGCCTTTGTAGAGATCCAATAAGTTCTTTCTTGTTGTTCTATATAGATACATAGATGTGTAAAACTCAAAAAAGGGATAAAATATTTATCAAGAGTAAAAAATGAGTTCATTGAGGAATGGTGAAGTTTTAACATAGATGAAGAAGGTGAAAAATGACTTACATGAAAATTAATTGAGTTGTATCAATGAAGTGAAAAATGAACCATTGGTTTTTTTATCTTCGGGGATAATAATAATTGAAAGTGCCTCTAATTAAATTTTATAATTAAAATTTTTTCTTATGTGTTTCAATTCTAGAAGTGGAACAAAATTAGGAATGGAAATGAGTTAGTGGGTGGGATTTACAAAGGAGGCATGATTATTTAACGATTTGGATGAATTTTTTATTTACTATCACATCAGACTAATTTAGAATATGGGTAAGATTTGACACATTTTGTTTAATTTTTATTTGAATAAATAAAATTCTTTGAAATTTTTGGGAGTAAAACAAATTATTATTGGGGGAGTTTGTTGGGGATTTTATTTCATTACCTTTTCCCATATCAATTATTATAAGTTATTATCTTATTATTAATAAAATAATTTTAGTTTCTAAATATTTGAAAATTGTTTTCATTTTAATATTTAATTATTAAAAAAGTTTTTTTTGTGTAAATATGTATTTTATTTCTTATTTATGATATTTAGATAATTAACATATTAATTATTAATTATTTTTAGACACAATTTATTTATTATTTTTTGTATGGTAGCATTACTAAATTTCTTTAATTTAATTATTATTCATTTTATGTTTATCAAAATAATAATTTTGATTACTATTTTTTTTATTTTTTTTTCATTTAAAATAATTATTGTATTTCATTACTAATAATTTGAAGTATTTTAATTTATTATTTTTCTTCGAAAATATTCTGTCTTTTAATTTTTATATGTACACAATTAAAGAAATTTTTATTCTTCATTTATTTTTTTACTGAAATTAATTGGTTTATTATTTTTTTAATTTATTAATTTATGTGTCATTTTAATTTCATTATTTGTTTTTATTTTATTTATTTGAAATTAGTTTCATTTTCTTAATTTTTTGTTTTATGATCTCCTGCCAATCTCGGATGATACCTCTAAGGTGCGACTAATGTATGTTACTACCAAATTTTATTTTTTATCATCCATGACCCTATTATTAACATTTAAATATACATGTAGATTATCAAAATCAACCACTCCCTTTAATATATACTTTCCCTTTCCACTGATCAACCCATATAAGCCTCATGCTACTGTCACCCCATATAATCCTCCCTTTCATATCTACTCCTGACTAAAATATCTATTGGAGAATAAGACCTATGACATGTTGGAGAAGAAGATATATGAAATAAAATAAAAAAATAAATAAAAAAAATAAATTTAATAATGATAATATAATAATAAATATAAAAAATATAAAAAAATATAAAAAATATAAAAAATATAATATAAATAAATAAATATATATATATATTTATAATAATATAGAAAATAAGTATAAATATAAAAATAATAATGATAATAACTTATATAATGAGGAATTATATATATATGAATATAATAACATATACATACAAATATGTGTATTTATATATTTATGTTTTTCAATAATAATAATAAAATTAAAAATATAAATTAGAATAAATATATGCTAAATGTATGTTTGGTCCAAAAAATGATTGGATCTAGGCCTATTAGATTGAATAAAAAGGATTAATTTCTATATATGATTGATATATTTTTAATTGTTCATGTATTATCAAATACTTGAGGTGTATAAAGAATGTCACATGAAGAATCTCGATTTAGGTGTAGAATCCTATAGTAGTTGATCGATGTTGGGTGAATCTCTAAACATGTCATGTGGAGCATTAATAACTTCTATATATGGAATGAAATTGGTTTTGAGATATTTCCCTCAGTCACTGTTAATGATGGAATATACTGACATAAATTCCTTGTAGAATCCATGTAGTTGTCCATAGAGCTATGAATGTGAGATCATATTAGTTTATTGTGAAAAAATATCAATTTTTTCTAGATAATCACCTAAAAAGAAAGAGGGACAATATTTTGATTAAAGATAATCCATCTATTCACATCAATGAAAATATATTAGTAGGTAGGGGATTGAGTTGAGAGAAATATTTGATCCAATGTTAGAGGAAAGAGACAATATTTCCATATATGTTTCCATTTATCCTCATTCATTCATTCATTTCAGATATCTATTTTTAATCTAATGAGTGGATACATTTTATGAGGTGAATCATATTGGATTGAACTGTTTTTATTTTATAATTTTTTATTAATTAAATATAATCATATATTTTAATCATTATTTAATGTTTTTTTGTTAAAAAATTAGAATAATTTAACAACATTTATGATTTTATATGTCACAATATTGAATAATTATATTCTTTATCATTGATCAGAGTAATGAATATTGGAGAAGGTTAATTAATAAATTCTCTATAATGGAAAAATAAAATTTTAAATAAAGATTGAAAGACCAAAATTAAAGTATGTTCATTATGGTATGGAAGATCCTTTAATAGACTGATCAGTGAACATTTACCTTTTATCAATGCTCTAAATGGTTGTAATAATTTGTGTTAGAATGGAGAATATCATTTTATCAGTTCAAAATATAATAAATACTATATTTCCATAAATTATTTATATCTGATCTATTTTTGTTCTCCTTATTTTCCTTACTCTATTTGAAACATCACCGTGAGTCACTGCACTCCATCATTTCAGTTTGTTTTAGTTGTTGGGTTTTTTTTATTTTCTTTGATTTGGTCACTCACACACAACTGAATCCATCCTTGATGAATCATTAATCTGATCACCATCATACTAACAATAAGAAGTATGTAGGGGTTAAAAATATTTAATTTTCATGATCATAAATCATTTTCATTCCATTTTTCGTAATTATCATGATCCTATAAATAAATTTTAAAATTTCTATTTTAAAGCACAGATCAAAATAAATATAAAATAATAATATTTCCAAAAAATTACAATGCAACACTATGGATTAGTGAATTTGGTTCTTTTATGTTATGTAAATTGAATCTATGTTACTTGGATAAATAAATATCTAGATTAAATCCTAGATAAGTTTTTTGTATAATATCATTTGACTTAGAAATGAACTTTTTCATGTACTATGGGAGGTATTTTTTATTTTTGTTTGACATGTTTCATTATAGAAAATTATCATTGATATATTTTTTAGTGGAATGATCCATCAACCGTTTTAGATGTAATTAAATTCCTTAATAATAAATTTATATCATTATTGGCTATTAAGGTAATAAATATATACACATGGCTTACCCATATACTTATATGATGTCATTATATTAATAAAATCCATGGAATGTTATTTGGGGATGATTATTTCATGTTTTGTGCGACAATTGATATCTTTAATGATTTGAATTAGAGTTTATGTTTTATATAAATTAAATGAATACATTAGAAAATTTAATTATAATCTTATATCCTTTCACCTTCACTTCTAATTTTTTATGATAAACACCATACATAAATCAAAATACTCATGTTTACCTTGATATTTTATAAGATATGGAGTCATGGAATATATCTACATTATCACTTAAAATCACTACAATGTTCATGGACCTCATGTATTAATGGGTAAAGGGTGAATACAATATACCATAAATATATTATACAAGTAATGTAAATATCAAAAACATTGTCTATGATATTGTTATATCGTAAGGATTGAAATATTTATTTCATTACAATTCCTTATCAAATAGTTCAAGAGTGTCTTCAATAGATTTTAAAGGAAGATGAATCCACTAAGATTATCAAGTGTTCTTCACAAGACTTCATGCATCCCCCCATATCTCTATTCCTCCTCATTTCAATTACCTTGAGAGATACTAACATATCATAGGATTGAGGACTATTTTTCTAATATAATGTGTGATCCATGTCTAACTGTGTATACACAATTTAAGAGTGTGTACATTGGAAACATCTATATAATTTTCATCAAACTAGTGTGATAAAAGATGTATCTGATGCTTCTCCATGAAAGGTGTATAGTGTTTGAAATTTTAAATTTTCATGGTTTCAGTTTCGCTAAAAGGGTAATCAAAGGAATTAGATTTACAAATGAATTTTATCTGTAGATTTAGTTTTTATTTATATAAAAAACCCAATTGTTGTAGTAAATAATTTTAATTTATTTAAATTTTATAATTTATTCTAGAAAAATATATATCACTAATATTTTAATGATATCATACTACCAATTCTTAAGATTAATTTTAATTTTATACTGCGACAGATCGTATGACGTATGATATCCTTGGTTGTAAGATTGTCACACCCTATAATAAGTGATATCATTAGTGGTGGCATAGTTTATTCATTCAAAATTACACGATTTAATAGAATATTTTTTGGAGGATCATGGTGATTTTTTGCACTACTCTCTATAATAAAACAACGTACCAAATGTTAATTATTATTATGATGCATATGATAAATTACCACCCCCATGATCTAAAGGGATATGTCATAACCAGAACAATTTTTTTAATGTAAAATATATATAATGTAGTAATACATTATTTATGATAAAATTTATTTGGTTAAATATGATATCTAATGAAAATGAAATTTTCTTAAAAAAATTTACCGATTTTTATGTTTTTTAATTGTTTATAAATTATATAAAAATTTAATGTATGATATTTTTCATATTATATTTTTTTATAAATTTAATTGATTTTAAAATGATTATTATTATAAATTACATGTTTTTGAATTATTTATGAAATAAATATTCCATAAATATTAAATGTTAATACTAAAATACCATATGGAATTTTATACCATGACATAAAATTAAGATATAAAATATTTGAATAGAAATTATTATTATAATTTACAAAGATCTAAAAAATTAAAATGAAAAAATACTAAAGATATAAATTGAATATTACTAATTAATAATTGTTATATATTATAATTGTTCAAATAAAAGGGGTTTTTTCATGAAATTATTAAAACCATATCAAAAGTTTTTTTTGATTATTTATACAATAAATGATTAAATTTTATGAAATATATCATATATTAAATATGTAAACTGTTTATATGAAATAATTTGAATTCATAATATCAATATCACATTGAATATCAGATATTTACATAAATGTTAATATAAATGAAAATATAGTGAGGTTAATATTAGAAAATAAATTAAATAGTTTATATTTTTCTAATTTTGGAATGGTTATAATGAATTACTAAATTATAATGTTTTTTATAATTTCTATACTTATGGATTGTTCATATTATTTATTTAATTTTTAAATACATGATTTTTTCATTTATTTAGTATATTATTTGATTTATTTTATTATATAACTGTTATATTATTATTTTTTTATCCTTTCATTTAAAGTTTTATACTCCTATAAATTGTTATACACGCGTTTAAGGAGTTATATTTTAGGTATGATAAATAATTTAGTTTTCTTTAACATTGAAATTGAAATTTATTAGGTTAGGAGCTTGAATTAAGAATATGATTATAGTTTAGACATAATAGGTGTTATAATTATGATGGAATTAATGTATCTCTTGAGTAAAATATCCTTCTGTAGAGGGACATTGGGTAAGACTTTTCATTACCAAGGATTCTTGTTTCTTAATTGAAATGGTGTGAGTTGGATATCTATCAACCCAAGCATACTCTTATGGGGATTATTAGTTTCATATTATTATATTTCATTAAATGAAAGGGTTTCACATTCCATTTACATGATATATATTAGTATATGTGTAAAAATTGTTGAGTTTTTTAGTTTCTATTAATAATATAGTATTTGTGTTTTATAAAGAGATGAACATGAATTTTGATCAGATTGATTTGTTATATGGAATATGGACTATAAACTAATTAAGTATAAAAATAAACAAATATAAAATGGAATAACATAAGGTAATTAAATGAGATTTATTCCAATAGAAAAATTTTATTTTTCATATTCATTCTATAGTTAATACTTTTAATGACCCATATCATCTAATTGTGTGGGATCATACCAAAGTTGGGGGCCCTTATTTTATATTTTATAAAAAGATAATGTATGGAGATGAATTAATGAATGGGGTGCCTCATTTTTGGAATTTTATTTTCATTACACATAGTTTAGGATCCTAAAAATGTAAGATACTAATTATATGGTGTTGAGTTTATTCATGGGTTGTATTGGACAAAGAGTTTCAATTTCAAACACCCTAGAGTCACATTTTATATAATTGGGAAAATTTCTAACATTAATAATTTAGTAGTTGGGGTAATGTAAAGAAGTATCATGGTTCAGTGAAATATCGATCTTTCTTAACTAATGGATATGGTGTATTTAAAAGGATTCTTTATTTTAGTGGGTAAACATTTATTAAAATATCATATCAAATGAATGTAAGTTATGAAACTCAAATAATAATTTTTATTATTGATTTATGGTAAATATATTATTATCAAACATTATTTTGTGGTAAATTCCAGTGAAATGGATAATTATAAATTTATTAACATTTATAGACTTGTATATGAACATTAAAATTATTCTTAAGTTAAAATTATATTTTATTTGGCCTAAGAATACCTTCCCAAGTAACTAATAATTGAAATTTTTCAAAGGAGAATCTGTATTATTATGAGAACCATAGAATAACCAGTATATAATTTTAATGTAATTAATTGATTAATTACATGAGGAAAATTATTATCCACTCATATAATCAATATGATTGAGTGTGTTGATAACTTAAGGATAATTAATGATTCCTTATTCATTATTCTGACTATGAATGTAATTCTTTTTTTACAGATTGAAATTATTTGACAATTTGAATGATTTTAAAAAGAATTATCTCATGTTATAAATTATTTGAGGATATATTATATGGGAATTAGACATATATGTTTTATTAAGGTAATGATTGTGTAAGAGGGTAAATGTTTAAATGAGTAGAAGAAAAGTTACTTAGAATATTCAATAGGTATTCTCCAAAATAGATCTATAAGGTAATTTAATCCTAATAGAGTTATTACAATGGATGATGATTGATTTAATATGTAAGGGAATTAAATGGATTACCAAATGGGGTTTATAAAACTCTATGTAATGTCTTTTTTTCATATATTAGTGTTATAGAAATTAGTTCATCAATTTGAAAGGCATAAGATTCTAATTGTTTAGTTTTTATGTGTTATTAATATAAAATATTACAAAATAATGTATTAAATTTATTAATTTTGTAGTTTTAATTTATATAATAAAAAAATTCATTCTAAATCACAGAATGGGTTAATATGATCATATCGATCTTGGATGGATCTTAGTAATGGATATATATAATAAATTTGTTTTTCTTATATGATTAGATATGATTTTTATTAATAAAAATTTGTAATTTACAAGATGATATGATGATTTTAACACATATAATTTGTGTGCCATCAAATTCTATAACCTAAATAAGAAGAATATAATAATTAATCATGTTTTAACCTGTATAAAATACTTTATATGTGATATTTAATAAAATATAAAGGATTTTATCCTTGTATAAGTGTTATATTTTATATATTAAATTTATGCTTGACGAGTAATTCTCCATAAAAATTTAACACTGTATAATATATAGATATTAATTTTTTATTTATTAAATATTTTTAATGATAAAAAAATTGTTCAATCTAATCAAAAATGATTTTGAGTTCCTTAACATGATATTTTGATAATAATATTGTGTCTAATAGGTTATTGGAAGTATGATTGAACTTATTAAGGTGTACAGTCAATATATGAATTATTATTCCACTAAAAATAAGAAGTGAATTTCATGTATTATCCAAAAATAGATTAGTATATGTATTCAATGATAAATGTGAAGAGTAAAATTCAGTAATAATAACGAAGTTGATATCATTTTATATCCCAAATAAGTTTCATGATATATTGGTAATGAAAAGTATATATAGTTATATATCATTAACCAAAAAAATTCAGTGAATATATTGATTTAAATAGTTCTTAATATAATGATTATGATTAACATAGAGAGGGATTTAAGTACACAATAAATGGTACAATCATTGTATCATTTGATATTGTGAATAAAAAGAGTATTAATTTGTTATTGAAATAATTTAAAATTATGAATATGCTTCCAAAGTCTATCGAATATTCAAAATTAGTGTCTTCATATATATTTCTCACTAAAATAGTTTAGTGAGAAGGATTTATCAGATCGTTATAGAGATATGTGGTATAAATTAAAAAGAGATGTTTGAGTTTAGAAAATACCTAAATGTGTAGAAAACATAATTATGGTATGGTGTTCTATCATATGTGATATGTTTATATGGGACCCTATATATATATTTTTAATTGTAGTTAATGGGGTTTAAGAATATAAAAGAAAACATGTTAATTTGAAATTAAATATCCATCTTTTCATGTTGGATGCATATATTACATTTATTTTCCTCTAAAAATATAACTTAATTGATGTTAGTCATATTGTATTATAGGTTGTGACGAAATATTAAGTTTAACATGTGAAGAATTACTTTTTTATGAAATAAAATTTACTCATGCTATAAAAAATGAGTTTTCTAAACATGATATCCCTTGAAGTGTAGAAGATGGAATATCATACATTATATTATTAGTATACATGGAGTTTTTGTATCATATTTAGAATTATCAAATACCTATGGTTGGTGTGATATATACAAAAAACATCATAATTTTATACATTTCATATATAATCTATTTGGATTTGAAAAGCATGGGTGATTGAGTTTGTATCTTATCATCTAATCGGTGAGATATTAAGAAGGATTTAAAATTTCCTTTAATATATCATGTGTGACATCATGTACCTTGATTAATATATGTTTAGGATGACTGTGAACATACTTAGACTAGTTATACGATATTTTTATTTATTGGGTGAAACATAGTTGATGTTCTTGTCTATAATAATAAATGAAATGTGATTTATTTATCAACCTTGTCAGTATATACTAAATTGATTGAAATTAAATGAGTATTATATATAGGATTGAAATAATCAATGTCTAATTATTACTTGGTTTTTTTGTATAAGTGATTATATGAAGATGCATTCTTTTATATTATTTGGATTATGGATATAGGTATATTGATGCATTAGTTTGATTGATATCTCAGTAGATAAATTTTTAGCTAGAGTACCACTAATTCTTGAAAAGTATCCCTTATTTTATTATATTTACAAATTTTGTATTCATATTTAATATCAATTATAAAAGTCTCACAGGATTACACTTTTTGGTATACTAAATTATGATTGAGTTTGACTTAGAGAGAGGCTCTAAAAGTGTTTTAGTTTTCATAACTAATAATTTTGGGATAGAAATTCTTAAGGTGTTAAATATTAAGTGATAGTAGAGTAGGTTTATTGGGTCTTTACAAAGTGTTTGATAATATTTATGAAAGGATTTTTAAATATAGTTCCACATGTTATTGAACATGATAATAAATAAGTAAAAATGTCACAAATCACTGAGTTTTTAGTGAAAGTGGAAGAGTAAAATATATATTACCTAATGAAATTAATCACACGACACATTAATTTACACCCTAATAATTTTCAATATATATATTTTTGAATAAATTTAATTTCATTAATATATTTTTATGCAAACAACATCGGGTTTAAATTAAAATACTCTATGTAAATATTATTTTCATATTACCATTATAACCATGAAATGATGTAATATTGTATTAATTGAAATAACTAAAACATGGAAATTATGGTTATCTATTAATTATAAATAAATTAAGAATTATGTGAAAGAAAAATAAATGTTTTCTAAAAAACTATATTTTTGAAAAGGATGTTTAATCACGCTTCATGCACATAATTTAATATTAAAATCATAAAATTTTTGAAAATATTTTTGATAAAATGAAATCTATTTTTTAAATAATCATATCATTATAATATTAGGTTTAATTTTTTGGATTTTTCTAAAACGTTTCATTTCTCAATGTGTGGTTAAAAATACTAAATTTTAAATGAAAACATTTTTTTAAATTATTTATAAAGATAAGTTACATATTTGTCTAATTTTAAATTAAATAATTTAAAATATTTATCTAATTTTAAATTAAATTTTTTAAAATATTTATCTATTAATACTATTTTTGGTCATTTAAATAATTTTAATATTGATTTTTTATATTACACCATTTTAAACATTTGATTATTTATTCTTGGAAAACTCGCTTTCTTATCACGTTTTCAAGAATAATTTTAAATTAAATGTTACCACATATGTGAATTGAATTTTTTAAAAAATAATTAATTATTTGAAATAAGTATTTTTTTATAATATAACAAGTTTATGTAATTTTTTTACCAAAATTAATAGTGATAATAGAAAAAATTATTTAACATGGTTATAGTAAATAATGATTTTCTAGGGGTTAAACTCAAAAGATACGGGTTAAAATAATATAAAAAATGCCAAACCTATATTGCATGTCCATATTTATGACCTATAAAATGTATTTCTCTAGAATACATAATTTTTAACACTCGTGTCATTTGGAAAACGTGGGTACACATTTATCTTTTCAAAAATTACAAGCATACCACTAAGTCCCATATAAAAGCCCATCCCACTCGTCTCTTCTTCAAACCATAAAAACGTTTTGAATCCTAAAAAACCTGAATAAATAACTTTATAAATTCTATAAAATAATCTTATGAGCCTTATTTTGAGATTAAATCTTACAGTTGAAAGATTTTGTTGAAAATCCATGGAGGTTACACAAAGAAGAGGAAACATTCTTTAACTTGTGTTTTCATTTTGTTTCTTCCTCCAAGTCCATAAATTCATATTAATACATGAAAATATTATTCCATAAATATATTACATATAATATTATATTATTATAATAAGGTAATTACCTACAACCATCCCCACTTCTATCAAATGGGTTACTGAATCATTATTATTGTGTACAACAGACTCTATCATTGCGAACTGATGTGATTTGTTTTTCCAATACCTCATATCACAATTCTGTATGATGTTAGACATAATATATATATATATATATATGATATTTATAACATATATATAACAATTGAGTAGTTATATCATATATATAACTTTTTACCTTAATGTTTATTGGGTATATGATAACATCGATCCTATGTGTGGCATATTAACACCTCATGAAGTGATGTTATCTATTTTTTCAATAAATATTTACATTGAAGGTAAAAAGGATAATGATAATGAATATATGTGATATAAATATTATAATATTTATATTAAGGAATATATATATCATTATATACAGATAATATGTTATCTTCTTTCATAACGTTTCACTAAATAAAATATGGCTACAACGTTTGTGTACGCGTGGACTACCACCATTACCAAGCGATGTGACACACTTTTCATCACCACACCATATGGAAGATATATATAGGAATGTTTTAAGAAATAATATGGTATTTATAAAATTATTATCATTATGTAAAGATAAAATATTACTTACCAACATTCCATAATTATCCTAGAAAAGTTGAATCATTACCCATGTGTATGGACAACCTACCTTATCTATGATCGTAACATAATTCATTTTTTAAACCATAAATTATGATTATTCTAAAAATTATAATTGATTTATAAGTATTATGAAGATCAAATGATTAATATTATGTATATGATTGAACAATACAATAATCAACATAATCAAAACTACCACGACAAAATACGAATGAGAAAACAAAGCAATTAACACACAAAACAGTGACAATAATGAAAGATTATTAATGAACGAGTGATAAGATGTTATAAAAAGATCATATAGGATATGATAAATATTAATATAGTTTTGGTGGAATTTATTAACATGTTTTAAACCACTATACATAAATTTAATGAATTTTCAACCAAATGGAAGCATGATGTCAGGGAATTCATCTCATTTTACATACTATTAGGACTTATTGGTTATTATGAACCAATTTAATTTTATGTGGTGTATATAATTATCTGCTAACATATAGTATCTTTATTCATTCATAAATCATGGAATTTTATGTTTTTATTATTTTTATTTCTACCAATGGATTATAACTTGGTAATTAACAAGTGGTAAAAGTTACTATACAATCTCAATTTATTTTGTGGTTATTAACTTTATCTTGAAGAAATATCTTTAGTGGCATTATTTTCATTGGAAATTATATTTACCTTTAATATCCATATTATTTCTGGATGGATATTATTTCATAAACCATATTTCATTTTTCCATAATATTTTTTACTTTGAATATTATTTAATTAAATAATTTTTTTTGAAAAATCTATATTATGTACTCAATATAGATATTTAATGATGATGAAAATGTTCATGAATTAAATATATTATTTTATAAATGAGGAATACCTTGGACATGATGATATGTGTGGGGATTGATTATAGTTATCCCATTGATACAATGGAAAGTCTTATGAGAAAAAATACTGTGCCAAATTAAAATGGTTTTATACCTGTAGTTTTCAACAATATTGTGAATGTATATTATGATAGAGGTATCAGGTGCCTAAGACATCACTTCTAATAACTAAGATTTTCCTTCATTGAGAATTTAGTTAGTATTATTATTATTATTATATATGATATTTTATATATTATATTATATATGGATGAATTTAATTCTTTGTTATTGATTACATGGAATTTAGTTTTAGTTATTGACCTTTGTATATTAATTCTACCTCATATTATTATGATAGTTAAGTAATTTAAATGGAATATCTGTTCAGTTATTTACCTTCCCTTGTTGATTATGATTATTTATTCATGATATATTTTTTTGTACATAACCCTTACTGGGAATTTGAGCTCACACTTATTTTTTTTTTCCACCAAGAATTAAATAAGAGATATCTGAATATCTTTTCCAGGATGTAGTTCATATTATTTTTATGTATTATATTTTACTTTCTATTCCAATTATAAAATGGGTGTCATGTCTGTATATAGTTCTCCAAAACAACAAAAATGAACGGGCCTTTAGGATTTGATTCTTGGTATTTATGCCAATGTAATATAGAAGATACTGACTCTGGTTACTAGTTTTCGGAAGCTAAAAATAGTATCATATGATTCTTATAAGAAAACTGGGAAACTAGAAAAAATAAATCATATATTAGGGAACATAACCTAATGATAGAATTTGAGGACAATTAAAGAATAATATTCTAAAATTCTATTAAGGAATAGATTATGTGGTTTTCCCTTGTTTTACATCCCTTTCTAGATTTTATATGCATAAATAGTATAGGAATAGATGTACCTAGGGATAATAACTATAAAAGGCCATATTGGACATAACTTGATCGTCACCTGGTGCATAAAAATGGGTCTTACTATGAACCTAGATTAAAAATAAAAGGGTATAAACATAGTAGAATTCACAATTTCATTAAAACCATTATTATGGATTTGAAAATAATGATATTGCCAAAGACACCATTTTATGATTCTCAGATAAAAAATGTATAAAATTTAATTAATGTTTAGTCTTACCCCATAATTAAAATTATAAATTTTCATTTGAAATTCATATTTTTTATGCTAATATGGTATATTCTATTATTAATAAATGGAACATGGATGAAATAAGGGTATCAATACTTATAGCCAATGTATATAATACCATAACAAATAAGAAAATACATCTGCTACTAGAACTGCGAAATTTCTCTCTATGTTAGGGTATCTTAATTAGGTTATGAAAAATAACCTTTCTCAGATGGAGAAACATATTCCACATTGAGTGTCAATGATGCTGAAATTATTTATATGATAGAATCCCCCACCAAAAAATATGTTTACTAATCTAATGGAAACTATGAAATTTATTAAGTCTCTAGAGAATATATTTATGGAATCAAAATGTAGTGAAATGGATAAAGATACCTTTATAGTGTATTTTATCAAAGGTGATGTTGATAGATGGTGGTCCTTGATCCATATTACTATGGATGAAGAGGAAAAATAACTCATAGAATATAATTTTATTGTGGATATATTCTTTAAAAAAATATTTCCTTTGTGGGAAACAATTTAAATGAAGATAAAGTTACACATATTAAATAAAAAGCATGAAGAATATGTTTTTTAGTATGATGATACCTTTATAGGGTCACCTAGGTATCCTTTGGATTACATATGCAACACATATATCAAGATTGACAATTTCATTGAAGGTATTTTTACAATTCTTTCATGGTTACGGCTCTCATAAATGTTTTATTTATATGATGAAATAGTTTTATTTTCCATCAAATTAAAGAAGGAATTATCTAGATTGTACAATTCAAGTAAATTTAAGATAAAAAGGTCATATAAACACCATGTAAAAGGAAATTAATTGAATAAGTATAATGAAATAAAGAAATTTCAACATTTTGAAAAATATGGAAAGAATCACAATAGGAAATTTTTGAAGGGAATAATATTTTTTTTTTATAATTTTGGATATAAGGGTAAAAAGGGAAAAGAATACAAGGGTGAGAAATAAATAAATGATTTTTAGTGAATTAGTTGTAATGATAGGGGCCCTATACAATCAAATCACCCAAGCGTAAATGAAATCCCCCACAAAATAATCCAATGAGGGAAAGACATGACAATGTTCACACTGACTGAAAAATAATATTGTTTATTTCAATAAAACATCTAAGAAAAAAGTGGGAAATCACACAAGAACGAAATATGAGACAACCTATGAAAGGGGATCAACCATTGTAGACACGAGTCATAACAAACCTATAGACCACTTTTATAGTTGAGTGAGAACCACAAGTTAAACCCAAAAATCATCCCCAAACATACCTTTAGAATCATCAGGTTCCATCTTAGAATCAAGATCTGAATCCTCAAATAGAAGACCAGATTGGTGGCTGATAAAGCTAGTGCACATCCTATCATGCCTTCCTTCCACCTCTTGTATGCCAATAACCTATGAGGAAACACCCAGATTCAAGATCTCTCTTTCCCTACCCCTATATTTTTGTCTTTATTTTTGGTTTATTGACATCCTCAAGGATATAAAACCTGTTATGGATGGCCACCGGGGCATCTGATCCATATTGAATCCCCACGCCACTAATCATCCCATCCTTAGGCAAGTGGGTCATAGATACGACCACCACATGTTCCACAGACGAACTGACAACAACAGTGACACTCCCTTTGGCTCCATCAACCATTGGGATACTCTGCAGTGTTGGGTCATCCCTCATCCCATCAGGAGTAGCCATCACACCACAGACAACATTCATATAGGTAGGACTGACACTTCCAGAAACCATAGTAGCGATTCCCCTTACCTTTATTATTCCCCCTAGCTCGATCTCAATAGGTACAAAGGGAGGTGCATGAGTGGTAGAACCTAGTAGGCCAGAAGTATATGAGGAGGGTTTTTCAGGGCTTGAAGTGGACGGAGCCCGTTGGACGCCCGAAGGGGAGTGATGACCACCCGATGGAGATATTGGCCTCATACTGACCCTAGACTAAGTCATTCCAACAAAAACCTGAGGGACTATGGAAGCAAGGGTGTCATTAGGCTAAGTTGCTGAACATTTTCGACCTCTACCCCCATGTCTAGAATAGAAAGAAGCCTAGTGACCTTGATAGAAAATAGAACAAAAACCAAAAGATTCATCATAATGAATGCGTTTCCAAAAACGAAACAAACCTTTCACCTAGATATAAAGATGATTCAAGAGAGACACCAATAGGTCCATCTCAGCACAAAGGTGAGTAAAGCCAAGTTGATTCATGCAAAGATTATCATCATCAATTTGGAGAAAATAACTGATCCTGTCACCACAACCTTTGAGTATGGATGGGTTCTGAAAAGAGAATGGAAGGCAAGGAAGTCTAATCCATACCACCAAACACTTGAAATCATGACCATGATCAAAGTAAAATGTCCACAAAAAGAGAAGGATGTGTCTATTATCACAAAAGAATGACTCCGATGACCAAGTATGAGAAAAATCATCATTAGAAAAAAGGTGGATGCATGGATGTCGTTGATCCAAAGCGCCCACTATCTCCCTGGAATGAAGACCCCACATCAAGTTGATGAAACCCTCAAAAAATCTAGAAAAGGTTAATCTACACTGAATCTGGCCATAAGGGTTCTGGAGTGAATGGCTGCAGCATCCTCAAACTCTGATGTAAATAAAAAAATTGTTGCAGATTCCTTGAATGAAGACAGTTCCTTTTGATAAATTGGGATATGAGGTATATGTGGAAAAAGGACCGTATTAGGAACATCTAGGGGAAGGGGGCACGGAAGATCTGAATCAAATGACATGAGGGGTATCATCGTCCTGACATTCTCTCTACAGAAATATATGGCTCCGACTCTGATGCCTGGATCCGGCCGAGTAGGGGTCACGCCTCGCTCCTCATCCTGCGCTGCACCCTGTTAGAGGTATTTTGCCTGAGCAAAATGACAACACCATGTGATTTCTCTCTCCTGTGATCCCCACCGACATTCACCACCCAAGTCCCAATTGAGATAATCACTAACCCGAGTCTCTCGGTTGATTTGGGTTCCGTGCTGCATCTCGCTCCGCAACTCGCTGCTCCGACCCGTCTCCATGGGTATGGGGGATAATGTTCACACAACAGGTGAGGTGGAATTACAAAATGTTGTTCTGGTGGGTAATTTAATACTATCTTCAAATTTAGACAATGATTTATTTGATTCTTGATCCTCAAAATATTTTATATCTACCCAGTTTTCAATAAAAATAAGACATTTTCATTTTAATTTCAAAAGGGTGTTATTTGTAAAAAACTCATAGAGGATATATCCCTACAATAAGGATGTCATGTGAAGTCCCTATTATAAAACATATTCTTTCTTTATTATCCGACCATATTTTTATACATATAGATGAAATAAATTTAATTCTTTCAGTATGTGATGAAAAATTTATTACATGAATAAAGAAATTACATTCTGTAAAGAATATGTAGAATTACCTACCTTATAGTAGAGACTTCATCATATGAGTCAAATCTAGATCTACCCCAATAGTTATAATGATAAATATTCTTAGGGTAGAAGGGTGAAAAAATTTAGGGATGGAGAACGTAATCTCCAAATTAAGAATATACGTATTATACTTGAGTCTCTTCCAATATTAAGTTTTTTATTAATATAAAGAGTGGATCCCAAAGAGGATAAGGAGGCCTGAAATAATGAAGAGAAAGAGCATCTCCTCTAACTATGATTACAAATTCGTGGGTGGGGGGGGGGGGGGGGGTTGGGGGGGGGGGGTCTAGGTGTATCAAATATGGTATATTAACTCTAAGGGGGTTTCCAAGAGACCAAGAAGGAATTCACCTAGTTTTCATACCTTTATGTATGTCATATCTCCATGTGACTATTGGGAATACCTTTGAAGTGGACAAGGTAGGTTACTCTAATGGGATGCTCATATAATTATGAATGTACTTATAGATACTAGAATATTCTGTCTCCACTGAATCAAGAGGGATACTGTTAGAATGAAAAAGATCAGGCCCCTTGAGGAAGGTTGAAGCTTCACTCACGAGGAACTCCTCCAGACCATAAAAAAACCTATGGCTAGTGTAAATGAGCATGTTTGGTCATGATAAACCCATCCAACATGCATAACTCCATGCCTAATTGAGCTATCAACATTGTGTTTTTATCCCTTATCAGGGGGAATCCATCTAACCTAATTACAATGCGACATTAGACTTTGGTCCATCTGGAAGAAATGTATATTCTTCATTAGAGATCTGATGGAAGGGGAATGTTCCCACATATTAAAGAAGAGGGAATGATCAGCTTCCATCTTATCCAAGCTATCCCATGAAGTCCCACTAAAATTTATCCTAGAGGAAGGGAATGGATTCTTGAACACTCTTATTATTGATAACTCCACCCTCCACCTTCCTATCCAATCTATCCCATGAAGTCTAGTGATACCTGCCTTCTCCTTGTGTGTCCCAAATAGTGTACAAATTGATGTTCTTAATATTATATAACTTGTTAATTGGGTATTTGATTAGATATATAACATGCATGGGTATATAAGTAAAAACATGGTTATTAAGTGTAATGAGGCCCCTAAAGGATAAAAAGTGATTTTTTTGTCTTGAATATGCAATGATATTTTATCCACCAGTCCATCGAAATGATGTATATGGACTCTATAGTGGGAGAGTAGAGCCCCATGATAATCAATGGGAAAATATATTTTATGAACCACTGACCTCACTTCAATAATCCTCTCCCTATTTTCTTAGTATTGTATGAAAATAAATACACTAATTTTCTCCTTGTTAATTGCATGACCACTCCATTTGATTTAAGTGTCGAGGATGCAATTAAGATATTTGATTAAATGACTATTTCCATTGATGAAAATAATCAAATCATCCAAAAATAATATTTTTAAGACCCTAAATGATGTTTTTCCTACACATATAAGGATAAATGTGCCCCTCATAAATATTTCTATTCATATACAGGAAGAAATAATCCTAATTAATGATAAATATACTAGGGGATAAGGTATTCCTATGGTGAAGTCCCCATGCTGACTAGAAAAACCCATAATTCTTTCCCATTAATGTGACTGAAAACTAAGAAGAGCTTATGCAGATGAAAAAGAGATCAATCACCATGTCGAAGATTCCCATACATCTCATGATATTGATGATAAAAATCCACTCTATCCTATCAGATTACTTGTAAATATCATGTTTAATAGAAAGTTTAGACCGTATTACCTTTTTATCAATATCTATAACCCATTCTGGGGCTAATATAATTTCCATTTTGGTAGAATTGGCCTAGAAAAAACCATGCTTCTCCTCATAGATCCACTTATGAAGATGTGTGGCAAGACTCCTATTAATAATAGTATCGAGGACTATATACAAGAAATTTCACATACCTATTGGTATGTATTTCTTGATAGAAGAAGGATTATTTACTTCTTGGATGCAGATTAGAGTTGTGGCACTTGACACTCTGGGAGGATTCCACCCCTAATGGTAAAAACCCTAGATGAGTTCCACAACATAAGATTTGATAATGGGCCATGAAGTTTCATTGGAAGGGCCCAAAAAACCATCAGTATCGGGTCACATATATGGTTAATATCTTTAACTACCTCCCAAATCTCATATTCTACCAGAATATTCTCTTAAAAGTGGTCGATATCTTGGGAGACCACCCACAACATATCTTCAAAGAAGTCATCTAGCTATCTTGGAATTCTTTTCTACTAGTAACCATTAAAACATATCAAAATGGAGTTAAATTAGAAATCATCCATACCTACAACCATATTGGGATCATTGGTGAAGGATCCACCATCAAGATGGATGTTAGGGGAACTGAACTGCTTTATTTTTTTAATGAAATCATGGAAGAAAGTAGTGCTCTGTTTCCTTGATCTATCCAACTAGTCCTGAAAAATTCATGGACAACTCATTCATTTTGATGAATATGCTCGTCCAAGTGGGCCATCATGCTAACTAGATTTTAAAAAAGAGAATGTTCACAACCTAGTTTCTAGGTCTTTCTCAGTTTGGTCAATGTATTCTATGATACCATCCATATCAAAGAAATGGGAATCCACACAATTATCCCACATGCATATATCCCCTTTAAAGAATCTTAATTTATTTTGAAAGAAAATCTATGATCCTTTCTCAGTGACCTAAAACTAGGATGAACTGATATGAAAATGATTGTTGGGGAATTCCTCCCAATGACCTAAGTTGAAGAACTGGTCATATCTCGTATCAGGGCTTCTCAGTCTAATTAAGAGATTTGAATGATCTAAAATTTTCAGAACCATGTGCTCATCCATGACATTGGGAAATGAGGAGACTACAGGGAGATTGGCCATGAAATGATCTATTGAAAATCACATGTGATGGCTTTCCTTATGGATGTTATAGTAGGTAAATTTTTCACCTATGAATCCCATGTCAAAGATTCCATTTTAAGAAGTGAAAGAAGAAAACTCATTTATATAACTTATTGGGAATATACCACCATCATTTTTCTCCATCACACTATGAATGATTTTAAAATCAGCCCAACCAGCCACACCTCATATTGAATTGGATGTTGTAATCCATACTTTTAAAATAAGAATACGTTATATTTAGGGTGAATGATTTGATATATAAAGAAACTATACAATCATAAAATATAACTTTTCATAGAAATTTCTAAACACGAGGAAATGAAAATTACTCAAGATACTCATGGATTATGATTTCTCAATACACTACCATTGAGGTAAATAAAATAAGGTATCTAAATAATTGAGCATAATAGATCATGGTTTTTTGACCCAAATTAGGATTAAGAGCGATCATATGTTCACAAGTCTAGTAAATATTTATTTGATAATAATTATGTATGGGGTAAATCATTAATTTTTAAATAATTTCAAAAGAAACATTAATAAAAAAGATAAAATGTTTTTAGTAAGATAGTGAGAAGTTTCAGAAGAAAACTAAACATATGAATCATGGGAAATGAGAATATTTCGTATTTAGAGACAATGTTTTAAAATTTGGAATGATATTACATGTTCCATATATACCTATTCTATAAAAGTATTTTTTATATTACACTAACAGATAAAATTTTTCTATACACCATGGTAATAAAAATATGTATAAGTATTTCCAGGAATATATTTGGTAGGATAACATGAAGCAAGAAATGGCTAATTATGTTTCTAGGTGTATTTCTTATGAACAAGTTAAAGTTGTGAGGAAATATCCTTGAGGTTTCATAGAACCTCTTATTATTACTATGTGTAAATTAGATTACATAATTTTTTAATTTGTTACAGGACTACAAAATACTTATAGAGTGAATAACACACTATGGGTTATTATTGATCATGTAACCCAATATACAAATTTACTTGCTATAAGATAATATCTCCCTATCTAATACCTCAAAAGTCCCTATAATAATAATTTTGTAAGAATTCATGAAACACATATTTCATTTGAATCTAATAATTATACCCACATTATATCAAAATTATGTAAGAGTATTAAGAATGATCTTGATACTGAGCATAATCTAATAACTTCCTACCATCCTCAAACAAATGGATAGTCCAAAATAACAATTCAAAAAAAGAAATAAATTTTGATTTCATGAACACATTACTTTAATGGTATGTGGGATCAATATTTACCTTTATTAGAGTTTTCCTCTTACAATAGCTTCCATTAAAGAATTCAAAATGGTCCATATAAATCATTAAATGGAAATAAATTTCAAGATCAAATATGTTGGTATAAATATTTTGGAAGGGATATTATATGGCCAAAATATTTTGAAGATACAAAAATAATGGTAAAGGCTATTCAGACTAATATTAATGTTTCCAAATAAGGAAAAAGTTTTATTAAAATAATTAAAAGAATTATTTGTAACTACCAGGAAAAGATACTATTTTCTTGAAATTATATCCATGGAAGGGAGTTATAAGGTTTGGTAAGAAAGGGAAACTAAAACCCATGAACATTGGACCCTTTTAAATCATTGATAGAATAAGATTAGTTTCTTATCATTTGTATGTGTAACTAAATCTCTCACAAGTACATAATCTATTTCATATATCATTTTTAAGGAATTACATTTTATAAAAAATGAATGTTCTCACCTTTAATTAAAAATAATTGGAAAATCATCTATATTTCTATGAAGAACCCATATAGATTCTTGATACTAGATAAAAAGTATATAGGAGTTGGTAGAATCTACTAGTAAAGGTATTTTTGAAAAAAAATCATAGAATGGTGGAAACAACATGGAAAACAGAGGATATTATGGGGAAGAACTACCATAATATGTTTATAATTTAATGTAATTGAAATTTTAAAGATTAATTTTTATGAAGGAGGTAGTAATGTAACACACAACCACTTTACAATATAATTCATTTAGAATAAATTTAATTTCATTGATATATTTTTATTCATGAAAAACTATGTTGAAAATAAAAAATCTATTAAAATATTTTTTAACACAAAAATTTTAACCTAAAATTTAAGTTAGAGTGTTAGAAACAATGTTAGGATTCCATCCAACCTGACACCTAATCTAATATGAGAAAAGTCCCAAGAGGCATTCCCAATCCATTTGGGTTGGAGACTAGTGACGAGCATCAATGTTATCTAAAATGGGAATAATTTCTTCTAAATAAACTAAGATCACGGATCCAAACATGTCATACAAGAAGAAATAAAATAAATGAACATAAAAAACAATCTAGGTCTAGATATAGTGGAAATAGACAAGAAAAAAACAAGAAAATATAACTAAACCAAACTACAATTGACTCAATCTCCATGTAGCCTATTTTTCACCAAAAATTATAGGAGAAACTTGCACCAAAGACATCCCAAATTAGAAACATGAACATGCAACATATATTGGGTCTAACGACACTAAGTGGAATAATAATTATGTGAGAATTAATATTCTAATAGGTAATCACTAGAGTGTCCATACATTTAATTTTCCAAAAACATTCATAAAATACTAAATTGAAATATATATTCAATACAAGGTTTTATCATTTTAATGAAATAAACACATCTTTCCCATTTTAAAACAACACACACCACTTTAGTAATTTCAAATGATACTACTGTTTTAAAAACCTAGTTTAGAAATTAATATGAAAATAAAATACTAAATGAAGTCATCATAAAAGGCTATACTACAAATAAAATAAAAAAACAACTAGGAAAAACTAACATGGATAAATAATAAAGTGATGAAGAATAAAATAGAAAAAATAAATATCAATTGATTAACCACTTAATGTGTCCAATTTTTATTATTTATATTATAATAGTCATGTTCTTTATTATCAATGATTATCATTTTAGTGAATTTTATAATTTTAACATCATTTCACATCATGATTGAAATTATTTCTTAAAATGAACAATTACATGGTACATTTTTGAACAATATATACAGTAAAAACTAGTCTTGATTCTATTTTTGTATCTTAATTTCATGTATCCCATTCTATAAGGATCAATTCATTTTTTGGAGTACTTGATTATTCCATTTTCAAGACCACCAAAGTGGGTATTGAACCAAGAACATTCTGGGAGAAGTGAAAAGGACAGTAGCCCAATAAGATTACTGTAATAGCCAAGATACAAGCCCAATGATTCTCAAAATTGAACTAGAGATAGAAGATATCATTTAGAACATTAAATTAAATAGTGGTCAAAGATCATTAAAATGTTTTCATGGGTTTCTAGGCATCCCATGTTGAATGTGAAATTCTGGGCCAGATTCTACGGCCCAGAAAAACAACCCACCATTTAAATGATATATCAAAAAACAGAAACTATTTTGGGATGAAATTTTATAGAAAATCAGGTCACATCCTTAAATTCATATTTTTATGATATGTCTTGCCCAAGTTTGGTAATTTATATGCTCATTTAGACACAAATTTCATAGGAATTAGAGTTGGCTGATATTTTTTGTCAAGGGTGGAAAAGTCCCATCTCCCTTTACATTCAACCCCCCATGGCCTACAACCATTATTTGAGGAGACTTGGACTATTGGGGGATTTATCCAAGGCTTCTAAAATTCCTATTTAATTTAGTGTTGTTATTGTAGTTAGGTATCTTTGGTCCTTTATTTCATTGTAAAGTTTTGATGATATTTTTTTTCTTATGTTCTTCTTTCAATTGAAAGTTTCTCGAATCACATTAGCTTATTTATAAAATTTCTTATTCTTATCACTTTATGTTATTTTTATTAACAAATTGAATCCATTTTATCATTGTGTTAATATATTCACACAGGAAAGAGAGAAATCCTTCACAAAATGGTAGAATGTTCGTTATTTTATTGATTTCACTAATGGAAACAGTTTTTTTAATGTCGGATAAATGATGTCAGTTTATTAAACTAACACAAAAAGTCTCTGCGTGAGTGTTTTGGTGATGTTGTTAATAAAAACTGACACCCAAAATGTTTTATACACAATTTTCACATCGTTTTTAGTAAAAAATACACAAAAAATCACGAAAGAATTTATTTTTCGCATAGGTTTTTTACAAAACCGAGAAAAAAAAAATTCTCCATCGGTTTTTGAAAAAACCCACCCCAAAAATATATTTTTGGGCTTTTCAAAATTGTTTTTGTAATAAAAGATGCCCAAAGTTTTTAAAAATATCATATTATCAGAAAACCATCATTTTTTGGATCTACGGAACACTCCGCACATGACGAATCCATCCAAAATTGTGACACTTCAAAGGCCACCCAGTGATGTCAAACTACATTGTTGTAAGATTTTCCTTGATTTACACAATCTTCGGTCTCCATTATTCATCTTCCATGATTACTTCATCATATTTTCATTTTTTTCTTCCCAAAATCTTATTTCCGACCTAAACTGTGGTTTGATTTTAGTTTGTTTTTCATATTTAATGTTCTTTTTTTACAATAAATTTTGTTTAGATCTTGATGGAAGTGTTTATTCTTACAACGCATTCAAGGGACGATGATTGGATTTAGGATCAAAGATAATTTGAACTCCAAAGTTTTTAAGTTGCTTTTTTAATTTGGTGGAATATGTGATCATAAATTTTAATAGATCATTCCAGGGTTTTTGATGCTCATTTTAAGTAGTGAAACTCTTAAAAATATGTTGATCTTAATGTATTTGTTCCTTTATATTTGTTTCGTTCGTTCATATCAATTTTTTCATTCACTTTAACATGTGTTAATTTTTTTATGGTAAAATGTAAAAGGAAGCGAAATTCTTGATTCAACCACTAAAAAAGTGTCACTATTTTTGTTTAACCTTATAACATATATAATTCTATATGACATAATAAAACTAAATAAATTCACTATATAATTATATGTTATATATTCATATCACTTTTGTGATGTGATATTTTGTTTTATGACACCCATGTTTAGGTATGTTACAACTTTCAATATGATTAAACACTTATTTAAATAAATCTCTCAATTAGTTCTCCTTAATTTATGAAATATTTTATCCCATGATATCTCTATATAGGCATAAAAATATAATATTTTATAGTGGAATATATTTTATCACCATATGTTTTATCTTTGTTATGTATATACAATTTTTTTAAATCTAATAATCCAATGAATTATCATTTAAGGGGATTTGATTATATTGATGGTTTTTTAGATATAAAATATTTCTATATAAACTTGTTCTCCTAAGATAATTAAAAAAAATATATGGTAAAATATATTAAAAATATAAATTTAGAACATCCCTTATTTTTGATATACGATTTCATGGTGATTTTTATGTGGTTAATTTAAAAATACTCAAAATATTACTGTTTCTACTAGTAACCCACGACCTATATAATCATAATTCATAATTATAAGAACTCTCAACATTTATGAATAGTTATATAAAAACTTTTAAAAAATAAAATAAGTGAAAATAGAGGTTACTTTATTTATTATAACACTAGTATGTTTTTTATGAGTATATGATAAATTTATATAAAAATTATTTAATTAATAAGGTTAAAATAGTTAATTAATTTTATAAACTCATGGTTGATTCCCAATATAACTAATCAATATGTTATAATATATAAAAAAATTAATAAAATACATCATAAATTAATTTAATTCTACAAAAATTAATGAAACATATATAAATTATTATAGTAGTGACATGATATAATTTTTTAAAATATACTATGTGGTATATTCAGATTGGATGTATATGTGAGTTATATGTCTGTATTTTTATTGTAATAGAATTATACTACAATGACCACTAGTTGAACACACAAATGGTATGGATGATTTGGTAACATCATATGATTATATAGATATTATTTTTATAGTATTACATCATCCAGATCAGTAGCTATATGAGAGTATTAATGATGTTTTCAATCTATCGGAGGGGTACTAATTCAATGTGATAATTCTATATCTATTATGACTTGTGAGTTCCACTTGTAACATACCCCACATTTTAGTAAAAACTATGTAAAATGAACTAATAAATCAATGAAATATTCAATACTTTTGACACACCCAACACTGAACTAATGTAACAACTATATAAAATAAACTCATAATTGTTAGATGATTGAAAATAATTAAATTATATTATCAATAAAACACATGTATATAATATAAAACTAAGATGTTTACTATTTGTAATTTTATTTTATATATGATGTTTTCTATCTGATTATCAATAGTTTTTCTTAAATGTGTAAATTTATCTATTAATATATATATACGTATATATGTTTAAAAATATTCTCCAATTATATTGTGATATTAGGTATTTAATGGATCATAACTTTATAAATTTATAAAGAACTACTAACGAATATGAAAAAAATGAGTTAATGAGTTTTTTGAATTTTCTAAAAAAAATATCCAAAACATTGATTTTTTTTCTGTGTGTGAAGTGTTTGAAAAGGAGAAAGTTAAACTCCAGAGAAATCTAGGATCATCTAATTTTTATGGTTTTATCCTTAATTATACATGTTGGATCTAGCATGGCAAAGTAACTATAAATACAATAGATAATTTTGATGACAATGATCATAATGTGACAGAGGACCATATTGAAGATTTAATTCATGATTTATGTGTTGAAAATATTGAAAAAATTACAAGTGTTGAATGATTCTATGGAGATTAATATAAACCACTATTACCATATTATAGTAAATTTATAGTTTTATCATCAGTTTTGAGATTGGTGAACTTGAAAACAAGTAATGTTTGGAGTAAAAAATGTTTATCAAACATAATTTCTCTTTTAAAAGAGCTACTTTTAGAAGGCAAAGATCTTTTAGATTCCAATTATGAGGTGAAGAAAAATATAATGACCAATGGGATTGGTTTATAAAAGGATAAAATCTTCCCCAATTATTGTGTGTTGTATAGTAAAGAATATGATTTTTTATCAAACTCTCCAACATATGGAACATTACACTATAAGATTGATGAAAAAGTAAATTTAGATTCATTCTTAGGTACTATCACATACCCTCATGCTAAATAAAATAATTTATTCTAATATTCCCTGCATATAATTTCAATAAATCAAGCCTTATTAATTTTTAGGTATCAAAATCAATGCTCCTGCTAAACCAATTTGGAACCTTCTAATAATTCCTTGTTTGAAGCATATATTTTCAAATTCAGTTAATGAAAAATGTTATGATAGCATTCAGATGAACATATCTTTGATGGTAAATTACGTCAACCTAATGACTCAACAAAATGGAAGATATTTGATAGTCAATTTTATAATTTTGCAAGTGAAGTTAGAAATCTCAAAATGGGAGTGTTCATAGATGGAATGAATCTATATTGGAGCTCAAGTAGACAACACAATTCATGGCATGTTTTATTGGTAGATTACAACTTATCCCAACATATATGTGTGAATAAAAAATATTTTATGATGATGTTGATGATTTCTAAACCAAAACATCTATGAAACGATATTAATGTGTATCTTTCACCATTGATTGATGATTTGAAACTTCTATGGGAGGCAAGTGTAAGTGTTTCTGATGCATATAAGAAAGATTATTTTTGTTTATGTACTATGACAATGTTAATTATAAATGACTTTACTATATATGAAAAATTATCTATATATAGTGTTAATGGACATAAAACTTGTCCAATTTGTGAATAAGAGACTTTATATTATCAATTTCAGAATGGAAGAAAGATAGTGTACATGGGACATCAAGGTTTTTTTGTGAATTGATCATCCATACCATTGATTGAAAAAGGAATTTAATAGTTTACAAGAATACAATCTTCATCCATAACCATTTTTAGTTTAATAATATTACAACATGGTGAAAAATATTGATTTGTCCTTTGGAAGGAAAATTAGTTCTGGTTTTCAAAAAAATATGTGGAAGAAAGTGCTTATTTTTTTGAACTACCTTATTAGAGATTTTTAGAGATAAAACATAACATTGATTTTATACATGTTGAGAAAAATATATGAGACAAATTGATTTGAAATATATTAGACATAAAAGGAAAAATGAAAGATGGATTTAATTCTATATTGGACTTGATTTCAATGGTAATACGTTTGGATTTAGCTCCCAATATGGATGGAAACAGAACATATTTACCTCCGACTTGTCACACATTAAGGAAAAGTGAGAAGTTGAATTTTTTTCAGTGTTTGTATGGTATAAAAGTACCTAGTTAATCTTATTCAAATTTTAAGAATTCCATGTTAGTGAAGGATTTAAAATTAATAGGTATGAACTCTCATGACTATCACATATTAACGAAAAAACTACTACCAGTCGCACTACATGGTATATTTCTATCAGTTGTCAGAAAGACTATAATCAGGTTATGTAATTTTTTCAAATCCATTTTTATCAAAGTTATTAATCCAAATTTAATAGATCATTTGGACAATGAAGATTATATTATACATTTTCAACTATAAATGTATTTTCCACCTACAGTTTTTGATATATTGGTTCATCTGGTGATTCATCTGGTGTGTGAGATAAGAATATAATGGCCGGTTTATTTATGTTGGATGTATCCTTTTAAAAGCTATATATAAATTTTAAAGGTATATATTAAAAATAATAATTGACCTAAGGACTATATTATTCAAAATTTTGCATTGAAAGAGGTAAATGATCTCTATAATAAATATTTGTATGAAGTGAAGCATATCGGTGTCCATATATCTCGACATTTGATAGTTGATGGGGAAGGTAGATAGATTCAAGGCTTAATGGTAAATTTCATTCCACATGATGAAGTGATGCAGGCACATTTATATATTTTTAACAACACAGATGATGTGTTATCATATATATCATCACATATTGCTGAATTGAAGAGGCAATATACAAAAATAAATGAAAAGTTTTTGATTATTGACTATAAAAAGACATTTGTTTCATGGTTTAAAGAGAATGTGAGAACAGATATATCAGCATCAAAAATGTTGAAATGGTTGTAAGGGGGACCATATCTTAATGTGATAAAATGGATAAGTTTTCATATTAATAGGTACACATTATACACCAAAATATAGATGATAAGAGTACCGTTCAAAATAGTGGTGCGATAGTTATCACTGAAGGAATGCATTTTTCAAGTAAAAAAGATAAAAACCCAATTTCTACTTCATCAACATATTTTGGAGTTCTTGAGGATACATGGGAAATTGATTATACAAAATTTAGAGTCATTAGGTTTAAGCATAATTGGGTTTATAGCAATAGTGTTGTGAAACAAGATGATTGTGCATTTACACTGGTTGATTTGAAAATATTTAATTATAATGAGGAACCGTTTATCATGGAGACACACAAAGAGCATGTATTTTATGTCACTGATCCATCAAATTATTAGTGGTTAATTTTTTTGAAATGAAAAATATACAATTTGTGTGATGAGAATGATGCTGATTATGTTATTGATTTACATGAGTCTTATTCATCTATTACACGATTTCTGGATGATTATAATGACTGCAAAGAAGACATAGTTTATATAGCACATTAAGATCATGATGAAGGTATATGAGAGAACACTCAATTATTCTCCTAATTATTATGTTAATTATGTATATTTTGTTTCTTTTAATGAAACATACAAATGTGTTACACTTTTTGTACTTATTTTTTTTCATTATTTTATTTAAATATTTAGTTTTCTAAAAATATAAAGGCACCCAAATTTTCATTACATTTTCTTGTTTCAATGTAACATACAGAGAGAGAGGAGAAGTTACTAAGGTATATCTATTTTTTCAAGTTTTTAAATATTCCCTGGTATGCTTATTTATTGAATGCAGACATTTAATTTATAATTTTTTTGCAGCACTACTGATGCATCCTCAACCTAGGATGTATCTCCAATTACTACAAAGAAACCAAGTTCACAAGTTGGTAAACATGGTATTACGTGTTTACCAAAACTATCACTTGATTTCAAAGATGAAAGATTACATATTCGTTTTGATGATAATAATAATGAAAATTTCCCAAAACAAATTCAGTTTATCAGTTATATAAGAATGTAGAGCTGTTGTAGGATTAATATTTTATATCCTGATTAGAAGTCTTTAGACAGGATTGCGAAACAAAAAATTTGGGAGGTTGTGATGGTAAAATATCTTAATTGATTTATTTTATCTCAGTTTTTTGAATATTAAGAATTTTAAATAACATATTTCATTTATTCAATTACTTATGACATTCAAATTTGGGTAAAGAAAAGAAATTAAGAAAAGACATCACACTTTAGCAAGGATTTGATGAAGATATTTTAAAACAAAACTGAAAACAAAATATTGTTTTTAGAAAGAAAATATTTGAAAACCCATTCCTTATGTATCTGTATATAGATGATGATACATGGAAGAAATATGCTGACACCCATCATAAGGAAAAATTTTAGGTATCATAAATATTTTATATTATAAAATTTACTATATATTAATCTATATACTAATTAGTTAATTTTTATGTAACAGGTCTCCAAGAGAGATCATCAAGAGATCCAGTTGAAAAATGTATACCATTATACATTATTATGTGGAGGGTATCCATATTTGAATCAAAAAATGATAGATGAAAAATCTAAATCATTAAGAGATCGAAAAATTAGTGGTCTAGAATAGGTCCAATGTTTTCCTCCATATCCTCCCACTCTCCATGAAAAATGTAAACAGGTGAGAAGAAGAAAAAAACAAATAGTATCTTACAAATGAAGCTCATCAAGTAAATAATAAAATTGTATGAAAATATTATTTATTTGTGATGATTTTTTTCTATTTTATAAATTATAAATAGTAATATAACTTTTTCATTTGTCATTTCAGGATGAAATTTAGGAGAAAGAGACAGATGGATCTTTTATCACTGAGGACAAGATGGATATCCAAGACACTATTTTAAGAAAGTTAGAACACCTCGACCGTGTTAGAGGATATCTAGCGGGTATTAATATTCAAAAAGTTTTTGGTCATGGTATGCAATCAAAAGACCAAAAAATTGAATCCTTAAAAGCTGAGATGAAAGAGATGAAATAGTCTATGGGTGATCAAATTGAAGAAGATATGAACCAAGATTTTTTAAAACACATGTCAAGACAGTCACAATCTGCACAGCCTTCCAAGTCTACCTGTCCTTCTTATATTGATCCTCTACCTCCATCACAGCCGGACTACCCTACCTAGCCTTCCCAGCCTGATTACTTTGATCGTACACCTCCATCCTAGAGGGAATACCCTACATAGCTTGCTTATTTTGATCCCCCACCTCCGTCCCAAATGAACCACCCTACCCAACCTTCCTACTCTGATCAACCACCTCATCGCTCAAACAAAAACTGTATACTATGAGTTGTTTGTTGGAGATAATCATAAACATATTGTTGCATTATGAGTAATATATTTTTTGGGGGATTCTTTACATCACTATCCTATGAATATGGGTTAGTTTAGAGTATCATTACTTGATATTATTGATCCTAATGATCTACTACAATTTTCTATTGCAGATATTACCAGAGTTGGGGATTTTCTGGGTCATTTTTTAGTTTTCAAACTGGTATTCTTCTTTATATTTCAAATGAGGTATGAATATTTTAAATATTAATTACTTATTATTGAAAATAAATTACAATGTTTTATGAAATTTACCTTATATAGGATTATCTTAAACCAAAAGAAATTTTACAATTGAAACAACATGTTCAGAACCAATTGACTACAAATACTTGTGATATTTCTTATGGGATAAATTGATTAACCCAGACTTATTCTTCCTTGAATAATATCTAGGAGTTTCATATGACATCTGATATATGAAGAATATATTATCCATTGAGATTACTTAAAGAAGACATCATGAATCTAGTTGATTTTGAAGAGCTCGTCAAGAATGTGTTGCAGTTGTTTTCAATGTAAGTAAATTGATGTTGGAATTTTTTTAATTAAATGATTGTTTAAATTGACTAACTATATTTCATTTTTAAATTTGGTATCTACACATGATTATTTTAAAATATCACATCACAACCTTTTATGGTTTTATAGATCTAGAATATATTTCCATTGAAGTGAAACATGTAAAGAATCCTAGTACAGTTGCATATATATGTGAGAGATTATCACATATGGATATTGGATGTTTGTTTCTTCCATTTCATGATAAGTAAGAAAAGAAACAAAATTATGAACTAATGATAATTATAATGTCATTAATTGTGATTATTTTGTATTGTAGGGGGAATTAGATGTTGGGCGTATTTTTTCCAAGCGAATGAACCTTATATTGGGTTTTCTCTTTGTCAAGGAGTGGTCGTAAAAGTTTATCCACCTTATTAGATAGGTAAGTATTTTTTTTGTTTTTAATAATCTCATTATATTTAATTATCATTGTTTATATATTTATTATTACTTTATTTAAATGAAAATGCAGTTCTAAGAAAAAATTTAACAAAGAACACATGTCGATAAATAAACCAAATGCAATCAATTATGTGAAGGTAAATGTAATTAATTTTTATATTAGGTATTATTATAATTTATTATATATATATATATAATATTTTTTATTATTGAGTTAATGTTTTATAACAATAGTTTCATCATTAATAAGGACATGTTGTATATGGGTATTATGTTCTATGATTCATGTACAAGATAATCACAACTAGGGTAACTACTGAATTTCATAAGGTTATTTATATATATTTTTTATATTCTATATTATATAATTCTATTTTTAATATAATATCATTCAATGTTATTGTATACAATCAATGATACGAAGGCTTATACCCAAACCGAACGTACCCATCTTTAATCATTGTTTGCGAACTATTTGTTGAGTCTGGTTACAATTTGAGGCACGTATATTCTAATGGTTATGAATAATATATTACATTTTCCTGATAACATGTGGAAAAAAAACTAATTATTTTGTGATAGTACGTGTTTCATCATAATGATATCGAATGAATGCTTCAATAATAACGAATAATGAGCATGCTTTAAATTTTAGGTATGTATATTTGAAATCTACATTATAATAAAATGCATAGATAATTTTTTGTTTAAATAGATTAAAGGATGTAGATTTTTGTAGTTATTTAGTTAATTAGTACTTCTATTTGATTTCAACATACCCTATTTTTATTATAGGGATTATGATTATTTGTGAAGTGTAATATTTATATTTTTCTAAATTTTTTTATCTTTGAACATCAGTTTTCATAAAAACCAAGGAGAAACTTTAAAAAACCCATATGGGTTTTGGCTTCAGTTTTTATGAAAACGGAGGTCAGAAATATTCCACATGTGGGTTTTGGCATCGATTTTCTTGAAAATCCATTCCAAAAATTGAACGACTCTTGCTGTTCGACGTTAGTTATTATGAAAATAGACGCTGAAAACTGACCCCCATGTACGTTTCAACGTCAGTTTTACTCAGAAAAAAAGCCAAAAATCGAGCATCAGCTGGTTTTCAATGTTGGTTAAAAAAAGACACCAATTTTTTTTATGTCACCATTAAATATGTCCATAAAAACTTTCTTAAAAAATTAAAAAAAACTAACATTTATTCTTGTTTTTTCATTAGTGGTTTTACCTCTTCAATTCCTCCCTTGTGAGACTACTTCCCACTTCCATTGAAATCATAGCATTAATGGAGGGATAAAAAACTTATGGGTTGATCTAGGGGAGTATAAATTGGATTTATTGGATTCTATTTCTCACTCAATTAATGTCTAATCACATCTTTTAGTTGATAATTTTTTTAATGATCATTATACTTCATCTTCACTGTTTAATTTAATGACACAAAATTCAAGTACTAATACGAACCTTTACCCTAGAGTGCCCATAAATATGGTCCTACATGTGTATAGTTGATTAATATTATGGTTCATAGGTATTAAAATAGTAAGTGATGATGTTGTTTGATCTTCTAAAATGAACCCATCTAAAATATAAGAAATTGAAATAGTCAAAAAAGGAATGTATCTAATCTACCCCAAGTGGTATCATAGGACCAACTCACTATTTTAAATTGAATTCACTTAAATCATTTATTATTCACCTAAACCTAGTAAAAATCAACCCAAATGTGGATAGTTTATAAAAAAAACAATTCATATAATTTACATGTCTATAGGTTTCTAATTAGGTCTTTGAGTATTCGGCAACCCAAACTACACTACAACTGACCTCTAAACCCTAAAAACCTTGGTAAATTTGGGCAAAACCAAACTTTGGCACTGTTTATGGGGAACTATGTATGTCATCTCAACACTCATTCAATTATCACCCATTTCTCTTTTCTCACCTCAACTTATCTTATCATTTCACCTTTCTTTTTTGACTTTTCTTTGTGCATGTCTATCTATACCAGTGACCAATCAAACCATCTTGTCTGAGTGGATAATACTGGGGTTGGGGAGTCAAGTACACCTAGAGAACTATTTCCATTATATCCTAATATTCAAAATACTCCTGATTCAAAAATTGATCCCATTTCAATGGAGTGTCTTCAAATAAACCAACTTATAATCCCAGGTGGGAACCAAAATAGAAATATAAATGAGATAGGCCCAAACATGGGAAATAAAGTCAATCCAACCATGAATGATTACCTTGATTATTCCTTGACCAATAAACCCCATTTTATTAGGCATTCTACCCTAGGAGAATCCCACAATGTATTCAAACCTCATGTCCTAAACCACATTCCAACCTTCCATAGGATAGTGTCGGAAATCCCATACCTTCATGCCAAAGAGCTCAAAAACATTGTTGCAACAATGTGCCAAACACATATTCTTGAGTCTAATAAGATTAGTATCTTTCAATTCTCACTAAAGGATGAAGAAAAGAATTTTTTTAACAATTTAAGACCTGCATCAATCCATACTTGAGACCAATTTCAAAGAGATTTCTATGAAAAATACTTCCCCCAACACAAAACAATTGCACATAAAAAGAGAATCCAATTTTTTTTAAAAGAGAATGGGATTAATTTTATGAAATGTGAAAGGTTCAAAGAAACAATAAACATGGTACCTCACCAAATATTTTCTATCCCATAATAATTTTGAATATTTTTTGAAGGGTTGTTTCTGAGAAGCAAACAATTCATTCATATGATGTGGAATGGAGCCTTCAAAAACAAATCCCCAAGTTATGCTTATGAGTATCTAGAAGGACTGATAGAAAAAAAACCAATCATGGGGAATATCACTGTACTTTGAGAATCCACTAAAATTTGGTGGAATTAAAACTCACAGGGATGAAGAATTTCTCAGGTAATTTTTTTTTGACTCACTAGGAAGGTCAAGGAGATCGATCTTAACATGGTCCATGAAATTCCAAATGTCAAATCTATTTTTAAAATTTGTGAAAAACATTACCATAAGACTAAAAAATACCGAACCATGTATTCCATTAACGAGGTTCTTTTAGGAGGACCCCCAATGAAGGTAAATTCTCTAAACATTTAGAATCCACAGTACAAAAAATATTTAATCCAAGGTATACTGACCATCAAGGATTCCATTGAAAAGATAACCTGGAACCCAACCAACAACCTAGTCAACCATAAGGGCCAAACCCATAACCTCCACAAAATTCTCAAAACCATAACTAGTTACAAACACAACGAGTCCTATACCAACACCATCCTATCAAATACCCATAACCAATCCAACAACCCATTCAACAACCAATCCAACAACCAAAGTATCCTACTGTGATAAACCAACCATCACAAGATCCTAAAGAATCCATCCCTCTACCAATCCTCAAGTAGTTATTTAATCCAATGGAGAAAATGAACTTAGAATTCTCATCCCTTAAACAAGAACTAAAAACCATTACAACCGGAGAGGCACTCATGAATACTCATGATGTACCATCATCAACCTTAAGGGGAGAATCTAGTTATACAGAACCCTCTAATGAACAACTAAAAGTAGTGACTATTTTAAGAATTGGGAAATAAATTTAGAAACATAAACAAACCATTATAAAACCATTAAAATCATAAAAAATACATGAAAATTATGAATAACCGCCCACAGATTATGAAAACCCCAATGAGAATGAGATGGAACCACAACCACACCAAATAATCAAACAACATTCTCTCTTCCCTCAACACATGAGAGGAAAATCTAAACCAGAACTGAATAAAAAATTGATGGAAATATTCTCTTTAGTTCAGTTGAAAATTCCCCTTCTCAATAAAATCTCAACCATTACTTCCTAATCAAATTACCTCAAGGAATTGTGTACTTTTAAAAGGAAAATTTCACATAAAAACCATGCCATTTTGGATGAAAATGTGAGTACCACCATTCAAGGAACTATTCCTATTAAGTTGAGTGATCCAAGATGTCCATATATAAATGTTGAGTTAGGGGAGAACAAAGTTTTCAAATTCATTTGTGATCTAGGATCTAGTGTGAACCTCATTCCATATTCCATTTATTATCAGTTAGGTCTCGAAGAACTCAAACCCACATCTTTCACTCTTCAACTTTTTGATCGTAGTGTTCGAGTTCCTAAGAGAATATTAAAAGATGTTTTAGTAAAAGTTAAAAATTTCATTTATCCTACTGACTTCATTTTTCTTTACATTCCCCCAAGCTTATGTCATAGGGAGAAAACCCCCATCATCCTTTGTCACCCCTTTTTAGTAACAATAAACTCAGTAATTTGAGTTAGAAATAGGAACATGTCAATATCCTTTGGAAACAAGAGTCTAGATATAAACTTCTACAATGAAAAATATTAAATTGGGGATGATGAAGAGATCCATGAGGTCAATTGGATTGGTAGTGTTGACAGTGAAATATAGGATCATTAAAAAATTATTGAAGGATGTTTATGTCAAGAAGAGAATGATTTCTTTAGTTCATATGAGTGAAATTTTTCTCCTTTTCTTGAGTCACTTTCAGATAAAATTATTGAGGATTTTTCAAATCACCAATAAATGATACCATTTTTGAAATCCATAAAATTGAGTCCATACCCATTAATGGCACTGATCTAGCGAATTTGGTGGTTGAAACATCTATTCAATGGGAATCAAGTCAGTCATTTTTTTTTGAAAAAGAAATAGGGTTAGATCCTAAGTCTCATCCTTCATTCAAATGTGTTAAAAAATCTTATATTTAATTTAAGGTCAAACCTTAATCACCCAAGTACGCATTCTTAGGGGAAAATTAATCCTTTCCTATTGTCATTTCTTACTATTTTGAACCCAATCAAGAAATGATTCTTCTAGATATCCTAATAATGAATAAAAAATAAATTATATGGACCCTTTCTGATATGCATAGGATTGTCTCACTCATTGGAAATAATATTATTATTTTGGAATTTGACTCCACACCATGTAATAAAACCCATTATAGACTCAATCCCAATATTATGGATGTGGTAAAGAAAAAAATTCTTATTTTTTTGAAAGAGGGCATCATCTACCCCATTATTGAGAGTGAGTGGGTAAGACCAATTCATATCGTTCCAATAAAAGCTGGAATCACTGTGATCACCAATGAGGATGGTTACATTCTCCCAAAAGGGCTAGTATTGGATGGAGAGTTTTCATTGACTATATAAAGATAAAATCATGTACCAAGAAAGAAAATTTTACCTTTCCCTTTATTGATCAAGTCCTCAAGTGAGTGGTGGTTTATCAATTCTACTACTTCCTAGATGTATTCTTAGGGTATAATCAAATTGAGGTATCCATATAAGATCAAGGAAAAACAATCTCCACTTGTCCATTAAGATATTTTTCCTTCTAGATCATGCCTTTTGGGTTATATAATTCCCCTGGTACCGTCTAGTGGTGCATGGCGAGAATATTCTCAAAAATGGTGGGGAATTATTTAGAGGTATTTATGGTTGATTTCTCAATCCTTGGGGATACATTTTAGTGATTCCTTCTAAATGTTGAAAGGGTTTTTCAAGATGTGAGGAAAATAATATCATCATATAATGAGAAAAATTTCATTTCGTGGTAAAGTAAGGACTTTTTTGGGTTATATGGTCTCTGGTAGAGGGATTGAAGGTGATAATGATAAGGTCAATATCATTCATCACCTTCCATATTTAAAAACATTCAAAGAAGTGAATTACTTATTAGGGCATGTTGGTTTCTGTCAAATGTTCGTTAGGAACTATAGGTCTATTTCTCACCAACTTTGTGCTCTTATGGTGAATGATGTTCCATTTTTATGGGCAGAAACTGGTGAGGAATCATTCTTTACACTCAAGTCATCTATTATCTCTCCACTTATTAGGAAATCACTAAATTGGAAACTTCTGTTCAAGATCATGTGTGATGATATTGACTTCGTTGTGGGGGAATTTATAGAAAAATGGTGTGAGAAAACTCAACCTGTCACTGCTTACACAAGAAAATCATTAAATGATACAAAAATCAACTACACCACCACTGAGAAATATTTACTTGTTGTTGACTTTTCCTTAGAGAAATTTAGGTCCCATATCTTAGGATCACCCATCACTATCTTCACTAACTATTCAACCATGAAATAAATTTTCCAAAAACAAGATGCCAAGGATTTAATGATCAGGTGGGTCATTCATCTTAAAGAGTTTGATTTAACCATTAAGGATAAAAATGGTGTTGAAAATTTTGTAGATAATTATCTCTCTAGGATGGAATACAATGAAAACTCACATCACTATTCAATGTCTGATTCATTTTTGATGAGAACCTCTATTCTGTGAGTGATTTCCCATGGTATACTATCATAGAAAACCATTTGGTGATGGGTGACATTACAATATTCATAGGGACCCAATATAAGAGGATACTCCTTTATGATGTTATACAATATGTGTTTGATGATCCTTTCCTATTCAATTTCTATCATGACAAAATCATTAAAAGATGTGTTACCGAGCCTGATCAAGAGTCCATTCAAAACTTTTTCCATTGAGAGGCATCTAGTGGCCACTTTTCCACAAATAAAACCATTACAAAGTCCTCCAAAGTCGTTTCTACTAGCCTAAACCCAAAAAGTATTCATACAAATCCTTAAAAATCGGTCCTCATTGTAAAAAATTAGGATCCAATACCAAAATGAATCAAATAGACATCACTCCAATTCTAGTCATCAAAATATTTTATTATTGGGGAATTTATTTCAGGGGAACCTTTACAAAATCTAGGGGTAAATATATATCCTATTAACTATTGATTATTTTTCTAAGTGTGTTGAGGCATTTCCATCAAAGTCTAATTACCATCATTTTGTGATATAATTTATAAATTAGCACATATTTTCTAGATTTGGAATTATTAGGGCTATAATTAGTGATCAAGGAACCCATTTCAACAATCACCAGTTCTATTCAATCATTTCCATGTATGTAATTTCTCTTAAAATTTCCCTTGTGTAGCATCCTTAAACCAATGGTCATGTTGAGTTAGCGAATATGGAGATTATGTAAATTCATGAAAAAACTGTCAAGCCTTCTAAGAAAGATTGGTATGAGAAACTCTTAGATTTCTTTTGGGAATATCTTATTACATTCAAAACCATCATAGGTATGTCACCATATAGGTTGGTTTATGGAAAAGCAGGCTATTTAACTATTGAAATTTAGTTTAAGTCCTTTTGGTCATTAAAAGAAACGAACTTTGAAATTTCTTTAAGTAAAGAAAAGAGGAAATTAGATATTAATAAACTTAAGGAACTTAGAATGGATGCTTATAAAAATTAAAGGATAAATAAAGCTAGAGTTAAAGCCTACAAATCTAGGAATCTCAATGTCAAACACTTTGAACTGGGAAAATTCATGCTCCTGAATAGTTCAAGACATCATTTACACCTATGAAAGTTAAGTTCAATATGGCCAGGTCCATACATAGTGCATCATGTGTACCCTTATAAAGTAGTAGAGATTCAAGATCCCACTAGTGGTCATGTCTTTAAACTCAATGGTCATAGGTTAAAACAATCCATTTTTTCATCCAATAAACATAAAAAAAGAGGAGTTAAAAAAATCCCACATATTCACTAAGAAAAATGTTTATAGATTTAGGGTCCATGTCGGGATAATGACATTAAACAAAGTAGTTTTTGGGATGTTACCCGGCCTTCACCTATACATTTACTTAAGTTTGGAGTTTCAAAGTAAATAGGTATTTTTTTTATTTTAATTTTGTTTTTTTTATTTTTACATAAGGGAACCTCAATGGGATCTCATTGTGTTCTAATTGTGTTGGTTTGTAAGATTCATGGGCTACTAAGATTGATAGATTTTTAGGAAATTCATAATTCCTCCATGTGAAAAAACACAAACTTCCATCATTAATGAGGCTTCTCTGATTGACATGGAGATTAAAAGGAGTAATCAAGAGCGTCATGAACTTCAACTTCAAAAACAAAGTGAATTAGTTCCCTGTTTATTCTTTCAAATTCCTTTTATAACTCCACTCCTATACCTATAAACCATTCTAAATATTATTTTCTTTAAACATAGGTGACTTTGATATTATAGGTTGGGCGGAGATGAAATAAAAAATTGATTTTGTGTGCATGAAAAACGTGTTGAAGGAAAAGGTCCTTTAACCCTACGCATGATAATACACATTTCACACTTTGAAATTGAATATCAAATAATTTTGAATGCCATGATTTAGATTTTAATGCATTTTTCAGTTCATGAGAATAGATTTTGGAAAGTGTGGTTATTCGATGTGATTTTCACCATTTATATTATCATATATTTAATAAAAAACACAATGCATGTACATTTTAACGCGGGGAATTAGTTTTAGTTCTTGGGGTCCCATATTAAATGACATAGGTTTTGTGATCATTTTAATTTTAACATTAGTATTAAAAAAATCCAAAAAAATATCAAAATAATAATCAAAATAATAATAATAATAATAATTCAATTTACTGTAGAGAAATGCACTGACCTAACATGTGGCTTTCGATAATTAGGGATCATGACTCCATTTTTTTCTATCCCAAATTTATGAATTTTATCTATATTTGTGGTAATTTTAATTTGATTTTGATTGAGTAAACTCGAAATGATGCTCAAGTATGTGGGATTCACTTGGTTCCCTAAGGCCTTTGAGACTTAGAGTCATCAACAAAGTCTTGATACATGGGTTGACTTGATTAAGGTCAATTTCAATTACCATGGGAAAAATTTAAAAAGAACTAAAATAAAATTATAAAATGAATACTCATCTTAGTATTGAAATATTATTCCATCTAGAGCCTCCATCTTTTTTCCCTTGAATAAAGATTAACCCCCATGTCTATTATGAAACACAAAATATCATCATGATTAACTAAAATAGGATTCAATGTGGTGAGAAATTTAAAAAAATGAATAGGCTTGGGATTGAAATATTCCTATGGAACTAGCTTGTTTTAAATTATTTTGACGGGTTTCATAATTTTCTGGTATGAGGTCTTTTGGTGAGTACTGTGTGTTAAAATGTTTTTGGGAAAGGGAATTCGAATTTCATATTTTTGAAATATTTTTTTCTCGGTACAAGAAATACTATATTTGGGGGGTGTGATTATCCACTGAAAGTGGATAATATTTATTATTTATATTATAATATTCAAGTTCTTCATTTTTCATAAACACCATTTTAGTTCATTTTATAATCTGACCACCATTTCACATCATGATTGTAATTATTTCTTAAAATTCACTAATACATGGTACATTTTTGGACACCATATAAAATAAAAAATGGCATTGATTTTAATTTATTATCTTATTTTTAGGTCTTCTAGGATATATCAAACAATTTATTTTTTTAAGCACTTGAAGATTCCATTTCAAAGACCACCAAAGTGGGTGTTGAACAAAGAACATTCTGGGAGAAGTGAAATGGAAAATAACCTAATAAAAGTACTATATCCTCCAAGATCCAATTCCAATGATTCTCAAAACTGAACTGGAGATAGAAGACATCATGGGGAACATTTCATAAATAGTAGACTAAGCTAATTTGGATGTTTTAATAGAGTTCTAGGCATCCCAAGTTGAAGGTGAAATTATGGGCCAAATTATGAGGCCCAGAAAAAAAAACCCGCCATTTAAATAAATATAAAAAAAGAAACTATTTTGGGATTCAATTTACTAGATAGTTTGGGTACATCCATATCTTCTTACTTTTTTTATATGGACCACCCAAATTATACCATCTAGACGCTTGTCTAGACACACCTGTCTGAGGCATGAAAGTTAGATCCAATTGTTTTTTCAAGGGCAGAAATGTCCACTCTCCCTTTACTTTCCACCCACCATAGCCTAACAACATTAATTTAGGAGACATGTACTATTGTGGGATCAAACATAGGCATCAAAATTCCTATTTAAGGCAGTTTTTGTAGTATTTAGGCATATTTGGTGCTTTGTTTTATTTTAATGTTATGAGGTGATTTTGTTATCTTATGTTCTTATTTCAATTGTAAGTTGACCTAATCCAATTATCTTGATTATAAAACATCTTTTAATTCATACTTTCTGTTTAAAAAAAAAATTGATTCCATTTTATCAAGGGATGATTTTATTCACCCAGTTAAGAGAGAAATCCTTCACACAATGGTTGAGTGTTCATTATTTCATTGCTTTTCAACTCTTTAATTCCTCCCTCATGAGTCTACTTCCCACTTCCATTGAAATAATAGAATCAGTGGATGGATAACCCACTAATCAGTTGTTCTAAGGGAGTATAAATGGGATGTATTGGATGTTATTTATCACTTTATTAATATCTAATCACTTCTTTTAATTGATAATTTTGTTTGATGATCTTTAAAATCTTTCATCCTTGTTAAATTAAAGGCGACACACTTTAAGCGCTAACACAAACCTTTTACTTGGAGTTATCATAAATATGATCCTCCAAGTGTTTAGGTGATTTGTGTTAGGGCGTGTAGGAATTAAACTAGTAAGTGAGGACATTGAATAATCTTCTTAAATGAACCCATATAAAATATAAGAAATTGAAATAGTCAAAAATGAATTCATCCAATCCACCCAAGTGATAACCTAGGATCAACTCATTATATTAAACTGAATTCACTCATGTCTCACAGTGTTCACATAAAAAATTCTAAAATCAAAAATGATTTTTCTAATTCATAGCCAAAAACATTCCATAGAATGTACAAGTTTATAGGGTTATTCTTAGGTCTCTGAGGATTCGACAACCCAAGCTACACTACAAGCAGTCGCTTCATCCTAAAAACATGTGTAAATTTGGGTGAGAGAGGTAATCATGGGAATTTACTAAACATATCCAAAATATATCCATAGAAATATTCAGTTCATACTCACCATTTATTATATGGTTAAACTCCTTAGTCAATAACCAACTAGCCACTCCAAACTATCCTATCAAGTGGAACATCCCACTAGGCCTCTTAGAAAATATAGGGAGTACCAACCCGTCTAATCAGGGTTGAGAAGAAACCACCACTTTACCCTATACATGATGCCTATAAATCCCAAGATAATAGTACATGGTGAATGGGGAGGTCCTCACATGTGTGACTGAAACCAGTAACCTATATCCCTAGTTCATTCCAAGCCCAACCACCGTCACAACCTACGTGATGACCCTCTCTTCAGAGGATCTACCATAGAGGTTCTAATATCCTAAAAACCCATTCAAATTTTCCAACAGGACCATGACATCATAAATGTTTCAAAAAAACCTTCCCAAACATCATAAAATACCATCCAAACATTCAGACAACATTTTATTTCCAACATTTTTTCAAAACCAAGTAAAAAACATACAAAATTCATGAAAGGTGAGAAACAAGAATTCTTATCTTTTAGATAACATACCACATCACCAAATGAAAATTTTTACAAGCCCTATAGATCTTATTTGAATCAAATTTTAAACATATAAAGAAAACATGTCAGAATTTAGAAACCAAGTAGTTATTTTGAAAAACATTAGAATTTGAATGAACAATTTGATATGAAGAAGTAGAAGGAAGAAAGAAGAAGAGGGAGGAGCCTTTGAAAAATAGGGATCTAAATGACGTGTCATTATCAAGATCCATTTTCATTTTTGTTCCCATTCCAATGTCCACCTCGTGCACATCTGGATGTGACAAAATCAAATTAAAATCTTCATGTATACATGAAATCACCAAAAAATCATCTTAAAGAAACACCACTTACTTTACAACTAAACAAAAAAACACACACATTAGCACCACAACACAAAGAGGAATTATATCCACTAAAAATGATCAAATCACAATGAAAACCAAGTTACCAAAAAAATATACAAGTCCAATAGTTATCTCAAAACACGTAAAACATTTTAAAAATTCCATTTTCATTTATTAAGACAACTTTTATTCACTTATATATAGTCATAATTAATGAAATCCTTTAAAAATCTATTCCATAAATTTTTAAAATCATGAATACACCATAATAAATCATAAAAACACATCAAAATATTTCTAAAACACATTTAAAAATTAATTAGAAACACACAAGCATCAAATGTAATATGATAGAAATGAAATGGATAGATACAACTGTCTTATCGATGTATGAATGTAATGAATCTTTAGTATAAGGAATAATTGATCTCAATGGAAAAATCACATACACTAACATAAAATAAATAAAACCACCCATCATCCCAAGCCTCTAGTGCTCTACCACGATAGAACCAACCTACGGAAAACTAAATAACCAAAATAAGAGAAGAGAAAGAAGATAAAAATGAAAAAACCCCATGATAATTTCACCATAGATCTTTCAATATATATCCATGGAAGAAGAAGGGACAAAGGAGGGAATCTTGGGAGCACTTGTGAAATTCCTTGGATAAAAAATATTGGAAAATCATGAATTGGGGTTAAGACAAGATAGAGAGAAGATTTTAATTTCACAATTTTTAATGACTTTAGCAACTCACACAATTAGGATGCATGGTTTCACAAACCATGCGATGACCATTCGGTCCCTATTAGGTATAATAGGAACCCTGCATAGTTTCTCGACACAGTTAGGGTAACTATTCACCAACTATATGATTTGGATATATAAAATTGTAGAGCCTCCCCATATGCTTACTGAATGGTTTCTCATAACCGTGTGCAAGCCGATCACTATGTCATAGTCACCAACCCAAAAGCCTAAAATTTTCTCATATGCCACACATATTTTCCCAAACAATGATGAAGATATGAAATAAAGACCATTCATGGTGAAATTAAACTGAAAACGCCCTCTTCCTTGATTGGATGCACAATTTTCACTCCAACTCTGTACCCAAACTGTGTATAGGCCAAAAAGCCACCCATAAACAACAAAACATAAAACTTCAAGATGTAAACTCAACACAAACATCAACCGAATGATCCATATCCAAGAAAATAATAAAATAATAGAAAAAAATGGTTGGGGTGTGATAGTTCTCTCCACCATAAAAACAATCTCCCCCCCAAATTCACTTAGCCGAATGGTGACCCAAACTCAATCCCAGACCCGAATGAATCCAAAAATACCATAAACCCTTGGGGGAACCTTTTTACTAAACTAGTCACATCTATCTAGATATAAGAAAAAGAAAAATTAAATGAAAAACAAAAATAGAATAGGGTTCACGCCACTAAAAGTACCTGAATAACACTATGTCACTAATTTGGATCGGACCAACATGAGAGCTACCGACACAATAAAAAAATCTACCACATTAAAAGGGAAAACTCATGGAAGATATGCCGAAAAAATAATAATTATACAATAATTGAACACATCCAAAATCCTCCTAAATTCTAAAATAAACCTGAAAAAAAACAAAATCCAACCTAAAAACAGGGTTCAATACACACAAGGCATAACACTAATCAAAGGTTCACCAAAAACGGTTCAACCAATATAATTTTAAAATAACAAGACCACTAAGAATAAAAAAAAACAATCTTATCAGAGAGAACCTAAACAGTCTCCACTACTATATTCATTATGAAAGATGGTCTAACAACTCTATCTTACCCAATAATTCTTTACTGTGTGGGTAGATTCACTTCTGTGCCTATGGTTTGACCCACAATTTCATTATACATATGCTACCCCACAATCACGATCTTAGATACTTCAATTGAGGTTTCTTCCTTTGGAAAAAATTCTTACAAAAATTCTCCATATGACCCAAATGACCACAATGATGAAACACACTTGGAGGATTGTGATGAGATGACATCGAATGCCCAAACAACCACACTAGAAACAGAAAAGAGAACTGTCTGAAAATGAGAATCTAGAACTGATGAAGGATGCTTCTTGGGAACAAATTCATTGGGAATATTCCTCTCACAAGATGGAAAACCTTCATGAGCACCATGAATGTGTATATTTCCAAATACCATAGGATATACTTTGGGAACCAAATTAAGTAATACTGTATCATCCTCCAACCTACTGAATAAAACCTCACATAATAAGAATTTTTTTTCTTTAATCAAAACATGGAGAACCCAAATGAAAATATCTGTTTTTAACTGATACTTATATAATAAATCTGGAGAATAAGAAACAATTTCTTTGAAATGAACAATATAGGTCATCACCATTTGATAACCTTATTTAACTCTCAACAGCACTTTCAATTTTACTTCCTTCACCTCCTCCAGTATAAACCATAAAAAAATAGTGGTCCTAAAGACCTCCCTAGACATTATAGCATACAATGAAAATGGAAAAATCACATTCCACTAATCCAAACTCAGAACATTGAATGGGCTTAGAACAATATTCACTATCATTGATTCAGGAGTTCCTAACAACTATAAGACATCCTCGAATTTATTATTCCAATACACTACCTCTAATAGATAGTGATCACCTGAAAAAACCATCAACAACTAAAAAGGTATTGACTCCCCCACTTCACTAGAGAAAGGGTAGAACCAGAAACTATACGAGACTCACTATAAACATTGGTATCTTTTTGGGATAAATACTCTAAAATACATCAAAACAAAAAACAAAAAATCAACATATAATCTAATCTCAACCAAAAAGAAAACCCAATCAAAAAAAACTTTTTTATAAGAAAAATATCACAAATAGAACTAGAATCACTTTTTCAAAAAACCATTGTTTTGTTCTAATTTTAAAAAATTCCATCTTCCAAGGTCACTATCCAAATAATGAAATAATATTTCAAACCATTTTTAAACACCGATTACCACATTTAATAAAATCAAACAAAAAAATCATTTTTATTGTGAATACCCCTATTCTGAAAAAGCATTCATTTCAAAAATACACCCACAATGAATGAAATGAAAAAACAAAACACACAGTAAACTCCTTGGATAGAGAACTAGTGATAATACATAACCTAGAGACATGGATAGTGGGCCATTATCTAAGGAAACTTCAACCACTATGATGGCCTTGAACCATGGACATGGACTTCACATAGTCCACTACCCCATGTGAGATCATGACATAACACTAGATCACCTCCTTGGTCATTTCCAACCCACAAAAACCTAATTAAAGTCCCAAAATCCGGAATACCCCTAGAAACTCAAGGATCATAATGAGAAAGGGTTTAGGGAGTCCTTATAGTACCTTCCAATAGAGTCAGGACAATCGTAATCTCTAATAATCATAATTCCCAAAATAACAAAGGGATACTCAGATACCATTTTCATCCCAACCCAGGTCGGGATTCCATTAAACCCAAAACCTGTTCTGGCCTATGACAAGGCCTGAGAGTCATTCCCGTTTCTCTTGGGCTGGAAGATAGTACCATGATTTAATGATATACAAAAAGGGAATGAATTTTTCCTAAAAAATCGAGATCGAGGAACCAAATTGGGAATAAAACAAGTAATAAAGTAAATTAATATTAATAAACAAAAACAAGATTTAGAGATGGTAGTAATTGAAAAGAATTAAACTACTAAAGAAAACTAAACGAAAATTTTACTAAAACGATCTGTACATGGCCTATTTTTCATCACCATTCAAATGAACAATATTCTCTAATAGGAACCCAAACCAGAAATCAGAACCTGCAAAACAAATCAGGTCTACCAACAATTAGTATCATAAGTATGGATTGAGCATAAAAAAACCAATAGTAAATCACCATAGATTCAATACATTTACTTTTCCAAAAATATTCTAAAAATACTAGATTGAAATAAATATTGAAAATATGGTTTTATCATTTTAATGAAAAAAACAAATATTTACTATTTCAAAACAACACAAACATATTTCCTATTTTTAGAGAAGATTAATATATTAAAAATCCTGCTTAAAATTTAATATGAAAAGAAAATACAAAACTAAGAGATCATCAAAGTCTATAATACAAGATAAAGGAACTGAACAAGAAGGAAAAAATAACAGGGCAAAATAATCAAGTGCATTAATAAAAAAAATATAAAATTGTAATAATGGAAATTTCTTAAATATTTATAGAATCATTTGCTGATTGTACTCAGTTTAGACTAAACATGCATATTGTGTAGCTACCTAGTCAATAAATATCTGGCCACTCTAAACAATCCAATCTAGTAGATTGTCTCACCTGTCCCCTCAGGAACTCCCAGGGGGTACCACCTCGTATAATTAGGTTTAATAAGAAACCTTCACTCAAAACTCTAGATGATGCCCACGAATCCCTTGATAATATTATGTAGTGAATGGGGAGTTCCTCATATGTGAGGCTTGAACCAATAACCCAAACCACCTTTTTTTCTTATCCTAAAAACCGACACCCCCTATGTGATGACTATCTCTTAGGAGGATCCACCAAAGTGGTTACCTTCTCACAATGTAACATTCATAATTTAAAACATGGAATCCACATCATACATGTTTCAAAACTACTTTTCCAAACATTAAAATATTACTAATCGTGCCTTTATACCACAAAATTAATCAATGAAATTTTCAAAAACAAGTTGATAAATAAAAATTTCATAAATGGTGCCAAACATGCCTTTATCTCATTAATATACCATTATATATCTCAAACATTAAAATGGTCCAAGACTTAGAGAGGACATTTAAAATAACATTTAAATTCACATATACACTAACTCACCATTTGGAAAACAAGGAATTATTTTAAAATAATACGAGTTTGAAAGATCAATCCGAGATTAAGAACATGGAATTTAGAAGGAAGAAGGGGGGGAGCCTTTAAAAATCTAGGGTTTAAATGAAGCATAACTATTATGGTCCGTTTTCATTTGTGTGACCATCACAGTGTTCTCCCTATTCACAGCCCACAAATCACAACTCACAATGAAGACAAAGTTACCAAAACATAACCAAGGCCAACTATAACAACCCTGCTATTTATTACATACTATGATATTAATGACATATATTTCTTCATATAAATATAATATATCATATTCTATATTACATTTTTACCCATTAATGATGATACCATCATTCGTTTACTTGTGGACCACCACCTTAATGAAGTGATGTGACAATTTTTCATCAAAAAACCATATGGATGATATATATAAGTATATTTAAATGAAATGAAATGGAATTTATGACATTATGGTCATTATGTAAAGATTACATATTTCTTACATCTTTTCTATAAGTATCCTTGAAAAATGGAAACGCCGCCCATGCGTATGTCCAACGTATCATATCGATGATCGTATCATAAATCATTTTTCAACATAAAAATTCTATCATAAATAGACTAAAATATATAATTTATGTATAAATATGAAAATTATTTCCTTATTATTATTCTATTTATGATGGATTTATAAAAAAATCAATAGAATTGTAACTTTCATGATAATGAACAAATGATAAAACAAGGCAATTAACATAAAAAACAACAAAAATAATAAAATATTATTAATGAATGGGTTAAAAGTTTCTATGAAAGGATAATATATGATATCATAAATATTAATATCGTTTTTATTAGTTAATAGAATTTTTATAACTAGTAAATTGGATTTTAGAACACATTAAACCAAACAGAAGCATGAGGTAAGGGATTTTATCTGAATTTACTTTATAGTGAGGCTTATTTGTGAATGGACTTGATTGTATATGTTCATGTTCATGGGGCATAATGTTCAATAATTATGAATTTTTATTTTTGAGAAATCACCCCTTATTATTATCCTTGAGGTATTTACACTGTTATTATGTATAGATGAATTTACATCTCAATTATTTATTAAATGGAATGTATTTTTAGTTATATAATTTTTTATATTGATTATTTTTTATCTTATCATTATAGTCAAGTCATTTAAATGGATTCTATGTTCAGTTATGTAGCATTACATGTTTATTTTCTTATTGAGTCGTTATATCTTCTAATGTACGTATCCCTTACGTAGAATTTGAGTACACCCTAAATTTGATCCTTTCCCTAAAGATATGAAGAAGAGACAAATGGATGATTTTTTAAGGATTCAATTCACTTTCTTTTGTTAGGTATTATATTTTATTTTATTTTCCCAATGTAAAATAGGTATCATGTATGTATTATGTTCTCCAAATAGGATAATCTGATTGATCCATTGGGATTTTATCCTTTGTATATATGACTAAGTAAAAAAATAAGACACCTACATTGGGTTATTGGAGTTAGGGACAATACAAATTATATTGTATCATTAGGGATGATATGGGTACAATGTAATCCATGAAATATAGACTTTATTTATCTACATTGACTAATCAGAAAAAAAAGTTTAGAAAATTATAAGGATCATCCCTTGAATTGAATTTTATTATATGAATCATGTAATTATCTAATTATTATGTAATTTATATAAACATTTAACTATTAATGTTAGGATTCATTATATAAAATATATATTTATTAAATTTCTCATAAGATGAAACATTTAGTGGCATGTAACTTTCATGGTTTATAAAGGTGGAAATAAATGGAATTCAATTGTATAATATTGATCCTATGACTAAATTATTGATTAAATATATAGTTTACTAATAAAATATAAAAGGTGCAAGCATCCAATGAGATAATTGGGTGTTTTTTCTTAATACATCTATCATTTCCCCCAGAATATCTCTTAAATAACCATTCCTTTTATCTAAGAGATTTGATTATATAATTATATTGAAGAAGGTCCTGCAAATTTTATTTGTGATTAATATAATCCCATGGATTCCCCATTCCAGAATAACTCCTTTCTCCAATATGAAGTATCTTCATCAAGCCATTGAGAGGAAGATTATAGCTAATTCTCACCAATGAAAAGTTTTTTGTAATCCGAAATTTGATGTATAATGGTTTTAATACACAGTCATTCTTGGAACTTCCATATTTAAAAAAGTTTTATATATTTTATAAGTTCTCATAGATCCATAGAAACTCAATAGATAAAGAGATAAAATAATTAACCATTATGTCAAAATTATGTTAGGTGATATTTATATGATTCTCTAAACCAAATACACAGATTAAATCAAATTAATTTTTGATAATATAATGGGTTTATATAGTTATCATACATTTTTATAATGATTACACATTATAACCCTTGTAATTTTAACATATTATTAAACCCTTAACCAATTAATAGAAAAATAGTTTCAACTTCTTATACACAACATCAAATGATGTGATGATCAATTAAAAGGATATATTAGAATAACTAAGTTCATTATCACGTAATGAAAATCTGTATAATAATAATAATAATAATATATCATACAAAAATATATATAGTTAAAATTATATAAACATTTTGTATTTAAGTAACATGTCTATCAATATACAACTTATATTAAATATCCAGTGATCATATTAATATCTTATAAAATTCTATAAAATATATAATAGAATGAAAAACAACAACCATTAACCTTTTTATACTATTATAGAACATATTTTTTATTGGATTTCTTTCATGAATAATGTTAAAAAGAAATCATTATTCACATAACCTTATATATTAGCATTATGGTTTTTTATAAATGATAAAGACGATGAATGTTATATTTATAGTAATTACCTATGAGAGTTATCTTTCAAAACATCATTGTTACTCAATATAAAAAGTGATTTTTTGGGATATCCATCAATGAAATATGTCATTATATATTAAATGTATATGCTTAAATTAATTTCTACATGAAATTGAAAACAACCACATGATGCAATGGATTTATATCTTTTACATTACTACTCATCCATTATCGATTCCCCATATAGATATGATAATTAGATGGATTTGTTATATAGAATTCAATCATTTATTTGAAAACATAAAATGGTATACAAACAATAGATGCCATTATTTTTTCTGAAATTTTAAACGTAGTTCTCTGATTTTGTATCATTCAATGAATTAGGTAATTCATTTTTTGTTTAAGAAAAACATGTACATAATAAAAAATATTCTCATCATCCTCTATTTAAAAAATTCAATAAAATTATTTAATAATGTCATCAATTTATTCTTGTTTACATTTTGAAAACCTTTTCTACATAATTCTATATAAATTATTATACTTTATCCACCACCAGTATGAAAAGGATATTTATGTATGGAATTTCGTGTGGAATAATAAAAGTAGATCAACCAAGAAAACATGTTTATTTTTTTTATCTTGAGTAAATTATATTTTTTCGTATGATTTCTCACCCGTGTAATTAATAAAATACAATGGAAACCAATTACATTCCAATGTGTTCATATATTTCTGATTACATAATATTTTAAATATAAAAGCTAAATCATTAAGAAATATGTTATTTAATAATTCAAACATTCTTGGAAAAGTGTTATTTTAAAATTGTATTGTAATTGTAAAATCATGGTACAACAGATGTTTCTTCGACTTATATAGGAAAAATCAATTTTAGACATGTATATTGATAAAACCATACAATCCAAAATTAATCAAAATTGTATATTATATCTTAGTATATTAAAATTTTAACATATTTATACAACTTAAGGGGTTTTTTCAAAGGAACCAATACATTAACATCTATAGATACTTGGAAAAAATATTACATCCCCCTAGTCGGCTAGAAGGTGTGGTATTATTTTTTAAGTCAACGAACCTCCAAAAAACCCATCCCACTAATTAATTAGTCATGAAATAATTTGTAATTAAATTTACCCAAATGTGTTTGTCTTGTATAATAAAATATTAAATATTTAATCCATTACAACCCATCCCTTCTCAATTATGAATACTATCAATTATTTATTCCTCTCTAATCTAAATTGATATACCAAAATTTTCTATTAATTATCCTAATGAGTCTCTCCATGTTTCTATAAAGGTGTAAAGGTTCCACAATCATGTTTTAGGATGCAAATCCCTATGGCAAGAGATCTCAATTTGTTCTTTTTCCAATAATGATTCTTCTTTGTATTTATCCATTATAATCTAAATTGGATATTTTCTAAATAATATTTCTCTTTATTGTATAATTTTTTTTTTCTAATAATGAGATATCATTTATCCCATATTGTTATAAAATTTTTTTAAGCAATTAAAATACATAAAATTAATGGGGATATATATCTCTCTATTATTTTCCATTCAAGATTATTCTTTGTATTTAGAATTTTGATACTTAATTTGATATCCTTCCAAGAAATTATAATTGTTCCATTACTATAAAAATGATTTTCTTATAAATATATGTCATTTATACTCTATCATTGTAACCCTTAAAGAAGACATTAGTATACCAAAATTAAGGAAGGGATTTCCACTCTCTTATTTTCCATTCCCTATTCCCTATTGAATTTAGCCTTTTGAGTCTTAATTGGGTATTTTTAATGAATTTTTAAATTTTCCATTAATTTATAATTGATGTGTCAATAATTTTATATCATTTAAATCATCTAATTATGACCATTACCTAATACATTACTGTATAGATATTTAGAAACTGATATCTATATGTTCTTTTCTATACAACATTCTTCTTTTGTATACCGTATTTTCAATCACAATTTCATATGTTGTGAAACCTTTAAAAATTTTCATCTATTATTAAATAGATATTTAGACCTATCATTTACCTCCTCTATTTATAATATTTACTTAAGTAGTTACTATGCCAAATTTTTTAAGGCATCTCTCACTTATTTTCCATTTAAGATTCTAATTTGTATTTATCATTTTGAATCTCAATTGAATATGTTTCCACAAATTTATAAATGTCTCTTTAATATCAAATTGATTTTATTTTAATTATATATCCTTAATCCCATTTAAATATAACCTTTATGTAAGACATTAATATGAATACATTTAGTACGAGATCTCTTTTGCTTATTTTCCATTCAAGATTATTCTTTATATTCACTCTTTTGGAATATTAATTTTATAATTTTTCAAGACATTTTAAATGTTACTTTATTATATAATTAATTTAATTATAATGAGATATAATTTTTCCCTATTTTTATAACATTTACCTAAGCTATTATTATGTTGAAATTTAGTAAGGGTTTTCTTTCCCTTATTTTAAATTAAATAGTCTTCAATATATATAGCCCATTTAATATCAATTGGATATGTTATAAATCCTTAAAAAATGATCCTTTAATATAAAAATTATATTCTTATAGTGAGTTTTCATTAATCCCCTCCCATTATATCCTTTACCTAAGCCGTTACCATGTCAAAATTTAGTAGGGGAACTATTTATCTTCTTTTCCATTAATTATTTTTATTTGTATTTAGTATTTTAAATAAAAATTGGTCATGTTTTCTCGAATTTATAAGTTTAAATTCAATTTCCAAATTATGTTATTATAATGAGATATAATTTACCCACTCATGTTATGGAATTTAACTAATCCATTAACATTCCAAATTTTTTAAGTGATCCTATACTTCTTCTATATATTCAATAACCCCTTTTGCGTTATTTTTTTTCATGTTGGGGTATTTTGTAACACATAAATATTACTAACCATATTATTTACATGTGATTATATACCCATTTAAATCTCTTCAATTACTCCCATTATTAATTATATACCCATAGTATTATGTCAAAATTAGCCTATGATTTTTCCATTCCAATTTTTTATTCCTGAAAACTTCTTTTATTATGAATTATAATCACAAAAAATTCATTTTTGATTATATTGTTTTATATCATTCATACTAAACTTTTTCATTCTGAGTGGTTAGAAACTCATTTGTCAATCATTAAACCATTTTATAAATAATTATATATAACCATTATGCTTCAAAAATGTCTATTATAATTTCCACCCCCAACATTTATTAAGTTTATACCATTACAAAATTTAACTTGATGGTCTTCTTCTATTATTACCTATACTTCAACCAGGGATGAATTACATTTATGTATCCATAATTATGTAATCATGGGATTATATGTGTTAAGAAATGATCCTATATATAATGTTCTATTTCGAACACGTATGAACATACATGATATGATTATGGTGGCTATGCCCAGATAGTACTTCTACGAATTGGGTTTTGTTTTTGTCTCATGAGATGAAATGTATTGTTAATGGGAGGTTATACTAAGAAAATTATTTCAGGATCATTGGGTGGTTAACGATGAATTGTTCTTATGATTTCATGTTTAACTTTTTTCCACATTCCCATGTTACGTATTTGTTACCATGTATTGCCATGCCTCATTGTTCATGATTAAGATTCTAACCACTTATGATACACTGTTATTCATATTAAAATCATGTATTTCATTAGACTATATGGTTCTTTTTTTATTTCCTTAACATTATTTAAAGGAAACCTATTTATTTTATATGTATCTTGGTTATCCGAGGTAATTTTAAATGATTTGTGGAATATTATAAACATGTTGAGTATGTATTAAATAATATTGTTTTATCCATGTAAAAATATTATATTTTATATAGATAATTCCCAATGTCACTATATTTCTGGATATTCTAGGTTTTAATATGTATTATTTTATAAAATATGTCATGAATTAATGTGTAATAAATACATGATATGTTATATTATCACCCACCATTGAGGATGTCAACTCATTATTTTCATCGAAACAATAATGATGATTTTCAGAGAACATATAAACATCTAATTCAAAACATTACACTGTATTACCTCCATAAAAAATAAATTCACATTTATTAAAGCGTGGTGTGTGCTTCAAAAGTAGTTAGCATTTCATGTCTAATAAAAATAGACCACTTTACACAAAAACACAATGTTATAACCTTAAGAAATATTTTTTATTTATACATAATTGAAAGGATTCATTAGTTCTTTTCAAATTACTATTAAAAATATTTATTAAATTATTAGGATTCCAAGAATCATGTTATAAATTGAATAAGGGTATGATGGTTAAGGGAGAGAGGACATATTCTCGATAGTTGTGGTTACATTTTGGTGTCTCAGGTTGATAACTGAGTGAAAATATTTGGATTTAGAAAAAGATAATTTTAAAATACAACATAAAAAAATAATTTAATACATTGAAAAATTTTACAAAAAAATAACCTGAATAACACAAAAAAATTTAAATAAAAAAAATTATAAATTAATGAAACATAATATAAATTAAACACATATTTAAATAATTTTTCATTTAAAATAAATTAATTCTAACTCTCCCTTAATAAAACCAAAATACCCAATGGGAAGATGGAAATTAAAAATAATGGCAGGTTGATATTAAATATTATCAAATTGTAAAGAAATATCACTCAATATAATATAATCTCATAGAAAATGATACCAAATATAAATATTCTTTATGTATATAATTAATTATTGGTTTTTTTGAAATATTTATAGTAACAATATTATCAATCTAAAATATTACAATATCAAAATATAGTCTAATTCATATAAGAGTATGTTTTATCCACATAACATTTCCACAACAATAACCAAATAATATATATTTAACTTCAATAGTTTAAAACACAACTGAATTTTAGTTTTTAATAGATTGTGAAACACCATATTTTCCAAAAAGGTGTTAGGATTCCCAAAAACTCTTTATATTTAAATGTCAACATCAAAAAACCGTGTCGTAATGAAAAATTAAATCAAAACCATATGTTTTTTAGATATAGTATAGACAATAAAATATTTCAGAATAAATTTCTTCAAATTAATTTAATATAATTAACATTAGATTCTATATTATTTGAACAATTACATTCATATAATTAGTTTAAACCTACTATTTTTCTTAATATCTATAAGATATAAAAAATTTCCAATAATACCTATGTACAATGCCTTTTCAAATAGTTTAATATCATCATCGGAATCATGATTTAAATATGTAGACATAGGAATTGTATTTGGATTACTATTTTCATGTCCAAATTTTTCAATGATATTATGATTCACTTAATTTAATTTTGAAAATTTTAAAAATAATCTTGAATTATTTGAAATATATTAAATAAATTTAATTATAATGTCAAGATTCTATCAAATTATTTTCTCATATAGTTTTAAAAATAGTTACAGTGTTTTTTAATTTCATAAAATAAAAATACCATCATCTATAAATATTTGAACTAAATCAAAATTAGAATAAGATTTTTTCTTAAAAATAGTATGATCATCAATTCATATAGAAAAAAACATTATTAATGAAAAATGAAACATTTAATAAAAAAAAATTATTTATGATGATATTAAAGACTATTAGTGAGTTTAAAAATAGAATTTGAAAAATGAGAATTTTCAAAACTGATGATGTGTTTAATATAAATATACTCCAATATATATCCATTAGTAAAAGTATATTTTGAATCTATATCGTATAATATAAAATTCATATTATATCCATTGGCTAAAAAATACTAATTGTATAATGCCTTCTAATGGGTGAAAATGACTCCTCATGGTTAATACCTTCCTCCAAAATAAAATCATATGCAATTATCCTTGCATTATCTCTAGTAATTTTAATATTATCATATTTAATATTTCTAAACACTCATTTACAACGTATTATAGGATGATTCAAGGGACAAAAAACTTATATCCAAACTACATTCCTTTTAAAATAATTCAACTTCTTTTTAATATACACTACCCAAATCTCACTTTTTATGGATTCAAATATATGAATAGGTTCTATTTGTGTTAAATAATTAGTTAACTCGAAAAAATTTATATCAATTTTTATATAATTATCTCTTATATCTAAAATTTGTATAACATTCACTATAGGATGGTTCATTAAAGTTATATTTTATCTAGATAAGTCTATTTCTGGTTTCATAACATCATTAACTTTAGATATAGATTGATTTTGACCATGATTTGTATTCATTTCTCTATTAAATTTACAATAGATGAGTAATATGCTATTAATAAAATAGTTGGTTCAACTTTTTGTGCTCTATTATTATAAAAAATTATTACTTTCATCAACATTAATTTAATCTAATTATTAAAATATCTTTAACATTTAATGAAACACTCATTCATCTTTAAATTTATAATAATACCTAATATTTATTCCTTAAACAATTTTTGGTTATAAAATACCATGTTTATCATTAATATTCTAGATATACACCATCTATCCAAAAAAGCATTGAAATTCAAAATTTTATATTTTTATTATTCCGCAACACATATGGTGTCTTATTCAGAAAATTAATTATTAATAATTCATTCATAATATCAAATTATGTATTAATATTGTAATCCAAAAAATAAAGAGGAAAACTATATTCATTTAAGATAATTTCAAAAAATTTGTGCATAGTAATATTGCATCATTCCAAAAATGAATTATTGAGGTGTACTTAGCGTATTAAAAAAATTTAATAGAAAATACTAACCAAAAGAAAATAAATTCTTGATTTTAAATATCTCTTTCATGATCAATTCTTAACGAAATTTATCTATGAATTTTTTTATTATGAACCAAACTAAAAAACCTAATAAGAAAAAATAATTATTCATTTTAAAATTTTAAAATATTAAACCCTATAAATCATAAAAAATAATCAACCAAAACTAATGAAAAATATATTCAAGGCTGTCTTATTAAACTATAAGATTCAAAAAAATCCATGTAAATGAGTTCTAAAGGATTAGATGTATAATCCTAATTGATTGATTTAAAATATTAATGTGCTTCTTTACCATTTGGCATGATTAAAAAATCATTTTCTCATCAAATTTAATGAAATAAAAGTTAGAAATATAATTCTTCTTGAGTAACATAATTAAGGAAAATAAATTAGTTTTTTCCCACCCATCTATTATATATCTATGATTCACTAATTTCAGTATTTAAATAGGTCATATTATTTACATAAGTTACCAATATACAAATTATAATTATTTCCTATTCTAGGATCTATAAATACAACCATGATATTCTTAAAAATAGAAGGTGGATTATTTTTAATATCAACTATATGACCATATTCGTAGAGGTGAAAAATATATATCATATTATATTTTAATCCCCAAAGATAGAATAACATGTTTTTCAAAAAAGTGATTAGATCTCTAATTGACTCAACTATAATGATCATCCATATATCATTATCATCAATGGTAACCTACCTCCATCAATTTAAGATAGTGAAAGGAAATTAGAAAAATCTACAGTCTTATGTTTTGAACAACCATTTTCCATATCCCATATATAATTTATATCCTCATGTAATTTATCCTATAATAAAATATACAAAAAATTAATTTGGTTACCCACAAATATATAGGTTCGGAATTATCAGAAAACAATTATATTGAAAAAAATATTAATTTATATTTACTAGAAACTAAAAAGTTAACAATAGATTAGTCTCTTAAAACACAAAATTTCTTAATATTACAGAACTTAGGATATATTAAATAGTATAAATTAGGATAATGACCCCAAATATCTGAATAATAACATGTAACTTTTAACATTATATGATTTTATAGTTTTGGAAGAAAATAATTTCTATATAGGTTTTGTTTCTATCCACTAAAACCAATTCTATAATTGTCATTGATTTTTTTTTCTTTCCATGGATTTGATTTAAGAACAGTCCCTTCTAAACATCCTATCAACCATTTTAAGAAGTACACATTATATAGGATATCATTAATTTTAATATAATATTTAATATAACTTTATGCATATTTATTTAGTATTTATTGTGATTCTAAAACACTTTTGTAATATTTAATTAATTTCAATAAGGTATCCTTATGAAGTAAAATTTGATAAATTTGTGATTTTTTTCATTGATTAATATAATAATTTTATCAAAAAAACAGATTCAATTAAATTATAGTACGAATAGTTTTCATATTGATAATTCAAAATAGGACAAAAATAGTATTATACCTCATCTATTTGGGTCATAAATAATAAAAATTGTTTTTATTTTATTATTCAATTTCATATTTATAACTTGATGGACTTATTGATTCATTAAACACATTCTATGTAGCCTTCATGAAATTATTAATATTTCATTGAATATAAAATTTTATCTGGAACTTTTTTTATTTATTTTACATTTTTCACTTTTCTTAAGCTTTGGAAAATTAGGTTTCATATTTTCCAATTGGGTTCAAGTATAAAATCTAATTTCCCATAGTTCATTATTATTTTTTATAGTCATTGATTGATTACATAAATGTTTTGTCTTATACATTTTATGAAATCATTTACACATCTATGTGAACTATTATAACAAATTTTAACATCATGAGAATTCATCAGAGAATACATGATCCCCCTTTGACATATGTTATTTTTTTTAATAGTTACATAGAGATATTTTTTATTCATTCTCATTTTATAAAAAATTTCTTATTCTTAAATATCATATTCTTAAATAATTATTGTACAGATAAACTCTTTAATTTTTGTTTTTTTAGTCGGTGTTCACTATATAATTGTGACTAAAAGTATATTCCATATAGTGGGACATGCATCATCCTTCCTTGGAATCAACTTAGTGGTTCCCTATGATGGTCGAAAACATAAACTCAAGTGTACATACCATTACACCCAAGGCATCTAACTAGAAATGATAGTGTAGCATATATCTGTTGGGGGTATAATGTCACGACCCGACCCTACCCGGGCTCAAGCTGCAACTACCCCAAGCCCGCCTCCATAGGCCAGGGGCTGGCGACCAGCGCCGAAGGCACAATAACTCGGGGAGGCCTTTTCCTAAGCACCTGTACACACACACACAACAAACTCAATGCAACAGTGCATAGTAAAAGTAAAGACAAGCAAAGAAAATGAAAAGGGAAACTGCTATATATATACCACAAAGTGCATCGACCTCTACAAGTACAAAGAAAGGTGAAAGTACACTGAAAAGAAAAAGGGAAAAACACGCGCCCAACCAACAAGTTCCACAACCCGGAAACAGGTTAACAAAAAGAAACAGCTGACGGGTCTCCCACCTGGAACCTGGCCATGACCACCGCACGCGGTCCAATCTCCCAAGCTCCTACGCTCCACTGAAGTCACGCTCCACCAGTCCCTCGTCTGCAAGGGCACACCAAGTGTGGGAAAATCCCAAGCAGGGGTGAGTATAAAAATACTCAGTAGGATACCCCAAAGGCTCGAGGGAGCAACAAAGGAGGTACCGAAGGGTGAGCAGTAGAGAGAACATGAAATGTAGAGGATTACAACTGAAAGTGAAGTAAAGAGTCCAGCTCAACCCAACAAGAGAAAAGAGGTAGTCTCGTCCAGGAACAAGGAGCTTGAAACGGTGAGAAGATGAACTTCCCGTCGAGTCTTCGCTACCTATAGCAGGAGAGTAGACTCATCCAACCATGAGAAGCTAAACGCGGAAAGCACATGGCGTACCCCGCACGTCTTCACCTCTCCTGGAAAAAGAGTAACCAAACCCAAGAGGTGGGTATCGAAAATAAGGTATATACATATCTGTATGCTCAACAAGAAACTCGAACAACATCATAAGGGGATCTCTGTCCCATAGCTTAGCCCAAGAAAAATGAGTCGCCAACAGTCCCAGAAGAAAACACCATTGATGCCCAGCATCCCGCACGTCTCCCCCGAACCACAAGCCAAGGGGCTCAATCACCACACCTCGACACTATCCGCTTTGGGTGGCACTGACTCGCCCGCACAGTTTTAGATCGCGTCATAAGAATGCGTCTCGGTGGGGAAAGTGCCCCTCGTACTTGAGAGTTATAGGGAAAGTCTGAACCACACCTCGTCACTGCCCTACAGTAGAGAGGTCTCCTCAAAGTCAAGGTCGTCACAACACTGACCCGTAACCAGGGGTACCGCTTCGGTAATCACGGAGTAAAGCCACAGGCTAGCCTAGTAAAAAGGAAAAAGCCTGGAATGCCAATAGGTGTCCCACTGCCCAGCCCTGCTAGAGGGTAATTCATAACCAGATATCGGGTGACCCACTGCCTAGCCCCGCTGGAGGTTAAACCCTAATACATCATCAAGAGACCCACTGCTCAGCCCCACTGGAGGGAAAACCATAATACATCATCAGGAGACCCACTGTCGAGCCCTGCTAGAGGGTAGACCATAATACATCATCAGGCGACCCACTGCCCAGCCCCGCTGGAGGGTAGACCTGGAATAAGTCGACATGCGACCCACTGCCCAGCCTTGCTGGAGGGTAGACCTGGAACTAGATGACGGACGACCTACTGCCCAGTCCTGCTGAAGGGTAGGCCCTAAGAGGTCATCGGGTGACCCACTACCCAGTCTCTGCTGGAGGGTAGACCCTAAGTGCATCGGGTGACCCACTGCCCAGTCTCTGCTGGAGGGTAGACCCTAAGTGCGTCGGGTGACCCACTGCCCAATCTATGCTGGAGGGTAGACCCTAAAAGTGTCGGGTGACCCACTGCCCAGTCTCTGCTGGAGGGTAGACCCTAGAAGCCGATGAGTAACCCACTGCCCAGCCCCATTGGAGGGTAAAACTCAGAAATGCTCTGGCCACATCCACTGGAGGGTACAACACTAGCCAACCAAACACGGAGTGGGTATCGTGCCACCACCCAACTCCAGAACAACTCATCCAAAAGAAGTTATGCGCCTGTCGCATCACGGGGTTCCACTAGCACCGCTACTAACCAATCCATCCAGAATGAAACCAGGGGGAGAACACTCAACCCTACTGGTCAAAAAATGAGCACAAAGCCAGGGAAAAACTCCACCCTGCTGGTCAAACAAACACACAGAAGGACCCTCTACATCGCGAGAGGTCGAAGTATGTAAGGCAGAACACGACACGCACATGGGGCCCACACGACATGTGGCCCAAAGTCAACCCCAACCAAGCGCACGAACGTCTTAGGTATAAACCACACGTACCTCCAAGCACTCTCGTATACTCCTAGAGTATACCACATCTCCAACCCAAGGGCTATCGTTCACACGACACCCAACGTCAACGCGAAGGCGTGACGTAACATTTCCAACTTACCGCCTCAACGACTGGGGAACAGACAACCACATCTATTCCATCCTTACTTCACTCACACGAGAGTGCGCGTGATCACACGCCAAAGGTCCACTACAAACATGGTAGAAGGACCAACACCAGGGAACCTCCACATTTCCACCTTTAACAAGATCGTGCAAGAGGCTCTGAAAAACCAAACGGATCACACTGTTGTAAATATCGCGGAAAAACACGCGAGATCGACTACTTACTCGCCTGCAACGGATACCCGACGGAAAAGTCACCAACACCGCCTCACGCCCGAACAACATCCTGTGATCCCGAGCCTCAGCCCTGAAAAAAGTCGGGCGCATCGCACCATTGCGATCCCCTTAGAAAAACATGTCAAAAGCAATACTCACTTGAGTGCAACGGATATCCAGAGAAAAAAGATGCATTACGGCGCACCGCACACGAGCGGTCCCACGTGGGACCCGCATCCTGGTCCCGAAGTGCTACCAACGGATCGCACCATTGCGATCCTCTCGCAAAAGCACCCAAGGTGGACTACTCACTTGTCCAAAACGGTCGCCCGATGATAGAGATAGAAAAATCACCGTCGACGCCCAAACGAACCTCGTGGGCCCCGCACCATCGTGCCGAATTATGGCGGGTGGATTGAACCATTGCAACCCCCTCGGGAAAACATCCAGAATCGACTGCTCGCACGCCCCGAACGGACGCCCGGTGAGAAAGGCGTGAAACGCTGCATGCAGCTCGAAAGACGGGTCGTGGGGACCACGCCTCAAATCCAGTATCAATGCCCGAAACCACCCTGGAAAGCCCCGATTTGGTGCCAGGGTTCCAACGCCACTGACGGTGCTCAAAACAGACGTCGGACGCATCCGCGCCGTCCGAAACAAGCATCTCGGAAAAAACGCTCGACCACTTAAAGATGCGTCGCACCTCTGAGGCCCCTCGTTTCGGGAACTAAAAATTCCTGAAACCATATCAAAAGCTTCGCCTCGACGCCAGGTGCCCTTCGCCGTAGACGATGCTCAAAACGGACGCCCGTAGCCTGAAATACGGGCGTCTGGACATTTTTTTTAAAAGGGGGGGGGACCCCTTTGGGCCGGACCGGCCTGGTCCGGCCGGTCCGCCCCGCTCGGGCCGGCCCGCTGGGACCGCGGGCCACCGCCCCGTGCGATCCCCCTCGCCCGTGCACCGCGTGGGCGCTCCCTCCACTAAACGGCCGTCAAGGCCTGTCTTTGTTTCCACGCGGAGACCCGCCCCGCGCGGGTCTCTGTCCAGCCGCTGGGTCGCACGGTGCGACTCCGGCCGTCTCCTCTCGCCGGCTCCCACAGCCGGCGCCCTCAGCCGGCGAGCCGAGCCGCCCCACCCCGGGGAGGTGCCGCCCAGCCAGGTGGATGGCCGGACATCCTTCCGCTGCGCGCGCCGCCGTCCCGAAACCACCGTCCGCCGCCAGTAACCTCCGGAAAACCAGATTTCCGGCCGGAACTTCCCGGGACTGCCCCGGGCACCCCGGGACTCGGATTTTTGATCCGAGAAGAGTGTCAAAAACCTTAGAACATATAATACACATCTTCAGGCTTCGATCGATGATCGGAAAACAATTCAACAATATAAATGGGGCTCAAATATTGCGGGAATTTGAAAACGAAAACGAAATAACTCATACCTCGAAGGGCGTAGCCCGACGCTTCGTGTGCGGACCGTCAGAACCGCTGCGCCTCGCCAAGAGTTCGCATCACCGGAGCTGCCTCACCGGAGGTGAAGGAGGGGGGGGGGGGGGGGGGTTGAGGAAGAAGTAGAAGAAAAATAAGGGGTGGGGGTGGGGGTGGGGGTGTTTAAGTACAAATCACTTAAACGCCCGCCCGACAGCCCCGAACCTGAACTCCCGACTGGGTCGGGATTTAGCATCCACTAGGCTAAGAACCACGTTCTGAGTGCAACGGAGGTCCCAGAATTTTATTTTGAGACCCCGTTCAAAAGATATTAAACTTAGCGCCTGAGGCCGCCAAATTACGAAAACGCCCCTGGGGCCATTTTGCACAAACGGCCCGCGCCCGCGAAACTTATACCCCTCCTAGGGTAAACAGAATGATCCAAACTCATCGGTGCCCTCGATTTTCCAATCCGAGCTACCTTTTAAGAGATACCCACATTTCACCATTAAACGAATAAATTAATTAATTAATTAATCCGTTTAATGTTCCAAAAGCGAGTGAGGGGTACAAACATCCCGCACCGACAAGTTTTATGTCATTCCTAGGGTAAACGCCCCATTCCTGACCCATCCGTACACTCAGATCTCTGATCTGAAGCTTCGTTTAGGAGTTATCCCATTTATTTATCATTTCCAGTGTGAACGCACTGAAAATTTAATTTCGGCAACTCCATGGCTCGGAATCGCACGCCGTCTGAAGGCGCTGCTCTGGAATATCATCAAGAATATTCCAATGTTTTTCACAGAAAAAACCGGGTTCTTACATCATTCCCTCCATGAATATTTTCATCCTCAAAAAGCAAAAATAGGGAGCAACATAGGGTACTAAGCCCACACCTGGCTTTCCCATACCCAGAAGAACCCACGCACAACTCTGCGTCACCGCACACAGACCAATGGATTGATCCTTTCACGCGAGGTCGGCCCTTGCCGATGTCGTGCACCCACTCCAGAATTTGGGGTTAGGGAAAGGCGGTAGGGTACCTCTCCATCCCTTTGCATGGTCTCAAACGGCCCAAAGGCCCTTGGGGTAGCTCACCTCCCCGACCAAGCCCTTATGTCGCACGCCGCGACTGGAATCACCGCCCGCACCTGGAACAAGGCCCGATTATTCCCTCCTTCGGAATATCCATATGGTGAAACACCCAAGGATATCTGGTCACGCAAGGTTCCACAGTCGATGCTCTCTTACATGCTCAAAAGGCGAAGGAGTCAACACCATCGACTAAAGGAAAAGGTGTCACGCCTTTTCCCTTACCAACACTGGGTTACAGCCAACGCCCTGCATCACCCTAGTAACACCTCAAACAAGGCGCAGTGAGAAACGACTTTCACATGAAGAGCCTAACATTTCTACTACAAGAAGTAGAAGAGTCGCAAGGGGTACCTCTCACCATCCCATGCTCTGTAGGATCGTAGACATCCAAAGCTCACAGCTGTCCGCAGTCCCAACTGTCAGCTCCCGGAGCCTGACGTGGGATGACTAGTGGTGATGGGAAGGCCTCGTAAAGTCGTCTCTTACTACCATCTTCTCCCTCCCTTCTACAAGCACCACCTATCTGGGTACTACTTCGATCACGGCGCTGCCTATGCCGTGGTAGTGCACCTGCTACCTGCTCGAAGCTCTCAGCAACTCGGGTTGGGCAGTCTCGTGCCAAATGAACTCGCCCATCACAAGCATAGAACCGACCCTCTCTGGGCTGCACTGGTGCCCTCAGGCGCCACTATGGTGTACGACCACACCCATGAGTCCAGTTGTCAGAAAGCCACCTGCGTCAAGGTCCTGTTTGCCGACGCCCACTAGCTGCGGCAGACGTCTCAGCTCCAACGTGCCTGCTGCCACCACCAACTCTAGAACGTGACAGGAAGCCCTCTGTCACCAGTGCCTGCTCTAGAACCCCGACATATGTGGAAATTCCCAAGGGTACTATGACAGCAAAAATATCTTGGCAGAGACCATGCTCAAACTTCCGCGCTCAGATGTTATCGTCATGGACCAAGTCCGGGTAAAAGCGTGCAGGGTCTGCAAAACTAGCCGCGTACTCGGCTACCGTCATCCCTCCCTGCTGAAACTGCAGGAGCTCCCAAATCCGAATGGAGCGCAAGTAGGAGGGGAAAAAATCCTCACAAAACAACAACTGGAAGTCGTCCCACGAAAGTGACGACTCATCAAGAAACTGAGTCACCAAACTCCACCAACGCCAAGATGCTCTGCAGAAAAGGCTGGCTGCCAAAGACAATCTTTGACCTGTCAGCGTCTGCACAAGCCTAAAAAGGTGAACCACTGCCTCGAGCGAAACCTCTGCTACCTGAGGGTCTGCCTCACCACTGAACCTCAACGGTCTCTGCCGCTGGATCTCACAGAGCGCACTCAACCAGCGCTCAAGCTCAGCCTACTCTGCTGAATCTGCCTTCTGCTCAACAGGTGGGGGTGCTGCTACTGGCCCACCCGGAGAAAAGGGGATCGCATGATGGGTCCGGGACTATGGCCTCGTAGCTCATAGGGTCGTCATTACGAACCAAAGCTGGTATCTTGTCTGGATTTCCTCATGGAGACATCCTGAATATAATCAAGGAGTGCCGCGGTCAGATGAGGATATATGTATATACCAATAACCACGATGGGGAGCTGATTCAAGAAGGACAGTCAAAGGCTCAGTCCTATGTGATGCACAAACCAATTCTTCCCTGCAACAGGTGTCTCAACATGCTGAGTTGACAAGCGGGTTATCAAGGTCCTGGTGAATGGATACGTCGGCCGCCGTACCATCACTGGACTCCCTGGCCTGAGAGCCGCTCTCGAGACACGTTAAAATTGTTTCCCTAAGTCCCAACCAATTACTATTTTAGGGACGTCCACGCAACGTCCTAAGGAATGGACCACCTCTGATACCACTTTGTCATGACCTGACCCTACCCGGGCTCGAGCCACAACTACCCAAAGCCTGCCTCCATAGGCCAGGGGCTGGCGACCAGTGCCGAAGGCACAATAACTCAGGGAGGCCTTTGCCTAAGCACCTGTACACACACACACAACAAACTCAATGAAACAGTACAGAGTAAAAGTAAATAAAAGAAAAGAAAAGGAAAGGGAAAATTTTATATATATACCACAAAGTGCATCGACCTCTACAAGTAAAAAGAAAACTGAAAGTACACTGAAAAGAAAAGGGGAAAAACACGCGCCCAACCAACAAGTGCCACAACCTGGAAACAGGTAAACAAAAAGAAACAGTTGATGGGTCTCCCACCTAGAACCCGGCCATGACCACTGCAAGCGGTCCAAGCTCCCAAGCTCATACCCTCCACTGAAGTCACGCTCCACCTGTTCGTCATTTTCAAGGGCAAACCATGTTCGGACAAAGCCCAAGCAGGGGTGAGTATAAAAATACTCATTAGGATACCCCGAAGGCTCGAGGGAGCAACAAAGGAGGTACCGAAGGGTGAGCAGTAGAGCGAACAGAAAAAGTAGAGGAGTACAACTGAAAGTGAAGTAAAGAGTCCAACTCAACCCAACAAGAGAAATGAGGTAGTCTCGTCCAGGCACAAGGAGCTGGAAACGGTGAGAAGATGAACTTCCCGTCGAGTCTTCGGTACCTATAGCAGGAGAGTAGACTCGTCCAACCATGAGAAGCTAGACGCAGAAAGCACGTGGCATACCCTGCGCGTCTTCACCTCTCCTGGAAAGAGAGTAACCAAACCCAAGAAGTGGGTACCGGAAACAAGGTATATACATATCTGTATTCTCAATAAGAAACTCGAACAATGTCGTAAGGGGATCTCCGTCCCGTAGCTCAGCTTAAGAAAAATGAGTCGCCAACAGTCCCAGAAGAAAACACCATCGATGCCCAGCATCCCACATGTCTGCCCCGAACCGCAAGCCAAGGGGCTCAATCACCACACCTTGACACTATCCGCTTTGGGCGACACTGACTCGCCCACACAGTTTTAGATCGTGTCACAATAATGTATCTCGGTGGGGAAAGTGTGCCTCATACTTGAGAGTTCTTGGGAAAGTCAAACCACACCTTGTCATTTCCCTACAGTCGAGAGGTCTCCTCAAAGTCAAGGTCGTCACAACACAGACCCGTAACTAGGGGTCCCTCTCTGGTAATCATGGAGGAAAGCCACAGGCTAGCCTAGTAGAAAGGACTGAGCCTGGAATGCCAACAGGTTTCCCACTACCCAGCCCTACTGGAGGGTAATTCATAACCAGATATCGTGTGACCCACTGCCCATCCCCGCTGGAGGGTAAACCCTAATACATCATCAGGAGACCCACTGCCCAGCCCCACTGGAGGGTAAACCATAATACATCATCAGGCGACCCACTACCCAGCCCCGCTAGAGGGTAGACCATAATACATCATCAGGCGACCCACTGCCCAGCCCCGCTTGAGGGTAGACCTGGAATAAGTCGACAGGTGACCCACTGCCCAACCTTGCTAGAGGGTAGACCTGGAACTAGACGACGGGCGACCCCCTGCCCAGCCCTGTTGGAGGGTAGGCCCTAAGAGGTCATTGGATGACCCACTGCCCAGTCTATGCTAGAGGGTAGACCCTAAGTGCGTCGTGTGACCCACTGCCCAGTCTCTGCTGGAGGGTAGACCCTAAGTGCATCAGGTGACCCACTACCCAGTCTCTGCTGGAGGGCAGACCCTAAAAGTGTCAGGTGACCCACTACCTAGTCTCTACTGGAGGGTAGACCCTAGAAGCCGATGAGTAACCCACTGCCCAGCCTCGCTGGAGGGTAAAACTTAGAACTACTCTGGCCACATCCACTAGAGGGTACTACACTGGCCAACCAAACACGAAGTGGGTATCGTGCAACCACCCAACTCCAGAACAACTCATCCAAAAGAAGTTTTGCACCTGTCCCATCACGGGGTTCCACTAGCACCGCTACTAACCGATCCATCGAGAATGAAACCAGGGGAGACCACTCAACCCTGCTGGTCAACAAACGAGCACAGAGCCAGGGGAAAAACTCCACCCTGCTGGTCAAACAAACACACAGAAGGACCCTCTACGTCGCGAGAGGTCGAAGTACGTAAGACAGAACACAACACGCACATGGGGCCCACATGACGTGTGGCCCCAAGTCAACCCCAACCAAGTGCACGAATGTCTCAGGTACAAACCACACGTACCTCCAAGTACTCTCGTATACTCCTAGAGTATACCACATCTCCAGCCCAAGGGCTATCGTGCACACGACACCCAACGTAAACGCGAAGGCATGACGTAACATTTCCAACTTTCTGCCTCAACGACTGGGGAATAGACAACCACATATATTCCAGCCTTACTTCACTCACATGGGAGTGCGCGCGATCACACGCCAAAGGTCCGCTACAAACACAGTAGAAGGATCGCCACCAGGGCACCTCCACATTTCCACCTTTAACAAGATCATGAAAGAGGATCCTCACAACGAAACGGATCGCACCGTTGTAATCCTCGCGAAAAAAACACGTGAGATCGACTACTTACTCGCCTCCAACGGATACCCGACAGAAAAGTCACCAACACTGCCTCACGCCCGAACGACGTCCCGTGATCCCGAGCCTCAGCCCTAAAAACAGTCGGGCGCATCATACCATTGCGATCCCCTCGGAAAAACACCTCAAAAGCACTAATCATTTGAGTGCAACGGATATCCGGAGAAAAACATGCATTTCAGCGCACCGCACACGACCGATGCCACGTGGGACCCACATCCCGGTCCCGAAGCGCTGCCAACGGATCGCACCGTTGCGATCCTCTCGCAAAAGCACCCATGGTAGACTACTCACTTTTCCAAAATGGTCGTCCGGTGATAGAGATAGAAAAATCACCATCGACGCCCAAACGACCCTCGTGGGCCCCGAACCATCGTGCCGAATTAGGGCGGGCGGATTGCACCATTGCAATCCCCTCGGGAAAACATCCAGAATCGACTGCTCGCACGCCCTGAACGGACGCCCGGTGAGAAAGGCGTGAAACGCTGCACGCAGCTCGAAAGACGGGCCATGGGGCCCATGCCTCAAATCCAGTCTCAATGCATGAAACTGCCCTGGAATGATCCGCCTTGGTGCTAGGGTTCCAACGCCATTGACGGCGCTCAAAACGGACGTCAGACGCGTCCGTGCCGTCCGAAACAAGAATCTCGGGAAAAATGCTCGACCACTTAAAGATGCGTCGCACCTCCGAGGCCCCTCGTTTCGAGAACTAAAAATTCCTGAAACCATCTCAAAAGCTTCACCTCGATTCCAGGTCCCCGTCGCCGTAGACGGCGCTCAAAACATATGCCCATAGCCCGAAATACGGGTGTCCGAACATTTTTTTTAAAAGGGGGGGACCCCTTTGGGCCGGACCGGCCCGGTCCGGCTGGTCCGCCCTGCTCGGCCCGGCCCGCTGGGACCGCGGGCCACCACCCCGTGCGAGCCCCTTGCCCGCACGCCGCACGGGTGCTCCCTCCACTGACCAGCCGACAAGGCCAGTCATTGTTTCCACGCGGAGACCCGCGCTGCGCGGGTCTCTATCCAACCGCGGGGTCGCACGACGCGACCCCGACCGTCTCCTCTCGCCGGCTCTCGCAGCCGGCGCCCTCAGTCGGCGAGCTGAGCCGCCCCGAACCGGGGAGGTGCCGCCCAGCTGGCCTGATGGCCAGTCGGCCTTCCGTCGTGCCCGCTGCCGCACCTCCGTCCCGGAACCACCGTTCGCCGCCAGTAACCGCCGGAAAACCAGATTTCCGGCTGGAAGTTCCCGGGACTGCCCTGGGCACCCCGGGACTTTGATTTTCGATCCGAGAAGAGCTTCGGAAACCTTAGAAATTATACTACACATCTGCGGGCTTCGATCGATTATTAGATAGCAATTAGACAATATAAATTGGGCTCAAATAATGTGAGAATTTGAAAACGGAAACGAAATAACTCCTACCTCGAAGGGCGTAGCCTGACGCTTCGTGTGCGGGCCGTCGGAACTGCTGCGCCTCGCCGGAGTTCTCCTTGCCGGAGCTGCCTCGCCAGAGGTGAAGGAGGGGGGCGGGGGGGGGGGGGGGGGTTGAGGAAGAAGAAGAAGAAAAAGAAGGGGGTGGGGGTGTTTAAGTACAAATCACTTCAATGCCCGCCCGACAGCCCCGAACCCGAACTCCCGACTGGGTCGGGATTTAGCCTCTCATAGGCTAAGAACCACATTTTGAGTGCAACGACAGTCTCAGAATTTTATTCTGAGACCCCATTCAAAAGTTATTAAACTTAGCGCCCGAGGCCGCCAAATTATGAAAACGCCCCTGGGGCCATTTTTCACAAACGGCCCGCGCCCACGAAACTTTTACCCATCCTAGGGTAAAAGGCACACTCCGAACTCAACGGTGCCCTCAGTTTTCCAATCTGAGCCATTGTTTAAGAGATTCCTGCATTTCACCATTAAACGAATAAATAAATAAATAAATTTATCCGTTTAATTTTCTGAAAGCGAGCGAGGGGTCCAAAAACCCCGCGCCGACAAGTTTTATGTCGTTCCTAGGGTAAACACCCCATTTCGGACCCATCCGTACACTCAGATCTTTGATCTGAAGCTCCGTTTAGGATTTATCCCATTTATTTATCATTTCCAGTGTGAACGCACTAAAAATTTAATTCCGGCCCCTCTGGGGCTCGGAATCGCACGCCGTCTGAAGGCGCTGCTCTGGAATATCATCAAGAATATACCAAAGTTTTTCATAGAAAAAACCGGGTTATTACATATAGTGGTACATGCATCATCCTTCCCTGGAATCAACTTAGTGGTTTCCTATGATGGACGAAAACATAAACTCAAGTGTACATACCATTACACCCAAGGCTTCTAACTAGCAGTGATAGTGTGGCATATATCTGTTGGGGGTATAATGAAATAATATATCAGAGTATAAAAAAGAAGTAGATAATGAATATAAGCAGTAGGAATAAAATAAGTAAGTAGTAGTGGAATAAAATATAAATCCAAAGTAATAAATAGGAGGATGATGAATAAAAAATAAATAAAAAATAATGATGTTGATCACATATATATATATAATTTGGTACAAGGGATACATGGGAAGAAAATTTATACAAAATTATTAACACCAAGAAAACAACTAAAAACATCCACTACTAGCGTCAAGAGAATTGGATCAGTCATCTACCCTTGAAATCCATCACATCACTCATACTAAAACATAAAAGGTCATAGTTTCCATGTATCTATACCTGTAATAATGATGTCTTCTTGGGTATAAAAGGAAACCCTAAAAGGGTGTGGGATATACTTGTTATGCCACCAACAACTGTGTCAAGATCTATCCAATTTTTTTCATATAAAAATATTAGTGTGCCAATAATAATAAATAAAAGGTAGAAAATAAATAAATACAACAGTCCAAGTTCCTCATTGGATACCTGAACAAATCTCTTTGATTCATTCTAATAAATATTTCTATAAATTATGGTATCTTGTGAATGTATGTTATATGGTAAAATAGGATGTTATAAATAAGGAATCAAATAGTGTACCATACCCATGTATATGATTTATCTTTGAAGTCACATCCCTAGAACATTATTAGACATTCATTTTCAATAATTTAAATGTCATCATTAGAATTAAGAGATGGATACCTGAAGGCATCCAAGGTTATCTAGAATTAATCCCATGTATTGATCCATGGGAATTATAAATTCTATTTACCATAATAGTCCATATAATGTGATCCATAAAAGAAATACCATGTATCAATCTCAGAATGGTGTGAAATTAACCCTATGATCCTATCCCTTGAATCTCACATAGGGGACCTGGTATCACTCGTGACTTGTTATAACCATCTAGCCACTTATCCCAACAATGTTTTATCCCATTTGGAACTGGTATAACTCACTTGGAGGTATGGTGAAGACATGGTGAGCACATCCCAAGCAGACCTAGTATCACTTTGATGGTTTATACAACCCATTTACAAATTCTAGTAACAAATATCATTGACCCCGTACAAGGAATACTATAAGGATCCATGTATGAATCTTTTCAGGGATATGATATATTTATTAGCTGTCAAAATTCATCTATTTATCTAGGAATTTGACTTGTAAATTTTTAATCAAGTTTATTGGGACATCTAATTATGAAATTCAACTAGGCATAGCGAATAGTGCCCAACTCATAGGAAAAATATATCACAATTCAATTAAAAATCCAAAAATATTTTATGACATGATAAAACTCCATTCAACCAGGGTCCAAAAATTAAAGGAAGAGGGAAATTTGGGTATAAAGGAAATGAACACCCATTTGGGTGGCTCAAGTCAAGGAGAACAACCTAGAATGAGATTAGTCATTAGTTAGGGATAGATTAAGAATGAAGAACCATGTAAATTAATTCACTGATCATTTTTGAAGTTTTTTCTAAGAAGTATAGCATGTTGAAAAAAATCATAATATAAAATCAACTAATCCCAGGGTAAGGAAACTATAGCACATATCTTAGGTTTGTATCTCTCTCCTCATCCATTTTGGGCCTTAGAATCGAGATAGAACATGACAAAAAAGAAGAATTGTCAATTTCCCTTAAAAATGGGGAAAATGAGCTCAAACCTAAATAGTGGTAATGCCAGGAAGAGAAATATAGAATAAAAGGGAGATGAGTGTATATATTTTGAAGAGTGATCCAACACACCCAAAAATTAAAGAAATAGATATCGTATGGTGAAATAATGGAAAATCCTAGGTTTTAAGGGATGTTCTTCATATTAGGGAGACATAATACTATAAGAAAGAAATGAGGAAGGAAAAAGGTTATGGATTAAAACAATTTAATGGGAAAATGTAAATTGACCCTCAAATTAGTGGTCACATGGTTTGGATGCAAAACTAGAAAAACCAAGCACCGATTGTGTTCTAGCCCCTATCCAAGAAAATCCCTCACATGTGTTAGACACATAGTTTGACTAAATGTGGGAAACCCATGAAAAATTACACTATTAAGGATGTATGTAATCCCACAGGGGAATGTAGCATATCCTACATGGTTTCATACAAAATCTTTAGAATTACCTCTTCATTGGGTGCCTTGCATGGCTGGTTTGTACGATTAGAAATAATAATATCGAACCATGCCACTTATTATTCCTCCATAAATTATGGAGTTCAAGTATAAAAATGAACCCCAGACACTTTGGAAGCACCACTTAATCTCTATAGAATCTTATCAACATAATATTTTAGTGTTTAAATATTATATTAAAATTTTATACCTCTATGAAAATCTAGGTCATCACAACATTCCCCCCTTAAAAAAATGCATCCCAAAGTATCTGTTCCAACGTTTGTAAAGAATCATCTGATAAAGGTTTTAAAAACAAATTATGTACATCATCCTCCCACTACTGTGTCTCACCATGAAAATGACCATGCTACCATATCACCTAGAGTTGTGGAAGTAACATGCCTCATAGATCCTATGTATTTTGATGAATGACACATATCATATAATCCTTAAAGGACACATATGACTCTATCTCAATGTTATCTGGGTCAAAAAAAACTCGACAAGTCATCATGATAGAGGCCAAGCTATTATACGTGGAGTAAATCATGCATGGAATGGTACCTTTGAGGTAGTTACAACTGATAGGCTACTGAACTAACTCTCTCCATGATATTAAGTGGTCCCACAAAATGAGGTAATAATTATACCTATCTATCAATCCTTCTATTTCCCATTCAAGGAGATACTCAAAAAAATACCCAATCTACCACCTCGAACAATAGAGGTTGACGGTGATGATTGATATAATAGATCTTCTTAAATTGAGTTGCATCAATATGTTTCTGAATTATATGTACTTGCTACAAAGTCTCATGAATTAGACAAGAACCCAGTAGTGGTGCCCCACATGCCTCTATCCCACATAGCATTGAACATTATAGCCTATGATAAAAATCCTTATATAGATCCACATAAATAATTCCCTAAAATTTGTTTTTGTAGGAATATATAAAAATAGGTATTTTCCCCATGAACCTAGATAATCAAGGTCACATGTTTCGAGAATTTCTTCTAACTTCTGAATTGGCTGCTCGGACTTCCAGTTGATCTAAGGGTGATACACTGTACAAAAGTGAACCATCAATTCCAATGCCTTCTAAAATTCCTATCAAAATAATGGTACAAAATTGGAATATCAATCTATTATAATAAAATGGGGAAAACCATAAAGGCACCAAATATACCATATGAAAGGAAATGACCCAGTCTTTTATTAATAAAAATGCATATTTATATGATTAAATGCATTATTATGTAAAATGGTTATATAAGACTTATTCACTTTCTTGGTTTTATGTTTTTGGATTTCAAATTACCATTAAGAATTATTACTGTTGTTAATATAGCCATTGAACAGTGATCAATGATTAGTATAAATATAGGGCTTTAACAAATCTAATTTTCTGAGACAAAGGATGGGATCGCCTCAAGTAGTATAATAGATCCATTCGAAGCCCATTTGTCAGAGATCTGAATGGAGGTTGCGTCACTAGGCTTCTTTCATGACCAATCCCTAGAAGAGCTTTAGCACATTATGTTTGAATGAAACCGCCTATGGGAGAAGTGAAATTTAATAGAGATTACCACTCGAGCAATGTAATCTGAGCCACCCCAAGAGTCTATCACCATCATACACCTCATATTTAGGTATTATGCAGTTTTTATAAGTGGTAATGTAACAAGACCCCAGAACTATGTTTATGTGAAGTTTATTTACAACGAATACATATTCATTTTATTATTTCTACCCTGTAATTTTTTTTAAATGAAAAATATTATTTTTAGTTAATATTCAATCAAGAAATCTATTTTCATGAATTAATGTATTTTTGAATCAAAAAATATTTTAATAAAATATTATTAAATATTTACTTTTTATTAAAAATAAATGATCATATAATTTTTATGAATAAAATTGAAATTTTTATTTAGGTTTGAAAACTGGTTTGTCAAAACCCATGAATTTTTAATAAATGTTAGTTTTTATTTGGAAATTTAAAATTCACAAATTTAGAAAATTATGTTGAAAAAATGAATATTATTTTTGGAATTAGGATTTCAAAATTATCTGATGGTAAATTTTTCATAATTTTCTTAGACATTCGAATTTTTGGGGAAAAATTGAATACATTTTAAATATATAATGTGTTTTATGACATCATAATGAACTAATAGTGATTTAATAAAATACTATAAGAGTATATTTTAGACAATATATATAGAGACCCATCCTTTTCATATATTATTATTACATTATATTAAAGATAAACAACATAATTTTATTACACATAGAGTATCCAATGGTTTAGTGTCTTGGGAAAACTAGGACCACACATAACAATTACAACATCATGCATAATTGTTTTTTATTTATTCCTATCTAGCTCCGTATTAGAACTTTACCTCTCCTTAGTACATATAGCCACCTGAGGATATACATCAAAAGGGGTGAGCTAAAATCCCAATATTATGGTAGATAAGAACAATGTAGCATGGGATGAGCATAATCATAACATAGTCAAAGAATCATCAACATGATAATAAGAATAAATAAAATACTTGAAATGTCGCAATGCATAAAAATGAAACATCATGTCTTAGTGGTTAACTACCAAAAATACTTGTGAAAAAATCTAGCATATTGTTCATAAATAATTTCAGATTTACTCATGATATTCATCACTTTACCTAATGCATTGGAGCACTATATAATTCTGGGTGCACCATTCACCTTAAAACATTCATATTGCACAATATAATTATAGGTACATCCTTCACATCCTAACATTATAATTTATCATGCATTCCACAATGAACATATAAAAAAAATGAAATTAACTAACCCATGAAAAGAAATGGGTTTCATCTCATAAGAACACATTCATAAACATTGGGTTCCCAAAAGAAAGAGGGAATAACATATACGTGACAAGAACCGTCAATCTTGAATGAGAAGTAAAAGGTCTGTTCTTAAAAGAAGTGTTATTTTGAAAAACATTTGGTTTGACATAAATACCAGGGACAAACATGTATATCCTAGAAAAGTAAATATAATGATGAAAAATACTTTTAAGGAGTAACCATATCAAAAAGGAGTGAAAGAGGGAGAACCCGAAGGATGAATGTTGGGTTAGAGAATTTCCCCTTACCTTACATCCGAACGGTTCCTTCACATTAATGTCTTATATCATGAAATTATATTAATTAATTATAAATTTCAGTACCTTTAATACATGAAAATTGGTCATTTTGGTTTCATTATGTTATTTTATGGGTTTTTTTGATGAGTTATAGCGTTTAAAAACATTGTTCGAGAATGTTCATTTTTATGTTTTCCTTGAGCATTTCACATGTATTCCTAAATAAAAGTTCAGGTAGAACATGGGTAAGTATCCAGAACTGATTTTAAATGTTATTGATAATATTCCCAGAGTTTAAATTATCTTATAATTGATTATATTATAAACCACGTGGTTGAAGCATTAGATAATTATTAAAGGATGATGGGTTGGGTTAATTTGGGCGGTTTTTCGACCACAACGATCTTGATTTGTTTAATAATTTATTAATATATACATAATTTAGTTCCAAAACATTAAATAGGAGTTAATACATATAAAAAATTCTTGTTCGACCATAAAAATGGTTTCATGACCATATATAAGGGTTGAACGGAAAAAAGAAAACATGTCGTTCTTGAAGGTGATAGATTAACACCTTATGAAAAACATTTTCTTTTATAAAATAAAAGGAAAATGGGAAGGGTTTTGGATGGTATAATATACCATTAGTATCATAAAATTCCTTTATATGTATTATAATAGAGTTAACATACCATGTGGATGAAGATATGTGGGGAGAGAATAAGAAAAGAACTTGAAATTGAAGGGAAATTAAAGGAAAGAGGAAGGGAAATTACCTCTTGAATCCTCATCTTGAGATCCTCCTAAAGGGACCTATGCTTTGTATTTTGATGAGACCAAAAGCTATTGGAAGTGGGAAATGGCCTAGGGAAGTTGATTAGGAAAATTTTAGACAATGATTTAAGCTTGAGAGGTGTGGGGAAATGAGGGTGTGAAGGGTGGTTTTTATAGAGGGGGGGGGAGGGGTTTTCTTAATATAAAATTCATTAATTTATTATTTCTCTACAAGACAAGGAATAGTGTGTCTTACTTGACCAAGAAAAGTAATTTTATCATGTTATCCCAGTACAAGTGGGCTTACATCATCATAACATCACACATGACTCTATAATTTGCTTATTTAGCTTATTTTTGTAAATTATGGTATTTCACTATTCATAAAAAATTCCAGTATTTCAGTAAAATCCCAAAATTTCAGCCCAACAATTTCTCGACATGTAGAATCAAAAAATAATGTCCATTTTTCAAAAATAATTCTCTAAATATGATTAATTTAATATTTAATTAAAATAATAGTTTATTATTAAAAAACCAGTTTTAAAAAATTCATTTACATTTTAAAAAATATAGGTACATCATAATTTTACTTGAATATTATTTTTATACTATCATAGGAAAGGTTACTATTCATTAGGGTATATCACTATTCATAAGGGTGTGTTAATATTCATTATGTTAGGTTACTATTCACCAAAAATTATGTTTGGTCTATTAGACTTCAAAAATCATCTTGAACACAACTGTGTATGACGGATTTTCGAAATTCCAAACACAGATGTGAAAAAGATATGTTTAAAGGTCACTCATCACTTAACAGTTCATTATGTTGCGTTTTCATGTGATTTTATGTCATATTTTTAATATAGGTAATTTCAATTGAAAAACATTGGGTCATTACATTCTTTCCCCCTTATGAAATTTCTTCCTCGAAATATCACTTTACCCAAACAGGTGAGGGTACTTCTCCTTCGTCGCCTCCTCTAGTTCACAAGTAGATTATTTAAACTTATGGTTCCTTGACAACAATCTGACAAGGTCGGATTTCTTGTTGCGTAGAACCTTATCTCTCTAGTCCAGAATCTTTTCTAGCTACTCCTCATAAGAGAGATCATCTTCCAGTTGTACCACCTCTGAGTTTAGTACATGTGAGGGATCCAATATGTACTTCCTCATAAGTGATATGTGAAACAAATCATGAACTTGAACCATATTCGTTGGAAGTGAAAGCAGATAGGCCAAGGCTCATATATAGTCAAGGATTTCAAAGGGGCCAATGTTCCTTGGGCTTATATTCCATTTCTTCCCAAATCACGTGACTCTATTCCATGGTGATATTTGAAGGAAGACTTTATCTCCAACGTTGAACTCCAAGTCCCTTCAACAGTTGTCAACATAGCTATTTTCCGACTCTGAGTAGCTTTGATGTGTTTCTGGATGACTTAAACCTTCTCTATTTTCTCTTGCACAAGATTAAGTCCAAGTAGCTTTCTTTCTCCAACTTCATCCCAACAGGTTAGAGTTCTACATCGCTTTCAATATAGAGCTTCATATGGAGCCATCTGAATACATGAGTGGAAGATATTGTTGTGTGAGAACTCAACCAATCAGAGATGCTGATTCCATCCACCTTTGAATTCAAGAGAGCATGATCTTAGCATATATTCAAGCATATGAATAGTCCTTTCATATTGGCCATCAGTTTGGGGGTGATAGGTCGTGTTGAAATTAAATTCAGTACCCAAATCATGTTGAAGGTTCCTCCTAAATTTAGATGTGAATCTCAGATCACGGTCAAAGACAACTGAGAGTGTAACTCCATGCAGTCTCACCTCTTCCTTAACATATATCTTTTCAAGTTGTTCAAGCGAGTGATCTTCCCGAATAGCAATAAAATGGGCAGTCTTGGAGAGGCGATCAACCAAAACCTATACCACATTATTTCCTTATACGTCTTTGGGATACCCATGACAAAGTCCATAGTAACATTTTCCCATTTCCACATAGGTATAGGCAATGGTTGCATCATCCCTTTAGACTTTTATTATATGGCCCCAACCTTAAACATTACTTAATCTTGAGTTATTACAAGATTACACATTGAGGATCTTTTCCGGTTTAGAGTTTTAGAGAATTAGATCATAAATCATGCATTACATTCCACATTCAAACAAGGAGGTTACATTAAAGACAATATTCACTTTTACCATCAAAAGAAACATATTTAAAACAAAACATGGATTTTTTCATGACACTTCCTTGAAACTGTCATCACATCATGTACCTTTCCCTTGACCTTTGAATAACATTTCAAAAACTTGGGATGAGCATAAAATGCTCAGTAAGGTATATAAAAATACGTAATGAAAATATTAGTCCATGTATACATAAGAATCAATGAAATCATACTTTACTCATAAAACATAAGCACTTTAACATACCTCATCAAATCATGAATAACTCATAGAAATCATAATACATAAAGGTAACTTGTGGCATTCATAACATTCTTACATATGGAGTAATTCTCATGGTTACTTTTGGAATACCTATCACATTATATTACCAAAATCTCTTCAGAGAAACCTTAGAATTTAACCCCTTTGTGTTACCCAATGAATTGGAGAGCTATCACGGGCTCACCCACCCTTAGTTTATCACGGAACCACCCGTCTTCATAAACAATGCCCAATAACCATAACATAATCGTATCACAAAAAACATGCATAAAGGAAACATAACATTTCCACATTTCAATCACAAGATATCAATACAACACATTGATATAATCAAAACATTATCAAAACAATTTTCAATACCAAAATAAATTAAAAGTAAAACATGGTATTTATTTTTCATTTTAAAAAAAGTTATGGATTGTAGAGGAAGCTGAAACTCAAATAATGGTCACGGCGGCGGAGAAGTCATTGTCGCCGCATACGTACGACAAAAACATTCCCTTTTGTCATTTAGTAAAATGATTCGTATAAAAATGATTCTTTTTTAATAAATGTAAAACTCAAAGGGGTTTATACACCGTATAAAAGAAAGTTGTGTATAAAACAAAATATGCCTCAATGAAAGGCGATTGAGACGAAGTCCCTTACCTCGTGTCCGACTTGACTCGATCATTCTTTAATCTCCTAAATAATAACTTGAGATAATTTCTAATTTCTTAAGAACCTTTTTCAATTTCATTATTCCTTTTATATCACTTATTTCCATGTTATGAACACTATGTAATTATTTATGTTAATAACGGTTGTTTGTCGATCATTGGTACTTGAGTCAAAAATGATCTGCTTATAATTACAAGTTGTTCAAGTGGTAAAATATCCATTATATCCAGAATTATATTCATGATGTAGATATCATATATATCATATATATATCTAGTATATACATGCATTTATAATTTTACATAACATTTAGAGGTAAGAAATGAAATGCACCATTCATGGAGACGGTAAGTTGTACGTACGCATGAACGCTACTTTCATTTCTATTTAGTATTTAATGGAATGAATTAATAATTATATAAAGGTATATTATAAATCCATTATAATATCATATATAATATCATTAACCCCATCCTTTATACGTCCCACATTTTTCATTAACGAATCAAATCACTTTGAGGGGGCGGTAGTCCACACTTCCTAAAATGAAGATATCACGTTTACCCATAATGGAAACTATAAAGGTATGCCATAAATTAAAAATAAAGAAGCATAAGGAAAAATAAACATAATATATATCATATATAAATATAGTTACATCTTAATGGCCACCATGAAAGGTGTTAAAAGAAGATTGAACAATCACCATTTCGTGAGGCAGAAATTCACCATCCATAGAAACAATATGTTCTTTAACCATTAGACGGAGGTGTGTGTAAGTGTAGATTGAATAATTCTCATAAAAACATACTAGTATATTGAAGATACTGGTGTTTTTAAAAAATAAAGGAATAAAAAGAGTTTATAGGGTTGTAGAAGCAAAATAAAACAAAAGAACACAAGTGAAGACATTACCTTTAAATCAGGTAACTCCTCTTGGTTTGAAACAAAAGGGTTTGTTGAAGAGATTTATGCCTAAGGTAAGGATTCTAGGATGAATAGAGGGATGTGGAGAGATAAAAAGAGAAGATATTGGCTGAGCCAATGTCTTGAGAGGTGTGGGTAAGGAGGTAGAGGTGGGGGCCTTTTATAAGAAGGAGGAGGGGCACTCTTGGAAAGTCAAGAAATGTTACATTATATTAGAATGAGTTTCGGATTTTAAAGGTCCTACATTGATATATTTCGAAGATAAGGTGATTAGGGTTCGAAATATACTCATCAAATATGTTTTTGAAAAGTGTAAGTCTTATATTTTATATTATATTTTCATTTTATTTAAATCGTTCATTAATGAGGTAATCGCCGCATCATCATGGTGTCATAAATAAATTAATTAATTTAATGTCTAAAAATTATAAAAAAACTACTATGATGTAGGAAATATTTTTATATTTCCAATTACTATTTCTATTTCAAGAGATAATTTATGTAGACAAAATTAAAATTGTTTTACTTAGGTGTTACATACTTTGTTATATTTAACTTTATTTAAAAATAAAAAGATAAAAAGCCACTATCACACAAAAGTGATTCCATGGGGTCCCAAAGTTTGGAACAAGGCATACCATGGTCGACCATGACACAACCAGTAGAATTAGGACACATTTTTGGGTCATTTTATATTATTATGTTATTATTTTATTACCCTTAACTACCCAATTATTAATTAATCACGATTATTAAGGATAATTACCGTCATTACTAATCATAATGTCCAAAAATAAAAGTGTCTTAATTACATAATTTTAACCTTATGATTCCAAATATGGAATCAATTTTACCAAATTCCAAACACATAAATTGTAGTAATCAATTTAAATATAATTCCCCTTGTCAAAACAAATAGCGGGTTTTTTTGAAACAATATCTATAAAAAGTTTGGCACTTTTTTATTCCCAATTCTGAAGTGAAATTAATAAAAATGACCACCATTTGATTAAATGGTAAAAATATATTATAAATACACTTTAAAACCAATTATAAAGATAATTTAATCATATAATTAAATCATATGAAAAAGCAGTTTTGAAGTAAAATGCAGTATTTTTCACTATTCATTAAAAAATGAACATTGTCAAAAAAATACCAAACATTTATTCAAAGTTAATTTCAATGTCCCAATACTAAATAATAAGTTTAGTTTTACAAATAGAGATTATATAATTTCCAAAAGATATATTTAAAAATGGTTCACCATCAAATGACGGTAAAACAATCTTTTAAAAATATTAGAGAATTTGATGCTTACGATTGGATTTTTCTCATTTTAAGCCTTTAAAACACTATATAATTCATAAATAGACATAGATATGAAAATAAATAATTCTTTACTTACTTGGGATGTTACATCCTTCCCCTATTTTGAAAATTGCATCCCCTCAATTTATGTACTTATTGAATAAGTGGGGGTATTTATCTCTCACTGCATTTTTAGATTCCCATGTTGCCTCTTCAATCATGTGGTTTTTCCACAAAACCTTTACGTGATGAATCACCTTATTCCGTAACACTTTATACCTGTGGTAAAGAATCTAGACCGGTTGTTCCTCATAATATAGGTTCTCTTCCAGCTGAACTACCTCTTGACTCAAAACATGAAATGGATCTAGCTTGTACTTCCTTAACATTGAAACATGAAAAACATTGTGTACCTGAGATAAACTCGGAGGTAAATCCACTCAGTATGCAACTGATCCAATTCTCTCTAAAATTTTATATGGTCCAATGAACCTTGGACTCAGCATTCCTTTCTTACCAAATCACATCACACTTTTCCATGGTGAAATTTGAGGAACACATGATCACCTACCTCAAAAGAGAGATCCTTCCTCATGTTGTCCGCATAACTTTTCTGCCTACTTTGAGCTATTCTCATGTGTTTCTGTATAAACTAAACTTTTTCTACCAACTCTTCTACCAATTCTGGTCCCATCAACTTCCTTTCACCCACTTCATCCAAAAAATGTAGAGTTCGACACCACTTCCCTTATAATGTCTCAAATGGGGCCATCTGTATACTAGAATGAAAACTGTTATTATAAGAAAACTCAACCAAAGAAAGATGTTGGTCCCAACTTCCCTAATAATCCATCAAACAAGAACATAGCATGTCCTCAAAAGTTTTAATTTTTTGTTATGACTACCCATCTAATTGAGGATGAAAAGCTGTACTAAAATTTAATTCAGTACCCAATGACTTTTGAAGGCCTTTCCAAAAGTTAGAAGTAAACTAGGGATCACGATCAAATACAATGGAGAGGGAAAATCCATGCAACCGGACTATATCTTTAAGATACAAACGAGAAAGTTGATCTAGGGAAAATGTATCTCATATAGTAAGGAAATGATCATATTTAGTCAAGCGATCAACAATAAACCAGATTTAATTATTACCTAGAGGTGTCTTTGGAAATCCCACAACGAAGTCCATGGATATATTTTCCATTTCCACTCTGGTACTGGTAAAGGATGAAGCATCTCCTTCGGTAACTTCCGCTCGACATTAACTTGTTGACAAGTCAAACACTTCATAGTAAAATCAGAAATATATCTTTTCATTCCATCCCACTAGTAGTACTCCTGAAGATCTCTATACATCTTAGTACTGCCAGGATGAACTGAAAACGGGGAACTATGAGCTTCACAAAACAACTCTCTCTTCAACTGTGAATCACATGACACACAAAATATCTTCCCAAATCTCAAAACACAATCATTATCAATGTTGAATTCAAGAAACTTACCCTTCTGTACTAGCTCAACCTTTTTCTACAACTCACTGTCTTACTTCTATGCTTGCTTAATTCTTTCTGATAGAGAAGATTTCACTGATACCTGAAACAAAATAGAAGAAAATCCTTCACCAATAACTTATATTCCAAAGTTTATCAAATCCTTAACCAAAGGATCACGTTCCAAACGTAACATGGTTAATGAATCATTACTTTTTCCACTCAAAGCATCAACCACTTTATTTTCTTTTTCTGGATGGTAATGAATTGTACAATCATAATCCTTGATTAATTCTATCCATCTCCTCTATCCCATGTTCAATTCTTTCTGAGTGAATATATAATTTAAACTTTTGTGATCAGTATATATTTCACACTTTACACCATACAAATGATGCCTCCAAAATTTTAAAGTGAAAACAACAAAAGCTAATTCCAAATCATGTGTAGTGTAATTTACCTCATGAGTTTTCAACTGATGTAAAGCATAAGCAATTACCTAATCATTCTGCATTAGGAAGAAACCAAGTCCATTCAATGAAGCATCACTGTAGATAACAAACTCACCATTTCTGGAAGGCAGTGCCAAAACTGAAGCATTCACCAATATCATTTTCAACTCCTGAAAACAATCATCACATTCTTTTGTCCCGATAAACATAACACCCTTCCGAGTTAGCTTAGTCATTCGACTAAATAACCATGAAAAATTTCTAATAAACCTTCGGTAATAACCTACCAAACCAAGAAAACTATGAATCTTAGTTACATTTGTGGGTATTGGCGATTATTCAACAACCTTTGTTTTTGCAGGATCAACAGTTATCCCATCTTTAGAAACAATGTGACCAAGGAAAGAAATTTGTTACAACCAAAACTCAATCTTTCTGAATTTCCCATACAATTTCTTTTCTTTTAAGGTTTTCAAAATAAACCTTAAATGAATTTCATCCTCCTTGTTACTTTTAGAAAACACCAAAATATCATCATTGAAAACAACCAAAAACTTATCCAAGAACTCATGTAAAATTCTATTCATAAGGTCCATGAATACTACAGGTGCACTGGTTAGCCCAAAAGGCATAACTACAAATTTATAATGGACATATCTTGTACGAAATGCAGTCTTCGGAACATCTTCTTCCTTTACCTTCAACTGATGGTACCCCGATCTTAGGTCAATCATTGAATAATACTAAGCTCCCTGGAGCTGATCAAACAAATCATCGATATGAGGAAAAGGATATTTTTTCTTAACCGTGATGTTATTCAAGGCTCTATAATCAATGAAAAGTCTCATAGAACCATCTTTCTTTTTAACAAATAAGAAAAGATCACCCCATGGTGATGTGCTAGGTCAAATGAAACCTTTCTCTAATAAATCTTGCAATTTCTCCTTCAACTCTAAAAGTTCAAATTGAGCCATTCGATAAGGGGGTTTTGAAATTGGATTATCATCAGGAACTAAGTCAACAGTAAATTCAACTTCTCGATCAAGTATTATTCTAGGCAACTCATCAGGAAAAACATTAGGATACTCATTTACCACTGGCACATCATTAATCTAAACGGTTCCTTTGTTTTCAACAATATGTTCAAGTTAACATTAATTTCCATCTTTTACAAGTTTTTTAGCCTCTTGATATGTTATCAACAGTAAGGGTTCATTCTTGTACACAAACTAAAAGTCTTTTTAAAAATAAACTTCTTTAGTTCTACAATCAATCTTAGCATGGTAAACAGAGAGCCAATCCATACCCAGGATAACATAAAAATCTACTAGAGGTAAAAAAATAAGGTTTGCAAGTAGATTCTTTCCACATATAAGGATAGGGATATTATTATAAATTCTTTTTGCATTAAAATTTCCCCCAGGTGTTTTTACCACAAGTTCAGGAGTCATTTCTTGAGATGGAATTCTCAATTTACTAGAAAAGTTTTCAGAGATGAAAGAATGTGTAGACCCCGAATCAAAAAACACATTGTCATAATCTGAGAAAACAAACAAAGTACCTGATACCACTTCATTTGATGGCCCAACATCTGCTGAAGTAGTTGCAAAGGATTTCACCACACCTTTCTGGTTGTAGTTTGGCTGCTTCCCATCATTAGAGCTCTTTGTTGGACACTCGTTTTCATAATGACCCATCTCATTGCACTTGAAACATTTCACTAAATGTAAATCAAATTTGGTCTTACCATCACCCTGATCTTTTTCAGTGCAATCACAAGCCTTATGTCCCATCTTACCACATCGGTAACACTTTCCCGAATTCAGAAGTCATTCCCCAACACGCCTTTTACCACATTTATCACAAACAGAAAACTTAGTTTTCTTACCACCAGACCTTTTTGAAGGATTATTCCCTTTCTCCTGCCACCTTTGTCTCTTCTTCTGTTGGTTGTTATAGAACACTTGATCATAGACAAACTTCATTTCCACCTTATCAGCACATTAAACAAGCTTTTCATAACTCCTGAACTTGAGAGAAGCTAAATCCCTTCGATATTTTGGATTTAATCCTGAGTAAAAATGACTGATTTTACTATCAAGGCCTCAGACAAAATTTGAAGCATACCTTGCCAATCGAGTGAACCTTTCTTCATAAGCAGCCATTGAGTCGTCCTCTTGCCTCAATTCCAAGAATTGTATTACCATATTAAGTCGAACAGCTTTAGGAAAATACTTCTCAAGAAATGTACCTTTGAATTCATCCCAGTCAAGAGCATCAATCTCATCAGCATCCATGATATTTTTAACAATAGATCACCACTGATCTTCTTCACCCTCCAAACGGTAAATTGCAAGACTAACCTTTTGATTATCTAAACACCCAAAGACATAAAAAATATTCTCCAGTGCTTTAATACACCCATAAGCTAGCACAAGTTTAGATGATTCTCTGAATGATGGCGGATGTTGCCTAATGAAATGTTCCACCACTGACATTTCCTCTACGGTTGATCTGGCTGATCTCGTGCATGGATACCACCACTATTTATCGCATTAGTCAACTGCACCATTATTACAAAAAAATGTTCAGTTCCAATTCCTACCATCTCAGGATGCTGATTCGGAAGGTCATTTCCTTCTATATGCCTTCCTAGCACTGCTTCCTTATTTCCTCTGCGGAAAACCATTCTGATCAAACATGTCTTAGATGAAGCAACATGGTAATCTTCAAATGCTATATCATTTCAATTTGACCATAAAAAAATATTTTTGGATAATCATTTAATAGAATTATAACTCCTAAAGTTATCTAAACCGACCTTTGATACCAATTATAAGGCCACAACCTTAAAAATTACTTAATCTTGAGTTATTACAAGATTACACATTGAGGATCTTTTCAGGTTTGGAGTTTTAGATAATTAGATCATAAATAATGCATTACAATCCACAATTAAACAAAGAGGTTACATTAAAGACAATATTCACTTTTACCATCAAAGGAAACATATTTAAAACAAAACATGGATTCTTTCATGACACTTCCTTGACACTATCATCACATCATGTACCTTTCCCTTGACCTGTGGAAAAAATTTCATAAACTTGGGATGAGCATAAAAAGCTCAGTAAGGTATATAAAAATACGGAATGAAAACATTAGTCCATGTATACATAAGAATAAATGAAATCATACTTTACTCATAAAATATAAGCACTTTAACATACCTCATTAAATCATGAATAACTCATAGAAATGATAATACATAAAGGTAACTTGAGGCATTTATAAAATTCTTACGTAGGGAGTAACCCTCATGGTTACATTTGGAATACCTATCATAGTATATTACCTAATTATCTTCGGAGAAACCATAGAGTTTAACCCCTTCGCATTACCCAATGCTTTAGAGAGCTATCACGGTCTCTCCCGCCCTTAGTTTATCACGGAACCACCCGTCTTCCTAAACAATGACTAAGAACCATAACATAATCATATCACATAAAACATGCATAAAGGAAACATAAAATTTCCACATTTCAATCACAAGATATAAATACAACACATTGATTTAATCAAAAAATTATCAAAAACATTTTCAATACCATAATAAATGAAAAGTAAAACATGGTATTTATTTTTCCTTTTAAAAAAAGTTATGGCTTGTAGAGGAAGCCGAAACTCAAATAATGGTCACGACGATGGAGAAGTCGTTGTCTCCGCATACGTATGAAAAAAACATTCCCTTTTGTCATTTAGTAAAATGATTTGTATAAAAAATATTCCTTTTGAATAAACATAAAAGTCAAAGGGGTTTATACACCATATAAAATAAAGTTGTGTATAAAACAAAATATGCCTCAATGAAAGGATATTGAGACGAAGTCCCTTACCTCGTGTCCGACTTGACTCGATCGTTATCTAATCTCCTGAATAATAACTTGAGTTAATTTATACTTGATTAAGAACCTTTTTCATGTTCATATTCCTTTTATATCACTTATTACCATGTTATGAACTCTATAATTATTTAAGTTAATAACAGTCGTTTGTCGATCATTGGTACATGAGTCAAAAATAAACTCCTTATAATTACAATTTGTTCATGTGGTAAAATATCCATTATATACATAATTATATTCATGATGTAGATATCATATATGTCATATATGTATCCAGTATATACATTCATTTATAATATTACATAACATTTAGAGGTAAGAAATGAAATGCACAGTTCATGGAGACAGTAAGTCGTACGTACGCATGAATGCTACTTTCATTTCTATTTTGTATTTAATGGAATGAATTCATAATGGTATAAAGGTATATTATAATTCCAGTATAATATCATATATAATATCATTAACTCCATCATTTATACACCCGACATATGGCATTAACTAATCAAATCACTTTGAGGGGGCGGTAGTCCGCACTTCCTAAAATGAAGATATCACATTTACCCATAATGGAAACCATAAAGGTTTGCCATAAATGAAAAATAAAAAAGTATAATTAAAACATAAACATAATATATATCATATTTAAATAGAGTGACATCTTAATTGACACCATGAAAGGTGTTGAAAGAAGATTGAACAATCATCATTTCGGGAGGCAGAAATTCTCCATCCATAGAAACAATATGTTCTTTAACCATTAGACGGAGGTGTGTGTAAGTGTAGCTCAAATCCATCTCATAAAAAAATCCTAGTATATTAAATATACTGTTTTTGCTACAAAATAATGGAATAAAAAGAGTTTAGGGGGTCAGAGAAGCAAAATAAAACAAAAGAACACAAGTGAGGACATTACATTTAAATCGGGTAACTCCTCTTGGTTTGAACCAAAAGGGTTTCTTGAAGATCTTTATGCCTAAGGTAAGGCTTATATGATGAAGATAGAGATGTGGAGAGATAAAATGAGTATAGATTGGCCGATCCAATGGCTTGAGAGGTGTGGGTAAGGAGGTAGAGGTGGGGGCCTTTTATAAGAGGGAGGAGGGGCACTCTTGGAAAGTCATGAAAGGTTACTTTATATTAGAATGAGTTTCAGATTTTAAAGGTCCCACATTGATATATTTCTAGGATATGGTGATAAGGGTTCGAAATATACTCATCCAATAGGTTTTTGAAAAGTGTAAGTCTTATATTTTACATTATATTTTCATTTTATTTAAATCATTCATTAATGTGGTAATCGCTGCATCATCATGGTGTCATAAATAAATTAATTAATATATTGTCTAAAAATTATAAAAAAACTACTATGATGTAGGAAATCTTTTTAGCTTTCCAATTACTATTTATAGTCCAAGAGATAATTTGTGTAGACAAAATTAATTTTTTTTACTTAGGTGTTACATACTTAGTTATATTTAACTTTCTTTAAAAATAAAAAGATAAAAAGTCACTATCACACAAAAGTGATTCCATAGGGTCCCAAAGTTTGGCACAAGGCATCCCATAGTCGGCCATGACACAACCAGTAGAATTAAGACACATGTTGGGGTCATTTTATATTATTATGTTATTATTTTATTACCCTTAACTACCCGATTACTAATTAATCACGATAATTAAAGATAATTACTGTCGTTACTATTCATAATGTCCAAAAACAAGTGTCTTAATTACTTAATTTAGACCTTATTAATCTGAGTATGGAATCCATTCTACCAAATTTCAAAAACAAAAATTTTAGTAATCAATTTAAAAATAATTCCCATTGTCAAAAAAATAGCGGGTTTTTTTGGAACAATATCTATGAAAATTTTGGCACTTGTTTATGCCCAATTCCAAAGTGAAATTAATAAAAATGACCAAAATTGGATTAAATGGTAAAAATATATTTTAATTACACTTTAAAACCAAATATAAAGATAATCTAACCATATAATTAAATCAGATGAAAAAGCAGTTTTGAAGTAAAATGCAGTATTTTTCACTATTCATTAAAAAAATGAACATTGTCTGAAAAATACCAAAAATTTATCTAAAGTAAATTTCAATGTCCCAATACTAAAGAATAAGTTTATTTTGACAAATAGAGCTTATAAAATTACCAAAATATATATTTAAAAATGGTTCTTCATCAAAAGATGGTAAAACAATCTTTTAAAAATATTAGAGAATTTTATGCTTAAGATTGGATTTATTCTCATTTTAAGCCTTTAAAAGACTATATAATTCATAAATAGACATAGATATAAAAATACATAATTCTTTACTTACTTGGGATGTTACATCCTTCCCCCCTTTTAAAAATTATGTCCCCTCAATTTATTTACTTATTGAGTAAGTGGGGGTATTTATCCCTCATTGCATTTTCAGATTCCCATGTTGCCTCTTCAATCATGTGGGTTTTCCACAAAACCTTTACTCGATGAATCACCTTATTCCGTAACACTTGATCTCTGTGGTCAAGAATCTGGACTGGTTGTTCCTCATAAGATAGGTTCCCTTCCAGCTGAACTACCTCTGGACTCAAAACATGAGATGGATCTGGCATGTACTTCCTTAACATTGAAACATGAAAAACATTGTGTACCTGAGATAAACTCGGAGGTAAAGCCACTTGGTATGCAAATGATTCAACTCTATCTAAAATTTCATATGGTCCAATGAACCTTGGACTCAGATTTCCTTTCTTATCAAATCGTATCACACTTTTCCATGGTGAAACTTTGAGGAAGACATGATCACCTACCTCAAAAGAGAGATCCTTCCTCCTGTTGTCCGCATAACTTTTCTGCCTGCTTTGAGCTGTTCTCATGTGTTTCTGAATTAGCTGAACTTTTTATGCCAACTCTTCTACCAATTCTGGTCCCATCAACTTCTTTTCACCCACTTCATCCAAAAAAGATAGATTTAGACACCGCTTCCCATATAATGCCTCAAATGGTGCCATCTGTATACTAGAATGAAAAATGTTATTATAAGAAAACTCAACCAAAGAAAGATGTTGGTCCCAACTTCCCTGAAAATCCATTGAACAAACACGTAGCATATCCTCCAAAGTCTGAATTGTTCATTCTGACTGCCCATCTGATTGAGGATGAAATGTTGTACTAAAATTTAATTCAGTACCCAACGACCTCTGAAGGCCTTTCCAAAAGTTAGAAGTAAACCTAGGATTGCGATCAGATATAATGGAGAGGGGAAATCCATGTAACCTGACTATCTCTTTAAGATACAAATGAGAAAGTTGATCTTTGGAAAAATTATCTCGTATATAAAGGAAATGAGCATATTTAGTCAAGAGATCAACAATAACCCAGATTTCATTATTACCTCGAGGTGTCTTCGGCAATCCCACAACGGAGTCCATGGATATATTCTCCCATTTCAACTATGGTACTGGTAAAGGCTGAAGCATCTCCTTCGGTAACTACCTCTCTGCTTTAACCTGTTGACAAGTCAAATACTTCACAGTAAAATCAGCAAAATCCCTTTTCATTCCATCCAACCAGTAGTACTCCCGAAGATCTCTATACATCTTAGTACTGCCAGGATGAACTGAAAACGTAGAACTATGAGCTTCACATAACAACTCTATAATCAACTGTGAATCACACGACACACACAATCTCTTCCCAAATCTCAAAACACAATCATTATCAAATCTTGAATTCAGGCAACTTACCCTTCTGTACCAGTTCAACATTTTTCTGCAACTCACTGTCTTGCTTCTGTGCTTGCTTAATTCTATTTGATAGAGAATATTTCACTGATACCTGAAACAAAATAGAAGAACATCCTGCACCAACAACTTCTATGCCAAAGTTCATCAAATCCTTAACCAAAGGATAACGTTCCAAATGCAACATGGTTAATGAAGCATTACTTTTTCGACTCAAAGCATCAGCCACTTTATTTTATTTTCCAGAATGGTAATGAATTGTACAGTCATAATCCTTGATTACTTCTAGCCATCTCCTCTGTCTCATGTTCAATTCTTTCTGAGTGAATATATACTTTAAACTTTTGTGATCAATATATATTTCACACTTTACACCATACAAATGATGCCTCCAAAATTTTAAAGCGAAAACAACATCAGCTAATTCCAAATCATGTGTAGGGTAATTTACCTCACGAGTTTTCAACTGACGTGAAGCATAAGAAATTACCTGATCATTTTGCATCAGGACTCAACCAATTCCTTTCAATGAATCATCACTGTAGATAACAAACTCACCATTCCTGGAAGGTATTGCCAAAACTGGAGCATTCACCAATCTTCTTTTCAACTCCTGAAAACAATCATCACATTCTTTTGTCGAGATAAACTTAACACCCTTCCGAGTTAGCTTAGACATTGGACTAGATAATCGTGAAAAATTTCTAACAAACCTTCGGTAATAGACTACCAAACCAATAAAACTATGAATCTCAGTTACATTTGTGGGTCTTGTCCATTCTTCAACAACCTTTGTTTTTACATGATCAATATTTATCCCATCTTTAGAAACAATGTGACCAAGGAATGAAATTTGTTGCAACCAAAACTCACACTTTCTAAATTTCCCATACAATTTATTTTCTTTTAAGGTTTTCAAAATACCCCTTAAATGACTTTCATGATCCTCTTTACTTTTAGAAAACACTAAAATAGCATCAATGAAAACAACCACAAACTTATCAAAGAACTCATGGAAAATTATATTCATAAGGTCCATGAATACTGCAGGTGCATTGGTTATCCCAAAAGGCATAACTACAAATTCATAATGGCCATATCTTGTATGAAATGCAGTCTTCGGAACATCTGATTCCTTTACCTTCAACTTATGGTACCCCGATCTCAGGTGAATCTTTGAAAAATACTGAGCTCCCTAGAACTGATAAAACAAATCATCGATATGAGGCAAAGGATATTTGTTCTTAATAGTGATGTTATTCAAGGCTCTATAATCAAGGAAAATCCTTATAGAACCATGTTTCTTTTTAGCAAATAAGACAGGAGCACCCCATGGTGATGTGCTATGTCGAATGAAACCTTCATCTAATAAATCTTGCAATTTCTCCTTCAACTCTAAAAGTTCAATTTGAGCCATTCGATAAGGGGGTTTTGAAATTGGCTTAGCATCAGGAACTAAGTCAACAGTAAATTAAACTTCCCGATCTGGTATTATTCCAGGAAACACATCAGGAAAAACATTAGGATACTCATTTACCACTGGCACATCATTAATCTGAACAGTTCTTTTGTTTTCATCAATATGTGCAAGGTAACATTAATTTCCATCTTTTACAAGTTTCTCAGCCTCTTGATATATTATCAACAGTAAGGGTTCATTCTTGTATACAAACTGAAAGTCTTTATGAAAGGAAACTTCTTTAGCTCTACAATCAATCTTAGCATGGTAAACAGAGAGCCAATCCATACCCAGGATAACATCAAACTCTTCAAGAGGTAAAACAATAAGGTTTGAAAGTAGGTTCTTTCCACAGATAAGGATAGGGAGATTCTTATAAATTATTTTTTCCTTAACATTTCCCCCAGGTGTTTTTACCACAAGTTTAGGATTCATTTCTTGAGATGGAATTCCCAATTTACTAGAAAATTTTTAAGATATGAAAGAATGTGTAGACCCCGAATCAAACAACACATTGTAATAATCTGAGAAAAAAACGAAGTACCTGATACCACTTAATTTGATGGCACAAAATCTGCTGAAGTAGTTGCAAAGGATTTCACCACACCTTTCTGCTTGTAGTCTGACTGCTTACCATCATTCGAGCTCTTTGTTGGACACTCATTTGCATAATGAACCATCTCATTTCACTTGAAACATTTCACTAACTGTAAATAAAATTTGGTCTTACCATCACCTTGATATTTTTCAGTGCAATCACGATCCTTATGTCCCATATTACCACATCAGTAGCACTTTCCAGAATTCAGAAGGCATTCCCCAGGATTCCTTTTAGCACATTTATCAGAAACTGAAAACTTAGTTTTCTTACCATCAGACCTTTTTGAAGGATTCTTCCCTTTCTCCTGCCACCTCGGCCTCTTCTTATATTGGTTGTTATAGAAAATTTGATCATTGGAAAACTCCATTTCCACCTTCTCAGCACATTGAACAGGCTTTTCATTAATCTTGAACTCACGAGAAGCTAAAGCCCTTAGATATTTTGGATTTAATCTTGAGTAAAAACGACTGATTTTAATATCAAGGTCTCAGATAAAATGTGAATCATACCTTGCCAATCGAATGTACCTTTCTTCATAATCAGCCACTGAGTCGTCCTCTTGCCTTAATTACAAGATTTTTTTTCCATCCTAAGTAGAAAAGCCTTAGGAAAATACTTCTCAAGAAACATACCTTTGAATTCATCCCAGTCAAGAGCATCAATCTCATCAGCGTCCCTGATATTTTTAACCATCGACCACCACTGATTTGCTTCACCATCCAAATGGTAAATTGAAAGACTAACCTTTTGATTGTCTGAACACCCCATGACATCAAAAATCTTATCCATTTCTTTAATCCACCCTTCAGATAGCACAGGGTCAGATGATCCTCTGAATGATGGGGGATGTTTCCTCATGAAATGTTCCAGCACTGACATGTTCCTCTGTGGTTGATCTGGTTGATCTTGTGCATGGATACCACCACCATTTATCGCTTGAGTCAACTGTTCCATTACTGCAATAAACTGTTCAATTCCAATTCCGACCATCTCAGGATGCTGATTCGGAAGGTCATTTCGTTCTGTATGCCTTCCTAGAACTGCTTCCCTGTTTCCTCTGCGGAAAACCATTCTGAACAAACATGTATTAGAAGAAGCAACATGGTAATCTTCAAATTCTATATCATTTCAATTTTACCATAAAAAAATATTTTTGTATAATCATTTAATAGAATTCTAACTCCTAATGTTATCTAAACCGACCTTTGATACCAACTATAAGGCCCCAATATTAAAAATTACTTAATCGCGAGTTATTACAAGATTACACATTGAGGATCTTTTTAGGTTTAGAGATTTAGATAATTAGATCATAAATCATGCATTACATTCCACATTTAAACAAGGAGGTCACATTAAAGACAATATTCACCTTTCCCATCAAAGGAAACATATTAAAAAAACAAAACATGGATTCTTTCATGACACTTCCTTGACACTATCATCACATCACGTACCTTTCCCTTGACATGTGAAAAACATTTCAAAAACTTGGGATGAGCATAAAAAGCTCAGTAAGGTAAATAAAAATATGGAATGAAAAAATTTGTCCATGTATACATAAGAATCAATGAAATCATACTTTACACAAAAAACATAAGCAATTTAACATACCTCATCAAATCATGAATAACTCATAGAAATAATAAGACATAAAGGTAACTTGATGCATTCATAACATTCTTACGTAGGGAGTAACCCTCATGGTTACGTTTAGAATACCTATCAGAGTATATTACCTAAATCTCTTTGGAGAAACCTTAGCGTTTAACCCCTTCGCGTTACCCAATGCATTGGAGAGCTATCACGGGCTCACTCACCCTTAGTTTATCACATAACCACCTATCTTCATAAACAATGCCCAAGAACCATAACATAATAGTATCACATAAAACATGCATAAAGGAAACATAACATTTCCTCATTTCAATCACAAGAAATCAGTACAACACATTGATATAATCAAAAAATTATCAAAACCATTTTCAATACCAAAATAAATGAAAATTAAAACATGGTAATTATTTTTCATTTTAAAAAAGTTATGTCTTGTAGAGGAATCCGAAACTCAAATAATGGTCACGGTGGCGGGGAAGTCATTGTTGCCGCATAAGTACGACAAAAACATTCCCTTTCTCCATTTAGTAAAACACTTCGTATAAAAAATATTCCTTTTGAATAAACATAAAAGTCAAAGGGGTTTATAAACTGTATAAAATAAAGTTGCGTATAAAACAAAATATGCCTCAGTGAAAGGAGATTGAGACGAAGTCCCTTACCTCATGTCTGAATTGACTCGATCATTCTTTAATCTCCTAAATAATAAACTTGAGTTAATTTCTACTTTATTTAGAGCCTTTTTAAAGTTCATTATTCCTTTTATATCACTTATTACCATGTTATCAACACTATGTAATTATTTATGTTAATAACGGTCATTTGTTGATCATTGGTACTTGAGTCAAAAATAAACTCTTTATAATTACAAGTTGTTCATGTGGTAAAATATCCCGTATATCCAGAATTATATTCATGATGTAGATATCATATATATCATATATATCTAGTATATACATGCATTTATAATATTACATAACATTTAGAGGTAATAAATGAAATGCACTCTTCATGGAGACAGTAAGCCGTACGTACGCATGAACACTACTTTCATTTCCATTTACTATTTAATGGAATGAATTCATAATGATATAAAGGTATATTATAATTAAAGTATAATATCATATATAATATCATTAACTCCATCCTTTATAGGTCCCACATATGGCATTAACGAATCAAATCACTTTGAGGGGGTGGTAGTCCGCACTTCCTAAAATGAAGATATCACGTTTACCCATAATGGAAACCATAAAGGTATTCCATAAATAAAAAATAAAGAAGCATAAGTAAAACATAAACATAATATATATCATATATAAATATAGTGAAATCTTAATGTCCACCATGAAAGGTGTTAAAAAAATATTGAACAATCATCGTTTCGTGAGGCAGAAATTCGCCATCCACAGAAAGAGTATGTTGTTTTACCATTAGACAGAGGTGTGTGTATGTGTAGCTAGAATAATTCTCATAACAACATCCTAGTATATTTAAGATACTAGTGTTTTTACAAAAGAAAAGAATAAAAGGAGTTTAGGGGGTTGGAGAAGCAAAATAATACAAAAGAACACAAGTGAAGACATTACCTTTAAATCAGGTAACTTTTCTTGGTTTGAACCAAAAGGGTTTCTTGAAGAGACTTATGACCATGATAAGGCTTATATGATGAATAGAGTGATGTGGAGAGATAAAATGAGAAGATCTTTGCCGAGCCAATGGCTTGAGAGGTGTGGGTAAGGAGGTAGAGGTGGGGGCCTTTTATAAGTGGGAGGAGGGGCAGTCTTGTAAAGTCAAGAAATGTTACTTTATATTAGAATGAGTTTCGGATTTTAAAGGTACCACATTGATATATTTCAAGCATAAGGTGATAAGGGTTCTAAATATACTCATCCAATAGGTTTTTGACAAGTGTAAGTCTAAGATTTTACATTATCTTTTCATTTTATTTAAATTGTTCATTAATGAGGTAATCGCTGCATCATCATGGTGTCATAAATAAATAAATTTATTTAATGTATAAAAATTATAAAAAAAATAATATGATGTATGAAATATTTTTAGATTTCCAATGACTATTTATAGTCCAAGATATAATTTATGTAGAAAAAATTAAAATTGTTTTACTTAGGTGTTACATACTTTGTTATATTTAACTTTCTTTAAAATTTAAAGATAAAATGTCACTATCACACAAAAGTGATTCCATGGGGTCCCAAAGTTTGGAACAAGGAATACCATGGTGGGCCATGACACAACCAGTATAATTAGGACACATTTTGGGGTCATTTTATATTATTATGTTATTATTTTATTACCCTTAACTACCCGATTACTAATTAATCACGATAATTAAAGATAATTATCTCGTTAATATTCATAATGTCCAAAAACAAAAGTGTATTAATTGCATAATTTGGACCTTCTAATTCCAAATATGGAATCAATTTTACCAAATTACAAAAACAGAAATTGTAGTAATCAATTTAAAAATAATTTCTGTTGTCAAAACAAATAGCGGGTTTTTTGGAACAATATCTATGAAAAGTTTGGCACTTGTTTATGCCCAATTATAAAGTGAAATTAATACTAATGACCACCATTGGATTAAATGGTAAAAATATATTCTAATTAAACTTTAAAACCAATTATAAAAACAATATAACCATATAATTAAATCAGATGAAAAAGAAGTTTTGAAGTAAAATGTAGTATTTTTCACTATTCATTAAAAAATGAACATTGTCAGAAAAATACCAAAAATTTATCCAAAGTAAATTTTAATGTCCCAATACCAATGAATAATTTTATTTTGACAAATAGAGCTTATAAAATTGTCAAAATATAGATTTAAAAATGGTTCTCCATCAAAAGACGGTAAAACAATCTTTTAAAAATATTAGAGAATTTTATGCTTAAGATTGGATTTATTCTCATTTTAAACCTTTGAAACACTATATGATTCATAAATAGACATAGATAGGAAAATAAATAATTCTTTACTTACTTGGGATGTTACATTTATTTCTCTTCTTTAACTTGTTGACATACCAAGAATCTTGATATATATTCTGAAATTTCCTTTATGTTATCCCACCAGAAGTGTTCTTAGAGACCACGATACATCTTGGTGCTACCAGGATGGATAGAGAATGTTGATCTATGTGAATTTTCCAATAGATCCTTCTTTATCCTGAGTGATGAAGGCACAAAAAGCTGTGTTCCAAAACGAATCACACTATCATCCTCGATATGAAACTCATGTAGCTTCCCTTACTTTACAGCATTCACCCTCTTTTTTATCTCTACATCATCCCTTTGTGCTTCCCTAATCTTATCTTGGATGGATGGTTGTGAAATAATTTAGTCAAGGTAGGATGTATCTCCCGCCCTTATGATTTCTAAATCCATGCTTTGTATATCCAAGAAGATAGGGTCTTTCTTAATCCATAACATGGATAGAGTTGGAGGTTCTTTTCTACTTAGAGAATCATCTACCTTATTTTCCTTTCCATGATGGTAGTGAATAGAGAAATCATAATCATTGATTAGCTTTAACCATCTCCTTTGATGGATGTTGAGCTTCTTTTGTGTGAGTATATAATATAGGCTCTTGTGGTCGGTGTATATTTCACACTTCTCACCATAAAGGTAGTGATACCAAATTTTCAAGGAAAACATCACTACTACCAGCTCTAGATCATGTTTCGGGTAGTTCTTCTAATGGATCTTCAACTTCCGTGAGGCATAGGCTATCAAATTATCATTTTTCATGAGTACACAACCCAAGACTTTCTTTGAAGCATCACTATATATCACAAAACGTTATCCACTTTTCGGTAGTGTGAGTACAAGTGCAGTGATCAACCATTTCTTTAGATCCATGAAGCTTCCCTCACATTCTTCCATCTATAAAAACTTTACCCCTTTCCTTGTAAACTTAGTTTGTGGGCTTGAAAATCATGAGAAGTTTCTCACAAAATGTCAGTAGTACAAAACTAATCTATGAAAACCACAGATTTCTGTGACACTAGAGGGCTTGGTCCATTCCTCAATCACCTTTGTTTTTGATGGATCCACAAAAATTCTCTCACTTGTGATCACATGTCCCAAGAACGTGACTTTCTTCATCCAAAAGTCACACTTGATGAACTTGAAGTACAACTTCTCCTTTCTCACCATCGCCAATACATGTATTAGATGTTCTCCATGTTCCTCTTTTCTCTTGGAGTATATGATAATATCATTGATAAAAACTACCAAAAATTTTTCAAGATAATTTCTAAAGACTCTATACATCAAATCAATTAAGATTTTAGTGGCATTAGTAAGTCTGAAGGGCTTCACTATAAACTCATAGTGCCCATACCTTGTACGGAAGGCAGTCTTTTGAATATCTTCATTCTTCACCTTTAGCTGATGATATCCAGAATGAAGTTCCACCTTTGAGAAGTATTATGCTCCTCTTAACTGATAAAACAAGTCATCAATCCTGGGAAGAGGATACTTATTCTTTATAGTGATCTTGTTGAGTTCTCGATAATCAATACACAGCTGCATTGTTCCACCCTTCTTCTTCATAAAGAGCACTTGCACACCCCAAGGTGATACACTAGGGTGTATGAACCCTTTGTTCAGATGCTCTTATAATAGATTCTTTAACTCCTCAAATTTGATAGGATCCATCCTATAGGGGCACTTTGAGATAGTTTTAGCTCTAGGTATGAGTTCTATTGAAAACTCTACCTCACGATCTAGGGGGATTCTAGGTAACTCTTCGAGAAATACATCCCTGTATTCCCTCAAGATGGGCATTTCTGCAAGGTTCGCAACTTCCTTTGACACAACCATTTGTGCGAGGTATGCTTCTTCATATTGAATCAACACCCACATAGATGAAAGATTTTTCAAAGGAGATTCATGATCTTAATTTAATTTTTAGAGGAGCATGGGATGGTTCAGAATATAAAAAGATATCTCCTTTTCTTAACAGTTGATATGTGCTCTATATAACGAGAGATAATCCATTCCATTATAGCATCGAATTCCACCAAGGGAAGCATTACAAGATTCACTGGAAAAATCTTCCCACATACGCCAATAGGAGAAGAATCCAACACTTGGGTTTCAATGTTTTCACCACTTGGTGTTTTAATAGATATCTATACTTCAAGGTTTTGAGGCATTAATTATATAGTTCTAGGAAACTTTTAAGATATAATGGAATGTATAGAACCTGAATCAAATAATACCTTTTCCATTCTGGAGTGAATAGGAAGTGTACCTTTTATGACTTCATTACCTTGCTCCACTTCAGTAGTAGTGATGGCATAAGCCTTCCCTTATTCCTTCGGCTTTTGTGGAAGCAGACGCTGATTACCCTCGAGAACTTGAGGTTTAATGCATTGGCTTGCATAGTGCCCTAGCTTCCAATAGTTGTAACATTGAACTCTGGGTGGTTCTATCCTTTCTTCAGCTACATTCTCTTTCCTTTTCATGTCTTTTCGACACTATTGAGCATGGTATCCTTCTTTACTAAACTTGAATCACTTCCCCATCCCTTTGAGGCAGTTCCCATGGTGCAACTTCCCACATTTTTGAAATGTGGTTCATTGAGTTTTCTTCCCACCTTTTTCATTAGATCCTCCGACTTGAAACTCCATCTTTCTTTTCATATCACCATAGCCATGGGACCATTCTCCAAACACCATCTCTACTTTGAGTGCACACTAAAAAACATTTTAATAACTCCAAATGACTCGAATTTCTAGAGTCTTTTGAAGGTGTGGTTTTAATCCACTAAAGAATATATCAATTTTTCCATCCTTATTGATAACAAAACCTAAAGAGTACCTTACAAGCCTTGTGAATTTTTTTTTATTGGTTGTGACAGATTCTCCTTCTTTTTTCATGAGCTCTATGATTTCTCCCTCCAACTTCATATGAAGGGTTTGTGGAAAATATATATTAAGAAACATTATCTCAAAGTATTCCCATTCCATCTATTCAATTTCCTCCCTTGGCTTGGTGTTCTTAAACAATGCCAACCATTGATCAGCCTCTCCATCTAGACGATAAATGGCTAGAGTCACCTTATCCATCTCAGAATAGTGAAGCACAAAACAGATATTCTCTATGGAGTAGACCCACTATTCCACAACTAGTGAATCAGAAGATCCACTAAATGTCGATTGTCATTTCCTTATAAAACATTTTATAGGAATTTCTCCCTCTTTGGTGAAGGAAGAAGTTCCCCATTATTATGGTTATTGTTCACAACCTTAAATAATTGGGTATGCATACCTTGGATGTTTTGAACTCCACATCCCAAATCATTGGGGATGTCATTCGGGAAATCATTGCATTGGCCCTCTCATGAGTTGTTGGCCAGGTTTCTCCTGGTTCCCATCATTTTCTAAAATAGAAAAGGATAGAACAAAACATAAGTCAACAAGTCATGAATAAATAACTTATTAATTTTCACAATTTATAAAAAAATCATAACACATGGGATCCCTATGTAAATCTTATTTATGCATATTTTTACTTATTCTCATACTAGAGGTTTTCTCTTGGGTTCACTAATTCTAATTCCCAATTTAACTAAACCTTTCCTCTGATACCAACTATACCAACCTAGAATTTTACTACATTACTATTAAATAATTTTAAGGATAAAAAACATAAATGTATTACACATAGTGGATCCAACGGTTTAGTGTCTTGAGTAAACTAGGACCATACATAATAATTACAACATCATGCATAAACTTTTTCTTATTTCCTATTCTCTATCTTCTTATTGCAACTTTACCTCTCCTTAGTACATGTAGCCACCTGATGATATACATAAAAAGGGGTGAGAAAAAATCCCAGTAATAGGGTAGATAGAAACAACTTAGAATGGGATGAGCATAATCATAACATAGGCAAAGAATCATGAACATAAGAGGAAGCATAAATTAAAGACTTGAAATGTGGCAATGCATAAAAATGAAACATCATGTCTTAGTGGTTAACTACCAAAAAAAATTGTGAACAAAGCTAGTATCTTGTTCACACATAATTTTAAATTTTCTCATTAGATTCATTTCTTTACCCAATTCATTGGAGTGTTTTTTAATTTCGGGTGCACCTATCACATTGAAACATTCATATTACGTTATATAATTTCGGGCACACCCATCACATCACAACATTATCATTTATCATGCATGCCATAGTGAAAATATAACAAAAATGAACATAACTAACCCATGAAAAGGAATGAGATTCATCTCATAAGAACACATTCATAAACATTGGGTTCCAAAAAGAAAGAGGGAATAACATACATGTTACAAGAACTGTCAATCTTGAATGATAAGTAAAAGGGGTGTTATTAAAAGAAGAGTTATTTAGGAAAACATTTGGTTTGACATAAATACCATTGAAAAAAAATGTATATCACAAAAAAGTAAATACAATGATGAAAAATACATTTAATGAGTATCCATATTAAAAAAGATTGAAAGAGGGATAACCGAAGGATGAAAGTTGGGTTTGAGAATTTATCCTTATGTTATATCTGAATGCTACCTTCACTTTAATGTCCTGTATAATGACATTATATTCATTAATTAGAAATTAAATTACTTTTTATACAATAATAGGGGTCATTTTATTTTCAATATGTTATTTTATGGGACTTTTTATGAGTTATTGAGTTTAAAAACATTGTTCAAGAATGTCCATTTTTATGGTTTTCTTGAGCATTTCACATGTATTCATGAATTGATGTTTTGGTAGAACATGGGTAAGTATCCAGAACTAATATTACATGTTATTAATAATATTACTGGAGTTTAAATGATCTTATAATAAATTATATTATATACCATGTGGAAGAATCATTAAATAAGAATTAAATGATGATTGTTTGAGTTAATTTGGGTGGTTTTTTGACCACAATGATATTGTTTTGTTTAATAATTTAGTAACATGTACATTATTTAGTTCTAGAACTTTAAATAGGACTTAATACATATAAAAAATTCTAGGTCAACCCTAAAAATGGTTTCATGACCATATCTGAAGGTAGAAATGAAAAAATAAAACATGCCATTCTTGAAGGTGATAGATTAACACCTCACGAACAATGTTTTCTTTTATAAAATAAAAGGAAAAGGGAAAGGGTGATGGATGGTATAATATACATTATTATCATAAAATTTCAGTATATTTAGGATACTAGAGTTACTATAATAAGTAGATAAAGATAGGTGAATAGAGAATAAGAAAAGAACTTGAAATTGAAATGAAATTAAAGAAAATAGGAAGGGAAATTACCTCTTGAATACTCCTCTTGAGATCCTCCTTAAGGGACCTAGTATTAGAATTTTGATGAGACTAGAATTTGTAGGACGTGGGGGAGGGCTAGGAAAGTTTTTTGGGAAGAGTTTAGACAATTCTTGAAGCTTTAGATGTGTAAGGAAATGAGGGTGTGAAGGGAGGTTTTTATAGTGGAGGGGAGAGGGGTTTTCTTAATATAAAATTCATTAATTTATTATTTCTCCACAAGAAAAGGAATAGTGAGAATTCCTTGACCAATAATAGTAATTTTATCATGTGATACCGAACCATGTGGGATTACATCAGTTGAACATCATACATGACTCTATAATTAGCTTATTTATCTTATTTTGGTAAATTATGGTATTTCATTATTTATCAAAAATTCAAGTATTTTAGAAAAATCCCAAAATTTCACCCGACCATTTTTTGACGTGTAAAATCCATAAATAAAGTCAATTTCTCAAAAATAATCTTCTAAATATAACTAATTTAATATTTAATTAAAATCATAGTTTTTTATTAAAAAACCAATTTTAAAACTTTCATTTACTTATTCTAAAACATAGGTACACCATACATTCACTTGAATATTATTTTTATACTATCATAAGTAAGGTTACTATTAATTATGTTATAGCACTATTCATGAGGGTGTGTTAATATTCATAAGGGTTGGTTAATATTTACCAAAAATTATGTTTTGTCTATTAGACTCCAAAAATAATCTTGAGCACAAGTATTTATGTCTGATTTTTGAAATTCCAAGCATAGAAGTGAAAAACTTATGTTTAAAGGTCGCTCAACACTTAGTAGTTCATTATGTTGTGTTTTCATGTGATTTTATGACATATTTTTAAGAAGGTAACTTCCTTTTAAAAACATTGCGTCGTTACATTATATGTTTTATATTTAAAATATTGTGATTTTATATTTGTTCGATTAATTTTATGGTGCCTTAGTGGACCCTCCAAGAATTATAAAAAATTTTAACATTTTAAAATGTTTTTTTGAGAGTGTCACTCGCCTCCACTTAATCAAGCTTAATATTTTATTATTTTAGGCCATTGGGCATATAAAATAATGTTTTTCAGTCCCTTTTGGGAAAATCAATGGGAAGAAACCATGGGCTGGTTTGTGGTTTTGATTAGTTTAATGTGTGGTGTCTAAAACCTTAATAATAAATAATTCTATCTCTTTTCCTATATAAACCCACTCAATATCTCATTCCTATTCACTAAAAACCTTTGTAGGTCAACAAACATATTCCCTAGACTCTTTATATTCCTCATATGGTGCCCCAATATCTTTATAGGCCTCTCTAAAGTCTCTCCCAATCCATTGGGATCACACTTCCTCATAAGGGATTTCATCCTTTCTATTTTTTCCAAAATTATTTATAATGTTATACCTTTTTTTTTCAATTAAAAATGTTTGGGTATGATTTCTCACCTCCCTTGTACTTACCTATTTATGTTTTAATGATGATAACCCCCTTTGTCTCTCATTAGTTCCTCCCATCTACACAAATTACCATGTTGAAATTCCGTATGAGATTTCTCTCCCCTCATTTACATTCAAGAACTTACATTATATTGTGCATCTAAAATCTATTACTTATATTAGGAAATGTATCTATATGACCCCCATAATATCTATTTTAGGTACATATGATGATATTACCTTTTCTCTCTAAAAAACAATTGTTATGAATTTTATATCACACCGTTATGCTACCGAAATAGCACAGTGATTTTCCTATCCAAATTCATTGTGTTGTGAATACCATTCCCATTTCTCTATCAAGGGTATTCACCTTTATTCATATTTAATTATTGATTATAGAGTTTTACGTAAGTATTATACATTCCTTTATCATTGAATAAATGATAATCTTTAATGATTCAATGTTGTACGATCCTTGTGGCACTCCTAGGAATGAAATGAAATGTTTATAATGGGTGAACCCTCACAATGCTCAAATGCATTTGGTAAAGAAGTGTATCATGATATGCCATGTGAAATGAGGGTTTACTCATCCTAATTCAAGTGAAATTAGGGTTTTCTCATACTAATTCAAGTGAAATGGGTGTTTACTCATGCTCTATGTGGAATGAACCTTGGATCGTGCTAACATCATGTTAAATGTTGTTACCACATTTCCATGATTTGATAACAATGATATATCATTCCTTTATGATCATGTTTCTCTTATTCTCAATTGATATGCCTATTTCTTAACATGCATTTTTTCTTCATGTTATTCCATTTTACTCCCTTAATGGGCTTTATAGCTCACCCTTTTCTTATGTACGTTCTTAGGTTGTTCCATGAAATGATAAGTATGAAGAAATTTTTTGGTCATGTAAATGATGTTTTCTATATAGATGTTGTATTTTTGTGTGTTATGTTGTCATGTAATCTTCCTATGCCCCGAAGACACAAGACCTATCCATCCTCAGAGTTGTCTTAAGTGCAAATTTATGTAATGAATCATGTTAAAGTGTGTATTAAAGAGTAGGGTTATTTAATGTAAAGCCTGTCATGGTCATCAATTGAGAATATCTTCCAGATCCGTAGTAAATATTAGAGATTGGTTTACCAGTTGATGGTTACACACACTAAATAATTGCCTCAAAGATATATTTGAAGGAATATCATGAAATCCCTACTGATGTTTTTCAATTTCATTTAAAAAATGGATAGAGGTTGTAGAATACTGGTAGGTTTATGGGGCCCACATTCACTTACTGTCAGGTGGAACACATCCTGATGAAACCTAAAATCATTCACTCCATGTGTGGACACCAATGTTGATGATTTATATATCAGTATAACTCGTTATTCAAAGGGTCATCTACCCAAAAGATTCCATGATATCCCCACATCAAATAATTCGTATATCAGCAGGAACCTAAACACACCTTCATTAGAGAAAAATGTCATGCATATTGAAAATCCAACTAGATACTGGGTTCTCACTACTATAGATTCTAAAACCTATTATCTATTATATTCCCTAACATCTAGGTGCGTCTCATAAAACCATGCCATAAAATTCGACTCACTACAGGCCTCCTGGATGGAATGTGTCTGATTATTTCATCTCAAGGGATCAACCACTTATTAACCCTTTCCTATTGAATAATAAAGCAATGAATTGAATTACTATAGTTACTCAACACACCGGTGTAGCCTTAGATTCAAGTCACACTACGTGGAGATGTATTTGATACTTTTATTATTTTTGTAAATGAATATCTACTCCCCCAACAAGTAGTTCCTCCAACAACATATTTAATGAACTATTATTATTATATTTACATAATGTGTAGTGTAATTCCTCTCATGATGTCCCTGTTAGAGGGACCCTAATGCTACAACCCGATCTCTCTACCTCCAGACTACTCCTAGATCAATTTTTGATCTATAGAAGTAAAAATAATAGATTCCACCTAGATCTAGAAAAATTAGGATTATTGCTAATGTCTATCTCCCCTTCAATTATTGAAAATGTTTCTCAAATTATCCTTACTATATTAATTCCACACCATTCTTAGTCAATCTCTTAATTGGAACTTCTATGAATGAGAAAACCTAGATTAATTACCTATACTATCCATCATTCTCCAAGAAATAGTCTATACCAACCAAATTAATTGGATGCTACAAGGAAACCATGGTGATCACCTTTTATAGGTTAATATATACAATAGCCTATGAAATGATATAACCTATGAAGTGAATGTCATTGATCCAAAAGTGGAATTTTCTATGTGTATCTCATAAATGATTCTCTCATTTTAGTTTACAAGTTATCAAGATTGGGGGCATAGTTTTTTATGATGTGAGAAGTCTCTATGAATTGTTTAATAAATACTACCACAAATCAATCCATGTATGGGTTGAAAATGTTATTCTTTAGATCTATTGATAGAGATAACATGTTCATAAGGACAAATGAAATAACTAAATACTTAAACAAGACACACATATATGATAACTATACACATGGTGTGTTTGATGGACTCACATGCACCTTGTGGTATCCTTACCTCAAATAAATCTTAGTATAAGAGATCATTAATATGATGAAGTGGATACTATTTCCTTATTGTATCCTAGTTCAACCATTGGTAATCCATGAAAAAAATGAGTGTAAAATCTTCCTTCTTGGAGAAAGGTATAGTTGAGACATAGGGTAAGGTGATGGGACATATAAAACACTTTCCCTCCATATCTTTCAATTTATTCTTTATTTCCAGAATCTTTATTGTTTCCTTCATATATAGAGGAATGGTCATTGATGCCACTCCTAGAATTAGTTTAGTGGTGAACTCTACCTCTATCGTAGGATGTAAAATAGAGAAATTCTCAAGGAATATGGCCCTAAAATGATCTACTATGTGAAGGAATTCCATAATCTATATCCCTTTATTGGTCATAAGGAGACTAGTTATCTAGGTTGTCATCTTGTGTAGCCTCGGGAACTCATGTCCATATCAACATTCCAAGATATATCATTGAAACATTTTAATATAAGAACATCCCTTAGGATATGTAAATGACACTCCCAGTGATAGAAATCAACTTGGGATCAATAAGGAAGCAGTAAGTACATTTTGAGAATGACATGAAATCTAGTTATCTCATAGAAAATAAAATTCCATAGGAATTGGTAACCACCCATCTCAAGGGGTAACTTCTTGAACTAGAATATACCCTTGGATAAAATTAATAATGGCGTGTTGATAGTTATAACATAGTTAAATTAATCCATTTCTAGTCCAAGATTCCCATTATTGAAATATACATGAATAAGTTTGACTGGCCAATATCAAATAGTGTAGAAACTAATGTAGAAGCTACCCGAAAAGAACCTCCTATAGTATAAGGCCCTATACCATGATCCTCATGTGTAATGTGTACTGTATAAATATATCCTAAACCACAACTATGATCTGAAACCCAACAAACCTTGGCAGATTCACTCTACTATCACTAAGACTCAAATGTATGACTACCAAGGCCATGTCCACCACATCTACTTGATTGTCCGATAGTAGACCAACTCCCAACATTGCATGGAGCTAATGAACCTATACTGGAAAGAAATTTTAGAAAAATACCTTCTCAGAAGTTATATGAGGGATATTTCTATAGAAACACTTTAGGTGACCTATCCCACCTCTTGGACAACACTAAATTGGGATACTCACACACCAAGTATTCTTATGGAATACACTTCCACATTTGTGACACATTGCATCATTTCATTGTATGGATTGTGGATTATATTTCCACTAATTTCATGCTCAAAACAACACTTTCTGTCACTGGATAAACCATCTGTATGCCTGGAAGCGGATCCTACCTGGCTTAAATCACCACCTTACCATGGGTTCCTCTTTATGATGAGGGCCTGATTCACTATCTCTAAAATGATTGTCAACATAAAGATGTTCTCCTAGGATCTGATGGTGTACACAATCCTATCCTCAAAATGTCTTATAGTGGTTAGATCTTCACCAGTAAGAGTCTCTGAAAAATTCTAGAGATCAGTGAAAGGCGCTGAATACTCCATCACTATCATGAAACCCTAATATTGTTGTATAATTTCATGGGAACATTCTATGGATAATGAATAGTGAAAAAAGTAGTCATAGAAGTCTATATGGAATCCCTTCCATATCATACCGAAATAATGTCTGTCATGGGTGAAATCATCCCACCAACATTTTACAAAATCACATAGCATGTAGGTAGAGAACATGCATATCTTCCTTATAGGAAACTATATGTGATCACATACCGAAGGCGTGGCCTCATAATAGGACTCAGTACCCTGAGGACTATCGTCCCTTGAAAAGGTTGGAGGATTCTTCAGTAGGAATTCCCATGTCACTTCTACCATAGTAGGTGAAGGTCCCAAATCACACTATACATATTGCATGAAGCAATAAAATCTATCATAGAATTGGGGATCATCACGTAGTTAATGATGGCTAGGAGGTTCTTGAGGTGAAACTATAGGAGATATTAGTAGTGGATTAGGGCCCACCACCCCAAGAGAAAGGTTATCACCACACTCCTGGAATAAGACTTGAAAACATTGTGTAATAATTGGTCTATTATTTAATTGTGATACCCTCAGATTATATTTATAACTAGAGGTAAGAAATTGATAAATAAGAAAATTATTAGTACAAAAACTTCCAATAACAAGTCACACCTCACTACCTGCACCGATATCTAGGTATAGGTGACAAGGATAAGTCAAAAAAACTATAAGAGACACTACCTACATCCAAATAAAATGGTTGGGTAAGTGTCAGGACTTCATATTACAAAATAGTGGTTTTTGTATATAGAGTTTAAATTGAAAGGTGTAGAGGAAACCACCCACTACAATGAAATTGGAAACAAAATATAGTGTCAACCATTTCATTTTAAATAATTAATTTATAAAAAGTCATTCTCATTTATTTGGATAATGTTATGTTAATCCATTTAATCTCGTTAACAATTCAAAATTTATGAAGGCCCATAATCTTTATAAATTGAAATTTGATATTTTAAGTAAATGTGACTTGACATTTACATACGATAATAGGATATAAAATTTCATGCCTAGTGATTTTATTGTGGGAATACCATTATCAATTAATAAAACTAAATGCTTAGAAAATTTACATAACTATTCATCAACCAAATCAACTAATGTTTTATCCCACGGAAGTAGTTGTTCATGTATAAAATATAGAATAATTGGCTATATAAGGTGCCATAATCTATCTATGTGGGGAAAAGCATTTAGAAAAGTATAGGAACATTAATTAATACAATTATGATATCTTTGCTGGATACATTATCACATTTAAATATATATCAATCAACGAACATGCAACAACCACATGTATTACATGAAACACACATAGAAATATAGATATGACATGGCATAATTCATAAAATTAATTCCCTACAGTTCGTACTATGATTCATGAATATTAAATTCCATCATCTTATTAAAAAAAGGTAAATAAATTTGATTATAGTAATATCAACAATGATAACATCAAAAAACTTGTGCATCGACCAATAGTTAAATCTAGACAACTGTAATAGGTGTAATCAAACAATAGAAATAACCCATCCAAGGTAATTTGGGTTTCACCTATACATGGATTTTCTACTCCCAGGAACATGATCATAAACAAATACTGTTACATCCTAGTTTCCTATGAAATAATCAAATAAGAAGACAAAACAATAAAGGTATCTAATACCACATTGTAGCATCGTACCCCAGAAGTCACCGACCGGTTCTCTGAGATGGTCAGTCACATTATATCAAGGGTCACATCATATATACAAGAGGCTACCAACTAGTAGTGATTTCCTAGGGTGTGTATGGAGGGGGGGGGGAGAAAATTTCCTTATAGATAAGAGTATTATATAGCTATATATAACACATATAAGTAGTAGAGAAAAAATACGTAATCACGAATATAATAATCAATCGAAATGAGAAATAATAAATAGGTGGAAACCGAATAAATATTAGATAAAAAAATATGATGATGATTATGTAGCTATAAAAAACATGTTAGACGATATAAAACTAAATAATTCATATACCACATTCTAAAAAAATTAAAAAATATCAAAAACTACCAGTACTAGAAACACAAACGTAGGCTCTGTCCTTTACTTCCGTAACCCACTGAAGAACTCAAAATCAAAAATTAGAAGTTTGACACTTTCCTTTATCTATACATGAAATCATGAACTATACTTTGGTACCAAAGGTCTCATAATATGTGTTTTAGATATACTCAGTAGGCCACCACCAATGGTGTCGAGATCAATCCATTTTGTGACTATATAGTGATCATTGTCCAAATTAAAAAATTCTAGGCAATAAATAAGTGAATACACCAGTCCAGTTTCCTCAAGGAATACCCAACCGAATCTACCTAATTCATTCTAAGATATATTTCACTACATAAAGGAAAGTTATTGATATATGTAATATGGAAAATTGGGATATTATAAATAATGCCTAAAAATGTGGAACATACCCCAGAATGTGTATTGTCTTAGTGGATGTGTCCCTGGAACATTGTTACACATTAATATTTATTAATTTAAATTTCATAAATTGATTTATGAATAGGCACCTTGATCCTTTACTTGGAGATCTATAAGAAAAATTAAGTATCACCCAAGGTGCACTATAAATTCCATGTTTCGTAAGAGTTCATCCCAGAAAATCTAAAAATGGAATACCAATTATCACTCTCAGCATGTTAGGAAATAAACCCTCTTAGGCAGTCCCTATTACCTAATGTATGTGACCGAGTATCACTCATAACTTGGTATAGACATCTAGCCATTAAGCCTATCCATGGGGTCTTCTATATGGAACCTGTAGTGCTCACTAAGAGGTAAGGTAAATGCATGGTGATCCCATCTGATGAATAAATAATATCCTTTATGACTAAAATACAACAAAATTACAAATTCTAATTATAGAGCTCGAGAAACCCATCCAAGGAATCCCATAAGGGTCCATGTATCACTATCGACTTTTATAGTAGGTATTCATTAGAAACCATAATTCCTCCATTTAGCAGAGAATTTCTCTTTTGACATTTTAATCATGCTGGAAAATAGATTTAGTTAAAAAATTCAATTGGGCATATGGAATAGGTCCTAAATCATGGTAAAAATCATTTTTAATTGAATCCTTAATCGCAAAAGAATTTATTAAATGATAACACACCCTTCATGGTTGGACAAACAGTTTAAAGAAGTGGTAAATATGGATATCAAGGAAAGACACACCCATTTTAGTGGCTCAAGCCAAATAGAATAACCCTGTACGTGATTTTCCATTATCTAGGGTTATATTAGTCATGAGGATCCATTTAATTTAATTTAATAATAATTTTGGAAGCATATCGAGAGAATTTAAAAACATGGAATAAATGTTCATTTTATAGAAGAAATCAAACATGAAGAAAATAAACTAGACCACTTACCTTAGGTTCATAGTCCCCTCTTCATTTGGTGTCCGCCATTGAATTGAACTAGAAAATAAGAGAATTGAAGAATCATAAAATTCCATGAAAATGTGGTGAATAATATCACAACTAAGTAGCATAAAAGATAAGAATAGACTCTTGAAATACAATATAAGAGAGGGTAGAGCTAACCGAGAAGGATTTAATGTACCCAATGACATATTAAACAAAGATCCTATGAGGGAGAAATAGAAAATCTTAGATTTGGTTTCATGTAGGTTCTTATTCTAAGGGAGAGGGGATATTGGGATGGACAAATAAAGGATGAAGAAAGGTTACGGGTTAAGAAGACTTTAGGTTCAAAATTTTAAATTCACCCACAAATAATGGGACACATGGTTTGGTTTCATAGTTGGTCAATTAGGGTGTCAAATGTGAGCTGTCCCCAGTCCAAGAACACCACTCGAACATGCCAGGTGCATGGTTTGGGTATTCATGCCCAACCTATGAAAAACTTCATTGTCAAGGTTGTATACAATCTAACATGAGTGTCCATCTTGGTGTACAAAGATACAGACAAACCCTGAGGCCACCTTATACACTAGGTTCTTTTCATGGTTAGGAATCATAATTATCACTAAACATGCCCTAACCATTCAAATAATCCTACCTAAATAATTCTAGATCCCTAGGATGAAAACGTGCCTCAAACTATTCTAAACTGCTCCATATCATCTTAATAACCCTATTAACATAAAATACAATGTTTTTTAATGTAAAATTAACATCTTCATATAGAGACCCTTTTTACTATAAGACAATGGAATATATATATAAATTCTTTCAGAGTCAAGAGATGATATAGAATGGGATTACAAGGCCATATGTGTTGAGGATTTTCTATTTTAAAACTATTAATTATAATATATATCATGCATGCACTGGTTCATAATAAAAATGGGATATCTCTTAAATGGATTCTATGATCAGTAGTATGATACTAGGGTTGAATATGGAATATGAATTTTATTCCATGAATGGAATAAAGTTTTTTTTGGAATAGGGAGTTTGGATAGGTCCACCATCAGCGGGTGGGTTTAAATTTAATTAATTAATCAAATTTTATACTTAATTAAACTAACCTAATTATACTTATTCCAAATGTTATACATAATGGTGGATTTCTCTGGATAAAAGAATAACCATGTGATCATTATGAAGATAATCCTACAACCTCTCATAGGAAAATTGATATTAGAAAAAAATGAGATTCCAAATCTTAGAGAATCGTGACATATCAAATTCATTGGAGGAGAAATTATTCATCAAAAAAAGATCCAATATCAAGATAAGACTCATAATTTGGAAATTTATACCGATTTTATTAATCAACAAATCTTGATTAGTTTTTTCTTTGATCTATGTTTGCTTTGAAACATTTCATGTGCATGCATACTGATTTTCAAATTTTTATTTAATCTATATCTGTTTTCCTATGTTTCTCCCCAAAATATTCAATAATTTTTATTCGTAGGCCATGAAATATTGACCAATGATTACTAAAACTTAATTCTTGTTTAGCACTCCTAATTCATCTTCTCATTATTCATTAATGGTCTATATCTCTACAGTTCGACATTTTTGGGTGGGATCGAGCATGATCATATAATAAGATATGATATAGATTTGTGAATGGAGAAAAAATCAGGATTATTTGTGGGATAAGGGTGATTCCATCATGGATCAATAATTTGGTGAGGTAATAGTTGGAGGCCTGAGGCACTATGGGAATGAATTTTGTGTACAAAATCGAGTGAAAAACCAGGAATAAATTTTCCAGATAACGAATGGAAAAAAATGATGACCAGAGGTGTTTACCTTTGATTTTAGGAGGTTTAGAGGTGAGAGTTGAAGCAATGGTCATAGTCCTCAATCATGCAAAGAAACACAAACTTGCTAAAAAAACTACATAATGTGTATTGGTATGACCACAGGTTGTGTAGTGCCCCTATGGTTACATCACAACTATTATAGAAATGGTAAGTATTACACTCCATGTGGCTGGGCCATATACTGTGTGACCCTTGACAAGTAGACAGTTCCTATGGAAGAAGCAGATAGGTAAGATCCCACACTAGAGGACACACTATCTACTAGATTACATGGTCATGGGAATGTTTTAATGGAAATATATAGTAGAACATGACAAAATTGATGTGGGAGGATGCACCATGTACCAAAGTACACTGGCATGTTCATGTTTACACTGTCATGTCCAGGAGCACATGCCAGACTTTGGGCAGATTAGGTACACTGAGTTGTCCCCTTATATGTAGTTCATGGATACCTAGGCTATAATAAATGTACTAGTAGGGACAATTATAGGTATAATATTGGGAACACCTACCATGTTGGCCCTATAATCCATATATCCATACTTCCTTTTTGAATAATCCTTGACCTATTATATCTCCCTCTCTATTGGACTCAGATATTGACCCCAGAGTAGACTATCCTGAGTTTTTTTCACAAATAAAGAGATGTTATCAACCATAGGTTATTTTGAGATATAATGCATGATATTACATGTGTGACGCTTATTTAGGCCACATCTGATTATGTTAGTGATCAGATAGGATCATTAGATACATTAGAGTGTCACCATTTTTCTAGGTATAGAATGGGTCCTATACCTACCATAAAAGTGGAACAATCATATAGAGACATAAGAATTTCCATCAACCATTAAAGAGGTACCCTCTTGCTGGGTAGGGCATGGGTCCTCTATTAGCTAGCAGGGAGGTACCCTCATATGGTTGAATGGTATGGTTCATCGACAATTAGATTGGAAATATTCTTCCGGGAAGGGAATGTGTAATCTATCTATTATCTGATTGGAAACCTCTTACATTATCTGAGTATGGTTCCTTGACCATTAGAGTGGATCCCTTCACCTAGGAAAGCCTTGGGTCCTCTCTAGACTATAATAATGGAACCATCCTATGAATTCAAGGCATGGGTCCTCTATCTGTTAAGTGGAAACCTACTATTTTACCATGGCATGATTCCTTTAACAAAATATTTTTTTCCTCAACTGTGTGGAATAATGGTGAGGGGTGGATAACCTATGGATGTATCTTTGGATAGATGCATAGAATGCATGACATCAGTCATGGACATCTTAGAACTTTTTTCTCTTTTTCCTATGATGGGTGCAAGATGGAGATCAACCTACTTTATCATTAGGGATTATTGTTTTCACTATATATATATTTGTAATGATGTTCTTGGATTATTTTACTCTCTTTCCTTGTATTGAGATATCTTTTCTATTGTTTCTATTAATAAACCCTCAAATCTCAAGATGTTTCATATTTTTTTATTACTCCTATTCACTTATTTATGGATATGGTCAACTATGTGCATACAAGTACATTATTAAAATGCCTCAAAAATTAGTTATTCCTTTCAAAACATATTTACACCCCTAGGACAATTGATATAGGATTTATAATGTTACTGATCGAGCCCATTTGGGTTGGGTTATGAAATATTGGTATTAGAGCAGTTCATTCCATGGGACTGTGTTTGGTGTAGTCCCATTATAAGTATTTGGTTTAGATTTATCTCAAAAGAGTCCAAATATCTTGATCTTGGATTTTAGGTCAGGGAACCCTATGTTGGGGAAATAGCGGACACATCCATTTACCAGGATGTCGGCTACCTTCTTTTCAAATTTCAAGAATGAGACATTGGTTGCATGGATAAAGCGTACATGTTTAATATAGTATCGAGTCCAAATAATTTACTTCTTGATTTATGTATCCATGTATATTTATTACATCCTGATATTTGTTTATATTGAATAAATTATCTGGATTCCTCAGCAAAGATAGCCAGCAAGGTTACCAAATTTAGATCATGATGACTATCTGATCTATGATGAATACTCATATCATGGGCCATTGCATGAGGATATTCCTATAGGTATACATGTAAAAGAAACCCAACATTATGAGAAGTATATCAAACTAGTATGGCAGGATGAGGATTCATCTCTATCATAACACACACAATGAATTATAACTGTAGAGGTTTCTAATGAACTATAACAAGATAGATCCCCAGGATGAACATGAGTGTCTATATTTAGTGATCCATTTGTTAAGGATTAGCCTCAATCCAACTCATCATGTAGTTGTATTTGAAGAAAACATTTTCCATATAGAAACTTGGCACTGGTGGGTTCTTGTTACATAGATGCAGGATGATTCATCAATCTCATGGACTAACTTCCAGTATCTCCTTCATGATAATTAATACCGCAAATAGTTTCACTATGTTCAGATTCAAGAGTATAAGGAGATGCAGTAGGGAGGGATGATAATATTAGTGTTTCTTTCATGGTTTGAGGAATTTACGTGGTACTCCATTAACATGATTCAAGATGGATACTTCTTCATATGGATGTTTGAGCACGATGTCCATAGAGATATCTATTATAGTGTAGTAGCTTTATTCATTACCACATATTCTAAGATGTTGAAGTGGGTTCTCGTGATGGAGTGGTTTTTTTATGAGGGTCTCTAGGTATCTAGGGACTGAAGATGGAATTATAAGGTAGAGTCATCTATAGTAGATAGATGGTTCCAGTCAATAAGATCTTATCATAAGAGATCATCCCAGGATTATGCATGGGGACATGGGTAGGGACAATATAAAGGACTAGGGAATCCAGAAGAGAGGTATTTCTATGTATATGATGGATAAGGTCACATAGTTCATGATTTATTGACAATTCATGTTGCGGAGGGTAGGGATATAGATGATGTTCTGCAATGATAAAGACAAAAAAATGAGAACAATTCTCCTAGGTGAGGGTAAGGAGGACCCCAATTAGGAAATATTGGAAGAGAATCATGTGTGGATATAGGAGAAGCAAATGTGTGTGTTGGGTGATGTTATGATATAATTCCACAACTACTAGGTGGCTAATGTATTGCCCATGGAGCTAGAAATCTGGGCTACAGATAGCTGCGAACAATGGATATATGTGTCTCAGCAGCACACAAGTTGATTAGATATGTGATATGTGTTTATTATACTCATACTTTAGTATTAGTAGACATATTAGTGATTCATTTTCTTCATATATTTTCTCTTGTTCTGAGATCTAAACTTCCCAATTGAGGATTTATCCCAACATATTTGTCTTGAGTTTCCAATGGAGAAAACATATTCTATATATTTTATCTACTGATTTTTTGATCAATCACTTGGTGGAGGTAGGTTCTCATTGTTCATTCTGGTATTCATGATGGAAGACAATAAAGTTATTATGGGTATGTTTATGTTCTACATGGTTCGGTCCCAATATAATTGTCACTGAAAATGAAGTAGATGACTTCAAACTAATATGATGATATTATCTATTGTGGTTGAGATAGATCTAAAGGCATGAAAGTATGTTTTGCAAGAAAGAAGAAGAAACACATTACACATCAGTTGTCTAGTGTATCTCTTCATATATTTGTCTCTTAATGCATATAGATTATTTAACCCATGTAGGATTTGATGGGCATATTCCTTAAAGAAATTATGGAAATACATATAATGAAGGATATACAATTTTTCTTTGGAATGAATCTTAGTACAACTTTGATATGTTCTGTGGCTTATTAAATGGCCCCTACCAATCTCTAGGAGCTATATAGAAGTAGGAGGACCTTCAAGAAAAGGGTTTTTATCTAACAATGTCTGTCCCCCCTTAGAATCTATGGAGTTGTTCGTGAAAATGGAAAATGGGAGCTTTTGTAATTGTGTGGATTAGAATCACCTAAACCAGGATATGGTAAAGAAAATAAAAATCATTCCTTGGATTAAAGACCTATTTTATTAGTTGTGAGGTGTGAGATGGTTGTTGAAGATCAATCTCAGGTCTGGATACCACCATCCAAAAGTTCATGAGGTTGATATTCCAAATATGGATTTCGAATGTAACTAGAAATATTTTGATTTTCGGGAGATATTTTTTAGTGTGATGAATTCCACCATAGTGTTTATGTATTTAATAATCTATATATTCAAGTAGTACATTGTCTAATTTTTTGTTTTATTAATTGAAAATATAATCATATACATAGAATCTATGGAGAAGATTTTTGATAACTTTAGGACGGTCCTAGGTTTTCTTTAGGAGAACCAGCTTTATGATAAGCTCTCGAAGCTCCATTTCTGGATCCATGAGGTTCAATTTCTAATGCATTTCATTTATTAGCATGTTTTATATATGGATAAAACAAATATCGATGAAGTGATCGATTGGGAGAAACCTAAAAGAATGGTAATAGTGTTGAGTATTCATGGATTAATGGGGTACTACTAGAGGTTTGGTTAATAATTCTATAGGATTGTAGCCCCTTGAATAACTTGATGTGGTAACTGTTTACCTATAATGAGTAGTTATATAGTTTGTTTGATGAGTTAAGGAAGAGGATGAAGAGTGATCCAGTTTTGAGACTACCAGATGATGGCATAGAGTAAGTAGTGAATTGTGATGCCTTAGAAGTTGGGCTCGATTGAATGTTGATGCAGATATAGGTAGTTATCACATATGAGTCAAGGTAATTGATAAAACCTGAGAATAACTTCCTGAATCATGAGCTGCTGATGGTAGTAGTAATATTCTCTATAAGTATGTTTATGCACTATATTATGGGAAAGGACATTCTTTTTTACTCAATCCATCATAGTATTAGGTATGTCTTCAAGCCGAGAGACATAAACTAGAGATAAAGGCAATGACTGCATCTCCTACAGGACAAAAACATTGAAATATTTTTTACACCACAGTTGGGAAATAAGGAGGATAGTTCTCTTAGTAGAATGTCCCAGACTTGTTTGGTGTAGGATTAATATAGTATTTGTCTTCCTTACATATAAACTTGGTTGAGTATAAGGGTGAATTTCTTCCCCAGTTGATAGTGTTGACTCATGCACTCCCTCATTATGTGAGATATTCCCTATTCAAAGGCATATCTACTGAGGTAATACATTAATATATAACCTCAATAGATTCACCGGATTGGTTTTCTGAATGAGGAATTCAGGTAATCAATTTACAGGAATGAACATTTGTCCAAGTTCAAGAGGTTGATATTCTAAATATATAATTCCAATGTAACTATGAATACTCTTCATTCCTTGTGATAGTTTTTAGTGTGAGGAATTCCCCAGCTGTGTTTATGGATTTGATAAACCATATATTCAAGTAGTACATTGAATGATGTATTATTTTCTTAATTGAGAATATAACCATATACACATAATCGATGAAGTATCTTAGAGAAAACTTGAGGATGGTCCCAGATTTTCATTTGGATAACTAGCTTTATGTTATGCTCTCAAAGATCCATTTCGGGATCCATGAGGTTTACTTTCCGAGGCATGCCATTTATTATCTTGATTTAGCTATGGATCCAAAAAATATTGGTGAAGTGCTTGATTGGGAGCCACCAAAAATAACGGTAAAGGTGTAGAGTTTCCATGGATCAATTGGGCACTACTAGTGTTTTAGTGAATAATTCTCTAGGATTATATCCCCTTGAGCACCCTGATGTGGAAAGGGTGGAAATTTACCTATACTGACCCGGTCTACAGTTTTTTTGAGGAGTTGAGTATTAGGATGAAGAGTGATACAATTTTAAAACTATTAGAGGATGGCATGGAGTATGTAGTGTTTTGTGATTCCTCAGAAGTTGGGGTCAGTTGGATGTCAATTAAAAGATACGTAGATATTGATTATGGGTTGAGGAAATTGAGAAACCATTAGAATAACTTCATGAATCATGAACAATAAATGGATTTAGTAATCTTCTCTATAATGATGTGGATGCACTATCTTATGGGAGAAGAATTTTTTACTCAGTCCATCGGAGTATCAGGTATGAATTCATGCCCAGAGAAATAAACCGGATATAGAAGCACTGATTGTAGCTCCTGAATGCTTATAACATGGAAATAGTCTGTACTCTATAGTTGGGAAATTTGGTGGCTTATTCTCTTAGTAAAAAGTCCTAGAAATTTTTGGTCTAGGAGGCATCTGAGTAATTAGATTCCTTACAACTATCCTTGGTTGAGCTGAAGGGTGGATTTCTTCACTAGTCGATAGTGTTGACTCCTCTACTCCATCATCATGTGAGAGAGACCCTATTAAAAATAATATCCATTGAGGTAATACATGATCAGATAACCTCAGGAGATTCACCAGATGGGTTTTCTGAAGGAGGAAATCATGTAATCAACTTACATGAATTGATAGTGGTCCTAGTCATGATGTGATGGGTGTCATGAGAGACTTTCACACTTCTCTTTTGGCTATATATACCAGTGTGGGGAAGATGTATAGATAACTTCAACAGTAGTTTTGGTAGGTAGTCACGATAAAAAATTTATATGATTGGGTATCCATGTGTCTCCCATGTTACTTTATTTACATTACCACATTGTCATAAAACTCAAACCAATGGAATGATATTTCCCTGCAAAAAATTCTCAAAATGATCCATAATACAAACCAGATGCCACTCAAATGAATAATCTACCTCAAGATCTAAATCCTAAACACCAATCATGTGAGATGATTCAAGGTGATAGTGTCGATATTGGGACACATGGGAAGAATTCCTCATACCACTATACCAATGTGGAAGAGACAATCGATTTTCCAATGGTCTGATTCTCTCTAATATCTCAGAAAACCTCACATACCTAGCCACTAACTTACCCAATTTATGAATATGATGGTGACCAAACATTGATAACACCTGAAGAAACACACTATCAAAACACTAAAAACTAAAGTGGGCTATGATGTCAACATGAATATGAATTTTTCCTACTCAGAGCTATTACAATTTGTTTTGAAATAAAATAATCCTTTTACAAAATATCCTACATGAGTCTTGACACCAACATATTAGAATCTACAACTCCCAACCAACACAACTGAGGTCCACATGGTCCATTATAAAGTCCCTTAAAGTGTTCCATATGAATACTACCCTAGTAACTATTAATGTATGAAAACTAAAAAAGTTCCAAATTCCTTTCCCATGAGAGGAAAAAATTTAGTACAGAAGCCCTCAACACATCCTATAGTTCATTAATGGTACACTATTACTACCTATCCATCTGTGAGTTGAAATACATAATTAAAGAAACCTATGTAACAAGAAACTTTTTCAATCCCTACAAAAAATATTATGTGAAACATATATCATGATTTGGAACTATAGTCATTTGTACCCCATTCAACTGCACTACCTCTCAAACATTAAACTCAACCAACTGATCCATGGTGAATGCCTCTCGAATAAAAAAAATCCCTCTAAGTCAACCAAATGAAAACTACCAAGATTTCAAAATTCATCCAAGGCATCCCAAAAATACTAACCATGAAATCCATTGTTACATCATGTAACATCCATTTCAGAATAGGGAATGGGTGTAACAAATCACATGGTCTCTAACAATCATCCTTCACCTGTAGACAGGTAAGGAATCATCCAACAAAACCCACATCCTCATTCTTCATTCCCGACCACCAATACTCCCTACGAATATTATGATACATCATAGTTAATCTAGGATGAAAACCCCATATTGAATAATGACACCCACACATCAAATATTCTCACATACCCATCGATACCACAATCTGAACACAAATATACATGATTCCACCATGCTCAATGGTCTAACTAGAGGGTGACTACCCACTTTTAAAATTTTTACTCACAGACAAACATTTCGGTTCCTCAAGATAAATCTACTTGAACTGATTGAAAATCATGAAATCATGTACTATGGATGAAAGGGTCATCTACCCTTCACCATAAGGCACCTCAAGATGCATCTCAGCAAAAAATCTATCATCCTCAACTTGGAACTCGAATCCTAAACTGCCTTGTTTTTATTTTTATGACTCATGGAATCTGGAAAAATATTCCCTTTTCACTGTGCATAAAACATCTCCAAATCAATGGATTTCATGTACTAAACCCATATTCATTACTGCCTTTCATGAAATACACTTTTTGCACAACACCTCTTTTACACGCAACACCTCTTTTACGCGCAACTGACTTCTTTTGCGTGTAACAACTGGTTTTACGCACAACCTTAGCTTTTCACGCAACACCAGACATTACATGAAAAATTAATGTTTATGTGCAACTCCATTGAAACTTCAATTTCACGTGCCACTGCTAAGGTATTATCTAGTTCTTGAACTCTCTTGAATGAGGGGGTTCACTTCATATTTATAGGAAAAATCGACCCCTATGTGAAAACGCTCATTTCACACGTAATACTCATTGAGTGCGAAAAACACATCTTCCGTGCCACACCGTATTTCGTGCCATGCTCCAATTTTTCATGGACATCTTGCCTTTTCCAATTTTGAAGCTCTTGATCTTTAAACACATCTTGCGTGAAAAACACCAATCCTCTATTTCACACACCACACCAATTTTTCACGCACCATATTATTTTTTCATGCACCACGATAATTTTTCACGCACAATGCTAATTTTTTGTGCGCCTATTTTCTTTTTCATGTACCACAAAAATATTTCATGCAACACATTATTTTTTTCACACCACTTAAATTTTACGCGCACATCCCTTTCCCAAAAATTCATCTCTCCATTTTCTGATTTTCAGGCAAAAAATTTGGCAAACACAAGAAAATAGTGCCGCCTTGTATATTTTATTTTGTAACGCCTCAAGATTATCCATTCCTTTGTCAAGGTTCTTTAATCAATCATGGATATCCAAAAATATCTCTTGAACATGAAAAATCAACTATTAAACCCCCTTTGTCAACAAATTCAACAACATGGTCTGTTTTGTGAACAAACACAACACGGAGGCCCACATTGTCAACAAACACAATCACCTCAAAAATGCTTCAATGATACCTTGAGGTCTTTTCCCAAAAATATTCCCCTTTGGGTTTGTTGACAACTCTTTTCATAATGATTATCTGCACTTTGATACCTCATTAAATCTTCTTCCAGCCACAACCACTATTTGCCTCTTGCAATATAGATGGAGATCAAAGATTTACTCAACATATACTCTAAGCCCACATGAGTAATGGTCAGAGTGAGAAAAAAGAGTTAATGAAAATTTCATCAATGAACCCCTTCATTTCTAACACTAGATATTGACACAAAACTCATACCAATTTCCAAACTGATACTAACTGTTTATAATAAAATAAAACTAATTTGTGATAGCTGGAAATCTTCTAACACCATTCCAACAACACTCATCTTCTTTTATCACAATCCTCAGCTGTAGTGATATATATTCTTTGATTTATCACTTCTAGCATCGTCAGATTTATAACTCTTACTCCCCCTATCTCATTTCTCATCCTATCTGGCTGCTCCACCTGTTGGCTTCTCCCCATATCAATCATGATTCATCAAATAGACACACCATCACACTGTTTTCTCCCCTTTTGGAAACAATCCCGAAGGGAAATTCTTTGCAGCCTGTAACAGGGTAAAAACATATATTAGTACATTAGGGAATATCATACCATACCTCGGGGAGAGGAGGTCCCACATCCAAACATTTTTAGGTGTGGGGAGTCGACTGGACTCCTAGAGCCAGTCGATGTCTCTCAAAAGCTTCCTTGGGTAAGGATTTCATCATAATGTCTACAACCTATAGTTCTGTAGGCACATACTCCAACTTCACCATTCCTTACTCAACCTTCTCATTGATAAAATGATACTTTATCACAATGTTCTTTGTCCTTGAGTGATGAACAATATTTTTGCTGAGATTGATAGCACTTGATTTATCGCACTGGATTTTGATCGGAGACATCCCTTCAACTCCCATATCATCAAGCTGTTGCTTCATCCACAATAACTGTGTGCATGCTTGACTGGATGCAATATACTCAGCTTCTACGGTGCTTAATGAAATGAAATATTGCTTCTTTCTTAGCCAAGAAATACATAGTCCAACAAGATAGAATGCACCTCCTGACGTTGATTTCCTGTCATCCGCTGAACCGACCCAATCTACATCAACATATCCCAAAAACTCTGTCTGATATTTATCATTATACATCAAGATGAATTCCACCATTCCCTTGATATACTGAAGTATTCTTTTCACTTCAAGATTGTGGGATCCCTTGGGATTGATTTGATATCATGCTTCTTGGTAGGTGGTGAATACAATATCAGGTCTCGTCATTGTCAGGTATAGTAAACTCCCAATAATATTCCTGTATTATGTGATATTAAATTCCTTGCCATTATCATCTTTCGATAATTTCATCCAGGTAGAAATCAAAGTCTTCATATCCTTGGAATTTTCCATTCCAAATATTTTCAAAACATCCTTGGAATTTTTGGATTGAGAAATGAATGTTCCATTCCTTCCACGTGTAACCTGTAGACCAAGGAAAGATGTTAGCTCTCCAATAATTGACATTTCAAACTCACTTTTCATGAATTCATAAAACTTTATGCACTGAGATTCATCTGATCTACCAAATAATATGTCGTCGACATTAAATAGAACCATCATCCTTTGATTACTGTTGTTGTTGAAATAGATATTGTAATCAACTCCCCCATGCTGAAAACCAAGCTTCTTCAAATACTGATCAAGCTTTGAGTACCATGCCCTTGGTGCTTGTTTTAGCCAATACAACAACTTATTCAGTCTACAAAACTTGTTCTCATCATCATGAAGGAGAAATCCATCTGACTACTCAATATACACTTCTTCCTCTAGAACCCCATTTTAAAATGCAGATTTGACATCCATCTGGAAATCTTTGAACTTCCATTGCACTACAAAGGCTAGAAATAATCTGGATGTTTGTAGTATCACAATATAGCATCCCACCTTTTTATCACATAAACTTTCATTACATTATACAAAACTGAGGATCTTAAAGGTTTAGTTTCTTGGAAACCAGGAACTTAATACATGAAACAAAAAAAAAACATTCTTCTTAAACACTTGAAAGGCTTCACGTTATGTTCATCCTAGGTTAATTACTGCATCTCATAACCTGGGGACATACATTAAAAGAAAGGGTGAGCAGAAGGCCCAGTAAGGGAAACAAGAGGAACATTTTACATGTGAACTTGAGATACTTCAACAATGTCATGAAAAAGAACTTTAAGGCATGAGAAAGAAATCATGTGGCATATCATAATAAAAATAAAATTTTTCATAACTTTAAGATGTGGCAAAATCATTTGACATAGACAATCATGAACATAGCAGCAAGGTCCATCCCCAAGGTGTCATTTTAAAATTACAAAGGTTATTCACCAAGATATCGTGAAAATTGTAATCTCAAGTGGTTACATCATTACCCAATGCATTGGAGAACTATTAGGGCACACCCTTAAATTTTCCATTATTATCATGTGAAACACATATATCATCATCAAAAATTTCATAAATAACCCATATAGAATAAAATAAATGGGTTTCATTTCATATTCATAACGTTTTAAAAACTGCTTTAAAGACATGATCTTTATGTCACTTTAAACACACAGAAAGGGAAAGCGGGTTTCATGTATGTAAATTCTAGAATTTAAAATAGAACATTTTTCTATATATGTGAATACCCCTGTATAAATAAGAACTTTGAGTATTCACTTAATAACATAAAATAATTTTGAGAAAAGAGAGGCATTTTGAGAGGAAAATTCTGCAGCATAACGGCTGCGTTTTGGGGTTTTAGAAAACATTGAAAAGAGAGGGGACATGGGTCAAACATTCATAAATGACCCATAAAATAGTAGAGGGACATAATATGAAGGATATGTGAACATGGTAATGGAATTTGAAATATGTACCACATGAAATGAAGAACATGAAAGGAAGACAAAAATAAGATTTCTCTTATGAAAATTCCGCAGCCTAACGACGTCACTTAAACTTCAAAAAAATGAATTGAAGAGATAAAATTGGGTATCTCATCATATGAAAATAAAAGATCAGTATGATAGATATAGATATCATACCCCAACATAATAAAAAGGAACCTGAAAGACTTGACATGAAAGTAGAACTTCAAAACGAGAAGGGTGAAAGAACCACTTAAAAATTCGGCATCCTAACGACGCCACTTAAAACATCAAAATACTGAATTGAAGAGATAAAATGGGGTATCTCATCATATGATCATAAAAGATCAGTATGATAGATATAGAGATCATAACCCAACATAATAAAAAGGAACTTGAAAGACTTGACAAGAAAATAGAACTTGAAAATGAGAAGGGTGAAAGAATCAGTTACAAATATTTCGGCAGCCTAACGGCACCACTTAAACTTTCATAAAATTAAATGATGAGAGTAAGAGGGGGTCTATAATCATATGAAAATAAAAAGGAATGTATAATTAATATAAAATAACATCCTCCAACATAAGAACATGGAGCATAAAAGAAATGACTTAAAAGAGAGCATTTGAAACGAAAGAGAGAGTTTGGATCCCTTACCTTAAAACGTAACTCTTAAAACTCAATGGTTTGGAAGTTGAGGGCTTGGGGGCACCTTGGGAGGTAAGGAGACCAGAACATAGTTGGGGGAGAGTTGTGAGTGAAAAATAAAGGAGGAAAGGGTGGGTATTTATAGGGAAAGTGAGGGGACAAGGCATTAATGGCCAAGGGACACCTCACAAGTGATTTTCTCAAAACCATGTGCTTTCCCATGGAATTTACCATGGAGTTAGGCCACATGGGGCCCCAAATACAATAATTCACCACCTTTGGCTGGCCAACCCTTAAAATATCTCATGACATCATCATGACACAATTATGATGTCATTAAACATACCGAAACCCTAAAACTGCATTTTACTATTCACTGAAAAATTTATCTTTCTCAGAAAAATCCCAAAATTTTACCTTAACCAAATATATATGCTCTAATTAAATTTATAGCATCCTTTTTTTAAAAATAATTTTCTAAATATTTTTAATTTATTTTTTAAATAAATACACTATTCACCGAAAATTCATTTTTTTTCAGAAAAATCCCCAAAAATCCCCATAACAAAATATTGATGTTCTAAGTTTAAAAATGAAATCCATTTTATAAAAATAATTTTCTAAATATTTTTAATTTAATTTTTAAATAAAAAACACTATTCATCCGAAAAAACTAATACTTGAATAATAATTTATGAAACCGTTATTTACCCATTTTATTGAATCTCATTACTTAATCAAAGTGTCTAAATTATATTAAAACTTTCTTTAAGTGAGATTACTATTCCATTTTGACATTACTAATCCTAATCATAAAATCACTATTAATAATTTACTATTAATCAAAAAATAAGTTGATATTATTAGGCTCCAAATTTCGTACTGAACAAAATTGTAGAAGACCATTTTTTGAAAATCATTAGACATTTTTAATTATTTAAGGTTTTCATAAACATTTTTTTTAAAATATCCTTTTTCTAAAATTCATCAAAATATGCATACTATATTTATGCAGTCATTTGAAAATTCATAAACTTCATCATAAGAAAAATCCCAATTTTTATTTAAAACAAAGGATTGCACAAGGCAGTTACGGTCTCCTTACATAGCCCCTTATCACACCAGCATAGGACCTAAGTGTAAGGTGCGCTAAGGTGAGAGAATCCGGGGGAGGCTTGACCAACATCGCACGAGTAGTAATTTCGATCAGTTTGAACTTCTTGCGAAGGCGATTCCGTTCTAGCTTCACACGATGAAGTTCGGCTTGGGTTTGGTCCAGAGCAAAGCCCAGTGGTGCTACCTCCTTCCCATGTTCTGTTAGATGGGCTTCGATCGGTCCAATACTACTAGGTGAGGCCATCAAATCTTCTTTCTATATTAATTAACCAAGATTACTTGTATTTAGAGACAATAATCGAAATGTTTAGTTCCCAGTGGTCATATTGACCAATGGTCGTATAATAGTCAAAACCCAATGGTCTCATTTTAATTATACTCATGTTATCAAATGAAACAGTTTTGTTGAGTATCAAAAATAAAATAACACACAAAATTAGGAAACAAGATTTATTCAAAATTTCGGGTTGTTACAATCTTCCCCCCTTAAGAAATTGCGTCCTCGCAATTTTTTTTAAACTGGGTTTTGAAATTTCATTGAAAGTCTCACATCGGAAAAGGAGTCAGAAAAACTATTACTTTAAAAGAAAGAAAGGGAAGTACACAGGTCACCCGAGTTAACCCATACTAGGATTCCATGGAGGAAAACATGAATATGGAAGAAAAAACAAAGGGTCAAGTTCTAGGGGAGAGTGATAGAAAACATGATTAGGAGAAAGTTAACCATAAGAAAATCCCAAACTTATGATGTGTGTAAACGGTCTTTGATTACCTAGTAGGAAACGTAAACCAACAACGTTTTTGTTTTACGTTCCTTTTCATAATTTTGAGGAATTCATTTACTACATAGAACAAAAAAATAAGAAAATATACCTACATTCAAGTAGAGTTTCTTCCTTTAATAAGTCTCTACCAAAACTAATCTTTTCTCCAAATGATGAGAATTCAAAAACACTTGGTCTCATCAAAACACAAGAATAATCTTCTAGAGAATCACGTATTTCACAAAAGAAAAACTATCTATCTTTAAACATTACTCCCAAAAACAGAAAGGGTAAGATAAAACAACTCTTCAAAAAGAAAGAATCCCATATGAATGAAAACTAATTTTAAATCTTCAAAGTTCCAGGGTACTACCCAAAGTTCATCATAGACCATTCCATAAATAATGGTCCTTAAAATTCCTCAAAATAAACCAAACTAAGATTGAAACCCAAATACAAGAAGGACTCGATAACATAGTCTTCCAAGATAAACATTATCGTTCATATCCAAACAACATCAACCACTCCTAACATCTTATAACAAAAGTAAATAACCTAAACATATTTTCCCCAAGATAGGTCAATCATTTCCATAAGTAACCTATAATACAATAAGTTCACCTTAAATTCATCGATTCTTTAAAATATAAGTCAACCATTACTCCTCAAAGAAAATACCGTAGTAATCTATTTACCTCGATCAAATAGAGTTCCCAAAATAGTTAACGTCTTCCAAAATAATAATAATCTTTTAATCCCCTAATCACCCTTTTTTTAAAGAAGAACAACTTCACTACATAAACATGTGGTACATAACAATAGATGTCTTCTTTAATGATATAAAGTCATCTTAGGTAGTGACTCAATGATCTTAGAAAACATAAAAGATATGCTCATAGAGCACGAACTAAAATACAACATGACATATGCAATTATTGCGAAGAAGTTACATTTACTTCAGTCATCATGATCCATCACAGCATAGGACTTGCATTGTTCCCTTGTCCTTGAAGATTGTTGATGCTCATCACGCTTCTCATCCATTCCAAGAGAACATTTCCTTGGATAATGTCTAACTTCTCCACATTTACAACATCAAAATGTATAAGGCACATTAGATCGAACCTTATCTCCATTCATCACATTATCCATTTTTTTAAAGCAATTGGCTACTTTATGCCCTATATTCCCACACTTAAAACATCTCCCGGTTCCTTTGTGACATTCTCCTTGGTGCCCCTTTCCACAGTTTTTGCACAAAGGAAATCCGGTCTTCTTTCCCTTATCAACTTTATCATATTAACATCCTTGAGACTTTGTCTTCTTCTTCCTTGATGAATTTGGGCATTCAACTAGGTACCAATTATTAATTGTGATTTTTGATAGCTGGTTTGACATAATCACAATATGTTCAACTTGATCTTTCGTCATCTCTGTCACATCAATAGGGAAATCACTACATTTCCTATCACATTAGTTGTTGGGACATGTTCCTCCATTTACCGCCATTAACTAAGAAAAGAAAGTATAATTAGGTGCTCGAATACTTAGCTAATAATCATTAAAAGGAAACTTTAAGAATATGAGGATAAACTTGTAGAATGAAAGTATACCCTAACTTGTGATCCCCTAGGTTCCAATCTAGGTTATCCATGATCATATCTTCTTATGTGAATCTTTATTTTATTTTATCTTTGTTCCTTTAATAATGGTTCATACTAAGCTTATGAATTTACCAAAGAATATCCACCGGGAGTGTCGTGACCAAGAGTGCAGCAAGGCCCGTTGTTGTGTACCAGTTCCCATTCGAGTCTAGCTCAAATCGGTGTTTTTAGGTTTTACCCCTATGTACATCTGTGCCAGAGCCGCCTCTACCTGCTCGTATCCAGACAGGGATGTATTTGCTTGGCAACCCCTTACTCAATACTCACCAAAATACTAGGAAGATTCCATAAATGTAAACTTTTCTATAGGATTATTCCTAAAGCTTTCATATCCAAATTTCAACAAATAACTAAACCATCCTTTGATACCAACTATATCATCCCGCATTTTTATCACATAAACTTTAATTACATTATACAAAACAGAGGATCTTTAAGGTTTAGTGTCTTGGAAACCAGGAACTTAATACATGAAACAAAAAAAACATTCTTCTTAAACACTTGAAAGGCTTCTCCTTATTTTCATCCTAGTTTCATTACTGCATCTCATAACCTGGGGACATACATCAAAAGAAAGGGTGAGTAGAATGCCCAGTAAGGGAAACAAGAGGAACATTTTACATGTGAACTTGAGATACTTCAACAATGTCATGAAAAAGAACTTTAAGGCATGAGAAAGAAATCATGTGGCATATCATAATAAAAATAACATTTTTCATAACTTTAAGATGTGGATACATCATTTAACATAGAAAATCATGAACATAACACCAAGGTCCATCCCCAAGGTGTCATTTTAAAATTACCAAGGTTATTCACCAAGGTATCGTGAAAATTGTAATCTCTAATGGTTACATCATTACCCAATGCATTGGAGCGCTATCTGGGCGCACCCTTAAATTTGACTTTATTATCATGTGAGCCACATATATCATCATCAAACATTTCATAAATAACCCATATAGCATAAAATAAATGTGTTTCATTTCATAATCATAACGTTTTAAAAACTGCTTTAAAGACATGATCTTTATGTCACTTTAAACCCACGAAAGGGGAGAGCGGGTTTCATGTATGTAAATCCCAGAATTTAAAATAGAAAATTTTGATATATATGTGAATACCCCTGTAGAAATAAGAGCTTTGAGTATTCACTTAATAACATAAAATAATTTTGATAAAAGAGAGAGGCATTTTGAGACAAAAATTCTGCAGCATAACGGCTACGTTTCGGGGGTTTAGAAAACATTGAAAAGAGAGGCGACATGGGTCAAACATTCATAAATGACCCATAAAACAGTATAGGGACCGAATATGAAGGATATATGAACATGTTAATGGAATTTGAAAGATGTACCATATGAAATGAAGATCATGAAAGGAAGACAAAAATAAGATTTCTCTTATGAAAATTCGGCATCCTAACAACGTCACTTAAACTTCAAAAAAATGAATTGACGAGATCAAATTGGGTCTCTCATAATATGAACATAAAATATCAGTATGATAGATATATAGATCATACCCAACATAATAAAAATGAACTTGAAAGACTTGACATGAAAGTAGAACTTCAAAATGAGAAGGGTGAAAGAACCACTTAAAAATTCGGCAGCCTAACAGGGCCACTTAAAACTTCAAAATACTGAATTGAAGAGATCAAATGAGGTCTCTCATCATATGATCATAAAATATCAGTATGATAGATATAGAGATCATACCCCAACATAATAAAAAGGAACTTGAAAGACTTGACAAGAAAATAGAACTTGAAAATGAGATGGGTGAAAGAATCAGTTACAAATATTTCGACAGCCTAATGGCGCCACTTAAACTTTCATAAAATGAAATGATGAGAGTAAGAGGGGGTCTCTCATAAAATGAACATAAAAAGGACAGTATAATGAATTTAAAAGAACATCCTCCAATATAAGAACATGGAGCATAAAAGAAATTACTTAAAAAAGAGCATTTGAAAAGAAAGAGAGAGTTTTGATCCCTTACCTTAAAACGTAACTCTTAAAACTCAATGTTTTGGACCTTGAGGGATTGGGGGCACCTTGAGGGTACTCCTTGGGAGGTAAAGATACCAGAACTTCGTTGGGGGAGAGTTGGGAGTGAAAACTAAAGGAGGAAAGGGTGGGTATTTATAGGGAAAGTGAGGGGACAAGGCATTAATGGCCAAGGGACACCTCACAAGTGATTTTCTCGAAACCATGTGCTCTCCCATGGCATTTACCATGGAGTTAGGCCACATGGGGCCCCAAATACAATAATTCATCACCTTTGTCTGGCCAACCCTTAAAATATCTCATGACATCATCATGACATAGTTATGATGTCATTAAACATACCGAAACCCTAAAACTGCATTTTACTATTCAAGGAAAAATTCATCTTTCTCAGAAAAATACAAAAATTTTACCTTAACCAACTATCAATGCTCTAATTACATTTATGAACTACATTTTTTAAAAATAATTTTCTAAATATTTTTAATTTATTTTTTAAATAAATACACTATTCACCGAAAATTCATTTTTTTCAGAAAAATCCCAAAAAATTACCATAACATAATATTGATGCTCTAAGTTTAAAAATGAAATCCATTTTATAAAAATAATTTTCTAAATATTTTTAATTTAATTTTTAGTTAAAAAAAACTATTCATCCGAAGAAACTAATACTTGAATAATACTTTATGAATCCATTATTTACCCATTTTATTAAATCTCATTACTTAATCAAAGTATCTAAATTATATTAAAACTTTCTTTAAGTGAGATTACTATTCCATTTGGACACATTACTAATCCTAATCATAAAATCACTATTCATAATTTACTATTCATCAAAAATTAAGTTGATCTTATTAGACTCCAAATTTCGTACTGAACAAAATTGTAGAATACCATTTTTTAAAAATCATTACACATTTTTAATTATTTAAGGTTTACATAAACATTTTTTTAAAATATCCTTTTTCTAAAATTCATCAAAATATGCATACTATATTTATCTGGTCATTTGAAAATTCATAAACTTCATCACAAGAAGAAATCCCAATTTTTATTTAAAATAAAGGATTGCACAAGGCAGTTACGGTCTCCTTACATAGCCCCTTATCACACCAGCATAGGACCTAAGTGTAAGGTGTGCTAAGGTGAGAGAATCCAAGGGAGGCTCGGCCAACATCGCACGAGTAGTAATTTCTATTAGTTTGAACTTCTCGCGAAGGTGATTCCGTTATAGATTCACACAATGATGTTTGGCTTGGGTTTGGTCTAGAGAAAAGCCCAGTGGTGCTACCTCCTTCCCAAGTTCTGTTAGATGTGCTTCGATCGGTCCAAGACTACTAGGTGAGGCCATCAAATCTTCTTTCTATATTAATTAACCAAGATTACTTGTATTTAGAGACAATAATTGAAACTTTTAGTTCCCAGTGGTCATATTGACCAATGGTCATATAATAGTCAAAACCCAACGGTCTCATTTTAATTATAATCATGTTATCAAATGAAACAGTTTTGTTGAGTATCAAAAATAAAATAACACACAAAATTTGGAAACAAGATTTATTCAAAATTTCGGGTTATTACACACAACCATTCCAAATGTCTCTTAAACATATATTCCCTCTATCTGGGAGTATCCTTTGCACACCAATCATGATTTGTTATGAATCACTGTGCCATATTCATTCATCTTGTTGCGATAGACCCATTTAATCCCGATGACATTCTTATCTGCGGGACTCAAAATAATCTCCTAGGTACGATTCTTCGCAATCTGATCATGCTCTGAATTCATTGTCTGAAACCAGTTTTGATCTTCATCTGCACCAGCGATGCATTTCGGCTCAACCTGAGATATAAAAGATGTTTTCTGTAGTGATTTCATTCTTCTTGTATGAACTGGAGCTGACTGATCAGTAATGATATTTTTCCTGTCAATTTCAGCTCGACTCCTTGGTTTTTGTGCACATACAGATTTTAGTTTCTCATAATCATCATCAATATCTTCTTCTTAATCAACATCATCCACTTCTTCTCCCCCTGCGTTGCTTTCTTCCTCATCACTCTCATAGGGAAATTGTTCACTGCACTATTGAATGATCTCTTAATTCTCCACTACCGTGACATCATTTCTCTCAACTACTTTTCCCAGATTTTTTTTGAAGCATTCGTAAGCCTTGATTTTTTTTGAGTAGCCATGTAATATCACCTCATCTCCTCATGACTCATACTTCCTATGTTTTTCCATATTGAGAATAAATCACTTACTTCCAAATATTCTAAAGTATTTCAGCATTCGCTTATTTCCATACCACATCTCATACATAGTATTTCCTTCCTTCAGACACAACAAATCCCTATTAGAAATGTTGACCGATGTCAAAACTACTTCTTTCCTAAATTTCTCTCATAGGTCTTTTTCTATGAGCATCGTTCGGGCCATGTTGTTGATGATCCGATTTTCCTTTCAACCACTCCATTTTGTGGGGGAGTTCTGATTGAGAAAACTTGATGCCTTATCCTGTGTTTCTCGAGATAGTCTTCCACTTGACTATTTGTAAATTCCGCACCATTGTCAGTACAAAAATTCATAATTTTCCGTACAAGAATCCTTTAACACTCCCCCGATACTATTTTAAGTAGCTAAACACATCAGACTTATGGGAAATAACAAATACATATGCCATTCTTCTATAGTCATCAATAAAAAGAACACAGTACCTCTTTCCGTCAATTTCTCTTGGTGTGATAGGCGCACAAACATCAGCATGCCCCAATTATAGCACTCTTATTGACTTATTTTATTTTTCTTTATATGTATTTCTGATGATATTACCTTGCTGGCATGCGTCGCACGTATGAGTATGACCACATGATATCTTTGGGAGGTCTCTAGCTGCATCACACTTCACCAGATCTTTTAGGGATGGTTGGCATAGATGGCCGAGTCATTTATGCCATAAATTATTCTCTTCCTCTCTAGAATAAAATCTCATATCTTCTTCTCCACTTACCAGGCAGAGATTTCCATTTGTTCTTATTCCCTATAGAACCACTAACCCGTCTCTTTTTTTTGAAGACACACATCTTCTTAATAAATCTTATAGAATGTCCTGAGTCACATAGTTGACTGACGCTGAGCAAATTTTGACTGAGGCCTTCTATTACTAAGACATCAGCACGTCTCATCTCTTTGCCCCCAATCTTGGCCTTTCCTGAGCCAATAATCTACAGGCCTTCATAGTTTCCAAACTTGACAACTCCTTCTTTGTCACATTTTATTCCTGTAACAAGATCCTTATTAACTATCATGTGATATGTGTAACCACTATCTAGGATCCACACACCAGAGCAATCTGATGCCTTAAGGGAAATTTATGCCACCACGACCTTCTCATCCTTCTTCTTCTTTGTCCATATTTTTTCCTTCACACTCGGCATGGATTGAGACTTCTGTTCTTTCTCAGAGTATGATGGACCATCATCATCTTGTAATGGTGAAAATCTATTTTGTGTTTTTAATTCACCTGTTGGTTCATTGATCAGCTGCTTGGGAAAATTTTCATTCGGCTTTGGCACATTCCTCTGTATGGTTGAAGTGCAGTACCTTTCCATGTTTCCAAACCATCCACACCAAAAACAGTGTCCTTAAAAATATGTTCTGGGGAACCAATATCTGTTTGGATTCCACCTTTGTTCTTGTACCCTTCAATATCTCTTTGTTATGGAACACACATACTGTGAATGACCTATCCTTCCCTAACAATAATGCCTGATGTATGGGTAATACCTTCGTGTTACTTATGCACTATGAGTTTCGCTTTGGGATCTTTTAGTATTCTTATTCTACTTTGTTCCCAAATCAACCTTCAATATAGGAATGAGTGCTTGTGGTCTGACTTCAATTTTCATAGCTTTTTGTTTTCGATCAAACCCCCCATTATCCTTAGCATCTGAACATAATTTATGCTTCCTTTCAACTGAACCATTGTTCTGCACTTTCATCTTCTCTATTTTCTAAGTGAAATGATTTCCTGATGGCCCAACAGTAGTCAAGAGTTTTTCTTGAACCTTTACCTTTTTCCGCAAACCAACAACTTCTCCTTCAAGTTCTTAAATACACTCGATTTTATATTTCTTTATGTCATATAAGCCATAGATCTCCATTTTCTGTTCTTAAATCTTGATTTTATACTCACTAACTGATTCTGAATCCTCGGGTTTTGATGACATGAGTTTCTCAATTTCTTCTATCAACTGAGACTTCTCTTCTTCCTCCTACTTCATATAGAGTTTGGTGTCACAAAAAACATTGTTGGATTTCTTTTTTTTGGCTCTCCAAAAATCTATCTCCTCAAAAGTAACTTCTAACACAGCTTTCATATCAACTCTTCCTTAAAATTATTCTTCTTTATCAATGTCAATTTTTTCCTTTTTCTGAGTGCTCCCAAAAAATGCCTCCATAGAATTTTCTCCACGATCTTTGTAGTTCTCTATATCTTCAACCTCCTCAGCCTCAGACTCATTCGAGCTGTCACATTCTTTTGAAAGGATATTTTTCTTCTTAAAAAAATTCCTTTTGAACTATTTATTTCCTTTCACATAGGCTAAAGACTTCTTCTTGGGAATATCAACTTCATCGATATCATCATCATCCTAGAAGTTTTTTGGGGAATCTTGCTGTAGGATTTCCAACCTTTCCACATCAAAAACAAGTAAGTAGAAGTTTCCCTTTAAAATTTACTTTTCTTCTTTGAAGGCTTGAGGAGAGGAATGAAATCACCTCATATGACTCTTATTCTTCTTGAGAATCTTCAATGGTGAGATTTTTCATGGATTTGAATGCCACCTCTTTGGATTTACCCTTTTCCACAGAATCGATATCATCTTTTCTCATTTAATATGCAACAAGGGTGCTGTGCAGGTTATCCAATTTCATCTCTTTCAGGTCTTTATCTTCCAATACTGAATCTTTCATATTGAACCGAGGTGGATGTTTCCTCAAGATGCGCTTCACAATCTTAATGTCTTCAATAACTTCTCCAAGACCTGGCATCTCCTCCACTACAACATTTAACTTTTCAAAGAATGCATCGACAGATTCATTAGGGTTCATTATCAGATCTTCATACTTATTCCACAACAATTGAAGCTTCGCACCTATGACCTTTGAATCTCCTTCATATATATTTAATAGATTTTCCCACCTGGCATGTGAGGTTTCTCATGACATCACCTTTGTATATATTACATTGGATATGGCTGCTCCTAAATCATTGATTACCTTTGTGTCAGCATCCAATTTTTTTTCTCTCTTCTTATGATAATGCACCACTATAAATATCAGCTGTGATAATGTGCATTGCTACTGTAAACACATCCATTCCGAAAGATCGGAAGTAGTGTTCCATCCGATTCTTCCATAACTGAAAATTGTTCCCATCAAAGATCAGAATCCCTTTATGATGGATAACCTCCATTTGGGAGAGAAACTGATATCAACCTTTACCTATGATACCAAATTTTAGGTCTACTAGTCTAGATACCCTGAGAGGGGGGGGGGGTGCGAATCAGGGTATGATAGATAAAAAAACTGTCCCATTGGATCTTGTTTTACTGTTAGAAAAAACCCTCTTCTCTCTCCTTCCCGTTGCAGAGTATAAATAAACCTTAAAGCATGTACATGACACAAACTTTTTTACTTATTTTACCCTCACTGTGCTACGTCCAAGGAACATACACCGTCAGTGTGCCGATGTACCAATTCCACTATAAGCGCACTGTTGTTTACAAGTTCGGAGTGGACTCACCATCCCTCATATTTTACAACCACATATAATATAAAAGCTCACTGCTCTCTCAACTGAAGTGTGATTACTGCTTCTTCAGAAGATCCACTAATAGTTTATAGACCTACAGGTCTCTTCATTATCACTAATGAAATATGAATCTTCAACTGTTGGTAGATGCTCTATTGACGTACAGCCTTCACCTACATATGAATCTCACATTGCACCGGGTGAATCAGGAAACCCCAATTTTTATGCACAACCCTTACTGCACCTTGTGCATAATTCCTTTTCCTTGCACAAAATAAAATTTTCAAGCAACACCTATTTTACGCTTAACATCCAAATTTTATGTGCTTCCTCTACACTACCTTGCACATAATTTTCCTTCCTTGCGCAAAATCCACTTTTCACGCAACCCAACTTTTACACGCAACACATCTTTTACGCGCAACTGAATTCTTTTGCGTGTAAAACCCTGGTTTTATGTGCAGCCTTATCTTTTGATGCAAAACTATACTTTACACACAGACTTAATGTTTATGAGTAACTCCCTGGTGAACTTAAATTTTGCATACCACTACTCGGGTATTCTATAAGACTCGAACTCTCCTAAATGAGGGGGTCACTTCATATTTATAGGAAAAATCGACCCCTGCACAAAAACCATCCTTTAACATGTAATCCTCATTGAGTGCGAAAAACATATCTTCCACGCCACACCATATTTTGTGCCATGCTCCAATTTTTCATGCACCTTTTGGATTTTCTAATTTTGGAGCTTCTGATCTTGAAACACCACTTGTGCGAAAAACACCAATCCTCTATTTCATGCCCCACGCCAATTTTTCGCACACCATATTATTTTTTCATGCTCCGTGCTAATTTTTCACACACGATGCTAATTTTTTTCACATGACTTTCCATTTTTGCGCACCAAACAAATATTTTTTGCACCAGTTAAATTCTACATGAACATCTCTTTTCCAAAAATGAATCTCTCCATTTTCCTATTTTCAGATCCAAAAATTTGGCAAACACTTGAAAACATCGCCACTGTGTATTTGTTCTTTTGTACCACCTCCAGATTGTCAATTCATTTGTCGAGAGTCTTTAATAAAACATGGATAGCCAACAATATCTCTTGAACCCGAAAAATCACCTTGTATACCCCCTTTGTCAACAAATTCAACAACATGGTTTATTTTATGAACAAACACAACACGGTGGACCACATTGTCCACAATCACAATCACCTCAAAAATGCTTCAATGAAACATTGAGGTATTTTTTCCCAATATTATCGAAGATTCAAATCACACTGAGGAAACATTTACCTAATACCTTTTTAGTCATTATACACTATATTATATTCCCCAATAAATTAATGAAACCAACATTTAATGTCATGATATAATAATTCCAATTTAAGATCATGTGTAGGATAATTTCTTTCATGAGGCCTCAACTACAATGAACCATATTCAGAAAACAGATCATCCCGCATCAACACTACTACCATCCCAACACTTGAGGTATCAAAAAATAATGTATACATGTTACCCATCAAAGGTAAAATCAAGATCGATGTGGTTGTGAACTCATTCTTTAACTCATGGAAAGCACTCACATTCTTATCAGCATACAAACTTGATACCTTCTTGGTCATGTATGAAAGTGGTGCTTCCAAATTGGAAAAGTAAATAATTTAACTTCAATAATATCTATCCAAACATAGAAAATATTGAACATTGGAATTTTTTTGAGATACTCTGAAGACACAAATACAATCACTTTTTCATATTCTAATAACATGCCTTTCCATAAATGATGTGACTCAAGAAATATACCTTATCGATCTAGATATGGAATTTGGATATATTGGTGTATAGATTATGATCTATTAGTGTAACCAAGATGATTTCAAGATGTCTATCATGATCATCAAGAGTCTAACATTACATCAAGATATCATCAACAAAACTAACTAGAAACTGGCAGGATAGGTGTGAAGGATTTGGTTCATTATGTCTATAAACCTTTTTGTTGCAATGGTCATCCTGAACCACCAAAAAACTCATACAACCATTATCTTATCCTGAAGGTATTATATGTTACATCAAATAGACTCACCCTTTGCTAGTGATATCCTAATAACAGATCAATTTTCAAAAACACTAAATCACATCTTAGATGGTCAAAGAGATCATAAATAATCATAAGATTGTATTAGTTGTTAATCGTTATATGATTCAGTTTTCTATAATTGACAACTAGCCTCAATGATCCACCATCCTTTTGGAAAACAACACTAGAGATCCCCAAGGTGACGTAATAGGATGAATAAACTATTTATTATTTGATTCCTCCAGCTGATTTTTATGTTTGTGGAGCTGTACTGGTACCATTCTATAATGAAGAATGTAAACTGGATTTTATCCCCAGAGAAAATATGTTGTGAACTCAACATCTCTCACAGGATGAATCCCCAAGATCAACTCAGGAAATACATCCTAAAATTGATCCACTATGGGAGGGAAAACTAGTTTCTCTATTCCTCCCTCATTGATCATTAGACAGAACACTTGGGCTATGAGTTCCTCCAATTTCCGGAAAATTGGCCATGCACGACCTGCTCGATCATCCCACTCACTGTGATTAATATAATTTCTTTCCTCAATGGAGGTTAATGATACACTACGGTGGAAATAATTGATATATTTCTGATATAACTTTATCCAGTCAAAGCTCAAAATTATGTTAAAATCTGACATCTCAAGGATGAACAAGCCCAACATAAAACAATACCCACCAACCTCCAGATCACAACCTTTAAATTATATGATATATTCTCGTTTCACTCCTAATTTATTATCTATTAAAATATACCCATATACATGTTCTAATTCTAGGGCCAACACATCAACAAAATGAGCTGAGATAATAAAATTTGTAGCGCATCTGTCAAATAATGCACTAGAAAGCATGTAAGCTACTAGGAATGTACCTCAAATAGTTGATGATCCATCTTCTCCACCTCTAGGTGTAGACTAATCAATGTGAAGCTAACTTTCCCCTCTACCCTGGGCTCTTGCTTGATTCCCTAGAGCGTCACTACTCTACTAATATGGGAACTCTCTCCCTAGAGTACCATGTCCACTACCCCGACCAGTACGAATAGTCGCCCTCCAACTACCTACCTGATATGAGGTAACTGGCCCCTTTCTTACACATGACATTATCCTCGATCCCTCATATGTACCCTACTATTGAAGATTCCTATAGAATCTATACACATTCTCTAACATGCCTCACAAACGAAACTCAACTAGTGGCCAAAGAATCTTACCCCTCATGTGTCCCAAACTTCCACACTAATAACAAAACACTTTATCTCCACCTTGAGTGGTTAACCCTCTCTTTTGACTACTCTGTGAACTTTAACCCTAATATAAAATCCAAAAATGATGCTTCCTACCCTTGTAAATCGCACCGCTCATCCACCAATCTAGTACCAGAAGTCCACTACCTGAATCCCCCTTCCAGTTCCCTTATGAGATAAGGGCCCAATCCATTACCTCTTTAATCATATTCAAATATAAATATTCACATGTGATATAATTTCATGTATATTCCCTTCCTAGAAATGTTTTTCCATAGTTTCTTTGTCTCATTCCAATGCTGGAATGAAGTGGCACAAGTTAGTGAAATAGAATGAATAATCCACCACTAACACATCCCCATGGGTAAACTCAAAAACTTCACAACCTCCTCATGCCTTTAGGCATTTGGATAAAAGATTTCCTGAATCATTTCATGGAAATCATTCCATTTAATTCCTTTGGCCTTCTTTGTCTAAACCACGATGTCCCATAAACACTTTGACTGACCTCACAACTTCTAGGTCTCTAACATGAATTTATTCTCACAAGGGTTCCTCAAATGGTCAAGAATCATTTAGATGGACTCTATCTAGAACATTTTTTTACCTTTGGAATAACCTCTATAGTAAAGTTCAGAGGATACTATAGTTGAAACTATCTAGTCAGCTCTAACATACTAGGTACAACCTGCCTTGGGTACCATTCCATCATTTACCTAAAAAGTGAAGAGATATTCTAAACTGCTCCAATTTATTACACTAAATCACCAGGTCTTATTTATCCACTTATGTGGAATCATTCTTGAAAACATACTCTTGTTTCCCTACCAAATCATATCTTTATGATGTCATTCCACTATAATGCCAAACATGAACTTTTGAAGACATAATTCAAGTTTCCAAAAATTACACAAAAGAAGGTCATTTCGTAGTCACAAATAGGCATTAAAATATAATATTTCAATGGATATCATCAAAAATATCACACTACCACCTACGGTACATAAAATGAGTCTTGGTCAACATGGGTTAAACTCATTTATATAGAAATTTACTTTCCCTACACACCTATTTAAAACCTTTTACACACTCAGAGCATAAATCCTTCCTCTGGGGAACATTACCCATTTCAAAACTTACTTCAAAAAAATAGATTAATAGATTTAGAACCCTTAATTAAACAAAAATATTAATATATTTTATAACATCAATGCATTTTACCCATTTTTATCATTCTAATTAGAAATAGTTTTCTTTAAATTTCTCGAGAATGTAAAATTACTTACTCCTTTCATATCCCACACACTCGTCCCGTGTTTATTTACCATGATGCAAGCACCAAATTTCACTATATTTTTATGATGATGCATGAATGCACATCCTCATGAAGTTTTTGTTGGATACAAAATATCACTGAACAATTTCATCACACAACAAATGCATCACCCAATAGTGAAATATAATTTTACTATAACAACACACTATAAGAACAAAAATTCCCACATTGGGTACTTGGGTTTTACCTCATACATGGGTTAGATACTCTCAATCATGAGCTCATTTTGAAGACTCCACGCATCCTATTCTCCCATATACCAACCCAAATAATAATACAATATAAAATAACTGCTCTGATACCACTTTGTAATGTCCTTGACCAAGAATCCCACAAACCGCTGCTTTGAGCCAAGTCACCACATGACCTCAATCACGACTCCCTATATACCAGTGTTTTTACACTAGCATCGAGGTCCTAATAAGTTATTTGGTGAGACTATACCCTCTTTACATGAGTAAACCACAACATTTAACAATATAAATAGTAAAAATATATATAATGACCAATAATCATGCATAACTATGAATCTCCCAAAACATGGTACAAACCACACACTAAAAATAACTATTTCATTTCATTATAATAGTTCAAAAGTAAAGGACCCCTAAATAAAGAAAAAAATTAATTCCCAAAATGGGTCCTGACACTAAGTCCAAATCCTCATCGATGAATATCCCCATAAAAACTCAACTCACTAGCGTGAGACCTTCACCCTTATCTAAACCTGCAACAACAAAGTATGATCTGGTACCCAAAGGAATCCCGAGAAAAGTGTGAGTATAACTCAGTAGGACATCACCAACAGTTTCTTGAAAATATATATTCTAAACAGTTAATGTATTAACATATGAATTAACTGAGAAGGTATCCAAAGGACAACTCAGGTGTTATTAGCTAACAAGGTACTCTATAACCATTTCAATTATTACTATTAATATCATTACTTATACATTATTCATTACTTATTCCATTTTAATCCTTTTCCTATGGGTTAGGAATTTACATATTTTAAACAAGGGTCTAAGTCATTCAATCACTATTCATAAGGAAATAAGTCATGTCCCTATCTAACTTTGGGAAAAAACATCACAAAAAATACATTACACTCACCCATAAGCCTCAGTCTCAGTTGTCTTAATGAATGAAACTACTAGGGGAATAGATCATCATTCCCCTTTCCTAACCCATAAATTTTAGGGTGGATTTTAGATAGTCTATCTAACTCGCCCTATTAGCGCAGAACCTCAAGTCAATACCCCACACTACCAAGACATGTTCACATTCTTATATATTTAGTCACCACACACATACCATATCTAAGACCATACTCAAATCAATACACATAACAATAAAAATCCATAACAATAAACATGGGAATTAATATTAAGATATAACCGAATAACACACTTACCATTTACATTACATAGCCCATTTACCCCAATTTCCATTCTCTTTCCCCAATCCATTAGGAATGTTCCATAATTCCCTCCATATCGACCATTTAAAATATTCATTAATCCCCTTATGAAATCCCATTTAACATATTCCTCAATTCCGAAGTCATTACCCATTTATGAAGTTCACAATTTCATATGAACTAACCCTCTTAAAAATTTCAAACATATTTTATAAGCCATTTGACAGAATCTCAATTAACCCAATTAAACCATTTAAATGTCATGCCAAACAATACTCTTATTCCATTATCAACCATAGGAATACATATCATTATCCCATTTTCATCTCAAACAAAAATATTAACATTTTATTGTTGGGATCTACATTCTCAAAAATTAACTCTACACTAAATCTTACCAATTTATAGGATTGGGAATGTAACAACACCTCTCAAGTGGCCCTAATTTAGTCAAATGATCATAAATTAATCCCATAGGGATATTTAGGGGTTCCATTAATCATTTATATTCTCATCTTACCAAATCTCACTAAAGGAATCAAATCAAAATAATAAATAACTAATAATTAATCCAAACATGCATAAATGAACCCAAAAACTACGAGATATAACTTATCGACCACCCACCTCGAATATATTGACAAACACACTCTTAATAATTGGATTAGATCAAGATTCAAGAACCCATTAAATCCCTAAACTAGAATCTATCAGAAAATGGGGGTTTTATAATTTTAGATGGATATAAGCAAGGATACAAACCCTAATATAGAAAGTTGAATAATGTGGAAGATAAAACATACCCAGTTTTTCAATCCCCAACAAACAGTGCTCGAGATAGTCTAGAAATGTGGGATATTGATACTTGGGAGCTTTTGAGGGCCGAGGTTCATCCTTATGGATGGATGTTTAGGAAAGGGGAGATAAATATTGTGAGAACATAAAAATATTAATATGGAATAAATTTTCTAATTTTTAATGGGGTTCTTGGTTTGTCTGCATGGTTTTCTAATCCGGGTACAAACCCTGCACAAGACACTATCTAAGGGGGGTTGGGTCACAAAATTTCATGGGGAGACCCACACAGTTTATAAAACATGTTCCAATTGTGTGGAATGGAATTATCTAATACTCCAAGGTTTGGGCATACCCCTTTCATGGATTACATTACCATGCACCTCACTCTAATGGTTTGTTTTGTTTGGGTACACAGTTTACACTAACTGTGTGCCAACTATTTGACATGTATATAATTAACATTTTCAGTTTTCCCGTCTTCTCTTTAACAATTTAAACACCCTCAAGCCTCTTTATATAACAAGTAAGAATTCCATTAAACAAAATTAGGATATTTAAAAAATTAAACGTGGACGTACATCCATGAAAATTGGGATCTTTCACTTCTCCCACTTCAGATTTTGAGGTGTCCTATTGGGTATGTTTATAATATCACATGTATGAGAATTTCCCAAACATGTCAATTCATGTTCATAACATGGAATGGTTAGCGGTGATTACATAGGATCAAAGGGTTACCTTGGTAAATTTGACAATGTACGGTAGTCAGATCTTGGGGATTCAGTGCTCAGATCTCTTAGTCTTTACTTTCCAGTCATTTCTAGGTCGAGAAATTTTTTGGGTTGTGTGAGTAATTTTCCCTTCTAACATTTAATTTTATATGGCTGTAATCTTGTACTCCCTAGAGAGTTTACATGAATATTTTATTCTATAGACACTGTATCTTTGTTTATTATCCCTATTTACTTATTTTTGGATATGATTAGGTGTGTTTACATAGGTACATTAGGTAAACCACACCCATATTTTTTATCCCTTTAAACCATTTTCCACCCTGGAATATGGAGGCATGCTTGGGGTAGTTGTAGCACAAGACCCATTGGGTCAGGTAGTGACACCATACCACACCCAAATTAAGGGACATTACAAGGGAACTCTTACAATATTTGATGTTGATAAGGTTCAATTATAAGTGTTCTAAGGGATGTAATATCGTTGACAATATTTGACATCCTTATATTAATTTTTGTGAAAATATCATCTCAAAACATTGAAAAAGTATCAATTTTTAACTTAGTTTAGTTATATGTTAATTTTATCAAATTCTTAGTTCATTTTTAAGAACTAATGAATATTCACCACATTTAAAAAGTTGTAGTTAAATGAAGGAATAATTTAATTCATCTAGTACAGTTCCTTATATAATTGAATTCATGGATCTTGAATGAAAATTTAACTAGTTTCCATAATTTTCACCCCATGTATATCCCTAAACTTTATAGATTTCATAAAACTTTCATACATTCAAAAAAACATTCATTCCATGTTTTTTAAAGTATATAATCAAAAAATAATTGTATAATCTTTTATCATTACAATTAAAATTAGTTTCCCAAATCAAATACAATCATTCATTATGATCATCCATTACAATCAATCCTTATATGGATCATTATCTAAATATTGTTTTAGAAAAATGAAATCATTAAAAGAGACCATGACTTGATACCAATTGTTATCTATAAAAGATGATATAGACATAAGGTGGATAGTTGTTTCCTTTTTGATAAGTCAAAATATTTAAATTTCCACTCTTGAAATAAGGTAATCATTTTTCATCATTTTTTGGTTCATATAAATAAATTAAAAATTAATAAAATGATGTGAAATACATGAAGATGCATAGTGGTTCAGGTAATAAAGATCCCATAGTCTACTCTACCAATACTCTCTCTACGATCATGGTGATTTTAAATAACTAGATCCTTTTGTATAATGATTTAAAAAGTTGAATGAAAGAAAATACTACGTGGTATTTTGAGTCTTTTATAGAAATTTTATTAAATAAAAATATAAATCTTAAAATATTCAAACTAGAGTGTTCATGGTGAATTAAAGAATAATTTTTTTTCAGAGAAATTTCATAATGTATCTTTCAAATATAGATACTATACCAGATATATAAAGACTTTATTATATGAAATTTTCATATATCTAACATTTATTCCTCATGAAAAAAATTATTATTTAAGGAGTGTAATAAAAAACTACATTAATGTTAAAATCTATTTTTTGTTGTAGTACAAACAAATAACAACAGAAGAAAGAATATCTATATCTGAAAGGTATAGTCCAATAATAAGGAAAAAGTTATATTACATAACAAATTTAATATTAGAATACATGAATTTTTTTCTATGATAGATATAGATGATTTAATATTAAGGTAATAGAGAGGGGAAGGACACATCAACTATAACATTGAAATTTTTCTTCTTTGATCACTGGGGATTTGTCACTAAATTTTATTTAAGGAAGATATTTATTACAAGAGAGCATCATTATTCAATGATAAATGAAAAATTTGAAATAATTTATATAAATATATTAAATTCAATAAATATATCTAAAAAAGAGTTGAATATCTACCTTGGTAAATAAAAACATCAATATTATCTTATTTTTTGGGGTTTGAAATTTAAAATTTTTATATGGATCATACCATCTTATAAAAATCAATTTAAATCAATATATGTTTTTAGTTATTCTGAAATGGTAATTGGAACATTGTATCGAGAGATTTAGTCTAAAAAATGGAATTATAAATCACAGAATAATTCATAATTTAAATCTATTATAAAATTTAATGAGTGTGGGGATTATTCTATGTGACTTTGATGCAAACAATGTGGTAGCCAGTATAATGATGATTTAAATTATGAACTTCAAAATTTTGATGTTAAGTACCAAGGACCATTTCCCATTGTTAGATATTTTAATAGAATGGGGATTCTTACAGGAGGTTTATCACAAATTTTAGGTTCCTTAATTTGAGGATCATCACAAAAGTAATGTTCAGAATGTGAGGCTCACAAAAAAATTTGGTTCCTTAACAAAAGGTTCAAAAAAAGGGATGTTCAAGACATGGGCTTAATCTAGTATTCCATAACAATGATTTAATACTTCTATCAAAAAACTAAAAGTCTTATCATGAGGTTTATAACCCTAATTACAATAACATTCCTGATAAAAGACTTCTATAATTAAAGAAATAAAAAATAATATTTAACTTACAGTATATACCACATATTCAATGAAATTTATATTTTAAGTAAAATAATTTAAAATTTCTTGATCATAAAAATAAATTAAAAACTAGTTGGTTAAAAAATCATATGGCTAACATCTTCAATATTTTTTTAGTTTATCCTCCAATTATTCAACATATTCATTGGACTCTCTGAATAGTTCTCTATTCCTCTAAATCTTCTTTATTTGAATTTATTATTATTAAAGATCACTATGATGATCTACATCAACATAAAAAACTACCCTCTAGTTTATTATTATATTGATAATCAAAATCCAAGGTGAAATTATTATAGAAAATAATGATTAAAATTTTAAAAAAATTTGATTAGAGACAAAAATAGTTTCATATTAAAATATCAATATTAACCCAAAACATATTCTATTTTCTATAATACCAGTTTTAGGGACCGAGGACACCATGAGGTGTGTCAGTCTTGTTGATGGACTCTTTGGAATTTTCACCCCAACTCTTACCTTAGGATGTAATTCCATCGATATGTTGAACACTTTTTCAACCTACATCGTTTCGTCTTGCTTAGCCGAATCAAATCATAAGAACAGATATGGGAATATGAATGCAAGGTATACATTTATTATATTTTTTTCAAACAAATTTTTTAGCAACCAATGATCATAAACTCAGTACATTTATGGTTTTACAAATCCAATATAACTGATTTTTTGAGTGGAAAAAATATTATTATATGGTCACTCCCCTACATGGCACACCGCACCTATAGGATCTGGGGATATGTTCACTAACTCTGACATCTCACTTCCTATAGGTATCACCAGGATAGCTCACTGCCTACAAATCATATCTCCCTCTTCTTCTCTTATGAAAATTTATTTATTTAAGTAATAATTTTTTATAATTATAGGATTATGTACTGATTCCTTCACAAAATATGTTGTGATGAAGTGGTTATGGTCTATCCTAACATAATTTATAGGTAGTGATACATTTATGGTAGATAAATTATCCCTAAATATTATTGAGAAATTTAATTTTTGAAGTGTGAACTAACTTAATTAATTTAACCACAAAATAGTGTGTTAGAGTAGATTTGGATCAACAACACAACACTGAGTAGAAAATATCTATAACTATAAGAATTTGGTTTAACCAAGAAAAATATATTTGTGGATCATTGTTAAAATACCATATATGTTCTATAAATATTATTATAATGATAATGATTCTAAAATGTGGGATTAAAACGTGTTCCTTCTTATAAGGGAACACAAATCATTGATAAGAGTAAAAGAGAAATGTTTAAATATTAAATAACCCTGATTCACTACTCTCTAAAGGATTCTTGGTTCCCTAATGTTTTATAATCACATTATCTAATACTTATCCAAATATCTATCTATATAAAACACCATAGAGTGATAAATTACTCTGGTGTACATCCCCGTACAGTAAAGGCATTCGAATACCAGTTAGGGTTAAAAAATTATTTTTGGGGAGAATATACCATCATTATAATAATAGATAATAAAAGTTTTATAATTTCTAAATTGATATCAATGAAGTATTAAAGATCAGACATACATAATTATATTTTTAACTAACTATTAAAAATTCTTGGACAATCTAATAACAAATAAAATAGAATTAATGACATATTTTCATACATTAATGGTTTATCACCCAAAGTTGAAGATCAGAAATTGTAAAAATTAGAAATTGAAATAAAAAAGGATACCTAACTACATTCATCTTTCATATCCTACTTTTTTATACAAAAAAACATTAAAATACAAAAAACGGTTATATAGTGTATGTTATGGTTACTTGAACTGCATGCATATCACACATTACTCACATCTGAAAAAGTATACCTTTAGGGTTTAAGCATAAACTCAAAAATCCAATTTTCATGATTCCATTAATAATAACCGCTATAAATTTACATACATTTATTTAATAAACCATAATAAAAAACAATAATCACATAAATACCATAGTTATATTGATTCGTTCTCAAGAATCGATACAATGACCAATTCGTGTATGATAATCCCAATTATAAATAAGTTAAATCAAATAAGGATAACCCCTAATAAACATGGTTTCTGTAATAAAATTACTAGGCTCTACCTTAGCCTAAAGTTTATAGGGAACATCAAAATCTATCACCTCATTTATTTCTATGATCCCTTGATCCAAATCTCAATGTTGGAACCCCAACACAAGTTTTAATCTGACATTAATAAATTCTATCCCATTCTATTCTTACCACTCAAAGGTTATGAAGTCAAATAAAAATATTTGTAGGAAAACCTAAGTGTCTAGTATAAATTATAATCCTTGTCGCACATATGTGAATAGAAAAATTACTATAGATTTGGACATTTTCACCTACTTGACCCCCTTTATAATAAAATTATATAACTAATTACCAATAACGAGATAATAAAATGGATTAACTACCCACATTTTATGTAATTTACAACCAAAATTATTAGAAAACCCTCCATAACTATCATAATCCATGCTTTTATATAAATATAAAGGACCTGACTAAATTAGTTATAAATTTTTTCTAATTACTTTATGTAACTAATTAAAATATATGTTTATTTAGAAATGAAGGGATAAATCTGTATGTATCTTAAAAAAGAAGAATTACAAAGATTTAAATGAAACATGTAACACAAACCACTCCAAAAATAACAATGAAGAAAATCCCCACTTTCTAATTTCAATATAACTATAGGTTTCATGAAAATTAACCATCATCCTAATAGAAACCCTCTAAGTCTCCTATATCAAGAATGAAGGGTTGAAATAAATAAAAATAAAAATTCTCAAATTTTATCTCTTTGCCATAAAAAATATTATCATAACTATAACATCCTTCCATTAGGTTATGGTTGATTTTTCCACAAACCATTTGAACATCTTCCTTGAAAATTTTGATTGATACTTGGAGGGTGAAGAAATTATTTTAATAGAAGGAAAAATATCAACTAATAAAGAAATTACTCTTGAACAACTATGTTTCAAAAGACAATAAATTATAATAAGGGAGATAATTAAGTGTATTACACTTTATTAATTGAAATTAGAAGAAGTTGAAACATGTAATGGGTGTATGAAAAGTTATTAAAAATGAACTCCTTCCCTGACTAAAAATAATAATGAATTATTAAAATCATATACCTAGTGATTTCTTAAATTGTAACATTCTTGATTATATGATTTATTTTTATAATTAATATAAAATCAATTAAGAAATTAATCATATAATATTTTAATAAAAATAAACAACATTTTATTCAATAATAATAAAACAAGACAATAAAATTACATTGAACAATGTACTTAACATCATATATATCTTAGATACCTTAATAATGAGTAATATAATTAATTTTTAGATGGTAACATGGGTAATATAACCTTTATATGATTGTTATTAAATTTATATAACCATTATTAAAAATACCTGTAAACATACTTCCATTTTGAAATTATAATACGTAGTTAAAATAAATATTATCAATTTAGATATTATTATAATCATATAGATTATTTAAAAAATGTTATTTTATATAAATTTATTAAATATATAATAATATAAATCAATACCAAATCATTTTTAAATACCTTTTTTATAATGAAATTCATTTTTTAGAATTACATATTTTTGTTAATGTTTTAACCATTAACTAATTAAATCCAAAAAACATATTGATATAATTTGAATTAATGGTTAGTAAAATAAATTAATAAAAAAAATAAATAATTTTATAATTAAAATAAATACATATTTTATTATTCGTGGAAAAATAAAAATGTATCATATATAAATGTTTTTATTATATAGTGTATGTTTTTATTAAACTATTAAATTTTCTATATTTTAAGTATGAAATTTAATGATATGTGTTATATATATCTATAATAAAATGAATTAACATGAATTGAAAGAATATAAATTGGTAATAGTGAAGATTTTTATCTATTAATTTTTTTTAAAAAATATTTTTTTTAAAAATATATTTTATGTATATTTAGTTTGGTAAAATAAATTGATCACTAAAAAATAATGATATTAATAATTTTTTTTAATTCAGAAAATTTAATTAATATTCCTATAATAACTATTAATAGGTTTGAAATAACAATAAATTTATGTAAAATGATTCAATTAAGGATTGAGGTTCCACACTATATGTAAAATTATATATAAATTGTCTGATTATGAAATGGATTGATTCATATTCCCTATGTGTCCAATTTTGAGTAAATTTCAATGGTATATGATTTTTTTATGTTAGATGAAATGGTTATTTTAAAGATTCTATGTTATTTAACTTATAAAATGAATCTTACACCAACCTCCCTATACCACATAATACTTTATAAAATTTTTCACTAATATACCAAAAATATCTCAATTCACATTTCTACACATTTTCGTGGTTCTGGTCTTATAGGTTGCTACAAATACTTCAAATATAAGAAGGAAACCAATAGAAGATAAAATTTCATTAGTTTAAGTAATGAATTATAATCTTTCACTATATTTTATCTCCACATCACATTTCTTATTATATTTAATATATATCTTTTTTAATATCTAGATAATATAATTCTACAATTTTAAAAATTATATTATCAAATGATCACTTCATCATGATAAACGTCAATTGATTATAACATTATTCCGAATAGGTCGGACTAACCTCCAATATGGGTGATGATATAATTTTTTCATCATGGAGGTTAAGAAAAAATATTACTTGTATGATATTATATTTCTAATTAAAATAGTTTCTATTTATATTTATATAATGGTAATGATAATATTAATCTTTTTTTAATATAACACATAATGTTGTTAAAAATTACATAATTATTGGAATTGTAGGAGAACCATATCTAAATGTTCCATGAAAATAACATGAACCATCAGAACACATTATAAAACTAATATTTTAGTACAATAAATAATATTAAGAAGTTAGAATCATAGTCATAGAATATTGATTGAGATATTTATACAGAATTATATTCAGTACTGTATAAATTATTTAAAACAATTGATCGATTATAAAATTAGAAACAAAATAATAATTTAATATAAAATAATAAAATAATGGTTTTTTAATATGAATATATTTTATAAATATATTATCAATGAGCCTATATTTATTACATTAGATTTTATATTATTTTTAATCATGTGTGAATCAAGTTATGTATCAATGAGTCATTCAACTTGTTAATTTACTATATTCTTCTATATTGGATTTATTCTTACCTATCAATAAATTGATTGGTATTTTCGATAATATTATGGCCCTTGTCAGTTTTGGAGAGCCCAAGAATAGATATATCTTTCTCTAGGAAATACAATGTGTAAACATATTAAAAATATATAATATAAAGTATTATACAAGAAATACTTTAACGTCGGTAGATTTCATCATTATTCTTCAACAAAGATAGATCGATAATGCTCATGTAATGTTTTAGAAAATTGAATCCTATATCCTAAAGAAAATCACCACCCAATTGATCCTTGAATTATTCATGAGGACTCTCAAATTTTTAAAGGGGTCATAGTACATTTAGAGAGTAATGAATTTCATATTTGAATTGAGGAGAGTTTCTTGAAGAAGGGAACAATCACAAGAACCATGATCTTTCACTTACCCAATAAGATTTGATCAAATCATATTATATATCCATTACCCACACTCATAATTTAATATATATAAATATCCCTATGAAATAGTTTTAGTGTCATCAAATGATAGTCAATCATTACCCCTATTAGAGTTTCCATTCATTGAAAACATTAATAAATGTGGAGAGCATTCCAAAAATGGAAAAACAATGTTTTTCTAATGGATGAAATCATGTTAGAGAGATGTGAAACCACACAAGAATTATATCCATGTGAAAAATAATCATTCATGATATCTAAAACATTACATTCATAAAGATCATGTTTTGATCAATATTTTAGTGCACATCCAAAAAACATTCATATATACTAAAATCCATAATGGACCATATGACAAAATTAAAACTCTTTGTGAATCCATTATAATTTTGTTAAATAAAGTTTAATAAGAAACCAATGATTTTGGAAAAACTATTTTTTAAATTATTTAATCATTATCTAACTGATTACATTTGTGACCTTATGGTTCTTAATAACACTGAAAAAAATGTAATATAGTTTTAATTGACATAAGAAGTGGGTATCCCTTAGAAAATAATTATTACTACTATATATACTAAGTGTTCTGGTGAGATCTACCTCAATCACACTAATATATATATAATAAACTACTGTCTAGAATACATATTATATACATATTATTTATATCTACATAAAAACACTTTCCATGACATCTTGTGAACACTAGACATTAAAAACAAGAATATAGTATAAGATAAGACCTCTATTATTTATTATTGAAAAAAACTAACTAAATATATGAACATATCATATGTCATTCATATATCGAAAAATTACATCACATACGAGTTATCCAAGTAGTTGACCACATCATATGAGATAAAAATATGAATTTACAGACATTTCCTTAGTCTTATTCAACCATAAGACATATGTATTTACTTTTTATTCAATTGGAAAAATCATATCATTGTTTTTAGCCACCTGATGAAATGATTAGAAACATACACAAACACCCTAATATATGCTATATAAATGTGTATACATGAATAAGTATGGAACCCAAGTATGGAGGTTTTCATTATATTTATATAGATAAACACTTGTAAGAAGGATTGATAATAATAATTTTCCTCTTGGTATATCGATGACTATATAATATTCCATGAGATATTATTTTCCGGATCAATCTATATAATACATCTCTACATATTACCCCATGAATAAATTCATCATTTATTAGATAAAAATATACATAATGATTAAAATCATATATCTAATTTTACATTGTTATAGTATCAAAACCACTAATACTCCATGATAATAATCAGTTGTCTACAATTCAATGTCAATAATTGAGTTTATATTATCATTACACAATTCATGTTAATAAAATTATAGCAAACATGAATGAGGGATAAATAAAAATCTAATTTACAATAAAATCATAAATGTACAATTTAACTATCATGTTCCTTACATCAATAGATTCAACATAACCCTCAAGTTGTTATAACAGTGGTGGTTTTGTAAATGGATATTCTATATTCTCTTTCTCTACCACCCAAATATTCATCACATTTCCCTTATGAATGATCTCTAACATTATATTTCTTTATAATATAATGTGTTTGGTCCATTGGTGAAAATGGTGTTTCTTATCCTAATAAAAACCCCATTATTGATATAATATATGTCAGCAACACCCTCAATGGTAAAAATTACTACATGTTAGATAATAATTTATTTTAATCTAAATAGCTTCCTTCACTAAAACCGTTGTAGTGATACAATCTACTTATTGGGATTAATTACTTATTGTTTCCTATTTGGATCTCTTCCAACTAATAGATCCATTATTGAAGAAAACATAAATCTTTATTGATAATTAATATCATCTTATTCGGATTGAAAATCCACATATGTTTAAATGTTTACTATGAAATTATTTTATCAACTGTAGACCAATAATATATCCTTTATCATTTTTAGTTAGATAATAATTATCATCACAATAATATAGATACTATCACCATGATTTTATTGGTTTGTAATATCTACAAACAAATCAATAGAAACATCAGGTTGAGTACAGAAAATTTCATATATGAATGATTCCATGGTGGATATGTATGTAATTATATACATCATTTCTAACTCGTGATAACTATATAGAATAATCCAAATATTAGTTATAGGAAGCATTGGTAATGTCCCCTTATTTACATTCTATATATTAAACTTCATTTCAAATTAACCACCATTTGATAATGTACTATTAAACCCAAACAAATCAATATGCCTAACATCCAATACTCCACTAGTCCTCTAACTTTTTCTCTAAAAATATTTTAATCAGTTTTTCACCAAATAATATTTGGATGTATCACACTATTCAAAACATAATGAGTTTAACAATCCAACTATATGGAGTCATTGAATATGTTTCACATTTTTATGTATATAATGATAATAAAAACGGTAGGTGGAATTTGAGTCAGTCGTGGAAATATTATTATGAATTTTAAATACACAATTATATATATTTAGAATTTATAGACCATTTATATTATTCATAATTCCAATACATTTTTTATTTTTATATATTCAACAATAATTATCCTTAATAATAAATAAAAATCCCTCATTCTCTTAACAAGATATAGAAGTCATTTTTTTTATAGAATGAACATAATCACACTTTTCAAATTATATGCCTCATCCATATGGAAGGAATTGATCATATATTCCAATAAATAATGCAATAAATTATTCTTTATTACCGATATCCAAATTTACATCATGCTTAATCGATAAATCTTATATTTTTGTCATTTATTTTTAGATTAAATGTGTGAAACAGATTCATAATCCAATACCCATGTGTCAAATTTGGTGGAAATGATTTTTATAAATTTTACTTTTAAGAACAATGAATTTTTTCCTTGAGAACATTTATCAGTTGAAAATACTAATGATTTACTATTTTAAAGGACATATCTATTAATTATATCAATATGATTTATGTGAAGTATTTTATATTCTATAATAAAGATATATTAATTGGTGAATATCACATTTAATTTCTGTTATTCGAGGACATTTAACTATTTTACTTTAACTAAAATTAATAACACCAATAATCATGTCCTTTTAGTGATGCAATAAATATTTGATTAAGCAATGGGTCCACATTAGCATTACTCTAATCAATTTATTATTCTGGTTGGTACACATCCCATTCATAAAAGTTATGATTCAAAAATATTTGATTATATATCCATTAATCAAAATCTACAATATGGATTCACTAAAGTCCATTCATATATTATCCATACTATGGTTTTCCAAGTCACGTTTTTTCCCAAGAAAATGACAAGAATAAACTAACACAAGAAAATTCAAAAGAACAAAAGTTTTACTGAACCTAAAAAATGATGATCCCATGTTATATATTACCATATTTCATTATATAATATAATCCATGGGATTAATAATTTGTGGGAATATACCTAGTTTAATGAATGATTTCCTGATAAGTTTAATTTTGGAATGAATCTAAAATATTATATATTTTTTATTTGTAAAAGTAATTTCCATTGGAATATATATCATATTAATATTAAATACTTAACTATAATTTAATATTTATCTTATAATGTTATATTCACTTTTTGTATGCATGATTCTATATATTTTGTTCAAAACAAAATGCTTCGAAAAGAAAATTCATGTTTTCACACCACATCAGTGAGAATATATTTTAAACCCAAATTTTTTTATTACTAACCCAAAAATAGATCTAATTGTATCATATTGATATAGTACATGAACATTTCTTTTACATGCATGGAGTTATGTGATATTGATAAGTATGAAAATAGTATGCCTAGAGTTGCAGATTGCTAATCACATTCTGTTTTATAACAATGAATAATCCTCTAGTCTATTACGTGGTCTAACCCCAAGTCCATCTACCTAGAGAGACTTTACCCAGGTAGAATTAAATAAATGAAAATAATAAAACCAAAAACACACAAACTATACTAAAAAAATATTCTAAAAATCATAAATATAAATATAAATCTGGTTAAAGGTTGATAAAAAACTAAATTATATGATATTGAATATAGGATTTCATAAAATTCATTCTCCAAGAAGCAATTTAACAAATCAATTTAGCAAAAATAAATTATACCATAAATAAACAATTTACTAGACATGAAATGGAATTAAATAATAAATACACATTTTATTTTACTTATAACATAAAATTCATTTATTAAATATGAAAAATTACTAATTAATTATAAATAATTTATAAATTAGCAAGATGTTATCGAAAATACATAATTTTTAATATAAATAATCTATACTCTTTTCAAAAAGAACCCTTTCATATTTTGTTTTATGTTCAATTTTTAGGATATTTAATTAATCATAATTATTTTATAATTTAATTAATATTGTATAAAAATTTTAGATACAGTAAATATAAATTAGTAATTCTTAATATTTAAACATTTTGAAAAATAAATGTTTATGTTGTATAAATAATATCAATATAAGTCCCCTTTAATTTTTAACACTTCATATTTATCACATTAAGAACTTTTCATAAAGTTAAATATAAAGACTATTATATTTTCACATATTTTGAAATTTATAATCTATTTTTAAATTGAAATTTATAATATATAAATAAAACCATTTATTTATAGATAATATATAAATCCATATAATTTTTGGAAAATTTATTTTAGTATTATTGTCTAATATTTTGAAATGTTAAAGGGCGTTTAAAATATTTAATCAAGTATAAAAAAATTAATAAATTAATTTATAAACCATTTTAATATTTAAATACACCAAATATCCCTTTTAATTATTTAAAAACATTCTATAATACATTTATGTCACATTGTTAATACCTATTTTTTAAAAAAAAATTAATTCAATAACATGATTCCAAGCTATGTGGCATCCAACCTGTGGACATTTTAGATACGGAATCAATGATATGGATATCCAGAACAACATGAGGTAAACATATCCATGGATTTAGGCATGGTTCCTTGTAAAACCTAGCAATGAACCACCATGAGTATCAATACTCCATGGTGACAGTGATATGAACATTTTCATATCACCATGTATACACTATAGGCACTAGGACATCATTATGATGGTGATTCTTTTTGAAAAAATGAATTAGAAACAATTAACCCCAGATGAATATTTCTATGATGTCAATGATGGGTTTTATAGTATCATATTATGAACCTCATCAGTAAAGGTGAGCCCAATCATTAAGGAACTTATGTATATGGAATCACATATGTAAACTTATTTAAAAAACAGACAATAAAACAGCGTACCTCAACACCGAAAAATAAACAAATTCCATCCTTGTTTTTGTGTATTTGTTTGGATAAACATCATGAGGATTAAAAAATCAATTCATCCTAGATTCTAAGAGAATACATCATCTAATGGATCCATGAATTCTTTTTGAAGACTCCCAAATACGCAAAGGCGAGACACTACCTTTACTGAGTGATGAAAGAGGTATTGAAATATAAGATAGTGATTTATATCACATAATCTTCACATGTACCATGCTAAAAAACATACCATATATGATAGGATCCCATAGTCTTATGTATCCTTAATAGAGATTAATATATTAAGAAATATAATTTTCCATGGGAAATGGTTTGAGTATCATCCAATGACACTCAAGAGTTACACTTTTGAAGATTTTATTACTAACATTTTTAATGGATGAGGTGATATACTTATAAATGAACCAAATAATTGGATTGTAACTTATAGAATCATGTCAGATAGATGTGGCACCATAAATGAATCACATGAAAAAAACAAATAATGGATATCATCCTTGATATTTCATTCAACCCAACTGTGTAATAGTAGAAATTTTAGTTTAAATCTAACTAGATTTATATTTTATTCCCTATTTCATTTCTATAGATTTTCATATCTTCATCATAATCTCATTTTCATTTTATTATCACTTCATAAAATATAACATCACAAGTTTTTCCCTAAACTGAATATCTTTTGATTAATTCATACACCTTATGCATTGAATATATATTGTTTATGTATTTTTATTTTGACCTATTATTATTTGGTATTATATAAACTATTTCATTTGTAGGGATTTAATTTTTTTTTAAATTTACATCCATGTCAATTAATTATTAGATTATAAAATATATCACTATAATATTTATTTTAGTCAATTATTTTGGACTCCTTTTCTATTATTATGTTCTTCTATGTTTTGAATTTTCTAATATTTCATTCCATTATTATATTGTTTTTTAAATTTTCTAGGTACTCAAATTTGTTTCTCTAGATAAATTTTAAAATGATTCACACTATATAAATTATTATTCTTACAAGGGTATCACTTTACTCAATATATATTTGATTGAATCATACCATTTCTTTTTGAACATACACTTTAAGGATGAATATCATTTACCCATTCAATATCGCATTTTTTATTTTCTATAATATATGATATTTTTACTTCTTTTATTGATTTATTACATATTAAAAAGATGAAATTATTATGGATTATTCTAATTCTAAATATTGGATATTTATCATATGTATATATTTTATTTCTAAAAAAATACTTTATTATTTCAAAAGATAAATAAATAAAATAATTTATACACATATTATTTTCAACAAATTTAAAAGAAAATTTTATATTTTTTATGTTAGATTTTATAAATAATTTAAAAATAAAAAAACTATATTTATTTCTACATTTTTATATTTCATATACCATAGTGTTCTAATTTATTATTTATTTGTTTCTTTAAGATCTATTTTTGGGGACATACATCTTGAAATAATGTTTTTATAATTATTTTTTGAAACACATGAAAAAGATAGTGAATGTGACTATAAACATCATTTTTAAGACAATGTTACAATTTTTTTTTTGAAAAATTACCTTTTCATTTTAATTACATATTTATATATTTATTTTCTTAGATAATTGTAAGTGAAATTTTTTTATGTTATATAATATTTAATATAAAATTTTATGGATATTTTCGTATCTTTATTTAATTTATAGAAAATTATATTTAATCAACACTGGTGTATGATTTTTATTATTCAAATGTCTTATATAATCACAAGAAGTGTTTTATTATCTTCCTTTAAAATAATTTTATCTTATATTAATGTCTATTATCATATATTTTCACGAATTTAAAATATTTTTCATAGTCAATATCAATACTGAAATAATCCATTTATTTATTTATTAAATTATAATTAATAAATGGTTATAATGAAATGAAATCTCTATAAGAGGACTGATCCATCACAATCGTTTTAGTACCCAGTTAATATTGATGAGTAAATATAAAATTTTATCCAAATCCTTTACATATTGTGTACCCTTTTTAACACCCTTTGATTAAAAAAAATAAAACTATATTCTATAGAATATATGACATGCAACACCGATCCAAAATGAACCATGAAATATTTTTATTTCAATATTATCATTATAACATAGCAGTCCAATTTGTGATTGTTAATATGATTATGCGAATTATGAAATATATTTAAATATATTATTCAATATAAATTTATTTAAAATTTATTTAGAAATAAGTACTCAAGTTTAAATGAAGGAATTTTGTTCTTAAAAAACATTTTAATCAAAAATTATTTCCCCCTTTTTATGATAAGTATAATAGTAAAATTTTCAATATATTATAAAATTTATATGATAAATTTTATATAATTTTTAAATTCATTATATAAAAATTTTCCTTTGATGAAATTTTTTTATATTTCTTAAATAAATTATTTTTTAGAGAATATTGGAAATTACATATTTTTCCAACACTTTTATTTCATTTAATTAATTTGAGAAAAATAAATGTACAATTATTTCTCTTATTTAGTAATAAATTGAATTTTGAACAATTTTATTAATAATTATATAACTAATTTTATTTAAATCATAATTTTTCTTGATTTTAGTATATATTAATTTGTATGCTTAATAACAAAGTTTTATTACTATTTTTATGTTGAGAATTTTTATTTATTTTAATTAATTAAAATAATCCATAAGGTGGTATGATTTAATAAAAAGAGTAATTTTTTTATATTTATATGAATTTACGTTAATATAATTATTATTACTGAACATTGGATTTAAATTTGATGGTGTTTTGTATAAAAATTACTCTTTTATGAAAAAACATGCCCATTCAGGTTTTTCCAGATTAATCATAAATTAAATTCTCTCACTTATAGGGAATAAATGTATTAAAATGTATTTATTATTTAGAATCGGAATAATTTCTATTATATGAAAATTCCAACATACTTATTTCTCAAAATGAATAGTAATAGATTAAATTTCTCCCACAAAAATGTTTAATTTGGGTTATTAAGGGTAAAAATAAATTGAGAAGGAGTAGAATGTAACCATAGACATTCATTAATTTTATGGGTTGATGATATTTCATCCATGATCATCCAATATTCGAATATATTACCTTTGGTTTTATTATGTCCAATATTATGAAATATATAATAATTTAAGTAATGAAAAAGACAGGAAGTCACATTGTTTTATTTTAAAATCAATAATACATTGTAACTGGAATAAAAACCTCAAATGTTTTGCTGTAAATATAAATTTTAAATTTTAAATTTTTTCTTAAAAATTTTATTTTATTTACATTTTATGGTGACTATATAAATACATTAAGAGATTAAATAATGAATTTAAATAAATTACATAATTAGTAGAATAATTAAATAAATTATATAATTTTTTAATGGAAATAGAAACTGATTGAATTATTATGTCCCATAAATTTTGGAAACATTTATTTCCTTTTCTGGAACTCTTAAAAGTATTTATATTAATTATATCATTTTCTTATTGTTTTTAATGTAAAATAAAATAAATTTTGTCGAAATTGAGATAAATGATATTTAAGGTTAAATAATATTTTATTAAATGTTCAATAATTCCAAAAAAGTTAATTGTCTTAAAATTGAAATGGACATGGTTATTAATTTGATCCATGATCAATTTATGTGAAGTTTTTCTTTCTAATAGATGTTTCATTCTTCCATTAATTAATAATAACATTATTATCATGGTAATTTTCATAATGTTTTAAAAGGGATAAAAAAATAAAGAATGAAAACACAATATAAACTTTTCCTTTATTTTTTTATTAGTAGATTTTGACCCATATTTATCTTATTATTTTAACATATTTATTTTGATTTATTGTAATATAAATATTTATTTAAACTAATTTACTATTTTAAAAGATTCCATGATTTTCGCTCCAATCTCTTAAAAAAGGGTACTTCCTCTCCCCTTTCTGGCACATGTAAATTATTTATTGTTTATAAAATACCATCCAAAATAAATACCTTACATTATAAAGTATTTCTTATAGGAATTGGTTTCATTATAGAACTAATTTAGGAAATATTTTGGTGTAAACCTTCCCTGATAAACCTTAATGTTCTTAACGAATCATTTTCAACATGTTTATTTTTATATATTATTAAAATCATATTAAACCATGATGAAGTAATAAATCCAATATCAAAACTATACTGAGATATCCTTATATGAATGGAAAAATATATATAGGACTTATCTTCTGTCTTTTTGGAAACAAAACTATCGTTTCAGTGTACGTCCACAATAACCCCCACAAACCGATGTAATTGTTTTCCATCACCACATCTTAGAGATGATTTTAATAATGTATTTCATGTTTATATATGTTATTAATCACATATTTATATTTTCTTAAAATAAAACATGTAATTTAATTCCTTAAATCTTTATTCACTAATTATGGTAAGCTTATTCGGGCTTACTTGTCGACTACCTCCTCCAGGAAGTAATGTAATTTTTTTCATCCCCACATCACATATATGATATATATATGTATATTTTAAAAATATATATTTTTTTAATATTATTATAATTTAGTAGTGATTAAATAAACAATAACTTCTTTCCATAATGATTATTTAATCATATAAATTTTACTCATGTGTATTTGTGGCCTACAGAATCCATGATTGAAACATTGTTCAATTTTCATTACCATTATTCATGATTTTTTTTAAATTTATAATAAAAGGATATAAATTATAATTATGTTATTATTATTATGTATATGATTAAATAAGGACAAATTTTACCATAGTCATCATACCGATTTCATTTCGAACCACTACTGGAAATGGGATCTTTCCCAACGCTTCTGAACTGTTGGTATATGTTATACCAACGGTTCTGCAAACCGTTGGTATATGTTATACCAATGGTTCTGCAAACCATGGGGAAGTAAGCCGTTGGGAAAACCTATCCCAATAGTTTACAAAGAACCATTGGTATATGTTAGTAAAATTAACCTATGCCAACGGTTTGGCCAAACCGTTGGCATAAGTTTTACCAACGATTTACACAAAACCATTGGTAAAACTAAGGAAATCAACTCTTTCCCAATGGTTTAGAAACCGTTGGGAATGGTTTTTTCCAACTATTCTCATTGAACCGTTTGAAAAACAATCCTTATAAACCTTTACCAATGGTTTTTAAACCATTGAGAAAGGGTTATTACAAGCCTATGCCAACAGTTTGAAACCGTTGGCATAGGCTATGTTGTGAAAATTGCACAGCAGCCTACAATTTTCATAGCAGCCTCTAATGATGTTCATTATCCTCTTTTCTAATTAATATACCTATAATAACAAACTAAGACATACATATAGAGAACAAATTCATACACATTTAACATATAATTCATTATTGAACTATACACATCCAGAATTAAATCATAATTCATAACGTAATTATAAACATACATAATTGATTTAGAATTCAATTTAAAATTTAGATGACAATTATATGTGGGATCTAGAATTCAATTAATAATTGAATACATACATAATTTAATTATCAATTATCAAGAAAATACATAAAAAACTGAATATGTTTCAACATAATCCGAATACGTTTGTTCAATTTTTCGTATACCAGTTGGTTTTACTAAAATTGATGTCCATTTTAAACAAAATACATACACTTGGAGTGATACCAGCCACACCATGCCTCGAATTGAAGAGGGGTTGACTCGTATATGTTACATATGACCCATGTATCATTGTCCTAAAGTATCAACCTATTCTTAATGCGTTTGGTCGGTTTTCCATCTGCCATTTATTGCTTTCACTTAAAATGTTGTTCATTTCAAAAAAAAAATGAGACACTTTGAGTGGTTCCGGACACACCATAACTTGGATTAAGGCGGGGTTTACTCGTACACGTCACATATGAATCATTTATCTTTGTGCTAAAGTTTCAAAAAATTCATAATGCGTTTGGTCAATTTTCCGTATGCCGGTAGTTGTTTTCAATTAAAATGTTGTCCATTTAAAATAAACACGAGACATTTTGAGTTGTGTCGGCCACACTAAGCCTCGGATTGAGGCAGGGGTGACTCGAACACATCACATTTGACTCATGGATCATTTTCCTAAATTTTCAATGGAATTGGAATGCGTTTCTTTAGTTTTCAATATGTTAGTTGTTGTTTTCACTTAAAATGATGTCCTTTTCAAACAAAAGAGAGATAATTTGAGTGGATCCAGACACACCGCATCTTGGATTGAGGCGAGGTTGACTTGTACACATCACAATGACCCATGGATCGCTGTCCTAAAGTTTCAATAGAATACGAATTCATTTAGTCGGTTTTTTGTATGCCAGTTGTACTTTTCACATAAATGTTATCCATTTCAAATAAAACTGAGACACATAAAGTTTTAAAGGCCACAATGAACCTCAGATTTAGGTTTTGATGACTTTTAAACATCATATATGACCCATGGATTGTTTTCCTAAATTTTCAATTGAATCTGAATGCGTTTGGTTGGTTTTCCGTATATCAGTTGTAGTTTTCACTTAAAATGATGTCCATTTTAAACTAAAGAGAAAAACTTTGAGTGGTGTCGGCCACACCACACCTCGGATTGAGGTGGGGTTTACTTTTACACGTTACATATGACCCATGTATCATTTTACTAAATCATCAACACATTCAGAATGTGTTTGGTCGGTTTTCCCTATGTCGGTTGTTGTTTTCACTTAAAATGTTGTTCATTTCAAAAAAACTGATACACTTTGTCTGGTTCCGGTCACACCATGCCTCAGATTAAGGCAGGGTTGACTCGTACACGTCACATATGACCCATTGATCTTTTTTTAAACTTTCAACACATTCTGAATGCGTTTGGTCAGTTTTCCGTATGCCAGTAGTTGTTTTCAATTAAAATGTTGTCTATTTAAAATAAATGGGAGACACTTTGAGTGGTTCCAGCAACACCAGGACTCAGATTGAGGTGGGGTTGACTCTTACACATCACGTATGACCCATGGATCATTTTCCTAATGTTTAAATGGAATACGAATTCATTTGGTCAGTTTTCTTTATTTTATTTATTGTTTTTACTTAAAATGGCGTCTATTTTAAACAAAAGAGAGACAATTTGAGTGGTTCCGGCCACACTGTGCCTCATATTGAGGTGTGGTTGACTCGTACACAACAAAAATGACCCATGGATTGTTGTACTAAAGGTTAAACAGAATCCGAATGCGTTTGCTTAGTTTTCCATATGTCAGTTGTTGTTTTCACTTAAAATGAAGTCCATTTTAAACTAAAGAGAGACACTTTGAGTGGTTCCGGCCACACCATGCCTCGGATTGAGGCAGAGTTGACTCGTGCACATCATATATGACCCATGGATCATTTTTCTAAAGTATCAACACAATTAGAATCTGTTTGGTCCCTTTTTCATATGTACTTAAAATGTTTTCCATTTTAAACAAAAGAGAGACACTTAGAGTGATCCCGGCCACACTATGACTCGGATTGATGCGTGGTTGACTCGTACAAGTCACATATTACCAATGGATCGTTTTCCTAAAGTGTAAATAGAATCTGAATGCGTTTGGTCAGTTTACCGTATGTCAGTTGTTGTTTTCAATTAAAATGAAGTCCATTTTAAACTATAGAGAGACACTTCAAGTGGTGCCAGCCACTCCATGCCTCAGAATGAGACCAGGTTGACACGTACACGTCACATATGACCCATGGATAGTTTTACTATAGTTTAACTAAATCCGAATGTGTTTAGTTGGTTTTATGTATGTCAGTTATTGTTTTCATTTAAAATGATATCTATTTCAAATAAACCTAAGACACATTGAGTGGTGTCAGCCACACCTGGCCTCGGATTGAGGCGGGGTTGACTCGTACACATCAAAAATGGCTCATGGAACTTTTTCCTAATGTTTCAACAGAATCTGAATGTGTTTGGTCGGTTTTCCATATGTCACTTGTTGTTTTCAATTAAAGTGAAGTCTATTTTAAACTATAGAGAGACACTTTGAGTGGTGCCGGCCACACCACGCCTATGATTGAGGATAGGTTGACTCATACACTTTAAAAATTACCCAAGGATCATTTTCACAATGTATCAACACAATTAGAATGCATTTGGTCATTTTTCCGTATGTCTGTTGTACTTTTCACTTAAAATGTTATCCATTTCAAACAAAAGTGAGACACTTCGACTGGTGCCAACCACACAACACCTCGGATTGAGGCAGAGTTAACTTGTACATGTCAAATATGACCCATAGATCTTTTTCCTAAAGTTTCAACTGAATATGAATGCATTTAGTTGGTTTTCCGTATATCAGTTGTTGTTTTCATTTAAAATATTGTCTATTTCAAATAAACCTGAGACACATTGAGTGGTTCCGGCCACAACTGGCCTCAGATTGAGGTGAGTTGACTCATACATGTCACAAATCACTCATGGAACGTTTTTCTGAAGTTTCAACAGAATCTGAATGCATTTGGTCAGTTTTCCATATGTCAGTTGTTGTTTTCAATTATAACGAAGTCCATTTTAAAATATAGAGAGACACTTTGAGTGGTGCTGGCCACTCCATGCCTCAGATTGAGGCTAGATTGACTCGTACATGTAAAAAATGAAGCAAGGATTATTTTCCTAATGTATAAACACATTCCAAATGTGTTTGGTTGGTTTTTCGTATGTCAGTTTTACTTTTCACTTAAAATGTTATCAATTTCAAACAAAGGTGAGGAACTTTGAATGGTACCGGCCACACCGTGCCTCAGATTGAGGTGGGGTTGACTCGTACACGTCACATATTACCCATGGAACTTTTTTCTAAAGTTTTAACTGAATCCGAATGTGTTTAGTTAGTTTTCCATATGTCAGTTGTTGTTTTCATTTAAAATGTTGTATATTTCAAATAAACTTGAGATACTTTTAGTGGTGTCGGCCACAACAAGCCTCAGATTGAGGCAGGGTTGACTCGTACACATCACAAATGACTCATGTAACGTTTTAATAAAGTGTCAACAGAATATGAATGTGTTTGATAGGTTTTCCCTATGTCAGTTGTTGTTTTCAATTAAAATGAAGTACATTTTAAACTATAGAGAGACACTTCGAGTGGTGTCGGCCACTCCACACCTCAGATTGAGGCTGGGTTGACTTTTACACATCAAAAATGACCCAGGGATCATTTTCCTAAAGTATCAACATAATCCGAATGCATTTGGTCAGTTTTTCGAATGTCAGTTTTACTTTTCACTTAAAATGTTATCCATTTCAAACAAAAGTGAGACACTTCGAATGGTGCCAACCACACAACACCTCGGATTGAGGCGGTGTTGACTCGTACATGTCACATATGACCCATGGATAGTTTTACTAAATTTTCAACTAAATATGAATGCGTTTAGTTAGTTTTCCATATGTCAGTAGTTGTTTTCATTTAAAATGTTATCTATTTCAAATAAACCTGAGACACTTTTAGTGGTTCCGGCCACACCAGGCCTCAGATTGGGACGATGTTGACTCATAAACGTCGAAAATGACTCATGGAACATTTTCCTAAAGTTTCAATAGAATCTGAGTGCTTTTGGTCAGTTTTCCGTATGTTAGTTGTTGTTTTCAATTAAAATGAAGTCCAATTTAAAATATAGAGAGACACTTCGAGTGGTTACGGCCACTTTGTACCTTGGATTGAGGCTGGGGTGACTCATACACATCAAAAATAACCCAAGGATCATTTTAGTAAAGTATCAACACAATATGAATGCGTATGGTTAGTTTTACGTATGTCAGTTGTACATTTCACTTAAAATGGTATCCATTTCAAACAAAAGTGAGACACTTAGAATGGTCCTAACCACACCGTGCCTTGTATTGAGGTGGGCTTGACTCGTACATGTCACATATGAAACATGGATCGTTTTCCGGAAGTTTCAACTGAACCCAAATGCGTTTGGTCAGTTTTTCGTATGTCAGTTGCTATTTTAATTTAAAATGTTGTCTATTTCAAATAAACCTGAGACACTTTTAGTGGTGCCAGCCACACCTGGCCTCAGATTGAGGTGGGGTTGGCTCGTACACATCACAAATGACTCATGGAACGTTTTCCTAAAGTTTCAATAGAATCTGAATGCATTTGGTCAGTTTTACGTATGTTAGTTGTTGTTTTCAATTAAAATGAAGTCCATTTTAAACTATAGAGAGACACTTCGAGTGGTGCTGGCCACTCCGTGCCTCAGATTATGGCTGGGTTGACTCATACACATCAAAAATGACCCAAGTATCATTTTCATAAAGTATCAACACAATCCTGGTATCCCTAACCTAGAAACCAAAGCATACATCTTGGAATTTCAATTCTAAATTTCCTGAGCATGACGAGTCCGTCCATGAGTCCTTAACATGTAACTCATGTCTTATCCTAAAAATTGAAAAGTAAACCAAATCAAACAAGGAATAATTCACATAACATGGAGAATGTACAACAAAGCTTTGTATTTAAATTAAAGCATATCATCACATGAATTTGATGAGACTGAGCTAATAAGATTACCAAGACATTTAAATATTTCAAGACATACAAAAATGGAATAATCCTAAATAACATTTCATGATCATAGAAACAAAAAAAGGCATGTGAAATCAAGGAGGAGGGTGGGGGGATGTATGGGGGTCCAGGTAGGAGGGTGGGGGGACTGTCCGGGGTCCAAGGAGGAGGGTGGGGGGGGGGCTGTCCGGGGTCCAGGGACGAGGGTGGGGGGGATGTCCGAGGGGTGTCCGAGGGGGTGTCTGGGGACCAAGGAGGAGTGTGGGCAGGCTGTCCGGGTGGATGTCCAGGGGGTGTTCGGGGGGCTCTCCCGGGTCCAAGGAGGAGGGTGGGGGGGGGGGGGGCTGTCCGGGGTCTAGGGAGGATGATGGGGGTGTTGTCTGGGGGGTTGTTCGGGGTCCAGGGATGAGGGTGGGCGGGCTGTGCGGGGGGCTTTCCAGGGGGTGTCTGAGGGGGTATTCGGGGGGCTGTCCGGGGTCCAGGGAAGAGGGTGGGGGTGCTGTTGGGGGGGGGGATGTCCGGGGGGCTGTCTGAGGGGCTGTCTAGGGGGTGTCCGGGGGGCTGTCCGGGGACCAAGGAGGAGAGTGGGAGGCTGTGCGGGGGGTGTTCGGGGGGCTGTCCGGGGTCCAAGGAGGAGGGGGGGGGGGGGCTATCTGGGGGGTTGTTCGGGTTCCAGGGAGGAGGGTGGGTGGGCTGTCTAGGGTGCTGTCTAGGGGGGGGGGGGTCTAGGGGTTGTCTGGGGACCAAGGAGGATGGTGGGGGGGCTGTCCGGGGGGCTGTCCGAGGTCCAAGGAGGATGGTGGGGGGGGGGGGTTGTCCATGGTCCAAGAAGAAGGGGGGATGTCCAAGGAGTTCCCAAACACAAAAAACTCTATAAACATGCTCAAGATACACTGAAACCACTAAAATACATCAACATCCATGAAAATAGACAATATATAAAAATAAATCAACTCTAATACTATACTACAGGTCTAGATAAAACCAACAACTAGAATAGATTAAACATCAAATCTCAGTAATATTAGTAAAATATATAATTGATCAACTTGTCCCACATCACCATCATCGCCACTATCATCACCCTCGTCCTCATCCACTCCCTCGTAATCGCCCTCCTCCTCACCCTCCTCCTCGCCCTCGCCATCAGCCTCTCCCTCCTCCTCTCCCTCCTCTTCCGCATTAGACTCCTCTCCATCATCATAGTCAGGCTGGACATCATCTTGACCACCACTAGAACTGCCACCTGGTGCACCATATATAGAATGCATCGATGACATATATTCTGCAAAAGCTGGGCTGGCCTCTAGTGGAAGTGTTGGATGTAGAACTTCAATAAATTTCATAAATTCACTATTTTCCCTAGCAGACTGTTCTGCCGTCTCTATGGCCATTTTGTCAGCCTGTTCTTCCTGTTCCCTAACTTGCTGCAGCTTGGTGGCACTACAACTCGTACCTGAGGAGGTCCAATACCTCGTCGGGGCTATCCTAGGTCGACAGCGTACTTTGCCAAGATGCTCCTCTCCCAACACCTGATGTAAGTGATCAGTTGGCCCAAAATAGTTTAGTTCCTGGGCATCGAGGGCCTCTAAAGCAGACTATTACAAATATAAATATATTATTAAGTTACAAAATAGATATTAAAATATAAAATCAATAGATTAAGAATTGCAATCTTCTACTGAGTTGCTTCATTGACGACACTTCCATCCTTTTTCTGTCTACTCGAGCAAAATAGTTTTACTCGAGGCACACGTCCTTCAATATTCTGTATTTGCCTCTACAATGACATTGAAAACTAATTATATATGAAAAATTTAGAAAACGATTAAATAATTGAGGAAAAAAAGAAAGTGTATGTCGTAAAGAAAACTTATAAACAATTTTCATACCTGCTTCCTCTCATGATCTGGCATCGTAGTACGTCCCAGTGTGTGGATGTATTTTTTTGCATCAATTTTTTTTATTTTTTTATAATGATTCCTAAATAAAATTAGATAATTCAAAAGATAGTATTAATGAAAAACATGAAAGTTATTATTTAAATACCTCAAATGTAATTAAAACCTTAAACTGGGTAGTTTTCCAATGAGTAATCATCTAACGATACTGCTCTATAGGAAAATCATCCATGATTGGTACTGCCTCTAACTCAGTGCCAACTCTCGAATGCCAGCCAATATACAACTCATTATTGTAGGCTCTCCAAAGCTCTCCTAAATCATTTAGACGTTCCGGTCATGTACCCTCACTATCGGGAAAATTAAATCGAAGATGCCCTCAAAATATGAATTCATATAAATAAAAAATATTTCATGGAATTAAATATAATAGATTTTTTACCCATATCTCTCCCTAAGATCTATCCTTGATCTCATGTGGTAAATGACTCCACGATAGCGGGCTGACGGGAATGATGTCGGGGTATTTGGCAAGCATCACCAATAAACTCCGACATTGCTGCCCTGTTTTCTCAACCATTTGGTTGTCTGAATTATAATCCACCATAACCTGTGTGTGGCGGTTTCACACCGCACGCATTCTTGTATGCCCCAGCCCCCGCATCTTGTCAGTAGATGTATCTGTCATGAAGGAAAAACAAATATTTTATCAAGACATGTTATAATGAAAATAAATATTGCTATAAATTTTTTTTAGGTTTCTAAAAATATACCTACGCCAGTCTGATCATGGAGCACTGCTGGATCAAAAGAAACTGATGGAACACCCTGTGGTGGAACAGGAGTCAAAGACGATGGAATATAGAAGCTCGGAGAGACATAAGTACAAGGAAAAGAATATGGGACAACTGTATGACCAAATTCTGACTGGGGAGTGGGAATCATCATGGGATATGAAAAAGATGGGCCAAAAGATGCAAAAGGTGGTGAAAACATGGGAGGCCTAAATATCCTGTGTGTCCCTAACGACACACCGGGATCAGAATGTGGGAAGGATGGCATGTCAGTGGGAGGGTCAGGGTCTAGTCGGGTATGAGAAGTTGCTTGTCCACCTCTTGTACTAACCCTCCTCGTACCACCGGCCTGAGTACTTGGACCAGTACTAGGCTCCTCGTTGAATAACCGTCAATGTATAGGTGGATCCTACAAAAATGTTTAAAAAAAATTAATCACATGACATTATATCATGTTTAAATATATATATTTGATATAAAGTACTCACTGTAGGAACTAATGGTAGAACGCCCGTCTCATCCATTCAATGATTGTTCTCCATCATTTTTTTCCTTCACCTCTCTTCAATTGGCTTCATTTCCTGCTTTTGAAAACAAATATGTAATTAATTAGAAAAAGGAAACTAATGTGTAACCCAAAAAATATATATATGAGGGAATAAGGGGAGTCATTGGTAATTTAGCTATCAATTGTTTTAGATGAGTTTGAATGGATTTAATAAATCATACAAGTTCTAATGTTCACCAAGTTAGATATATTATTTGACAAGGTTTGAATACAGTTCAATTCCAAATTAGAAAATGAAATTAAAATAAAACTGCAACCAATAAACATTGAAAATTCACATAACAATCAATTCATCTATAACATATTTGTGATCAATACTAAATCAATTTGAATATTACCAACCTTAACAACCCAACTCAAGGTAAACCAAAAGAATTGAGAACATGGATGAATGATTCTATATATTTTCAAACACAACTTCAGGTTCAAAATAAACTCTGACAATTGAGCAATTGGAGTCATCAAAATAAATAAATGGATTGTTTCCAATTGCACTAGGGAAAGTGTCAATTACATCATCACCATCATCAAAAATATTTCTTGGAATTACTTCAACTATGACACCAAATTCAGGTTGAATTTGGGCTTTGACATAAAAAACTTGTTTATCCATTGATGCAAACACATATGGTTCTTTGGTAGCAAGCGTGAGAGTCATATTAATTACTCAAAATCCACAATCATCGATAAATTTGCTCTGTCTCATCATCGAATCAAACCAATGGCATTTCATCATTATGACTCATCCATGAGAGTAATAATCCAATATTATTATTTTCTCAATGACTCCATAATAACAACCATTTTCAAATTGCGGTCTAATATCTGGTGCATTGGCATAACAATATGTTGTGGCAGTAATCATAACACCATCATGTTGTGTTCTCATGTTATTTGCTCGTTCAGTGACAATAAATTTTTACACATTGATAACAATTGATTTACAGTCACGAACCACTGTATTATGACCAAAATCCAGATCTCTTATTTCCTTAGAGACAGAGTCAACAGAAAAACTCAATACCTGGAATATAAATGACTATTAAAAAAAATTAAATATTGATATAATTATTTTAAACATTAATATTTTTACCTTCAATTTTAACCAAGAATAAAACTCTTTGCTATGAAAAGTCTCCCTCTTTCTCAAAGATAAATAATGATTCTTTCTATTTATCATTGTTTTATGTTCCCTGTAGACAAAAAATATGAATTGTTTAACAAATATATATGTAAGATATACATATTCAATTTAGTTACCTGATATAGTCATTGAGCAAACCACAGTTGAACAAAACTGTGTGATGTGCCATCTTCCTCTCTTCATGGATTAATGTATTCAACGTATATGATCCAAGAATTCCTCCTGTTTGAGGAAGTGATGGAAAACTAGGTTCAATTTTCTCATACTATTCTTCTTCATTTCTCATTGATCTATTCATTCTTGTAGTAAGATCAGTCAAATACATTGACCAGAAATCCATATATTCTTGATCCAAGTAACCGTTCACGATAGAACCTTTGGGATGATTCATGTTTCGGACATAAGAATTTATTGTGTACATATTTATTTCAGTTGGATACATCCAACAAAAATAAAAAGGTCCTCTGAGAAGTATTTTAGTGGGAATATGGATAGTTAGATGCATCATGCATGTGAAAAATGATGGAGGAAATATTTTCTCCAACTCACACAAAATTAATGGGGCATCTGTCAACATTTTTTGCAAGAAATACTTGGACAAATTCTTAGCACAAAGATATATAAACAAATGACACAACCGAATAACAGTCACCCTTACATTATTGGACAAAATATGACATATCGCTATTGGAACCAACTCATGTAGTAGAACGTGATAATCACGAGTCTTCAAAGATTTTAACTTCAAATATCTTCTGTTGACCCATTTAGATATGTTGCTTGAATATCCATCAGGAACTATAATAGTCTCTAATACTTCGAGAAATTGTTTTTTTGTAGGTGTGATCGCATAAGAAGCACATGAAAGTTTGCAATTATTTTCACTGATACACAGAGGATGCAATTATGGTCTGATGCCCCAATCCACCAAGTCATGCCGAGATCGTAAATCATATTTTTTCTTCCACTTTACATTTAGAAGAACTAAAAGCAACATTTCATATATATTCTTTTCAATATGCATTACGTCTAAGCAATGAAGTAACAAATTGGTTGATCAATAAGGAAAATCAAAAAAGATACTCCTCTTCCTCCAATTGTAATAGGTTTCAGTGGAAACATTTTTTGTCTTTCCAGATTTCATTTGACCCTTCCCGAATGAAAAACTGAAATCTTTCAATTCATTAAGCACACCAGTTCTAGACATACGCTGAGGTGGATCATTGGTCTCTATGGAATTATCAAATCTTTGATGATTCATTCTATATGGATGATCCTTTGGAAAGAATCGTCGATGTACCATAAAACTGAAACTACAACGACGTTTGAGTCTTCTGAATAATGTATTCTTCATAAAAAACAGGACATGACAGGTTTCCCTTCATGCTCTATCCAAACATCATTGCATATGCCGGAAAATCATTGAACGTCCACATAAGCGCAACACGCATCTGAAATATGTCCTTAAAACATGCATCGTATGTGCGCACACCCACATCCCAAAGAAGTTTCAACTCTTTTATTAAAGGTTTCATGTATACATCAATATCAATGCCGGGATCAGAAGGACCAGACATGAGTATACTCATGAAAGTGAAAGGTTTTTTCATACACAACCATGGGGACATATTATAAATGTGTATAAAAACTGGCCATGTGCTCTGTGAAGTAAGCATATTCCCAAACTAATTAAAACTGTCACATGAAAGACCTAGCCTCACATTATGCACGTCAGCTGCAAAATCAGGATGCCGAGCATCAAATCTCTTCCATGCAAATCCATCTGCAGGATGAACCATCTCATCACTAGTCTTCTTTCTCTCAATATCGTGCCATCTCATTTTTATTGATATGTCATAAGACATAAAAATATTCTGGAGTCTGGGGATCAATGGAACGTTCCACATTACTTTCTATGGAACGCGGGATAGTGTTCCATCATATTTTGACTTCCAGCTGGATGTACCACATTTTATAAAATAATTTCATTCAGCGGTTTCCTTCCAGAATAAACTGCAATCTTTCAGGCAAGCATGGATTTTGTTTCTTGAAAATCTATGTTCTTCAACTAACTTCCATGCCATATAGTGGTTTGAGGGAATATCTGCATCATCTGGAAGTAAATCCTTCAAGAGGGTTAGAATTTAATCGATTTCTATATTAGAAATCCCATACATAGTTTTCCCATGAAACAATCGGATTAAAAATTCTAACTTTTTCATTTTATCGCATTTTCGATATACTAGAGTCGTGACAACATCATTAAATTTTTTCACCCTATCAATATCATCATTTTCACCAGATGCATCATCTTCCCTCATATCAAAGTCTTCATGAGTTGAAATCCATTCTTTTTCATGATGATGAATAAATTGAAACTGATCATCTAACAAATTCTCCATTCCAATCCTTTCATTTCGATCATCACCAATTTGAGATTTCATTTTCTCCCCATTGTGATACCACACAAAGTAGTTTGCTTGAAAACATATTTGGTTATGTGGTAGCTGACTTCTTCACGGCTAAACCAAGGTCTACCAACACAATTGGAACATGGGCAGTGTATGCGACCACTATCTGAAGCATTGTGAAATGAAAAATCTATAAAGCTCTCCAAATTATTTTGAAAATAACTTGAGATCCGATCGGTTTCATACATCAAACTTATTTCCATTCTACAAAAACAATTTATATAAGTCATTTTGTCATAAAAATTCAATAGGATTAAACTTTAATAGAAAATACATTTAAGTAAATGATAAAGGAAGAAGTTTCTAGTCGACATAGTGAACTATTAAAATAATGTAAATAACAAGTACTCCAAAATTAAATTAAAATTTATTTATATTCATTTTCATTAGGTCTATAAGAGGAACATGCCTCAAGTCCCATTATGTGTTAAAGGCATCCCAAATCATTCACTCATGTTTAATAACTCATTATTGGCACCTCTATGGCCATACCTTTCATTACCCAATTACTTCCCCAAGTCAAGCGCACACCATGGGTGAATAAATATTAGGCTTCTACACTAATAGGTTGTTCATGGCTTTAAAAAGATTTAATTTCATAAAGTATAGACAAAAACATTTATTTTTAATTTTGAGATTAATAATAAAGTATGTTAATGATAACAAAATTATTGAATTAAACTTGTGACTTGTCTAACATTTTTATGGATGTCTACACATGCCAACATGGCTAGTGAAAAGCACCCCACCCTCATAAAAGTGAGTATTCGCCAAGAAAGACATATAATATACAACATAAAATGAGAATAATATTTAATTGACCCTAAAGTTTTATTAGTACAATCATCTTGGGGGAAATGGAATATATGATCCCGGTTAACTGATGAATTCAAATGCTCGTATTCCATATGCTGGACACTATATAAGGTAATAAATCATGTGATGATGGGTATACATCATTCAATTTCTTACATGCTAGTGAGAATGAAGGCTTGAATTAATGACTTGAGTTCACTGATTAAATGAGGGTAGAGGTTACATAGGCTGTGTAAACAGAATGGTTAAATAATGGTAGAGGTTGCATACACTGTGCTTGGTGGGGGATTCTCAATTGATTTAGAAACTAAAATAAATTCCATCATAATTATCAATAAGAAACATCAACATCAACAGAAACTCCAAATAATAAAGGAATAAAAACATCAAACTCTTTTTATGTTATCCCACCAAAAAATGATCACGAATGTCCCTATACATTTTTATACTTCTAGAATTTATAAAGAGTTTATAGTTATGAGCTTCATCCACCTGCACACCCTCCCCACCCCACTTGGACAGCCCTACCCCCACCCCACTTGGACAACCCAGCCCCCCCACCCTACTTGGACAGACCTACCCCCAACCCACTTGGACAACCCGGCCCCCCGACCACCCCACATGGATAGACCTACCCCCACACCACTTGGAAAACCCAGCCCCACCCCACTTGGACAACCCTACCCCACCCCACTTGGACAACCCAACCCCCCCCCCCCCCCCACCCCACTTGGACATCCATACCCCCACCCCACTTGGACAACCCCCCCCCCCCACTTGGACAGCCCTACCCCCACCCCACTTGTACAACCCTACCCCCACCCCACTTGGACATCCCTGCCCCACCCCACTTGGACAACTCAGCCCCCACCCACCCCACTTGGACAAACCTACCCCCACACCACTTGGATAACCCAACCCCCCCAACCCCCACCCCACATGGACAGCCCTACCCCCACCCAACTTGGAAAACCCAACCCCCCCCCCCCCACCAGGACAGCCCTACCATCACCCCACTTAGACAACCCATCCCCCCACCATACCTAGACAACCCCTCCCCCACCCCACCTGCACACCCTCCCCACCCCACTGGGAAAACCCTGCTTGGACACCCTCCCCCACCCCACATGCACACCCTCCCCCACCCCATTTGGACAACCCAACCCCCTCAACAACCCTACCTAGACAGCCCCTCCCCCAGCCCACCTGGACAGCCCTACCCCCACCCCACATGGACAGACCCACCCCACCCCACATGGACAAACCTACCCCCACCCCACTTAGACAACCCATCCCCCCACCCCACTTGGACAAACCTACCCCCACCCCACTTGGATAACCCACCCCACCCTACTTGAACAGCCCTACCCCCACCCCACTTGGAAAACCCAACCCCCCCACCCCACCTGGACAACCCTAACTGTATTTATGGCTAACCAACGAAATCAAGTAAATAGACCTTAAATTTAAAATAAACCAAGGATAAAATAACTCAGGATCATATTGACCTCTTCAATATCAACCAAAATTATTCTATAAAGATAAATCACAATAAAACCGCAACCTAAAATGATATATTGATTGTGTTCATAAGGGGATCATAATACACAATACATTGCAGAAAAATGGAACGAAAAAATCTAAAATAAATGAAGGCACACCTACCGATTTAGAATGGAAGAAAAAAAAATTACTTAAATCAAATATAGATTCCCCGTTGGAAATTAGAGTTAGCACCCTCTTGAGTAGGTTGGGAAGTAGGGTTCGAACCATAACCTAAAATTATATATGCCTTATTTTCGTAAGGGGATCATAATACACTCTAGATTGCACCAAAATAGAACGACAAAATCTAAAATAAATTAACACACACGTATCAATTTAAATGGGAAGAAAAAAATCTAAAATAAGTGAAATCACACATATCTATTTAAATGGGAAGAACAAATAATTGGAAACCAGACCTGTTGTGTTGGGAAGTAGCATTTGCATCGAGATTTAGAGGCAAACCTTTGAGACGATTAAGGTTTATGGAAAATATTTCGAGAGGGTGCATCCAACTATTGGTTTGGGAAAAAATTTCTAGATCTCTAGAGTTTCAGATAAATGATATTTGGGGATTTTATTTCCCAACAGTTAAACCATTGGGAAAGTTATGTTATCCCAATGGTTTCAAAAAACGGTTTGGAAAAACCTCTAAATATCTACTATACCCAACTGTTTTAGTAAACCGTTGGAAAAAATATCTTCATTATAACTATACCTAATGGTTTCAATGAAATCGTTGGTAAAAAAAAACTAGTATATGGATATACCAACAATTATACAGAACCATTGGTATAAGAGTCTTTTCCCAACGGTTTTTTAAACCGTTGGGAATATTGCGTTGGTATAGCTTGTATTTCCAGTAGTGAACATAGAAGAAGAATATAATAAATACATTTTTCATCAACTTCAATGATTATTTAATTTAATATACAAGGGTAATAAATAAAATAAAAATTAATAATAAACATGAAAATTGTAGTTAAGTAATAAAAAATATAACATAGATTTGTTATATAAGAAGATATAGAATATATGTGACAAGTTAAACTAAATGTGTGTAATTATTTGACTGATTTTTTTTGAAATATTTTATTTATATATTTCAAAAATACTTTTCTTAATCTAGTAAGTTTTTAAAAATATATTATTCATGAATTTTTGTAGAAATAAAAAATTATTAAAGAAATTTTATGTCATAATGACATTCATTCAAACGATGTCAAAATGAATAATTTTGTGGAATTGTTTACCGTTATTTTGAAAAATATAGAAGTAATATTCTATTATAATTTATAAGAAGAAAATAAATCATCTTTCCATCACAATTGTTATTTTATTTTTTGATTATATTACAGATTTAATGTATTTTTAAAATAATAATCTTCATTCGCTTCCATAGGGGAGTTTTATTTTTTAATTTTTTTTTGAATATAATTGATACTTAAAGATCAAAAAGTGTTTTTCATATGGCTTTAAAATATTTTTTTTTGTGTTTTTATGATGAAAAGGTTAAATAAGAAATTTATGTACTCATTATATGGTTATATATCATTGTATATGTGATAAGGGTG